>CM030008.1:75367551-76644564 GCA_017639485.1 Pluvialis apricaria
CATGGGTTCAGGATTTATGCAACTGTTAGCAAGCACCAAACCCTGCTTGTCTGTCAGAAGCAAACAATGTTCTCCTGCATTTACTGTTTATAACACCTGCAAATTATCCTGACTCCTACGATATCCCCTCCCTGGCATCCCTGCTGTGTCTGCAGGGATGCAGGCAATACCCCAGAGCATCTTCTCGTCATGGGTGGGTGAGCAAGATAGTGCAGCGGCCTCTCTCTCTTACTGCATGGGAGCAGGTATGTGGGGCACGCACAGGCTACAGGTGTTCCCTTGTCAAGCAACAGGTATATTAGGGTGCTTTGTGGCTTTGTATGCCAGAACCTTTGTTTGGAAGGCCAAATGGAGTTTTGCGTGTTCAGGTTTCAGAAAAGCGAGAATACCAGAGGCTTAGTACTTTGCTGAACCTGATATGAGGTGCCAGTGACCCGGATGGGTCACATTCCATAAGGATGTCTTGCAAAGGCCTCGTGACCTCTTTAAAATCTTATCTGGTTCCTATGGGCAGATTTACTGGGGAATGATTCTTCAGCATGAGCTGCACATGGACATGGTGGTGCAAAGCCCCCACCACAACACAAGTCCTTATCTCCCCAATAGACTCCTACACCAACATGCAGCTTCCAGTAAAGATAACAATGTCAGTTCCTAACCATGCTAAAATAGTAATCCCTCCCCCACTTCCACCTTTCTGAAGGATGTAAGGGAGGTATTTTTAAAAGTGGCGCTTGTTAATGGTTTTCAAGGATGTCTGTTCAGTTACTTGGTTTGCTCTGCTGCTTTGTTTGCGTGGACTGCTTTTTTAGAAAAACAATTATGTCAAAACTAGAAGCGAAATATCAACTGCAGAGGCAAGCTGGGTCATGCCCAGTTGCACTACAAAGAACAAGAACATGTTCAGCTCTCAGATCGTAATTGTTAGCAGGCACAAGACTGTCATCTCTGTTACCTCTATAGGCTCTTCTCTCTAGACTGGCTTTCCTTTGATGGCTTATATTTGAAGTGTCCGGTGCTTTATCTTCGAGTGTATTCTATTGATTTTGCTCTCTTATTCTAGTCCTTTTTTTCTTCTGTAGGTCTTTTCCTTCTGTTGCGCCCCTCACTGATCTGAATGGGTTTCATGGGTTACAGCATCCCTGGCTCACAGGGTAAAGTGGGCTATTTATGTGCACTGAACATCTGCAAAATAGAAATTCATGTGCACCAAATAATCTCTTGGATGAAGTACAGTAGCCCCAGATTTCTTAGAAACGCTGATGTCGTGGCAGCTCGCGAGCTTCAGATTCAAAGCTGGAGTTGTCTTTTCCCAGAATGTACAGTGTTCAGATCTGGGATTATGTCTGCATAAGCCTTATAAAAATAAGCAAGCAGGAAAATCAACACCCTTGTGAGTTTAATTTTGAAGTTCTTAAATAGTAGGAATGAAAAATATAGAAGTCTGTCTCTCTGTCTGCTATCGTTGCTTTTCATTATGCTATTTTTGAATGAGAGAGTCTGAATTTCAGCCTAAAATATGAAATGAAGAATAGACTTGAGAATGAGATATGGAACTCAGCCTTCTCGCAAGCATCTTTCTGTCTGTGCTGCTGGTTGGCTTTCAGATATAGTTTGGCTCTACCTCAGGCTCAGAGGGTAGATCCTCACACAACTTTGAATCCTGGCAGTATACATGTTTACGTGTAGCCTATCTCTCTAGATGCTTTTTATAGTTGGCAGAATAAAATAGGCTTCTCTGGCGTGTGATTTGTCTTACTATGAGGTGTGGTACTTTGGAGGTTTGTCATATTTTGGGACTTATTGCTTGCAGAGAAAGTTTGGCTATCCAGCCCAGATGTGCTCATCTATACTCTGGGTGTCTGGAGTTGGTTCCCACTCTGTCCATGAGGAGTAGGTGCTCAGGAGGAACTGAGCGTTGGGTATCTGCTGGTGGACTGACTTGTATTTCCTCCATCTGTGTGGACTTGTGTGAAAGAGCGCTTGGTCTCTGCTTGTCGGCTCAGTAGTGCAGTGAGGAAAATGAGGCTCTGATTGGCTAAAGAGCCCCAAAACTGAGGTCTGTGCCCCAGTGGGCACTTGCGTGCTAGCAATGAGGATGGTAGGTGCGTCTGAACTGGGGAAGGGGCTATTACCCACACTTACCAACAGCATAGCTGACACCAAGGCAAGCAGCAAGCCGGAGTGCAGCTTGCTGCACAAGGATAAACAGCGGTGGGCAAGGAAATCCTGGGACAGCCCCTCTTCACACTGCCGGGGCTACACTTTGAGCCAGCAAGACTGAAGCTTGCTGAAGTGAGATGGGTGGGATGTCTGCACAGGCTGCCTGCTGGGAGGTGTTGCATGTATTTGTGTGGCTGTACTGCCAAGTGACCAAGCACTGTGTGAAGTGATGAGGGAGGGAGATGGTTTCCGCCCACTAAAACGTGCCACCTCCTTTGCAAATAGACAAAGGGATAGAGGACAGCCAGGAAATGAAGACACTGTCAAAACAAAGCGAACCTCTTCATGGAGTTATTCCCCCCTCTCTCTCCAGGTCGCTACCCACAGCAAAACAAAGGCACCTACATCCCGATCTTTGTAGGTGATGTGCTGAAACCTGGCGAGTGGGGAGCCAAGATTACCCACAAGGAGAACAACTCCATTCGCCTGTCCATCATGTCCTCTGCCACCTGCATCGTTGGGAAGTTTCGCCTGTATGTTGCCGTCTGGACTCCCTTTGGCATCCTCCGGACACACAGAAACTCGGCAACCGACACTTACATCCTGTTCAATCCCTGGTGCCAGCGTAAGTACCTTATCAGAGTCAGAGGTTCACACTTTCTGCCGCTGGGCCCATTGGTTTTTGGGAGGGGGGTGGTTCAGGAAGGGGAGTTTGGTACCCAAGTGATTGGAGACAAGCCAGTTTGGGTCTGGAAATTATACAGTAATTTTGCCAAGAGGCAAGTCTTTCAGGCTGGGGAATTGCCCTGTGTGAGTGGGGCTGTGTGCTGCAGACCTGTGTCTGTGCTGTGGCTGCACTCTGCAGTTTTATGAAGCCAGTCCTGTGTTTACCAGCTCAGGCAGCGCGATGGTGCTCTGTTTCTTGTAGTAAATATACCCCAAGACTTTGCTCTGACTTTAATACGCATCAGCGTGAGCCTCCTGCCTGCCTGTGTGTGCCTTAAACTGACAAGTCGGTATGGGCGTGTTTTTTTCCAGGATTTGGTGTGGGGCAGGATGTGGCAGCATCCCATATTCGGTTGAGTTACATTGCTGATTGCCACATTTAGGATCAAACATCTGCAGCCAAAAGCCTGCAGGAATACAATGGGAGCTGCTCCTCCTGCACAGGTGGAATGCAGCCAACCTGCTACAGCATCACTGGTGGTGCCTTCCTGCGGCTACACGATATTTGCCCTTATAACTTCCCCTTTAGTGGTGACTAATTACCAGCAACCCTGTCCTCTGTGAGGAACAGAACATTTTGCAAATGAGCCTTTTTTTATACTCCAGTGGGTTGAAGAACAATTTCTTTTTTTTGGTCTCCTTGGATCCTGGGTAAAATCAGCCCTTACACTGACAGAATTGTATTTTACCCAATGAACTCCAAGTGTGGCTTTACGGGGAGGGCAAGGAGGACTTCAGAGGTTTGGTTCAGCCTTCTGACAGGCTGTAGCACTGTGTGTCAGCCTCCAGCTCTTGTGAGCCTCCAAGTCTGCAATACACTTGCTGTATATTTTAGTCACCAGCTAACTTTAAGCATCACTTCCTCCAAGCTCAGGATCGGTGCATCCCGAAGAGCAAGAAATCAGGCAAGGGAAGCAGGAGACCTGCATGGCTGAGCAGGGAGCTTCTGAAAAAGCTCAGGTGGAAGAAGGGAGTTTACAGTGTGTAGAAGAAGGGGCTGACCGCTTGGGACAAGTATAAGAATGCTGTCAGGATATGCAGGGATGAAACAAGGAAAGCCAAGGCAGCCTTGGAATTGAACCTGGCGAGGGATGTCAAGGCCAGTAGGAAGGGTTTCTTTAAGTATATAGGAGGCAAAAGGAAAATTAGGGAAAATGTGGGCTTGCTGTTGAGCAAGACAGGTGTCGTGGTGACAGATCATGCAGAGAAGGCAGAGTTGCTGAAGGCCTTCTTTGCTTCTGTCTTCGCTGCTCGGGCCAGCCCTCGGGAGTCCCAGACTTTGCGGGTAACAGAGAAAGTCTGGAGGAAAGAAGACCTTCCCTTGGTTGAAAAAGAACAAGTTAAATATCAATGAAGTAAACCGGATACCCACAAGTCCATGGGGCCTGATGGGATGCACCCACCAGTGCTGAGGGAGCTGGCGTAAGTCATTGCTGAGCTGCTCTCCATCATCTTTGAAAAGTTCTGGAGAACAGGTGAGGTGCCTGAGGACTGGAAGAAAGCCAGTGTCACTCCAGTCTTCAAAAAGGGCAAGAAGGAAGACCCAGAAAACTACAGGCCAGTCAGCCTCACCTCCATCCCTGGAAAGATGATGGAACAGCTCATTCTGGACATCATCTCCAAGCATCTGGAGGAAAAGAAGGTTATCAGAAGTAGTCAACGTGGACTCACCAAGGGGAAGTCATGTCTGACTAATCTAATAGCCTTCTACGATGGCATGACTGGATGGGTGGATGAGGGGAAGGCAGTGGATGTTGTCTACCTTGACTTCAGCAAGGCTTTTGACACTGTCTCCCACATCATCCTCACAGGCAAGCTTAGGAAGTGTGGGTTAGATGAATGGACAGTGGGGTGGATTGAACAGTGGTTGACAGATAGAGCTCAGAGGGTTGTGGTTAGTGGTGCAGAGTCCAGCTGGAGGCCAGTAACAAGTGGTGTCCCTCAGAGGTCAGTACTGGGTCCAGTCCTGTTCAACATATTCATCAATGACCTGGATGAAGGGATAGAGTGTACCCTCAGCAAGTTTGCTGATGACACAAAACTGGGAGGGGTGGCTGACATGCTGGAAGGCTGTGCTGCCATACAGCGTGACGTGGACAGGCGGGCAGAAAAAAACCTGATGCAATTCAACAAGGGCAAGTGTAGGGTACTGCATCTGGGGAGGAATAACCCCATGCATCAGAACAGGTTGGGGGCTGACCTCCTGGAGAGCAGCTCTGTGGAAACGGACCTGGGAGTCCTGGTGGACAACAGGATGATCATGAGACAGCAATGTGCCCTGGTGGCCAAGAAGGCCAATGGCATCCTGGGGTTTATCAAGAAGAGTGTGGCCAGCAGGTCAAGGGAGGACACCCTCCCCCTCTACTCTGCCCTGGTGAGGCCGCGTCTGGAGTATTGTGTCCAGTTCTGGGCTCCCCAGTTCAAGAAGGACAGGGAACTGCTGGAGAGGGTCCAGCAAAGAGCTACAAAGATGATTAGGGGATTGGAGCATCTTTCTTACGAGGAAAGGCTCAGGGACTTGGGTCTCTTTAGTCTAGAGAAAAGAAGACTGAGGGGGGATCTTACTAATGCTCACAAATACTTAAAGGGAGGGTGCCAGGTAGATCATAGAATCATAGAATCATAGAATGGTTTAGGTTGGAAGGGACCTTGAAGATCATCGAGTTCCAACCCCCCTGCCACAGGCAGGGATACCTCTCACTAGACCAGGTTGCCCAAGGCCACGTCCAGCCTGGCCTTGAACACCTCCAGGGATGGGGCTTCAACAACCTCTCTGGGCAACCTGTTCCAGTGCCTCACCACCCTTAAAGTGAAAAACTTCTTCCTAATGTTTAATCTAAACCTGCCCTCTTCCAGCTTAAAGCCGTTCCCCCTTGTCCTATCACTACATGCCCTAGTAAAAAGTCCTTCCCCAGCTCTCCTGTAGGCCCCCTTTAGGTACTGGAAGGCCGCAATAAGATCTCCCCGGAGCCTTCTCTTCTCCAGGCTGAACAGCCCCAACTCTCTCAGCCTCTCCTCATAGGAGAGGTGCTCCAGCCCTCTGATCATCCTCGTGGCTCTCCTCTGGACGCGCTCCAGCAGGTCCATGTCCTTCTTATGTTGGGGACTCCACAGCTGGATGCAGTACTCCAGGTGGGGTCTCACGAGAGCGGAGTAGAGGGGCAGAATCACCTCCCTTGACCTGCTGGCCACACTTCTTTTGATGCAGCCCAGGATACGGTTGGCCTTCTGGGCTGCGATCGCACACTGCTTGCTCATGTCGAGCTTCTCATCAATCATCACCCCCAGGTCCTTCTCCACAGGGCTGCTCTCCAGCCATTCTCCGCCGAGCCTGTATTTGTGCTTGGGATTGCCCCGACCCAGATGTAGGACCTTGCACTTGGCCTTGTTGAACTGCATGAGGTTGGCTTGGGCCCACCTCTCCAGCCTGTCCAGGTCCCTCTGGATGTTGTCCCTCCCCTCCAGCGTGTCTGCCTCGCCAAACAGCTTGGTATCATCAGCAAACTTGCTGAGGGTGCACTCTACCCCACTGTCCATGTCGCTAACAAAGATGTTGAACAGTACGAGTCCCAGTACCGACCCCTGAGGAACGCCACTCGTCACTGCTCTCCACTTGGACACCGAGCCGTTGACCGCAACCCTTTGAGTGCGACCATCCAGCCAGTTCTTTATCCACCGAGTGGTCCATTTATCGAATCCATGTCTCTTCAATTTAGAGACCAGGATATCGTGTGGGACAGTGTCAAACGCTTTGCACAAGTCCAGGTAGATGACATCAGCAGATCTTCCCTTGTCCACTGCCGCTGTAACCCCTTCATAGAAGGCCACCAAATTTGTCAGGCATGACTTGCCCTTGGTGAAGCCATGTTGGCTCTCGCCAATCACCTCCTTGTTTTCTGTGTGTCTCAGCAGAGTTTCCAGGAGGATCTGCTCCATGATCTTGCCAGGCACAGAGGTGAGACTGACTGGCCTGTAGTTCCCCGGGTCTTCCTTGTTTCCCTTTTTGAAAATAGGGGTTATGTTTCCCCTTTTCCAGTCGGCAGGAACCTCGCCAGACTGCCATGACTTCTCATGAAAGTCATGAAAGATGAGAATAGTCTTTTTCTTCAGTGGTACCCAGTGATAGGACAAGAGATAATGGGCACAAACTTGAGCACAGGAAGTTCCATCTTAACATGAGGAGGAACTTCTTTACTCTGAGGGTGGCAGAGCACTGGCACAGGCTGCCCAGAGAGGTTGTGGAGTCTCCCACACTGGAGACATTCCAAACCCACCTGGACGCCGTCCTGTGCAGCCTGCTGTAGGTGACCCTGCTGTGGCAGCGGGGTTGGACTAGATGATCTCCAGAGGTCCCTTCCAACCCTGACCATTCTGTGATTCTATAATATTGTCCTGCCACCCTTCCTTCATCTCTCAATGTTTTTACCAGAGTATTTGCATCAAATAATCCTGTACCAAACAAGGGCCATCCTACTGAGTGACGAGTAAGTTTAGTGTTATTAATAGAGTCCATTATTCAGCTGCACTACTGTCAGTACATCGAATGATTTGTGCTGAATTCATTACTTGCCCCTGGTCCAAGGGAATATAAGCAATGATTAGCTTATGCATTATTTAGGAAGATATATGTTAATGCTGAGTAAAGTGGAGTTAGTTAAGTGGGAACAGGAGGGAAGGGCAGGGCCCAAGGCCCTGCGACACCATGATATCTCATGCTTCTGAAAGCAGCGTAGAGGTAGATACCTCTTAGCAGCATGCTAAGATTTTATTCTGGGATATGAGGGAGAAGACAGAAGAGAAGATGGTTTATTTTTTAACAGAAAAAGAGGATTCATTGCCAAAGTTATGACCCACTGTGAGCAGACAAAACTGCTCAAGGTTTGTGAAGGCACCTTCAGACTGTCACAGCTCTAGCTAGGGAGGTGCAGTTCTCCACCCCAATGTAGAGCATCCCTTGGCTTTAGTCATGAGTGTCATAACAGCCAGTTTGTCAGCCAGCACAGTGACTATGCAGCAGCTCAGCACCTCCTTGAAAGGGATAAACCCCAAAGAAAAAGCTTCTTAAATTACCTCAGGTTGCCTCATGACTAGCATACAACCAACTAGGGCTATATGCAGCTGTAATGTGGAGAAAAAAAATTATGTGTGGGGCTTGGCTGGCCCACTCTGGCATGACTGGGACCACATAGGCTGATTCAAGGTGCTAATCAGGGAATGGAAGAGGAAAATCAATCCTTTCTTCCCACCTCCTTCCCCACCAGCTCTGTGTGCTGACTGGTCCACATCTGTTCATAGCACACAGGTGCTTTGCTCTCCTGTGCACTCCCTCCCTCACACCTGAGCTGAATGAGGCCAAAATCCAGCAAGATTAAAACCACAGTGTGGGACCAAACCTGTAGGCAGCAAGACATGCAGTAGTGGCCATTGGCAAGGCTGATGGAAAAGAGAGGCTCTGGGCAGCAAGGATGTGCTGTGTGCTCCCAGGCCCAGGGGAGGTGACTTGAGGTCACCCCTGGAGGATCACATTTTTGTTTCCAGCTTACATGTTCAGGCATGTCTTAATGACCTCAGGTACTGGCGTTTGCTGTCTATTGTAGTTTTTGTTTTCTGCATGTTTCATTTGGATTTGGATTTATTCTCACTTCTTGCCCCTGCTTTTCCTCCTAGGTAGTTTGTGCTAATTGGCTCCTATATCTGCCTTTTCCCCTCTTTCCTTACGTTAGAAAACCAGGACGTGTTTCTCTGCGCTTTATCCCCTGGCTGGAAAAGATTGTTCAAAAGGGTATAAAAACTCAGGCAGTTAAAGTGCAGAGAAAACAATAGTTTGAAAATCTCCTAGACTTGTTTGCTGGGTTAATAGCTAAGCAGAAAAGTCTGAGTGAAAAGCCTCATTAAAAAGAGAGAAGGCTGGTGCCAGGAATGAATGGGGATTGTTATAACAGGGAGCAGAGTGCGGGCTCTGTCAGTGTCTAGTGCAGCTTTCCGACTCATCATTTTGGAGAAACATCAATGTGTCGGTATAAGCTTTTCTTTAAGACAGAGGCATTTGTGCCCTTTCTTATTACTCCTTTTCTCACTGTAGTTCAGTTTTGACATATCTTCCCAGCCAGGGATGTGGGTATTTTTCTGCTGTTTCAAAACAAGTTTGAACACTTTCCCAGTCAAGCTACAGAGTACTTCGCTTCCAAAATCAACAGATACTTTTATCTGTTTTATTCCCCTTAGCTACATTTAAGGCTGATCACCAAGTATGCTTTAAAGATGCAGATGTAGGGCCTGATCCTGCAAAATTATATGCGCCAGGCCCAAACATCTGGGAATTCAGCAAGCTAGTGAATTGAGATTTCAGATACTTAGGTGAAATTTGCTTTACTTAATAAGCAAAGTAAAGCCTGTGAGGAGAAGCAACATCCTTTCTTCAGCCAGCTGACATAGTTGGAAAAACAGATGTGCTTTTGGGCATGCAGAGCCCTCTTCAGTTCTGAAACAGAAGATACAAATGGCAAGTAGTTAAGGATAACTTCTTGGAGTTTAACTTAACTCTTAGCAGTATCAGGCTACATAAAAGCAGTTAAGGGCTCCTTTGATCTGGATACTGTGAGCTCTTTCCAAGGAGGTGCTGAGCCCCAGCAGCTTTCTGCTGGGGAACATTCAGTGCTTATCAGGAAAAGACTTTGCATTGACTTGTGTGGTTCTCTCACAGGTGAAGATTCATAGTGTATCTGAGTAAGTTGCAGACTCTGTGAGCTGAGGTGTGTGTTTCATTCACCCAAGCGTTCTGCAAGCTGCATTATTTTTAAGCGGTCATATACATTGCAACTTTATTGAGCCAATTGCACATTTCTTCAGCTTATGTGCCTCAAATGTCCTAATACAGTTTGAGGCTTAGTAACATGTGGTTGACTGACAGTTGTCAGTCATCCAATAATATTTTTCTGACATTTGTAGCTAAATCTTAAATTTTATCTTTTGTATCATAGATTCCACGTGGGTGAAATTCATACAAAGCTTCATCCTTCTGCTAGGCTAATGTAGGCAAGCACTAGCAGTTGCAAGGCAGCACACAGGACTTGGTCCTAGGTGGAGTGTGTTTTGTAGATAACTGTATTTAGCTCCTGCAGCTCTGTGTTTGCCACAGTGCTGTTCTCTTCCCAGCAAGAACCCTGGGAGCTTTGTGGTTCCAGCGAAGCCCAGCCTTGCATTCCCGGATTCCCACAGGAGTGCTTTGAAGGAAGGCTGGATGCTCAGGGCAAGCCTGCCGCCTCCACCTCCCCTCGTCCGCTGGCGCTGCTGTACTCAGCGGTCATGGTCTGCACGAAGAAATAGCATTTCCGACTCCAGCCAGTTGCTGCGCTGGGGATGGGGTCCCGCTGTACTGGGTAGGGTCCTTTCATGCTCATTCACCTTCCCAAATGGAAAGGGCTTTTCTGCATTCCTCATCTCTTTTACAAGGAGCCTGTGTTCAGTGGGATTCCTCGCCTGCAGTACTGACTTCAGGTGAAGTGTATTTTCACCTTATCCATCTTCAAACAAAGAAGCGTAGAGGCTAATTTGCTGCTTTGTAGCATTGCTAGTGTCTTAGTAATTTCCCAGGATGAAAAAGTGAGTAAAAGAACCCCTAAACTGCTAGAGAAAAAGAACAAACAAACCCAGCACATTTCCATGGAATTCTTCTGTTTGCCAGACATGAGTCTCCACTTGCACAAAATAATTAGGAGTTGTACTATGTAGAGCACGCTTAGCATCAAAGTAGTCACAAATGCCTCGTATTTTCTTCTAAACAGTCTCAAGGGTAGTGAAAGCTGTCAAAAATCAAAGCAGCTGGCTTCTCTGTGAAACACAGAAGCCCTTTTTACTTTATCAAGAAGCACAAATATTTTAAAATAATTGACAGAGAAGTTAATCAATTTTCATCTGATTTAGCAAAGATCATGCAGTCTCAAAATAACATAAGCATCTCAATTGATACCAACCAGATCAATATTGATATTTTTAATCCCTGAAAGAAAACAACAGCTGTCAAGAAGGCATATGTACACACTCCACTGAACACATAACTGTGCAGAAGGTGTGAGTTCTCCTTCTTTAAATACATTCTCTGTACAGTTTGTACAGATGTGCTTTAATACAATTCAAAGCTCAGTGAGTGAATGCATATAGTTGTTCAGTCAGCAAACTGGGCAGACCCAGCCTGATGAAACAGCCTACACGGTCTGAAACATCTGCAACATTTTTGGTGGGATGTTATGCAGCACTTGTTTAGAGCTGGGAGTTGGACCTCAAAAAAGTCATGTAATACACAGTTTCATAAGCATGAGAGTCCCTGCTGGCATAAATGACTACAGCTTTTTGATTCACTGTCAAGTTTTAACTCTCTCTTTCACCTGTTAGCCTCTGAATATAATAAACACATAATCTGCTTTGTGCCTGGGTGCAGGTTGACTGGGTCATGGGTAGTGATAACCCTAGGAAGACACTTCTTGACAGCCCAGCCCTTAGAAGCTGTGTGAATACCACCACCCTGCTAAATGGAAAAGCGGGTCTCAGAGTTGACCGCCTTAGGGAAAACCCAATTAAACTTGCCGCTTCCCTGTTTGCTTGGATTCAGACGTAGTCTGCAGAGCCTGTACAGCAACCCTGTCAAAAACATAATGGCAAGCGCTGGTGTCCTCAAACGCGATAAAGGTTTATTACATCTAACACCTGCTTCCCTATCATTCCTTGTACACCAATGTGGAGGTCATTAGGTTACATATCTATGTGCAATCTCTTCTGTATATATAGACATAGAGATACAAACATGTCTTTAAAGGAAACAAAACTTCCAGCAGGGTCAGATGTGTAGACTGGCAACACCCTTGACTTAGCTGAAGCCAGTGTGAGTTTTGCCATTGTTTTTTTCAGAGGGCTCAGATTTTAGCTTATTTTCAGCCAAATTGCAGTTTTATGGGCAAATTAAGAAGCTTTTGAGGATGAGATTTACAACGAAATGCAAATCTGATTTGCATTTCAACAAAATACAACAAATCAATAGGCCTTTAAAAGTTAAATGGTCCTCTAGTAATTTGTAGTGGGATGCTGAAGAAATCCACCACAGCAGCAGTGAGTAGTAGTTCTGTACTTGCCCATATCAAGCTATCAGAGGTTATTGCTCCCCTTTAATTTGCTATCTGGTACCACATTACTGATTTCCTCAAATTAATTAATTCCCACACTATTAATTGTTAAGCTGTACCTCTTAGTCTCAAAATACAAACATTGGCACAGGAAAGAAATCCTCAACTGTTCTAGCCTCACAGAATCACGACCTGCTTCATCCTTACCTGTGAATGTCTAGATAGTTTCGTGTCATTCAGGGTTATTTAGGAATATACCCTTTGTGTATGGTTTGATAAAGATGTCTTCCAATTACTTCCAATTTTTACTTGGACACTTGAATTTTTCCTCGTATCAGCTGGTCAGTCAAGCTACATGGGGGAGGAACACTCCAGTCAATAACATACGTACAGAAAAAAACAATCAAACCCTGCTGTTAATACACTATAAAAATTGTATTCCAATTTTTTTAATGCACTACAGATTTTTCTTTAGATCTCTTGACTTGAGATGTTTTCCATTAACATTAATAGGTTTGAAATTGTTCTTTGATCTGTTTGTAAGGATGCCGAATTGCGTCATGGTGCTCCAACTTTTAAATTAGTGGTACAGAGTCATCATAAAATTCTTGATAAGATGTGACATTTTAATCATACTTTACAGATCCTGAGAAAACAGGCAGGAGTTGTCAGCATTTTTGCATCTTGCATGCTTTTAAGTTGTGTGTCATATTCTTAACTGGGGTCACTACCTCCATATTCTTGTACCCTGTTGAAGCAACTAATGTTTTGTTTGATGGAAGAGGGGTACTTTTCATCAAAGATGAATGTATTATATGCTAAGAATTTTTTTCTATCCCATATAAAAACTTAAATGACTGTGTTAACATTTATTTTTGGTAAACTGATGCAGAGGATGCCGTGTATCTGGATGACGAGAAGGAAAGGGAAGAATACGTCCTGAATGATGTTGGTATTGTTTTCCATGGAAACATCAATGACATAAGATTAAGAAGCTGGAGTTACGGTCAGGTGAGCTATTTAGACCTTCTCTGGCTGCTCCCCGCAGGACAGCAAGTGAGTTTAATTGGCACCAGACTGTGGTTGAGACTGTGGGATCTGGAGTGCATTATTGGTCTCTCCTTCAGAAAAACAAGGGGCATAATTTTAAAATTGTATGAAGTGGGTATGTGCCTAATCCAGAAAAACAATGTCATAATAGCTAATATTTAAAGATCTCGCTTTAGGGGCATATTTCAGATACTAAGAGGCTGCCTGTTGAAAGTTACAAACATTAGCTGAGGTTTCCACAGTAGCAGTATTTCTGCTGCTATGTTATTGCTGCTTCAGGATCAAACCAATTTGGTGAAAGAGTAGAGAGATATTTATTTTTCATTTTTCAGCAATACGTTGTATTGCTTTTTGACCCTTGCTTTTAGTTCTAGCAATTTGGTGGAAATTATTCTCATCTGCTCAGGGCATGGGGGGGGGCGGGGGGTCAGCTTGCCACAGGGTTCCTATGGCAAACTGGGATTTGATCCCAGATTTTTAAATTTCCTTGCCACAGTGACAAAGAGAGGAACCTCTCCCTTTGCCGCCTGGACTTGACAACACGGGTCTCCAGTGGCCTCTTGGAGACTGGGGGACCCCCACCCCACCAGGATGGTGTGCAGTATTGGTGTGCCTTCAGTAACATCAGACTCCTGTTGCTTGCTTGCCGATTTTACTTCAATCCGTTTGTAAACACTAACCAGCCTGAAAATCCCTATGGGAGGAAAGAGTTAAGCTGTTGAGTGAGAATAGGGGAAAAGGCATTAATGAACAGAATTAAAAGGAGCAAAACTAACCCTAGCTGTCACTCAGAGAGGCTCCAATGGACAGTTATTGGACATGGTGAACTCTGGTCATCTTGCCTCCAGGATTTTCACAACAGCACAATTAAGAAAGTATTGAAGTATTCCCCTAATGCTAGGGTGATGGATCCATTCTGTTTTCGTGGCACCTCCCTGGTGCAGCCTTGCAGAAGAGACCTTCTTGCTTTGCTTGTTTTCCCTCAGCTAAAGACAATCTCAAAGCTTGAGCTGGATGGATTGCCAGCGTGCTTGCCCTGGAGAGCTCTTTGAACTCACATCTCTCTTGTTTCCTTATTCAAGGGTACAATTTCATCTTTTTTCCTGCGGCAGCACTGCCTTAGGGAGTTCCTGCCTCTGCACCATTCCTTTGGTTGTGTCAGCGCCCTTGTTTGTGGGGTCTGACTGTCATCCTGACTGAGCTAAAAATAACCCTTAAATAAGGGGGGGAGAGGGGGGGAGGAATTTCATAAGCTGATGGTGCCTCTGATAGAAGAGTTGTGGAACCAGATCCTGAGGCCAAAGCATTGGGTGTGCATTTAAGTTGACCAAAAATGCCCCCTCCTGGCCCTTCCTTCCCCCTGCAAGTGCTTGTGCAGCTGTGCAGTGAATCAGGCTGGAGAGCTGATATAGCTGAATAAGCATCTCCTTCTTTTTTTTTTTCTTTTTTTCTTCCCCTGGGTTATTTTTTGGGCTTGCTCTGTTCCTAGATTTGGGATTCACTCCTTGACAGATGTAAGGGGGAGGGAGAGAGGGAATTGAGCGGCTGGAGGTGGATGGTGCTGCTTAAACCAGATGCTGGATTTATGTCCTAAGATGCTAAATTTATGGCCTATGGTGGCTTGGCCTGAGGTGCTTATATTCTGCAAATCTGGCACCTTCCTGATGCAAACACCAACCTCCCTCGAGAAACTGCGTTATTCATTTGGTTTTGCTAGGAAGTAGTTCTGGCTAGGAGGTTAGGGCTGTTCCACATCCCTTTGCGATGTACTTTCATTCCTGTGTTGTCTGAAATTGGAGGACCTGATTTCCATGCTGTGCTGCGGTGGACTTTTTGCTGTCACTTGCCTGTGTGAAACCTGAGTGTGGCAGATGCACTTAAGGGGGCCGAAGCCAAAAGTTTTAATGGAATCGATCATTTTGTATGGGTGTAACAGACATCTCAAGCTGCACAGCAATGGAGAAATGCTCTTCTGGTTCCCTCACTTTCAGTAAGATGGAGGACGTGATGTTCCTGATCTTACCCTGACAATTTCCAACCATTAAAGACAAGCATCTCCCTCATTTTCAGCAATCCTGGATGTTAAGAAGAGCATTGATGTGAGTGAGTAAAAGTACTAGCAGCAAGGCCTATATTATGGATATACCATACAAGTATGCATTTTCTATTTATGATATATAGCTCTGTACAACAGTGTAAGTGAAAAGCATAAGGCCACATACAGTCATAGAGGAGAAATGTATGTGGTCCTATACAAAAATACAGATAGACTTGTGCATGGTAATATTCTTAGGCTAAAAAATTGCTTTGAACAATGACAGCTGGAAGCTTTAACTCAGGTTGTAAATTAAAAAGGAACATACAGTTCAAAACTGGGTTACTGGTGGGAGATGATTCTCACAGCTGCTGTCTTTAATGAGCAGCATCAACAGGAGAGGAGGAAAGGTAAGAAAAATGGACCAAGGAAGAAAAAACAGCAAACCGGTTGAAACATGGCTGTAATGAATGAGGACGGAGGTATTCCTTGTAACATGACTGTGATTCCTTTATTCTAAGAACGTGTAAATACCCAGTCACTCAGAAAAGCCCACAGGGGATTCAGGGGAAATTTGGCTTTGGAAGAAACCTAGGCACATAGGAATTCTCTAGCTGAGAAATATCAGAAGTTGGATGCTATATTGATCATTTAACATTGGGGGGTTTTGTGAGAAAAATAAAATAAAGCAGGTGTGCATAGAGTTCTTGTTGCCATTGTGAGTTGTCTCATGTCCACACGTTGGGCTGCATTAGCTTTGCAGCCCACTGTGCAAATGTAATTTTACGGCACGTGCATTTGGTCAGATCAGGCAACACGAGATCAGACCTGCCTGCAACTGACTGTGAGAAATATGACCCTTATTCAACCACTGCAAAAGGTGATACAGACCCTCTTACTGTGATTTAAATGGAAGATAATCTATTAGAAACAGGTTAGCACGGAAGGAGAACGCCCACTGAAGGCCAGCCCGACTAAACGCATTGCTCTGTAACACAACACACGTCTGTATGAAGACAGAACCCCTTTGCCTGTGTGTTTTCTCATGCCTTGTTTTCCAACTGCAGTCTTTCCCAGGTGTCTCTGCCAAAGTTCCTTGGTCTGGCATTTGGTTGATTTCCATTTCAGCTTGTGTTGAGCAGACAACCTGCATCTGCCCCAAGTTCACTCACCTGTCCTGGCTGCCTGCTGCTGCTCTGGCTCCTCTGACGTTTCAGGGCTGTTCAGCCTTACAAGTGCTACATTTCTATTCCAATTCCCTCTAGATAACGTTTTCATGCCAAGATTGAGAGCAGGAAACTGATTTAGTTTGATTTAATGTTTTTAAATCTCTGGATATTGAAGGGCAAAACTGGCTTTAGAGTTAAGGTTACTCTGCATCCTCCACTACTGCAATAGTGTAAGGCAGTTAGACTTTACAGCTTGTCCTATATCTCTTCTCCTGTTAATCCAGTTATTTCACAAGCATTCGTGTCATTTTGTAAATGCTAAGGTGGAAGGCAACAACCTTGATAGCAATTTCTTTCCTCTTTATTCTTCCTGTATATGCTGGCAAGATTGACAGTGTCTCATAAACCGTGGATGAGAAAGATTTAATTTGCAGGGTAAACTTACTGGTTTAACTCAGGTCTTAGGTACTGCTGATGACTTGAAATGCAGAAAGCAGATTTTGATCCTGGTGAACGTGATAAGTCATTGGACCAGACCAGAAGAAAAGTGAACTTGAAGCAGAAAGGACGGCTATGAGGGCCCAGAGTTTACATTATCTATTGTGGGGATTCTTCTTGGGAAGGAGCGTCTCCATAGCATGGTCATTCACCTGAGATTATTTACATTGCATGCTAGTGGAGTGGACTGGAGAGTCTACCATTCAATTACTCAGCTTCCCAGGGACGATACAATATTAGGAGTAGGTCCCTGGGAACACAGATGCCTCTTTCCCTACTTGCCCAAATACCATGAATTCAGTTTTGTTAAGACTGTAAGGTGTTACTCGTGAGTGAACATCTGCTCCAGAGGAACTAATTCAGTGCAAGTGGTGCGAGTGTGGGTGATGATGGGAGAGGTGTGCTGCCTTGGAGGATGACTGCTGAAAAGGATCCATACCGTGGTGGTACCCTGAGCAGTGAAAGCTGGACAGGCTCGAGGCAGGGGATAGAAGAGGACTTTCCTCAGGCGTGAAATGGCAGAGGGTGGTGAAACACGGTGGTGCCTCTGCTTTCTTGGCTTATACCAGAGCTCGGCAGCTGCCTGTAAGGGAGAGGCCAAAGGGAATGTGGGCTCCCTGGGATTTCACCACCATCCCTCCCATCTTCCCTGCAGTATTGGCAGCAGTCTTGGGTCATCAGGGCTTCCTTTTCAGCTCTCTGGTCTCACTCTTCCCTCTCCTCTGCCTCTCCCCGAGCTGCTGAAGGAGCAACTTGATCTGGGCTCTTGCTCACTTTCTTCAGGAGGCAAAACTCAGATTGTCCTCATCTGCCAAGGAGCCCTAAGCCAGGCTGCAGACAGTTGCAAAACCAATCCAGCTCTAGTTGCAGCCTGAGAGCAAAAATCCTGTTAGCCCAAATCACATCTTTAATGATGCAAACATAGAACATAAAGCCTAACACGGCAAGGGGCTCCACGGCTCTGTGGAGTTTCTGTCATAGCCTTGAATATTAATATAAGATTGTGTTTTCAGTGAATCTGAGAAGGCGTTTGTTTTATTAATGTATGTTGCACTGTCTCCTGCCTTTTTCCAGAGGACAGTGGTATTTTCCTTTGCTATGCAGTTTCTCCTAAGGAAAATGAAATACAGCACAGGGCAAGTTCTGTGACAAATGGTTTCTGGTCTATTTAGGCACCTCTGCCCTCAATTCATTCTTGTGCTTGTTCATGCTGGATCGAAGAAACTGTACCTTTTCACTCTATTTTTGAAGACGACTACTTTAGGTCACTTGGTATTTTTTATGTCTAAGTTTCATAGACCAGGACTCATCCATATAATCAGCTTTTGGCTTGTCAATTTTAAACATATTTAAAAATTAATTTTAAAATGTAAGTGTCTTCAAATTAACTTTGGCAAACCATTTATTGTTCAACTTCTCAGCATTGCTTTGGCTGTGTCAGAGAAGTCCCGAAATTAACAGGTCTGGAATCTGTGAAGGACATGAAGTCCTTCGCGAGCAGACTAGCTTCTTGTAGTTATTATTATAATATCTTCCTATTATATACTTGTTAGCACTTAAAGTTTTATGTCCTGTCAGAAAGGTTGTGTTGTCATTTTAACCTTCTGGAAACCAGACTGAGATTGAATTGAAAATGACATTCTCTTTTCCCTCACAGCCTCTCACATTTTTTTGCTATACATGGGTGATTGTTCTAGAAGAAAACTTGTATTTTTAAACACAGAGCATTGACTTGATCAGCTAATTTTGATGCTGATCAGTTATTATAACAACAATGCAAAAGAACTTTTCCTTTGCTTTCCAGAATAAAAAGTGACTCAATTTCCCCTCTGTTTCCATTTTTATTTTCTTTTATCTAGTTTGAAGAAAACATTCTGGATGCTTGTCTGTTCCTGATGGACAAGGCAGAACTAGAGCTCTCTGGGCGCGGAAACCCAATCAAAATCTGCCGTGTTGCCTCTGCAGTGGTATGTAATTGATGCCTAATATTGTCAGAAGTGACTCTTAAATCAAAGCCAGGCTCATTTAACTGGCCCTCATGCCCCAATGTGCTCACTCCAACAGATGCCAAATCAATTGTCCATTCTGACCTCTGGGGTCCAGCATTCTATTTTGCTGCACTAAAGGTGAAATACTTATGTCAGCTCATCGCATTTTCCTGAGAATGATACCTCACTGGTAGGAAAGCCACTTTTAGACATTGCACTCCAGGCATGATAGCATTTCTTGTGACACTGTGCTCACTTTCTGGTAGTTGAGATAACCGAGAAAGCTATTTCTGCCATGGACAGTAAGGTGGCATGATGGGTGGAATTTGGGATAGGAAACTAAGAGACTTTATGTGGACTCCAGCACTAACCTCAATGGGGTCTTAAGACACTGCAATGGTGTGTGTTACTGTCTGATTTTTAAGCCCTGAATGGCCTAGTCAGGCTGAGAACATTTATGTGTGCTACCTTGGCCCCAGCAGAAAACACCGTGAGAGCTGTCCTCCGAAACGTGGGGTCCACAAAACTTACCACACTCAGAATGGAAGTACCTAAAATAATCAGAAGCAAAGAGTAAGGAGAAAACTTTCCACATCTCCATTCTTTCCAGCTGCTAGGCACCAGGAGTTGTGCTGTGGGTGTAAGAGCAGCCCCATCCCTAATACTCAAGATGGAAGACCCATCCAGGATGTGGAAGGCAGAGGCTGAGTCCTCTCCTTTGCCTTATAGAGGTCTGAACTGATGCGTTCTGCTTCCCAGAATGATACTGTAGTCATCGAGCTACCGTCATTAGATGTTCTCTCAAGTCAGCTACTAAAATACACTGTCCACAAAACATGGCTGCTGGACATGGATCCTTTAACCCACTTGTTACATTATTTGCCCAGGCTTCCCAGGCTTTAAGAGAATTAGCTCTTTGTCTTAGATGACATCGAAATGGAATCTCCAGCCTCAGTGCCACATGCTGAATCTTGCATAGCATCACAATAAACAGAATAGCTTCAAGAAGAAGTATTGAGAACACCCTGACTTTTCTTTCTCTTTTAACCTTTTGGTTAATTGTTTCACCCCAGACATTAGAAATACGGCTTCAGACCTTCAGATAGAAATAAGAATTGGATGTGGTTCCCTCCTCAGTGGCCTAGTAGATGTAAAGGGTCCCTAGTGCAGGGACTGTGGAATCCCTAAGGGCAGAACAGTACAAAGTTCATGAATCCAAAGAGGGCTTGGATATTACTTGGGTTTTGAGCCACTCAATCATTTTAGGGAGGTGGAAAATTTTACGATTGGAAACCCAGGAGTCAATGGATTTTAGGTCTAATCTGCAGGATAAAGCCATAGCTGGGTGGGAGTTTCGGCCATCTGAAATATGGACCTCAGTAAGAAGTGGCCAAGAGATGTTGAAATCACACCCCTGTTTCTTACCCTCATTCTTGCTCAAGTTGAAATGTGGTAGAGCTGAGCTCATCTGAGGAGGTGCCCCCATGCTGGAGTCCTTCTGGGGCTTCCTGGCATTGCAAAGCATGTAGAGTGGCCCCCTTCTTCCTCTCTTTACAGCCAGAGGAGAGCCTGAAGATCAACACACTGCCCTGCCCTTGAAGTGCCTCTTTTCTTGGCAAGTTCCCATGGCAGAGAGATGGGCACAGCCCCTTAACCCTTTGGTCATGACTCTGAATACTTATCTTTACTCAGTCCTAGAGTTCACAGAAAGCCAATTTTCTAATTATAAAACAGTAGTTAATCCAGCCAAAAGCTTTTAAATGAGAGTTGTGATTTATTTGGCTGGTGTGTAGCTGTTCCACATTAGCATAATTAAAAGGTACAGAGCGAATGAGCGTTTTGCACAGCCTCAACTGGTTTGGTTCAAATTGCAGCTAGGAGATGTATTGCTCGTTAATGTCTATCAGTATAGCCATTAGTCAGCAAAACTTCTTGCTTTGTATAATCTTACCAGGGGAAAACTTACACAGCAAATTCCTTCTTGTTTTCATGTGTGCTGGACCAAAGAAATTAGTTTCTACTCTAAAAATAACAGTGGACTCATTCTCCTCTCAATCCGCTGTAAACCAGGAGTGATTTTATTAAAATCTCTGGTCTGATACAGAACAAAAACCAGACGATGTTAGGAAAGAATCCAGCTTAATATTTCTGAGGCTTGCTTATCAGTATATAGCTGATCATGCTTATTAAAAATACATAGCAGCAAGCATGTTTAATGTTAATAAAACTTACTAAACTGGCAACATGGATACTCAGTGCGGTGATTTAATTGCACCATTATTTTTAAGTGTCTGACCTTCATTCAAAATTGTTCAGTGATGGAGAATCCATGGCCCTTAGCAAGATTGTTCTATTCACCTCCTACCTTCATAATTAAATATTTCTGTCTTATTTCTAGCCTAAACTCGGCTATATTCAGTGTCTCCCATCCTATCTTTGTCTGCTGGATTAAAGAGCTCCTATTTTGTCTCTGACGTCCCTAATGCTCATTTCCTTTGTCTTCAGATCAACTCCAGGGATGACAATGGTGTAATTGCTGGATCCTGGGACAACACGTACACTTACGGGGTCGCACCTTCAGCCTGGACGGGAAGCGTGGATATTCTCTTGGAGTATTACAGTTCTAAGCAACCTGTGCGATACGGCCAGTGCTGGGTCTTTGCCGGTGTCTTCAACACATGTAGGTATCCATGAGAAGAGCTCCACCCTGGTATGCAATTCTTGAATAACACAGAGAGCTTTCAGGTTAAACTAACTAAAAGACTTCCTGGCTCTGTAGTGTCCAGGATTAAATAGTAGGGATACTTAAAAATACATGGCTAAAATAGATGCTCTTTAAATAAACCTTTGGTATCTCCTTCAGTTCTGCTGCTCTTCCACACAAATCTGTTAACTATTTATTGGTTCAGTAAAATCTATTCAGTAACTCACAAGGGTAAGTTTGGGAGAGAAAAAGTTAGATTGTTGGCACACTCCACATTTCTGTTAGGGAATCTGAGGTGAACAGGGGGTTTGTTATCTAGACTTACAACATGAACCTGTTACCCCCTATGGGATATGTGATGGTGTTTCTGCTCCAGAAAGGCGAAATCGCACCTATCAAGGATTGTTCTGAGCAAAATTGGCTTGTACGTGTCTGCTGAGCACTGTTAACATTTTCTATGGAGTTTGTGAGCCAGAACGCGGAGGAAAATACTGACCTTCTTTATTAATTGTGTAGCTCTATAAAATTAAGACTAAACACACTTGCTCAAACTAGAGTTTCAATGTTGCAGGTTGCAAAACCCCATAGGGAAAGCAGAGCTGGATTGGTCCCATTTTTTTACTGTCTAGCATTTGCTAACAGCAGCATCCCAGGTGGACACTACTAATACACTGGAACACACTGCAGCATATTAGGAGTAAAGGAAGACTCTGTGAGTACAAAAAATGTGCATTACACAGATAATGGGGACAAGATATTGGAAGCAATACTTATGTTGAGTGCCAATGTAGGCCAGTCAAGTCATTCCTATGCTTATGGCACTGGCCAATAGAAGCAGCTGAACAAAAACTAAAAGTGTCTTTCTTAAGTACAGATGATCTTCCTCAGAGGCACTTACAACATATGCATTTATGTATCAAACTGGGGGAGGACCATATCAGCTTAGGACTAGGGGGACACAATGGGTATTTCTGCAGGCTTGGAGCCTACTTTTTATCAAGTACTTTTCAGCCACAGCTGAAGGTCAAAGTTTTGGTTCTTGTATTTAAGACGTGAAAGGAAATTATAGAAAAAATCTCTGTGAAACCTTTTGCTTTTTGATCTGACTCAATATTGTCACATGGCAGAAGTGCTCACCAAGCCACTTCCCATCATTTATCAGCAGTTCTGGCTAACCAGGGAGGTCCCAGTTGACTGGAGGTTACCAAATGTGATGCCCATCCAAAAGAAGGACCAGAAGGAGATCTGGGGAACTACAGGCCTGTCAGTCTGATCTTGGTGCCAGGAAGGGTTATGGAACAGATCATCTTGAGTGCCATTACACGGCACATGCAGGACAACCAGGTGATCAGGCCCAGTCAGCATGGATTCATGAAAGGCAGGTCCTGCTTGACAAACCTCATCTCCTTCTATGACAAAGTGACCTGCTTAGTGGATGAGGGAAAGGCTGTACGTGTTGTTTACCTGGACTTTAATAAAGCCTTTGACACCATTTCCCCCAGCATTCTCCTGGAGAAACTGGCCGCTCATGGCTTGGACAGGTGTACTCTTTGCTATGTAAAAAACTGGCTGGAAGGCCGGGCCCAAAGAGTTGTGGTGAATACAGTTAAATCCAGTTGGCAGCCGGTCACAAGGGGTGTTCCCCAGGGCTCAGTACTGGGGCCCGTTCTCTTTAATGTCTTTATCAATGACCTGGACAAGGGGATCGAGTGCCCCCTCAGTAAGTTTGCAGGTGACACCAAGTTAGGTAGGAGTATCGATGTGTTTGAGGGCAGGAAGGCTCTACAGAGGGATCTGGACAGGCTGGATCAATGCGCCAAAGCGAATGGTGTGAGATTTAACAAGGCCAAGTGGCGGGTCCCGTACTCAGGTCACAACAACCCCATGCAGTGCTACAGGCTTTGGGAAGAGTGGCTGGAAAATTGCCAGGCAGAAAATGACCTAGGGGTATTGGTCAACAGCCAGCTGACTATGAGCCAGCAGTGTGCCCGGGTGGGCAAGGCAGCCAACAGCATCCTGGCTTGTATCAGGAACACTGTGGTGAGCGGGGCTAGGGCAGTGATCCTCCCCCTGTACTCGGCACTGGTGAGGCCGCACCTCGAATACTGCGCTCAGTTTTGGGCCCCTCACTACAAGAAAGACGTTGAGATTCTGGAGCGAGTCCAGAGAAGGGCAACGAAGCTCCTGAGGGGTCTGGAGAACAAGTCTTATGAGGAGCGGCTGAGGGAACTGGGGCTGTTCAGTCTGTAGAAAAGGACGCTGAGGAGACACCTTATCACTCTCTGCAACTACCTGAAAGGAGGTTGTAGCGAGGAGGGGGTTGGTCTTTTCTCCCAAGTAACAAGCGACAGGACAAGAGGAAACAGTCTCATGTTATGCCAGGGGAGGCTTAGATTGGATATTAGAAAAAAATTTTTCACCAAAAGGGTTATCAATCATTGGAACAGGCTGCCCAGGGAAGTGGCTGAATCACCATCCCTAGAGGTATTTAAAAGACAGGTAGACATGGTGCTTAGGAACATGGTTTAGTGGTGGTTTTGGCAGGGTTAGGTTGGTGGTTGGACTCAATGATCTTAAAGATCCCTTCCAACCTAGACGATTCTATGATGTGAGGCATTTAGACCTTTGTTGTCACCTGCTACACCATCCCGATTTTCAGTAATGAACATATTGCATCTGCGGGAGCATGGTTTAGTGGTAGTTTTGGCAGTGTTAAGTTAATGGTTGGACTCAATGATCTTAAAGGTCTTTCCAACCTAGATGATTCTATGTTGCTCTCTGAGGGAATAGCATTATACTTCTCTTTACATTATACTTCTATCAAAAATGAAGGATATTAATCACCAATTTTCTTCAGAAAATGTGAAAATTGAATAATTAATGACAAGTTAGAAGATGGTTTCTTCACCCCCCGGCAGCCTTGGACACTTCTGCATTTTCACTTTATTTTTGGCTGTTCTGTATGTGTATGTTTCGTTTTGTACACAATTTTCCTCCAGTCTGGATAATTGAATTTCATAACTCATTTTGGCTTCCTGAAGTAGTTCGAAAGCTATTCAAAACATTAAGGACCTCAGAAATAAAGCTGCTTTCTGACCACCTAGCCTTCTGATGGCACTCACTTCTCACAGCTGCATCGGGGGATGCAGTTTCAGGTTCCTCTGCTTCTCTTTCATACATCTGGAGAGGTTCCTGTTTTGATTTGGGGAGGTGCTGGCAGGTGCTCTGTCCTTCAACATCTGAAATGGTCATTTTGTTTCTGGTGCAGTGGGATAATGAACAATCACCCACATCCAAAGAACCTGAGTGGCATTTACTTCATTCACTGACTGAGGTCGCATGGTCTGTACGTAATGATCTTCAGCCTCTGGACAACGCAATGGGTTTGAAGAGGCTCTTGCGAATGTTTCCTATGGTGGCAATTTCTCGCAGCGGCTTCCATGGGCCACTTTGTCTTCTCTGCCCATTGCCTCATCTGGGATTTCTATAGATCACAGACACATACACCAGTTCTCCTACCTTCCCCCGACACTGGCCCCGAATCACTGCTTTGCAGTATTTTGCCTGCAGGCCACTGTGAAACTGGGGGAATGCAGCAGAGGCCTGGAGCCTGTTGTGTTAAATGGAGAGGCGTATTTATCTGGGGCAAAACTAGTCTCAGTTTGCTGACTAAGTTAGTCAAGTCAGAGACCTGCCATTTTGTACTGCAAGCATTGCTGAACCATAAAGTTTGTTGAGCATTATGAAATGAAAATATTGTCCAGTGGCTGATCTGATACGTAGTCACTGACATGTCCAGCTGCTGACCACTGTAGAGAGAGGACAGCAAAAGTCTGAACAGCCGTGTGCAACTAAAAGGGTTGTTTCGAGCTGATTTTGAGTCTTTCTCAGCTGACAATGTTTTATTGTGACCAGTCCAGCTTTCCAAGGTTACTGTATTGTACACTCTGGATAGTCATCCATTAAAAATGCTAAAACATTCTGAAAAATGGTCATTAATCTTGAAATTGTCAGACAAATTATTTTCAATGAGCCCTGATGGCTCATGTGCTGGAAGCCTGGGAGGGCACTTGAATTAAGTTTAATCAATAGGTACATATGGTATTGGATGCATCCAGGTAATTTGTCATCCAGGAACTTGAAATGAATGTGCAGCGTTACACTTTATTGGGAATCACAGTAGTGACACTAATGAATATACAAAACCCAGCAGTAGAAACAAGGGCCGTTCAACATTGCAGCATCGGAACTATTTATAAATAGGGTTTTCAATAAAAATGATTTCCCTTTTCAAAAAAAAAAAAAAAAAAAATGTTTTCTGCAGAATGATGTTGGCTCTTAAATTGGAAAACAAGAACTTTTTTTGGCTGAGACACAAATTATTTCATCTGGAGAAGCTGAGATGATGTGTCACCCTGCAGCCCCTCTCCCCCCTTGGGGCTGTACTCCATGCCTATTTATCAGCTCAGGTGCACCACAAGCACAGAGGCCGAATGATGCACTACTGCACTTCAGACATAGCCATAGCATTTCCACATTTCCCAAATTTACCACTTGTCAAATGGGAAGAAGAGTCATCAGTGCTACATTGTGATGATCTGAGATTTAGGGGTAGGGGCTTTTTTTTTTTTTTTTTTTTGATCCTCCTTTTAAGTTCCTTTATTGGAACGGACTATTGACTCCAAAATACTATTACTTAGCAATCAATACAAATTATGTAATGCATTTTGTTCAGACTCTCTAACTCTGACATTTCACTTGCAAATAATGCAGCTTTTCCCCTTGTTAGCAATAATTTTCTGCTTTATTCTGTGTGTTCTCCAGATCCTTTCTGACAGCAGATGTCAAACAGGAAAACTCCAAATAAACCACAAGGAGATACTTTCTATTAATTTTCTTTTTAGCACAGACTCGTGATTCTCCTGGGTTACTGACACTAGGAGACCTAATACATTTTGCATTTCTTGCAAGCTCAAACTTATTTTTCTTTACACCACTTTTGGTCATGTAGTTGACCCATTGCACCCAGATTTGCCCTTTAAAGCTGCAGTGTGTTCACTATGCAAGACTATTGTAAAACTATTGGTAATCAGCTGCTTAGGTTATAACCATTGTACCATTACACATCTTGAATGCTCATCATTTTGGGACCAAATGAAATATTTAACGTATTCTATATAAAGACGGATAGGAGGAATTATTTGGGCTGATTTGACTGAGTTTTCCCATTTTATTCTGGTTATTAATAGTTTCTCTCTACTCCTCCTGTCATCCACACCCTTCATATTTGTTCTTCTCATCACACTTCTCTCTTTGCCGCAGTTCTGAGGTGCTTGGGGATCCCTGCAAGACTCGTTACCAACTATTCTTCTGCCCATGATAACAACGCCAATTTACAGTTGGACTTCTTTCTGGATGACGAAGGGAAAGTGGACACCAAACTTACAAAAGACTCTGTCTGGTGAGTTCTCCTGGAAAATGCCTTTAATGTGTCAACTCTATAAGTAGTAAAAAACATGACAGCAGTGCCTGTGGTTTATTTATTTCTCTGTGCATTAAAGAACGCTGCTAGCTTATGTAAAACAGAATGAATGGTTTGTTAGTTGGCTGACTAATATGAAGTGCTTGTCATGTAAGGAGACAAACCCTAGGGGATCCCACTACTAATGTTACCATACAGTGCACCTTTAAGCGCACTGGAGGAGAGTTGGAAAGGGTTTGTGCTCCTTAGGGCCAGGCCATTTCTCCAAATGGAAAGGGGTAGGCTGGGCACTTCCATCAGTCTGGAGCTAGGCTTAAAGGGATACTTTAATATCTATGTGAAAACACCCTTCTTGTTCTGCTTCTGCCAAGTTCCCATATTTGTAGGCCGGTTTTACATGTGTACATGCAGTCACTGTCACAAATAGGTACTTTCCAAAATAAATCTTTTTCAGCTGAAAAAGAAACAAGTTACTGAAATACTATTGCCAGATTTGTAAAAAGAAAACACCCCAGGAACAAGAAATGGAGTCTACTTACTCTTTTGGAGAAGAGAGTTCTCTAACTTGCCCCCTGAACTCTTACTGTCTCCTGTCTGACAGGAGAAATGTAGCATATATTGATTATATGCTCTGTTCCTTAGAAATTATGTGTGGGTTATTTGACCTCAAGCTTTTCCTCCTCTGAGTAAAGCAGTGAATGTGACCTCTGTATTCCTATACTCAGGAGATAGTTGTCCTATTCAGTGTTAATGTACCTGACTTGTGTCAATCATATCAACAGCTCATCAGCGTGTTTCATTAACAGCATAGTATCTGGAAGTCTTTATATTAAAACTGTAATAAACCCATTCTGTGTTGGAGGAAACAACTGAACATGTTGCTGTAACCTCTTTTATGCAATTTCCATCATCTGCTACCAAGAGGGAATCTAAGGAAAACAATTAGGTTAGTTTACATCTGAAGCTTGTATCACAGCATCACAGAATAGCTGAGACTGGAAGAGACCCCTGGAAGGCATCCAACTCCCCTGCTCAAAGCAGGGTCAGCTAGAGCAGATTGCTCAGGGCTGTGTCCAGTTGGGTTTTGAATATCACCAAGGATGAACACTCCACAACCTCTCTGGGAAATTTGTGCCAGTGCTCAACCACTCTTACAGTAAAAAAGTGTTTCCTGTTTTTCAGAGAGAATTTCCTGTGTTTCAATTTGTGCCCATTGCGTCTTGTCCTGTCATTGGGGGCCACTGAGAAGAGTCTTTCTCTGTCTTCTTCCCCCCAGTTCCCTAACCAGGCATTTATACACATGGATAAGATCTTACTAAGCCTTCCCGTCTCCAGGCTGAACAGTCCCAGCTCTCTCAGCCTCTCCTCATGTACAACTTCTGGTGCATCAGCCATTCCTTCCAGTTTTCTATATCAGAAAACTTGCTGAGGACATAGTAGGTCTTGTCATCCAGGTCATTAATGAAGGTGATAAATGGTATTGGACCCAGTATCGACCCCTGGGGTACACAACTAGTGATTAGGCTCCAGCTGGAGTTCACACCACTGATCACAATCGTCTAATCTCAGCAGTTCAACCAGTTTTCAATACACCTTACTATCCACTTATCTAGTCTATACTTCAATGGTTTATCCATGAGGATATGCTGGGAGATGGTACTAAAGTCAAAAGAGAAAACAAGCCCCATGCACTGGTCTCCCCTTGCCCACTCAGTCTCTCATTTCATCAGAGAAGGCTATCAGGTTGGTCAGACATGGCTGGCCCTTGCAAATCTGTGCTGACTACTGCCAATCACCTTGTCCTTAATATGTTTGGAAATGTTTGAGAGAAGAAAACTTCCCAGGCACCAAGGTGAGGCTGACAAGTTTGTAGTTCCCTGAGTACTTCTTCTTTTTCTTGAAGAAAGGGGTGATACTTGCTTTCTTCCAGTCCTCAAGAATTTCACCCTTTGACCTTTCAATGATAGATACGAGTGGTCTTACAATGACATTGGCCAGATCCCTCTGCACTTTTGGGTCTATCCCATCAGATCCATTGGACTTCTGTGTGTCCAGTTTGTTTATATATTCTCTGACTTGTTCTTCCTCTACAGATGGTAAATTTTCATTGCTCCAAACTTCCACAGTCTCAGGAGCTGTGATTCCTGAGGGCAAATCTTGGCAGTAAAAAACAAGGCAAAGATGACATTGAATATTTTGGCCTTTTCTTAGTCCTTGGTCACCAGCTCTCCTGCCCCATTGAGCAGCAGATCCGTTTTCCATAGTCTCTCTTTTGATACTGATGTACTTGCCTTTTTTACTGCTCTTCACATCCCTTGACATACTCAGTTTGATCTGGGTTTTGGCTCTCCTAAACCTGTCCCTGCATGCTCAGACAGTGTCTCTGTATTCCTCCTGGTCACGTGTCCCTACTTCCACCTTTTGTGCACTTTTTTTTAATGTTTGAGTTTAGTTGGGACCAGCTTGTTCACCAAGTGAGCCTTGCTGCACTTTTGGTTCATTTCCTGCACATAGGGATAGACCATTCTTAATTTTGGAGGAGGTGACCCTTGAAAAACAACCAGCTCTTCTAGACCCATCTTCTGTCCAGAACTGCCTCCAATGGGATTCTTCTGAGAAGGACCTTAAACAGGCCAAAGCCTACTCTCATGAAGTCCAGGGCTGTGGTCCTGCTATTTGCCTTTTTCACTCCTGTTAGAATCCTTGGGGATTCCCAGTTTGCTAAGCTGCATCTGGTCTCTGTGACAGCAGGACCTCAGTATGTCTCATGGCGCTGGTCCTCCTACAGCTCACAGAGCTGTGAAGGAACAGTCACTCTTCTGAAACCTCCTTTGCCTATAATGCCAGCCACTGTGAAACACGACCCAGTCTCTGGCCACCCCACTGCTCAGTCCACATATACCCAGTAATGGATTGTTGCGTTGCTTCAGACTTGTCACTGTCTCACCTCTTCTTTTCCCCTTCTCCTAACCTGATTTATGAAACAACTCTCACCCACTTTTGATATTTCCTTTTACTTCCTTACCTCTCTGCTTCCCAGCTGTTTCCCAAGACTTCTTAATTCGGTCCTCGGTTTTTTGCACTCTTTTGGGCCAGGGCCGGATCATCAGCTCCACTGAAATCCACATGCAACTTCACACCAATGTCTCATCCTCCCATCTTACCTTTGCTTTTCTTTGCCTTGACTACTTTTCAAACTGCCTTGTTCATCCTTTTATTTTCCTGGTGCATTTATTAGTACACGGTGCACATAACCCTTTGGGCATGACTTAATATATTACACACCTCTTTTCATTTCTCCTCTGTGTCCTTTCGCTTCATTACTCTAACAATCCATGGTAGCCCACATGCCGACTTTAAACAGCTTATGTCTTAACCTTGATTTTATTTTTAATATTTCTTTTATTTCTTTTTTTTATTTTTTAAGAGGACAAGATCAAGATATTTATAATGATTTTTTTTAAATGTGTTTCTCACTTTTACTTATAATGTCCTGAAGACTGGAAGCAAAGGTCTTTTTCTTTATTAATATATAATTTCTATTGCCTTGCACTGCTGGAGCTGATCTGTCTTCAGGTTTTAAATACTCTCAGACTTCAGGGATACTTGGAGCCAGGATTTTTAGTCCAATCAATCTCCGAGTGTGGGGCTCCCTCTGAATGTTATCTGACATATATTTATTTTTGTTAAAGATGATCTTCTCCCTCAGGATAAGAAACAACAACAACACACATACACAAAATAACACAGACTTTGCAAAAGGTTATTTTTATAATGTTGGCTAGGTTTGGGCCCATCAGTACTGCCTCTATCCCCTTACTTTGTTCTCCTTGTCTTTCTCAATGATGATATAAAGACACTTAAAGAATATTTCTCTTGGGGGGGAATCAAGACTCACTCCTACTGTGAGGTCCGAGCAGACCGGCGTCAGTACCTCAGCAGAAACTTGCTCAAAGTCACCCAGCCCCATGAGGGTTCATCCATGTCCAGGCCCATGGAGAAAGCCCTTCTGAGACCTCTGCTCTCCCATTCGCTTCCAACTCACCTTTCTCTAATTTCTCACTAAGGTTATCAGTGCCTCCCTCAACCCCAATGCCGGAGCTTATTAGCTAATGAAAGGGCAGCAGCTGTTTCCAGCATGTGCCTGTCTCATAAGCAATATGAAGTACCCTTCTTAAATTGTCTTCCAGGCATAAAACCCACCTGGTCATCTTTTATTAATTTCCCCATCACTTTGTTTAGTCTATTCGTAATTATCTCTGTAAATATTTAATGGTCACTACATTGATCTGTGTAGCCATTCTTGCTTTCTTTAATGTCTCAGGCTTGCTGTAGAATACAAGAACTACAGAATAAGTTTAACAAATTAGGCTGCGGAGCCAGCTCGTCAGCTATGCTCACTCCTACCAGAGGGAAGATTCTGCTACGTTTTGGAGAGGCAAATGTTCCCCTCATCCTCCTTTCCTTAATGCTCATGTGCTTTACAAGCAATGTCACATTCAATATCCTTAAGTGTATTTGTTATTTGCAAGGTAGCTGACCTAAAGAAATTGCTGTCCTGTTGTGCCCAACACTACACCAACAGAAACAAGTAAGAAAGGTCCTGTCCCCTAGGATGAATATAGCAAAGATATAGAAATATATGCATTACCTAATTACAGAATTGAAGCAGAGCTGCCATTTTCCACACTGTTATCCTCCCGCCTTGGTTTTATCATCCTTCCCTCTGGCCTGCTCTTCAGGCTCTTCTTTCACAGAACACAAAGCCAATGACACATCTGAGTTTGATTCAAAGTGAACCAGTGAAGGTTTCAGGGCAGAGATTGTCTCTCTCACATGTTGACATAACAGTTTTCAAAAACCCACCTACCACAAAGTACATCCCCAGTCTTTGGTAGCCCTCAGCAAAGCTCTGCAAGCATGATTCAGCATTGACTACTCTCAGCAGCATCAAAAATTCTCTGAGTGTGCGTCATTTTCCTTGAATAATTCCTTTTTCTGTAGTGCTGCTTCATTAACTCTCCTAACTGACAAGTTTTACCCTGATCCAAGCTTTCATTTCCACTTTGAAATGTCTTGTTAGACAAGCCTCAGATCCTCCCAACTCTGCTCCATGGCTGGTTTTCACCTATTATTAATGAAATGGTCAGAGTTTAACAATCCCCATTTTGGTTGCTAATATCATTGCATGTACTAGGGGCTGTATCAGCAGCTACACAGATGTAATTTTATTCATATCTGCTGTAGGATATGTATAATTTGCAAGCAGAATCACCCCTTTTTCTACTCTTTTCTTCTTTTATTTTTTGCAGTCATGAAATTCAAACACTTTGCTGGCTTTATTGCACGACCCTCTTCTTAGATTGTAATTTTTTTTTCTTGGTTGTGCTCTCCCTTGAGTGCTGATAGCATTGCAGGAAGTTACAAGACCTGTTTTTCTTTTCTGCTCATCTTTGAATCATTTTGGGCAGACTGTGATGGTGCTGTAGTGTTTTTTTTTTTTCCTTTTCCTGATCATCCAGCCATGTGAGGGCATTACAACCCCGAGCCTCTAGATGAACCACTCTCGGGAGTTCCCCTTTCAGCGTACAGTCGTGGGCGCTAAAGGCATGACTCGGCTCATAGTGGTTGTAGATGGGTTTTACAGAAAGCGGTATGCTCTAGGAGATCTGATCTCTCTCATTGGCATGGTAGACTGGGAAGACCTTATAAGGTATCCACAATGAGGATAGTCTTATAAAGCCTGTGCAGGGTCTTTTTCTCAACCAACATGGAAACCAGCTAGGCATGTTTGTTTTGAGCCATGAAAACAAAGCTACACACTGTATGTTATGGAGTTGATACTAAAATCTCTTCAGAGAGGTACTAAAGCTTTTGTCTTACTAGTTACGAAGCAGACCAAACTTTGGTGGCTTGAAGAAGATTTAAAACTTGCTTTAGCACGCAGACTGAAGGGGAGGTGTTTGGCTGAAAAGGGATTGTAGTTTGTGTAGCTCTTTATATACCCCAACAATCTCCAAGCACTGGAAAGTTTTCTCAAAGACATTTGTATTCAGAACACAGTAGAAGAATCAAAATGCTTCTTCAACTTGCAGTCAAGAAACTGCAATGAAAGATTGCGGCCTTCAGGTTTTAACAGATAGGTACCAAACCTTTAGACCTAAAAATCTGTTTTCTAAAAAGAACCAACATTTTCACCCCTAAATTGGCAAATGTTGTTACTGAAGCAATGGCAAGACATAAATACACAGGTTTGTTTTGGTCTGTTTGCTTCTTTCCAAGAATTTAATATTCTGATCTCATCTCTTGTCTAAGGAACTATCATTGCTGGAATGAAGCCTGGATGACCAGACCTGATCTTCCGGTTGGTTTTGGAGGATGGCAGGTTGTTGATGGGACACCTCAAGAAACCAGCGATGGTAATATTACTTGAAGTCCTCCTTAGGTCCCTTTCCAATGCTTGGGTTCTTTGTGGCCAACAATGAGCTGAGCCAGTGCCACCATATGGCCAGTGACAACTTCTTGCACCAGATAACCCCACTCACCTGTGCTCAGGGCCCTCTCCTGATTTGTTTTAAGCTCTGAAATAAATCTGTCCTTATTATAACACTGCTTATGATGCATGTGCACAAAACCCTGCATGAGAAGGGCCGTGCTTGGTACAGAAGAGGTGAGTCCTGTTGCCAAAAGGTGGCTTCTAAAATCTTAGAGAACCTAGAGGAGCCTAATCAAATTGATTCTCCTTCATTATACGTCAGCCAGTTTCTCCACCCCAAAGTAAACTCCCTAAGCAGGTGGTAGGCAGGAGAGAAAAAGTGAAAATCCACTGCTATTTCTTCCCAGTCCTTAATTTTCCAGTTCTTAAAAGACATTATTAGGAAATTTGCAGTGAGATCTTTCTCACCCTGTGGTATAACCGAGCCCTCCCAAAATTATCTGTTTTAAGTAAAACCAGATTTAACTGCATTTCAAGCACTTGAGACTTACAGAGACAGAGACTTAAGGTACCAAGCTGTTAGGTTGTTTCAGTCGTGAGTCTGTGTAGTCTGAGGGCTGGCAACAGAAATTAAACTTTTAACTTCTTGGTCAGGAGTTCCCGTAAACTGTTAAAACGGTTCACCAAACACCAAGGATTCTTTTTCTTTGAGAAAATATAATATTTTGACATGTTTTTTTAATCAATTTATTCTCTCATTTTATCTGTCTTCTCCCTACAGGTATGTACAGATGTGGCCCAGCCTCAGTTCAAGCCATTAAACACGGTCACGTTTGCTTCCAATTTGATGCTCCTTTTGTTTATGCTGAGGTACATGCCTGAAAATTTTTAGTGTGTTGAGTGATATCAGTGGGACCATAGGTGAGACAGAAGATAGAGCTCCACTGCAATTTATGGACTTAGAAGTTACTTCGCATATACTCCATGTCAAAGAAAAATCTCATAATTATGTTTTGACATGCAGGCTAGTAGATGTGATATGGCTGTAATGAATGACAAAGATTTCTCTAATCTCTGCTCAGCAATGTAATAAGCAGAATAAGCTGCTCTGGCTCAGATGAAACTTCAGACTGTGGTCATTTATCCATCTGAGGTTCCAGCTGTGCTGGCAAATGAGTCACTAGCTCTAGCTGCTCATCTTCACCCCTTGGTTAGCTGTTACCTCCTTCTCAGGCTTGCCAGCAAAGCTGCTTATGTTAAGGTTCCCTTGCTTATTTCAGTCAAAATGGTTACAGTGATTTTAAAGAGGTCTTTGCTCACCATGTTCATTTTGGCTGCAGTGGGTCAAGGAGAGCTCACGTGGGTGGTTTAACTGGCAGATCTGAGAGGGAAATATCTCCATGATGAGTGAGAGGGCCTGGTCTGGAATTTTAACTTCTTGAATCACCAGAGCTGGTATGCCCAACATTGCAGCAGCTGTAGAGCAAGTCTCTCTCTAATTGAATTGTGTAGAGCTTAGGACAGAAAAGAATAAAGATATTTTGTCTGTGAAGCATTTCCCTCTCTATGGTCTAAAGCTTTTTGGTGCAAGGAATGTATAATCACGCTCTCCAAGTCCGAACAGTATCTCTATAGCCTACTCAGGTTTACACTGTCTGTCGTTCTGGAGCTGCGAATAGTAAAATGCATCTAGTCTTTATTGTAACATATGACTGATTTTAAACATAGGACTTCAACACAAATAAATAGTGGGACTTCAAGTCAATGTGCCATTGTTTTGAGGGGAGTTAGGCTGGCTTCCCTTCTTTTCTACTTCCACGTAATTCAATAATTTTTCACTTAATTTTATAGGTGAATAGTGATATTGTTTACTCAAGAAGGGAGAAAAATGGAACTCAAGTGATAGAAAAAATTGACACAACCCATGTTGGGCAGTTGATTGTGACCAAGGAAGTTGGGCGTGATGGAATGATGGAGATTACCGAGGAGTACAAGTTCCAAGAAGGTAACCTGAAATGGGGTGGGACAATACTGATGTAGATTTACCTCAGACAGATCTTGGATAGTGGATTTACAAAACCCTGGCACTGAGGGAGCTTCATGAAAAGCTGCCAAGGTGCACTCTGGAACTCTTTATTTGTAACTCCATCCCAGAAACACTGCAGATGCCTTGATGAGCGCACAGAATTTGCTACTCAGAAATGCTTAGGACTGCGTAAGTTGCAGTGAAAACAAAGGGTAGTCATAGAATAACTCAAAACATTCAAAGCAATTCAAGGTTTTTTGTACAGCTGTTTAGATATTTCTTACTCAGGCCAGATGTTCGCACAGAGTAAATCAGTGTAGCTTCATTAATATCAATTAAGCTACATCAATTTATCTGATATGACTTGAATCTTTAACACTAGCTCACTTGGAAGCTGTGAAGTTCTAATATTAACTTTGCCACAGGAAGGTTCACTGTCCTCATCCATTCATTTAGCTACCACAAACTATGGAAGATGCACCCTTGCGGCTGGTGAGCGGGCTAATGCAGTACCCCTGTTTCTTTTCTAAACTTGATTTTCATTCATTTCTAGGCTCAGAAGAGGAGAGACTGGCTCTTGAGACTGCTGTGATGTATGGCGTTAAAAAGCAAACTACCCAAGATACCTTGTATCAGCCACAAACGGATGTTGACATGGAATTCCAAGCGCAAAAGGCAGTCCTTGGCAGTGACTTCAAAGTCACTATAACTTTCAGGAACAAGAGTCGCAACTACTACACTGCTACCACCTATCTTTCAGGCAACATAGTGTTTTATACGGGAGTCACAAAAAATGAATTCAAGAAACACTCTTTCAGTGCAAAACTGGAGCCCTACTCATGTAAGACTTGCACAGTTTTCAAACCTGCTAGCTTTTTTCCCTCTGTGTCATTAACTGTCACCAATGTCTCTACCCATGGCTAGAGACAATTTTAGGACCTAGGGGTAGAATACTCTGCTGGGTATCAGGAGGCTCCTCTCCTAACTCTGACCCTGCTACCAGTGTCATTTAGAGCTTAGGTTATTTTCTTCAGGCTGTTGCTCCCTGCATAACGCCCTCTTACACCAAGCTCATGTCTGGGAACTGTTAATTTTTCTTACTTAGTACAAAAGAAAACAAAGGAGTGCAGGTATTAAGCTGCAAGGTATTGTTTTTCATACCTTTAGTCTCCTGGCAGTATCTCAGCAAGTGAAGGAAAAGTTCTGATTCCCCAGGGTGTCATCTACAGGGACAAAAAGGTGAATATCTGGTCTTACCTAGTAGAGGCTGACAAGCTCTGAGTAAGTTCAAGTGCACATCTGACTTTGGAGGACTGGGTGGTTCAGTATTTCGTATCTACAGTGATCTAAACAGTTTGTGTGTAACTAGAATGTGCCACTATAGAGCAGGGGCATTTGTCAGCTGGGCAGGAACCCCGAAGGTGGGTTGTATTTACAGATGCAGCATTTGCTTTTCCTAATGCCCTCTGGACTGCGGTGGGGAGATCCTGCCTCCCTCTTTTCATGAGAAAAGCAGTTCCTGGCAGCCTAGCTCATGTGCCTGAGGGCAGGATTTTCCACTGTTCAAGGTAAGGAAGAGGGGTGCTTTCCCTTTTTATTTTGGAGATAACCAAGCTACTTCATGGCAGCCATGGCAGCCCCATACAGAAAACAGTCAGCAAGTGTTGAGGACCTGCTGTACTCCTAAGCGCTGTGGGGCAGCCTGGTTGTAGATCCCTGGCTTCTCCAGCGACAAGTGACTGCCAATCACTTGTTCTTCTGACAGGCCTGTGCTCTTGGGTCAGTGCCTCCAGCTCGGCGAAAGTGATGAGAACGTGCTCTTATAGAGGCTAAATCAGAGAATCCTCCACTTGAGTTCCCTACTGAGAGAGTCAGGAGCAATGATTTTTGCCTTCTTCGCACTGCTACTGGGCAAAAGCAATCTCTGCTAAACGCAGCAGGAGTGGCAAGACACTGAGAGGCCAAAGGATAGGTCTCGTGTTCTGGGTCTGGTGCTGGATCACAACAACCCTGGTTGCCCTCTGAGCTTTCTCATCTGTCTTGTCTATCTCATCCCAGGTCAAGAGACACTGTAAGCCCTCTCTCCTCAAAGAGGACGGGTTTTGTCTCAGTGAGAAGCCTCCAGGGAACCACAGTTCCCACAGTGTCATAAAAAAAAAATCTGCTTTATTCCTCACTTTGAAAATCATCTAAACCTGCACATTTTCATTTGGAGCTAATTAATCTCCATAAAGTAGGAGTCCACTTATAGGAATCTACAGGTGAAGGTTAATAAAAATTCTACCTCGGATCTATAACGAAGCCCTGACAGCTGCTTGCTGTTTTTTTTCTAACTCTCCACATCATTTGCAGGAGCTCTGGAAATGGGCATTGGGTTGTTCCAACACAGCCTATCAAAACACAGGGTGGAGGTTTACAGTGGCTTGCATCAGTTACAAAATATTTGATCTGAAATACTGCAAAACTTATGGAGACTTGGCTAGGTACAGTAAAAAAATAATTTTCAACTGCTCGGTCTAAATTCTGTGCCACTTCTTTGATGGGGGAAAATTCAATCATCTTGTAGGAGATGAGCAAATGCCTGCTACACTTTCTGGTTGTGATTTGCGCTTGGTTCCAGGACTTATGTCTGGTCTTGCATCAAAGGTCTGTGTAAGGTATTATTACCCAAAACACAGCTTACGCAGTGCTTTGAGGCTCATCTAGCTCCTCTGTGCAAGAAATGAAATGAATAGATAATTAAGCATCACTGAGCCTCGTAATTAATTTTTTCTAAGTAAATGGTTTGTAAAAAAAGTTTCTTGAAACCATGCTGGAACTCTGAATTGACTGCTGGTGAGTGGCAGACTAGAGAGAGGCACCTGAGAGAATAGAACATGGATGTTTTCACATGTGTACCAAAATTAGGTCCTCATCACTGTTTCTGGCCAAGGAGACATGTTTTAAGATACTACCACCTTTCAAGGTGAAAATTAGCTTATACCTGAGCTACAGTCATTGACTTGTGGAGCACTTTGTCCTGCAACAGGACAAAAAACCCTCACAAGTTATGCCATCTCTGAAGACGATACATAAAACGTGAGCATTAATTCTTTCTCCTTTGCTTTGAAAAGGAGTACACGTGCAATCAAGAATGGTATCTGAGCAGATGGGCAGTGTGAAGGGAGGCAGTATGGTGATTTGCAACTGTGTGAGAATACTGTCAGGGGTGTGATGGCAGGATACCTTCCAAGGCACTCAGGCAGAATTTGTAGGCTTCCTTGATGGCAAGAAGTGTGTGTGTATATATATATGGAAGTAACAAAAAAATTACAATATAATAAAGGCATTCTTCCAGCTCATGCTACTGAAAGAATGAAGGAAACTAAGTTTTCAAACAGGAAGTGAATGCATGATATTCAGAATAATGATTAAAGGAATTGTGTGGGTTGAAAACATCTTTGAGGATTTGAATAGCTTAAACCTTCCAGTGCCTTCAAAGGTGCTCTTGCACTACTCAGTTATATTTAGTTTTCTTTTTTTTTTTTTTTTTGAAAGGCTGTAAGGCAGCTCAGTATTGCGTCTCCCTTGGCTTTCCCAGGTGCAGTAAGTGATACTGGCAACTTACCAGCACGGCCAGTGCTAAGGAAATGGGAGTCTATTATTTATTTTTTTCCTGTGGTGGTTAAATTTAAACAGAAAAGTTAGTTTTTCCTTCCTTTCCGCTGTAAAGTAAATTTCTTTTCGATTGTAAATAATTTATTTATTTACTTACTTTGCACAGATAAGAAATACCTTGAGTGATTTATAAATTACAGTTTGGGAAACTGTTTTACAAGAGATACAGAGTGAGAGGGAGGGAGGGGGAGCACATCAAGCAAATTTAAGGCTGGCCTGGTAAATCCAGGTCAGGTGGTCACCAAGGGAATAGCTTTGAAACCAAATCAAGGAACTGGTTTTGATGTGTGCGGATCAAAAGAGTGAAAAAGAGGTGAATGTCATTTATTCAACTGAGTTCAGTTATCTCAGTGTGTACAGTGTATGTCACAAATACAATACAAATAATGGATAACAGTAATAATCATAGTTAACAGATGGGAGGTCTTGATATGTTTACTAGGGTTATAACAAATGTTTATAGAGACGAGAGCTCCAGATCTATATATTCTGCCTAGTGACTTAGTTAGCAGGTGTGCTTCTCTGCATCACATTCTCACACCATTGTTGGCCTGGGAATTGCAGTTCAATATGTTTAAAATTAATGATTCCCTGCATCTCAACCATCTTGCTTAGGCGGACTTGTTCCTTGCAATAATTATCATCAGGGAGCATGTGAAAGTTCTCTGGAGGGCATGCTGGTGGCTGGAGAACCTTCTTGCTAAATTTTGCATGCAAATCCAGTGTAGGACAAAGGCAGATATCCAGACATGTCCCGGAGAGCAGGTGGTATCCCAGCTAGCCTGCATAGGCTCACAATCCCCAGTGGCTGCTCTGGGGGCATCTCTGGTGGCAACCCTCTGCCAGGAAGAGAGGCAGAGAAAGCACAGGAATAAAGTGAAAGAGCAAACACTTACAGGGGTGACACTCAAAAGTTGGTTTGGACCTTTGTGCCCAGTAGCTATTTACTGCCAGTCTTGCTTCTCACTTACTTTGTGGTAGGGCCTAGAAACGTTCAACAATGGCCTGTGGTGATGGGCACTGGGCAGAGGCTGTGCACAAACCCAGCCCTTGCCCCAGGGAGCTCACAGCCTAAAAGGGAAGAGGGCAAGATAAGAGGGGGAAAGGTGAGGTGAAGAAATGAAGATAGTTTGGGCAAAAGAATCAAACTCATTCTTTGGTGGTGGGCCACCTTTTTTTCCAAGGCACTCGTGTAACTGGCACTGGCCACGATGGGAGGAGCAATTAGCCATTAGATTGTTTCAGATGCCTTTTTTCTTTCCTGTTTCTCCCTTCAGCTAGCGCTTTCGATGTTGTGATCAAATCGAGCGAGTACATGAGTGACCTGCTGGACCAAGCCTCTTTTCATTTTTTTGTGACGGCACGGATCAATGAAACAGGGAAGATTCTGGCCACACAGAAGGCGACGGTCCTGGAAATTCCCAGCCTAAGGATCAAGGTAGTTCAGGGCTGGGGTGGAAGGGAGAGACCACGATGCTGCACATGGGCTGTTCTCTACAAGGCTGTCACATTGACTTCTGGGATGGGGGCGTGTGTGTGTGCATTTTAGACCTTCAGTGTAACATGGACCTTATAAAAGCAGGAACTGGCTGGAGCATAGGAGCATGTATAGGTATGTTATACACTGGACTGAGTATCCCTACATTGAAGTCTGAGGCTGCCAGCATCACTGGTAGTAGAAAGCTGAAGTGATCTCAGTGGAAGGAGGAGTGTGAAAGATCTGAGAAAGCCGGAGAAACTCAAAGGATAAGAGAGATTACTCACTCAAGTCTTTAACTACTTGAGAAGTCTATTACATTTAAAGCAACCCAGCACAGAGTCCTCTTGCTGAAGAATGAAGGACACTGCTGTTGAGGTGAATTTGCTTGGAAAGCTCCTGCTGATGTTGCAGAAAGTTCCTCCAAACTTAGACGGGTAGCATCCATTTGGGATGATGCTTTCAGGATTTCAGAGCTTTGCTGTCACTCTGTGAATGTACTGTCGGTGGAGTTTCTTTGAAAGCTCAAGCATTTCTGCAGACAATGGCATGGTACCTATGAAAATGCAGAAGTGTGATATTTGTGATAGGACAAGGACCCTGTGTCGTACAGCAAAGGCAGGGCTGAGATTGAGAGATCTCAATTCATAACTGGGCATCCAAATAAATTGCCTCGTTTTCAAAAGTGCTTAGCCTTCATCTGCTTTGAATGATGTAATTTGGATCTGCTTTTCTCCTAATACTGAAAAAAATAAAGCAGAACACCTGTTCAGGAAGCTTTACATGAACATGAATGCAGCTCCCTAAAATTCAGGACCTTGAAAGAAATCTATGTTTATAGACCTTTTCCCCCTGTATATTTATTTGAACCAATGTAGATGTTTCCATATAATAATATATGTAGTAATCTTAAACAGCAGCCTTCTGCGGAAAAAGCTTTTTAAAAAGGATGTAGATCAAAACTACAGTGAAGTTTGCAAAATATTTCACAGTCTGCATAAGTGTGACTGTGATCTGATCAGACTGTTGGTATTTTCAAATAAAAGTTTTTTGGTTTACTGAGCATTACAGAGGGAAGGTAAACAAGACAGATAAAATCTACTCCAAATACCTGTCTTCAGTAACCAAATTTTGAAAGTAGAGAGTTCTTTCAATTCAATACTTAAACAGAACATCTTAAACAAGATCCCAAATTTCAGCTTCAAAATAGTTTGTCCTCCCTGCTGTTATGAAGAAAGGGTGTTTAGTATACGAGATAGGTTGTTTTCCAATAACCACGTCTTCTAGTAAAACCGAGGTTGTCTCTCCTCTGCTTCTTTGTAATGTGTAAAAATAAGCTGAAATTTTATTAGCTGGTCTTTTTTTTTAAGAGTGTGTGTGTGTGCACATATGTGTATATACCTATGTATTTATATAGGAAACTTTATTGATTTTAAGAAATCTGAAGAAGCTTATCTCCCTAGATTTCTTGTCAGATTTCTTCATTGAATTCAACTGGCAGACTGGAGTTCTTAATGTGAGAGTAAGGGAGAAAAATGAAGAAATATATTTTCCCTCATGTCTTCAGATATATCTTTGATCTTTCTCTGTTGGTCTAAGGAGATTGTCAGAGTTAACAGTGCAGGAAATTACACCATATTCTAATTTAGTTTGAGACCGGGTTACAAAAATAAGCTCGGCAAATACAGATCACGGTCTCAGTTGAATGTGTGGGAGTTCAGGATGATTTTGAATCCCCCCATTTAACAGTGATCGTAAATAGGCAATTGAAATAAGACCTCTAATTGGGCTAGGACTTCTGAAAATGTCACAGATGTCTTGCAAATTCAGGTGGCCAAATGCTGTTGAGAGCTTAGCTGTGAGTATCTCATTCTTTACTCCAGTCAATATATCAGTATTTGGTGCAGACCAATCCCTTAGACCAGAGTCTTTTCAGCTTTTTGGAACTGTCCTTAAAAATTTGCAGTAGGGCTGCAGACCCCAGCATAATACTTTAAATTTATTGACAAGATAATTGTTTTTCTTAGTTACCTTTCTCAAGGCCCTTTAAAGTAGTCCATGGACCAGCTGGGGTCTGCCAGCCATAAGTTGAAACCCCTTGCCTGAGCTTTTTATATTCTGCGAGAAATGTTGTGTTTCTAGGGGGAAAAAATAAAAAATAAAAAATCCCCATATGTGTAGTCTTTGTTTAAAAACACGTTCATTCGGAGATGTTTTCCAGGCAGCTGTACTACCAGCACTGATCTGAAGGGACAGACAGATCCCTTCGGCTGTGTACTGCAATACACGTGGAAGTCAAAGCGATCACTGTTCATTAGTCTCGCAGTTTAATATTTCCCAGCGCAAAACGTATTGCTCTTTTGCAATGTAAGTGTTTTGGAGAACAACTGGCTCTCAGGTCTATGTAGAGAGCAGGGCTAGAAACCCTTCAGGGCATGGGAGATGGTAGCAAGGTCGGGGGAAGACGGGCACAACACTTTTGGGGAGCGCAAGCAACATGACTCAGTGTTTCTACTTTGGTGTAGTAAGACCTGCCCTTCTCTTCTGCAGCTTGTGTCCTAAAAGCAGGCCATGCACTTCAGTGCTGGTGGGGAGCCTGGGGAGGGGGGAATCATTTGGGAGAGAGGCCCCCTCAGCTGGACTCACCCTCAGTTGGATCCTGAGCTCCAGGACTGAGCGTGCAGACTTTTGTTTTATCTATGGAACTGAGGGCCTGCCTCTTGACCCGCCATGTGGCTTGAGGGAAAATTGCAATGAACAGAAAAATCTGCAGCAGTATCTACGGGCCCATCCAACAATTTCTTTCTGACTAAGCTTTCTCTGCCTTATGGTGTTTTGCTGTGTGGTTCATTCCCCCTCCTCTCCTTCCTTGCAAGTATTGTGTGTTTAACCCTATAGATTTCACCGTGAGGCATTTTATCTTTATCAGCTTGCGGAGCGTTGTCCTTTCCTTGTCTTGCAGACCCAAGGTGAGATGGTAGCTGGTAAAGAAATGTCCGTCACTGTGGAATTCACCAATCCTCTGAAACAAACCCTGCAGAACGTCACGCTCCGCCTAGAGGGACCCGGTGTGCTGAGAACGATGAAAAAGGAGTTCAGGTAGGGAAGAAAGCACAACTAGCTGGGAGTTCATCCCCAGCTTGCTCACAGGAGGAAGCTCACAAGAGACACTTAACTAATGCGGCGTTGAGTAATTCAATTCAGACACTCTCTCCTTACTTTAAAATTCAATACACAGGGGAGCTATAGGTCTCAATAGTCAGAAGAAGTCAGTCTGTCCAGAGGGACTGTGAGAACATTTCATCTGTTCACTGCCAGCGTTGGAGGGAGGGGTAGTGGTTGTGGGTAGTTGCTAATGCAGCCTGGGTTTACTTTTTCACTGTATTACATTATTTTTAGCGCTTGACAATAGCACCTGCGAGCTGCTATCACAGAAAGACAGATCTATCCTACATGCGAAGTATTTACTGCCACTCGCTCAGTATGTGCAAATTGAGTCCTGTGTGGTTTTTCGAAAAGGGCTTTTCTCTGCTCGGGTTAATCATGATTATACAAGACGTTCAGGTACCTCAGATGGTCTTTGCAAGCTTATGTCAAGACACAAAGTGTGTGTCGGGTGCAGCAGAGCCTGCTGGGATGGCTTCAGTGGGTGTGCGAGTGCATAACCCCCCGGTAGCACCACTGCACAGGGCTGCCCTGGCACAGAGGCGTGTAGGGAGCAGGGTGCTCCCGAGCCTGAGGAAAAGGAAAGCCCTTCAGCCACCTTCATTATACACAGAGTCGCACCTCATACTGACATGGTGGTACCTATACACTAAGCAAGTTGTTTCCTAAACCCTCTTTCCATTTGAGTTCAGCCTTATAAGCTCAGCGTTAGCCAGTTCCAGGATGTATAACTGGGATCCTTGAAAATTTTTGCAACCATTGCTTAGTCTTGGGCAGCCAAAGCAATGTTATCTATCATTACCTGAGCTGATGGTCCCCAGGTGTGTGCAAAAGGAGTTTGAAAAATTGCCTGTGCTTCAGCAGCTGCATAAATTTTCAGCATTATCTGCAGCCAGTAGGGGAGGTCTGAGCCTGATTGCACCTGGGCCAGGGATAAAAAGATCAAAACCAGTCTCCAGAGTAGAGCTAGATAGAAAAATGACTGTGAAAGGGCATCATACTGTGCTTGCTTTCTGCACGTGGTATGTCACAGATGCTGCTGAACATGACTCAGCATGGTCCACACGAGTTACACAAGTTGCAGCAGTAGCCCTCATTGTTGCCCAGCCATGGCAGCCTCCCCTGTTGTTCTGCATCCTTCTCAATACAAAAGCTGCCGTGGGCTGTTCCCACCGTCAAGGATGCAGAAGTTGTCAGGTGCATCAAAGGCACAGAAGTTAGGGAGACAAATGACTCACAGAACAGACGTAATTTTCCTTCAAGTCACCATGTTTTCCCCTTTTCAGTAATGCCCTTGGCATCATTTAAAATGGAAATGGATCAGCTTAGTCATTTTAAGGTTTAACTTCTCTGAGATGAATGAAGGCTGCAGGTTATACACACAGAGGACAGAGCAGGGGGCAGTTGTAGTTTATTTAAATAATAATTGCATTTGCCTCCATGCATTCTGAGTGATAAATGGCTCCAGTGTGGTGATGGCTCAGCATATTACACAGAACCATTCATCACTGAATTCTCTCCCAAGAAAATCAGATTAGGGTGGCTTTACTCCATTTGCAAAGAGAATTAAACCTATTCTTTCCCCACCCTTCCACTGCTTCCTTCTCCGTCAGGGACTGTCATGTATGGGATGTGGCTTTTGCAATTCTTTGTGGGGATGAGACTTTTGACCTCTTTGTATTTTTAAGGTAGCTTTTCTGTATTGCTTGGGTGACTCCACAAAACAGGTATGTGTGATCCAGCTGATACATTATTCTGAGAACTAAGTGACTTGGGGGCTTCAGTCTTGACCATTCACAAAGACTACACGTGGAATAGGCTGCCAAGGGAGGTGGTGGATTCGCCATCCCTGGAGGTGTTTAAAAAAAGTGTAGATGTGGTACTTGGGGACATGGTTTAGAAGTGGTTTTGTCAGGTTAGGTTAATGGTTGGACTTGATGATCTTAAAGGTCCCTTCCAACCTCAACAATTCTATGATTATATAAATATATATAGTGATATGTAGCCATTAGCCTCAGACGGATGAGGATCATGACTTACAGAAAAGCCTTTGGCAGCAGCAATTCCTACATGGGGCATAACAAACGAGAATTAACCAGGCAGTGATGGATAGTGTTAAAAGGATTTTAGCCAAGCATGTATTCACACTAGCAGGTAAGTCACTTCAGGTGTTTCTACATGTCAGAGCTCAGCTAGTATTAACATTTGTAGAGAGAAGCAAGTTATTTTAGAAGTAGGACAGTAGAGAAAAAAGAAAAGGTAGGTTTGGTTTCCTAGTACAGCTGTTGTCTTCCTGCACACACGCACACGCACATATGTATTTGCAGAGATTATAACAATATAAATCAGAGAAGGTAGAGCTACCCTCTCTCACTGGGGCACTGTGAAGATGTGGTCTGGAAACCTCCATTCTTAGAGAATCTAGCCCCCAAGTGCTCGAGAAAGTAGATCGAACCTTGCTGCACAGCAGACTTGTATAATACTTTCTTCAGTCTCCATATGGATAATTCCTTGTAGATCATTGCCATAAAATTTAAATTTAAAAAATAATTTAACCTTATGCAGCAATTGAAGTCATTGCTTTAACATGCTACCATTTTAGTGGGCATTTGGTGGAGCAGGTGGGACAGCTGAAGGGAACAGAATATCTCTCATTAAGAACAAAGATAAAGAGAGGGAAAACACTTGCTGGAAGTGGTCTGCATGTGCTCACACCAAAAATATGATCTTCCTCTGCTTTTTATTTTCTAAAGCTAAAATGCCCCAGGGTACCTGTGCCTATATATGCAAAATGCAATGCAGTGCCATGTGGAGACACCTGAGCTAAACTCTAAGGAGCTAGAATGCCTCTCATTTTAGCAGGGATAGACTTGCACTGAAACAAAGATTCAGGTGGGAGGATCCCAGGCTAGCTCATTTAGAGCTAGTTAAGGTTTCTTGTCTTGTGGCAACTAAGTCTGGGCAGTCATTTCTGTCCTGACCCTGGCATAGGACACGGCATCTGAGAGCCAAATCCTACCAGATGAGAATTTGAAGCAGTGACTAAAGCTTAGGCTTACTTTACTCTCATTTTATTCAGTTGTTTGCAGAATACCATAGCCACGTGAGATGAGACCACTGGTTAAATTCGTAATCCTTTTACTTAATGCTAAGGAAAAGAAGATTCATTTTTATAAATATCTCCCCACTACAATACCTTCTCCATTGGTTCCTTTGGAGCAGCTGTATACTGACAATCAGTCAATCAATCAATATCAGCCTTCAAAATCTGCACACAGAACACAGTGAAAACACAGAAACCCAATACCCGAGGCTCTGTGTGCATCTTAATTTTAGCAAAAATTGAAAATCAAGAGCAGCACAGAATACAGTTTCTTTATAGTATGTTTTATCAAGAGTCATACATAATGTAAAAGAGTAACTGCTAACAGCAGGACTCCCAAGAAGACTTTGACTTAATTGTATGGACATGAACATGTCATCTGAAGTGCCCAGTGAGGAGATCTGCTGATGTTACAACTGTAGCATGGTGGTACAAGGTAGGAGCTAGCAAGGGTCTCAGCATCTCATCAATACTGCATCAGGTTTGCATGGGAATGCCTTGGACACTTCATAACAAGAACTTATTTAACCATTTAAGGAATCACCAACAGGCTATAGGGTATGATAACCAGGTAAAATGGAATTACAAAGTAGAAAAAAAATGTTAGCTATAAAGAAGATCATTCTGAAAGTGATCATGAGAGGAAATGACAGGAAGCAGAGAAAAATTAATTCATTTTGGAAATTTAAAATTAGCCTGGAGGAAAGGCTAGAAAAGGCTTTGACAGAGTCAGTTCTGCGAGGAATAGAAGATGGAGGGAATAATTTATAGGAGACTTATGAGAATGAGTGAAACATAAAAAAAATTAAGTCCTGTTATACTGTCCACCTTCAGTTTCTCCAGTTGTGGGTCAGGTTGAGAGCATTGGCTGACTGATCTCAATATTGTTACTTTCCTTTTTCCCTACAGGCAAATCCCACCAAACTCTACCTTGATCTGGGAAATAAAATGCTTCCCAAAACAACCAGGGTTACGAAAGCTAATTGCAAGCCTGAATTGTGATGCTTTGAGGCATGTGTATGGAGACCTGAACGTCCAGATTCAGAAACCATGAACTAAGGTGCTGCCTTCATCTCTCATTTAGCTATATTTCAAAATAATCACATTTGATGGGGGGGGAAGAGGTAGAGATCTACTTATTGTTAATTTGGTCATCCTTGTGCTGAACAAAATTTGATAAAGAAAACCAAAAGGTAACACTGGGGAGAACTTGAAAAAGCACCTGGATAGTGAATGATTTAAAATGAGATACATGCAATTAAAGGCAATTCTAGGCCATATTATTCCTATAGTTCATTTGTATTTATGGTCTTTTGCGTTAGTGCTGCAAGGGAATCTGGAAAGCTCCATTCACCGAAGTAGCCTGAACTTTAGTTTTAATTAAGGCCTGATATTTCACTGAAAAGGAGAAAAAAAGAACCCAGTGTTATAAATTCTTAGACTGAATTACACAACCTTATGGTAGATCATTCAGGCTTCAATAAAAACAGGTATTTCCAGCGTAAGGGACTGCTTTTTCTTACAATGTTATAATTTTCCAGTTCATGGAGAGCTCACTTTGTGGGGAGCATCTGTCAGGATGTGTTATTTTCAGAATATTCCCAGCTCCTTGTTTCCTCTTGCTGCTTCCCTATGCTTTCTCATTTACTCTTTGATGCTTGTAGGCACCCACATATACTCACTCCTTTATTTCTTTCCCTCACCCCACCCCATATACTGTTGATATGCTGTTCCTCTCCTCTGCTTGATGAAAATCCAGAGTTTTTCATGCCCCTGCTCAGAGTTCATCATACCAAACTTGCGTTTCCTGGTCATGTCTCTTTTTGTATTGGTGTGGTTGCTCTTCATCCTTTTCTGCCTTTTCTTCTCTCCTGAGCCCACCTTGTAGCCCCATTTCCCGCATGTCTCTTTGTGTGTCAGGGTGTTCCCTGCCCCAGAGCAGTCCAGACTCTGCCAGCTGGTAAACAGGGTGAAGGAGAGAGGAGTGGAGGGGGCAGCATAAGGGTCTTCTCCTGCCAGGCTCACAAGCCGAGCAAATATCCTGCACTGGAGCTGCCACCTGGGGATAAGTGTAGACTAAACCATGCCTGAAAATTTCCTGGGAATGACAGCTACTGCAGAATGAAGTCCTGTTACATGAGCAGCCCCAGGAAGATACGGGGACGGAGGAAATTCAGCTGCAAAAGGAATAAAGGTGTATCCTGAGAGTAAGAAACCCCACAAGCTGGACCTGCTTCCTGCCTTTCTCACAGGATATTCCTCTGGGCAGGGCGTTGGGGCCTCCCAAGGCATCGCTCCTCCCCTGAGGACCTTCTGGCCCAGAAGCTGCTCTGAGTCTTGGTTTCCCTTAGTCTTCCATGCAGGGTACTGCTCCATCCTAAGCCACGGACCCCATTGTGCTAGGGCAGCAGGAGGGCATGTGTGTGTTCATTTCTCATCTCCCCTGAAATCCCTCTCGGGCTCTTTTCCCAACGAGGCAAAGATGCACGTGCCACAAGCTGCAGCAACTCCTCTCCACTGCCCACGTATGTAAGAGCATGTCCTGTGCTAACAGCACAGGTGAGCTAACTGAGCTTCCAAAGAAGTTAAAAGAAGCCTCATGCTCATTAAACACTGGGGCTTTATTGTGCTGTGCACGGCTATGTCATTTTGTGGTCTCATTAGTGAGAAAGCAACAGAGATGACTTGTTTTCTGATCCTCTGCTTGCCACACATTGCCTCCTGCAAAACCTGTGACCAGCTGTTAAAAATAAGTAAGTTCTGGGAGGGGAGAAAAGCAGGCTGCATTTTTGCTGAAGTATGTGGAACAAAGCAAAGATTCGCACCACTTCATATGCTCAATGGGTACCCCTGGATCCTGGAACACCAGACTTTGCGGGGGGCTTTCACTTCAGACATGGGTACTCGTTCCTTTTGTACAGCTTATGTGACCACATTAGAAACTCTGCAATGTCAAAGTCTCCCAAATAAGACCTCTGGGGTAAAAGGAAATGAACAATGTGTTGTAAATGCAAGGTGACAATTTCTGTTAAGTAGCAGTCCTACCGGAGTATACATAATCTAATAAAATTATCCATTTTTTGCTCTTGCGTATAAGCCTGCTTTCCATTCCAGACTTTTTATAACCACAGTGTAATAAGAATTTGAAATAAAGCATATCTGATTGCACTTGCATCTCATGTTCTATATTTTGATCAATCACTTCTCTTATATAGCAGCACTATAACCACTTGCTGCTTCTTAATTGTAAAAGTTAAAAAGTTTGCTTCTGAGCCATGCTAATAAAGGTGCCCTTTCTGGTGCTAAGGAGAAAACCCTATCTTTATTTTTTAAAAAAAAAGAAAAACCCAACCAACCATTTACAGGCTCAGTTTAACTACTTGCCTTTGTTTTTCTTTCTGTTTTAACAATTGACTACCTAATGCACTGGAGAAGGTGACAATTGCCAGAGCACATCACAGTGCCAGCAAAGAGAATCGCCAGATTCCCCTGGAAATTGCTTGTTCTGGGTGTCATCTCCAAGCATCTGGAGGAAAAGAAGGTTATCAGAAGTAGTCAACATGGACTCACCAAGGGGAAGTCATGTCTAACTAATCTGATAGCCTTCTATGATGGCGTGACTGGATGGGTGGATGAGGGGGAGGGCAGTGGATGCTGTCTACCTTGACTTCAGCAAGGCTTTCGACACTGTCTCCCACATCATCCTCACAGGCAAGCTTAGGAAGTGTGGGTTAGATGAATGGACAGTGGGGTGGATTGAACAGTGGTTGACAGATAGAGCTCAGAGGGTTGTGGTTAGTGGTGCAGAGTCCAGTTGGAGGTCAGTAACAAGTGGTGTCCCTCAGGGGTCAGTACTGGGTCCAGTCCTGTTCAATATATTCCTCGATGACCTGGATGAAGGGATAGAGTGTACCACCAGCAAGTTTGCTGATGATACAAAACTGGGAGGGGTGACTGACACGCTGGAAGGCTGTGCCGCCATACAGCATGACCTGGACAGGCTGGAGAGTTGGGCAGAAAAAAACCTGATGCAATTCAACAAGGGCAAGTGTAGGGTACTGCATCTGGGGAGGAATAACCCCATGCATCAGAACAGGTTGGGGGCTGACCTCCTGGAGAGCAGCTGTGTAGAAAGGGACCTGGGAGTCCTGGTGGACAACAGGATGACCATGAGCCAGCAATGTGCCCTGGTGGCCAAGAAGGCCAATGGCATCCTGGGGTATATCAAGAAGAGTGTGGCCAGCAGGTCGAGGGAGGTCATCCTCCCCCTCTACTCTGCCCTGGTGAGGCCGCATCTGGAGTACTGTGTCCAGTTCTGAGCTCCCCGGTTCAAGAAGGACAGGGAACTGCTGGAGAGGGTCCAGCAAAGAGCTACTAAGATGATTAGGGGACTGGAGCATCTTTCTTATGAGGAAAGGCTCAGGGACTTGGGTCTTTTTAGTCTAGAAAAAAGAAGACTCAGGGAGGATCTTATCAATACTTATAAATACTTAAGGGGAGGGTGCCAGGTAGATGAGAAGAGTCTTTTTTTCAGTGGTGCCCAGTGATAGGACTAGAGGTAATGGACACAAACTTGAGCACAGGAAGTTCCATCTTAACATGAGGAGGAACTTTTTTACTCTGAGGGTGGCAGAGCACTGGAACAGGCTGCCCAGAGAGGTTGTGGAGTCTCCCACACTGGAGACATTCAAAACCCGCCTGGACGCCGTCCTGTGCAACCTGCTGTAGGTGACCCTGCTGTGGCAGGGGGGCTGGACTTAGATGATCTTCAGAGGTCCCTTCCAACCCTGATGATACTGTGATACTGTTACATCTAAAATTTGTCTTACCCACCTGCTAAGGTTGCACCCTCTGATGACCAGTAATTAACCACTGATGAGCCATTAGTAGCTTGAGGCCTCCAACATCATCCTACACCTGTACTGCCAGGGCCCTGTTATCATTCCATGCAACCGATCCTTTATGCTGCATTTTATTTTAGGGTCATAAATAGTTCATTCTACACAGAGTAACTACTTGCTGTTACTGCCTATTAGTTACAGAAAGCACGTATAACAGTAAACATTTCATAATGTGATTGGATAAAGCAAAGCAAAAGCTAAAACAAAATCAGTAGTAGACATCAGGTCATTAGATAATTGTTTTTATAGCTAAACAAAGCACAGAAAAAGCTTGCCAAGTCCTGATGCCTGTGCTGCGAGCTTATCACCAAGCTGTGACCTTTCACAAGCAATGGCTGCATCTTATTTGCGGACCAGAATCAGAGAAAGCGACTAAGCATTGGCTTTTTCAAACAACTGGTGCTACTAGTGACAATTTGTTTGAACAGAAACAAATCAATAAATGCCTTGCCAAATGGGTGACACCCCTGGCCCCTGCCCTTTTCTCCTGCTGGGGACTTATAAACTGCCCTTTCCTCAGCATGTTGCTTTCATGTTTGTCCTTGCTTTCCTTGAGGAGGAGGTGGAGGCTGTTGGTGCTAGCTTCTGAACTTAAGTGGCGGTGCAATGGAGGAAGATGACCAGGTCAGAGGGGATGGGAAAAGCATCTGAGGTTGTTCAAACCAAAATTAATAGCCCCATTATGAAAGAGGAAAGTCAAAGTACACTGTGAGTGTAGGAAGGAGAGGGATTGTCCTGTATATTGGAGCTGGTGTGATAGCTGGTACTGAGTAGGGGTGTGATATTTATGTTGGAGTATCACCTTGTCGTGGGTTGGGCCAGACTGGCCAATGAAAATGAATGACAGATGCTTTCCCCTACCTCTCTCTCCAAGAAGAGGAGGGAAAGTGAGAAAGAGACTTACAAGTTTAGAAAAAACTAACTACTTTAATGAAAATATTAATAAAATAATAATAAAAAAATAATGGAATACTAGGCTGTGTTGCCTAATGCAGGGATACACCGCAGGGAATCCACAGCAGAGACTGCCAGTGGTGGCAGAAGGCAGACCTCCTGCCCATCACTGGATCTGGACGTGGGATGGCAAAACATGGATTCACCGCCTCCGCAGGTGGGTCTGTAAGCCCATGCTGAGGGCTGTGGCCAGGCTCAGGAACAAGCTTTGTCTGCAAGGCCGGCAACTCTTGGGGAAGGGGAAGTCAGAAGGTGGGTTGGGTGCTGGGAACCCGGGCACTGTGAGGCAGTCAGCAGCTATAAACCAACTGCATGGCTGAGTGTGCACTATGATGAGATCCAGGCTGGGCTCGGCGTTTTCCTTAAGTCACCTGCAGCCCAGCCCAAACGTGGTTGTGTTTACCTGGCCTCCTCAGTATCAGTCTGGGAAGAAAAGTGACCCCTCATGACTGCTCACTCAACTCCTGCTGGGGTTTTGGCTGGCACACAGCTCACGCAAGGGCCTGATGTATGCTGTGAGCAATGCCATTTGAAGCAGATCCAACAGCAGCCAGACGGCTGAGGCGTTCGCGCTTCCAGCTGTGATACAGGGGACACCCACAAGGTGATGGAGGAGGAAGAATGAGCACTCTCACTGTTGACTAGGTAACAATTTCACTCATAGGCGCCTGAGTTGCAAGCGATGAATTAGAGAACTTGTGAGTTAGAAACATCACAAATTAAGTGATGAATCAGTGAATTCATGTGAGGCTAGTCTGTACAAGGGGGATTTAGCCCTTGTTTGAATTGTTTGTTTTCTTTCCTAGTGTGTTCATAAAATAAAGTTTAATTTACAGAGTACGTTGTCCTGCAAATTCGAGTGATACAAATGGATCATAACACCCCTGATTATGAGAAATAGGAAATGTCTACTGAAAACTGTAGCAGTAATGAGTGGCATTGCAGATGCAAGTGTTCTGCTTATGCTACAGTAGCCTCCTTATTGGGCACAAATACAATGCGGTCTCTCCATTTGGTACCTTTGGTGGCTTTGTCTTTTGTAAGTTTTTGCAGCTTTGTTAGCTTTTAGCACCTACCACATGTATGGGAAAGAAATTCCCCAGGTGTGCTACCAACAGATGTGAAGAACCATCTCATATTTACTTGTTCTCCTACTGACCTCCTTTGACACCATATATCTCTGGTACTGGAAGAGTCAGGGAAAACTTCTTCTCTCTCCAACATGCAGTCTATAATTTCATAGGCTTCTGTACTGTATTTCCTCCAAATCATTTCTTCTTCAGGCTTAGGAGTCCTACCTTCGTCAGTTCTGGCCTGGAAACTGTTCCACCCCTGGGATCATTCTTGTTTCTCATCTCTTGTTCTCCTCTGAACTTCTCCTAATATTATGTCATTTTAAGTACCGTTTAAAAACAAGACAGCTATTTTAAGCATCTGTATTTTGAAAGGACACTGCTAATGAGTGAGTGGCCTACCTGTGCAGAGAGAGTGTGGGTCTGCTGGAATCCAGGTTCATTAGGTTAAATGTGGATCTAACTGTGGCTGAAACAAATAGATTCAAAACCTGCCCCGGTTGCAAGCTCTGTACAGTCACGGTTGAATACATTTTATGCTTTTGCATGGAGTGTTTCATGAAATGCCCCACTGTCTCATGCAACCACCAGTGTGACTGCCCTTGAAAAGACCATGGGTCAGCTTTCTACAACAGTTTACTGATGAGTAGGGGATTAACATTTGAACATCAGCTGATTTTTCATCACTATGTAGATTCATAGGGTCCTGAGGTGCTCTTATGCATTATCTGCATTCTGCTCTTCAAAGTAAATATCTCTCGGTATCACAGTGGTTATGCGGTGCCCTTCAGGTTGTTTTATCTGATAACAAAAATCTTCTGTTTGGAAATAGCCTGCAGAATAATAGCTGCTGTGAACTTCAGACAACTGAACAGCTAAAACCTCATGGAGTAAGGGCTAAATCAAGTGAGCTGTAACTCAGTTTTAGCATTCTTCAGCTATATTTGCATTAGTAAGTTTAACAGGAGCAGATTTGTAGAGTGAGGCGGCTGGTGTCAAGTCCCCAATAGCTACACTGTATTTTGGAGGGTTCATGTTGGACTTGCCCCTCTCTGGTCTGAGTGCCTATGAGCACTTGAAGAGCCTCTGGCAGGCCCTTCAACCGTCTCTTGCAGACAAAATTGAGCTGAACAAACGTGTGCTCCAGGACCACTCCGATGCAAACCAAAGCACTGTAAGCTGTTGTTTCAAAAGCATGCTCCTGGTCAGAAGACATGAGGGGAAGTCAAGAGCTCAGTGTCTGTGACAGCTGCATGGCAAAGATCTGCCTGGGCAGCATGATCTGAGAGCATTAAAGCATTCGGTATTCCCCTGTGTAGGTGTACTGGTACAAAAGTACTCACACCTCTACTGCTCACTCCTATAGGAGGCACAAATAGACTGTACGCTGTAAGCAACAATCAAAATGCACCTTCAGAAGCAGTGGTATGCACTCCTAATAGATCAACTTCAAGGAAAAAAAAAATCTCCAGTTTCCCACAAGTTTGACTTCTTATCAGCAGGAATTCCTGGTGCCCTCTACAGAGCAGCACACTCTGATCTGGTTTGATCACTGAAAGTATCTTTACACTAATCTAGCCCTATCTGTGCTTGTGATTGTACCAAGATGCATATTTTGGGAACTTGTCTCCTTTTAACCAACAGCAATGTCCATCATAGTGATGTACACTGGCTCCAAATCCCCTTTGCAGCTGTAAAAGTTTACCCTGATGTTTGCTTAAAAGTTAGTTGGGTTTGTTGTCCTTTATAAAGCAAACAACTTGAGCTAATTTAGGGAATGTTATAGAGTTGATGTTCCGAAGCCTCTGCTGCCTAAACAGTTTAGTTTATAGGAACACATTTTCATGTACTAAGATAAGCTTTGCACAGGGCCATTATAAACCCCACTGCAATGTGCTAGTGAATTATTTTCTGCCTTTCAACTGGTTAAGTAAGGTAGCCACAGTTTTTGCATTATAAAACAATCCTTTGTGCTCCAATCAGCTAGATCTGGAAGAGCTTTTAACTAATAAAACCTATTCCCAAAGCTCTGCTGGCCTCATCAGCATTACTGGTGCCCAAGAAAAAAAAATGCTTTTGTGTTCAGAGACACTTAGCATTGGGGAAGTGTCATCATCAAACTGCAAATTAACTTGCATCCAACTGAAGGTGTGAGGTTAGGCAAATGGGAAAAGGCATCATTTTGAGGAAAAGGGAAAAAAAAAAAAAAGTGCACACCAGACTGTGGGTGGTCAGGAATATAAGAAAGTAAAATAAATATTAAGTATCTTATTGCTGTCTTTCCAGTGAAGCTGTGTAACATCAGGATGTTCTTGTAAGACATCAGTTTTCCCAGGAAAAAAACATTTCGTTTGTTCAGCCTTTTGTTAGCCGGATTTCTAAAACCCCACTGAGCTAATGGACCAGGTAAAGACACCGCACTCATCTTTGCAGTACTTCAACTCCTTACTAGTGCAGACAAAGATACCAGCTGCTTCTCTCTCCATCATCATGTTTTCCACAGTTCCCTCCATCCCTAGTTTGCCTCTGCAGTGTGGCCCTGAGGCCACTCCAGTATTACGCACCCTGCGCTATGTTTGCCCTGGAGCACGGTGGGCTGTGCCTGCTGGGGGCGTCCTGGGTGCTAATGCCTCGCAGTGGAAATATATTGCAGGTCTTCTTAAAGAAGTATGACCTCAGTGCTTCGTAGAAGGTGGAGATCTTTCTCATTGCCTTTTTGTTGGTAATAAATTTCTGACTGTCACCATATGCCAATCTATAGTCCCAACCAGATCCCTCCATGACCAGCCAATTTTTAAAGTCCCAAGCAAATAGTTTGTTTTGTAGGCTAGTTGTTGACATGGAAGTTTCTTATATTCAGCAGTTTGGCTGTTACATCCTACAGGGCACAGAACACTGAAAATCCCTTCATGTGATTTTTAAGTATTAGACATTGATTGCCAGAGAAAAAATAAGACAACTAGGGACAATAATGAGGAAGAGGAGCAGAAGATGCTGTATCAAGAACAAGACAGAAAGCGTGTTATAAGCAGGCAAACTGGTTATGCAGTTTTCTTTCTGACATCTGTAATTCCTGTCACCGAGCACATCTTGGTTCCTTTATGTCACTGCTCAAACAAACAGTCTCTCCCTGGAGCAGGAAAGGACTTTATGGCTCACACCCTTTCTTGTGTAGCAAGAACATTTCTATTGCCTTCTGCCCCATTCATTCCCTCCTTTCTTCAAAATGCCGCAATAAGCGCTTTGTACAGATGACATCATGGGTTTGGACTGGAAATGATGAGAAAGTCTGTCTTTCCTGCCAGTCTTCTGGAAATGCCTAGGAAGTTATCCACACTGGCACTATCATTCTTCTCCTTGGTCAGAGCTGGAGCTCCCCTCTAAGGAGAAGTGTTTAGGCAGCTGCCAGGACAAAAACTCTGATATTAGGAATTTATTGGATTCATATTTCTGGAGATTGGTGTGGGGATTAGCTTCAGTGGCTCTACAGTTGTTGGAGCTGCCCAGGCTCCTCTACAGAGATATTTTCCTCTCCTGGGAAGGGCTGGCTTAGGTTCATTGCAGCCAGAAGTGAGCTGTGCTTTGGGAAGTTCCAACTCAGGCATCCAAGTTGCCAGCAGTGCAATGTTTGGATTATATCTCTTCAGGAAGAGATGTGTCTTACCAGAACACATACAAGAGCATTGATAATGTGCCAGCTTTTAAATGAATCAATATTAACTATGTTTTGTTGCATTGTAAAGACAGGTAGAATACCAAAAGCAGTTGTTGTGTCAGAGTTGGACTAGCTTACATCAGGTCTTGGTTTGGCTTTCTGCTCTTTATCGACTGAGAGGTAGTATTTGATTGCAACAGAGCGATCTACTTTTAATTAGCCCAGGTTGGCTGCTTGTGTCCTGAGTCTTTGATAAATTTAGTTTGATACTGGTGCAAACACTAAACTTGACATGGTTGTGTCATCTTTGACTCAGAAATTTCTCTTGAGAAGTACATCAATTGAGCATTGCTGTGTGACAAGCTCAGTGAAACATCTCCATACTCCAACAAGGTTTTCTTTTTCTGTCAGAGATCAAAATTTTAACTACTGTGTCAGCCTTGGAAACACTCTTTACCTGCATTTCCTCCCTCAACGCATTTGTAAGTTGTCTTAAGTGTCTCACTACACTGAAAGCTGGTCCAGAGGGGCTCAGAGTGATATGGAGCAACACAGTGATGCAATTTTTTTGGCACCTAGAAGAACATCCAGTGACATTTTCATGCCTTTCATTCAAAATTAGCCACAGCTATATCTCTGTAAAAGCTTGTTTCATTCTATTGCTATAGCCTTGATGGTTTTCTACTGCCTTTGAGTCAGTCACTTCAGCTGATATTGATTCTAAACCATTACCAATTGTTTTCCCTTTAAACTGACCTACTGATTTTTGAAATATTAACACATATACAGGCTGTTGACGTGAAAATGAATCAACTTTGTGGTAAAGTACATTATATATCCTGTAGCTTGAACGTTAGCCTGGTCCCCTGGAGGTTTGACAGGAAGATTTGTAATACCTTTGAGCTCTGAGCTCTGTTAGACTCAGTAGTACTGAGTACATGAGTACATTATTGAGTTCCCAAACAACTCAGAAATCAGGCACTGAGATGTGAGGGCAAGAGCACCAGAAGCCCAAGGGTCAGTGCTTCTCGCTTGCTGTCCATCCATTGCCAAAACTGTTTCCCTGCATTCATTTTATCTTAGGCAGTCTTTCAAGTCATTCTGGCTAAATGTTTGGACACCATCTACCAAAATGCCCTCAGGGTCTCCACACACGTGCATTACACAGACATACATGCACACTCATCTTCAGGCATCTCCGAAGTGCTCAGATGTCCGATGGTGTTGATGTTGCCTGGCCCTTTAGGATGTCTCAAGTTGGTAATACAGCATCTTACATTTTTTAGTGTGTCTTACTGAATGCATAAAGGGCTATTCAAGAGCTACTGCTAAGAAATATTCTAACTTAACACATGGCACATAATCAGGCTAGGTGCTCACAGAAGCAATCCCAGGATCTGACCACTTACTGCAGGGTTAAATTTATTCTGTTAACTCCTGTCTGTACCACAGGCTTTGCTGATCATTCTTCCTCTTTCTCTGCAGTGCAATTGTCGCAGAGGTCCCTGTCCAATCTCTCCATGCAGCCCCAGGGGTACACTTAAATACCCCTTGCATGAGAATTATCATCTGGGATGGAGCCCTTTGGGTTTGGTGCTCATTTGCTGGATTCCCTGTGCTGGTGAATGTAATATGCAGAATGCTTGCCTGTGTTTTAAAGACCTGCTTACTTCTTAAAAATAACTTTTTAGAGAACAATTCTCCTCTACCTTCTCCCCTAAGTCAGACAATTCACTCATGTCCTGAGTTTATATATATCACTTTTCCTCATGCTTTCCTAATAATGGCAATGGTATTTTTCTGGGAAAACTCCTTGCTTATTAACCATTCTTCTTCCCTTGCAGTTTATTTCCTCATTGGGATCATATTTCTCTGCAATATCTTCATTGATTTCTTCTGGAAATGTTAATAAAACTTAGTTCTCTATACACAGTGATCTGTAAATGTAAACTGTCAGGATTTTTGAAAGTGACTAGTGATTTTTGCAAGTTCAAACTGAGATGCTGCAAGAAAGCTTGTTTTTTCCAGAGAATGTTCCTCTGCCTTCTGAAAATAAGTTTTGCCCCTCTAAAGTGATTCAGGTTTGATGCCCGTAGTGAGTGACCAAGAAAATGGGTGCCTGCTACCAAGTAACTACCATTCACTGGCCTACAGGCCTGAGCATGGAGCCTCATGTCCAACTCAGCATGCTGGAAATACCTGCAGCAATCTCTGCCAAGGCTGTGCCCCCAATCCTCTCCACTGCTGGCACAATTTCTGCACGAGTCCTTGCAAGGCTAGCACTCCAACCTGTGCACGCCCCCCCCCCCCCCATATACACCTTCTCATACTCTCATACAAAGCCTTTAACACTTAACTTTCAGCCGATGAACCTGCCAGCAAGGTTCCCAAACAGATGGCAAGTCTCACACATGAGAAAAACTTCTATTTCTAGCCCCATTTTGCAGAACACAAGAGCTCTGGAAGAGGCTTGCTTGCAGCCTCGTCATGAAATCATAGAGCTGCAACGAGCAGCCGGATGCTCGGACCTCTTGAGCACCTTCTTCCAGCCATGAGGCTGGAGTGGGATCTGCCTTCTTGCCAAGAGCCCTGCTGCTCATTCAACCTCTGCTAGCCAGCCACAGCAGGAGCGCAGGCCTTTGGGCAAGCCAATGGTCATGCCTTAAAAAATTGGGTGACCTCAGGCCATGAGAGATGAATTTTTAGGCTGTCTGACCTTCAGCCCTGGCTTTCATATCCCTGCATTAGACCACAAACATGCAGCATAAAAGAATAAAGAGTGACCGTATCATACAACCAAGTATGCATCGTCTGAAGTGGACAGCTGGGCTCTCCTCAGGTTTTCAGGCTTTTCTTTTGTTTTAATCTGGCTCTCTGACACATTGAGAAGGTCTTGCTGTCAGGAGCAGTGGTCTCCTTCCCTCTCGAAAAGAGAAAGGTTGTGGGCATTGCACAGCACAGTGACGGCTTCGCACTGTCTCCATTGCTTGGAAAGTTGTTTTGTGGAGTTCGGCAGGTGATGGTCAACTCTGACAGCCAGGTTGTAAACCAGTGAGAGGAGGTGCTCAACCCAAGGCTTCACTGAGACCCTCAAAAGAAAGGTGGATGTCCTCAGGCTCTCTGTACAGCTGGAGTGGGGTGAGAGAAGGGGCAATTCCACACCAGAGCTGGGAGAGACTGTCCTACAGACAGTATGGGACATCTCCCATTTCTTCAAGTAGAGAGCACAGCAATGCAGATCTGGAAAGGAGAGTGGATTTAGAGTTACAAGTGCAAGAAGCAGCTGTAGGCTGCTAGGAAAGCCTAGAACTGACCTGTGAAAGATCTCCTGAACAGGCAAGACACACACACTGTTGATTGCTTTGGTCACCACAGGTGAGCAGGTCTCCTGGTTGGACAGTCCTAGTGTGGGAACTGTTCCCATGCATGCAAAGCAACATACCTGTACCACAGTGGTTTTGAAGCAGGTGTCTCGTGGGAGTGGATCCTTCACAAACGAGTTTTTCCTAGGCTGTTTTAATAAATCAAGAAAGAAAGCATATTCTGACCAGCAATTCCTTGTTATTATTTCAGCTAACTGCGAACTCTGCTACTATTTTGGCTCAGCCACCTGCTCACTAAAGCTTAGTTTGTTGCTAAGTGTCAAAATACCCTAAATCAGAACTGGTGTCTCAGCTAGCAACCAAGCAGCAGTAACACTAATGAGTCTGCAACATGATTTACATACAGGATCTCGGTGTCTGCTACTATAAGAAGAGCAACTATAGAGACTAGTAGGTCTGCATGAGCACAGACATAAAAATCTATCACAATTCTGGTCACCTTTTTTTTTTTTATTACATATTCAGGGTATTTAGAACATTTTAGCATCATATATCCCCTCCTGAATCTGAAGGCAGATATTGTAGTAGGAGTCTGTTATAGACTGCCCAACCAGGATGAGGAGGCAGATGAAATATTCTATAAACGGCTGGGAGAAGTCTCAAGGTCGCGAGCTCTAGTCCTCGTGGGTGACTTCAATTTGCCGGACATCTGCTGGGAATACAATACAGCAGGGAGGGAACAGTCTAGAAAGTTCCTGGAAGGTACTGGGGATAACTTCTTAACACAATTAGTGAAAGAGCCAACTAGGGAAAGTGCCCTGCTGGATCTGTTGTTTGTCAACAGGGAAGGTCTTGTGGGGGATGTGATGGTCGGAGGCCGTCTTGGCAACAGTGACCACGAAATGATAGAGTTCTCAATTCTGGGAGAAGCAAGGAAGGGGGTCAGCAGAACTGCCACCTTGGACTTCCGGAGGGCGGACTTTGGGCTCTTCAGGAGCCTGGTTGAAAAAGTCCCCTGGGAGGCAGTCCTCCAGGGCAAAGGAGCCCAGGAAGCCTGGATGTTTTTCAAGAAGGAAGTCCTAAAGGCGCAGGAGCAGGCTGTCCCCATGTGCCGGAAGACAAGCCGTCGGGGAAAAAGACCGGCCTGGCTAAGCAGGGAGCTAGTGTTGCAGCTTAGGGAAAAAAAGAGGATATATGGCCTTTGGAAAGAAGGGCAGGCCACTCAGGAGGACTACAAAGAGGTAGTGAGGCTATGTAGGGAAAAAATTAGGAAGGCCAAGGCCCAGCTAGAACTAAACCTGGCTTCTGTTGTCAAGGACAACAAAAAAAGTTTCTATAAATATATTGGCAATAAAAAGAGGACTAAGGATAATCTCTGTCCTCTAGTAGACCAGGCTGGTAACGTATTGACCAAGGACGAGGATAAGGCTGAGGTACTTAATGCCGTCTTTGCCTCAGTCTTCAGCAGTAGGACCAGTTGTTCCTTGAGTTCCCTAACCCCTGAGCTAGAATACAGGGATGGGGAGCAGAATGAAGCCCCTGTAATCCAAAGGGAAATGGTGAGGGACCTGCTTCAGCACCTGGAGGTGCACAAATCTATGGGGCCGGATGGGATCCATCCAAGGGTACTGAAGGAGCTGGCGGAAGTGCTCACCAGGCCACTCTGCATCATTTATGAACAGTCCTGGATAACCGGGGAGGTCCCAGCTGACTGGAGGTTGGCAAATGTGACACCCATCCATAAGAAGGGCCGGAAGGAGGATCCGGGGAACTACAGGCCAGTCAGTCTGACATCGGTGCCTGGGAAGGTCATGGAACAGATCATCCTCAGTGCCATCACACGGCACATGCAGGAGAACAAGGTGATCAGGCCCAGTCAGCATGGGTTTGTGAAAGGCAGGTCATGCCTGTCAAACCTGATCTCCTTCTATGATGAGGTGACCCGCTTAGTGGATGAAGGAAAAGCTGTGGATGTTGTCTGCCTGGACTTTTGCAAGGCTTTTGACACCGTTTCCCATAGCATTCTACTGGAGAAACTGGCTGCTCGTGGCCTGGACAGGTGTACCCTTCGCTGGGTAAAAAACTGGTTGGATGGCCGTACCCAGAGAGTGGTGATAAATGGAGTTAAATCCAGTTGGTGTCCAGTGACAAGTGGTGTCCCCCAGGGATCGGTGCTGGGACCGGTTCTCTTTAATATCTTTATTAATGATCTGGATGAGGGGATTGAGTGCACCCTCAGTAAGTTCGCAGACGACACTAAACTGGGGGGGCGTGTTGATCTGCTTGAGGGTAGATTGGCTCTGCAGAGAGATCTGGACAGGCTGGACAGATGGGCTGAGGCCAATGGTATGAGGTTCAACAAGGCCAAGTGTCGGGTCCTGCACTTGGGTCACAACAACCCCATGCAGTGCTACAGACTGGGGGCGGAGTGGCTCGAAAGCTGCCTGGCAGAGAAGGATCTGGGGGTGTTGGTGGACAGCCAGCTGAGTATGAGCCAGCAGTGTGCCCAGGCAGCCAAGGCGGCCAACACCATCCTGGCCTGCATCAGGAATAGTGTAGTGAGCCGGAGTAGGGAAGTAATCATCCCCCTGTACTCGGCACTGGTGAGGCCTCACCTCGAGTACTGTGTTCAGTTTTGGGCCCCTCACTACAAGAAGGACATTGAGGTGCTGGAGCGTGTCCAGAGAAGGGCTACCAGGCTGGTGAGGGGTCTGGAGGACAAGCCTTATGAGGAACGACTGAGGGAGCTGGGGTTGTTTAGCCTGGGGAGGAGGAGGCTGAGGGGTGACCTTATCACCCTCTACAACTACCTGAAGGGAGGTTTTAGAGAGATGGGGGCTGACCTCTTCTCCCACGTGGCAAGTGATAGGACAAGAGGAAACGGGTTCAAGTTATGTCAGGGCAGGTTTAGATTGGATATTAGGAAGCATTTTTTCACTCAAAGGGTTATTAAACATTGGAATGGGCTGCCCAGAGAGGTGGTGGATTCACCATCCCTGGAGGTGTTTAAGAAAAGGGTAGATGAGGTGCTTAGGGACATGGTTTAGAAGTGGGTGTTTTTAAATCAGGGTAGGTTAACGGTTGGACTTGATGATCTTAATGGTCCCTTCCAACCTCACTTATTCTATGATTCTATGATTCTATGAATTACTGAAACTTTACATTCTTGCTGTGTAGGCAGTCCTAACTCAAGTGAGTATTTTTCAGCCATATTACAAAGATAGCTTTTGGGCTTTGTTGGGTTTTTGGTTTTCTGTTTTTGACTAAAAACTAGTATTTTGACACAGGATAAAGTAAAGGTACAGGTAATTTTTGAAATATTTTACTCTGGAAATGTTACGGTCAGCAGGTCAGGATTTGGCTATCAGGATGTTTGAATTATGGCACCGTGCTACTTTTTGCTCCTGTTTGGTTTGCACTGCTTGGCTCTGGGTTGCTCTTCACAACAATTGGTTGTGAAGCTCGTTAACAGTGCTGGAAAATGTTCATGTGTGCAAGAGGATGAGGCTCCAAACATCTGAAAACTCATCACCAGTGACTCAGATACCAGAAGACATTAACTCATAACAACACAAACCATGAGGCTGATGGTCCCAAGTGCAATTTGAAGCCTGGGGTGGCTGGGGGAATTCATTACCTAAACTAGCCATGGCAGGCAGCACTGCTGACAGTTGAGCGGTGGGACCAGCAGGGTGTGTGGGACATCCGCAGGCTCTCACCTGGTGTTTCTTTCCCTGGTGACACATGATAACACGCAGAGGAAATGTCGACATTAAGTTTTGACCTTCACTGTTTGAAAGCACAGAGGAAGAACTGGGGAAAAAAAAGGATAATAATCCCTTTCCCTTTCTTTTCCTTTTTAAACAACAGGCTTGACCCAGCAGGCTGCTGAACAATAAAGGCCTCCTTTTCCTCTTCTCTCTCCTCCCCAGCGGGAACCATCAAAACCTCAAACTGTGCCGTGGTGGGAGCCCTGTCTGGCAAGTCAGCTGCTCGACAGCTGGGAAGTTGCAGGCATTTGCAACCAGAGGGCCCAATTCAGAGAGGCTGACAGAGGTGCCGGAGACTGGCAAGATCAAGGCAGAAGGGGCAGAGGGTCTTAGTCTAGGAAGGAGGGATGACAGATCAGAGCAGGGGAGAGTAATTTGCAGCACCCGGAATCGGGAGGAAAAACTGCATCTCACAGGGACACTTGATGCTTCAGTTGTAAAACAGCATCTAGTTCCGGTTCAGCAAAGCAGGAGAGCACTTTATGATGTGTACATATGAGGTAATCACCTGCATGCCACCAGGGTGAAGCATGTTCATTATGCCAGGTGTATATTGAAGAAACAAGGGCTTCTAGGAGGAAAACTTGACATCTCCAGTAATGACTCTGCTGTTTGCCTACTGGATGGGAAGAAAAGGAAGAAAGGAAAGAAAAAAAAGAAAGAGAAAGAGAAGAAAGGTAAGGAAGGAAGGCAGGAAGGAAGGAGAGAATCCTTTGGTGTGGAAAAGCAGTTTCAAGAACCGGAAACAGTGTGACTTTAATTTGAGAATGGCTTTTGTGGAGGTTCTCCCATTTCCCACGAAGGAATGAAAAGAAGGCAAACACATTGTTTAAATCCATTAAAGGTGGTGGAAGTAAACCACACATCACTATTGCACTTACACTCTGCACAGAGGAAGGGAGGAATTCACAGCCTGGTAAATTCAAGCCTAAGTACAGTTTGTTTTCAAGTTTAGGCAAGCAAAATACCCAAAACAATTAAACAACAACAACAACAACAAAAAAACCCAGATCATAAAGCTGTGAAGGAGGAAAAGAAGGAAGGAGGAGAGAAATCTAGAGTCATGCTCCTAGGAAATCTGCTCCCTTGCATAGGGAGCCCAGAAGGTTTACCTCCTCTAAGCAGTAGTGTCGTGGTTTGGGCCGGATTGTCCAACTCAGGCAGAACAACAGATGTTCTCCCCTACCTCTCTCTCCAAGGAGAGGCAGGAGAGAGAGAAAGAGACTTACGAGTTTAGAAGGAGCTAAACTAATGAAAAATTAATAATAAAATACAAAGAAAATAATGAAATATATGCAAAACTGTATCAGGTTCCCAGGATAATGATTGCATCACCGGCTGGCAGTGGTGTAGTCCCAGACTGGACTCAGTGATGGACGGGAACTGGATTCCAGATCTGGATTCAGGATCAGGATCAAAGGCAGACAAACAGACAGAGTTCTCCTCGGACATCGGCCATTGAAGAAAGAGGGCTGAACCTTTGATCCCTCAGCTTTTATACTGAGCATGAGGCAGGTGGGATGGAACACCCTGTTGGTCAGTTTTGGTTCACCTGTCCTGTCCGCTCGTCCCTGCAGGTGGCATCCCTCTACACTTTTCCGCTTCCAACCCTCCAACAGGGCAAGTAACAAAGTTAGCTGGCCTTGGATGTTATGGCAATAAGTACAAGCCAGAGCCTCTCTGCATACCATTCCTTGGCATCAGCTATAAACATAGGTCTTATCACTCTGGGAGTGAACAGTTTCTGCACAATATGCTGTTAATTTCAGTAGTTAGAGGAGGCTTAGCTAAAAAATGAAGTTACTGAACAGAAAATTGGTTCTGTTTTACCTCAAACCAGGACAAGTACTGATCAACATAAGGAGATAATCAAGGAGAAATCCTTTTCCCACTGAAGTCAACTTCACTGCTGCTTTGGACTTCAATGATGCCACGATTTCATGTGTTTTGTTGCAAATGAAGTGCGTGAAAATTCAATGTATAAATCCTACCACAAAAGAATGGGCCAAGAGTATGGAGGGCCTATTCCTCATCCCTCTTTAAAACTGGACACCGCACTGCAGAAACACAGATAAGTACATTTTTGGCATGGTGCTCAGAAATATTGCTTCTGATATAGCCATCAGTGAAATAAAGAATATTAATAATGCCAACTGTCTTATCCATAAAAAGGCTTACTGTAAGAACAGGAAGCGAAATAAAATACATCTGCTACCTCCTTTCTCCAGCACCACATGATGTACAGTACAAAGGTATTTAAAACAGCTATAATTGGATCTAGTGTAGCTTGAAAAAGTCCTAAAAGGGCATAATTACAATAATGAATGCAATAATGTGGGGTGAGACCTTGTATTATAACTAGACCTGCACCTTGAAATCCATGTTGTTTTGCTTTCTGAGGCTATGGCTAATAAATACGTGAAACAGCTGTTCCTCCATCACTGCTTCATTTCAGTTGTTGAAGTCTGGCTCCCTGTCAGACCCACAGGCAACCTCACGTGTTCTGGTGAGGAGCCGGAGAAAGTGCATGGACTTCCTCAACAGAGCACAGTTCATTCATAACAGTGTCACCTGTACTACCCACATCCATTAGACAGAGTTTGTAACACCAGGCAGAAAGACAACTGCCTAAAATTTTCATGAACTGAGATATTGGTCCTCAAGACCTGAACCGAAAGATAATCAGAAATGCCCTTGTGATGATGAGTCATGGGTTTAAAAGGATGTTGTCAGGTAAATATTTCTTTTCAGTCTTCCTTACTCTATTAACAGAACAACACCTTGTCTTGCTACACCTGTGAAAATCTGCAGGGCTAGATCCTCAGCTGGCAAATGCCAGCTGAGCACCTCAAGCCACCATTACCAGTTCCACTGTTTTAAACAGGCAGGAGAGCCTCCATGTTGTTCTCGGTCAGGCCCCAGTCCAGCCTTGTTGGTCAGCCATAGCGAGTCACCAGTCACCTGCACAGGACAGTCTTCAAGCTCTGAGGGAGTGAGGGAAGTGAGGCATTTTCTGGCACAATATCAGGATCAAAACCACAGCATTGCCTTTAATGAAAAGCATATTTTACCATCACCTGAGCTGGTCCGTTCTGGCTGGACACACCATACACCTTGTTCCAGTAGCAGCCAGCTACCCAAAGACTGGAGGACCTGTAGGCATCATGGCCCATGAAGGGTCCATTTTAAGAAGAGACTTCTACACCAAAGCATGGGGTGGCCCTGCAAGCACTCCTCTCATGGCATCAGCTTGTAGCAAAGCAAGGAATGCTTCAGCAAAGGTGCAAGAGACCAAATTACATGTAAAGCTACCTACGTTTCCAAAAGTATCTGTATTAAGACATATACAGAAATTCATGCAATTCATGCAAATTCATGCAATCAGCTATCCACCAGCTATGAAGGCTATGTGAAGGAGCCAAACTGACCAGTTTTCTGCTCATCCTTATGCTGGAATATCTACATGAAGAGGACCAAACCTACCTTTGTAAATGTTGGCTGTGGAGAGAGATCTTTGGGTGTCCCAGTCAGTCAACAGTAAGAACTTTCTAAAGGTGAGGTGATGTTTGATCCCCTAACATTGGCACAATGAGAGTGCCAACAAGAAAGCTGCAGCTAACATTTCCTTTGTGGCCTGCAACTGCCAGAGGGACCTTCTTCCTACAGCAAGCGCAGAGATCTTTAGAAGTATCTCACCCCTCCCCTCAGCATGGCATCTGTGCAGGCCTTGATAACAAACAAGTTTCATTATTTTGGAGTTCTGTGATAATTCAAGGGAAAAGATTTTGTCACACTCTTTGCATGAGTCCCAGTACCACTGTATTCTCCAAAACATTGTGCATAGCTGTGTCCAGTTCAACAAACAATCCATTGAATCACATCATCTATGTGCTGGGCACAGCCTATGTTGTATAGCATAAAGGCCTATTCTCTGAGTGTCGCTGGACCATGGCATGATCAAGGTGACCCCGAGGCACTTCACAGCAGTCCAGCTGTGGCTGACAGGGGGACATGAGGTTCACAAAGCTGCTACTTGAGTTAAGCTGTGAAGACTGCTACAATTCACACCTGTCTCCAGATGATGCACAGAAGATGGTAGAAAGTAGAAAGGCACATTAAGTAGGGCTGCTGAGCAGGCCTTCAAATCTGGCAAGTATGTGAGATAAGAATTTGTATTCTGTTATAGTGGTGGTGGGCTAGTCATTCGCCTCACCGCATTCAGCCTTGACCGAGCCAAAAACTCAGTTGTGACCTGATTATACTAGCTTGAGGCAGAAGGCCAGATCACATTTTATTATGTTTGGATGATTCCAGCAGATTCTGTCCTTCTTGACATGGACCATTACGTGGCACAGAAACACATCCAGATCATGGCAAACTGTCATGCAAGTCCTCCAGGATGGGTACCATAGAGCCTTTTCTGAGGGAGTGTGAGGGAGGGGAGGGCAGCTAGTCGTCACAGCGCAGAGCTACTCCTCCTGCTTCAGACAGTGAAGAGTTTGGAATGGAATTAACATTTTTTCTCATTGAGAGAGGATTTCAGTGAGGGAAGCTGGCAAGTCCAGCCAGGTTTGTGGGGCAGGGACAGCAGAGTCTGCCATGTGAAAAGCAAGGGGGCAGAAAAGGGAAAACTACTAGAAGGAATGGAGTTGGAAGTGATGCAAAGAGAGAGAGGCATCTCAGGGGAAGGAAGTAGCATAGGTGTTACTAGTCATGGTGCAGAGTGATAGAGAAGGTTATGGAGACAGAGGACACTGCTTGTGTATGCATGGATAGTGTCATGTGCCGCTTCTCCCTTGTGGGAACCATATTCACGAAGAGCAAGGGCCTGCTGGCTTCCACTGCTTGGGTTGTCAGGCTCCCTACTAGATTGGCACGGATTGGGTGAAGGACCTGGATGGCCTCAGGAGTATGACTGGCCTCCTCCAACTTCGCATCAAGCCCACCATCAAGGTAGGAAGCACTGAGATACACCGAGGGTACCATGTGTATGACCAAGGGGAACAAAGCTGGTGAGGGGTCTAGAGGACAAGTCTTATGAGGAACAGCTGAGGGTACTGGGGTTGTTTAGCCTGGAGAAAAGGAAGCTGAGGGGAGATCTTATCACTCTCTGCAACTACCTGAAAGGAGGCTGTAGTGAGGGGGTGTTGACCTCTTCTCCCTAGCAACAAGTAATAGGATGAGAGGAAATGGGTTCAAGTTATACCAGGCGAGGTTCAGATTGGATATTAGGAAAAAAATTTTCACTGAAAGTATCAAACATTGGAATAGGCTGCCCAGGGAGGTGGTGGATTCTCCATCCCTGGAGGTGTTTAAAAAAAGGGTAGATGTGGTACTTGGGGACATGGTTTAGAAGTGGTTTTGTCAGGTTAGGTTAATGGTTGGACTTGATGATCTTAAAGGTCCCTTCCAACCTCAACAATTTTATGATTCTATGATGATTCTTAGGTGTGTGCATAAATTTCCTGCACTCATCAGTGGTGTCCCCTGTGTGATGGAGCGGTGATCACCACTGGAGAGGATAGTACGCCCCACTTGTTCTCCCAGCACAATGGGGTATGTGATACCTCCTGCAGGCTATAGTGTCACTCTAGATATCTTTAACAGCCACAACTTGTGGCTTGATTGGCCAGTGCATGGCTTTGCAGATCTCTGCAAATTCCTCCTGCCCTTGGACCCAGAAGAGGACATGAATACACATACTTACTTCCCAAAGTGGAAACCACGAGAACCTCTGACAGCAGCCTTTCACATCCGGACATCAGTGGGCCACTTGTTAGGATACATGCTCCTGCAGACGCAAGGTGTTCATTACTGAAAATCGGGATGGTGTAGCAGGTGACAACAAAGGTCTAGATGCCCCACATCATAGAATCATAGAATTGTCTAGGTTGGAAGGGATCTTTAAGATCATTGAGTCCAACCACCAACCTAACCCTGCCAAAAACACCACTGAACCATGTCCCTAAGCACCATGTCTACCTGTCTTTTAAATACCTCTAGGGATGGTGATTCAACCACTTCCCTGGGCAGCCTGTTCCAATGATTGATAACCCTTTTGGTGAAAATTTTTTTTCTAATATCCAATCTAAGCCTCCCCTGGCATAACATGAGGCTGTTTCCTCTTGTCTTATTGCTTGTTACTTGGGAAAAAAGACTGACGCCCACCTCGCTATAACCTGCTTTCAGGTAGTTGTAGAGAGCAATAAGGTCTCCCCTCAGCCTCCTTTTCTACAGACTAAACAACCCCAGTTCCCTCAGCCACTCCTCATAAGACTTGTTCTCCAGACCCCTCAGGAGCTTCATTGCCCTTCTCTGGACTCGCTCCAGAATCTCAACGTCTTTCTTGTAGTGAGGGGCCCAAAACTGAGCGCAGTATTCGAGGTGCGGCCTCACCAGTGCCGAGTACAGGGGGAGGATCACTGCCCTAGCCCCGCTCACCACAGTGTTCCTGATACAAGCCAGGATGCTGTTGGCTGCCTTGCCCACCCGGGCACACTGCTGGCTCATAGTCAGCTGGCTGTTGACCAATACCCCTAGGTCATTTTCTGCCTGGCAATTTTCCAGCCACTCTTCCCAAAGCCTGTAGCACTGCATGGGGTTGTTGTGACCTGAGTACGGGACCCGCCACTTGGCCTTGTTAAATCTCACACCATTGGCCTCAGCGTATTGATCCAGCCTGTCCAGATCCCTCTGTAGAGCCTTCCTGCCCTCAAACACATCGACACTCCCACCTAACTTGGTGTCGCCTGCAAACTTACTGAGGGGGCACTCGATCCCCTTGTCCAGGTCATTGATAAAGACATTAAAGAGAACGGGCCCCAGTACTGAGCCCTGGGGAACACCCCTTGTGACCGGCTGCCAACTGGATTTAACTGTATTCACCACAACTCTTTGGGCCCGGCCTTCCAGCCAGTTTTTTACCTGGCAAAGAGTACACCCGTCCAAGCCATGAGCGGCCAGTTTCTCCAGGAGAATGCTGGGGGAAATGGTGTCAAAGGCTTTACTAAAGTCCAGGTAAACAACACGTACAGCCTTTCCCTCATCCACTAAGCAGGTCACTTTGTCATAGAAGGAGATCAGGTTTGTCAAGAAGGACCTGCCTTTCATGAACCCGTGCTGACTGGGCCCGATCACCTGGTTGTCCTGCATGTGCCGTGTAATGGCACTCAAGACGATCTGTTCCATAACCCTCCCCGGCACCAAAGTCAGACTGACAGGCCTGTAGTTCCCCAGATCCTCCTTCCGGCTCTTCTTGTGGATGGGCATCACATTTGCTAACCTCCAGTCAACTGGGACCTCCCTGGTTAGCCAGAACTGCTGAGAAATGGTGGAAAGTGGCTTGATAAGCACTTCTGCCAGCTCCTATCTCCAGCATCCTGTCTCCAGCAGTGACCCAGAGATGCCTAAGAATGCATATGGCCAGGGCAAATGTATATGATATCTTCTACTGACACCTCCCCAGGATTCAGCTATTTTTTGTTCATGGCCTTAATGAGCTGGAGATTTATATGTATATTTAGTAACCTCCAACAGTTTTTCATTAAGTCAATCTTTCATGAAGTCATGTAAATCATAAGAAGCTTCAGCTTCCTACGGCAAAGAGTCCATCAGGTCTAGTCGCTGCTGCATGAAGAACTGCCCCTGCTGCTTGGGTTGACTTTGACTCCCACCTGCTTCATTGGTGCCTCCTCACATCTCTCAGGCGGAGTCTGCATGATGCATGCAGAAAGTTGTCAAGGAGTGGTGGGTACCAGCCACCTAATGCCAATCAGACACCATCCAGAGGCCACATGTTAATGCAGTGGGAGCAGTGGGCATACTGAGGGGCAGCATCCAGGCCCGGTACTATAGGGAGCTTTCCAGAGGTGGTGTAGCATAGGGCAGGAGCTTCCTCAGCAGGTGTATCTTGTGATGTGCAGTGTGGTTTCACGTGGAGCTGAGGGCTCATCAGGGGTGAGGACACAGGCAGAGTGGTGACAGTGTGCAGCCCTGTGTAGAGCAGTGCTAAGACGGTTACCTTGACTCCTGTAGTCATTGAGTTCCCTGTTCCCTGCCTGCTGACAGCCATGCATTATCTCTCATACTCTGTTGAGACAGCAGGATCCTGGGGTTGGGACCCCCTTCATGAACTGTGTTTTGTTCAATATCAAACACTGACATGTTGTGGTTCTTGACTTCTTGCTGGGGGATGAGTGGAGTTGCAAGGCTCCATCACTGAATGTTGACTTGGCATAGGTTAAGGGGCAGGGAGGAGGAAGAAGCATTTGAAAATACTGATGTCACAGCCCTCCCCTTTTCCTCAAGTTCTGTTTTCACTCTAGCTCCCTAAGAAAAACCTTAATCTAAAAATAATATAATAAAGAAGCCTTCCACATTGAGATGCGAAACAATCTTTGCTCAAAAGCTGCAAGATATCATCAGCTTGTGGAGCCTGTCAGCAGGTCAGCACTGTGACTGAAGTTTATTAGCAGGGCTGACAAGGTTGTGCCGGTCTGTCTGCGCCAGCAGCAAATCACAAGGTTTCTAATTCAGAACCTCTTATTAACAACAGTCCCTGTTCCTTGTTTTTATTTGTAGGACTGATTGAGGGCACTGTAAATCTGTGAGCAGTCCATGGGCTTGGGTTAGAGTCCAGGGGTCAGTCTCAGAGGAGAACAGCTTTATAAGTGTGTGCACTTCCCGTGATTCCCCTGGTTTACTGAGATAGAAGCTCTGATAAAAAGAGCATGCGAGCTAATAGACAAGAGAAGTAGGTTGCCCACGAGTTACTGGTATTCTTATGCTCTCTTGCCTCTAGAGAGTGACACTCTTGGAAATACACAACTGCTGTCGTACAGACTTTATCAGATAAAAGGCAGTTTGTCTGGGGAAAAAAAAAAAAAAGAAAATTGCTTTATTTGTTGAATTCTGGTGCTTCGTACCGGATGACTCATTGTCGCACTTCTTTCCCGTCTTTGCACTGAACTAGAATCATGTAGCACATTACTTTCATCCATTGTGGCTTGTTGATAAGATGAAAGGATAAATTTTAAACTTTAAGACTTTTCTTATCCTGTCAGAGATCAGGAACATCATTAAATTTTTCCCTCTGGTCAGCTGGTTGGCATTTGGAGCTGAGGATTGCCGTTTAGTATTAGTAGCCTCAGACCTGAAATTTAGATATTTTCTAGAGTTCTTCACATTGGTTCTGAGACCCTCAACGTGGGGAAACAAAGGTCTGTTTACCAGCTCTGCTTGTTGGATTTTAACCAAGAACATTTGCATAAATACCTTCCCTGGGTATGATATTAAAAAATCACACAAATTACAGTTTTGCTCATTGTTTCCCAGAGTCTGATCTAACTCTCTAGGAAGCTGGCAAGGGTATTCTTTGATTTTAATGAGAATTGGATAAACACTTAGAATACAATGGACCAGCTATTCATTTAGCGTGAAGTCAACAGAGCACAACTGGCTTCAATAAAGATGTGCCAATTTACAGCATGTGAGGAACTGGCAACATATTGTTCCTCAACAGCTAAAAAATACACTAGCTCTACAATCACAGGTTGATAACAGGTTTTGGTGTCAAAACGCTTGGATTTGAGTCGGTTGGGGCAGCAGGTGAGGTGAATAACAAAAACGATGTGAATATTATTTCTTAATACACAGTGCCACCTCTGTTATTCTTTCATGTTAAGTTGTCAAAAACCTAAATATTTGCATATGAAACATTTCAGTGTGTGCTAATCTGAAAGGAACACAATCTAGCACAGACCATCTAGTAGAGCATATCCCCGAGCTTTTAGACCAGAACCAATAATATAAGTGTATTTGGCAGATTATGAAAGCTAGACAGACAAATAGACCAAGCCCTTAATTACCTGTCCTGGAGAATTTCTAGATCCTGTTAAATTGCTTTATTCTATTTTTACTAAATGAGAAATAAGTCCACATGCGGGAAGCTGAATTTGTATAGAAATGAGATGGAAGACTAAGACAAGAGCAGTACTTTATTACATATAGCTGTTTTCCTTATGAAAAATGTAATTAGTTAAATTAATTACTTTAATTATACAGACCCATTAGAATAGCTTTTGATCACGTTAAATAATGACACAACGCTTATGAGGTAAAGTTCACCTCAGAAGAGTCAACACAGGTAGCCATTTGGGCTCAAAGAGGTGGCTGCAGTTAGCACACAGCAGGATTTTATGTAGACAGAATTAGGATAAAGAAAATTGATTTTTAACCAACCATGAGGACCACAGAAAGAAATTACCACACTACTTCAGGGAACAGAAGTGCAGTCACCCCCCTGGGAAGAGAACTAGACTTCATTTCTCAATGAAGCTGAATTTCACCGAGATTCAGTAATTAAACTGCTTTCTTTAACAGTCAGGATATTTGCAGCCAAATGAATGTTTCTTCCTGCTTAATTGATAGGAAGGCACATTTGCATTCAATGCTCGCCAGGGCTAAATTACAGCCACATCATGCCATTGCTTACTTAGAGGCCGAAGACTCTAGAGATGAATCTGAGTACTCAATAGAAGCCGCAGGTCAGACCCCACCACCTCCACCCGTGTTGAACGCTAGTGCCTGTTCCTCAAACAACACCGTTAATCACAGCGGGCCCTACATGACACTGCCTCTTCTCATCAACTGAAGGGAAATTTTGAGTTAGAAATGGCAACTCCTTCAAAGTTGTGTTCTACCAGCAGCTTATCTGCATTAAGTTGCAGCGGTTTATCTTGAAGAAAACATTTGCCTTGAGCTCTGAGCCAGTTTGATCTGTTATTATTAGGGCCTGGACAAGCTGTCACAGGGAATGGACCACTGTCACACAATAGCTGTGTGTCACAGGTTGTTATGAGGAGCTACAAGGAGTGAGGGGTTGGAGACATATGAGATTGCTTGGGATTCACCGAGAATTTACAGCATTCTCCAGACGATCCAAACACAATCTCTGCGATGCTCCTTTCCTCCAGGTTTTAGGAATTAAAAATAGCGCGGGTGATTTGCACTGGGCTCTTCTCTGCCACCACCACCACCAAGCCTCTGAGCTATCACTCGTTGGCTTCTTCTGGGATACAAAGAAGCTGGTCTCAAAGGGGACACCAGCAGCGATGCCAGTCACTGCTTGGGGCTGGCTGACTTCCCCAGCTGCCGCCTGCAGCACCCCGAGCTCCCGGTCCCAAGCAGAGCTACTGGTTGAAGCCCTGCTTCCACCACACAACAGGGCTGATCATACCACCACTGGCCACAAAGCAGACACAACAAGCCTTAAGGAGAGGAGGAAGAAGAGGTGAGAGAGCAAAAGCTGGGAAAGGAAGTGAATCTGAGGAGGGAGAAAGAGAAGAGGAAGGAAAGGAGTAAGGAAGGACATGAGCCAGTTATTACGGCATTTCAGTGGACCGGTAAGGAGGAGAATAACTGTGTCTGGGAAAAATTACATTTGCTGTCTCCTTTCTAAATTAAGACTTGTAAACTAAAGTGAAGAAAATAATTGGGGGAAACAAGACGCAGGTGCAAAGCAGGAGGCAAAGTGTGGCTGGTAATGAGGAAGAGGATTCTCCTTTGACTCGTGGAGGAAACAGCAGGGGAACCAGGGAAGCAGATGCTGCTTTCTGGCAGCTTGAGTGAAAGGCAATGTCAGGAAAGTCAGGAGGGGACAAGACTTGCCACTTTTTATGTTCTTTCACTCCCCATAATGGCCTTTTTTATCAGATTGCAATATCATTTGGACTGGAGAAAAGAGTGAAAATGGATGGCTTGGCGCTTGTGCACGGAGGGAAGCAGGGCAGCAACCAAGTGGAGGGACTCTGATGGGTCCCAACTGGAGACAGAAACACACTGGTGTGAAGAGAAATGTCAAATGCTCTCCCACAGCTTGTGTACAAGCAAATTTCTCCTCACATTCTCAAGACCCCTTGAAAATTTGAAACCCTGGAAAATTATTTTCTGTAGGATAAACAAGGAGGCTAGTTCCCATGTGGGAATCTTCATGGAAACAAACTTTAGACAGCTGCTTAAGAGAATGTTTCCTTCAAAATTTTAATTTATTATAAAATTGTATGAAGGAATTGTAAGTTTCATTATTCCTTCAGAAATGTCCTGAGCTGCATAAGGGGACTTGCAGCTCCCCTAGTTCTTCCTGCCCTGTGTTCAAACCTAATAAAACCATGATTGAAAGATGTTATGAAGGCTGAGGGAACTGAGGACTACTGAAGCCAAGCTTCAGTTGCAAAGCACCACCACCATGACACCTACTGGACCCATGGCTGGAACAGACACCAATTGGTCTTGTCAATGAGAGGTGAAGCAGCCAACTTTTAGCCGCAAATTCAGACTCTGATGGTGTCCTGTTGGTCCAGCTGCATGAGCTTCCACACAGACTCAAGGCAGCGACACCTACAGACGTGGCAATTACTTTTGCATGGAAGTTGTCCAAAGCTTTTTTTTTGTGGCGAAGTTTATGTTGGAAAGCTTAACATGGAGCTGCCTATGGTGTCTCTCTGGGTTACTCATCATATTGCCGTGTTCAAGGGCAAAGTCACTAACCTCCCTATCATCATAAACCACAAGGGAGATGGCTGAGACCCCAGCTTCGGGAAGGAGCAATGCTGACAGGTTGGACACAAATTGGATGAATCCTCAGGTCATGGAGGACTGACATTACCTGCAGACATCAGGATTATATGCAGAAAATAATAACTTTATCGTTGAAGAGTGAAGCTATGGAGGCATAAGAACTTAAAATGCTGTGTCTTTGGTTTTAGTCTGGGCCTTAATGTATGTTCCTGTCTAACGCTGTCCTCAGTGGAGCTCTCTGTGCCTGGGTACACGCTTACGAAGATGCCAGTTCTCAAAGTACTGAAAGTTAAATTGAGTCTGATACATGACAGTGTTTTAAAAAAATCAGTGCAGATAAAATGCACCGGTGTAAAGTGGACTTTTAAAGACAACACAGATCAGACAACACCCTCCTGGGCTTGCCAACGTCAGAGATTGACATGAGTCAGAGACTCTGAACATACGGATTGGTTACATTAATGGGATGAAGATGCAACACTTCTTGGAAGAGCATTTTTTATTTCAAGGCCACTGAAAGGTACAGTGTGGCCTTCTCCAAGAAGCAAACAGCACCACCCTGGCTGCATCTTCCAGCAGTCAGCAAGACATGACTACATCAGGTTGGCAGCACCACCTGCAGCAGCAGCTAGAATATGGCTCAATGATTCCTGCAGCCACTCTCTCCCTCCTACGTCATTTTCATTCACTGAGTTATTCCTCTTCTTTTATATATTGCTCTTTGTGCTTGTCAGCTAATAACCAGCTAAGACAAAGTCATCTTTTATGTGATCCAAAAAACATCCTAAAAGTCATACCCAGAGCAGCGAAACATAGTTAGCAGCTTGCCAGATCCTGGAGCACCTGTTATGAACCTGTGTTTCTCCAGGCAGGTTGCTCGAAAAAAAATCTGTGCTGAAGACAGTACCCTCCATGATGGGAATTACTCTGGTATTTTTTCTCACTTTGTGTGTGGTTTGCATGTTGTGTCTTTAAAGGAGTAATCAGAATGATGAGCCACTTCCATAGGTCAGGAAGGACTCCCAACATTTCCTCTCCACCAAAACAGGACAGCACCACACCACCCCTAAAATCATCAACAATATAATAAAATTAAAAATTTTCACTCTAATTGATAAGGGAGCAGGAAAAAAGATGTTGATACAATAAAATTTACTGCCTTATATTTCAAGTTCTTTAACCACTTGGCCCTCCCTTTTTGTGTCTTAAATAAGAAGCTGAAAAGTTCTTTATTGGTGGCTGTTACTATAAAAGCAAGCCAACAATCACTTGCCATAAAATCCTGAATCAAATTTGATTTTTTAATCTTGTAGCAGTAAACCCAAACCTTCACGTGAGACGTAAACCTGATTCTTTCTTTAGCCCAAGACACTCCTTTGTCATCAATGCATATGCATCAAAAGGCAACATGCAGCCCGGAGTAGCTCTTCTTTTATGATCTTCCCAGAAAATATTACTTTTCTATCCCCCAAGGCCATCCAGATATCCTGAAGAAATTAGAGACAAAGTTAGAGCAATTCTCAGCTTAAGGGATTAAATAAGCTTGTTGGAAACCCAGGATCAAGGAAGAGCATTTCCTTCCTATCTCTCTGAGCTCCTGGTGGGCTCAGCTCTAGGGCAGGAATGAGCCACTACTCAAATCCTTAATCACAACTCCTGAGAGGTGGCGTATGTGTTGTCTACTGTGTTGTGTAGTGGTAGAGCTCCCAGTTCCAAAAGTCCAGACTAGTTTTCTTCTAAATTTATCAGACTAATTTCGACTGCGCTAATTTAGATCTCACTTAAAAAAAAAAAAAATGCACCCCCAGTGTGCCATGACTTTATACAATTTTCTTCCCTTTAAGAAAAATCAGTATGTTAACAATTCAGCTGGTGCAAATTTCACTTAGTGTCTGAAATATCCAGAATGTATTTCAAAATAAATTCTTTACTTCTGCCTAATTTTCCCCAGACCTGAAGAATAATGAACAGTTTTATGTCCCCCCCCAGCCCGGTGGCTCCTCGGTGGAATTCTTCTCTCCAGCTTTCCAAGTTCAGTCACTTTCTCAGGACGCAATTTCAAGCTAATAATACTAATAGTTCTGTGCCTAGCAGTCCTCTACAGTCAAGGACCTGGAACAGGATACACAGGAGACATGTTCGGTTTGGGTTTGTTTGGGTTTTTTTGCCTCTTGTGGCAAATGCCACCATAGCCTCAGAATTTTCTTAAGTTTGTGAAACTGTTTCTGCAGTTTGTTACATTGTTGTCTTCTATGACTGTGCATCTATGGTATCTTCACCCTTATACACTTTGCAGAGCTCATTACATTAATTGTTTGACCTTTCTTATAATGAAGTGAATGTTCTGCTGCTCACACTACTGACCTTTTTGTGTGACGCTTCCAGATCTATGGTGGAAAACAGATCCTGATGGAAGAGCTATTTAGGGGAGGTTTTAATCAAATGTAGTCCAGGATGGAGAGAGATCCCATGTGGATCCCAGTGTATGGTAGCAGATGCCTTGTTCTGGTCCAGTCAGCCCACATGTGAAGGGACCTCTGATAGGTAGCAGCTCTTGCCATAAGGAAGTGTACCACAGTGACTGAAGCTGAAGATGGTTCCTTAAAAACCTGTGTTAAAAAACAATGAATAAATCATAAATACAGTCACAATTTTCAACCCTACTAATTTAAAAAATATTGCTATGATTGACATGAGATTGGAGCCTCTTGGCCTGAAAGTCACTCTGGGTTTAGCAGAGCAGAGTTGAAGCTCCATCTTGGAGAGAGATGGCTGAAACAACCCTGACCACCACCCAAAATGCACACTGCACACTGTGGCCAGTGAAAAGCCACACGGCATAGGTGGCAATGCTTTATAAAGTGCATTTTGATGAAGTACATGTCTGTGAACAGAAGCAGTAAGAAAATAGGAAGAGGAAAAGAAGAACATATCATAAGGGTTGGAAGAGAAGCATGGGAAAGAAAGCGGTATAAATGGGGAAAAAAAAAACCCACAACACAGAGCAGAAAAACAGAAACATTTCCTGTTGGTGGATTCTTACTGTTCAAGAAAAAAACAAAATGTATTCCCACAGTGGATATCTGTTGGATCACATGAAGGAAACAACCAGCTCCATCAACCGTTCTTCTAACAGCCTGAAATCTGGGATGAAGCAGGTAACAGAAAGAACCAGGGTGATACCCAGAGAGATCTGTCTTTTAAAGCCCAGGAGCTGCAAGGGCAAGAAATACGAGGTTAAATGTAGGCCAGCTGGAGAGCCAGGGGAGTCCCCAGTGAGCAGAGCATGGGCTAGGATTTGAGAAATCTGATAGCACTTCAGATTTATCTTCCACTTCACTGCGCTGTGGTTTAGTCCCACCAATGTGAAATAGAGATCTTTCCTACCTGCCAGAGTAAGCAGTGAGAAATAAAGTAATTTAGCACTCTGGTGATACTGGTGTGGGTGATGAGTTATCACTTAAGTGACAAATCTAAAGAAACTCTCTTTTCCCAAGTTCTTCCAAAAAAAAAAAAAAAGGAAGAAGAAAAAACAGACTGAAATAATCTGCTGGTAACTTTTGGAAGCTGCCGGTTAGACAATAGCTGAACACCAAGAAGGAAAGGCCAGCTAGGTTTTCATTTTACCTGGGACTTGTCTGCTTGGATAGCACCTACAAACCTCCTACCGCTTACAGCTCTTGAGCCTGAATACACTTGCAATGCCAGACCTGAGTCACACACCAGAGCTGTTACGAGCGTGGTCACCTGGGCAGGCACTGAGATGAAACAAGCCATAAGGTAATGCTGATGCAGTGCCATAAGGTGACGCTGGTGCTAATAGTGCCAAGCTGTCTCCAGCCCAGCACTGTGCCTGCATCAAAGGCTTCTAGCAACAGGTATGGCAATCAATAAAATGTGTAGCTAAATTATTTAGATAATGTAGGTAGGAGGTAAAATATATAATTCATTATGTAAATTATGTAATTAAATCTTATTTGTGAACTAGGGACTCCAGCATGCACATGCATTTGACTGCCCAAAGGAGCAGGGAAGGTCAACTCCCCTTCTCAGCCATGTCCCAGAAGCATCAAGGCGCATCTCATGTTCCTCACAGGTTTGAGGGGAGGGAAAGTTCCCTTGGTCATACACAGAGAGGCTACAATGACATTCCCTCTGTGGTCTCTTCAAGGGAGAACGTGGCTGTGTCTGACACAGGACCTCATGGCAATCTGATAGTAACAGCCCCAGCAGCCCTTGCTGGCTGGCATCGTCCCACCACCAGCAACACTGAAAACACCAGTATCTGCTCTGTGCCTCTCATCTGACACAGTCCTGGCATGAGGGGACACCCCGTAATGGGGCACACACCACCGAGGCTCCCAGCCATTGGTGGCTACCTGTACCACCACATCTAGCAACAGCAGCCATACAAGTGCATCTAGCTACCTGTTTAACGAGCAAGAGAAAGAAACAAATATGGATCTTCTTGGAGGTTTTAAGCTGCTTGCCCAGCTTTCCCTAATTTGCCTAAGGTTTTCTTTTCATTCATAAAATTTTAGTATAGAAAAAAGAGGGTTTCCCAGACTGCTTCGCCTGTAAAGGCACAGCACGTTAGCAGGTACATAGATTTTTGTTTAAATAAGAGTATAGTTTGTTGCTGACAAGCAGCAGAATAAAAGCAGAGCGATATGTTAAAATGATTACACTGCAGCATCCTTAGAATTAAACAATGCCCTTGTTAAAATATTTATAGGAGAATAATTTTTCAGGGAATAAAGCTAAATAATCACATTAAAGGCTTCTACACCTAAATACTTTTGAGATAGGATGCTTTAAAATAAAATTTAAAAAAAAAAACAAACTGAAAATACTGTACCAACAGGAAACCCTAGTCTCATTTTTCAGGTTCATATCTCTAAGATTCCTTGTCAGATTAACCTCAGACTTTACGCACACAAAAATCCTCCTCTGGCTGGAGAAAATAATTGAAAAATTGCAAGGAGAAAGCAGCTTTTTTGCAGAAAGTCAGAAAAATGCAGCTTAGCATGTAAAGCTAGGCATAATCTTCACAGTGGAATCACTGGAGGTTTCTTAATGTATGAAATATTTTTGGTTTTAAACTCTGTACCTCATAGTCTCACTGTATTGTATTTATAGACTATCAGATAGCTAGACTTCCTATTGTTTTTCCTGATACTTTTTTTCTGTTTCTTTTGATGAAGGGCTGAATCCAAAACCATTTTGGGAGTAGGTGAGCAGCACTTTTGAGATGCACAGTGCAGCTCTGTCCTCTGACACCCTCAGCGATGACTGATGCAAGACACTGCCCGGGTGTTCACATCCAACCTCCAATCTCTCGGCAGCTTCATCGTTGGGGGACAAGTGCATTAGCTGTGGGACTGGGCTGGAGGATCTACAAATAGCGTTCACCTCCTGGCCTGAAGGTCCTGCTGGCAAAAGGAACACCGAGCCACAACCACTGCTATGAGCTGTGGCAAATGGCTCTACATTTGTTTTCACAGAGAGAAGCCCAATCCCACCCAGTTCTTCCCAATAATTTGTGAGTACTGCCTTGGTGCTTCTGGTCTTGGCTGGCTTCTTCAACCTACTCAGCTGGTTAGAGGCTTCTCTTTGTCAGAAGTGCAGAAACATCACCTGTTCCCTTCCAGTGTCAAAATCAGCTGCTCGTTACTCCGGCGCGGGCTTGGCGGAGGTGAAATCCATGGCCTTCTCTGCCGAGCTCGGAGGTGAGTTTGCAAAGCGTGGACGGTTAGCAGGAGAGGCGTGCTGACGGTTTGCTCAAGCAGGTCACAGGCATGCTAACCCAAAATATTGCCGTTTCCTTGAGTTTCATTTCTCAGGCTGCCCAGCTCAGCCCCTGTTTTCGGTAACAGCAATTCCTGGATGCATTTTTCCCCATTAGACAGAGTGCTTGGATGCCAGTAACTTTGTTATATGTATCGTATTGCAACACAACACACTGCTTTAGTTCTTGTACAACATTCAGCGCTTTCACGAATTATATCGATTCTAGAAGAGTCTGATCCTGCTCTTATTGAAGTCAATGACAGGACTTCCATGAAACCTGACACATGCTCGCTATCCAGTTAATCGCTCCTCAGAAAGCAATGAAAATATCAAGTGGCAGGAGGCAGGCGAGAGAAACACATTGCGCTGACTCTGCAGCGAGTCGGTTCTTGAGATCAGCCCCAGCATTAAAACCGACCACAGCCCCAAAACGCTGTTTTGGTAGCCAGGATCAACAGCGTGGTGGGGGTGCAGTGGCTGTGCTGCCTTCCCCTGGGGACCCCTGGCAGCTCCCTGCAAGGGGTGACTCTTTCCACGCCACCCGGGATTTCAGCTAGGAGGTCAGCGCTGCCATGCCCTCCCTCCGAGCTCACAACACACACGCAGCCGGCTTTGCACGTGGTGAGAAGTCGCTGCCAGCCAGCTGCGCTACACGGGCTAACTCCGTCCCTCCCCTCCCGTGTCTGGTGTCCAGTACCTGCTGCTGGGGATACATGTTTATTAATGTTAGAAGCTGATCTCACCGTGATATATGGCATGCACTGCTCTGGCTAGTGCCGGGCACCTAAATTTCCATCAGCCATCCTTGCCTTCCCTCCTCAGCCTGGCAATCTCAGCTGAAGAATCTCCCTCAAGAACAAACCAAGCTGTGCCTTGCAGGGAACCCAATTATGATACCGGAGCTGGGACCTGGGCACTAAGACTGCTAGCATGAATTTGCTAGAGAATTTCCCAGACACCTTTATAATTTATTCTTTCACTATTTTGGGGAAAGTAGACGGAAGGAGAGACACTGGAAAATACAGAGACCCCTCAACAGTTCTAAGTAAGACTAAGCACCCAGGTATATTCACTGATATATTTAACACGTTGCATAGGAAATCGCTAGCTGTTCAAAAATGTAATTATGTGTTAACATGCCTGCCTAACAGGGCGAAAAACAGCAATGATTCAATAATTGGACTATGGAATGCTTTTCTTCCTTGTTTCCCTGCAGTCTGGAGGCAGCTTATACACCTTTATTTGTCTAAGTTAAAAAAAAATAAATAGTAAAATGACCTTTTAGGAGCCCTTGAGCAGCTTGGAAATTGTGTCCTTCTGGTTCTTTCAACAATCAGGTAAACTCAAGAACAATGTTATTTCCTGGCCAGGGGAGTATAATATAAGCTACGGTTTCTCACATAACCTGCTTCCTTGTGCTCCTGAAACTCATACTGCACAGGCAGTGCTTTTCCCTGATGACAATTCAAAGGCTGGAGAGCTTTGATTTTTACCCTATTTAAAAATAAATAGATGCTAATTATAGGACAAAAATAAAAAGTCTCCATTCTACTGCACTGTGCAATCCTGCTACTTGGCATGGGCAGAGGGTTCAGTGCACTGTTGCTGTGAGCAATGGGGAGGGCTGAAAAGGAAAAATCAATGCCATTTCTTGTTCAATTAAGTTCATTGTGATTCAGAACCACCTCCTCACACTGCAGAGCCTGCAAGAGATCAGTGCTGCAATCACTACCTTTTAGCAGCTTGCTTTCTCCATCTGGACCTGCACAAGCCACTCACTGGCAGGGCATCACACTTTGCCCTGAGAAAAAGAAAGAATGGGAAAAAAACCCCTATCCTTACAGGACCCTCTGAAATACATTGTCATAAATCATAGGTCTTCAGGTGGGCATGTCACAGAGGGGGAGAGAGGGCAGTTTCCTCAATGAGTCATTTTATTTAGATGTCAGAACTGCCGCTGTCTTCTTACCCTTCAGTAAAAAGTTTGTTCTCCTTGCTGCCTCGCTGAGAAATACCTGCAATACATATCTTGCTGCTTGGTCTCGCTCAGGCTGAGCAGTGTGACGGTCTGACTCAAAGTCTTTTGGAAGTCAACAGAAAGATGCTGGTGGACTCTGCTGGACTACAGATTAGTAGACCCTTATGCCCAGGAATCGGGGATTAGTAGTCACGGCTATCAAGAGGTCATGACAAAGGATTTTTAGTGTCCCTCCCACCCCCTTGTCCACTTTAGCTATTCTACAGCAATTGCAAAACAAGTTCCCCCCCCAAAAAAAGTGTGTTTGCAGTAGAATGGCATAATCTGGAGAGTTTCTGATCCCCAGGCTCAGCCTGCTGAGGATGGCAAGGTCTATGATGGTGCACAGTACCCCTCAGTGCCAGCACCAGCACCAGCACCCCACAGGCCTGCTCAGCACCTCCCGAAAGAGGAGCCCAGGATGCTTGTGAGCATGTCTCACTCTAGTGACAGGACAGACAAACTACAACAGCCTGCCGCTTTCCAGGCGGCCTTTAATGGCTACTGCCTTCTCCCCCAGGTGGAGGGGGCTTGTCCGAGGCCTTTGGGATTCTGTTCCAAATTACTACGGTCTAGCAGAGCAAACAGTTCATTGCAAAACCCACAGGCAAGAATGATCAGGGGTGACACAGGCAAAGAACAACATGAGAAAGAGACTTAACGCCTGAATGTTACTACGCAAAGGCCTTTGATGCTCACAAAGGTGGTTTTTAGATCCTGGATGTGTGTTAGCTAATGGCAATGGATAAGTGATGTGTGTAACATCTTAGTCCACAGCTATCCACATCACTTTCCGGCTTCTCTGTTGCACTGCTAGATCACACTGAGGAGCAAGACAAGTCCTCAAGGAGGCTGCTGGCTGTTTATGTGCTCCATGCACCTATGAACTATGCCATGGAACTGCTCTAGACTTTTCCAGCTGCAATCACCCACATGGCAGCTGACGCGTGACAATGATATTCGAGTTAATTATGCCGATTGTGGCACGCAGAAGACAAATGTGTCCCAAATGCGGGTTTCTGAAGAAGGACAGTTTTTCATGAATGTATACTTCTGCTCAAGTCATGCCTTTGTGAAATTAGTTCCCAGGTCACATCAAGAAGCAGCTTTCTACTCAGGTTTATTCTATGATTCTGTAATTCATGGGACTTACCTCTGACCTTTCCCAGTTTCCAGTGTCATAAATATGTTCCTAAAGCTAACAGTGGAGAAGGAGGGGGATGAAGACATTGTGTGTCCTCAGCATCTCTGCAAATCAGATTGCAGGTGCATGTACAGATCCATCCTGCTTTTCCTTGTCACAGAGCCCTTTTCACCTTTGTATACGTTCTTCCTCCCAGATTTCATCCTTCCAAGGAAAGTGAGATCTCACTTGAAGTTCTTGCAATGCACGTGTGACTGGCAGAACATCTGTCCTGGCAATGTTCTCATCAGCCCACAATTAATTAACACATCATTTTCCTGCTCCCTAAATCCCCAAGTTCCCCTGAAACTTTGGTTTTCATGACTAAGGATTGACAAAGAAAAATTTGAAATGTAGAAGCAGTATCTTCCCATGATAGCTGGAAATCTGATATGACTGGTTCTTTAAATATATACTCGTGTTTTTTTCTAGAACGAATCATATTGACTGTTATAAAGAAAACTCAGAATGGTATTTCAGTTATTGAAGTCCTGTAACTGAAGGTTAATAGCTGCTGTGGCAGTACACACTCTATATAAATCAATGGAAGAGACACATGAATCAGAATATCACCCCACTGAGAAACATCCCATCTCACTGTGGTCAATAGAAGTTGTGGTGTCGACATCCATGGAAGCAGGAAACGTTCACATGTCAGCAACTTTAAGGACTAGTTATTGATACATACTGGGGATAAAGGGTTTGTGCAGCCAGTTTGTGTTCTGGCAATGGCGTTGTTATTCCAGACTTGGAGCTTGGTCCTGAACCAAGATCCAGAACTTGGTCACTGGCATTTTCAACCAGAGAAACTGAAATTATCTTAATACCATGGGTGTGCATTCAAGATTATTCTCACGCACTCAGGATGACTGATATCTGGACCAAGGTGTCTATTAAGGATGCCAAAGAGTGATTAACAACTCCGGCATGACACATAGAGCTCATCACAAACATTCCAATTCCTTATGTGGTGTGGATTTCACCATGAAGCAATCACTGGAACAACCTCCCCAGGGATGTGGTGGAGTCCCCAGCACTGGAGGTTTTCAAGACACGACTGGACAGGGTGCTAGATAATCTCTTTTAGGCTCCCTTTTCCGTGACAGGTTGGACCAGATGATCTCTGGAGGTCCCTTCCAACATGGGCTGTTCTGTGGTTCTGTGTTCTGTGACAATAGTGAGCTGGGATGCCAGGAAATCCACCGATATCAGCCTTTTCACAGCCATTTTTCAGGTCCCTATACTTCCCTCCAGCCTGTGATGAAAATCGTACAGACTGGCCTTAGGTTTATGTTTCTTGAAGGAAAAATTGAGTGGTAAAGATGCTAAAGATTGATACTGCTTTCTTCTGAGACTGCTTTACTGAAACCATCCTACTCTTTGAAACATCCACAGGCACCTTAAGCAAATCACGTGTTGCAAACATAATTGTAGTGGGTGTGAACTCCATCTGGCTCGAGCAGTGCAGGCTCACATACCTCCCCTCAGCCCGCCTGGGCTCAGCAGCAATGCCAGAGCCACAATCCCATATAAAGGGGGCATGCTAATAAGATGCAGAATTCCGAGTGCGCACACAGGCACCCTCCTCAAAATATATCTCCGAGGAGTGCAGTTACATGCAAACACTACTGTTTCTGTAATAGATAGTGCTTTCCTTACTGGATTGGCTGGCACAAGCTGATCATGGTCAAGTGACATCTTGTTTTTTAAGACTGCTTTTTAAAAGAGAAAATTACTGAAGAATGAAGATAGAGGCTGAGCTCTTCGAATCAACCTAGTGAAGTCTGGCATTCTGGTTTTCCCCTTTGAAAATTCCAGAAGCTGAGACTGAAGATTGCATTATTCTAATCACTTTCTAAGTTTATAGCAAATCACTGTTTTCTGTGTCAAATAGGTTACAAATACCTTACTCAGCATTTTCCATTTTTTAGAGATTCGGTATCGAGCAATCACATTCCTTTTACAGCCACCCAGCAATATAATTTTTTTCTTTCCCAGTTTTATATTTGGAAACACAGCAACAGTTTATATTTTCAGAAATATGTTTTCACAGACATCAAATGACAATGATTTTCATGGTGAACAAACAGCACTATTTTAGTACTTATTTCTAGGCAGCTGTGGGGCAAATTCTGATCTCGGGTGAATAACTTCTTTTTTTTCTGCTTAGCTAAAGTCAGACATACCCAGCCAGTAATGAAGGCAGATGTCTAATGAACAAGGCCACCCAAAAAAGCTTTAGAAGTCTGGCCGTTAGTGAAAGGTATTTCTTTAATCCTACCTGCCACATTTTCAGTGTGTTCTCATTATTTTTCTACTTAAATAAAATCTTGGAGGATCATACTGTGAACAGCTATTCATTTATCAGCTGGGTTTGATATTTGCATGTATTTTCCTGGCTGGCCACCTTCCTCTAGGGGAAGTAGCGGCTGAGGGCTGGGAGGCACAGCACAAGGAAGGACAGCCACCTCTGCAGAACGGTAAAGCTGTCAGTCTGTCAGTCCCCCCCTTCCTGGGGGACCTGCGAGACGAGAGGGTACGAAGACGCAAACCAGTGGCTCCCGTTTCGCCTCAGCTTCGCTAGGGCCGGATCTCAGGCTGATCGTGAGGGAGAGTAAAAGCAACCAGTCACCTCCTGTTAGAGGCGATGTTACTGCAGGATGATCTAAGAGCGAATACGTTTCTCACACACCCATAGGAGGGACTTTTAAATATCACCGTGATCGCTGGACCCTCCCCTCCAACCTAAGGCGATGCTTAGAATAAATCAGTCTCTGACTGACAGCACCAAAGATTCGGTTTTTACCCCTATTACTAGCCTGCAACCGTGAACCGAGGAGCCCACGGTGTAAGCCGTTTGAAGTGATGTTTTGCATTTAAAAAAAAAAAGGGGGGGGGTAGTTGAAGGGAAAAAAAAATGCAGACATGCAGCCAGCTTTGCCAGGGAAAGCATCTCTCCCTGCTACCTCGAGCTCTTTTGAGGTTCAGCCATGACAGTCAGCCGCCGAAAGCCACAGGAGAAGCACACCGCTAAACGTGGTGGGTCCCCCCTTGCGGTAGATGGTTTCGGTGGAGCTGAGCTGGCTTTAAACCAGCTGCCCAGCACGCTGCTCTCCCCCCACGCCAGCAGTGACAGCGCAGGGCTGCCCACCCGAAGCCTGACCCAGCCGCCCCGGCACACGGTTGCAGCCCACGCTGCCCTCGCCGCCGCTATCTCTGGCAGAGCTATATCTGGCCGGTAGTCGTGGGCTCTGTCCGTCTGCCTCCGCCACGGCAGCAGCGATCACACGCGCCCGCGGGATGACACTGCCGCCAACCCTCACAAGCAGAGCATGAGGGTGCCGTGAGGACGGAGCCCTTTTTCTTCAAAGCAAGGGCAAAATCGTGCTGATGAGCAAATTGTCCTAACAGGGACTGAGCAAGGCACCATCAGAAGCGCCTCTTCTAAAACAGACACAGATGTCTCTTAGAGACGGGCTGATATTCAACCACCTCCTGATACCATGCTGGAAAAAAAAAAAAAAAAGAAAAAAAAAAAAAAAGGTATAGTTTGACAAACAACTGTCCCCACTTCATCCTGCTCCCTGGCTCCCAGCAGAGCTGAGAGTGCTGCTATTTGAGATGGGCTGAAACCGCTGGCTTTTGTTCAGAATCTATAGTGTGACGGGCCCCTTCCTGGGGCAGGGAAGGTGGTAAGGCTGGAGCCGGGCTTGAATTTCAGACAGAGCTGGACTGCCCCGACAATCAAGAACATTTAGAGGAATTTGGCCAGGCCCTTTTTGCCTCTGTAATTGATGCCTCTAGCTGGTAGATTTTGTTGTTGTTGTTGTTTGGCCAGAAATCCCCCAGAAATGCCTGTTCTTGTGAGATTTGTGGCCAAATTGCCAGAGGCTCCAGTCATTTCGGCAGTGATGGACGTACCAAAAGCCAGATATTAAGCTATTCCCAATTGTGCATTGGAAACTGCCCTGAAGTTCATTCCAAAGCAGATTTACACAGTGTAATGTCAAAATCATGTTCAACACAAGTGTCTTGGAGCCAGCCCAACCTTTAACCTGAAGCCATAGCTTGTCTGCCCTGAGAAAAAGAAGTAGCAGATAAAAATGTATAAATAAACCAATACAGTTATCAATAGGGCAGAGGAGTGAAATGAGAAATCGCGCTTGCTGCAGCCCCTCCACAACCTGGTGCTGCTGCAAGGGTGCCTTGTCCTTCTTAACAGCAAACGCAGCCACAAGTGGCCGAGCTGCCAAGAGCTGGTGGGTTCAATGCTTATATCCATGTACCTCAACCCACACTCCTTTCATACTCTTCCTTTTTTATGCTGGTAACACACTGACTGTGAGACATAAAAGATCTTTTGGACTATCTAACCTATCCCTCCTGGGAAAAGGACAGGGCTCCACATTTTGCTATCTACTTTAGACTCTCTGGTGCATTACAAAAGCACCACAACAGCAAAGAACTGGGGAAAAGCGTTTTGCCTTAGCTCCAGCTTAAACTCAAACCTTTCATTCCTTTGAAAGAGAACACGGTGCACAGTCCGAAGCTCAACCTTAGCCTCCTTGCTGCCACCAACATCTTCAGAAGTGTGCAAAAGACAGCTCTACTCTAGGCTGCAGCTTTGTGGCTGAGTGAATGGAAGAGCAAGCCACCAGTGGACACGGCACCCACTGCCTGTGCTTTGCACTGCGTTCACTACCGTGTGTCCACGTGCCGAGCTGGCTCTGGGAGCTGGCTGAAAATGAACCTTTTTTTTTTTTTCCTCAGGTTAGTTTTCAGCCAGCTCTGTCCTCTAATCCAGCTCACCGTCCATAGTGGAGATCTATAAATGGGAAGAAAAGATGGAACAAAAAGGAATACTGGGAAGGTGCAGAGGACACAAGCCAGCATTTTTCATCTGCAGACCCCAGCTGACTGCTAGCGCAGTTATCCAGCATTATTCCTGCTTTCAGGTTGAAGAAACAAAGCTTGGAGTTTCATGACGGCTTTAAGAGGATGCGTGTACAGACTGCCTCTGTACACATTAAGTAGACCTAAAGAGGCAATGGCATTTACCAGCACTATTTTGTGAATGGTAGCAAGGAAGCTTTTCATCTTGCCCTCCAGTTTGCCTACTTCCAGTTGCACTGAATCATTTAACCCCATGCAATCCCTGCCTCTGCCTGGTGGGCTGCAGGCATTTGCAGCCCATGGGGGCCATGGGGACTCAGCCTGGCAGCTGCTGTCCCTCTGTCATTGAGGTCTGAGGATTGACATGGGCGGTTTGTAGAAAAGAGGGACCAACTGGTAGCCCAGCTTGTCCAGGGCACCACAGCACTGCCAGAACAGTGGGACTGCAAAGAATCAGGGACCTGGGACCAGCAAAGGCCAACAGTAGTTCTCCCTCTGAACAGTCCCCCTTTGGCTCCTGGAGACGCTACAGGCGGCTGGTGCAGGTGAGGGCTGAGCCGGCGGGGAATAACTTTGCAGTGGAAGAGCCCAGCGGGAAGGCTGTAGGATGGGGTTTCGGTTGGTTACTTTGGAGCAGGAGAAGCCCATGCTGGCACCTTTAGGTTCCTCCCATGCTGCTCTCCAGGTGGGGATGGCCTTCAGGAGGGTCCCAGGAGGGTGTCAGTCAGGCTGCAGGAGCACCCCAGGCCAAGATCTGTCCCGGGCAGCGCTCCACCCACCCTCGGCCGGCGCCATGCCCGCCACCCAGCCCTGCCACACCTGTGGCCCGTCCCCAGAGGACGGGTGCGGTGGCCCCCAGCCACAGGCGGGCCCCACCGCGGCTCCCCAGGGCTCCCCCACGCGTGACCCCTTTCCCCGCGCCACCCTCTGCAGTGGCACAACCGAGGTGTTGCCAGCGGGATCGAGCACGGGCAGCAGAGCCGGGAGAGACCGGCTCCCCTCCTCTCCCCCCGCCCACCCCCCCCAAACCTCAGCCTGGGGGTGACGTCATGGTGGGGGAGGGGCGGGCAGGGGGAGGGGGACCCCCCCCCCCCCCCCGCACCTCCCTTTCCTCCTCCTCCCCGCTCCGCAGCGCGGGGGCCGGGCCGGTCGGCCCCGACGGGGCGGCCCGGGGGCGGGGGGGGTTTCTACCGTGCTATCCCCACCCCCGGGGGGGCGGCTCCTCCGTCTGCGTGTGTGTGTGTGTCTGTGTGTGTGTGTGTGTGCGTATGCGTATGCGTGTGCGTGTGTGCGCGTCCTCCCTCCCACCCCCGCATCCCTCCCGCCCCGGGGGGACGGTCCCGGCTGCCGCCCCCCCGCCGCCGCACGGGGCAGGAGGAGAGCGGGGAGGATGGGGGGGGGGGGGGGAGTTTCTCGGCGATTAATGGGGCGGGGGGACACGGGGAGAGCGGATAAATCCGGCCCGTGATGCCTATAAATGGCGTTTTCTCTTCCAGGGTGCACATTTAAAAAAGAAAAAAAAAAAAAAAAAAAGAAAAAAAAAAGAAGGAGAAGAAGACGGGGGAAAAAAAAAAAAACCGGTCCGTGTCATCCCCCCGCGTCAGGGCCCGCGGTGGGCGTGAGGCTGTACTTCCTCCGCCCCCTCCTAATGGAGCGAACCATTCCCAGCTAGTCCTCCTCGCCCTCTCCCTCTGCCTCCCTCTTTCTCTCCTTCTCCTCCTGTCTCCCCCCCTTGTCTGCAAAGTCCTCCGCTGCTCGGAACTTGTTGGCAATGCCTATTTTTCAGCTTTCCCCCACGTTCTCCAAAGTAACTATTTAAAGATCTGCAGCCGCAAATGGTTTTACTAAATGTAGGATGGGACTTAAGTTGAACGGCAGATATATTTCTCTGATCCTTGCTGTACAGATAGGTAAGTGGACTGCCAAATTCGGGATCGAGTTGTGCGCACCAAAGCCCGGCTGATGCATGCAGGAGCGGAATGTCGGAATAACCTGCGCGGACGGCCGCGGTTTGGGGCGGCGGAGGGACCCCCGCACCCCTCTGCCTCCTCCCCCCTGGCATCTCCGCGGTTCTTCACGCTGTCAAGGCTGGAGGGGGGGTGGGGGGGTCCGCAGGAAAGGGAACCCATTCTTTGCTTCTCTTAAATCACTTTTGTTGTTCGTTTTCCTAAATCAGTGCATGCTTCGCTCCCCCCCCCCCCCCCCCCCCCTTACTCTTCCTCCTTTTTTCCCCTCCTGTTCTCTCCGTCCCCACGAACGACTGCATTTGTATTCGGACATCCCCTGCATTCCTTTCCACCGACAATTTGGGGACTCCAGTGCTAAGAAATCCCCCACGCCCCCCCTTCTCCCCGAGGGACAGAGAAATTAGAACCGGTACAAAATGGCTTGCGAGAGATCTCGCTGGAAAGTTGGGGTTTTTTTGCAGAAAATCAGGGGACAAGCGAAGGGCTCCCTTTGGGAACTTGGAGGCTTTCCCATTTGCAGAGCAGCCTAAAAGCAAACAAAATCCATCGCTAACTTACAAAAATCCACCCGAATGCGGGCATTAAACAAATAAAAATTATTTTAAAATCACAAAGTCCCACCGCCCGATCGTTAATTTGGTGCTCGGAGAACCGCTGTCAAATAACGAGCGGGTCCAAAAAATTTCTATATACCTTAAGTTACTTAAAATAGAATAGGTTTCCCTCCACGCTGGTATGTGGTTTTGTGTGCTCGTTGCTGGTTTTGGTTAATATTTTGGGTTTTCTGTGGTTCTTTTTGGTTTGCTCCCAGGTTCATTTTATTCAACATTTCTTTGCTGAAAATTTTTTTAGTTACAGACATTAAACAATCTCCGAGTTAATGTCCACTTTGGTCCTATACAGGCAAATTTTAAATATTTGTATATTGAATATGTATATTCCCGAGCATGATCCAAAACTGGGCTTCAAGGAAAGGGCGGTTAAAGCGCGTCTTTTATTATCCAGATTGGCAGGTGTGAAGAGACCTTTGAAAATATTTGCCTGCAAAGGAATTCTGCTACAATAAAAAAAAAAATGTTCGGCATTGCTATTTAGAGATCCTTTCGCTCGGTCACCCTCCTCTCCAATCTCTGCAGCATTTTGTGGGTACCAAGAGAAAGGAGAGGGGAAAAAAAAAAGAGAGAGAGAGAGAGGGGACACAACAAGAAAGGGAGGAAAGGAGGAAAAATGCCTTGAACATTTCCTCATCGAGAAAAGAAAAAAATAATAAATATTGCGATTAAATGTTGACCTCTGGAAAATGTGAATATACGATGCAAACCCCTTCCTTCGTATTGCCATGCCATTTTAACTGATGCTGAACTCTTCAGCAAGCCATTTTATGTACTGTAAGAGAAAGGAAGGGGAAGACATTATTTGGATGTTATCCTTGATTTCAGCCCTTGCATTTTTTTGTTTGTTTGGTTTTTTCGTTCGTTTGGAGGAAGAGGATTTTCTCTCGTTTGTGTTTATTTGATTGAACCGAGTGAGGATTTTATTCACGGAGAAATTTCAAAAGGTAGCTGGAGTGGCTGGGAATCGCCGTGCCCGGGCTGGTGTGAGCATGAGCAGTCATTTGGAAAGTTACCCCCAAATATTGCTGCACACCACGGAGATGGTGGCGGTGCGGTCCCTTTGCGGTGCCCTGGGAGAGGACGGCTATGAAGCTCGTAGAGGGCTTTTCTCCTCTCTGCTCCTCCTTCGGTATTTCGGGTAACCTCCCCCCCCACCCACCCACCACCACTCCCCCCCCGAAATCAGCTTTTGGTTGTGGGTGTGGGGTTTGCAAAGGGCCATTTGCCTTTGCCCCGTCCCCGGTAACGGCTCGTGTGAAATGGATGTTCGGTTCGTTCCCCAAAATGTCTATGCACCGGGGCTTAACAAAAAAAAAAAAAAAGAAAGAAAAAGAAAAAAAAAGGGGGGGGGGATAAATATTTATTTATTTGGGCAGAGGGGATTGGAGCTGTCCGAAATCCCTGACATTTTGGGAGGTGACGGGGTAAGGGGGGGAGGCGCGGGGACCGATTCTCCGCGGAAGGCGCCCGGGGAGGGGAGGGGTGGGCCGGGAGCGGGTAAAGGGCAGGCGGGCTGCGGGGCCGGGGAGCGGGTTTCGGGGGGGGGGGGGGCGATCCGTTACGGGTGGCTCCTGCGGTCCTGCTGCACTGCAAATTGCCGCACGCTCTCGCCTTTGAAGGACGGGGAGGGGGAGAAGGTCGGGGCCGCGGCAAAGCACAGGCGACCTAGTTCAGGAGAAATCCCGCTGTCGTTTGGCTGGGCAGGACCCTCGTCTCTCCGCTTTTGCTTTTTTTTTTTTTTTGGTGGTGGTGGTGGGATCTGGGGAGACTTTGGCGCGGGGGTAACCCTGCGCGGAGGGAGCGGCGCGGGCAGACAGGGCCAGGCCGCCCCTCGGAGAGGAGGGATGCTCTGAGCACCGCTGGTCCCAAACCTGACCCTCTGCCACCCTCCCTCCCCGGCCCGGGGCAGGGCTCCGCTTCTGACCCTGTATTTTCAGTGCAGCCCGTCACGGTTTGGGGGAAATTCGTGGCAATTTCCCTTCCCCTCTGCCCCTGTAGCTGCCGGAGTGGGATGGCGCGGTTTTTATAGGACATGGTTTTACCCTCGGGATGATCCTCAGTTCTTCTCTATTTGTTTGCCTGGCTTTTTTTCCTACCGTAGCCAATGTCTGTAGCCTGCTGGGGTTTTGATGTGACGGCTGGTGCTGGTGTGTGTGTAGAGGGGAGTGGCCACCAAGTCATGTTGGCGATGAATCAAACGGCAAGAGGGGGATCTGGGTTGAAACAGTCTCTTTTGGAGTCAGCCATTTAGCTTGTAATTGGTGCCCGGCAAGGAAACACACGTACACACACACACACACACCCCGCCACAGCCATGTCCTGGGAAGACGGATCGGGAGGGGACCCCCACCCCGACAACCGCCCCCCCCTCCCTGGAGGTGTGGGCGGCCGGGGGCTCCTCCGAAAGGGGGGGGGGGGGAAGAGGGCAATCCCTCCCGCCCCCGCTAGCCGCAGCGACATCCCAGCTGCACTGCCCGGGGTCGAGCCCGGGCCCAGGGACACCACGGTGTCCCCAACCCCTGCCATTGGCAGGGGAGAGGTTAGGGACCAGCATCCCCCCCCTCCCCCGGTGCCCGGGTACCCCAGCCGGCCGGCAGAGGCTGGGGCTGCTGCCGCCGGCGTGTGCGCGGTGTTGCGCAGCGGCACCGGCCCTGGCCGGCGTCCTGCGGGCAGCTGCAATCTCCCTGCGTCCCGCTGCGATGTCCCTGCGTCCCGTCCCGTCCCCCCGCCGGGGCCTGGCCCGGCCGCCACGGGCACCCGGGAGGAACCATCTCACTCACGCCGCCGTGATTCGTGTCCTTTCCCCGGTTTGCGGGCGGCTCTTCTTGGTTCTGTCACGGCTGCGTTTAACCGAGCGCCGTTTCCCAGCGCAATCCCGAAGGGTGCCCGAGGCAGCAGGTTTGGGGGGGAGCGGGATCCATCCCTACCCCTTCCCGTCCCGCTGCCCCGAGCCCGGGCGGCCGCGGGGACCGGCGCCCTCGCAGCTGCGTGCGGGGCCTCGGGGGCTCGCTTCGTTTCGTGTCCTTATGGCAGCTCTTTCTAGCGATTTTGGGGGTTTAATTCTTATTTAATTGTTATTTTCCCTCTGCGCCTTGCACGGTATTTTACAAGCGGCTTGGGCAAATAAGGAGGCGTGTGCGTGTGTGCGCCAGCGTTTGTAGGGAGAAACGCGCCCGCTGCTTCCAGGCGGAATTTGCTAACAAAGGAGCAAGTCGGGGGGAGAAGCAGGCAGCGCATCTTCACCTCGCCTCCCCTCCTCCTCGCCCCTCAAAAGAAAGAAAAAAATAAAAAAATAAAAAAATGAAAAAAAAAAAAAAAGAAAAGAAAAAAGGGGGGGAGAAAAAAAGAAAAAAAAAGATAAAAAGGAAAAAAAAAAAGGCTGAAATCACCGCCGTTAGTCCACGGGCACCGAAACCCCGGTGCTAAAAAAAAGCAAAGGGCGAAAAGGCCCTGTTTCACCTCCCCGATGGCGACCCTGGCTCGGTCCCACCGCGCTCCTCCTGCCCCCACATCGCCGCTCCTCGGCGGGGCGCGCCTTTAGCCGGGGGGGGGGGGAGGGAGGAAGGATGGAGGGACGGAGGGAGGGAGGAAAGGAGGGGAGGTGGGGGCGGTGGGGTTGGGGAGGGGGCCGGCGGAGCTGACCTGTGCCCCTGCCCCCCCCCCCCCAGCGTACCTGGTGCAGGCGGTGAGAGCGGCGGGGCGGTGCGATGCGGTCTTTAGGGGCTTCTCGGACTGTTTGCTGCGGCTGGGCGATAACATGGCCAACTACCCGCAGGACCTGGACGACAAGAGAAATCTCCAAACGATCTGCGCGTAGGTCTTTCCTCTCTCCTTCGGGGCTTGGGGGGGGAGGTGAGGGTGGGGGAGGGGGGAGGCGGGACTGAGGGGGGGTTGGGGGGGTGACCCGGGGCTGGGGAAGTGGGGGCGAGGTTGGATGGTGGCGGTGGGATGGGAAGGAAAAGAAGTAACGCGAGGTTCGGTGCTTTTGGGGTTGGAGTCGCTGCTCCAGGGTCCCTCCAAGCGCACTGCCGTGGGGACAGGCCGGGCTTGGGGAGCTGCGAAGTCTGGAGGGAGTTTTTACAATGCCTTTCTTCGTTTTTCCCTCTTTGAATCCGAGGGGGGTTCTCTTTTTTCTCTTTTTTTTTCTTTTTTTTTCTTTTTTTTTTTTTTTCCCCCTCCTTAGCTCCTCGCTTGTATTTTTCCCCTTCTCCTGCTTTGCGCTGGGACGTTGGCATTAGCCGCACGGGGGTTGTTGTCCCTGTCCTTATTGCTGCCTTCGGGACGGACCCAGGTTCCCGGGCAGGCGCCGGGCTGCCCCCCGGGCGCTCCAGGCAGAGGCAGGCCGGGGGGGGAGGCAACTCACCCCAGCCGGCGCTGGGGAGGCGATTCCTCGGAAAAGAAAATGTAATTAAAAATGAAAATACCCCAGCCGCAATATTAACCTCCCAGCGGCGGCTCTCCTCTACCCCACGCCCCCCTGCGCCGCTCGGGCCCACCTTGCCCCCGGGGAAGCTCATTTCCCCCCAGTGTCGCCCCGCTCCTGGCACAGAGGGGAGGAGAAGGCAGGGACAACGGTAAAGGGGAAGAATAATAATAACAAAAAAGGAAAACAACAACGAAAAAATAATAAAGGGAGTAAAAGAGCTCGCCTTGCAAAATCGGCTCCTTGCTTCCCTCCTCCCCAGCTCCTCTGCGAAACTGGAGGAACTAGGACAGCTGAAGGAGCCCTAAATTTGGGGTAGTTTTCCCCAGAGCTCAGGGCAGAGGGTCTGACCGGGGGAAGGAAACCTGGGGCGGCTGGTGGGGTCCGGGGAGCCGCCGGCTCCGGCCTCGCCCGCTCCGCTTCGGGGTATCGCGTCCCCGGCAGGGAGGCACAAATGGGCATTTTCGTTACGGCTGAAAAAAAAAAAAAAAATCTGTCTGCACAGGGTACTCTCCTGTCTCCCGGTTGTTGTTTTTGGGCGCAAACTCCCTCCGAAAAAAAAAAAAAAAAAAAAAAAAAGTCATATTTAGAAAAGAGATGAGGTCCTTAGACATAAATATGTTTGGAACGGGGGAGGGGTCGAATTCTGCTCCCCGAAAATCAGAAAACGAAGGACGTGAAATGAGAAACAGAGATAGGAAGGGAAAGGAAAGGAAAGGAAAGGAAGGGAAAGGAAAGGAAAGGAAAGGAAAGGAAAGGAAAGGAAAGGAAAGGAAAGGAAAGGAAAGGAAAGGAAAGGAAAGGAAAGGAAAGGAAAGGAAAGGAAAGGAAAGGAAAGGAAAGGAAAGGAAAGGAAAGGAAAGGAAAGGAAAGGAAAGGAAAGGAAAGGAAAGGAAAGGGAAGAAAAGAGGAAAAAGAAAAGAAAAAAGAAAAGAGAAAAAACTCTGTAACCCTCCTCTCTTCTCGTCCTGCCTAGAGATTTCTGAGCCAAGCATGACTTTGCTGCACCTTCTAAGGCTGGCACCTCGCTATAAATGCTGGGTTGCGGTTTTCCTTGTGTCCTGCATGAGAAATAAATACCCAGGGGCAGCAGCGTCCTAATATGATGTGCTTTGGCCCTGGAGTGCCGGACCAGAGGTGGTCCCGATCTGCAAAATATACCTCCTTTCCAAGCAAGACCCTTTCCCCGACCACCTCCCACCAGCCGATTGCCTTTGCCCTGTGCCGGGATGTGTATTGAAAGAGGATGGGGAAAGATTTAATTTTCCTTTGGGAGATGCAATTACAGCAGAAATACTGCAGGAGAGGCACACTCTCAGACTCTGGCTTCTCAGTATCTCATTATTTATTACAAATGTAGCAAACATTGGGAGTCTACAACCAGCTTAGAGTGCTCATAAATTAGAGGCTGTAAGACTACTTTAAAAAAAAAAAAAAAAAATCAAGATCAAAATTTGCAGGCGCCTGCTTTGAGGAAAGGGGAAAATAAGAGAGAAAGGCAGATTCGGGGTGATTTTCGGTAACCCAGACGCGGAGAGGAAATGTCCGCCCGTCCCCCTCAGGTGGGGCAGTGGGACGAGTCCTGCCCCGTTGACAAACCGCGGTCCAGACTCCGTGAAGAAGGGAATTAAAAGGGAAAACGTGTGGGAAAAGCCGGAAATTATCCTGGGGAAGGAGAAACCCTTCGCTGCACACAGACCCCTGACAATGGATGGGGGATCCCCCGCGCCGCGGGCCGGTGCGGGGCGCCCAGGAGGGTCCAGGAGGGGAAGGTGTTCCTTCTTCCTCTTCCTCCTCTCCTCCGCCTCCCTTCCTGCCCCCGCAGTCAGGGCCCGCTCCCGCCCCGGGCGATCCCTCCCGAGGGTTTCTAACGCCGCCCCGGGACCCTCCGGGATGCCGCCTCCGCCTGGGAAAAGCGATGCCTTTCCCACCCCCGCCTGCCCGCTCCCACCGGTGAAGAAAAACCCTCGGGACGAGCCCGTGGGCTCCTAGGCTAGCGTTTGCCAGCCGAGGGGTGCATGCCCTCTCCCCAGGTCAGGCAAAGACCCCCACAGGCAGGGACGCACCAAAGCAATCTTTGCCCCATCCCGCCCACCCCGGACGGGTGCAGGAGGTGGGGTTGGGGTAGGGGGACCCCCGAAACGACAGCCAGCGGCAGCCCCCCCGGGAGCTGGCAGGAGAGCCGGTGCCCAGCGCAAAGCCTGCGCACGGGGCGGTTTGTGGGGCAGCCCGGGAAAGGCGGGGGGGGGGCTGGAGGATCCCTCCCAGAAACCGGTGTCTGGGGTGGGAGGGGAGAGTGGGGGGCAGGAGCCGGGTTTGAGGGCGGGGGAGGCGGTGGCTCCTCCCCGCCGGGCGCTAGCCCCCTTTAAATCGCCCCCGCTCAGCTCCGCCGTCGGGGGGAGCCTGAGGGGGTGTCGTTCCCCCCTCCGGGAAAGCGGGTGCGTGCCTGTTTTGATGCCGGCTGCTCTCCCCTCCTGCAGGTACTGGGATGATTTCCACGCCTGCACCCTCACAGCGCTCACCGATTGCCAGGAAGGAGCGACAGACCTCTGGGAGAAATTGAGACGGGAATCCAAAAACCTCGATTTCCAAGGCAGCTTATTTGAACTGTGCGGAGGCGGCAGCGGCGCGGCACCGTCCCTCCTCCCGCCGGCTTTGCCCCTGCTGCTGGCGGCTCTGTGGGCCGCGCTAGTGACCTGGCTGCCTTTCTAGGTGGGGGGGGGGGACGAGCACACTCACACCCACACCCTCTCCATGTGCTGGATCTATCGAGGAAGTGTCCATCCGTTGCTTTGGGGACGTTGTGCTTTTTTCTGTGGTTGATGATGATGATGGTGGTGGTGGTGGCTGATGATGGTGAAACACCCATGTAGGACTGTGGAAGCGTTCTCCCTTTTTTTTTTTTTTTTTTTTTTAATTTGGTTTTTTTTTGTGTTTTATTTGCCAAATGTTACCAAACAGGCAGCGGCGCGCAGCCCAAATCGGACCTCAGCTTTACTACCGCTTCGAATCAAAAATAGGAAAAAAAAAATAATAAAAATACAAACTCGAGCCCTCGTTGTGCAAAAGCAATCTCAGGAACGGCTCTGGGCCACCTAATGCTAAGGTTGTAATCGCCCGGGATACCTCCCGGCGGGCCACGGGCTCCTCTAAATATGTGGCAGTGTGAGAGGCGAGAACAAAAACGCAGGCAAGAAGAGGCACTGGCGATGAATCCAAGGTAGATGTCCACGTGTGAAGCATATGGTGAATAATTCACAATCTCTCATCTTTCCTCCACAGTCGCTTGTTTTTTGGTCATTCCACTGCAAAAAAAAAAAATAATATATATATATAAATAAAAAAGAGCATTTTTCCTCGAGGGGAAAAGAAAGCGAGCGAGCGAGGGAAACGAACAGTATAGGAAGAAAAGAAGGAAGGAAGGAAGGAAAGAGCAAAAGAAAGAGATGTATCTGGAATGCCCGGAGGAGTGAAGGAATGCTGCTAACAGATCTCTGAGAGTTTACCTTTACTTGCTGTTCGAAGGCATCTTTCCGAATTCACTGCCTTTAATTTTTTCCTCCTCTTTGTTTTAGATGTTACACATACCAGTAAAATACCTGAATATCCAACAGTAGAGATCACAAAAAGGGGGCTTAAATGTAAACGTAAAGAAAAAAAAAACCAACAAAAAATACCAACAACAGCAACAAGATTTTGAAAAAAAAAGCCTTGATTTTAAAAGAGAAGAAAAATGTAATTTAAACAAAAGTTTATTATAAAGTCAATTCAGCAAAAAAATAACAAAAAAAGATTTGCTACAAAGTATAGACAGAAGTATAAAATAAAAATTATTGTTTGAAATTAAGGTGTCGTCCTTTTTATGCCTAGGCTGTCTTGAAAAGGACAGGGCTTTTAAGGCAAGGAAGGCTAAATCCCGAACCAAGCCCTTGATGAACATGGCAATTTCAGTTCAAACAAGGACAGGGCAGCTGAATTGGTTTGTCTCAGCCTTCCTTTTTTCTTTTTTTTTTTCATCTTCTTTTTTTTTTTTTCCCCCCCGTTTCTTTCTTAAAAATATGCTATAAATCCTCCCACACTCCTCCTCCTCCTCCTCCTCCCGAAACCCAAAACCTCCGCACCCCGTTTCCCAGCTGCCCGGAGCCGGCGCAGGAGCCCCCTCGGGGGGCAGCGGCGGAGGGGGGGGGGGCGGGCGGCGCGGCAGTCCCGCGGGCGCGGAGCGGCGCGGAGCCCCGGCGGAGGGAGGGCAGCAACCACCATTAAGGAGGAGGCTGCGGAGCCGGAGCCGGGGCGCAGAGGAGCCCTTTCATAATTAATAAGGCAGATCAGCCGAAGGAGCAAGGGGAAGGGGGGGACGGGGTATTGATTTCGCAGCAGAAGCTGCTCTAACCTCGGCTATTTATAGGCGCCTGATGCCTTTATACACATCAAAGAGTAAACACGTCCTTTTTACTTATAAGGCGAGAGCCCAGCTGGCGACCGGGGGTGGGTGGGGGGGTGAGTGGGTGATGGGGAGGTAGGGGCCGCGAATTGGTTTGAGGTGATTTAGTCCGGTGGGGAGCCGTTGCCTGTGCAATGGCTCTCCTTTGCCAATGTGTAGGGTGGCAGGGTCTCTCTCTCTCCTTCGCCCCCTCTCCCTGCTCCCCTTCCTTCCCGAGGTCCGCAATGTAATGTGTAAGCAATAGCAAACGTAACAGTTCATAAATCAAACAGTGGGTCGCAAGCCAATCTGCATTTCCCAAACGGATTGAATCCCAGCAACGAATGCGCTCAGGAACTGGAGCCAGGCGCCTTTACCACTGGAAGCAATGTTGATTTTTTAATGATAAAATACATTATGTGTGTGTTGGGGCGGGGGGCTTTGCAGGGCTCAGCCTCGCTTGGGCAGACACAGGTCTGCTCGCATTTCGTTTTCCTTTGCCCTCCCCCTAGACTCAACCCCACCACCACCACCACCAAAGAGAAAGGAAAACCCTGGAGAGCAGAGCTTTGTTTAAATGGTTTGGGTTATTTTCCCTCCCCACAGAGGATCTAGACCTAAATTGATTTTTTTTTTTTTTTTTTTTTCCTGTGCGCATCTCTGTATTCATGAGGTCAGGCGCTGCTCTGAGGCTTTCCTGTAGCACGAAATACCAGCTGCCGAGGAGAGAGGGGAGACAGAGCCCTTGCTGGGGTGCGAGGGGCACCGCAGCCTGCTGCCACCGCCGGCTGGGGCCCCCGGGGACCTTTCGCCGGCGGCAATCAACCCGCATCGCCCCGGGCTCGCCCGGGCGCCGGTCCCGCCCGCTGCCGGCATCCCCCCGCCTCGGCGCCGGGGTACAGCCGGGCGTGCTCCCGCCGCCCTCCCCGGCTTCCCGGCTGCTGGACGGTGCCCGTCCGTCGGAGGACGGTGGGAAAGGAGCCTCCCAGCTTTCCCTCACCCCCTCGGAAGAAAGCTAAAACTCCGTAATAAGGGGGCGGTTTCCAGCTCGCTGGTGGACCCGAGTTACCTGCGCGTGAGGTTGAATTACTAATGGATAATCTCTCCCTAATTAGCACACCCCCCCAATTAGCCCGCCGTTGAGGCGAATGATAACACGGTGGCAAACCTGGGGAAAAAGAGCCGAGCGGGTCGGGAGGGGGCCGGCGGCGGCAGCAGCAGGAGGGCACCCGGTGGTGCCGGTGGCCGTGGCCGGGCCCCTTCCCTGCCCTCTGGACACCTCCCGGGGAGGCTCCCATTTCGGGCTCCTAATGACAATTAGCCTCCATCCCCAGGGCGCAGGCCGGCCACCGGGCACCCCGGGCGAGGCGGGGCGCAAAGAGGCATATGCACTTCCAAAACCTGCATTGCACCCCCGGGATTTCCCGCACAGGCGGCAGGGACGGCAGCAAACCCCGGTCCCGCCGGCTCAGCTGCCCCCGGGCAACCGGCAAGGGATGCTCTCCCCGCCCGGCAGCTCGGTATTTTTGGGGGGAAACATGAGCGACCAACCGACCCCCCACCTTCCCCTTGATCATTTTATAAGAGCCCCTCAAGGCGCGGGGCACTGGTCGTTCCCCTTTATGCCCCTTTCAGGTGCTATCTCTGAAGCCTGAGCGCAACGGTCGATTTTTGTTTTAACCCAGGGATGATTGCTCTGCCTTGCCTTGTTTTGCGGCCAAGGAAACGTGAGATCTGCCCCCAGTCCCGGGCAGGGACTGAGCGTACTCGGTTTGCCTTCTGTCGCCTTGCACCTGTAGGGTTTGTGAGGGCTGGCAGGAGAGGGCTGCGGGGGAGGCTGCGGTGTCGCTTGCCGGGCTGGTCCCACCGCCCCGGGCAGCGGCTGCTGTGGCAAAAGCTGGAGAGGTTCAAGCCTCTGAACACCCCTTAACTCCTGGGCAAACGGGAGCTAGTGAACCGGGCAGAGGGGAAAAAAATGCAGCAGAAAAGAATTTAAACGTTGACAGTTACCACAGTAAAATTATCTCCTCCTTGAAAAATACACACACGCACAAGGAAAAAAAATAAAAAATAAAAAGCCGAAACCCAGATCAACAGGGGAAAAAAACCCCACCGCTGAAACAAAAGACGAGCCAGTGCCTTTCTAGCTGGCTGGGTAATCGGGGAGGGTTGCAGCCATTGCGGCTCTGCCTGCCCTAATTCCTGTCCCCAGCTCCGACTGAGCAACCGCAGCCCCGCAGTCCCCGGAGGGCGGCAGAAAGCCGGCTCCTTCCTTCCCCGGCGGCGCTGGATGAACCCGTGCTCGGCAATCGGCTGCTCCCTGCCAGCCTCCACCTTTTAGCAGCCTGGCTCAGCCCTGGAGGGAGGACTGCGCCTTGCTCCCCCGCCTTGGGCTGCCCCTCCGACGCGGCCACATTGAGGTGGTGGTCGATTTTTTTCCTTTCGAGGGGGAAAAAAGGTCCCTTTCTCGTCCGCTCCTTTTCGGAGGCTGTAACAGAGAGATGGAGCGGGCCTGTGCTGGGAGAAAAAGCTCGAGCCAGGACGCACAAACTGGGAAAAGCTGTGTGAATGGTAGCGTGGGCAAGCAGCTCGGTCCTTTCGGAGGGAGCAGGGAGGGATGGTATAGAAGTAAGGTGCAGTACCCATTCCTCACAGGACTTTCTGGTGGGTCCATCTCTGCCTCAGAAGCAGCAGCAAGGCGCTGTTGGTCCCTGGCTGGTTTGCACGGGCCAGGGACAGAAGTACAGGTGACTCTCCCAGTCCCCTTCTTCTCCAGGGCCCTGTTTAAATCTGTGCAGTTGCTTTCCCGCCCAGTGGAATCCAGTAGGCCCTGTGAAGGGCTGGCAGCCCAAGGAAACAGAGGCCAGTTCAGCCTTCCTATTCATCAAGGCTGATTCATTAATAATTAGTGCTATTAGGTGCTCTATAGCAGTGCCTGAGGGCCCCAATTACAGGAAAGTGAGCTTGTTAAATCCAAAGAGCCAGCTTCACCCTCTGTTACTCCTGCCTGATGCGGAGGTGGTGCCTCCAGGGTGGGCAGCAGGAATAGCCCTGGCTTTCTAGGTATGCAGTCTCTCCCCCTCCCTCCTCCTCCTCCTCCTCCAGCTTTTCCCTCCTCTCCTGCCTTAGCTGCAGATCCTGCTTACAGGGGCTGCTGCAGAGCGAGGCTGGTGCAGGAGGTGGCTAGCAGGACTAGTGGGAGGAGGTGTCAAATCAGGTTATTTTTGAGAGCCGCTTCATTCTTCACCACAGGGCAAAAGAGTTAAGTTTGGAGTTGGGGTTTTTTTGGGGGTGCGGGGAGTGATGGGGACTGCAGAGGAGTCTTTGTTACAAAATCAGATGCAACTTTAGCTGTCCAAAGGAGTTGCTTTAGGCTACTGGCAGCTGATGATCAATGGTGCTGTTGGCAAATATGCTTCCAGCTGGCTGCTGTCTCTCCTGCGGGACAGTTTCAACCCAATGCCCATTGCAGTGGTGCTACAGCAAGACTTTTGTTTGCTTTGGGCTAAGGACCTTCAGCTGTCCAGTTCCACCAGTGAGAAGAAAAGCTGGAGGTGATGTGAGAGAAAAACACAGCACTGTCATTGGTGAGTTATTGGCTGTTCCCTTCTCCTCCAATCCCCACAGCGGGTCTGTGTTAGAAGATCTTACTCAAAGTCCCATGCTCCCGACCTAAGCGTTTGCTAATGGATGGGCAGGCTGCACTGGCATAGGCTTTGCTCTTCAGGACACAACTGCAGAAACAGGCTTAAATGATCCAAATGGTCAGAAACCCAGCCTGTGGCCTCTACTCGAGCTTTTTTGGTTTTATTGTTTGCTTTGTTTTGTTTGTTTGCTTACGTCCTAAGCTGATATGAAGGAAAGATGGAAACAGCCTGCTGAAGATCAAGGTGAGACTGACCATTAGTTCACCAAAGTGCTGGTATCCACTAGCAGAAATCCATGCCCAGAGGTACTGGAAGCCTCTTCAGCAAGAGAAACAGTATTGCTGCAAGGGACAAACAACTAGCCCTGACCTTCTTTACGCAGCCCTTTTCTGGGAAAAAATATCCTCCGAAGTCAATATGCATTCTGCCTAGGTAAGGATTTTGAATACTCAGTTTTGCCTTTGATAGAGGTGCTGTCTAAATATGAACTCCAGGTTCATGCCACCAAAATATGAAGTGCTTATGTGTACATCGTACTTTGTGCCACCAGGTTTCTTGCCTATGATATCAATTTATTAAGGACTGTGAAAAACTTGCTAAATCTCTCAAGCATCAAAGATCAAATCTGCAGGGCACCATTTTTTTTTGCTGTGAAGCAGCAGACTCAAGAGTGGATGGGCAGTGCATCCTTTAATACCACTTTAGTACCACCAATTTTTATAACAGTTTGGAAACTACTGGATATTCAAGCTGATGGTCCCTAAGGCAGGGAACAAGAACCCAAACCTCAGCCAACCAAACAGAAAAGAACAATAGAAGAAGGAAGAAAGGAAGAAAACATGAAAAAAAAATCATCACCGATGTTGATGGGAATTGTTTTAATCAGATTTACACCCCCCCCCCCCCCCCTTAAACCACCTCTTTGCTACAGACACTATCAGTAAGTTTTCTTCAGGACAGGCTAGGTACATGGTCTAATTCTGCCAAATGCTCCTCTTCAGGAGTTAAATCAACTGTCCAGTATAGCATCTCTGTCAGAACTTCTAATAGTAGTATCTTAAGTATGAGAAGTTTTACAGTAAATTGCTGGTTTGGTATTTATGCTCCTTTCTGCATTTCATTTTGACTGGGTAGTGAAAAAGGTCTTATGTGTTCCTGTGCTCCTTTGGGGCACTTTCAATTTTCCAGTCCTCTGGCACAAGCTGCCCTTTGCAAAGGAATGATTCCTGTAAAGTCACAGCCCCATTTAATTTACCATGTTCCAATAAACCCTAAATTATGTTGTCAGATGAAAAACCCAGAACATATTTTGTTAGCATGCAGCGTTGGTCACATTAGTTTCACAATACCTCATTTAAGGATCCAATATGTCAGAAAATTGTCCTAAGCTTTGCTTTTTATTGAGGCTTAATAGGCGCCCTTGTCCCTTTTACCAGACCTGTGATGCAAGACTCGGTTTTGTTCTGTTGCCAAGACGTTTCATTTGATCTCTCTCACCCTTGCTTCTACTGTCTATTAAAGGGGAGTAACACTGAGATCTTTGGTGGGTGAAAGATGCTACGTGAGGAGGTAGGCATTATTAATTAGAATGATCTTATTTTATCTTTTAGCTTTCATCAGAAGAAAAACATCTGGATTGAAATGACAACAACAAATAATAGGTAAAAGATGCTTCCCTGTGGCTTCATAGATCTGCTGGGTAACAGAAAACATTCAGCTCGGGGAGCACAAGAGTTGTGGTTCGTGTCTCCCGTGGAAGAAGCTTCATTTCAAAGAATGTTGTAACATACCACCTAACGTGGATGCCGTGCTACAGGCATTTCAGGCTGTGAATTTCAGCCGGTGTCTTTGGCTAGGCTGTCGAGGACAAGTTGCAATACCTGTCCTTCTTGCAGAGATCCCAGTCCATCTTCAGCCATGTCACTCTCTGCTGGTGAGCTCCCTGTTTTTGCTGCGCATCAAAGGGTTCATTTCATTTCCTTCCCTCCCTTGTCTTTAGGTGTCGGTGATTTGTGCTCTCTCCACCTCAATCAGAGATCTGGCACATCAATACTTAGAAGGCTTAGGAGAAGAAGAAAACATCAATATTTCACTGAACACACAAAGTTGCACAACTCCCCCATCTCCATTTTAATGTCAGCTGCGGTTAGTTTGGGCTTTTTTTCTGTAAGCTGAGTGATTTCAGCTTCTCTTTGAATCCCACCTGTGTGAATAGCTTGTTTTTCCCCATTGCGAGCGTTAACAAGGAACTGTGAGGAGTTTGTTCAGGCTCGCTAGTCAGGCAGTCCTGAGGTGGCTGACTTTCTAGGAAAAGCCACAGCAGGAATAAGCGAGAGCCAGCCTACGCACCAGGCACAGCTTTTGCTGGTCTTTAGCTTATGCTCCGACTCATGCTCGTGTTAAACGAATTGCCATTAGCAACCGTAATATAGACAAATGCAAAGAAAAATGAGCCGGACGCTTAGTCATGGGGCTGCGCTTAGAAATGATGGCCCATTATAAGGCAGCTTCACCGCCTGCAGCGGAGCTGTGCCAGCTCAAGGCGATTTAGGACTCGCTCCGCTCACGTTAGTCTGCGGTCTGAAGTTTCCGATCTCATCCTTAGTGTGAGTTAGATCATGCAAATGGGGGTACCGGCGTCACAGGGAAGTCGAGCAGATATCTGCACGAGTACTGGCCTGAAAAGGAGCAGCAATTAGCTCTAAATTCACTCTGCTGGCCTGTCGTTTCTGAGCTCCCCCCCTGCTGCTCTGTAACTGGAAGCCCTGCACTCTAGAAGAAGGGAAGAAGAACATTTTGCTCATGCTCATATTAATCAAGTCGTCTTGTGAGCTGCTGAATCTGTGAAATTGTGTCTCCCCTGGTGTTCAGTGGTAATGACTGTCTCCTATGTGGACTCTCTGGTGTCTAGTAATAGAGTTGTGTTTCTGCAGTGGATGCACTCCCAAGGTTCTTCTCCTCTGCTTGCCTGCTTCCACAGCACTCGTAGGCAGCTCAAACCTTTGAGACTTCAATCCCCTGTCAAGTTCGATCAAACTCAGCTCACAGGCTCAAAAATTATTTAGGAGGGACTGACTGGCGCTTGCACAGACAGTGTGATCTCATGATTCCTTTCCTTGGGAAACTAGGCTACCAACCTAGCAACGGGGGGAAAAAAAAGCCATCCTGCTAGGAAAAAGGACCTAAACACAGGGAGGAAAGAGAGAAGGTGGGAGAGGAAAGTGAAGCTCTTTTGAAGGAAAAAAAATATCAGCCTTGTGCCTGTAGAACTCTCGCACACTTAAAGGGCCAACCTTGGAGATGCGTGTCGGAGAAAATGTTCTCCGTGAGATGGCAAGATCTCTTGTGAAAATTAATAGGGGAGAGAAATCACCTGGATTCATCTCGTCATCAGGCATCCTAAATGGATATTTGTATGGATTGTCTCTGGTGGTACCCGTTTCACTCTACTGACTAGAAGAAGACACACAGACACGACTAGCGTGCACCGGTGCGTCTGCAGTATCCGAAGTGAGGTGGGTCCTATCCCAGAGGGAACGACCCTCTTACTGCTCTCTCCTTCACACCAAAGTTTTCCATGGTGCTGTTGCAGGGTTTGTTACTCTGTGTACCACCTTTGTATTTTAGAAAAGCTGCTGTGTGTCTTAATAGCTGCAGAGGTATGCATGGTTTTACTGGGCGTTTATAAGCACTTATCCTCTGTGCACTAAAAACTTTCCTGTCTTTGTGCCTTACGGAATAAAATCCTTTAAGTGAGCTTTAATGATTCTAGCACTACTTCTTTACAAATTAGAGAGCTGTCATCCTGATTTTATTTGACACCACACAATGTTTGAGGCTGTCAAAAGTATTATAGTGCATACTCATATAAATTGATATTTAATTTCAGTAATTATAATGTCACTAATTGTATTTTTGCACCTGTTGCAATTACTGACATTCAGCTCCTGAGCTCTGACTTTTTCCTTCTAGATTTAGGTGTTCCTCACTCTTTAATCTTCCTTACCTATGGTAGACTGTATACACAATGAAACTAGGAAATAAAAGCTCAGACCTTCCCATTAATGGCTGTGTGTCAAATACATGGGCTAGTTGGAAAATTTGGGTGTTCTCAAAGTGCGGATATGATCAAAACCCCACTCCCTATTACTATGTCATTTTGATGAGGCTTAGTTGGGATTGTGTTACTCAAATATTGCATAGTGCTTAAGTGCTTGTACTTGCCTGTTGCTAAAGGCCTTCAAGTTGCAGTTTTAAGAGGTTTTTTTTTGCTTGTAGCCTTCACTTAACACGCCCTGGGGCTGCTATGACAGTTCTTTGGCCTGGTATCTCGATGCTTTTCTCCTCATGGCCTTGCACTGGTGTGTTCCTGGAGAAAGGGCTTGCTTTCCTATGCCTCAGCCATCCTTCTGCCCTCTTCTCCTCTACCTTCTCCTCACATTGCTGTCGAGTTATAATTAGTAGTCTGCACTGAGGTTCCCCCACCCTGTCCACCTGGTGCCTTCTAGACTGATATTAGAACAAATACGACAGATAATGAGTAAATAATAGTAATTTTAATATACGATAATTGATACTTAATTACAGATGTGTACAAGGCTTAGCAGCCAATTAGCATGCAACATTTGTACCTAATTAAGCATAATCCAGTCAGCGCCAGTGTTGTCATCAGAAAAAGATCACTGAAAGGCAGCTTGAGCAGGCTTTAGTGAAGGGTATAAATTTACCACCAGAATATTGGTGGTGAGTTTTGATATGACTCTGATCCCCTGCTGCACTGGAGTGGACACCTAGGAGAGGACATTCACCTGAGGACCCCTGACTGCATCTCTTCTTGGCTGGCCACTGGGGATAGTTTCCCCTTTAACCTCAAATTTGATATATGCCATCAGCTACAAAAACGGTGAATAAAGCATGTGCTTTGTGCCTGTCAACCTGTCTCAACTTTCTTTGTGTTAAAGCGTAAAGTCAAAAATTATCTGGGCCCTGGAATTCCTGCTCTGTGCCAGCAGAGCTCGAGGTCAGTGATCCTTCTTCTCAAACATACCTAAGGCCCATTGGCCTCTGGGTTATAGTCCACACAGAAATTTGTTCTGCTTCAATTTCCTTAATAGGAAACATTTCCTGGACAGTACATCTTTATAATTGTTGCCATGTCAATATTATTGCCTATTATTTCACATCTATTATTTCACTTTAGGAGTGGCTTTTATTATTTTTGCTTGAAAACTCTTCCTAACTGTCTTATCTTAAATTAAACCAATATAAATTTAATTTAACCCAAAGGGAATTACTACCTCCCAGACAATTGCTGTTCCTCTTCCAGTTGCTAGCAGTATGTGGTGCAGCAAGGTTTCGTGTCCTATGACAGAGCCGTGGCTGCATCCAGGCTGGAATGTCCGCATAGCCATCAGCACTAACTTCACTCAGTTTCGCTGTTTCAGCTCACCTGTAAAAAAAGCCCTCTGACTGAGTGACCAAATTCGCTGCTTGGTACAAATGTACATACTCCATACACCAGAACGTAACAGTAGTGCTTGAGCTGGGTGCCAGGTGAGCGATGAGGTACCGTGACAGCGGGCAGGTATTATACAAACTGCTGCTTGTAGAGTTTTGCACAAACCCTTATGTTCCAGCTTCTTTGGAGCAAAGACCAAGAAGTTTGCAGAGATGCTGTCCTGGAAGAAAAAAAACTAAGACAACAAGAAAAGATCGTTTGTACTGAAAGGTCTGGAGAACTCAACCTTAACAACAAGGTGAGTAACCTAGAAAAGGACCCACCACCCTTAACACAAACAAGTCTGAACAGAAAAAAAATTGACTTCCCAACATCAAGACACCCACTGCCCCAATGTACCAAGCAGTGTCTCCACAACAGGTATCCAGGCAGCATCAGAAACATGGCTCATGTCTAATGACTTAAAAATCACCAGTGAGCCTCTGTTGGTGCTGCACTTTCTTCACTGTCAAAGATATCTTTCTCCTAAGCCTAACCTGAATTTTCCAGCTTTAGAGGTGACTATGAACAGGTTGGCAAGATCTCTTCTGGGCCTCTCCAACCCTCTTTCATGGCTTTCTAGAATTCCAGTGTGATAAATGAACAGCTACAGGAAATACTTGCTCTTTTACAACATTTGTTCTTTGCAGAACATGTGCTGTTAATTAACTCAACAATATTATTTGGTTATCAATCATCACCACCACTGAATTTATGAAAATATTTGCTGACCAGTACAAAACCAGGAGGGGTCAGCTTTTCTGAAGTCTTACTGGAGCAAAGAGTTCCAAACAAATACATGAGGTTGTTCTCGCACTGGAAAGTCAGTATACGTTACTTTAGGGTCAGAGAGATGGAAGAAGTCCCAAGACATGAAGCTGTACTGAACATCTGCACACAGCCTGCTAAATGTGGAAATCAGTATCAGCACTGAAACAGTTAGCAGGATTGTCACTTAGACTTGACATCATTATGCTTCAGAGTTAACCCAACTTTAGACACAGCTCTGCAAGGAGGGGGGGTTTACAAGAAAGCCAGTAACAGATCTTGCTGATGTTTGGGCTAAAGCCTGTCTAAACTTACTGTTCCTTGGGACACCTTATGCTAGTTGAGGGCAACAAGGAAAAAACATTTTCCTCTCTTTGGGCCAGTGTCCCCAGGCTGACATCCAGGCTGGAGAAGCAGAGAGCTGGCGTGCTCAGAGATGTGTAACGTGGGTGCCTCCTCCAGAGACATGCCAGCTGCTGGCTGCTGCTGGCTTATGGCAGGAGATACAGTAGCAGAGCTATCCACCCCACTGGGCAGTCTGACCCATGCCAGGACTGACTGTGAGACATTTCTCTGCTGATAAGCTTTGAGAGCTTCCCTGTGTTTACACGATGTTAGCAAATACTCCAGTCCTTCATGTGCCCAGGGGGGCACCAGAAAAAGGCTGCTAGGTATCACCTTATGTACCAGTCATACAAGCACGGCCTCCCTCAGGCTCTGACTCCCTTCTTGCCTGGTGGCATCCAAATACTAACTACGAGGTCAGAGAAACATCTCTAATCCATGTGAACAGGTGGTTGGTCTCTCTGAGCTCCTGGCTGGGGCAGAAGGAAAGTCCTCTCAGTCAGACCCACCATGCCCTCAGCTGGCCATTCTTCTTCCCCATGTCTTTTTTGCAGCACACCTTTTCCCAGCAGCTTTATAAACTATATTTCCCTCACCAACCATAACTGTGGTCAGCAGAGACCTCCAAATGTCAAACCCTATACTAGGAGCAGTGTCTCCTGACAGCACGTCCTGGAGACCTGATGGACTCCCAGCAAAGGAAGTAGATGATAAGGCAGTGGAGTTTTAGTATTTTTATACTGTGACAGGCAAACTTTTGTATGTCAAGTAACTTACAGAAGCAGCTTCAGAAGAACAGGGTGTAGGAAGAAACACATTCAAGAGGAAAAGGCTTACCCTGAATATTTCCATTCAGCGTACAGGAAAGCTGCAGAGGTTTGCCACAATTTCCTGTGTAAACAGCACTTGGCTTTAGCATGTGGACTCAGCCCCTTGCTTGGAGGAGCCAGGGTGAATATTGGCCTGCAGACACTCTGCATTTGGCACTGAGAAAAGAAAGTCTTTGGGCCTGTGGAGCCCTGAGATGGATCTTTAAGCGTGTATTTAAAGGTCAGACAGCAGCTTTGGCAACTCATTTTAGCTCTGTTCCTCTGACACTTTCCTAAAATGAGCTTAGTCTCTGGATGCACCTGTTAAAGAGTATAGTGTGAACAAAATCTTTTACGATCATAAAAGTAGAGTTCCAAGTCACATTATATCTTTGAAGAAATATAGCTCTGGAAGACATATTTAGAGCAAAAGAATACACTGACTGCAGCTGGGAGTATTGTGTTTGGTACTGGAGATGACCATGTAGAAGCTGTCTGAGGAGTACACAGAATATATATTCCATGTATTATTTTCCAGGTCAGTAAAACTCCAAATACAAAATGCAACCATCAGGAAATTTGCTTGGGTTTGTGGCACCGATGGAAATTCTCTGAGTCCCTCTGGACTTGATTTCCAAAGGCGCCAGATCCTTTCAGTTCCCAGTGTTATCAACTGGAGCTGTGGTGGTTGATCTTCAAGCTTAAGCAAAGGTTGAGTTATGGACTTCAAGACACTATGGAAATATTCTGTTCTTAGACTGCTGTGCAGATATGGGTCAGCTGTAGCTTTTAGTCCCGTGTGTTAACTGCCTCAGGGTTGAATTGATGCGAAGGTTATTTTTGAAAGAAAAAAAAGAAGGATGATATAGAAAAGAAAACTGGCCATTTTGGGCGTTTCTGTGCTGTATCCCACCATCTTCACCTGTCCTCCCTGAAATGCAGGCTTGGTTGTACGCACCTGTATTCTCTGAAGCTGGTTTTTGTTCACAGACTTATCCAGATTCCCTTAGGTAATGCTTTTTCACTTGTATCACCAGCCAAATTCTGACACAGCTCTTCAGCGGGTGGAGGGGCTCATTAACTGAATCTCACCTGAAATTAACCTGTGGGGCAACACTAGATAATGCAGGTCCCCAAGGAAGTTTCAGATACAGGGCTGCAAATTATTCCTCAAGAAGTTTATCTTCCTGTTCCCCCTGCACTTGTCCCCTCTTTCCACCCCAAAACTGTTCCACCAGCCTCTGAAGCCCCCCCTTCTGTGCCCTCTCTTGGATGCTCAGGTCCCCAGGGCAGGCTGAGCCCACGAGAAAGGTGCAGTGGTGCGGGGTAGGAGCCGGCACAGGGGCAGTCACTGACCCGTGTCCAGCTGACATAGGTCTGAGTGGGACAAGTTTGAGTGGGACAAGCCTGTGCATCTCCAGCGAGCACAGAGCCCAGCCTGGCATCGCTTTCTGGAAGCACCTGCTTTTCTCAGAGCATCGTCTGTAATCATCTCTGTAGACTCCTGTTATGGCCTTAAAGGAACAAAGCAGCCAGGGATGGCCTGAAAGTGTGAATAGTTCCCACAGTCATTTTAATCATGGTAAGGATAGGGTGTTTTTCCACTCCTGCATATAAATTGGAGACCAGAGACCTAATTCCCTCACACCTTTCCTTAGCAGGCCAGTCGTTATTTTTTTAAAGTGTTTTGGGTTAGGCTAAGAGCATGAAAAATATAGAGGAAAGCCAAAGTCTGAGCCTTTGTTTTTTTTTTTTTTCTCCAGGGGTATCATGCTGAAGGACACCTGAGGAATGCCTCTTGTCCTTGGCTGCACAAAGGGGGCAGACGCAAGTCAAAAGAGGTGAACTGCTCTGCCAGTTGAGTATGAGGTTATGCAATGATACATCCTCCCAGATGGCTTGTCAAGTGTCTCTACTGAGCAGGGACAATTACAGAATAAGGGCAGCATCACTCAAGAAAATTTGCAAAAGTGAAAGACAAGAAGAAAAGCATTGCAACCCCCTAAATGTTCCTTTGTAGCTTTGTTACTTGACAACAACTTGGTCAAGGCGCAATACCCTCACCAGTGGCAGGCTCTTGTGGACAAGTCACATCTAGCTCTGGGCTTTCATTTGCAGCTGGAACATTTTGTCAAATGCCTTTTAATTTGCTTGACTGCTCAACAGGCAAACACACCAGCCTTTGTTCTTAGCCAGCCTTTAGCAAAGCAGATAGCTCAGCTAATATTAATGGTTTAGGGTAACTGCTGTTTACCTGTTGCAAACCACGGCACAGACTTCAACGTGTAGAGTATTAATCGAAATCATCCATAGGAGCTTCAGCAGTGCTTGCTTGAAACGCTCTCCTACCTTTGGCAAGGGCAGCCGGAGCCCTCTGAGAGAGCTTTGAGCAAGTGCAGCCAATTCACCTACGTCATGCCTCTGTGTTGAGTTGTTTCCAATCATCTATTCCTGATTAACACCCTGTGTGGATGCTGTTATTGCAAAATCAGAGTGCATTGTTCCCGCTTATCTCAACCCTTGAGCTGCTTTTAAGAAACAGCAATGGCACTTTAGATTTGCACCTTACCTTAATCAGTGATAACTTTCAAGTGCAGGCAAGTCCTGGGATACATGATTCATTATCTTAGAGGAGTGAGAGCAATGTAATGAGTATGCTGAGCAGTCCCGAGGGAGGATCTTCTATCCAGCCAGCTCATGGAGGGGGTCTGAAATGAATTTTACCTTGGAAGTTTTGGGAAAGAGAAACAGGGTTGTTTTTTCCTCTTGATCAGTAAAAACAAAGGAAACCAAACCAGTGTTTTGGTGGGATACACTGTTTGCATTGTCCTTGCAGAACAAGTTGGGAAAAACACCTTTTCACTCTTATATAGATTGTCTGCTACAGATGTTGCTTACTGCAGAGTGCTGCCTGTTTTGGTGGCATTCATGTCTATGGCAGCAGCATTCATGGAGAACAGCCATCCATCAGACCTACAAATGGAGGAAGATTGCCAAGTTACACAGGCTCTCATCAGTCAGACTCAAGATGGGCAGTTAGATATTAACTCATGTATGAAAAATAAATTGCTCTTTATATTAGATATTAGGAAGGAATTCTTTACTGTGAGGGCGGTGAGACTGGAACAGGTTGCCCAGTGAAGTTGTGGACGCCCCATCCCTGGAAGGGTTCAAAGCCAGGTTGAAAGGGGCGTTGAGTAACCTGATCTAGTGGGAGGTGTCCCTGTCCATGGCAGGGAGGTTTGGAACTAGATGATATTTAAGGTCCCTTCCAACTGAAAGCGTTCTATGATTCTACGATTTTCTTCCCTACAGTGACAGGGCAGAGAAGCCAGTGGTATTCCTGCAAGGTTTGCAGAGTGTTGCAGAGGAGAGATCCTTTGTGCAGACAGACAAAAGCCATGGGTTGTTTGGGCTGGGGAAAGGCTGCTGCTCTTCAGGGCACCAGAGCAGGGTGAATAGTACAAAATCGCTGGCATTTTGCAGGGGTTATTCCCTCTGTGCTCTGTTTTTGTTGGCAAAAAGGAGGTGAGGAACCTCATGGCAGCCCAGATAAATTGTTTGCCTCTCTTGCTTTTTTGAGCCGTGTGAGTGTCCATTTTTATGATTGGACTGGTTTCTGAGAGCTGACTCACATCTGGACCATTTTCTGATCCGTGTGGGACTCTCCATGGCAAACTCCATCCTCCTATACAACTAATGTCCTTATGTCCTTCTGCTATTGTGGCTGGGGGCTTCTCTCCACTACCCCAAAGTAGCCTCGTACTGCAGCAGATTTCTCCTCTGAATATCTCGGTACTGCTGATGTAGCCTGAAAACGTCAATGGACAGCTCTAGTCCTTGTGCTCAGAGTGAGACTCAGTGCCCTAACTCATTCATCAATCCACTAAAAATCAGCCAGCCAGCCTGCAAGGTGAGACTGGAAGGCCCTGTCATGGAAAGGCCCTTGATCCATGCTCAATCAGCAAATCCCGAGGAAAGGACTCTGGTCGTGAGAGCTCAGGAGCAAACTGTAGGCTCAGTAAGAAGGGTCAAGCCATAACAAACAAGTTGACTCATGACCTTGCCTCTTTCTCCTGTTTGTGAATTACCCAAGAATGCACTCGGAGCTTGCAAAGGGTAGGTCAACCAGTTCTAACTAAAATTTGTGCTTCTTAGCTTTGCTGTTTTTAATGCCTAGAAGGAAGAAACAGGTCAGTGGGAATAATAAAGCGGCATGACCACAAATACCATATAAAGCTCTAGTGAGGAATCATGGCAAAAGATACAGCAAAGGTCAAACTCCACTGTGATTTCTTACTCTAAAATGGGATTTTCTCATGTGTTTTTTGATGATCTTTGCTTTTTTCATGATCTCTTTCATAAAAAAACTGAGCACACAGGGGGCCCAAAAGCTCTGTCACTGCTCACTGTTGTATGGCAGAAAGTCAATGGAAGTGGCCACTGCAAAACAGGGCATGGTGGGCCATGGGCTCGTGGGGACAGACAGGGTGACAACAACAGCATCACCCATTGCCAGATCTTGCAATCCATTCCCACCCTCCTCGTTTGTGCTGAGGTGAGTGCAGAGGACCTTTGAGCTGATGACATCCAACTTTGTTTGCAAAATTTGCAGGTGCAATGTCACTACCTTGATTTACATCACAGTACTGTCTAGCAAACGGTATTTCAGCACAACCAAGGAGGTAGACATGCATAGCAAAGAGTGGAAAAGGGTTTGGTACTGTCACTTGGGACAACATTTCACCAAGCGCAGCTTTAACCACAGGGGCTTTGCTCACAGATGAGCCCACAGCTCCGTTCCCTAGATACTCTTTGATGGGACGTGCAATCTTGTTCCTTTTCCAAACACTACTCGCTCCCACGTAGGCATACACACCATAGAAATGTAAGCAGGACTTCTAGGTCATCTATGGCCACCTGCTTTGGGCTGCACTGTTAGGATCAACAGTTCAGAGAGGGCACAGCAAACTGGAAATTTTTCCCTAGCAGAACAACAAGGTAATTTGTGATGTCAGAAACAACTCACTAATTTTTTTCATAAAATATCCTGGATCCACATATGACATCTTTAATCTAGCAGATGTCAGCTCTCTGCCACATGTTAAAATTTAGTTCGGCTGTGCTTAGCTAGTTGGCGTAAAGTAAATTAATTCTTGTTATTTAATAGTATGACGATGAAATATGGGTTACTCCACACTTGACTCTGTGTCCTAGATACGCTAGTAACATATGAATTTTTTAATAGGATCCACTTTCCTTATATTCAAAATCAGTCATGAGAGAGATAAATGAGGCTAATAATAAACAAACCTTGCAAAGGCCTTTGGGATCTCACAGAAACAAGGTTCAGATGGCTGCACAGTGATGGAGATTCCCCACAGCTCACATAGAGGAATGACTGCCAAGTGTTACAGTCACACAGTGGCACCTCCCAGAGGGCTTTTCTCCACAATGGAAAAACAACCTCAGCTGAGGGAAAGGTATGCAACATCCGGGTTAGGAAGTCCCAGAGCTTCTCATTGTTTGATATTAAGATGTTCTTCCATGAGAAAAATTACTCTACACTTGCCTGATTTTCATCTTCTCTCTCCCCGTGACACTGCAATGGGCCATAGTTGAAGAGAGACTACTGGGCTTATTAGCCAGATCAGCTACTGCTGCTACAACTATCAGGTGAAATAAAGGAGGCAGAATAGCAGTCTCTTTGTTTTTAAGGTAATTAGTGATGGAGAAGATTTATGGCCACTGCATTTATCGACTGTTTAATTTATTGGGCAAATAGCCCTGTGACGGAAACAAATGTAAACTAGGTAGAAGGATTTAGGTAAAAGATGAGGCTGGAAAATGTCTTTCAAATAGTGTCTGGAAAATCTTGCACAGAGATGCAAGACTTTATCTTGCAAACATCTTGTTCAGCACTTACTTCTGTAGGAGCTGGAGGCATCCTGGATGTCATATAACCTTGAGCCTGATTAGGCTGCCATGGATTACAGGGGACTCTGGATCAGGTTTTAAGGCTTTAGTACATGAGGAAGGCTAAACTTCCTTCTCAGAAGGCAGCTCAGAGGGCAAAACTATACATCCCCAATCATTATACATGTAGAGAAAATAAGGATCTAGAATTATTAGGGACCATTAATCATTATTATCAAGATCCCTTAAAAATATAGGAGCAAAGAGATCTCCTTCCCCAATCTACAGTGCTCCAACGCAACATCCCTCCATCTCAGGTCTAGGGGAAAGCTAAAGGAAGGACAAGCCACTGGCTCCAGCCCCTTCAGGCTGCGGTCTGGCATGGTGTGATGGATGGAAACAGAGGGCAGATGTCCCTTCCCACGGCATTTTACGTGTCCCTTTCCACCATCCCCTGGGGCTAAGATGGAGGGAGCATCCCTCAGACGCTAGTGCATACCTGTGAGGAAGAAATAACATTTTGGCACCAGGCATTTGGCGCTCTGGGATTTAAAAGCATGAAGGGGTTATTGCAGGAATTTCACAGGCACATGTCATATACAATGTGGAAAAGATGTCACAAGATTATCGATGAGTCCGGGTCATTAGCCAAGGGTGACATGTATTTCGGTGGATGATTGCCAACTGAAATGACCATCTGTGTCAAATCAAATGAAACTGGCCATCAGTACACCTGTCAGCTAAAAAAAAAAAAAAAATCAAGGAAGAAAGTCTTTATTTTCTGAACTGTCAGTTCAGTTCTACAACCCTGAAAACCTGGGCTCACCACCAAGTAGATGGTGAGCACACATTTATCTTGCAGCATTCAGGCCATGTCTACAATGTTAGGAGAATTTTTGGTGTGCTAGAAATCCACAATAAAGCTAAAATGCCTTTGTTGGCAGTATGCTTGACACTTGGCAGGATCGAAATCTCTCTAACTGTTTTTAATATCTAATTCATGTCTATGGATGAACCCAGTTAAAAATTGGTTTTGCAAGGAAGAGGTGTTTTTTCTTCTAAATTTTCTCATGAAAAAATCATTGCTCTCAATGCACAATATCCCACCCCATTTGAAAAAAAAAAAAAGTTAAGTGTTATTTTAGCAAAAGAAAAATCTGTTTGGGGGAGGTTTCTAATTTTCTTTGACAAAGACAGAGGACATAGTTTTATGATTGTTCTTAACAGAAAAAAGACATCTCTGAACTGCTCCTTTGTTGACTGAAGTTATTTCAGCCATCTCTACCTGAAAATGCCTTTTTCTGTGAGGAATGAAACTGGAGGATGTGGTGTGCCAGCCTAATTCTTGTGCACTGAGCCAGCCTAGTCCCTCGAGCCTCATGCTGTTGTTTATTGCTTTGGCTAAGCAGAGGTGCTACAGAAAGGGAAAGACTGCATAGTTCATTTTTCCACCCGAAAGGCAGGACTTTCCAATGCCTCTTGGCCTGAGGAGCTATGCATGGTGCTCTCTCTTTTGTCTCATGCAGTGAGGACTCCCCACCCTATTTCAGTCTGCTGAAATCACCACCTTTTCCTAGAGTGCTAGGATTAAAGTAGCTTAATGAGTTTGCATACGTCAGCCAAACCTTCTTCAGTGACATTTAAACTAATGTAATTTATCTCACGGTTGCTGTGGACTAATGCATGGGATCAGCTCCCATTGCTCACCTTATGCCTGGTAATAGGCATTAAATTGCTGCCATCGGATGCTGTGTCTGAGCCCTCAAGCCCTGGGGAAGCAGCCCCAGCTGCTGAGCTGAAGCCAGTGTGTTGCTCATCTTGTCCAATATTATCTTGCCAACAGTGGGCAGGTTGAATACCTCTGTGGAAAAAACAACCCAAACACCCAAAAACCTTACGTATGATGCAGACTGCCTCTCCTACAGATCTCATCCTATTCTGCTGAAGTTTAAATCCTGAAACTTATGATTACCTGCTTTTCAGTCTTCCATTTTCCAGGATTAAATTTTCTCAGTCCAGGTATCCCTTTTCATCCTGGAAATACCTCCCTCATTAATATCTTCAACCAAGGATAATATTTATGTGACATCCCTGAGAAACGCGGGCCCTCTGTCCCTGGCCACCACCTAAGCCACTGTCTGGGCACTGCTGATTTTCCACAGGGTTTCCAGGGGTTTATTGATGTCTCAAGTTAGAGCTTAGCCCAAAATTTAAAAAAAGTGAACATCAACATGTCTGAACGGAAACCCAGCCAATCTCTGTCACAGTGAAATCCTACAAAGAGGAAGGCAGGCAGAAAAGCCAGGAGGCCTGCGTGGATGAACAAGGAGCTCCTGGAACTGACCAAAAGAAAAAAGGAGGCCTACAGGGAGTGGAGACAGGGCCGGGTAGCCTGGGAGGATTACAGAGGAATCGTTCGAGCAGCTAGAGAGCGGGTTAGACAAGCTAAAGCCCAGCTAGAACTAAATCTGGCCAGGGACATTAAGACAAACAAAAAATCCTTCTATAGGTATATCAGCGAGAAAAGAAAGACTAGGGAAAATGTAGGCCCTCTCCTGAAGGATACGCAAGAACTGGTCACCCGGGACAGTGACAGAGCTGAGGTACTCAATGACTTTTTTGCCTCAGTCTTCACAGACAAGGACAGCAGCCGCACTGCCCAAGACGCAGATTGCGAAGGAGAGGATTGGGAAAACGGAGCACCGCCCACTGTAGATGAAGATAAAGTGAGAGACCACCTGAGGAACCTGAAGGTGCACAAGTCCATGGGACCTGATGAGATACATCCGCGGGTCCTGAGGGAACTGGCAGATCAAGTCGCGAAGCCACTAGCCATCATATTTGAGAAGTCGTGGCAGTCTGGCGAGGTTCCTGCCGACTGGAAAAGGGGAAACATAACCCCTATTTTCAAAAAGGGAAACAAGGAAGACCCAGGGAACTACAGGCCAGTCAGTCTCACCTCTGTGCCTGGCAAGATCATGGAGCAGATCCTCCTGGAAACTCTGCTGAGCCACACAGAAAACAAGGAGGTGATTGGCGAGAGCCAACATGGCTTCACCAAGGGCAAGTCATGCCTGACAAATTTGGTGGCCTTCTGTGAAGGGGTTACAGTGGCAGTGGACAAGGGAAGATCTGCTGATGTCATCTACCTGGACTTGTGCAAAGCGTTTGACACTGTCCCACACGATATCCTGGTCTCTAAATTGAAGAGACATGGATTCGATAAATGGACCACTCGGTGGATAAAGAACTGGCTGGATGGTCGCACTCAAAGGGTTGCGGTCAACGGCTCGGTGTCCAAGTGGAAAGCAGTGACGAGTGGCGTTCCTCAGGGGTCGGTACTGGGACCCGTACTGTTCAACATCTTTGTTAGCGACATGGACAGTGGGGTAGAGTGCACCCTCAACAAGTTTGCTGATGATACCAAGCTGTTTGGCGAGGCAGACACGCTGGAGGGGAGGGATGCCATCCAGAGGGACCTGGACAGGCTGGAGAGGTGGGCCCAAGCCAACCTCATGCAGTTCAACAAGGCCAAGTACAAGGTCCTACATCTGGGTCGGGGCAATCCCAAGCACAAATACAGGCTCGGCGGAGAATGGCTGGAGAGCAGCCCTGTGGAGAAGGACCTGGGGGTGATGATTGATGAGAAGCTCGACATGAGCCAGCAATGTGCGATCGCAGCCCAGAAGGCCAACCGTATCCTGGGCTGCATGAAAAGAAGTGTGGCCAGCAGGTCAAGGGAGGTGATTCTGCCCCTCTACTCCGCTCTCGTGAGACCCCACCTGGAGTACTGCATCCAGCTGTGGAGTCCCCAACATAAGAAGGACATGGACCTGCTGGAGCGCATCCAGAGGAGAGCCACGAGGATGATCAGAGGGCTGGAGCACCTCTCCTATGAGGAGAGGCTGAGAGAGTTGGGGCTGTTCAGCCTGGAGAAGAGAAGGCTCCGGGGAGATCTTATTGCGGCCTTCCAGTACCTAAAGGGGGCCTACAGGAGAGCTGGGGAAGGACTTTTTACTAGGGCATGTAGTGATAGGACGAGGGGGAACGGCTTTAAGCTGGAAGAGGGCAGGTTTAGATTAAACATTAGGAAGAAGTTTTTCACTTTAAGGGTGGTGAGGCACTGGAACAGGTTGCCCAGAGAGGTTGTTGAAGCCCCATCCCTGGAGGTGTTCAAGGCCAGGTTGGACGTGGCCTTGGGCAACCTGGTCTAGTGAGAGGTATCCCTGCCTGTGGCAGGGGGGTTGGAACTCGATGATCTTCAAGGTCCCTTCCAACCTAAACCATTCTATGATTCTATGTTCTCCTCTGTGTCTTAGGTGAGTACATTTATCGAACCTTTTGATTCATCTGACATTGGTGGTCCATCATTTTGGTGGCCTGTGTGGGAAATTGATGTCCCAGTAACCCAAATCCCGTCAGCGGAAATTTCGCTGGGGTTGCACTCCCTATAGGAAATTAAAACCTGAATAACAACCAGCTTCCCACATCTGTAAGTACTTGCTTTGGGGCTAAAACGTTTCACACGGTGCAAACCCACATGCAGTTAGAAAAGTTTTGGCAGCATTCCCACAAATACTCAATGTCGGTGTTCATTTTGTCCCAGCTCTGAGGATGAAAGACTTCTGCAGAGGAGTAGTGCAACAGCAGCATGCCTCTTAACCTAGCAGGACTTAGGGAGTGTGAGAATTACGAAATTAGTTCTCTGAAAATACTCAGAAATATATTTCTGGGAGAGTTCATTGAAAAATATTTTCACATAATGTCCACGAATATTTGCTGAAATTGGATTTTGAATTGACTATCAGAGTCAGACAAGACACCTAGCTCTTGGTGCTAATCCCACCCAGTCAGACAACACAAATGTAGCATTCAACTAGTGTTGGTCCATGCAGTTTGAAGTACAAATATACTTAAATGCTTGCAAAGCAATTAACAGAAAAATACTTCTGGGCTGGATGGGAGAGATTCATTTCCAGTAAACTATTCATATGATAAATGATTCGTTAAAAATTGGTCTACACCATCCAAACATGAGATGTTTCTTTTTAGGGAGTCAAGAAAAGAAGAGAAAGGGAATAATTCTGGTGTCCCTGCCCATAGCAGGGGGATTGGAACTAGGTGATCTTTAAGGTACCTTCTAACTCTAACCGTTCTATGATTCTATCAATTCTCATTACAATTATGGTAAGAAGACTCTGAATGATGATGCACTGAAAAACTTTACATGTTTCTGTATGGTAAAAATTAGTCTCACCTTTTCCCCCTGCTCTTTCATAATTTAAAACTCACTTGCTTTTGAAAGTTCAAGCCTGTCATGTAGTTAATCCTCACTGAGTGCTAGCGAAGATGACATGTTTGAAAATAATTGGTTTTAGGAATAAGAACGTTATCAATGCTGAAATTCCCTGTCGTCTTTTAGTGTTCTCCAACTCTTGCAAGTGGATTTAGTAAAACACAGCTCAAAACAGTCCAGTTACATTTTGACTAGAAAATCAACTCATTTTTTTATTGTTAGCTTTTATTACCTACCACTATACAAACTTTCTATTATCTTAGTAGCACAGCATCACTGATGTAAATCTGTTTCGGTTGATCATTCTTGCAGCCACCTCAGCAATACTACAGTCGAACACCTCTCTATGTTAAAAGAACAATAAGACTGAAAATTCAAGCACTTCAAAGTTAGAAAAGTGGTGGAAAATTTAGAAACTGTATTATATGTTAAAATACAGGCTTCAACTACGTGGTGGCATATTATATATTTTTTTAAAAAGTGTTGCCCAAATACACCATTATTCAATATTTCTTTGAAGGAAAATAAAATATGTAGCACACATGACAAAACACCAAACATAAGACTATTTAATTTTCTCCTGGATGTTTCTAACACACTCTCACCTTAATACTCAAACAGAGCTAAGGTAATGATACATTTATATTCAACAGTACTGCTAGGAAAAAGTGGCAGAGAAAATAAAGCCTTGCTTGTGAATTAGGTGATTTTGAACATCCAAGATGAGATATCTACAACTTCAGTATTCACATATTGTGTCCAAATTGTAGTTCTCATTTTAGAAACGCAGCCCTGGAAGTGACCTCCTAGAACATGCAATCCAGGGTCCTGCACTTGCAGGCAGTGCCTTTGTAGGGTCCCTTTCATCAATTGCTCAAGCTTCGCCTTCGATCTAATTGGGTTATTTTGGTTTCACGGCACCCCATGTAAGCCTGTGTGAGGACCTCATCACTTTGGTAGTAGAAAGAGCTTCTAATTTCCAGTCCAGACTGGCTCCCAGACATTTTAAAACCATTTACTATCATGCTAAACTGACTTTTTAAAGAAACTCTTTTCCCTCTCTGATGTATTTGCAGATAGCAATTCTAGCTTTTGTCAGCTTTTTCGTTGCTAGGCTAAACAAGACAAATTCAGTCTTCTTTCAGAAGACAGCAATTTCTCTCCCTCTCTTTCCACCGGTGTCCCTGCCCTGCTCCTGTTCCAGTTGAAGTACATTGCTCCTAAAGTGGGCAAACCATGTCTGGACCTGTGAGCCCATCCTATGGTCACCTTCCAAAAAATGTATTATGCTCAGGCTCAGTTATAAAGAGATGAAAATGAGAGTTTAGCATGGAAAGTGTCAGGCGGCCTCGAGGTAGCAGGACCAATTTCACAGGTAACACCAGCAGTTCCAGACCAATGGAGCCCCAGTCTCTGCTTGTGATGAGGCTGGGCTGCTGACTGGAGATTCACAGAGACACCCAGTAGCTCAAGGAGCCAAATTCTGACCCCAGTGGAGGGGAAGGGATGAAATCTCCACTTTCCCTTTATGCTCTTGGTTTGTTAAGTAAAGTCAACGGGTCTGAGGGTTTTGGGTAGAGGAGCTGCTGCACTTTGGGGCCTTTTTCTGTTGCCTGCATACATTTCCTGACAGAGGAGATGTACAGGATGACATATTGTATGGCACATGAAATGAAAAATACCAGTTGGAGAGAAAAAAGCGTTCCTAGACGTTACAGCCCTGTGGCCAGTGCTCTGTCTTTTTAGCATCATCCATACCTTGAGTCAGTTCTCCAAGTAAATGCTTTACTCTCTCTAACTGTATTTCTTTCCCTTTCTACACCACTTTTGTAATGTTGTCAAAAAAGCAGTCAAGCTTTGGGGATGTTGGGAAAGCAGGGTAACACAGGCACAGATGCATCTGCTGCCACTCTCTGTGAGGCCCCAGCAGCTTTTACAGCTCAGACAATTATCACAAGTTTGGCTGTTGCCAAAGCTTCTCTATTCATCATTTTCAGTATTTCAAATGAGAAATGCATCCAAGCAAACATAATATCCTCCAGGATATAGGTACACAACAATCAAAGATCAGTGTCTTGTAGGTAGCCAGGAAAGTAAACCTTTCTGGAGATGTGCTATGCAGAACAACACGTAAACTCAGTTGAAATGTCTGACACATATAAAAGTTTCCAGGAAAGAGTCCCAGACACTGATACAATTGCTATAGCCAAATCCATTCTCTGAACATCTATTCATAAAAGTAGGTCCCCAGCTGCACGAATCATTGCCCCAGGAAGTGAAAGATGCACTGCAGAGGTTTTGATCTGGATAGGCTGTTGCTCACTCCCTCAGCATCATTCAGCGCAGTTAAAAATGCCCTACTTCACCCTGGAGGTAGTGGATGAAAGAAACCCTGTGTCCATCATTTCCACATCAGCTGTTTATGAGTTTGAAACGTATATAGCAGTGTGCAGTGTACAATAACATGGTTCAACAGTTTTGACGTTTGCTACACTATCTCTGTAAAAGAGATTTCATTAGCATCTTTGATGGTCAGCTGAGTCTCTAGCCGGACACATCAGAAGGAGAGGTAGACCTTGGAGGAAGAGCTGGACATAACCCTGAATACATTTCTCTTTCCTTTTCCTGTGGATGTGAGACGGACTCCTGGGCAACAACAGCACCCTGGAGTTTGTGGCACCAACCCCCCCACCAATGCATGGGGTAGATGCAGAACAGCACTGTGCTTGGGGAGACAAGACACCCACAGCAGCAGGTCAAGGAGTGGGAGTTGTGAGCATCTTGCGCATAGGCCTGTAGGTTCGTCTTTCCAACCTGTGATTCTACTTAATTTTGATAGGCAGTATTGTAGCAAACTGCCCCATCCGTGCAAGTTGGATAAATTGCACAGATTTAGTTGCTTATTAAAACTGTGGCGCTCCCTCTCTGGTGCACGTTTCAGACAAATGCAGCTGTCCTCGGAGAGACTTGCTGCCTGGTAACTGTTGCATGCAATAACTCATAGCCCTGGTACGAATGCTGCCTGCTCCTGTCTGTTGTGACAGGCATGAGGAGATCCAAGTGTTTTGTGGGGCAGGCCTTTCACAGAGAAAATGCACAACTCTCTGCCTTTGTACAACTCTTAAGCTCTGCCTCAGAACACTTAGGTATATGCTTACATGCTGTCATGAGTAGAAGACATCCCCCAGACTGGGGCCTAGCCATAATCCCCAAAATAGAAGAAAATAAAACCACATTTTTAAACCTGCAGCTTCATAGGAATTCATGAAAGATGAGCTCTGACATGCAGCTGCCCCTTCCCTTCATTAGATCACTCATTGTGTGTGTGTACACGCCAAGCCCAAGGCGTACCAGCAGCCACATGCTCTCCATCCAGCAGTTCATAGCTGCACCTAGCACCCAACTTCCCCTAAATTCAAGTGAAACAGCAGCTGTCCATCTGGTGCATCCCAGGACAGACCTGGGAATCTGTGTTGGATGGGGAGGGATGCCTCTGAGTTTCCCCAAATGGGAGCTGTCTCATGGAGGGAGCAGAGCCTGCAGGTGGCCTTTGCAGCATCATGCACACAACTTTGCAGGCTGTGAGTGCGCGGACGCAGCGTGATCAGGTTTCTGTGGCTCCCTTCTCATGGTCTGTCAAAGTTTCGGGTGGCTCAAATCCAAAGGGCAGCCAGAGAGAGGAGACATAGGAAATCAACGGTCCGATATTTTGTGCCTTGGGTTCTTTTCTCAGCTTGAAATTCACCCAGCTGGAAAGGACGTGGTGAGACAAGTGTTGGCACTCTGGGTACCCGATAGGGCACCGGGAAGGCATCAGCAGTGGAGCAGTCAGTGCTAGCAAGTTACCGGCAGGAATATGCTGCCATAGAGGATAGTGTTGGGTACGGGTCAGCCGATGCAGCTACAATTAGGGGGGTAGCACAGCCCTGCTCCCTGCCGGTGGGTGGTTGAGGCCACTGCTCTAGCCTGTACACTGAAGTTGTTTTGCTGCTTCTTACCCCAGAGGATGCAGGTTATGGGAATGGGGGAGAGGGGCAGAAGGATTTCACCTCCTGTTCTTTTTGTGAGTTTATTATCCCTGCTGCTCCCTGGGTTCTCATACAGGATAGCAAAAGGAACAGGTACCGGTGATCTTCTCTTGCAAATAATGCAAGGCGTATGTTGTGCCTCAAAATCCATCAGGATAGACTTTGTGCCTCAGCCAACAGATCTACCATGGCACCTCAGGACAGCATCTCTGACCATTTCCACCCCCTCAAGATATTTCTCCCCTCTACCAGAGCAGCCACAATATTTGTAGTTGGTGAAAGACAGGTTAAAGGGCTGCTGATACCTGCAGATGGCTACATGAGTTATGGCACAGAGCAAACTAATCAGAGATATGCACAGCAGATTTTATTTTCCATCTGTGAGATGCACATTGGGCTCCACATTGCCGTAAAAGAAAACATTAAAACCATCCACTATCTCTGGAAAATTGCTGAATGACAGTGTGGGGAAAAGGGGTTTTCTCATTGACAGGGCTGTCTACTAAATAAGAACTAACTCCAGCCAGTGTTACCTGGGCTAAACAAGAGTAGACAAGTTGACCGTGTATGTGTTTGCATCCCCATGGCAAGGTGTAGCTCCTGGGACCCGGTGCAAGGAAGAAAATGGGATTCCCCTATCCAGCTGTTCACTTACACCTTTCCACCTTTGGCCCAGCACCTGAGCCTCCCATGTCCCTAGGACACTGTGCAGCTGAATATCTCACACCTGAGTCACATGCTACTGTTGTGGACACATTATGGCAATCTGGTAAAATCAAGCATTTCACAAAATAACTGTGGTGCTTGGGCTTTTTGCCATCCACCCATTTTGCAAGTACCACTGTGATGTGCTAGAGCCGCTCTTCAGGGGCCTAGTTTTTCAGAAAATGCAGAGCAGAGAGTGCAAATGCCCTGTTGTCCCAACATAGATGAACTCACCTTCCACAAATGAGTCCTCTGAAAGAAAAGAAACCATGTTATCTCAGATCCTCAAATAAAATTACCATTTTGTGGAAGCCCTGATAACTTTAGTCATTTCATGAGAAGCAGCGCCTACACATATAAGCACACACATACACACCAGCCACTCTGCGTAGGCATATGTGTACACGTGCATATGTACACACAGCTACTGCGTACATCTATACATTCAGATGCTATAGATAGGTACAACATCTACATGTAGTCTCATAGTTAAATGAGCAATTTTTAATATGCAGACGTAGGTGTGGACGGTATGTGTGTCTCCCTCCCACGGGCATTTGGAACTGTGTGCTTCTCTTCGCATGCATGCACGCACAGCCTGTATCTGCATAAAAAGGCTAGAAGTCGGCATCAGCAGTGTTCTGCTCTTCCTGAAGGAAGAGCTGATGTGTTTAATAGCTCCAACTGGAGCAGGAGCGGGCAGCTCGTCCCAGCAGTACACTGCGGTTTCCTAGGTAACTGAACTTGAAATAAGGTGATGTCTGGAACTGGGTTTTATCAAATCAATTTGCTGAAGGTGCATACATGGGGAAAAAAAACCCCAAACATGTAGGATCCTACTCACTGTAAGAGCCAACAATATACCATTTATTTATTTTGGTAATTGAAGAGTTTGTTGTCTTTTAATGATCAGCAATGACATTTTCCCATTGAAGCCATCTGTGCGGGCAGGGGCGTGTAGAAAATATGACTGTGCATGTTATGCATTATTTACACAAGGCCACAGCTATGTGCTTTGCAGACAAATGAAGAAAAGACAGACCCCTGCCCTGAGGAGGCTGCGTGATGAGCACAGGACCCACCTTGCCTGTTTCTGGTACCTCACTTTACCCACGTGAGCAGCCAGAGTACAGCAGCCAGACTGACGCAGGCTAAGTTTCTTCCTGTCATAGACTTCCCACACAATGGTGGGCCACACGGTTGGGGCAAGGTCTACAAAATATTTGTGTGGTTACCTAGAGTGTCTGGCTGAATCGGAGATCAGTGGGAGGGAGGGCAATATCTGTAGGAAAATGAGACGTAGCTTCTCTGGTCATACCTCTGCCCAAAAAACCTAAATGAGATGAGGGCCTAGGGTCCAGAGCACATTTGCCTCTACTATTTAATTGTGCTTTTGGCTTGTGCCAGGTAGCACTTAAACAATTCCTAAGCACTGTCTGAGCATGGTATGGGCCAGGTAACATAGGAAGCGATACATACAGAGTGTGCCACTTTGATATATCCTCCTGCACTGCCCTCCAGCAGAATTTCTTCTCATGCAATGCACTTGTTCTCACACCAGTCCTCAAATCACTGTGAACTCAGCATTGTCCTGTTAAAAAAAAGTGACTAATAGGAGATGCTTTTTGCCATTTTTTAATTAGATGAGACAACGACACTTGGTCATAGCAGGGTCACGGGAGCAATCAACATGGCTATTCTTATTGAACCTAAGAGGGACCAAGTTGAGCAAGAACGGTGGAGTCTCTCATAGTCTGCGTTTAGACTGAGGCAAATGGAAGCAAGGCTTCCACAAGGCCATTGCCCAGAGTAGGGACAAAATAACCCAGCTAAACATGGCTTACATGCACGTTTCCAGCCAGAACCACCTGTTCACCAGGAATGCATCTAACACCAAACTGTACTGGCTCTGTGAGAGAGGGAGTCCCACCATGCCCCTTAGCAAATTTGGCCCATCCAGGTTCAAGCAACCCTTTTCATAACCTTTGTGAGGAACTGGAGCTCTCTACGCTGTGGGTGTGGGATGCATCCCATCTGCGATGTGGGGGGCTCCAGCCTGCCATTTCCTTAACTGATAGTCTTCTACAGCAACTGCATCAGACAAAACAGCAGTAACCTGGGACCACATCTGCCCGACAAGCTCTTGTGTCACCAAGCTGGGAACCACCTCCCACCCGTGCCCAGCATGTACATGGGGTAAATGGGATGTCTTTTCCTGGCTGGAAATTGGGAAGTGTTTACCATTTCCCTTTCCCTTCTTTCCCTTTCCCTTCCTCTTCTCCTTTCCTTTTTTCTCTCTTCTTTTTATTTTTTTCCCCCAAAAAGTAACTTTCACAATGAGAAACAATGTATCCCATCGGCTATTGACCCTGGTAATACATCTTTGTGCATGTGAATCTGTCTCAACATTCTTTGTTGCAACACGTGGGACATTGGGCTTTTACTAGTGCATGATGTTTAAGGCCATCCAAAGGAGGTGATACACTTTGTCCTTCAGGTGATAATCTACCAACATGGGTAGCAAGTAAAGAGCAGAGCAGCCCAGCACTCTTCAGTGTGGTGAGGCAGGAGCCTTTCACAGAGAAACCTGTGCTCCTCTGGAAGCATCCTCAGCTTGCTGGTTGGGCACTGATAACAGCTGTGGGCACTACAGTCTCTGTCTGTACAGCACAGGCTGCAAACAGCAAAAGCACAGTGACCTGTTCCAGGAAAGACAGCCTGACTCCACCCCAACATCTTCCTGAGACCAGTTAAGTGGTGCTGGGGGTAGAGGAAGAAAACCCAGAGCCTTATAGAAGGTGTGGTCTGTGAGGATGCTCCACAGAGCAGCTGTGAAAGGGCAGTCTGTCCAACAGCCTCCGACCCCCCTACCCTGCTCCAGCCTACTTGCTGATCCCACACTGCTTGCATCTGATTGGAAGGAGGCAGCGACTGATAGTCTACAGAGGTGGCATCTCTCTTGTCTGCTGGGATGGGACCTATCTGATGTGGTCCTCTATACCTCTGCTGGCTCCCACCCAAAGGAGGTGGCTCTTCCATTTCGCCTAGGCCTGGGGAGATAGCAAAGGCAGATGCAGCACCCACTTAAACAGAAACTGCTAACCCGGGGGTGAAGCCTGCAGAGACCAGTTTCAGAGCCTGAGCATGTCATTGTGCCTCATATATGGGGCAGGGGAAAGGGGACTGGGGGATGTGCAAGAGGCATGTGGCCTGCCCCATGGGACACAGTTCATGCCACAGCCTGTGTCTACTAACTTGTGGTCCCATTCAGGGGTGACCTGCTAGCCGACACAGTCCACATGGTTCTTCTGGCCTCAGGGGGCACCAGACAGCTCTGGGAATGTTTGTTACTATTATTAACACAGACATGGTGTCTGTGCCCATCTGCAGCACTTCCCTTACCTCACCAGGGTGCCATGAGGACAAGTACCTTAAAAGACACAGTCAAATGGGGCATCAGAGTAATGGAGATCATAAGAGCACCAGTTATAACAGCAGAAGATGATGACACATCAGTGCCTATCTTTCCATCACATTTTGTTTAGTCTGATGCTTCCAACACTCGTGACAGACCCTTGTCTAGGACAAAGGCCCCCAAGGAGGCTGGTACAGCAGCACCAGGAATGCTTTGTGCTGTTGCCGCTGCTGCATTCAAAGGGCTACACGCAGGCTTTCAGTAATCTGAATATCCTACTTTGGTCTGAACATTTTCTGCATTTAACCTCTGCCTTTTCTTAGTGTGCCTTTGAGGTGCAGAACAGTGCTGCAGTTTGGGCTTTGGCAGCTGCAGGACAGAGGAACCTCCAGAGCATCCCAGGCCACGGCCTACCCTGCATCCCTTGCACTGTATGCCCCATAACTGCCTGAAAAAGCAGTTCCCACATGCTATCAGGCAAATTGTGGCATGGTCTGATATGGGGTTTCCAGGTGCTCTGAGGAGCTTGCTCGTCATGCCCACAGGTTCTGTGTCTCTACAGCCCTTCAGTTCAGTATTAAGGACAGGTGGCCTCAGGGTTTCCTTTAGTTTGCAGCATCCTCCAAAGCTACTCAACATCCCAGGGTGTAAGAGGTCTTTAAAAGACAGGACACTGTCCGAGTTTATCCTGTGGCAAAGCAGGCTGGAGCAGTTCAGCAGTCTGCAGTGCCCATTAACAGAGACGCTATGTGATTTCCAAGGATGAATCCATGTTCCAACAGCTTCTTCCAAGCTAAATTAGCTTTGGGATATATGATTGCAAAACCGCAGCAATTAGCAGATGGCTCAGGATCAAGTCTGGGACCTGATGTGACCGCAGTCAAATGCAGAGGACGACTTCAGCTTCCAGTTTGGTACTGTGTCATCTTAATGCAAGTAGGGGTTTGGTTTTGCTTTTAACTGATGTTTAAACCAGAAAAGGAGGGATCTATTTTTATTTAGTAAGATATGCAGAAGCGTTATCAGCAAAAATATTGCCTGCAGTGTAGAGATGTTACATTTCATTTCAGACGAATGCTGCTAGGGCTGCCTGGGATGTGACAAAACATCTGACTGATTGTTCTCCAAGTGCTGCTCTGTAGCCCTTGGAAAATCAACACATTAAGTTTTCACTATAGGCAAGCAATTAGGCACAGAATCATTCAAATGAAATCAAAATCAAATCTGGAGAGAAAACTGCAGAACATTTTCTTGTCATTTTACCTCAGGAAGTTTCATTACTGCTGTGTTCAACACTATCATGACTGGCCTTGGGACAGTGCATCTGGAGATGGGGTCCACAGAGCAAGGCTGAAACCCTAGAGGGGGCTCAGTGATGAGCCTGCAAAAATGTTCACAGGTTGCTGAGCATACGTTAGGGTGGGAAATTCTGTGCATCCACCTAGCTCACCTCAGGCATACCATTCTGCGGTATGTTGTAGGGTTCTCAGCCCCTTCCCATCCCCCTTGGGGAAACAGAGGAAAGGGCTTTCTTCCCGGTCAGTTCACCTGGGCTTTTCTGGTGCAGAAGCAGAGCACAGAGAGCGGTGTCAGGGACAGGCTGTGCGCACCTCCCCGTGAAATCAGGTCACAGCCCAGGATCAAGAGTTAGAGAGCGCTCCTGGGTCTCCTCATTCACCCATGGCATTAGGGCTTATTGGAATTAGTTAGCTTAATAAATGAAAAATATATGCCATGCCTTCAGTGATGCTGAGTCCTATACCCACAGAACAGAGTTAGGATAACACTGTGTCCCTCTAGCTAGTATACCAGCATGAAATAAGTCGGACTGTCAGGAGCCAAACCAGCGCAAATAAGAATAAAAAACGTGTATTCAATAGTGAAGGAACAACTTACCAAGGGCAGAGGTGGATTCTCCCATTACATTCTCCCTCTAAGATCAAGTTGGGAAGCTTCTCTTGAAATATGTGCTCTAGTTCAACCAGAGCTCTTGCTCTGAAGTAGGAATTAGTTCAGTGAAGTCCTGATGTCTGTGCTATGGGAGAAGTCTGACTGAATTGCCACAATGGTCTCTTCTGGCCTTAAAGATGGGTGGATCACTACGTTGTCCTTTCCCTTTCATCCAGCCTCATATTTCACTTTTGTTTCTTTTCAAGTCTTTTTATGATACTCATATGAAATATCTGAGTGCCTCACAAGCTATGAATCACTTGATTCATACTCCCACTATGATTCAGACTCCCTTAACGGAGTCTGCCATCCCTTTCTCTCAGATGCACAACCAAAGTCCTGAACATGCAAGTCTCAACTTGCACCAAAACTCTGGGTCAGAGCTAAGGAGAAAACCTGAGCCTGTGCCATCTGCTCCCGCACCACAACCCCACCAGTGTGCCTCCAAATCAGCACATCTTACTGTGTGTTTCCCCTTCTAAGAAGAAATTGCATGAAAAACTGAACCTGTTTGCCTATGTTGTTTTAATTGTGCAGTGTTTCTTCCTGCCTCCACTTACAACATATTTGCCCAATCAGAGACTGCTCACATGCCCGTTTACCTCAGACAGGAATCAGAGAAGGCAGTTCTGCACTTTCTCTGCTTATCTCATTTCTGGACCAGGACAAAGGTTTAAAGGAAGAAGAGTGCAAGCCCGGGAGAGTTGTGTGAAACATGTGTCATTTCTCCTACCAGCTCAAGGGAAGCTGTTGCAAAGTAAGCAGAGATACCAGCTGTGCGGAGCCATCTTCCAGTAGGCTGGTGCAGAAACCATGCCACGTTCACTGTCTGGGAAGCCCATTAAGTTTGAAGAAGGAACCCCTGTCTTGCAAGCATGGGAAGGAGGTAAATGACAAGCATGAAGCTGTAGACTGAAGCCAGCTGGACTTCCACTTGAGTTAAGGCATGTTTGCCTTCATCACATTCAGCTGCGCCCCTGTGCTCCACGTTTGTTTATATCCACCTTATCAGCTGCAGTGGTGCTCCTAGAGAGAGCAGTTTTCTATTTATAGGCACCAGCAGTACATCCCTCACCTCCAGGACTGCAGGGTAATCTGTGTCCTCTGGCTGCTGACAATTGTTTCTCCATCTGGGCTAGAGACATAGGCACTCCTGCTTCCACCCTAGGAAAAAAGAGATTTTGTTCCCAAGCCCCAGTCTCTATCCCTTTCTGCAGGAAGATAAGCCATAATGGTTATTTCTGTTTTCCTCTTTTTTAAACTCATGTGATTATACTTAACCTAGCAAATAAACAACTATAGTTGATATGCTGAAATGCTATCAAGCTAATCAAGATGATTAAAGCATATGGGAATATTTCATGTCTGAATAAAAAAAATAAAAATTCTCCTGTACAGCAAGGGGTCTCAACCTGAGCTCCAGACACCTGAGTGATGTCAGGGTGGGCTGAGGTCATTCCCACCTCAGGGTGTACATTTGCACTAAACTGGAGCTATCTTTTCACTTTTTCACCCCTCGCCCCTTTCCTGAGCGGTCACTGGGAACATTCAGCTAATCAGGTCCCACCTTAGCTCCTTCTGAGGAATAAATACACACAGTTGATGTTTCTGAAAATCTTATAAAGGATCAAAGAAAATAAGTCTGGAAATTACCTTAGTGACTCATCTATTCCAGCTACCATCTCCTCACAAAACCTGTCCCAGTGCTTCACTGTAACCAACTTTGGAAACTTTTTTCTTTTGCTTAATATTAATCTTTCTTATTGCAATTTATAACTTTCATTCTTGTCCTGTTTACTACAGAGCTGATGAATAGATTGTATGATGAAGAACTGATAAAGTGCATGGTAGAGAAGTGGACAGTGAGATCATAGAATCAGAATTGTCTAGGTTGGAACCGACCTTTACGATCATCAAGTCCAACCATCAACCTAACACTGCCAAAACCACCACTAGACTACGTCCCTAAGCACCACGTCTACCTGTCTTTTAAATATCTTCAAGGACGCCAACTCCACCACTTCCCCGGGCAGCCTAGATGCCAGATGAACTGAAAACTGACTGAACTGCCAGGCTCAAAGGATTGCAATCAGCAGCATGAAGTACAACTGGAGGCCAGTCACTGGTGGTGAGCACCAGGGCCTGATGCAAGGGCCTGGACTGTTTAATATCTTCATTAATCACTTCGATGCTGGGACCGAGCGTACCCTTAGCAAAACTGCAGATTGCACAAAACTGGGAGGAGTGGCTGATACACCAGCGGGTCATGCTGCCGTGCAGAGACACCACAACAGGCTGGAGAAATGGGCTGACAGGGACCTCATGAAGTTCAACAAAGGGAAATCCAAATCCTGTTTCTGGGAAGGAATAAACCCATGCCCCAGTACAAGCTGGGGGCTGACTGGATTAAGAACAGCTTAACAGAAAAGGACCTGGGGGTCCTGGTGGACACCATGTTAACCTTGAGCCAGAGATGCGCCTTTGCAGCAAAGAAAGCTGAAAGCTTCAGGGTCTGCATTAGAAAACATGTTGCCAGCAAGTCAAGGGAGGTGATCCTTCCCCTCTGCTCAGCACTGGTGAGACATATTTGGAGTGCTGTGTCCAGGTTTGGGCTTCCCAGTAAAAGAGAGATGGGGACATACTGTACCAAGTCCAGTGACGGGCTACAAAAATGATTAAGGGATGGAAGAATCTGACATATGAGCATATACGTCAGATGCTGAGAGAGATGGGCCTGTTCAACCTGGAGAAGAGAAGGCTCAGAGGGATCTTCTCCATGTGTATAAATACCTGATGGGAGGGACTAAAGAAGACAGAGCCAGACTCTTCTCAGTGGTGCCCAGTGAGAGGACAAGAAGAAATGGACACAAACTGAAATACAGGAAATTCCATTTAAATACAAGAACAAACCCTTTCTAAGTGTGATTAATGACTGGCACAGGTTGCCCAGAGAGGTTGTAGTATCTTCCATCCTTGGAGATATTCAAAATCCAACACAAAATGGCCCTGAGCAACCTGCTCTAGCTGACCATGCTAATAACACAGGCTTGGACTAGATGATCTCAAGCAGACTCTGCCAATCTCAGCAATTCTGTGGTTCTATTTCCTTCCCCTCCCAGTAACCTTTTACATTCTTGAAGGTAACTACCATGTATCGCTCCTCAATCCCGGTCAGTTCAATCTTTCTTCAGAAGAAATAACTCACTGCAGGCTCCTGCACCTTCTTCAGTCTCTTCTCAAAGTGCAGTGGTCCACACTGGACACAGTGCCCTAGCTGGACTTGAATAACAACAGTCAGTTTCAGAGTTCACAGGCCGCAGACAGAGTCAGGTGAGCAGACAGATCTGAAAGAGAGAGAAGAAAGGGCCAACAAGCAGACAACAGCTGCTATTTACCCACTAAGAGCCAGCAGGCAGTGAAAAAAATTTCTGTTTTAGGTATTGTAGCTGAGATATCTTTAGAAATTTTGTAGAACTTTATATTATACCGGTTTTGGAAAGAATGTGTTTGGTCTGCCCCCCCCCCCCCCCCCCGTTAAGTTCTTTAATTGTTCCCTTTTTAAAAAAAAACCACCTGAGACCCGATTCCCCCCATGTGCCTCGCAGAGGACTAGCGTTTCAGAGGGCAGACGATGCCGGTGAGCTCCCCTGTGCTGCGCCTGCGAGCTTGGCAGGGAGTGGACTTTTCCCGGTACTCCAGAAGCCAGGATGGGAGCCAAGAACCAGGAGCAAGAGCAGCCAAAACAATCAACTTCAATGTGCTGCACTCTAAAAAATATGAGCATGTGTCAAAGTAGGAAGGCTCACAACAAGGGGCTGTCTTGGGCTGTCTTGTTTATGGTGTCATTCCTCACCCCTGCCTCCTTCTCCCGCGTCTCTGTTGCCAAACACAGGTACGTAGCCCATTTCAAAATACAGTAGAAACTAAGGGAAGAAAAAATTCTTTAGGTCATACAAGTACGAATTCCTCCCTCATAACGAAGGCCACCCTCTTAGTACCCTGTCAGCCTGTTATGTACTGACAGTTTTCACCCCTGCAGAGCAGGCACCAGATGGGTAAGGGAGGGAAGAAGTTGTGCTTTTCCTTGGCTAATAGCTTTATTCTGAAAACCTAAGGAGGTTGTTTTGAGCTGCTTGATGGTTCCTGCCTGCTGTATTACTAAAGCAAAGACAGTGAACAACACAAAAAGTATCAGGCAGACAGACTGCAAACTGGAGTCATAAACTGGGAGAAAGCAAGAGAGGATGCTACCGGCAGAAGATGGCAGCAACCAGTGACTCCCAAGCACACCAAGGTATTGACCTGTGAATAAACCTGTACCGTTTCCGTATAGTCCAAAGACCTGCCATCCTATTTAACCCAGAGAAGGTTTTCAAACCTTCTAGCCTGCTTGGGCAATATCCATTCAAACCAAAGAGGCCATTCCCAGAGTAGAGACAAAACCAGATATCTCACTATTTAGAGACCACGGAGCAATGTGCTTGCAAAATTAGGAAGAGGGGAAACCTTAACTGAAGTCTGATATGTATACTCTGATATTGCATGTATCTGTTTCATGGCTGGTTTTAGCTGCAGTCTTTCTCTGTCTATTTATTTTGAATTTAAAGATCTGGGTGTAGTACCAATGTATACTTGTATAATACAAGAACGTAAGATCTAAAGACAATGTGGATATAGGAATCAAGAAAAAAAGTGTCATTATTTTGAGTGAAACACAATAACAAAATTAGAATTTAAACCATGTCTTTGTGTCACTAGTATGAAATGAAGAATTCAATTTTAAAGCTTCTTTTCCCCTCCCTGATTTGGCAGGCCTATTAGTGAGCAAGAAGATACCTGCTGATCTTTCATTAGAAGGGCTCTTAGCTCTTCACCTGCTTGGCTGGTGACAGTGACAGCACTTCAAGGGGGCGGGGGCTTGGCAGCCCTCACTACTGGGGATCCAAGGTGCTAGCAGAGACCTCTTGGGGTTTGTCCTGCAGAGCAGACCGTCAGTTGTGCCAACCATATTCTTTGACACAGTAACAGACTTATGGACATTTACTTCTGATTCAAGCTTTAGTGGAAATTTATGGTCATTTATGGGCATTTACTTTCTGGTTCAAGCTTCCATCACACTACACAAAGCAAAAGATCACAGGGACCAACTTTGGTCTCCTGGATGGATCCAAGGACCCATTTTACAAGGATTATCACTCTGCTCTGCCTGCTGTAGAAGACAGGACCACCTCCTTGGCTTCTCCTCTATGTGAGGTGATCTCTGTAGGGGTGTAGGTGAGGCCCTGAGCACTGGTGATGCTGCACCTATTTTTCTTTCTACTAAACTTTCCCGGCTTTACTGAGATCTGAACTCTGAGAGGTAGTGATAGACATAATTCTGTCCTCCTCACTTTGCTTCCATTTTTACAGATGGCAGGCTAGGTACTCCTGAATTAGGATATCTATTTTCAGAATAGCAACAATGGATTTCAATCTCTGATGTATTTAATGAGAAATTATAAATTAATAGTCTTTCTTCACAGAAGATCTATGCTAAATCCATGCGGGATCCTTAAGAACTGCATAGTGAAAATAATTGACTGGCTGTACAGCTGTAATAAACACAATTTAATCTAGGAATATCAGGACAGTCTAAAATTTAAAAAAAGAAGCACTAAAATCACATGGCAAAAGGGTTTAATGTGTCCTCAGCAGAGCTGGCTATGCCAAATTTAATTAAGGAGTTCTATTTGTGTCAATAAATTATCATCCAAGGTAAAATAAAAGTAATTCAATTTGTTAAAATTCAATTTTATTTAGGTGCACAATTAGTGGGTTTATCCTATTGCAAAATAATTCAGCCAAGAAATCAATTTTAGCACCAACAGAGTACAACTGAGTCTATAAACAGTCTTCCAATACTAACTGGATACAGCTATGGACAGGGTGTTTTATATAAATGGCATATTTCTCTTCCACATACACACACAGACAAATAGATATCTCTGTAACCATTTCCTAAAAATCATTAGTTGAATGCTACTGTAATACTACTAAAACTAATAACAGTATTTTTTTACAGAAATTGCTGAAGGCAGCTTCAGGAATGAGACAAAGTGAAAAAAAAATAATACAGCGTTCATAATCTTGTCTGTCTGCATCTCTGGTTTATTCAAAGGCTATGTCTTAGTCCTATGTTTCTTCTTTACTGTTTTGCAGTAAAATATGGATGAAATCAGATCAAGAAAATGGTACGAAGAACAAGTCTAAAGGATACTTGCAAGTGAGTTCTCCACCATCGCACTGCTGCAGCAAAGATGAAAAACATTTCCAATGCTGCCAACTACACCAGGACGCCTGCTAACCAGTCGGTAGAAGCCTGGTTGTGGAGGATGGGCAAGATGTGCTCATGCATATTTTATCTAGGAGGCCTTGATAAACCCACCAAAAAGTGAATTGCAGCCCAGAAAGATAATTGCCATCACTGGGAAATTGTCACATCACCTAAACTGAGACACCCAGTAGGTAATTAAGGTAGTAGCTGCCTAATGTGTCTGCCCTGGCAAATTGGGTCACTCCTCGTTTTGCCCAGCTCCACTGATTGCACATCCTGTATGCATGATAGCTCCCTTTGGGAATGAACATCCAATAGGAAACTGAAGCACCTTGAGAGGACAGCATCTCCCAGGGTCTGCAAAGAGAGGGCACTTGGAAAGCAAGAAGTTTGGCTGCCGCCACAGGAGACGCTCCTTGAACTCTATCTCAGCAGACTTTGCTCTCTAAACCTTTTATTTAGTGACAAGGAATGGCATACCCTTCCTGTTACAAAAAGCCCTTCTCTGAAGGCTGGAAGAAAAGCCATGTCATTAATATACACATTTTGAGGAGAGTAAATGCCACGTATATGTCTGTGAGTGTACACATGTATGAGCAGGTGTGTTTTTAATGTTTCAGCTGATATGCAGCGAGGCTGTGGTCAGTCCAGAGCTTGCTAGGCTTGAGTGATCGGCAATTTGCCCCTCCACACCTATTTGTCCCAGGATCTCTGCCTGATGCCATCCACAAAGACCTAGCAACAGATTTATGAGGCCAGTTCACCATAGAGTACTTCAGGACCCACAGCTTTACGGAAGAGAATGATATTTGTAGGTGTCATATTCTCTTTCACTGTGGTTATTAGCCCTTGGGGTACAAGGAGGGCTGGAGGTAGGATTTGGGTTTATGGTAAAGATATGTTCTAATGCTCAATTTCCTTCTGGATTCTACAGAGCCCCCAGAATTAGGCAGAAAGATGGTTATCAGGGACCAATTAATTCTTTTCATTCTTATTGTGGTCCTCTTGCCACAGTTAAGGGTACAGTTGGGATTGGAATTAGAGTGAGGACAGCAACACTTTCTAGAGGCCAGTCTTTTCTAGAGGGTGTAAAACACTAGGGAAATGACTGGTGGTGCTGTGACCAAGGCCAAAGGTTCTCTTTTCCCATAGGGAATGAGCCCTTGGCTATTGGCAGGCACAGTGGATGGGGTGCACTTGGCTTCAGCAGTTCACTTTAATGAGGCATACATCATTGTAGAGCCTTCAAGAATCTAAGGGCAGCTGGTGTTAACATAGGCAAAATTATGTGCTCCTTTAGGGGCGGGTGTCACCTCCTGTCTGTGAATAACATTAGAGCTTGTGTTGGGATTATAGTTGTAGCTTGGAAAATATAAAATGTCAGAAGCACAACTACTTCTTGCAATATGCAAGGCCTACAAACATAGTGAGAGGATTTGTGTTGAGAAGAGGAAATTCTCTTCAAACCTTTTTACGACACAGATTGGTTCCTTGACTTATAATTGTGATCAGGGTTTGAAGAGTTTGGAAACCTTCATGAGCCCAGGATATAGCTGAATGCTACAGCATTTGTGCAGCTACAAAGAAGACAAAGGTTGGCAAAGGTCCTTTGTCCTATACATGCTCTTTTAATGCAGGGATTGGTCCCCTGAAATCAGAGTTAGGGGTGGGTATAGGGTCTGCAAATGTCAGCCGCAAGTGCACCATATTACCACATTCTCCACTGCACAGAGGCAGAAAGCAGCTGGTTTCAGCAATGATCCATACTCTTTCAGTGCAGGAAAACGCATAAACCCTAAAGCGTCAATGGACAAGCCTGTTCCCACGTGCTGCAAGATGAGCTGGGGAAAAGAAACACTGGTATTGGCATGACTGGGCAGGGGCAGGGGCCATTAGGCTTTGCTCTCTTCTTCTGCAGGGACCGATCACTTGGGGTAGCAATCATGTGAGACAATTTGTATTTTTTAAGAGCCCTTTGAGCGGCCCGCAGTCACAGTAAGAGTAGAGACCAATGCTCTCTTTTACTGTGGGGATTGCTGCCCAGGGTACAATTACAGTAAAGATTTGAGCTGGGATTATCTTTTCTCCCTCCCCAGCTTGTTTCCGCTGCCTTCTGCAGTGCCTGTGTGGCAGTTCATTCCTTCTGGAGTAAATCAATCATCTCCCTCCCAGAGGAAATCTGAGCACAAGTGATAGAGGAACAGTGCAAACAGATATTGTGGCCACAGATGCCATTGTATCCAGCTCTTCCCTCCCAAGACAAGCTCCAGCAGTGTCCTAGCAAGCCTTGCAGCCTCCCCCTTTGTCCCAGGGGACAGATCACAGGCTCATCACGCAGGCACCAACCAAGGAGTCTGTGATACAACCATCCCTGGCACTTAAAGCACTTTGGATTTAAACCCCACACACATACAAAATAGTGATCTCCATGTCTCAGAGTCACAGGGTTGGCACAGTGCATCAAAGGAGACTTTCGTAAAGGACTATCCTGGCCACCCCACACCAGGAGTGCAGCCCTGAGCACCATGGACATGAGTCACGTCACACCAAGCAGCAGCACTTCTCTCCATCACACCATGCAGAGACAGCAGTGAGAAAATAATTTGAACTGCTTAGGGAAAAGAAGCTCCAGAGGACTTCCTTCCCGCACTGACCACTGATCCCACATTTAATGCTCGGTCAGGTGTTATAGAAGTCTTTCTTCCCACAACATTTCATTCCTTCACACAGTTCCCAATTTTATTTTTTTTGGTCCATGGTTAGTTTTGCTGCAGGGTAATACAAAGCCCTAGAAGAGTTTAGGTAACGGCAGGATAACTTGATCCAATAGAAAAGGGGGAAATAATGTTACTACCTCCCAAAAGAAGAAGGAAAAGAAAGTGATTAAAATTGTGAGTTTATATTTACAATAATTCTCAAGTTAAAACAACTCAAAACATTTCTGTGCACTGAAAAAAATCTACATTTTTACTGTAATTTCTGCCCCAAGTCTTCTGCACACTTATCATGCATGACACAAATATCAACTCTTCACACCACCTCATCTGTCACACTGCATGACCCAGAACTACTAATAACAGGCATTTATGTAATTTTCCTCAGATGAGCAATACCTTTTAACTCATTAGGAACATTCACCCATGAACAAGATCATAAAGATGCCTTGGAGTGACATATCAGCCATGGGTCAGAATCTCCTATGAACTGTATCAGCTTCAGGATTTCACCTCATACCACAGACACAAAGTCATGATGCAATAAACAATAAAAAATCCAACAGGCACAAGGAGTTTAGGATCTATTAAGACCGAGAAAGGACGTTACTTACCAAAGCTCACGAAGGAACCTTGTGGCATGACCTCAACACTGGTCATGCACCTCTGACATTTATACGTTGTGCTTCCGGCTCCCAAGCCACATTTTCTATTGCTCCTAGACAGCTGTCATCATCCACATGGCAAAGAGTGAATGAGTTAAGGTTTATTCTGGTTGTAAACCAGTTCAGTTACTTGTGGTGTTGGTGGCACTGGTGAAGTGAAGTTGTCTTTGAACACTAAGGTAGCTTTGTGCATGCAAATATTCTTCATTACGAGCATTGGTTGAAAAAGAAGAGAGTAAAACCTTACTAGTTCGTTCTTGCTTAAACCAGCTATCTTGCCACCCTACAACATAAATCAACATATTCGGGAAAAGATACATTTACTAAGCTTTACATTCAACCTACCTTTGTGCAATAGGTAGCTCCAGTCTTTTAGACCTTACACATCTTTCTTGAATACTGCTGGGCAGGAGAGGTCATTGCAACAATCCAGCAATGGGTGTAGCTGAAGGAAGAACCTTTCATCTCTTCATCTCCATAGGCAAATTTTGCTTGGATATGTAGAGGAGTTATGTGTCTCTCACATTCAGTTGCATTCAAAATCCTTTAAAAAGGACATTGGTATCTTAGATCAGAGCCAGTCTGGAGGAAGTTTCTGGTCACAAATGCAGAGAGCATAGACATAATTTTATTTCTCCTTTAAATACTGATTACCAGGAAGCGGAAGTGTTTTTAAATACCTTGCTTCCAGTGTCCTGAGGTTTTTAATGGAAACTGAAAATTATGAAGGTCATGTATTAATATTTCATTGACCACCAGTCAAAACAGGTTGTCTAGCGAATGTTTTATGCCTTCCCACCTGCGCAGCATTGCCACTGCCCTCCATTAAGGACCTGATTCCCATTAGCTTCTTCTGATTGATGGGGGGAAGGGGAACATGTTGTGTGTGCAGTGCTGGAATAGGGAATGAGATTTTTGCAACCTTTCATTTAAAAAAGAAATCCTTGGGGGGTCTGTGAATGGCAGGTGGTACTAGTGATCTCTCAGAGCCCTTCAGACCTAATGGCACGATGACACCAAAGCTAACCTTTATTCAACAACCCTCTCCATGTCAAGGATTGACATTGTTGATTTCAGAAAGCAATGATTGCTTTTCCCTTGGTTTACTCTGTTGAGGAAAAGGCCGGTTGGAAATCACTGGTTACTGTTTTGATTGAAGGCATCAGGACTCTGGATATTTCTTCTTTCTTTAAAGGCACACATTAGGATGCTGACTATCTGGAGCTCACTATGGAAAATATTCTAGTTGGGGTGGACTGCCTGCCAGGAAAGACTGATGGTTTGCTTCAGTAAAGGAAATTAAACTAAAATAAGACCTGAATCTGAAGCTCTGGCCACAGCCTGAGTTGAGATGTATTTGTGTTTCTAAAGGACTCCTAAAGAAACTTAATTTAATCCTAAAACCAAAAGAAAACATTTTGTATTTGTACTTATTTTTCACTGGTTCTGGCTAGGATCAGAACAAATGACATCCACAAAATGACAGTGGGAGATTTTTGTCTTAAAGGAAAATTGGAAAAAAATACTAGCTCTCTGCAAAACAATTGTGCTTATGAGGCTGCTGGACTAATTTTGCAGACATGAGAGCTGCAACTAATCACACTAAAACCAGGCTGATGTGAATCCATTGATACCTCAGACACATGTTGAAGCCTTGAAACCATAAGGGTAGGCACTTACCCAACTAGCAATGTTTTCAAGAAGAGTCAAACACCTATTGTAAAATCACACGTCTTTCTGGATCTGAGTTGCAGGAGTTTGCCCAAGGTTTGCTCCACTCAGCCCTTTCACAGCGCTCTCCGGGTACCTTTCCCTGCCCTTGCAGTCTTTGCTCATGTTCTTGAAACCTTTCAGTACGTCTCTGTTTAAGGAGTTCATCAGTTTGCTGTGACTCCATTCCCTGTGTCCAGCTTGCCCATACGCACAACCAAAGAGCTTTTCCCCCTATGAACATCCCTGGGCAGAGACCAACATGGAAAAATTCTGCTTTCTGCAACGTTACCTTCTGGGGTTTATCCACATGATAAAGGACAAGTGACAGATAGGAAGCTGCCTTTACATGGCCCCAGAGAAGACTGTGCCACAGAGAAAAGATGTGCGACAAAGAGCCACATTTTCGTAAGGATGCCCCCAAAATTACCACATACTGTGTTATGAATCTTCACAATTGGGTAGTCCCTACCATCTCCACAGATTAAACAAACGGTGTTTGAAGTGAGGAGGGCAGGCAGAGGATATTTTGCCTTAACATTGTCCCATAGGTTTTCTACAAAATATATACAAGCAATAAAACTTGTGCACCAGTGCACAAGAGTATTAGCACAGGGTTTTGGACAAGAAGTGGAAAACATGTCTCACTTGAAACTGAAAATCTCTCTCACTTGAAACTCAAGAGAGTACCCAGATCAGAAAAAGAAGTCAGACAAGTGCATTTATTTGCCCCAGAAAGCATTAACATCAGAACTGATTGTATTATTATGCTTTAAAAGAGATTAATAATTGGGTAGAAGGAAGAAAAAGGGGACAGCTTCTCAAACTTCTTTAACACTAGAAAATGAAGGAGATAGCAGGGGATTCATCCATCTGTTAGGGAAACTGAAATGATGAAAAAAAAATCTATAAAAGCTTCATTTTTATTGTTTTTCTAACCTCATTTCCAGTAGTCTTCCTATTACCTGCTCTGTTCAGAGAATCATTCTGCTGTTCCTTAAGATGTTTTTCCCCATGTTAGTTTGCATCATATATTTTTATTAAATCAATTACCATGTAATTTACATCATATTGCGTAATTAAGGGAAAATTGTTTTGCTAAGGAGCCTGTTGGAGGATGAATGGAATCAATCAACTTTAATATAAGACTAGCCTCTTCATAAAGCCATTCATTTCCAAGTTTAGTCCTTGGGAAACAATAAATGGAATGCTATTATACTGCCTAGAAAATATGACACTATGGTACATCTTAAATGTTTATGACAAGTCCACTGCACTAAGCTGAAACATATTTTTTTTATAACTCAGGTGAAAAAAAAAGGGGCCTATTTTAACAAGGGCTGGGATGCTAATAGGTGGCAATTCATTGTCTGCAGATGATTAAAGGAAAAATGAGGCAGAAGAAAAAGTTTCCAGGCCATCACTTCTACTGGGAGCATCAGGATTTCAAACACTGGTAGGAGTTAGAAGAGTGTATTGGTGAAATAAAAAGATATTTTCCTCATTTCCCTCCACTAAGATGTCAACTCTGCCATACTTACTGCAGTACAGCAGTCGTGCTGGAAAACTGGCAATTATACTTCTACCAGTCCTCAGCATTTTACGAGTACCAAATATAATTTGTTTCTGTGGCATCATGCAATGCTAGGCACTTGTAGAGAAATGCAGAGAGTGCTGCAGTCCTAATGTGCTTGTTATCTGCACTCTGGGGTACCCCGATGATAATTGCTTTCAGAAGAGGCATCATGCCTAATATTGCTAATTTACAAAGTGACGGAATAGCAGCTCTAAACCTGTTTTAGGCAGGGAGTTCCTAAAATCTTTGCATATTCCTCCCTTGCTTCCTCCAAAATTCCTATCTCCTCCTCTCTCCCTTTCTCTGCCATGTACCCTATAACAAAAAGGTTGGCAAGACCCTTCTTATGTTTAGAAACATGGGGGGGGGGGGAAGGATGTTAATCTGTTGTCTGCTTCCTGCCTCCACTCCAAAAGCTTAAGGGAGAAAACAGTTTAGACAACCAGTTTGGCTCCACACTTGTCTGTATGAATTTTCTTGTTGCTGTTGGAAATGAAACTCTTGACAAATAGCACAATACTATGACCCTCTGTTGTTCTCAAGGCAAAGGAGAGTGAAACCACACATGGCTAAAGGTAGCCATGTTGCAAACGGTGTGGGCAGGTGTTCAAGTCCATGCAAACGACAGCAACAGCACCGGTGTTGAACGTGGGACTGGGACATTGCCTCGGGAGCAGCCTTTCTCATCATCCTTCACACCGCAGTTTTGTCTTAGTGGTTTCACTTACCCGGTAAAACTTTTCCCATAGGTTGTTTTTCTTCTTCTTTTTCTTCTTCTTTCCCACCCTCTCTCAGATTCAAGGCTGGGGTAGTGAGAGTGTTTGCTTAATAACACAGAAACCAAGATTTTTTTGGCCTAATGGCAAATAGCGATTGCCATGGTCACTTGGTCTTCATTTTGAAGGCAATAAACAGAAAGAAGGGAAAGGTGAGTGAGGCCTCAGTAGCCACTCACAACCATTTTTTCCCCTTTGATAAATTAGCTTCAACAGGCACTTGACTAAAACAATCTGATTCTGTAGCTTTTGCCTGGTACCTTAACTAAGCACTGACAGCAGAACAAAGTACAGGCTATACTGAAAACAGACACTCCTGAATTATGCTCGGCTGAGTATTTACAGAAACAGCAGATCATAAGTAATGTGGGGTTTGGTTCTATTTCCAGTTTGATGAAGTTAACTCTCTGGGTCTTAATTGCTGAAAGGGAGACATTCTTGATTTTGTATCATTTTTATTTCAGTACACTGGGTTTTTGTTTTGCAAAACCAAAATGGGAATACTCAAGAATTTTCCTTGCCTTAACTAAACATCTCGATTTCAGTATCTTGATCAGCTCTGGACACATTTTCAAACATGTATTAATCATAAAGGAGAGGTTACATTTATCACAGTCCCCTCTAGGAAGTATATAAAATCCACATTAATTGTGTTTGCCTGCATTCGCTGAGCAGGAAAAGAAATAAGTAAATTAGCTTCCTGGAGCACCTGCCTCTCTCATTGCCTGGGACTCCACTCGTCGGCACATGGCGGGTGAAGAGAAAGTCCAGGACAGACTGCAATGTCAGCCTGTGAACTGTTTTTCTTAGGGGATCTGCGAGTGCTGCCACACATGCTTTGTGGTCTGGCAGGGGAGAGAACAGCAATGGTAGCACATCTAATGCCCAGCAAAGGGTTGCTTTTTAAAGCCTGCATGTTTCCCCACTAGCTAGCTAGGAGGTACTGGAGCCAACAATAATTTGCTATGATGAGGTCATGACCCAAGATGGGAGAACTGTTTCTTGCCACCAAAGAATTTAGGCGCAGCCAGTGAAAAGACCCGACTGTGGGTTTTAGAAAACAAAGAGAAGAAAATAACTTTTCACGTGGAATAAAATTCACCCATGAGTAAGCAGTGTTCAGAGGTGGGCTAGACAAACTCACATGAAAACTGGTCTATGAGTAGCTCCAGGCACAGGGAGCAGGGAAGAACATCATCTGCTGGTTGGTGGAGTCAGCCTTGGGCACTCTTGGATGAGATGTCATGCATGCAGTATTTCACGATGGTGATTGCTTGCCTCTCTGTTGTGAGAGAGACACGTACACAGAATACAGAGAGTCAGGTAGATGCTGCAAAGCTTACATTGGCTCTGGGTTTCCCAGCTTGGGGGGGTTGGTTTCAGCTGACCTGTGCCTGTAGATGACACTCCTCAAGCCCGTGCTTCAGCTGGGAAGAATATTCACTTCCCCAGCAGATCTGCCAGGTGTTGTCTGACAAGATATATAAGGCAGTGAAACGTTCCCTTTTAAACCCTTGTAATGATCCTGCAGCGAAGCCAGATACCACATTTTTGATGAGTGTGCTCTGCCAGGTGATGTATAACTTCAGAGGGAAAGCAAAGGCTTTCCCCTCTGGGGAAATATCTGAGCGAGCCGTTGGAGCATACCATGATATACTGAACCCAGGGCCGGGCTGCCCTAATCTAATGATGCACTGAGCCAGGCGTAGCTGCTCCTCCCTGCTCCCACAGCAAGTACCTATATTTTTAATGCCTCCTTTTCTTTCCAACAGGTGTTTAGGCAGAGATGAGGAGGAGGAAGGAAGGGGAGAAAAGGAGGAAAAAAACCACCCAGTGCTGGGGAACTCTGGAGTCCCTTGTGTGAAATGTCGTTGAGGATGTCCGGTCACTTGCAGGCAGAAAAATGGCATGAGGAAGCATCTATCCAATGCCTCCAGTTGAAACAGATAACATTGAGGAAGTCTTAGTTTACTTATGGGTGAGAGAGAAGGAGATGAAGACAAGAAGGGCTCTTGCATCACTTGGGGAAAGGGGCAGCAGCAACTGGGTTATTTGGGACTTTCCCAGCTTTCACCTCCAGGCATGGAAATACTTTCCCCTTGCCATTACCATGCCAGTGATTTTCTAAACAGTTTAAGTCATCTTCCCCACTTACTTTAAACTGCACAGGATAGGCAAGGCATAAATTTGGGCACCTGTCCTAAGTCTGAAAAACTGTATGAAGAAAATTTTGAAGAGTCAGATTTTGGGTCAGCTGCAATTATTTCCTACTGTCAGTAAGTGTTAGAAAGCTGTGTGTTAGTGTGCTGGCAGTTGTTTAGATATTGGTCCTGTGAGACCGTTGCTCAAAACAGAGCAGGCTTTGCAAAGGCTAAAGCTGCTGCTAAAGACACAACACCTTGTTCACATCTACGTAATCAGATTGGGCTCCACATTTACAAAGGCTGAGGTATGTAATAGCATAATCATACAGTAACTCAGGTAGAAAGGGATGTCCAGTTGTCACCTGACCCTACCCCTCTGCTCACAGCACAGCCAGCTTTAAAGGTAGGTCAGGCTACTTGGGGCTTCAGCAAGCTGAGTTTTGAGTATGCCTGAGGATGGAGATCCTGCAGTGTCTCTGGGTACTTGTGCCAGTGTTTGACCAACCTTGTTGTGAAGTTTGTTCCCTTGAGATCTATCTGGAATTTTCCAAGTCTCAGCTTGTGTCTTGTAGCCTCTTGTCCTGTCACTGTGGACCTCTGGGAAGAGTCTAGTTCTATCTTCTCTATACCCTCCCATCAGGTAGCTGCAAACAGCAACAAAGTTCCTTTTCTGCCTTTTATTCTTAAGGCTGAATAAATCCCGTCCCCTCAAAGACACAGGTGGAAGAGAGCTGGGAAGGGTCTACCAAAGGAAAGGCAGGAGCTTCAACTAACAGTATCCTGGGCTGCGTTAGGAGAACCATTGCCAGTAGGTTGAGGGAGGTGATCCTTCCCCTCTGCTCAGCACTGGTGAGGCCACACCTGGAGTACTGTGTCCAGTCCTGCGCTGCCCAGTACAAGAGAGACATGGAGCTACTGGAGAGAGTCCACTGAAGGGCCACAAAGAGGACTGGAGCCATCTCTTATATGAGGAGAGCCTGGGAAAGCTGGGACTGTTCAGCCTGGAGAAGAGAAGTCTCAGGGGGGTCTCATCAGTGCATACAAATATCTGAAGGGGGGGTGCAAAGTGAAGGCAGGCTCTTTTCAGTGGTGCCCAGCGACAGGACCAGAGGCAGTGGGCACAAACTGAAACACAGGAGGTTCCCTCTGAACATCAGGAAACACTTTTTAACTGTGAGGGTGACCGAGCACTGGCACAGGTTGCCCAGAGGTGTGGTGGAGTCTCTCTCCTTGGAGATACTCAAAAGCGGTCTGGACATGGTCCAGGGCAACCTGCTCTAGTTGGCCTTGCATGAGCAGGTGGTTGCACCAGGTGACCTGCAGGCATCCCTTCCCACCTCAACCACCTTGTGATTCTATCAACTCTCCTCTGAGGCAAACTGAGGCTCTGGGTGGAGCAGAGTTTGCAGCCTATGTCAGGGAGCAGCAAGAGCAGGGCTGCTCCCTAAGGCACAGGAACAGGGAAGGACCACAGCTATGGTTATATGGGGGCTGGCAGGAGGACGCAAGAGGAGAATGAAAGTTGGACAAAGCACCCTCTGCTGAGGAATGCTTAGTCTGTAGGAGGGCTGGGATGTTTCTTTTAGGGCTCAAACTGGTAAGGGCCAATGTAAACATGAAAGCCTCCAGCCCACACTGGACATGTGTCAGCGGCGTGGGAAGAAGCTGCCCAAGGAAATTGAGGGCTGATACCAGAATCCATCTCTGAGGAATACTGAGTATCTGGACAGCGGGGACCCTGTCTTATGGATAAGTCAGTGGTTAGGGTTGAGAAGTCAATGGTTAGGGCTGAGAGAGAAGAGAAAGCTCAGAGCTACATTTGATGTGGGGCTGTTCAGGGGCTGCCACAGGAACCTGAGGGTGGCAAAAATAATCACCCCGAGGAGCTTTTAGTTGTTGAGAGGATGGGATGCCTAATTTGAGGCCCAGAATAGGGCTAGCATTAGTCTTAGAGTTGAGAGAAGGGAAAGATTTACTTTGCGTGGGGCTGGAAAATTATGCCCCAAGTGAAACAGGCAGCTGATGCTAGATGTCTATTCTCATTTAATTTACTGTGTGATTTACCGCTGACATTTTTGCTGTATGCATGAGGCCCTAGTCAATGCAATCTTGCTTGGGATTTCTTACTGAAAATCTAATACTTCTGCTTCAACTCTCCAGGCAAAACTCACCTTCTCAGCCACCTGCTGCTGCAGAGAGGGTTGAGTCCTGGTGACTCTGGGACCTTCCCATCTTCCTAGTCTCTGCATTAGGCTCCCAGCTGCCCTGTTTGACATACAGAATGAAAAGAAAACAACATAAAGGAATCAAAACAGTTTAAAACATCCCCTTAGGGCAGTGGTAGAGCATTTATGCAATAATGTCTTAAGTCAGAACAAAACATTAAAATAAATATTAGGGGTGGGAACTGGAGGCTCAAACCATATTTTTCTCCTAGCGTGTACAGTGGCTGCTGCTGTCACCAGCCGCGTGCCTGGGGGAACATGGGTCCCTGACACGCTGAAACAGAGAGGCCTCAGCAACAAGGGACTGAAGCATCAGTGCCCTGGAGGTGAAAGATAATTTTAAGAGGTTTCATAGAGCTATAAGCCAGTATTTTACAGTGCGGGTCCCTCTACCGAGTGCCTGAATTCAACCCGGGTGCTAGATCTTGCAAGCACTTGCACACAAAAGTAGCTTTGTGCAGGTGCGCAGGTTCACCAAACTCAGCAGGAATGCTCTCAGAGGTCTGGGACTAGATGACCCTTGCAGCAGGGATGTGGTGACACCGGATGTTAGTGGCCTTCAGCTGTTTGTTAGTGCTCCAAGAGCTCTCTGCTGCTCTACAGCGGTGGCCGTGGCATGGGAAGTCGGAGGTCTGGGCTTTTTCTTGTAACTCAGACCATTTCAGTGACCAGCTTTCCAGCCTGGCTGGAGAGAAGTGCCAGGGCACTAAGAACTGCAACACATGTGCCAGCAGGAAGGAAATATCCTGAACTGCTTTTCCCTCCAGGGAAATCTATCATGTCACCATCAGCTGAGCCCTTACCTCTTCTGCTGGGGGCTTTTTTTCCTTACCTTACCCTCTTCTGCTTCTTGTTCAAGCTGTTTGGATGCCACCCAGAGACCAGGGACATTACAGTGACTTCCTCTGGAATCTAATCCTAATGACTGCTAAGCCACCCGGACAGGGCAAATCTAGCGGCTCTTTGTGGGCTGTTTCAAAGTCCCACCCTCTCCGCCCGTGTTTCTTCCAGCTCCCTTGCATTGGATCCAGAGAATCTGCAATTGCACTGGGATGACACCACTGGAAAATGAATCTTGTCAGGGGCATGGGGGTGTGTTTTCAATCAATTCATCTTGTTAGCGGATGCATCATGGTTCAATTAATGCAAGGGAGTTGGCAGAAAAGCAGCAGTGGGCCAAGCGGGAAGGAGAAAGGCACAGCTGTCCTTTCCACAGCAGTTAGCAACTTGGTCAGATTAAGTATGCCAGCAAACGGGAGACCCTAATTCACCTAAAAGTTTCTGAAAATCCTAACCAGTCTCTTTTTTTAATATTTATTTTAACTGATCACTCTTTTTTTTTTCAGGTCAAACTCCTACTTACAACAGTCAAATGCTGACTCAGAGAAGGATAAGTAAAAAGTTGCCTTGAAATGCCACAGCAGGTTTTTATGGATCCGGACTAGGAAGTTGTGTTTCAGGAAACACAAGGGAAAGCCAAGCTGTCACCAACGTCAATTAATCTTTTCAAGACTGCCTTTTATATCATTTTAATTAACTTCTATTGAGTGTTGATGTTCATCTTCCAAATGGAAATATGCTCATTACCACACTTATTAAATACCCCTGGTACACTGTCACTGAGGACTGTTAAAAAGGAAGGACCCTGAGCCTGAGCTCTAAGTGGGGCTGTCATGGGGAGCTCTGCTGGTGCGTGGCACCTGCCTGACTTCTCCAAACCTTTCTCTGCTACCTGTACCTGGGCTAACGTGTGGCAATGCATCTCCAAGGAGAACCATGTCTCAACTGGAATTATAAACCCTGCAGAGAAGGACTTTTTTTTTTTTGAAACAGTGGGTTCACACCGCACTAGGAAGAATAAGTTTTAAAATTAGGCCTTGTTGTTAGAGCAGCACCAAGTGTTAAAATAAATAGTATGAGTTTACTTTACTCAGTTACCACACTGAGCAGTCACTGAACAGGGTGGAAGAGTCAGGCTGGTGGGAAGAAGCAGGTTTCACTGCAGCATCTCCCAGGGCTGGTGGCTTCCAGCCCTCTCCTTGACCTGTGTGACACCATGCTGTGAAAATGCAGCTTCTCACAGCAAAGCTTCAGAGAGAGAGAGGTCAAAGGGAGATTAATTTTGAGCAGCGACTTAAAGATGGGAAAGTTGCCAGTGACCATATCAGCCCCACGTCAACAAGCTGCACCCTCACAGGCATATAAAATCATCAGTCTTCTAAATTTCAGAGAAGTGGTGCGCACTTGTTGCCACAGAGGTTACAGAAAACAGATTGGTCATGAGCAGCAGGCAAAAATATGTTTGGGGAACTTCTCCCCAAAGCTCACTGCAGGGTGATCCAGTCATCACCAGGGTTTGGGTTAGATTTCAATGTGCAGTGTGCCTGCCAGTGTGCTTCACCACAAATTGCTCTCTGCTATTCCTCCACAGCCCTTGAAATTCCATGCACCTGGTCTTCAAAAGGAGAAGGAACAGCCAGCCTGTGGCAGCCGGAGAGCCAGGGCTGGGGAGACCTCTTGGCCTTCCGGATGTGAAGGAACAATGTGGCTGACATTTCCTCCGATGAGTTAGGGGTTGAACGCACTGGGCTGGGACCAGGAGCTCCAGCAGGGCTAAGCCTGGAGCTGCTGGTTGAGCTGCACTGGTGAAGGGTGATAGGGAGTGCAGGGACCAAGTGGGGTTCCCCAGACTCGCACCAGGGATAGAGCATAGCCCTGGGCCACACCTCTTCTCAAGGGTGGCTGGTGCGATTTATCTGGGGCCAAGGACCAGGACAGGAATACAGGTCAGGTGGATTATCTGAAGTGGTAAAGTCACGCCATAGAGAAGATCCCACCAAAAGTGGCTTCAGGAGGATATAAGGCAATTTCATTTTCCATCACACTATTAGAGAGTATTCACCTCTAAGTTTACCATGTACACCTCAGGTGACAAAATAGGATGTTTCTTGATAGCCAGAAGTTCCTCAGAGCCCCAAAGACAACCAAAATGACTGACATTTTCTCATACTCTCTGTCATGCATTTGACAAAAGCCGCATAATGCAATCACCTTTACCTGGTATCAGGAGAGAAGGAATAGCCTGTATAATGTGAAGATAAAGAAAAATTGAAGGACTTATAAAGGACATTGATGAATCCTGAAAATGAGACGGTGTTCATTATCAATGTATCAAGAAGCTCTTGAGACACACAGCTTTGAAGGGGACACATTATGAACACGGTTGGGGACAATGAAATTCAGAGCTCTAACTCACCCTGATTTAAAAACACCTTGCAAGAGTTTGAGGAGGTTGTATCTTTCTTTTTGTTTTGATTTGCAAAAAGAGATGGATAAAGTTATGAATCAAGAGTTGCAAGGCTTACCTCGATTAAGTAACATGGAGTGGTTGTGTGACCTGATATTCTTAGCTGATGTTTTCTGTTCTCTCAGCCATGAGAGCTCCAAAGTCCAAGAAAATTCACATCTCCTCTGCTTGACTGTGTGAATTCATCTGAAGGAACATTGAAATAACTGCAAAAGTCCCATTCAGGCATGAACAAAAAAGTTGCTAAACTCTCTCTCTGTGCATTTATGGATAGAATGTGGATCACATTACCTAAAGATACTTCTTGCAAACTAATTTTGCCATCCAGGCCTTACTTTTGTCCATTGTATGATACTGCCTGAATGAAATTGTGAAAGCCCCCTATTCCCACATGAATTATCCACTTGCTTGCTTTCCAAGGAAAATTCCAGCATACCTTATCACTAACTGCTTCATATTATCCTAAATTAAATGAAATTAAATTAAATTAAAATTAGTCATCTAGGCTGCACACTTGTAGAGACTAACTGAAAATATCAGATTTGGAAATTTGACTTACAGGAACAAAGTTATTTTTATTTTATATCTGAGGAAATCCTACTGGACTCAATATCTAAATCTGCCCTGACCAAAGTCAGTGGGAGTTTTTCTGTGTCGTTTAAAGCGCCTTTAATTACTCTTCATTCCATAGGACTTCCCTGTAAGCATAAGGAGGTTAATTACTTCCTGAGTAGTATCTGCTTCATATTATTATTAATTATTTAGCAATTAATTATGAGGCATTGCCTCTCAGGGATGTGTGTGAGTTATAATAGCCACAAACGGCCTCTGCCCCAAGGAATTTCCAATCTTTTCTTCTTATTTGTATGACCAACAAGATATAGCTTCATTTACACAGTAGTTTGACCAAAACAAATGGAAAAAATAGCAATCTGTCTAAGACTGGGGACCAGAGGTTTACAGGATGGGTAACATATGCGCTTTTTACATCTAGGTGACATGTTCACACCCCAGAGCCAGGGAGCAACTACAAATATTCAACCTCCCATGACTGTTCTCTGAGAAATACACACCTGGCATTTAGTGACAAAATCTGCCTCCCCAGGCGGCTGCCCTATAGGGAATGCCCAGCTGGCACAACTGGAACTGAGTGTGGGGATCAAAAACGAGACCTCTCCAGACTGAGACCGAAAGATGCTAGCGGGGAAAATTGCTGTCCGTCCTACATCCTCGCTACAGTTCTGGATGTGAGCTCTGACTGCTGAAAGGCTGTTAAAAATATATCTCATCCTGAGGAGATATAACAGAAATAGCTTCCAACTATCCTTCAGCTCCTGCCAGTCTGTGCTGCAGTCACATGCGGAACTTCTGAGCAGGGGCTCTGCTCCACCGCCTACTAATGTCACCCCAGCGCCTGCACCCTGATAAACACAGAGGGCAAGTGGTGTTCCCACCATCAGGCTGCACCCTGAATTACAAAGAAGAGGCATCCCAAGGGCTGTTCTTCTGCCTCTGAAACCAGTAGTGAGGAGAGGGGAGTTCAGATGTATCAGAGCAAGACAGTATGCAGCAGACTGTCAGACTTGACACCAGCTAGGGATTTCACTGTTTAAATCCTAACTTCAGATTCAATCTGTGCAGCAACAGGCTGAAAATGAAACAGCAGGCAGCTTGTTCCAATACTTCCAAAGTCCAGGTACCCAGCTGTTACACCCACTTGCTGGTCCTCCCTATTTTTTTCTTCTGTGCAGCAGACAAGCAATTGAAAACAGCATCACAGCTTAAAAGCTTCTGTGTAAAAACAAATCTGCTCTTCTGCACAATTAGGGATTCACTAAATCAAAGTCACACCCTTTGGAGTCTGGTGTCCTTTTAGAGGGTCTAGCGATGCTACTCCCAGGCTCAGCGCTCCTTCGAAGCAGAGACTTTTCTTTGGCATCACGAAGTATGCAAAGCAGCAAGCAGCCTCCTGTGCAAACGCGAGGCTGCCCTACTTTCTGCAAACGACTGCCCCTCAACCATCTTCACCAGACAGTCTGATTATATTTCTCATATTGCAACACAGCTGTTCATAACTTGTCATCTGCATCAAGAACACTGGCCAAGTATTCCAGCTGTATAATAGCTTTTTATTGTTGATTGAAGAGTCTCAGTGAAAATTGCTTTCCCTTACATCCCTGGAAATCACACAAACATTGCATGAGGCAGAGCGCGATGCATTTAGAACCACCTCTGCGAAGTGCCACAACAATGTTTTAACAAGGATTGCCTTCATCCAAATGCTTAGCAGCTCCCATTTGCCAGAGTTCCTTTTGCTGACAAGATATGTGGAAATGCTGTTGATGCATGACTGCTGGGCGCAATTTTGGATTTGGAGGATCCTTCTCTCCTGGTTGGGAATCCACGGCAAAAGGCAAGTTATTCTGTGATGACTTCATGCCTTCAATTCTAAAATCAGCAACGCTTAGTACAAGGAGATTGGTGGGAAAACAGAAAAACCTGGAAAACCAGCAATAGAAGAAATGCCTTTGTAAGGAATAGGGATTGGTTAGTCATTGTCCCTCCCAGGATATGAAGCAGAGGACATTAAGCAAAGCTGGCAGGTTCAAAACAAACATGAGGGAATGGTTTTCACCCAGTGCCTAACGAGGCTGGGGAATTCCTTCATGTGGGATGCTGTGGATGCTAATTTTTACATGGTTCAAAAAGGACTGAGTGGATACTTGGAAGAAAAATCTGCTGAGGGCTGTTAAATACAAAGACAATACATCTGACTTAGGAAACGTCTGACCTGCAATTTGTTGGAGCCTGGGGTTACATCCCTGTGTTTTCTCTGTTTGTCCACTATTTGCACATTATCCTCTGTTGCCCACTGCCAGGAATGGGATACCAGGATATATGCACCTTTCTTTTAACCTTGCATGGCAATAGTTTTTGTTCCTAATGTGGATAAATGCAGTGAACATTAAAAAAAAATAAAAAAAATTAGCATAACTCCTATCTCATCTAAATCTGTGGTGCTACAATGGTGACAGGATCCAACGTACATTTCTTCTTACAAACTATAACCACCAAGAAATAAAGTACAGTTGCTGGGGCTGGATCTGATGTCGCTTGCTGAACTCCTGGCAGATCACGCTGCCAGCAACGTGATTATGTCCATCACCAGGGACTGATTTCCTCAGCTCTAAGAAGAGTTTGCTTTGCAATTCTGCTCTGTGAAAGCAATACCTGTGGAAATATAAAATCTCGCCCAGAACATCTGCAATGCAACTGGCCCAAACTTTTCCCAGAAATCCTCTTGGGATTGAAACACTTCCTAGCAACATGCCAGAGAGCTGTTTGGGCTCAGTGACTTCAGTCATCAAAGCTATTTTGATAATGATGTTTTGTATAGTTCACAAGGACTCTGAAAAACCTGTGGCTGCACATATTTTTTTTGTTGGCAGGCCAAGCTGGGATGGAGGAAACCAAGATTTCTTCCACTTCACTCTTCTTCAGTAGCTTTAACACCACTGGAAGCTGAAGGCTTCTTTCTCTAGCTAGGGTGAGACAAGAGTATATACTGTTATCCAGTGCAGTAATAATTAAGCCTGTGTGTATCCCACCACCTACCCTGTTTAAGGAAGCCAAAAGGCATGCTCTTACTGCAAATATTTAGACTTATTTCCTAAGGAACCTAGGTCTGCTACTAACCTTTCTGATCATATGTCTGTGTTTCTGTTACAACCAGTCCCTCCCGCAATCACTTCTGAAAGCGTTGTCCAGTTTCAACCACAATTGACAGACTGGGAAAGATTTTAAAAATCTGAAATTCCTATATAATTAACAAATAAAAGTCACTGAGTAGTGAAAAAAAACATTATTAATCATCTCACTGAGGGGAAAACAGCAGTGCCAATGCAGCCCTTACTAGACAGCAGAGTTCAATCTCTAGACAAGTCCTTAGGAAACTACATCTCATTGCTTCTGCTGCTTATGGAAGTACTTTTTATGACTTAAAGATAGTGCATTTCACTGCTGGCAAGACAAATGAAAAAGAACCCACCAGGCCCTTATTAATATTCCCCACTGACTGTATGATGAAATGAGAAAGTATCAGCAAGGCAAGATCAGGGAATACGCAGGGAGAGGGGTTCTCACTGCTGTACCAAAGGCAGAAAATTATTTTGCCTTGAAAAGCATTATAATGTCTTAAGTGAAACACTGAAGGACACCTAATAAGAAAGAAGTCTGACAGAGCAGGAGTGATTGAAAAAGTTAATTTAACCAGGGCAGAGCAGGACAATTGGGGTAAGATAATTAGTGATAACTCCACCAATTGTATTGAAAACCTAGAGCAACCTGTGCTAAACAGAATGTTGCTGCGACATATGTATACGACCTGGTCCACTTTTTGACAATTATCTGGGGCATGACATGTGCCAGAGGCTCTGATGCTTTGGCTGCGATGCAAATCATGACACAAGACCTCCTCTTCAGCCCTCCATCGCTGCTTACCTCTGTAAGTCCTGCACATCTGCCTCTCCAACCTGCGGGTCCCCGTTCAGCTGCAAGCTGGTGCACGTAGTTGCTTGACCACTGGTGGACGACCACTGGTGGACAACAGAAGAAATGGGGCTTTCATTACCAACAGTGCTATTTCTTGTCCCTCTCTCTGGGCACCTTTGCGGAATGGGTGTCTGGCCATCAGCCATGCAAAGCTTCCCAAAAGAAAATCACTGGAAAATGCTGACATTTTGGTCCTGGTTTTGCATCTTCTCAGGCAGGATAACTCACTGGAACCGCCCTAGGGAGGTTGGAGCAGGCTTGGGTAGGACTTCTCCCTGGCAGTACACCCCACCCCACCACTGCCGTCCTCCCATAGCTGCAGACAAGAGGTATCTGTATTCTGTTCCTACCAGACACTTGGTACAAGTATAATGGTAAGGTCTTTACACCTCATTTCTGTGACTTGGGTGTCAATTTTTCAATTTTTCTAAAGTCTGTGCCTTAAAATGAGCTCTGGCTTACCTGCAGTTTTCAAAAAAAGGTAATCCAACTGATGGTTTTAGGTGTTATCCCACTTCACTCCTGTGAGACTCAGACTTTTTTCTCCAATAAAATTTCTTCTTCCTCAGGCCAGTAGTGCTGGGATAAGGACTCAACAAAAGCAATCCCCCACCAGCTATAATATCCTCTCCACTTAAAGGGTACATTCTTCCCCTTGTTTTAACTCCCTCATGGATATAAAACATAAACTTCCCCATGATGAAAGTAGGCACATTGGCTGCACTGTGGTGTGGTGTGGTTACACCAGTGGAAGACCTGAACCAAAGTCTTTCCCCTTGTATACTTTAATGCAGCAAATTTGATCACCTTTACCCCCTCATTCATTCAGTATTGTGCAGTCCAGAGACTCCTTCATTGGTGTCCTTTGGAGCGAGTCACAGCACTGAGCCTCAATTAATAAGACTTGCCTCTCAGATGAGCTAGTTCAGTCTTGGCTGCCACAAGCACACCATTTTCAATTCCTGAGGTACCTCAAGGGGGTTTGCCCCTCACCCTGCTGTCTCCAGGGGCTTTGTTGGCTGTGCAAGGGGTTTCTGGCAATTCTAGGGCTGTCATGTATTTATGGCTGGGTGTTTCAATGATTAAGTCATCCAGGTGTAAGAGAGGAAAATGAAGCCGAAATTTGAAAGATTTCTGGACAGACACAACAGATGGATGAGAGGAGAAAAGGGTACATCCAGGGTCATTTTACCCCAGGGAACAGAATTGGTAATCAAGGCTGAAGTAATGGAAAAGTATTTTGTAAGTCAGCCAGCCAACTGAGTCTTTTGAAAAGGTGTTGCTCTCAAAGGAAAACAGAAGACTTCAGGTGCAGGTGAACCTATTTGCAAAGAATCCGTGAGTCCTAAAGCTCAGCCAAGCTTAGAAGGGGTGTCATGAAACCATAAGGGAGTGTTCTCAAAGGAAAATGCATCTCTGCTTTCCCTAGTTCCCTGTGTTTCTGGACACACATCTATTACCTTTCACTGACAAATATTTTTTCCTAACATCCTGTCACATTTGTGCTTGCAGTCCTCTCCTGACTTGAGTGTTTAGTCCACGTCCCCTATATGCTTCATGAAAAACTTAATTTCCATGGTCCGTGGAAGTACCTCTTTTATGACGAAATCAGACCCTTTACACAGAAGATGGTGTGCAGCTACCTCTGTGCAGCCACATTTTTAGTCCCAAGCTTTGACTGGTTGGCATAAAGTCATTTGTAAAAGGACAATAACAAGCATGATGAATTCTAATGCTCTGTGTGTCATGGTGCTTAGATAGCTCATAGATAACTACATCACCAATATTTCACAAAGCTGCAGCAACTCTACTCTCTTTAAAAAAAATACCCTTACAAAAACAACACTTTATCATAATATTCGTGGACAGGTACCAAAAAAATCAATGGTTGAGGATCTACATCTATCACAGCTTGCAGAAAACCCTCTGTTAATATTGGGTCAAGGGAAGCTGCTCTAATTGTCTGAATTCCTATGTCAGCTCATATTCACCTGACACCACTCACTGGCATTAAAATAGATTTTCAGCCCCCTGCTTCATGCATCATAGGCAGCACAGAAAATAAATAAGCTCTTTTAGACATAGTGTTCATGACAATGGAGCTGGTGCCACAGAGAGGCTCCCTCATTAGCTGTCTCCCTTGCACCTATTGCATTTCAGGTTCTTCAGGGATCGTCGAGATCCCAAAAGGACCAAGGCACCCTGTGAGGTTGGGAAGGCCCTGGTAACACACCTCTGTATCACTGATACCCTGATATTCATTCCTTCCCTTCCAGCCTAGAAAGGCAGTATGTCCTACAAGGTTTTGAGGTATTGAACTGTGCTGTAACTTTATCAACGGATGTAAGTCAACCTCAGCAGGGAAGTCACCAAGCATCACAGAAAACCAAGGGCTAAACAAGAACTTATGATATAAACATTACTATAACTAAAGCTTAATAGGAATAATAATAATAATAATAATGATGATGACGATGTAGCAATCACAATAATTACATATAACGAACAATGATAACAGTACTATAATAGACATTATTCAGTGGTCCTCTGTCTGCAGCGAGTGATGCCTTCTAAGTAGAATGGCCAGTGAAACAGGAAGGCCTCCCACACTCCAGAAGTAATCACATCTCAGGCACATAAAGCATCTGATATTTAGTGGGTGCTGGGAATAATTTCTGTCAGTAAAATACAGACCATAAGTCCAAATGGAACTGAACCAACCTTGGAAGAGGAGCAAATTTGCAGCTAGTGGCAGCAGCTTTACCCTGCTGTGATGACACATTCACTAGCCTAGTTCCTACTGAGGTAGTGAGGTAGTTCACCCTCGGTCTTTTCACACTGAAGGGGACTGCACTGTGATAATGATAAGGTGAACACAAGAGGAGCAACCCCATGTTATATCAGACATCCATCTACCCAAGTCTCCCCCCAGTGACTGAAACCAAACGCTTGGGAAGAAGCATAAAAATGAGTCAAGCATAGAGTGATACTACCTCAAATATTTTCTAAGCCTTCAATCACCTGCAGCTCAGGGACTTCTTGAACCTGAGGCAAAGCCTTTGTATGTAGTAACTCTCAATGGATTTATCTTCCATGAACATACTTCATGATCCCTTGAGCCCACAGAAACTTCCAGCACCTGCACCTTCTTGTGGCAAGGAGTTCCCACAGCCTGACTCTGTGTGATGTGAAGAACTACCTCCTTTTGTGGGCTTTGAGGCTGCCACATGCTAACTTATGTGTATGGCCTGTAGTACTAAGGAAGGAGTGAGGAACTGTCTGAAATAGTTACAATTCTCCCCTCCACACCATTCAGGCTCCAGCAAGCCTCCACCCTACCTCCTTTCAGTCTCGGAGGCTGAAGACCCCTAATCTATTTATTTGCTCCTGTTGAGGAAGCTGTTTCATATTTCTGATCATCCCTGTCATTTGCCCCTTCTGTGATGTACAGCCCTCAGTGTTTGGAGCCAGAACACATCCTCTGGGAAGGAAAATGGAGAGGAAAATGAGCTAGGACATGCTCTGGTAAAGGGCTGGTGCACAGACAGTCAGGGACTAGCTCACATCGAAGGCAAAGAGCAGAACAAAGACTGTAGCAAACACAGCCTTCATCTTCTGGGATGGACACGGTGGAAAAATCCACATCTGAATTTGAAAGAAAGTGCAGGAGACTGATGGAGAAGAATTAAAAAGTGCATTAGGACTCTCAAACATGTCACCACAAGTGCTCCATTGACAAGTGCTGTCATGCTCAGCTCAAACAATGCTTCAGGGAAGCCAGGGCACACTTCTGAGGAAGTGCATGAGAGCCCTGTGAGATCCCTCTGTTTAATACATTACAATGAACAGTTAATGACAGGGCACTTAAAATAAATGGCAATACCCACTTCACTGCGAAGCGTCCTGTGGTGCAGAGGGAATCCATTGTCTCCCTAGCAATCTCACCTGGCTCCCCGCTTTGTTCCTCCCAGGGAGAGAGACATGTCACGCCGCAGAAGGTGCTGCGGGAAGATGACACTCATTTCAGTAGTCACGTAAAGGCAATTCCTCATGAAATATCTCATTTGCCTATTAAAAAGCAGCAAGGCTCTAACCTCAGGTGGTTTCACCCCTGCAATCTGAAAGCTAATTTTAACCTACAAAGATTTTTATTTTTCCTCCCAGAAAATCTAGACACTTCCTTCTATCTTGAGAGCTCTCTCTACTTAATAAATAGCTCTTTGTAGAAAATGCTTAACATCTCAGCACATACTCTGGGTAAAGTCTGTTTTAACAGTGGAATGAGGTGATAATGTACTAGCAATACCAAAATTTGCTGCCCCCCAAATACAGTTCGTCTGGCCAACCTTTCCCTTATAGATACGCCATTAAGCAGGAGGAACTTTTACTAGGGCATAGAAAAGGGAGAAGGGATTGAAATTCCAAAACTTTCTCAACCGATAAGATGCTCACAAACAAAGGTGTGCAGAACTAATGGTATCTCAAAGCATTAAAGTCCCTGCCATTTTTTAAGCCTCCGTGCACTGCAGCTCACTGTCCCTGCAGCTCAGCTGTTGGTGAATCACAAGATCATTTCTTGCCCACTTTCGTGCCAAGTCTTCCAGGTTATTTAAATCACCATCAGACACATCTTACCTGTCTTTGTCCTAGTGTGTTAAGAGTGCTCACACAGTTCGTTAATAGACCATAGTTGGTCTATTAGCATAGCTGGGACTGGTATGGTCTAGCTGGCTAAAAGCAGCTGCTGTTATGGGTGGCCACAGTCCCCAGCCACTGTTGCTGGTACACCCATGTCTGCAAGGTAATAGCCCGAAGGTCTGGGTTTTTCCAGTTGATTTGCCAGTAATTAGGCAAATCCCATCTGATGCTCCTCTAGCCACAGGACAGTGAATAGGCCATCCTCACTCACTCTTCCTTTCATATCTGAGTGTCGAGAGCGCGCCGGGTAGGCAAGGCTTTTGCTCTTTTGACAGGCCCCTAGCCAGAGGAACAACCGGCAGCAGCAGTAGAGAGCTGTGAGAAGCTTTAGGGGCAACGCCGCCAACCATAGGGATCTGCTTTTCCTTCTCTCTCTTTTTTGCTGCTCAGTGTTAATTATGCTTCTGTCACCATGAATTTTCCTAAGCAGGAAAACTCCTCCACGGCTTCTTTTTGTCTTATAGCGGTAAGTGCGTTAACTAATTACAAGCGCAAAGAGCTGAGCCGAGCCCCTGTTCAGCCGGGCCTGGCGTTAAAGAGTTGCCTGGAGTCAATCCCGAAGTCACTGTGGCGAAACTTTGAAGGATGGCACCACAGGGCTTTGTAAGTGTCCCTGAGTTATGTGATGCTCCTTGCCCATGAATCAGAGGATCATAAAGGACACTGCTCCTAAGTACCCAGATGATGACTTGTAGCCTCTCTCACTTAGCAGGCTACGCTCCAGGTACCGGGGGCTCCCATCACTCACCCGGGCAGCCTTCTGCCAGCACACGCGGATTGCCTCAGCCTCACTGCTGAGTCTTAAATTAAGCTCCTGCTCTTTAAGAAAAGTCTGGTATCCCTCATCTAAATGTTTGCTTAGCGTTGTAGAGTCTTCCTGGCTTACCTATCACTTCTCTCCCTATAGCACGCATCCAGACACACATGCACACACTCTGCCTGGGAGCTGCGAATAGATGCAGGGAGCAGCAAAACTGCAAGAGGGTCAAGGGTGAGCCAAAGGAGGAACAAACTGGCTTTCTTTCCTTCCCTGATGGTCACAGCGACCTTATGTATTGCAGCTTTCCAATATTTTTCAGCAGAGGGGTACAGCATCCTCTGATAGCTCATCTCTGGTTGTCACCTGTAGAGCCAAACCAAACCCCATGTCTTGGCTCCATCCTCACTCTGCATTCAAAGGTCAGGGCTTACCTGCTTCTGGAAGAAGGAAAAAAGTGAACTTTCAGAGGCAGAACTGCAGATTTAGCTTTATGCCTCCTCCCACAGGAGTCGATATAAAATTATTCCAGGTTTGCCGAAAGCAGGGCGCAGAGCGGCTGGTTGGCTTGGGGCCGTGGAGGGAGGGAGGGAGGCTGTCACAGCTGCACCGCTCGTTGGGAAGCAGGGGAGGTGCCGGCATCACCAGCCCCCCTGCCTTCCTCCAGCACACGGGCACCGCCTGCATATTGATCAGAAAGGATTTGCAGTGAAGTGGATGAGAATTGCTGGTGTAAATCCCCCTGCAGCCTGGTGAGAATAAATCCCTCCCTCCTCCCCTCCTCTTTCACAGCCAGGAACGATATTAAGACTGTGGGACCAAGGATTTCCAGATTTCAAACATTAAAGTATTTTAATTGCACTTCAGGGTAATTCAGCATGGAGCATATGAAACATTGCAGGCAGAGAAAATAGCTGCTCTGGAAAATGTCTATAATTTTCAGGGATTCCTTTTATTGCTGACTGCATCCAAATATTTCTGCCCTTGACTAAGTGCTCCCTGTTCCCCTGTGTCTCTTAGCAGTCCCTGCAGCGACTGAGCAGAATAGCACTAGAAAGAATAAACAGCCAAAGCACGAACATAAAATCCCTTAGTTAATGAAGGGGGCTTCTCTGCTGGCTGATTTAGTACAAACAGGGCTCCTACCGCAGGCTCGGGCAGCGCTGGGCAGCTGCATGTGCTGAATTGCAACAAGGACACGGAGTTTGGGGAGAAATGCCACTAACGCAATGTATGGCCTCCTGCTCTGGATTTCCTCCCTTATGGCTTTCATGCCTCGGAGGGAAGCCCCTGCTCAATCTGACTGTTGTCATTCATTATTTATGGAAGGATGCAAACACGTCTAATGCAAGGATTATTTTTTTTTTTCCCCTAGCACCTTAGGGGCTGTCAGAAGCAGAAGCAACCAGAAACTAACTCCCCTTCTGATTTCCTTCCCTCCTCCTATGCACTGGGCAAGCGCAGGCGCAGCCCTTCACTTGCCGAGGCTCCTAGTGCCATTCGGAGGTTGCCTTCTCAAGCTCAGTGACTGGGCTCTTGCTCCAACAGGTTAAAATGTCTGTAAACACTGGTCTGTGCTCTTTCTAAATGTTTGTGATATAGATATTTGACATTTATTTAGACTGACCGAAGGGTTTGGTGCAAATCTTTGTAGCATGGAAGCTTTCAGCTCCATCCTCCTTGAGACAACAAGGATGACTTTTGACACGGGTTGACTCACGGGTTAATCCTTGTGTAGATGGGGTAATTTATACTGTAGCTGGCAGCAGCTGGATAAAGCAAACCCAGAGGGCCAGGCAAGGCTTACCTCAGCTGGCTGATGCATCTTAGGGATGCAGTTTGTCTTTTCCACACAAAGATGTACAAATCAGCTAGCAACAATGCCTTCCATCCCAGAGAAGACAAAGTTTACGTGTCTGCCAGATTACTCCTGCAATCACCCTGGTGACCCCAAGTACGTGACAATTAATGAGCTAAAGTTTACACACATGTGCGTGCACACACATACACAAATGCATGTGCACACTCTCAAGGTTTACCCCGAGGAGACTGCCAAACAAAAAGCATTTAGAAGAGGCAAAGGGGGCATCCTCACCTCAGCCTCTTTCCGGTAATGGGCCTGCAGACATCACCCAATACACAGGGGTGTAGGCAGTGCCCTCGAGGTATAGCAAGGGGAATTATTTGTGCTGTGATTTCCTTTACACTACAATTAGCCCTGGGACTAGCGACTTGTCTGCAGCACGCAAGGCCCTCCCCATCCTCTGTCCCAGATGACATGGCTCTGAATGCTGGAGCTGGGTTTCTCTGAAGCCCAACCATGCCCCTTACCGACAGCCATTCTCTCGACAAGATGCATACGATCGGAGAGGTCCCAACACGGGAAGAGCTACAGGGGATGTCCAGCCATCCCCACGTGCCAGGGCAGGATTAATATATCTGACCCGTCTCTGGCAGACCTTCATCCACAGTGTTTGAGGAATGTTATTACATTTCCCCTGCCCACGGCTACTTCTTGCCTTTTCCACACTAAACAAATAGTTACCAGAACCTTTTCTTCTCTGTCGAGTTTCTGAAACTGTTAAACCAATATGACCTGCTCTTCTTTCCCACACCTACCAGGTTTGTCCTTCCCCCCGTTGTTTGTAAGTGAGTTGTAGTCTGAGCTACTTATTGGATGCCTCTAGCCTTGGAGCCAAGGAGAGGAAAGCTCACATCTGTATCGGTCCTTTGGGGCAGCTCTCATCACAGTGAAAATGGAGCCCTCGCCTTCCCCGCTGGCTTCCCACAGCCATTCATCAGGCAGTGGGAGGCCGGATTATGTTACTCCATTGTTTATCACTCACAGAGTTCACCTCATTCTCACAGTGCTGTGTTTTGGTTTGTGGATTTTGGGTTGGTTGGTTTTTTTTGGGTATTTTTAGAAAAAAAGAAGTACAGGCTACTAAAGGGCATGGAGGACTCCTAGCTCCAGTCTTGACCCATGTCAAGGCAGGTGATTGCTGCCTTAGGATGGCAATAAGGCATCCGAGCAAAGAGGAGCTGAGGGGTCTGACCTGCAAGGAGGGGAAGACAGGGAGGGTTGCAGTAATAAAAAATTAATAGGCAGATTTCTCCTCCATATCCATTCAGTAAGCTCAACATGAACAAAATCAGGCAAAATCCTTCCTCTCTAAGCCAATGTCCGTCACAGTGCACAGTCCGTTGTATTCTATGCATATAAACCATATGTTTGTATATGCATGTATATGCACGTACATACACCCACACACAAGAAATTATGTCCTTCATGGCATCTCCTATTAAGTGGTGATGCAGAAATCCCGTTGCTGCCACCATGTTTGACTTGCTCTTCATCCAGTCAGGTTTGCACGCAGCCAGATGCACGGGGCTAAGATGCCTACTTCTGGCTTGTTTTGTCATGTAATATTATGAAATGTGTAACAGAAATGATTGCATCTAGCTACTTGCAAGACTTCACTCACACTACATGTTCCCAACCATTTTCCCTTCTTACCTTTGCAATGCCTGCCCTCCTAGAAGAGCTGAGTACCCGTAGTTCATTGCACGCCATGGAAGAAGGTCCTGAAGCTGGAAATAGGAGATTTGACTTGTGTTCTTCTCTCTGTTACCGGTTTCCTGTATCACCTTAGGGAAGTAATTTAATGGACCTGTAGCGCACTTTGCCCACCTGGAAGGGAGCTACAGTAAGAACATCTGTACAGTCCTTTGATAATGATTGATGAAATCACTATTAAGCCTAAAAATAAGAAGATAAAAATATAAGAAATGTCTGACTGGCTTGGAGCAATGGTCCGTGCAGAGGATTGCTCTGTCTCTTACAGTGGCAGTAGAAAATGCTACCTAGTGAGAGAGCTGGTCAGCCTGGCCACCATCTGTGGCCCATTATCACCGTCCATCCCCAGCATCTATAGTCATTGGACTAGAGGGGTTGGAGGGTACATCTCTTCCTATGCCATTTAGTAACTATTTATAGACCCTTTGTCCACAAATGTGTGCCACGCAGATAGTTGGCAGAGCTGCTTTAATGGGACACGTTGCCCCAGACCTGAGACGTGTTTCAGCTGATGTCCTCCTTCTTCATCATGGTCTATACCTTGCTTGCTTTGTTTTCCTCACAAGCGTTGCACCTCATAGAGGTGCAAGCAGGAAAAACCCTCGGCTGTGCTGAGAAAATCTCAAATCAAAGTGGAAATCTCAAAGAGGGTCATGGGTTTAAGAAACCAAATAAGTAGTAATTAAAAATAAGTGGGCAGAGGTTATACATTCCCTTGCCCCATCTGGAAATGTAGTGGTGGATTTAGTATGCCAATATTGACATTTTAATTAATCATTGCTTTGTGGGTGAAAGCCTAACACAGTCAAAATTATTATTATTAATAATACTTCTACTAGCATTTCAATTTTTACCATTACAATATAATGCAATATTATTATATAACTTTATTAATAACAATAATAGCCTGTCCCTTAATATAGGAAGGGGCATCTTTAGCTCTTTCCAGAATAAAAAGACCAGTACTACTTATTAAAGGCTTTCCCTATATTTTAGCCAATAATCACTTTATAATTTTAACATTGAAATTAACCACATAGTCACAGGCTGGGACAGTCATAATTAACAACAACAACAGAAAAAGAAACATAATATGCTCCAGTAAATAGAAGCAGTCCCCCCCTGCCCCCCCCCCCCCCCCCCAAATGGTGCAAAATACATAGGGGACCCTGTTGTCATAGTAACTGGCATTACAGCTTGCTTCCGATAATTAATGGAGGGCTTTGCTATTACAGTATTCTTGAAATTTCACTTTCCCTTGTGCTGCACTGCAGAATGCAGTATCATTTCCCCATTCATAAATATTTCATTACCACAGTCTGCTGTGTTTCATCATCACTGATAACACTCAGCCTAATCCACCCATTGCTGAATTCATGTAGCCCTGTCGGTAGAGCAACTTTCATTTCCTCCTTCCACTTCTGCAGTCTTCATTTCTCTTGTTCAGTGTTCTCCTGCTGCAAAACTGTCATCCTAGGCTAACTACAGAAACCTTTATTTTTCTTACTCAAAAAATAAACGTGAGTGGTAAAAGATCTGCCCAAGTAAATGAGATACAGACACACACACGTACAATGTTTGTATCACTGATGTAATTTGTATGTATCACTAAACAGAGATATTTAGATCGGCGATGGAGAGGAGAATTGCAATATGGCCCTGCAGAAGTGCCAAACTCAAAATCTGATTCAGCAAAATATAGGGGTACCTTTAGACAGGTGCCTTGTCCCTCTGATGACAGCTACAAGCAACAGAAGCGATACTTTCATCCAGGTGACCAGCTGGGGCATAATATGTTTTGTAAATGCTAGTAGAGAATACCCAAAGACAGTGGGGCAAACAGCTGTGGTAATACAGACAGCAATGAAAGAAGAAACAGAAATAGTTTAATTTTTTTCTTTAGTGTCAAAACTCTCAATCAAATTAACTCCAACGTGCTTACATACATAATTTCTTCCGATATCCACACACAGAACACTTGAGTTTCCTTGTTGAGCCTTGCTTGACTTAATTTTCTTCTTCTTCTTTTTTTTTTTTTTTAACTTTTCTCTTGCTATCCCTTTGAAACAATCTAAAGACTGAGAGACCTTAAAGAGTTAGTGTTGGCCTCTCTAATGCCAATTGTAGGGTCTCTCTCCTGTAACTCTGTGACAGACTTGCCTTAGACTGCCTTTACAGAGGAGGAGACTAGGGAGGCCAAAGGGAAGGGAAATGCCACGTGTAACCTGTTAGACAGAATGTTGCACAGAATCTGGCCTGTTTTGCAATAGGCATCACAGATGTGATGTAGTTTTCCTCTGGGAGGGGTTAAATCCTGGATAAGGAATCATGGTGCAAATGAACGTTAGTGGAGACCACTGCATGCATCTCTTGACAGGCACTATATAAATGTACAAGGAAAATTTGTTTCATCTATTCTGCATGTAGCAGAAATAGCTAGGTAAAAAATTGCACAGCCCATGCAATAAATAGCAGTTATATGCCTATGCCATGCAATCTGCAAGACCTGCTAGGATGTCATTTATGTTGACACATTTAAAGAGAGAAGATGTGCAAATCCATTTTCTTCCAAGCATCATAAAAAAATCCTACAATTTTTTTCATGTCTTTTCAATACAGACTTAGTAGTTTCATGTAGTGAGAAGGAAACACTGGAAAGGGATTGAAGGAACCTTGGGTATTATTTAGCCTTTTGCAAAAAAATAAACCAAAATAAAATAAAATAAAATAAAATAAAATAAAATAAAATAAAATAAAATAAAATAAAATAAAATAAAATAAAATAAAATCTGCTAATATAAATTCCATTCCTTGCCAGGAACTGTAATGATCTTCCCTTGCATACTATAAGTTCCCGACCGTCAGCCAGGAATGAATATACAGAATAGACGAATCCACAACAGACCGGGGATTTTTTTTTTCCCTCTGTGCATGGGACATGACTCTGATGAACAAACTTCATTTTTAAATGAGCTGGTGGAGTCTTTCACCCAAGGGTGTTGGGATGGAGAGTCTCACGGAGCCAAACAAACACCAGTCAAAGCCAAGAGGGCCCGTGCCAATATCCGCCAGGAAAGTTTTCAGTATCAGTTAAATACAGGACAAAGACCCAAATTGCCTGTAGTGTGCTGTATGAATCTTCAAGCATATGTTAAAAGGTCATCCCTGGAAAGGGTGAGTCCAGGCACACTTAACACGGGCCAAAGCTTTTGCTCATGTAATCCAGGCAGACTATGCCAACCTTACCTGAGCATACAATGGTCCTGTCTCCCCAGAGACACCCAAAGTTTGGCCCCTCTGGGCAGAGTGTCAGTGCTATCGCCAACAGCGTGGAGGGACGGCACAAGTTTAAACCCAGCTGGCAGCCACCATGTTTCACCCTGCTGTGTAAAATAGCTCTGCAGCCCGTAAAACCAAAAGGCATTCGTCTTGTGGGGCATGCTACCCCCAAGCAAGAACAGCCAGCAGGTTATTTTCAACCATGCTCCTTGCAGGCTGATCATGGGGGGTGGGGAACCCCCCAGCTTGCAAAGCATTTTGGGAGTGAAATGCCCAGGGGAGCTGCAGCCAGGTTCCCTGACATCCCCAAATGAAAAGGGGCATGGACTAAAAGCCATTCCTGTGAGGAAAAGGGAGCCCTGGTTCCCCGCACAATCATCCTGCTACCTCATGTCGCATTGCTGGCATACAAATAGTTGTGTTCAGCCTTCATCCATCCAAGAGCTGTCAGCATGTAGCTCTTCAACTCAACAGTTCAGAGGGGCTTTTTTCTTTGTTTCGTTCAGGTTTAGAAAAGGAAAAAAGCAAGCGGATGAGTTTTGTGCAATATATCCACCTGCTCTGAGAATTTGTTGGTAGTGACACGTGAAGAGAAATTACTCTTGACAATAAAGGCTATGATGTCTTTTCCCTACTATTTCGGACAGAAAGATGTGCTTGAGTGCGTGGGTGTAAGAGAGAAAGCATGAGAGTGAGTGCATGCGTGGGCTTATATGCAATTGCCATTTTATCTTGTTTTTCAAGTTTCCCTATGCTTTTCCTAGTTTTTAAAGAGATTTCATAGACCCCTGTCGTCTTCCTCCCATCTTCAGAAGCTCAGTCGTACTTTCACCAGCAAGTGAAAGGCCCACCAAACAATTTTTATCATTTCCTTTATAAAATCTACGGCCTCCACCCTGCAACCATGTCCATTAATGTGATGCTTCATCAACAGGAAAGTTCTCGCCAGTTTTTCCTCCAAACTATAAAATAAAAGCAGCAGAGAGCCAGGAAGTTCATGTCATTTAAGACGGCACCCTCCAACTGCCAACCACTTGTCCCTCTCCCCATCTCCAAAGTGGCCTTTCTTACACCTTCCAGCTTCCCTTGAAACAATTTTTAGCATCTCTCTCTCACCAGCTCTGTCGCTGCCAGCAGACCATTTAGTGCATTCTTGAAGGCAAGATCCCAGTGCACACAGCCCTGGGCCAGCAGGGAAAAGGCCTCATGTGCCCATTAGGATGTGGCAGCAAATGACCACTGCATCCCTCCAACCACTGCTGCTGCCTGGAGAACCTGCTCCTGGTGACTGACTGCAGATGATCCTGAAAAAAGCAGAAATCACCCAAGAATGGGGCCCACATGTAAGATGCTCACACGGCATTGTGTGCCAAGGAAGTCACACCTGGTGGCACGGTGGAGACACACAGCTGTGGCGAGCTCCTGTGCTGTGGAGGATTCTCAGAGCCCTTCCAGCAGGGCGTGTGTGCTGTACTGGCCATGTGGGCTTCAGGCGGTGGGTTTCCCACTTCACCATGATGGTTATGGTCATGCTAGGAAGGTTTAGGAGGAAAGGGCAGTGACTAAAAGTTACCCACGCAGCACCCGCCCTGAGAGGAGCAGCTGAATTACCTGGACCCTTTAGCAGCCAGTTATTAGGCAGCAATTCATCCTGTTGAGCTGATTCTAGTATGAAGTTTCCTTGGTTACTGCTGCATGTTTCAAGAGGCCTTTGGAAGCCGAGACACCACTGTTCCCAGCCCTTCCTTGGTGCGGGGGCACCTGATTTTGGCTCTGCGCAGCCAAGTTAGGCCCCCCCTGCCTGCTTGTAAGACGACAAAGCCTTTAATGCACACCACGCTACAGCCGTCAGGGTACTGCCCCCCTTCCCTTGCAAAGCTTCCTCAGAGAAACATGGACAACGAGAACGGGCCCCTCTGGTGTGGTATCAGCTTTTGCCAGTCCCCTCCCTGAGGACTTCCTCCCATTCCTCCAAGTCCTTGCTGCAAAACCTTTTGTGAGGGTTTGGGACCAGGTCCCCACAGGGCATGGCAATGCCAGAGCCTGCTGTGTGGTGCAGGCTAAAAGCCCCTCTCCAGTCTGAGGGAGCCTGAACCATGAGGGCATTCCTCCCTGCTCTCTGCTCAAGGCTCTGAGGGTGACTGGTGCCCCTGGGGTGGCTGGAGGCACTAGAAGGGTAGCAGACCCAGGGGCTAACAGAGCACCTGGCAGCTGCACATGTGAAATGATGGGTAGGAAGCAGGCCAGCAGATGGTATTCATCCGCTCTCGACACCAAATCCTTGCAGAAGGGCTTCAGAGATGCAGAATCCTCTCCCACCCACCCTATCAACAGAACAGCCAAGGGAAAGCAGTTCTTTCACCATCACGACTTTCAATTTTTTTGGCCCATATTTACTCATTGTAGGTGAACTAGAGAAGAGGAATCAGGGAGAGGAAATCCCAGAGCTCAGCAATGTGGCCTGCAAGCCCAGACCCAGAAAACCAGAGATATTTCAAAGTGCAGCCTTGATGCCATAAGTTATCCTTAACAGAATATATCGCTTTTCTCTTTTCTTGCCGCGCTAAGATGTTCTGTCGCTATGGCAACCGGCTGAAGTTCAGGGACCGTTTCCGAGTAGCCCTTCTCACTGTACTGCACCAGGTACTGTAGATGGTCCCTGTGCAACTGGGATGTGCTGTGACATAAATGCAAACATCACCTCATTAAATACCCATGCTAATAAAGCAGGCTTACACAGAGTGTTACCTCTGGAGGTCTGAAAACATGTGGCAAAGTAAAACTGGCATCATCATTCCCATTTTACAAACTGGCAAACTGAGGGAAAGTGACTTCTTCATGGTCTGACTGGCCATTGCCACTGCAGGAACTAAAAAGCAGAGCCCCCACACTCCCTTTTTAGTCAACCACATCATTTATTATGGATCATTCGATCCATAATACCAGTCAGGATCTGCCTTGTGCCTGGATTTTGGAATCACATCCCTACTTTTACCTAATATGAATTTAGCATTTAAGTAGGAAGCAATGATCTCTGACTCAGTCATGCTATGGTTTTGCTGCTAGATCCCATATGAGGTCTCTTCCCATCTTTTTCCAGCCTCCTCATACCAGCTGCCACCAAGCAAACAGAGGGATCTACAGCCTCTTGCCAGAGGCCATCCTTTTCCCAAAACAAGGCAGTATACCCAGAATGGTATCAGGTAACAGCAGCTGATGAACAACCTACAATTTGAGAGATTTTCAACCATATTATTAAGAAAGGTAGGACTGCTAATTGGCCTAAAAGAAAAAGAAGTCTAGAAACATGTGTCCTACTGAAAGTCAAATACTGATCTGCAGTCTAAGTCCTGGGCCTACTTGAAAGTTTTAGATGGAGAAATTTTCCATAAATGGAAACCTTGCAATTTGGCAGCTCACATGGTGAAAGTTGTAAGTGCAACCATTTTGTCAGCTGCCATAACACCAACAACCTGCAAGCCCTGGATATCCCAGATCATGAAAGTTTATAGTGGCTTTCAAGTTGACTTCTTACCAGCACATAAGGAAGTAGCAGGTCCTCTAATGTCTCTGAATGCCTCATCAATCTGGGGAAAATAAAAGGACTATCACATCAGTTGTTTTTAAATAAATATTTTTGGGGGCTCTGATATTTTGGAGGCATGAGAGTGGCAGCATTTTGTCTGGGGCTTGAATGGGTATTTTGTTTTGTTGAAAGGCTAAAATTTCTGGTGGATAAAGTGAGGACTCTAACTCCAACCAATCCCTATGAATAATAAAAACTTTCAAAGGAAAATTTTGACTGATCTATCCATGACTAGCTAACAGCCAAAAGAACTAAATCTGTAGTGACTATTGAACAAAAATCTTGAATATTGGATTAATCTGTCTAAAAAATAGAGGTAATCAAACTATACAGTACTTCAGCTATTTAGTAGTCAATGGCACTTTATACAGGAACATTTGACACCTTCATTAAGAAATGGATAGTGTTTGATTAATTGTAAAGCTAACAAATATTCCATTAAACATAGCATTGCAGATAGTGTAAATGAGAACAAATAATTTTTAATGTCATGTGAGTCAGTTCCACAGTGAGCATGTGGCTCCAGAAGGATGACATGTTCAACATACAAGTTATCACCCAGCTCATTTCCTTCCTTTTTCAATTGAAATGACTCCTCAGGACTGTCATCTAAGAAAGTCTAATTTCATGGGGCATAAACAATGCAGAACATGTGTACCCTGGCCAATTTCTAACTGTTTTTCTTAGATTTGTGACTACTTATTTAAAAGAAAAAAAAAGGAAGAACAAAGTTGTTCTCCACATGAATGATAACCAACACAGTTCACTTTAACATGTCAATATTAAAACCACTTAATAATATATTTCAGCTTTTCCAAATTGCCTTTTCTGGTTCCATTTCACATTTTCAGACTTTTCTTTTCCGATAGGGCTTGCTTATTGTCTTTGATAAACTAAATGAGAGTCCCCTTGTCCTCCAGGAATTCAAGAGTCTGGAAGTCAGGACTCACAAGAAGGAGATAAAAACTACACAAAGAGACAGCCTTTGCCTATAGCAGCCACATTCAGGCATCAGGCCCAGAGCAACATATTACGACATGAACCAAACATCTAGGGCCAACAGCCTGGAAAATACAGCATCTGTAAGAAACCCTTCTTGAAAATCCTCCAAGAGGTAAGAGCATGAGGGTGACAAGGGCCAAGATAACCAGTGATGTCATGACTAGCGAGAGTGACCACATGCCCATCCTTGAAGCCAGTCCCACGTGGGTCAAGCTAGTTCAGCAGATTTCTGCCTGCCCACCCAAAGGCAACCAGGGAAGCCAGGTCAATATTGCCAGACCCCGCTGCCTTAAAGGCAAAGACATGAGGAAGGGCATTTACAAAAGGAATCCCTGCCTAGATAATTCATCAGTTAATGAAATCCTGCCAAACCAAACCAATTCTCTTATAATTTCAATTACAGAAGTTATTCTTTATATCCCATCTTAAACTGCTGCCCTCTGTTGCTGTTTGCCATTAAAACAGGTTCTTTCAGTACAGTGGTTGCTACATTTCAGTGTCAGCTGTAGCAATTCTCCCATTACATGGATGTGCACACCCAATCTGAAACATGCTCTTGGATCCTTCTGGACTACTGAGGCTCTATAAAAATAAGTCATTACCATAATCATTACCAATGTAACAATTTTCACTTTCCCATTTGCAATGCTGTTTTCAAATAGCACCATTGGCCTAAGGAACTCTCAATCTGGCACTTTCCACAACTATTAAATAAACCTACAGTTTTTTCTTAGTTCTTATTGTTAAATCTTTTTGTTCAGTTTTATCTCCCTGTTACCCTCTGAGCTTAAAACCAGTCAAAACTCGTTACAAAGAATATCATATCATAAGAGCTAGAAATGGAAAGGACCTATTAGATCACCAGTTCATCCTCCTGCCAATTAATGTTTCCTCTCTGGAGTACCTTTCCTAATGCCTTGTCCAGTCTGGCTTTAAAAAGGACCAAACAGTTGGGCTCCTGTCCTTTCCCTCAGGAGACTGTTCCACAGCAAAATATATCTCACTGTCAGGAAATTTTACCTTCCGTTCAGCCTGACTGTCACACTATTAGCCCTTGTTATATCCCTGCGTGTCACGCTAAAAATTCCTCTCTCACGCTCAGGAGAGTGGGAGGGTGTTCGTACTCGTCAGAGCACTACATGTCTCACAAACCACACATTTGTTAGTCATTCCTGAGCTAAGCTCTGCATCGTTTTTAATTTGAACTCATCTACCTGTACTTCCACCTCTCCTGATCAGCTTTGTCACTCTCCTCCAAAAATTTTCCAGATTTGTCAGTACCTCTCTCGTTATCAAGGGCCTGGTGTTGACTGTACCAGTTATTTTGGGATTTGGGACACCAGGCAAAGCTAAATGGCAGGTTCAAACCAGTCCAAAGCATGCTTTCTTTTTAACACAGCTTAGTTAAACTGAGCTCCTCACCACAGGACACAAATGGCAGAAGTTTGCATGGGTACAAAGGGAAACAGAATAAGTTAATGGAAAAAAAAATAATGCATTGAGAGGTCCTGCATACATGATCTTGTATTTAAGTGCCTGGACTGATGAGCTATGCTCATTATATTGAGACAAGAAGAACAAAATGCTATTCGATAACTTGATGAAATGCTTTCAGGTACGCTTACCAGCCCTTCATGAGAAGAAATGTGTCTCAGTCACCACCACGTGAGTCTTAGCTCTCATGGCACCCTATAAAGCTGTGTCTGAGTTATGTCACCCCGATGCAATAAGCATTGGCGGAGGGCACTGGCCTCGGTGCAGGAAAGGACCAGAGGGAGGAGAAACACTGCAGTTCTCTGCACCGTCATGTCTGGAGCGATGCCCCTGCAGGCCTAAGCCTTACCACTAAGCATTTTCTCTCCCTCCTTACAGCAGATCCAAGGTGACCAAGAGCTCCTGATTGGGAATGTTAAATCTTCTGGCAGAGCAGGCACGCTAAAGCCCCAGGCAGCAGCTGTGTAGCTCCTGACATAGTTTCAGTAGACGCACCAGACTGAGGTCCTTGCAGAAGACACATCCACAGAGGACCAAGGTCCTGCGAATGTGCTGCCAGTTGCCCCCTTAGCCTCACCCAACATGGGCTTTGAAAAGGAGAGAGGGTTGAGGAGGAGTGGGGAAAATTAAATGCCTGGTGGCCTTCCTTGCATCCCAGTTTCCTTCCTTCATCCTTTGTCTCTCAGTCACTGTTACACTTCTGATTTGATTTTGCAAATTCAGGTGGAGAAAGCATCCAGTGTAATTTATTAAATGCCACTGCAATGCGGTGAAGCAGAGTAGTGAAGTGGGACCTAATCCTGCCCAGTGCTGCAAGGACCAGGTAAAGCACCAAGGTCTCCTCTTCCTTCATTGCTGAGGGCACATACCACCTACAGAACAGGACTCTGATACTGGATCAGGGGGACTCTGGGATATCTGGATTCAGGATTTAATCTGTGGCACCAAACAAAACGCTCAGCCTCTCCAGCCTTCAGATCTTGTGTCTGACAAATGCATATGGTTTGATCTTCATTTGTAAAATGTTTCAAAATCCTCAAGATCTTGTGGGAAAGCTCAGGGTTATTGTCATTTTTAAGAAAAAGGCTCACATTTATGGTCAAATTTGCCCCTCATTTTTAGGTCTGTCACTAAGTGAGGGGGTTTCATAATAAGCCTACCCTACCCTGTTTACAGGGTGTGCTTTTCCAGAGAGCTTTCTGGACAGGGTGCTCTGGCCATACATGGTGCTCTGGCGCTACTTAGAAAATTACTCAATGGCCACGTAGGAAAGGCCACTAGGAGCACCACAACCTACTGTGGACCTCATGATCTACGTAAGGATTGCACAGAGCCCTTTAACTTGATTTTTTCCAAATTGGGAAGACTGCAAGGAGGCTCTTGGTTTGGCTCAACATTAGCCCAGACCACTGAGGTGGTTTCCAGGTGGAGATGGCCATGCATGATGCCATCTGCATCTATACCAGACAAATTGCCTCTTCCCTAGCAGCATGCAACAGTTGCTACCTGAATGCAGGGCCGACTGTCTCATGTGGATCATCTTACATCTACTCACCACTGGGAAATTTCAGTACTTTTCTTCCTGTTCATCACATATCCATTGAAACATCAGTGCTCGGAGACGCACCACTGTGCCTGGACAACCTCTCCTCCAGCTGATTTCCTTCACAGCCCAGAAAAAGTGGTAGCAATCAACAGGCACTGCAAGTTAAGAGCCACTTCCCCATCTGTTGCCCTCTCCTCTGCAGAGCCTTTCCTCTTGGCAGGTAACAAGGTTCCTTTCAAGGATGTAACGGATACATCTTACACTGTCTCTCCTGAAACACACTGAACCCAAGGCAGGAATTTCTCCTCCCTCTCCCAACCATGTGTTGTCATCCTTGGCCTTAAAATGGATCTCCTTCTGGGTGTCATGGGCAGCCCACCCAACTATCTGGGCAGAAAGGTGCTCACAGATGCACTGCTTCCTGCTCAGCTTGGCAAACCCATGCCCTTGCACAAGAGCCCTCCAGAAGTCTGTGTTGCTCCAGCAGCACAAGCTCCAAGCTGCAGACTGGGCTGCCTAGGCAAGGCGGCTGAGCTGGCAGCTGTCCCGCTGCACAGGAGCGAGCCAGTAACGTGGAGGGCACCCCAGGACCTGGGTATCTTTGAAGTCCTCACTCCCCTGATGATACATTTCACAGTAGCCCTAAGGATGCTTAACAGCTCCAACACTGTGAATAGTCGAGGAATTCAACCTGTAAAGTATCACAGAAGGTGTCATGGAATAAACAGAGTAGACACAGCCAATGACTCCAGATGTGTGACCAATTAGAAAGGAAGCCAGAAAACTACCAAGCAACTTTCCAAACATGAAAGAGCGAGCATTCAGTGGCAAAGCTGTCCTCTGTTGGAGCCTCACAGACTGCACTGATGTGGAAATGTTACCACCGCACAAGCCTGCCCTCTAGTAAAGATCAAAAATGGACTTTTATTAATAACTTTTAAGAGGCTAGGATTTTAATTTTTTTTTAATTAGGGTGGCACATTTAAGTAGTTCACATTTCTTTGATAAAGCTGCCTTTCTATAAAGTCACCTTTCTTCCTGCAAGGCAGAAAAAGACCTGTATTGTCACCAGCAGCAGGTGTTGCACAGGAGCCTAAAACAGATGCCAGAAAGTCTTTCAGGCTCAAAGGAAAATGTCTCAAGTGGGAAAGGGAGTTGTCTGCCCAAAATTCGATTGCTCTTTGAAGGGAGAGTGCTCAGAAGATTGTTGGCTCTCTGACAGCAGGAGGCATCAGAAAGTATTGAATTTTTCTTGGAAAAAGGTGATTTTCTGTGTATCGGAGCAAAGCAGCAGGCGAGAAAAGTCTCTAATCACATAGAGTATGGGGAACAACAACTCTGCTTTTGTATCTGCAGCACAGAAGTAAGGCTCACATCACCCAACTCCAACCGATTTCATATGTATGTGTGTGTGCAGCACACGAATAACACAATTTGGCAAGGTGCTGAAGATCTCAGCGATGCTGGGCTGCCCTCCTTGTTCAAAAACAAGAAGTAATGCTGCAAGACCAGGAACAACAGGAAATCATTTAATTCTTAATCAAATTCACATATTTCAGTTTCTAGCAAGTGGAAAGGAATGAAAAGTAATGCAGACTATACAGCACAATACCATAGCAGCTTGTAAACGCACACAGAAGGCTGCTGTTATTATTTATCAAAAATACATTTGTAATAATTTTCTGGAAGTATGTGCAGGGTACCATGCTGGGCATCAGGTTCTTACTAATATTCTGTCTCTCCTGTCTGAACTTTCAGTCAGGATACACTTATTTACGATGACAACCTTCATTACAGACCTGCTACTTCTTGGTCTCATCTTCCTAAGGAAGCAAGCATGTGCACAATAGTGATGGTGTCCATCCTTCCACTGTCAGTGAACTTTGCTGACTTTTGAACCCACTGGAGTAATCCCATCCATGCTGGACTTCAAGGTGAGGGCCTCCAAGGCATGACAGGCTGGCAAACTTTGTGAAAAACAGCACCTGTGCTGAGAGACCCAAACATTAATGCATGTGCACAGGGTTCATCAATCCTTCTTGCTTGGCCCCTTGGCCAGCGAGCATGAAAGCCCTCCAACTAAGCTTCTGGCAAGCCACCAGGCACTGAGTGGGGCACTGTGGCAGAAAGGGGTGAAGAGCTGAGGTTTGGGGTCATGTGATGGAGCTTAAATAGCACTTAGATTGTAGAAGCAAGACAGCGTTTCAGGGGAAGCCCCTAGGAGGTATGAAAACTGTATGAGTTTCAATAAGGCCAAATGCCGGGTCTTACACTTTGGCCACAACAACCCCCGCCAATGCTACAGGCTTGGGGAGGAGTGGCTGGAAAGCTGCTCAGCAGAGAGGGACCTGGGGATGTTGACTGATAGCTGGCTGAACATGAGCCAGCAGTGTGCCCAGGTGGCCAAGAAAGCCAACGGCATCCTGGCCTGTATCAGGAACAGTGTAGCCAGTAGGACCAGGGAGGTGATTTTACCACTGTACTCGGCACTGGTGAGGCTGTATCTTGAGTACTGTGTTCAGTTTTGGGCCCCTCACCATAAGAAGGACATTGAGGTGCCGGAGTGTGTGCATAGAAGGGCAACAGAACTGGTGAGGGGTGTGGAGCATGTCTTATGAGGAGCGGCTGAGGGAACTGGGGTTGTTTAGCCTGGAGAAAAGGAGGCTCAGGGAAGACCTTATCACTCTCTACAACTATGTGAAAGGAGGTTGCAGAGAGGTGGGAGTCGACTTGTTCTGTCAAGTAACAGGTGATAGAACAAGAGGAAATGGCTTCAAGTTGCACCAAGGGAAGTTTAGATTGGATATTAAGAAGAATTTCCTTACTGAAAGGGTCATCAGGCATTGGAACGTGTTACCCAGGGCAGTGGTGCAGTCCCCATCCCTGGAGGTATTTAAGGGTCCTGTAGATATAGTGCTGAGGGACGTGGTTTAGTGGTGGGCTTGTCAGTGTTAGGTTGATGATTGGACTAGATGATCTTACAGGTCTTTTCCAATCTAGGAGATTCTGTGATTCTGTGAGGTATACTTACACGTATTATGAGCATAGGACAGAAATTTGAAGACAATCAGGCTCCACCAGTGTTGCTGTACAAGGCACCGCGTGTGCTCAGAGCCCTCAGTGCCCTGGCAAGGGACTGGACACCAGGGAGACAGCTCTGGAGACCTGCTTGGTGATCTCAGATGGCCCCATCCCTCTTGAAAGCACCACCAACACCCAACAAAAAGGGCCTTGGAGTGGGTACACAAAGTTAGACCTTTGACTGAGTTAAACCTCTGTCAATCCCCTCACGATTGGGAAGACACAACCCAACCTACAGACCTACGCTTCCATTCCCACACTGCTTTATTCAATTCCTACAGTGAGATCTGTCAATAAAGACCCTGTGAATGACTATTAGTTTCTCTGCCACCAGTGAGTAAAGATTTGGCATGAGAATCAATAAGCCCTTAAATTAATCATCAGTTACAACAATAACTGATGACCAAAAAGCCCAGCCATGCATGCTAATTATTTACTATGTGCCTATGCGAAGGCAGGCAGCCAAACTCACATCCGTGCCTCTCGGTAGCATCGTGGGAGGGAAGGTAATTCAGTGCTCTGAGCCCAGGACATCAGAAGACAACTCCTCCTGCCTTGCTGCGCAGCTACCATGTGATCTCTCGCTCAACCTGCTCCCCTCTCCCAAAATGACACCAGTGTCACCACGGTCACTACATGCTGGGTTTCAAAGCGTTTCACTAACTAAACATCTGGACAGATGCCTGGTGGGACTTTCAAACCTGCACAGACATGGACAAAATCCCCCAAGCAGTTATCTGTACCTGTTGAGGTCTAATTTTTTTTTTAATTCTGACCCTTAGCCTCAACGTGCCTCAGATCTGTAGATGAAGATGGTTACAGCCATTCATGAGCACACAGCGATTCTACTGAAAAATGGCTGCATAGGCACCATGTCACGAGATGCATCTAATTGATGCTTAGCTGCAGCAAATACCGACACAGCGCTTCTGGCTGTATCATACTGTGATACAAGTGAAGCTGCAGACACCAAAATAAAAAGAGAACAATCTACTGCCCATTTAAGCGGCAGCTGCTCTGGATGACTGCGGTGCTGCCCAGCAAATTACTGAGCAGGCAGAGGCACAATTCCCTGGACCGTGTGTTAATCACCTGCATCCAGAGGGTGAGCACAGAGAGACCCTGCAGTAATGCGTTGTGGGAGCACAGGCTTTAGGCTGTGGTATAATAAATCTCCCTGCCTGCAGCCTGACATTGTTTCTTCACCAAAGTTATACCAAACTTGAATAGCAAGAACTGTAAGGGAAGGTAAACAAAACTGAAATGAGAAAGCTATGTCATGAAAGAAGTGATTTTAGGCACAGTTTTCTATGTATAAAAGGCAGACTAAAGCAGACTCTACTTAGTTAACAGTGGGCATAAATAGAATAACAGAGGCCATCTGACAAAAGCACAAAATCACGAAAACTGCCAAACATGCGAGTGCATCAGATGTTAATGATGATCAAACCTTACACAACAGATTCTGGAGAAGTCAGTGCCTTCACCCAGCATATGCCCGCGCTCTGTGTTGAACTGCAATCGCCTCCTCTGAGACACTCAGCTTAAAATTAGGATGTAATTGCAGTCACGTTTAAAAGCAGGTAATAAGTGCCAATAGCTGGTTTCTTATGTGCCCTACAAATTTGTTCAAGGTCCTCACAAGATTGCTTCAGTTCTGGTGGCCCTCAGAGGCAACACTCACAAATCTTAAAATTTGATCAGGATGTGTGTAATTAGTCAATATGGCCTGGTCTGCGCAGAAAGCAAATCTGTTTTACATAAACAGCCTTCTCTTAACAGAGAAGCACAGCAGACAATATCTGCATAGAGCTCTGAGCTTTAAAAATATGGCTGCTTATTTCAGAGCTGAAGTACAAACTCATTTTCTCTCCCAGATGGTAACAATTCTGATGGAGATAATTCAGCGATATCAACTAGCAGGCCTCATACATCCAGCACAACCATTTTATATGCTCACACTGACTTTGACAGAACTTCCTTGTGCTTAAAACTACTCCTGTGTGTGTTTGCGGTGGTGGTGGCAAGACCCAGAGTGCTTTCTGACCTTGGTTTAACTAACGAGCACCAGCCAACCTTCAGTCAACCCGCAGCAAAGACCAGGTTCTTTAGTTCTACACAAATATGAACTCCATGAGATTGACACAATTCTGCTTTTTGGGGTGAGACTCCCCATGTTTACTTCAATGGACCACCAAAGAGTCCTGTCTTGGCCCAGAGTTTTACCTGGGACAGCTGAAATGCACTAGTCACTGCAGATAAAAACTATCAAACAAACAAAAAGTCCACAACTTTTTTTTTCCCCCATTTAAATCAAAAAGCTAACCCTGACATGAAATTATTCAAGGACCAAGACCAATTTATCAATACTTCTGAAAATCAGTACAGCTGCCCAGAGTAAGAAGACAGTAAATTCAGCACTGAAGTATGGCCACCAACCTGCAGAAGGGACAGGAGTAACACTCTCAATAGAAGGCAAATGGCCACCACCAGTGGTTTACTAACCTAGTTTGGACTCTCAGTACAAAGCTGCTTTCAGATTTGTGCAACGTTTGATCGTGCCTGGCAATACCATGGCAGAGGTCACTGAAGTCTCAACAGTAAAAACAGAGCAATTTACTGCTTATCTAGCTTGCAACACTTTTCCATTGCAGCGCCTTTAACGAGAACATCAAAACCAGGTAAGTCTCAGTGCACTGTAAATTTGCTGCCAGTTTACTGGGAAGATACCAAACCGGGTGTTAAAGCAAAATCTTTAGTCTTCCAGGAATCACAGCTAGCTTTAAAACCAATGGCAACTAGGAACAAAACCAGCACCCAGAACATTAAAACAGTACACACTGTTCAGTCATAGAAATCCCCAGCCAGTTCTCCTGGGGATGTGTATCTTTTTTTGCTACAATTGATTTTTTTTTCTCTGTTATTAAAGGATGCTGATATAAAATCCAGCGGCACACAAAAATAAACACAGGCAGTTGATAAAAACAAGAAGCGGGGCCTTGTGCCTGCCACTACACTAGTCAGTCAGCATGCACACTAATTACTCAAATGCTGCTCCCCTTTGTATTTCCACACGGTATGGTATCACTTTGATATTTAGGAGCTCATCCACCTTTACTAGACTTGAAGCTCATCCAAGATGGAGGGATGTTCATCAGACAGACTGGAGGGTAGCAGAGAGAAGAGCAACTGAACTTACCTTAGCAGCTATGCCGTTCTTGGCCTTCAAGCTAGTTTACTTACCTTTGTGCTAAATATGTCTTAAGAAAAGTCAAGTGACACCTTTCTTTGACTGAGTTGGTCAGTGACGTACCAAGGGCCTTCCACAGGCAGGTTTTCCATACTCCCGCCAAGGATCAGCCCAGCCCCTCAGCTACTGTTAGCATCACGTGTCTCTAATCAGTAGTAAAATAAATCTATTACACCCTTAGATTCCCATGGGCTCTCTGTTGGTATCCACAAGGGACCATATGGTTCAAGAGTCTACTACTGCTCATAGCAAATTTCCCCAGTAAAACTAAAGTCAGGCTTTGAAGGGAAAGTCATATTTTCCAAAGGACAGCAGCATAAAAATGCAACTCTGACGCCTTTTGATCTGAGGTCTGATTTGCGAGTAGTGGTGAATCTTTGCCAGAACAATAGGTCTTTAGAGTAGATTAATCCTAGAATATATATGACAAAGGCTTACCTAATATAAACATACCCAAGTATTCATACTATGCTCACAGTCAGCCCATCTGATTTTACAGGCCTTAAAATCCTTCACGTAATTGAATTGTGCTTGCTCCCGAAGAAGCTGTTATCTTTTTTTTTTTTCTTAAATTTAACAGTTTGCATTTTTGCCTGAAAGTTACTGCTATGAGAATACCTACTCCAGAAGATGATCCCATGGTGTCAGGTCAGCTTCAGGGAATGCTCTGCATTTCCCCCTTATCCTATTAGCCCCTAAGGTTAATCTTTTAGGTTTCAAAGAATAATGTTACTCCACCAAGACCTGGCTGTTGCAGGGAGCCCCTCCTCACCAGAGTGCAGGCAGTTCACAGCCAGACACGCCAAACACAACGGATGTTAGTGGCTGGAGACTAGCTGATTTGAGAACATCCGAGTTTCTTTGCAAAGCTGGACAATGTCAGTCTGTGGCTGCAGTGATGAAGGCTCATTCTCCCATTTTCTCCTCCTTGTTTTTCCCAAACTTCTATGCCCCCAAAACTGGCTGATCAGAATGAGAGAACTGAAAGATTTGGGGAGCAGAAAATGAAAACTTCACTAATCAATAAATTAAAAGGGGAATCTTGCAACCTACTCCACCCCAGATAGCCTCCTGTTTTCCCAAGACACTTAGTACTTTCATATAGCAAACAGGTTTTAGTACTCTTTCCACATGCAATCCTGTCAATTAACATCCACATAATTTGCCGCCCCATGCGGTAGCATCGATCAGGCCTTGTCTTGGAACAATTACTGCTTAGTGCAGTTTAGGGGAGTGCTCCTCCTCTTCAGTGGTCCTCAGTGAGAATCCTGAAAAGGCAAAGGATGAAGGAGACAGAGAAACATCAAATAGGCTAGGCTGTATTTATGGATCTTAGTAGATCATGGTTTAAAAACAACCAAGTAGGTTTTTCTGTTGCCTAAATGGCACTCATTCGTTTCACCTCGTAGAAAGTCTAGCATATTGTTTTCATAATCAAGTTATTTGGATATCACAACAGTGATTTAGATTAGGATTTGTTTACACAGCTAAGTATGTTGAGTAATGAAATTAAAATGAGCTCTCTGCTTCTGTCACATCTGCAATAGTAACTGGCTTCTTATGGTTGAGTACAAGTCTGCTGCACAGATGTTTCTTGATAAGGTATAAATCAGTGTTAGATGCTGTTTATTGCAGCGCTTTTACTGCCTTCTTCCCTGAAGGAGGGAACGTTGCCTGCACAGCAACCAGATGTGACCTGCAAGACAGTATGAAATACCATTACAAGCAAAAACAGGTCCCATATTCCATATCAGCATCTGCAATGGCTCATCAAGTATTTATCAGACCATTTGAACACTTCCACAGGTCCTAGCATCATACCACTGCCAGAATTTACTTATTATAACCTGCTATGAAAAAGCCAAGCATCCTGTAAAGCGACTGGTGCCTGAAATAGTAGGAGATCCCATTTTAGTTTGGTTTCCTGCTTAAAGGTCAAATTTCTGGGCAGATACTGCTGCAAGAAAGTAAGATACCATGAGAGGTCAATGCAGCTGCAGTTCAGGGTGTTGTAAAGAAGAGTTTCTCTTTTCTGCCATCCTGCCCCATGTGATATCAATCCTTTGATGGTGACAGGGGAACAGACTTACCTTGCGTGGGTGCCTATGTGAGGAGAACTGAGACAAGGGAGCTCCTCACCTGGGGAAGGCAGCACGGCTCAGAGCTCCTCGCTAAGCGGCTCTGCTCAGCTCGCGGGAGCAGGGGGATCCAACAGGAAAGACTCACTGAACACCCAGCATTTGAAGCCAGCCAAGCCTGGCCCCAGAGCCACACTGGCTCCTTCTGTGTAGCAGATGAAAGCTATGCCCATGGGCTCTGAAGGTACGAGAGCCAAACTTCGCAAGATGTACTTCTTGGAAGGTTTCTTGAAGCAAAACCTGCCATTTCTTATTTTAAAAAGAGGGGGGGGGGGTGGAAGGATAAGATAGCTTTTCTTCCCTGAGCTAATATGTGTCTCTGATTTGCTTCACTCGTTACATGGAGAGAAGATCCTGTCAACACTGAAATAATGCCAAGTATTTACAGTTTAATGGAACCCAGGGACCAATTAACAACACAGAAAACCACCAGGCAGTGTATTTCTTATTGTAACAGGAGGGAAATCTTACATTGCTGCTGTTCCCCCATTTCTCAAAATAAAGCGCCAGCGCTTTGTCAACGATTTCTCAGTAGTAATGTTTATTATCTGGTAGTTTTACCATTGCCCATCGTTTTCTATGTGCTAGGTTTAGTCACAACCCCCCTCTCTTTACTTGTACACCCCATCCCAAAAAGACAAAAAGAAAAAAAAGGGAAACATAAAAAAAAAGAAAAAGCAACTGTCATTAGGGCTTCGGACCAGTGATGTTAGAATCTTCCTTCAACCCCAAGTTCTCGAACTGCTGATTCTTCAATAGCTTGATGGATGCGACGCACCTCGTCCTGCGTTAAAGTCCTCTCCGGGTGGCGGTAAATGATACGGTAGCAATGGCTGACCTTCTTTGTCCTACGAAACATAAACCAAAAGGAGACTCATAAATACACGTGCCTACAAATGCAAATACGTGAGGCAAAACACTTACCCTCTGGACCATTTTTTATTTGCAGTCTAATTTTGTTCATGTTGCTTGAAAATCACCTTAATGCTAAAATACACAGTCTGGAGAGGTGGGACTGAGCTGAATTTTAATTTTGGCAGAGGACTTTGCTGGAGTCCACCTAAGACCTCAACTTGTATTGCGGTGTGGTAGCTTCTTACCAGAGCAAACAAGCCCAGGAGAAGCGCTGTGCTAACACCACTGAACTGCTGCTGACACCACAGCTCTCTCATTTTGGTGCTAATGGGGCTATGGCGAGGGAGAACTGTGCACACATACCCCCCTCAGCCCAGCAGGGCTGGAGGTGATGGGCATAAGGAAAACACTGCATAACCTCTGTATGCTGGAGAGCAATGTTGCTAGCTAACATGGGGCACCTCACAAACCTCACCATACAGGCTCCTGCCTGGGGGATGAGACCGAACATACAGCTGCAAATAGATTAAAACATTTATTTTTCAACTCAGGTGACTATTTTGCCTTTGTTGGAAAAGAGAAACAATGACGAAATGCATCTGAAGACTCCATTTGTGGGAGAAGGACAGAGACGCGGGATGAGGGTGGCCATCAGTCCTGAAGCAGAGCACTGAATGGTCATGGCTGGGCACCGGCCACGCGGCAGCCGAGGCGCAGGGGCAGCCCAGCAAATTAGGGAGGAAATGGGGTGAGACATGGCAGCAGGTACACGTTGCAAAATTTCTTACTCCCTGCTACTATGGAAAGGAAAAGGCAAAGGAGAACAGGGAAAAGGAATAGGCAAGAGGGAATGATAGGGAAAAAGAAAGTATTTAAGAGTTGCTGAGTTCTGCTAGGATAAGGCAATACAAAACCAGGAGCAAAACAGTAAGTTGAATAAGAGAGCAAAACCCTTCTTGCTCTCCATCAAAAACAGGTTGGAGGACATAGCTCTTCCAAAGGGCATCTCTACAATTGCAGAGCTTGTATTACTGAATTTAACTGGCAGTTGTGGCATCCTTTTTATTTTTGGTTTCAAATGGAACCCACACAGCTTCTTCTTTCAAAGGTAAACACTCACTTCAGTTAAAGAAAGAAAATCTGAGGAGAAAAATAACGGAAAACCAGAGATCAAGTACCAGACAGAAGGATCTCCCAGACTATCATTTAATGGCACACAAAGGCATTCAGAAAGCTTCAGGTCATCTGTCTCCTGAAAATTGTTTTATGTTGGAAACCATGTTTATTATTACTATTTGATTAAAACTAAGGTTATATGTGCTCATACACAAAGGTAACTCTCGCAACCTCAAATCCTACTAGAAACAGGGACAGGTAGTTTTTAGCTCATAATAGCTATTTGATACCAACTTTGACCCACCCAATGTGGATGGGAAGCTTGCCTTGCTCCCACTGGCAGTTTACAACAAAAAGGTTATTTCAAATTAAAGCATTCCTCCTTTTTCATGTGCTCTGAAGATAAAGCAAGTTAAATCTGCCTAGCATGGGAAAGGGCAAACTGCATTTCATAAAGTGTTAAGCTGACTGCAGTTAACCACTAAAAACCAACCAAGAGCTTTCCCTGGGTGCAGGTTAAACGCTGTAGAAAAGTGATCTTCAAGAAAAGAGGGGGAGGTGTAACTGTGGAGAAGGTATTGGCCTGCTCTGCTCCACCTCTGCAAAGCAGTAAAGAGGACAGACCCGGGAGAAGCACGTAAATGGAATAACAAGAGTTTGGCTAGATGCTACATTGTAAGAGAGAAATTTGAATAAGAGAGAGTGATAATGAATTGGAGCTGAACAGAAACGATTTTCAAAACCAGGCTGGCAAATACCATCACAGCTGGTAGTATTTCAGCTTTTAATGGTGCTTCAGCGACCCACCTGAACAAAAACATTTGCAAATTGCTTTGGCTGAAAATCTATTTAGAAGATGTACAGTCACAGCCCTGATCCTGAAGTCTTGTATATACTGGGAATACATCTCATGATGGAAAACTCATTGCCACCATTTAATGTGATGTAAACACCAGTTTGCTTAATGTATTTAAACTGTGGTAGGGATAGCTACAGCACTGTTTCTTCACTGGTCATGGTTAACTGAAGGTAACGATTTCTCTTGACCCACGTGTTTAGTTATCCCCCTCCCTCCGTCCTAGTGAGCAGTTCATTCATGAGACAAATGAAATAGGTCAGAATAGGATGCAATAGTTTCTTGTGGATGTTGTGGAAAACCAGCATCTTTAGGAGGCATTTAAATTAGGAAAGGGCAGAGGTCTTACTGAGCAGCACTGGACTAGAATTCTTTCAGCTGCAGCTAAGCGTTGGTGCAAGAGAAATAAAACAGGGATTGCATTAAATGTAATTAATCTAATTTTAGTTATAGCCAAAAAATGATGTAACTACTAATACACATGGCTGGCTACACATCACTCATGTGGTTGGTATGTCACATTTTTCTCCCACCTCTTAGCTAGGTTTATTTGCATATTTGTTACTAATTAGAAAGAAGGAGTAGAACGGTTCAATGCTATTTCAAGAAAAGATTCACTGCAATTTTCAAAACCTTAAGCACTATTTTCACAGCAGTATTAGCTAACTTTTCAAGGGAGATGGGGAAGAGCACTTCTTGGCTCTTTCTCCCCCTAATACCCACCCCCCCCACCCCCCAATAAAATACTAGGACGATGTGATTAAGCACTGCCATCAGCTGCAACTGGAAACAATTATTGTCAGCAAATAATACATGTTTGCTGATTCCTTTTCTTGCTTTCCTTTTGTTCTGCAGAGTCACAGCGTGTTTGCCTACCTTAAAGATGGCTCTGCTAATGCATAATGAACTCTTTCCTGCATGTCATGCTGCAGCCTGGCAATACAGAAGCAGTAGCTCTCTATCCTGAGTAACAGAAAATTTGAGGCCAAAACCTAGAACAGCCACTTCACCAGGTTAAAAAAAAAAAAAAAAAAAAAAAGAAGAAGCTTAAAAGCAAGCGCATTGGGCTTTATTTACCTAAACTGCACCACCAAACAAGTCCATGCGGTTCGCAGTCACGCGGACTCCTCTTCCATTAGGCTTCAGCTGATCTTAGTGTCACAAGTCTCCTCTGCACCAGCCTGCGGCTTTCAGGTAATGAAACGCAGTGAATACAGTGAAGCACTGCTCAAAGGGCAAAGGAAGATAGGGATTTATTCTGACACCGCAGAAGGAAACAAGAACATGGTCCGTGACCAGGCACTGGAGTGAAACAATGCCTAATGCTCTTTCATGTGTTTTTTGGAGGAAACAGCTTTGCCTCCTGATTCTCGGGACCTGGCACACAGCCGCCTCCACGTGCTAGGGAGCTGCTCACTTGCCAGGTCAGATTCACTGCATGGGCCCAACCTGAAGGTCAGTGTACATGTTTCGGTATTTCAGCCTGGTATCTGAGCACAGCAAGAAATTAAGGGGCCTTAGTCTGCCACTAGTCGAATAAAACAAACATGAAAGCAACCCGACACTGGGATCAGGGCTAGAATGAAAGGGTATGTTAGGCATTAATCTTTATAGATTAATATCTGCATGTTAGCTTTCCCTGCATGGAAGTCCACTAAAGGATGTTTTAAATACAGCTTGGTTAGAAAGCTGATCCCAGAAGCTACCAGCAGCAAAACACCTAAACATACTGGGGAACCTGTCTCAGTGGTTAGATAAGACTAAGACACAAGGTCATTTGGTAACCAAAATGTTGCCTAAAGAGTAAATGCCTGGTATTGGCATTCGTCTCATCCACATGCAATACTGTAACAAGAATGAAAATTTCTCCATTCTGTACTTGAAGAGGGAGATAAAAGGGGCAGCAGTCAGTGGGGGAAAAAGCCACTTTTAAACTGTGTTCTACTTTCCATCTGTCTCAAATAAAGCACGGAAGCACAGAGACTTCTGCAGGGAGGTTACCCCTGCTCTTATGCGGTGAGGACAACACAGAACCAGACGTTTTTCTAGAAAGCTGGATTTACTTTGAGGAACAGAATATTAGAGAAGACAATCTCCCACAGCATCAAGGAGTGAAAAAGAGAACTATATCTCTTTTGTACTCTGAGCAGTGCACTAAGCAGTACTATTCACCACCACATCTATACTGCACCTTTTCCTACAGAATATTATTTAAAATGAAAGATGTGCCCACATAGTAATGCAAGTATTTGAGATTATTTTCTCTCTGTTAAGTGATTCATGTTAATGAGGTTCTTTGAGGGTGTCCCAATTCCTGCCATAGCAGTTTGTATCCTATATCCCCCCAAAAGATTCACCCTGTAGTTACCTTACATAAACCTTCACACAGTACTCAGTGACCACTACACGCTTCACAGAGATCACGTCATGCTCCGACTATGCATGGAATGACCTCAGGTAAGGGAAAGGCTTGTTTTGTTTGCAACAATGTCCTGAAAGGGACGATGATGGGAAGAAATGAAAATACTGTCTCATGTTACTAGCATCGTAGTTGTCAAAGCCACGCGGACAGCACAGCTTTGGTATTGCTTTGTGGTTCCAACAGTTCCAGAATGGTTCACGTTTTAAGTGGAAATGGGGAGGAATATTAAACTGCAAGAAGAAGAAGAAGACGAAGATGTAATTACCTTTTCCTTTTTGTTTCATGCCTTCAAACCACATCCACCACTATCATAGTAGGCACAACTGCTAAATGTCATACTATAAATTTTAAATTGACAAATAGCACTCTGCTAGGAACCACATCATGGAAAATGGCAAAAGGCTTCTGCTATATGCCTTACTGTCAATGGCAAATAATTCAATTACCATGGTGATATGCACATAGAATATAGTGGTAATTCTCTGAACAAAGGCCTTTCCCAAAGATGCATTCTCATCAGTCCTTTCAAATGCTAATACTCCATTTCTCTGGAAGAGCGTATTGTATACAACAACATATTTTAAAAAATGGGCATGTTTTTGTTTAAGGTGCTAGTGAAAGGCACTAGATCACCTTCAGAAGAAAGAATTGTTTTAAACCCACAGAAAGCAGGGAATGGTCATTTCTGTTGCACATCTTTTGCAGCTGACACCCGGCAGCTTCGAAGATAGTTCAGGTCAACATAACCATGTTGAGACTGTCTACATTATCTGACCACTTGGTCAAACTTGACCATTTGGTGGTCACTTTAAAAGAGATGCATATTCACTGACAGACAGTTGGACTGAAATCTTGTTCTTCTATTTCACAAAATTGAGACAGTAATGGACTTTTTGCTCTTTTTTAATTTGACTTGGTGAAATCTGTATCTGAATACCAAACCCTGAATCTGCTTGGCCTTTTCATTCTTTCTTTCTTTAATATTCATTCCATTTTAAGCTTTTATCTTAATGTAGAAAAAAAAGTCAAAATTGTGTTAATAGTCAGCTTACTGAGAGAGATAAAGAGCACGGTATGGGATGCAGTGGCAAAGTACGTAAATAACACCTGCTAGTTAATATAATGAAAGGTAGATGGAAAATGAAAACACTGCAAACTTTTCAGCTTCTCAGTCACTGAGACACTGTTAAATAGCCATAAATAGGTTCTAAGACATTGTCAAGTATCCAAAAACATTGGACCGGTTAGAAAGTTTTGATCATGGTTTTCCTTTTCTACTTAAGTCTATCACCTGATTTCTTACATGCGGGAAGAAATACAAACACATATATATGGAAAAAAAATAATTCATAAGCATCACCTGAAAGAGAAAGTCTCCTGGCTGTTTGATGTACTCACTAAAAGTTTAGTGAAACAATTCAAGCAATTACTTGCGCTTTGGCCCAGCACTTTGGCCCCTAAGGATCTTTCCTCATTTCCACAGACCACCTTGGTTTGTTGATACATGCCAGCAAAAGAAGAACTAACATGAGTGGCGTGGGGCTCTTTTCCACGAGCTCCCAAGCAGGGGTAACTCTTGTAAACAGACCGAGTTACACAAGAAACTCAGAGAGTATTTCCCCTGTGCACTCACAGTTGTCTCAGTAACCAGCCAACGATACAGTCAACCGATCTCAGATCCAAGCACTTCCCATTAAAAAGCCTCACAGCATCAAAAGTAACGGAATCCATTACATGCAGGCAACAATGAAATATCACTAGGGTGAAGAATAAGAAGAAAAACATAATTCTCCATTATACCAAAACAAAATCCAAAGTCCCCACAGGATCATAAGCTAACTGCGACACAGACTTTTGCTGCCATGGAAGGCCAGAAAAAAACTGCCAAGCCTTGGGGTTTGGGATTTTGTTTTCTTGTTTTTATTTTTAATACAATGACTAATTGATTTCTTGAAGAAAGCAATGATCAATGGTTGTAAAGCAGGTATAAAACCAGTTCTCAAGGGGACGTATTCTAGCATCAGTGACGACTGCTTGTCCTCCAATCTCGTTCTCTTTGGGAAAATCATCTATCAAGCACAGGCGACAGAATTCCCATCACATCTGATCTACGCCAATAGTGAGGAATCCATTCCACGTGGATTTAAACTTGGATGTGATTGAGAGTTGTCCCTCTTGTGAGACAAACTCTGTGCTCCCACTTCACAGTGGGCCTCCTCAATTTTTAGGGGCTCACCACTCCATCTAGTGAGTCAGTTCAAAATCCTGCTCTAAACCGAGGAAGATTCAAGAGTAGGCTAGAGGCTGAATATCTTCATGACATGCCTTGCTGTCAGCATAGTAATCCTGGAGCACTCACCATGCCAGACAGATGCAACATTATGCACTTTTAATGGAATGAGTCTCTTAACTTCCTGAGGCTGAGGCTTTCAGGAATAAAAGCAAGCCATGCAGTGGGCACGCACACAAAGATCAGAACGTGTGCAAGCCCGTGAGGCTCAGAAGAGGGTAGGAAAACCTACTTTTTTCTTCAGGGTTATCACTATGACAGATACAAGGACTGCGCAGGTGGAATAAAGATAAGAAAAAGCAAACTTTCTGCTACAAAAGCACACATACAAAATCCAGTGAAATAACTTCTACCCATTGCAGTGGCAAATGAGAGAAGGTTGTTTGGTAAAGTACTTGAGACACTTAATTTTAGGTACTAAACATAGAAGAATAATTGGATGCTGAAACTAAGAGGGAAAAAGCAATAGTCTCAGCATCAGACACGACAGAATACCTGTTCTGTGTACAACACAAAATTTTATTTTGCTTCACTTTCCCTAGGTTTGATTGAAAATGTTCAGTGCCAAAGGCTTTTCAATATCTAATCATGTTTTCACCAAAACAAAATGCAAGAGGTAACAGTTTTTGTTGTTTGTTGTTTAAAAATTAACCACTAGAGGCTTAAACATTCGCCAACCCAGCAAACAAAAGAACAAAATAACTCAATTTGGATATTGTGCCTCATGAGAACTGCCATCTAAGCTCCTTGACGTTCTCCTTCCCCGTGTAGTTCAGAACCCATGGCAGGACTACATTTCCCATGAGAGGCCAAGGCCAAAAACTCCTATGATGGATCACCTCTCCTCTCTGGAAAAGAAACTTGGCTGACGTACCTGATGAGGACTCAGAGCACACCAAGGAGAACAGAAGCACGCGATACCTGCATGTCCTGGCTGCTGAAGTGTTTTGGCTTCTAGCCAGAAAATTCTTACAGAAGAATTTACATTTTCAGTGAGTAAAATGACAACAAATCAACACAGTTTCTCTCATTGCTGGCTCTCCCACTTTTTCGACATTTCTCTTGACCTCTTAAATCCCTTGTAACTTAATGGGAGAATGAGGCAGCTCCAGCAGCAACAGGCTTTGCGGGTCTGGCAGAACTTCATGACTTAGATACCTCATTCACAATCCCTTCTGCCCTTCCAGGGCAACTGGCTAGTACTGGAGCGGTCAGGGACACAAACTGTTTGCAAAGAGTAACTCTGGAAGATGCACTGCGTTTGCAGAGTTGTTGTGCTTCTTGTGCAAAGACATTATATTTACCTTGCCCTGAGCCACAGCGTGCAAGTAAGAGGATGGAAGAAACTCTGGTTCTACTTCTGTCAAACAGCAATACAATTGATTCCATCACTGGTCATTAGCCACAACAGTATCGCTCAAAAGTTTCCAACCATTGGCAACTGAAATGCCATCTGGAAGCACTTCAGAGTGACAACCTATCTCAATAATCCGAACAAATCCAACATGAGAGGTGAATTTGGACTCTTTCAAATGCTATCTAAAATATTTATAGTAAAAATGTTAAGTGTGATACCTTTTCAGTTCTTCTGAGTGAAAGATCAAAGAAGAGAAGTATAAATATTTAGCAGTTTTTTCCCCCAACTAGATGTTAATACTAAAGGCTACAAAAAGTATTACTAAAAATAACATTGCTGTCAAATTAAAACATATTTCATAATCAAGTAAAAAGGGAATTTATATGAGAATTTAAAACAATTCGTTCTCTTAAGAAATGAAGATGGATGGGAGTGACAGCCAGTTTAGAAGTATCTCCATTGAGCACTGGCAGAAATCAGGGTCTACAAAGTTAGGTGGCAGAAAAGTGCATGGGAAGGACTGGATGCTGTTTCAGGTACTTGTATAGATTTCATCCTTGAGATTAGGGGTTTTGTCCAGGAGCTAGGCGTTTCGTTCCCTTTACACTTGCTGAGAGTTGAGGTAAAGAGGGACATGGATAAGTGCAGGCACAGACTCTTTGAGTTACCCTTCTTTCAAGTTACTCTTCCCCCCTCTTCCAGTCACTCTTCTCTTCTGCAAATTGTACAGCAGCCCTGGAAACAAACCAGGCTATGGCAGGAAAAAGCAACTCATCCCTTATACAATGGACAGGGTAGGGAGCAAAAGTGCAGAGATAATAGCAGGATAACCAAATGTGCTGTTTGTTAAGTGACAAACTAATCCCAAATCAGGAGAAAATAGGAGTGGGAGAAGACGAAAGGAGCAGGAAGAGATGAGTTATCTGGAGACCAGAAGACAGGAGGGACTTAAAAACTGAAAGCAGATGTTAAAAGAAATCACTTGCCCTTTTTGTGTAAAAGCAACAAATTAAAAGCACCTGCCCCCCGAGCAGCCTGCAGCACTAGAAGGGAACTTAAAAACATTTGCACCTCTGTGTGTGCAAACACAGGGGGTTTCTCAATGGGACTTCTTACAGTATCTGTTGAACCTGGTGGAAATGCTGCAGCCATTCGCACAGTTAAGTGTTGTTTACTATCTCCTTCCAGTCCATATATTATTCTTCCTCTCAGAATTGTCAGGTTTTACGAGCCTTAATCTGGCTAACTGGATTCGTTTTGGAGATGAAGAAACTGCCCACTTTCCCTCCCCTAGGGTAGTGTGGTTCCACACAGACAGTCACAAGAAACCTGTTCTCATTGCTTTTCTGACAGTTGCTGCCTTGGGAAGACAACTCAGAAAAAGTTCTCAAAGTAAGGATAACTACTGGCCAGAAGATTAAACTACTGTTAACACACAGGAAAACTGTCTGGCTGTTAAACGTTTCTCTTGCTGGGACTCATTCGCACAGGTAATACATTTGGACCATGATGACGGAAAAAGAGCCCGTGTCTTGTAGGTGAGGCTTTTACTTTACTCGTATTATTTTGAATATAACGATGGGGGAAATGTCACAGCACCACTGAAACTAGCCAAATGATGACAGCATATACCAATCAGGTGCACTGGCCAGAACTTTTACAGCTGTCTAAATGAGCATTAGTTTGGAAAACTGTAACTGCCATGTTTGGCATGTTGTCCCCTTAATATTATGGCTAGTCTTTAGGAAAAGACAAATGAAAAGAAAAATGTGAATGCGATAGGACGTGTGCATAGTGAACACCTCCTACGCTAAGATGATATGAGCATCGTGCAATCAAACACCATGTGGGCATGAAGACTAAAAGGTCAAGGCACAAAATGAGATACATCATTTTATAAGTACAATGAAATTATTGGTCTGCCACACAAGAATGGAAAGAAAGCGAGTGAGACATTACACTAGGAAGATCAAAATACCATTTTTGCTAAGACTTCACTGAAAAAGCCCAAATGATCCTCTCACTAGCAGGTATTAATACCAGTAAAGAAGGGATAAGATTTCAGCCCAGAATGGGGAATACACAGGGAGCACTAGATTAAATCAAGTGCTCTCAAATTGTCCAAGAGATGAACTTTGCCCTAAGATACTTTAGGAACGGGCAGAAGAAATCTCAGAGCTGTTATCATTTGTCTTTGAGAGTTCATGGAGGACGAGTAAGGCACCATATGTTTGGAAAAGGTCAAACAGAGTGCTTATTTTTGGAAATGGAAAACAAAACCCCTACAAAGCCATAACAGCTATATACTATTTGCTTTTACCTTAAATTCCCAGAAAGACTGTGGTGCAGATAACGAAACCACTTGTAAGCACACAATGGAAATGAAAAACACAAAATATCATGCAAATTCAGTCAAAACAACCTGATTTCCCTCTATAAACAGGTAGCAGGCTAATAAATCAATAATCAATAAATGAAACAATAAATTGCAGGAAGTAGCAAACACCATGGGTGGCAGGTGCCACAGAACATGGATCCATTGGTAGTTTCAGACAAAGCTGAAAAATCTTAGGAAAATTTTTCAAAAGTTATAACAAAAAGCAAAAAAAAAAAGGAAGAAAAATACTAAATCTAGTTCCTAAAATTAGGTAGTACAACATCTGTCTTCCTAAATGTTTCACCTTGGAGGGAGTTTCATGAAGGTAGATGAGAAAACTGATGATCAATAGGATTACTACTAGAAGGTGATACTCCAAATGGCTGGAGTGGCTGCCAATAATTTGTTGTTTCTGGAAGCAGTTATCCACAGCTCAGAGCCAAATCTGAAGGATCGTTCTTGTACGGTTCTTCATCCTGGCTCCCGTAGGATAGAATATTTTCATTAAAGGAATAGGTGATGCAGCAGAAAAGTTTGTTAGCTGGCAAATTACATTAAGCTGGGTAAAACAGTATGTATAACTGAGGACAAGATTAGAATAATCTTGACGGGAAAAGCTGAAGGATACATTTCAACCAGGACAAGTCTAAGCTTCTGTATTTAGCCAAAACCAACTAGCTGCATGCACGGAGGATGAGGAACAACCAGGCATACAGCAGTGCTGCACAAAGCATCTAAGTACCGGACAGAATCACAAGCCGAAGGTGAATCCGTGATGTTGCTGTGCTGCTTTAAGCTAAGCAAGCACCACTCTGGGATGAACTGCTGGAATGCAGCTGGAGTGACATCCTTCTGACCCACTCAACACTGCTACTGGCTCAGCTGAAGTACCCTCTCCACACCACAAGAAAGATGCGAAGCAACTGGAGGCAGATCACTGGGGAGCAATGGGAACAAGCAGATCTCTATATAACACAAATTATAAGGGAAGATGGAGAGAACACAGGTTGCTCAGCCTAAAGAAGAGCGAGCATGAAAACACCCTTCAAATACATAAAATGCTGCTGCACAGTTAGGTAATAATCTGTTCAACAACATTCACAAGCGGCAGGAGACGGAAGTAAGGAGCTCATATTGCAGAAATGTTCAGCTTGAAAATTCGCTTGGAAAGTCGGTGGGGTCCCCATTGCTGGAAATCTTTCAGGACTGGTTATACAAGTGTCTGTCAGGAATGCTATAAGTAGATCTGATCCTGTTTTGGAGTAGGAGGATGAACTAGGTGGCAGTACTCTTCAACTCTTTAGCATAAAATAATGTAATGGTCTTTAAAATGCAGAAAGTTACTTGAGTAGCAAAGACATCTCCTTGTAGCTCCAACTGAATACGCATTGTGCATTTGTTTATCCCATTGCATTAAAAGGAGATGGGGAAAAAAGCCCAGTTCAATAAGCCAAGAAGGTAGGAAATACAAAGTATTGCTGCTGTACCTGGCAAAAGAGCTTGGTGTTACCAACACCAGATTCCCAGGAAATAAAGCAAACAGAGAAAAACTTTTAAAGGGGAACAGCAGAGACCAACAGACTGAGAGGGGAAAGGAATCCCCTGAGAGTGATGTAACCTCTGTAGGCCAGCAACCCTTTCATTACCCTTATAGGCCAATGTTGAAATACAGCAGATAGGATGCAAAGTGCTGCTGAGTTACCTTTCGCTGCCTAAAGCCAATAAAAAACCAAACAAAAACCCTGGAAAAGTCCACTCTGTAAGACAGCATCCCAAAGGGAGAATGTCACTCAGCTGCTTGTACCCTCTGCTTCAGGGCTGATAGATGCACTGGGAAAGCTCTAAGGAACAGCCACAGAAGATGCTGCATATCCTTAATAGGCTGAACTGCCTCTTTCTCTTTTACGCTTTTCTGAGTTTATATCAAGAGGTTAACCCTTTGCTTTCAGCTTTCCAAGTTCACATTCAACCCCAGGCAATCTTAAAATAAGGACAAAGTCTTTCTCCTAACAAAAAAATGTTGCAAACAAGCCTGTTGGAAATCTGCACCCCAAGGCAATTTGGGGAAGTCCACGGGAGTCCACCCGAGACACCAATCCTTGAATGAAGGCTGGTTGGGCTAATAACAACTCTGGGGCCTGTTGACATCGAAACTGATTAACTTTATGCCCTGTTACAGGTAGAGAGACTGAAAAATAGAGGGGAAATGACATGTCTCGGGACTTGCTGCAGATCAGCTAAGCTCATAACAGAAATACATAGAAACTAATGGAAATCTCATCTTACGGAGCCTCAATACAATGCCCTGAATAACCAGCCATGTTTCCCTTGCATTCATACATGTTATCCTGACCTCCCCATTCTCACTCACTTGCTGTTCTGTATTCACTTATTGTACCTCTTCCTTATCTATGCAATAGCTGCAAGGAAGGAGCTACCTTTCATTTTATCTACCTGCGCTGCTTTTTGCAGTAGAGAATGAGAGGCCACAACTCAGCTACAAGGAAAAGTAACCCCATGTGCTTTTATAAGAATATGTGTATGTAAGTGTATACACACCCTCACAGCCATTGCTGCAAAGGCTAGTTTTTTATTAACCTTTGCAAGTTTGCTTGGACTGATAAGATCACCTGTTTGGGGGAAATATTGATGTTTATTAAATCTTTTTCAGGGATTAACTGTTGATCTCACAAAAGTTCCATTGCATATGTGTTCTTTCATTCTTACACGAAATACGACGTTGCCAAGGAACAAATAAACTATTTATGACTTATGCCTGTACAGTAACGAAGAATGGCTTAATGGGGGCATGTACTACTTTGAAAGTACTGCAGTCTGTTGTTCCCTAAACTGGAGACTCTCTTAAAGAGGTTTAAGACATACTCTCTTCAAAAAAAAAAGATCAAATTCTTGACATGATTGTCTAAGTCATAGCAGACAGACTCATACATGCCACAGGCTTGTGCACCAGAGTCCCACATACCTCCTTTACTTGTAGGTAAATCAGTGTAGGCTGCATACAGCTGCATGCAGACAGCAACTATTAATCCAGATAGCTAACTGAAATGAACTCAAGTTATTCTTACATTACTGACTTTAGAGTTATAGAAGAGGAAACTGGTATTTATTATACATAAGGTGCGGCAATTTGGTGGTATGACCTTAAACACCATCATCTCTGCTAGCGGATCTTCTTCATGTGAACTACAGTAACAAACAAGGAAGGAGGTGCTCCTTCTGAGATTACAGGCAGCTACACCTGAACAGTCACCTCACCAAGTGTGACCGGGAGGTCACACCATTAAGATCAGCAGAGTTTATTCTCTAATTTGCCTAATTCTTGCTGCACCTAGCCAGGATGGGTGGTGTTCTAACATTGTGTTTTGAAACATACAGAGCACCAAAGAATACAAAAATTATTAGGCACCCACTGCTGAGAGGGTTGCAATGCTACTCATGTTCTCTTCTGAATCATCTGCATCCACCGCGTCTCTCTACTGCACTCACATGCACAAACTCTTCTCCCCAGCCAGTGACACCATCTCTCTGCAGAGATGGCTGAACAAACACAGTTGCTGGGTGTTTGGATTCAGTGAGGGAATATACCTCCTTAAAATGGAAGAGATGACAGAGGAAACACTGTAGCCCTTAAAGAGGAAGAAGGAGACTACAATATCCCTGTGACATTTTGCACTGTAGTCTCTACCAAAAGGTGAAGATGCAGTGACACAGTTTGGACAAGCCAGTAAGACCAGATCGCTGAGCAGCATGAAGTAGATAAAGGGAGAGAGACACCTGCAGGTACCAGTCCTGAAACCCACACATATTCACAGGATTTAATCAGTATCATGATACTTGATGCTATTGTGATTTTACTTTAGCATCTGTATGGGGAAAGGTAAAAATAATCTCACCCTTCACTAGGATAAACCCACCACAGAAGCTGAAGCATTACTCCAATACATGGGTTGCATGGAACTTGGACAGTTATAGGACAGTCAAAACATTTATAAGCACTCCAAAGCTGGATGAGAGCCTTCTTACATTGCTAGCGCATCTGCACTGGCAGGGACAAGCTTAGTCTCTTGTATCTCAACAGATCTCAGTTCTGATTCTGTATATCCCACAACACACCACAGAAACTCCACAGGAAAGCAATGAAAGAATCTGGATCAGGCTCAGCATTCACCTACAAAGCCCATGCTTAGATCCATACTACGTTGGATCAATCTTTGAGTCTTTTTTTTTTTTTTTCCTAAGGTTGAGCCTGTATCTATTCTCTTTCCCCCAAATACTGGGTGAGCATTTCAGTAGCACACGGGTGAGTCAATAAAACTAAGCAGCAGTGCTGTTTGCGCAAATCCTTCTCCAATCCTGTCTCCAGGTGCTTCTCCCTGCTTGTCAGATTTGCCCGGCTATAGTAAACCAGCACATCTGCCTGAGTGGCAGCATGTCTGATGAACCACACTAGCGAGCTGATGCGGTTGAAAAATGACCGATGAGAAAAAAAAAAAAGACTTAGATTCCCAATCTGGTTCACTGAATGGCCACACCAGCCAGTGCGGGGGCGAGAACGGCACAAACCAAGACTTGCGCTGCCAACAGAAACGCATGTGGAAACAGGGCTAAAATCACAAGTTGGTAATTCATTGAATCCTCATAGGCACTAAAGCACATTCTCCTTTTTTTCCCCTACGTTCATGTAAAAACATGTCATACATTATGTTCAAAATGAGACACAGATAGAAGAGAGAGGAAAAAAACCCGTCTGGCTGCCCCCAAATGCTGCTGAGTCCAATCTCCTGACCTGTTCCCGCTGAAGGCAATGAGATGACATCTCTGTCTGCAAACCGGGGTTTCAGCTGACGCTTTACAAAACAAGAGGGATGGGTCCCTGGGTAGCAATGTTTTTTAAAACTGATCAGCAGAAACAGCCAGTCGGATCCTCTTCTTAAAAATGATGATACACCAGTCTAGTTCAGAAATGAATGACTGTGTTCAGGACAGCATGAGAAGAGGTAAGCAAAACCAGCTATGACAGCTGAACTTTGCAACAGTGCAAACTCTTTTGCCACCAGTTAAGCCTGAAGTCAGTGGTCTGAGGAAGGGTCCTTCGTAGGGCCTCTGCTCTAGCACACATTTCATTCTACGCAAGTGAAGTTCTCCCTTCTGGTAAATGTAATACAGATACTGGAAAGAGAGACCTGTGCTTGTAAGCTCACTCTTTCAGTATTTCATCAAATACAGCAACAATGCTTAAGAGGTTACTCCCATTAAAGATGAATCTGTTCAAGATCATTGCCGTTAACTACTCCCCTCTATTGTGAGACATCAGCCCAAGCTGACTGTTTGGCTTTTGGACATTAGGAAGCAAGGCTGGACAGAAGTAGGGTGTGGGGATCAAGAGAAAGAAATACTAACAGTGAATCACTCCTTTGCTGATGGAAGGCATGGTTGCCTTTAATGAATAGTTACATGGAGGATGTGAGATAATCTAAGTGGAACTGTTATGAAACTTAACCATGAGATACTTTGAGTAACGATCTATAAAACTGCTAACTGGATTCAGTAAATTGTTGAGTCATTACCATATAGGACTGGGTTGCTCTGAATGGCATATGAAACCCATATGGCTAGAGACACTGAGCGGTTTGCTTTTGGTTAGAGAAGAAGATGGAAATGAGCATACATGTAGATGGCTTTTCAAGAATAAAAAATTAATAACAAAAAAATAATTAGCTGCAATTATATACCATCCACACTAACATCATTTTGTCATTTATCTTTTAATTAAAGATGTCCTGCAATTCAGAATAAGCAGGCATGAAATTAGCATGGATTTTTAATGTTTTGGGAAAAAAATACATTATGTTCTCTGCACTGACGTATCTGTTATAAAATCAACTCAAAGTAAAATGAGGACTGTGCAGAACGATGCTGGGTACTACATATAAATCACTGATCTTTCACCTCTTAGAGTATTTTCACATTCAAACTGAGATGCTAAATGAGCTGAGCGCTTAACGCAAAAAAGAGAAGAACTTACGAAACCACCACTACGGATATAATTTATTCTGGAGTAACTACTCAAGCAAAGACCCAGGGCTGAGCTAGTCAGACAACTCTATTATCTTCCACCTGAAGAAAGTGTGATTAGTGGGGGAAATGTCACATTTACACTTAAAAATTGTTTCAAAGACAACTTGTATCTTTTGGCACAACTCAGACATTTGAAAAATATTGTAAGAGGGGGAGGCAGAGACAGCAAAGAGCACTCCTTTTTATGATTTCTCACCCTTGTATTAAGCCACCGAGTCTAGCTTGAATATTCAGTATCTCAGCAGTCGGCTCTTCCCAGGCAGCGACGCTGAATTGCTCTCTGCTGATCCTCAGGGATGCAGCGCCGGGGCTTTTGGAGATGAAGGCTGCCGGCACAGCGCCTGTGCAGCACCTACCGCCCCGTGCAGTGTCAGCCTGCGGTGCAGCGCAGAGCAGCAGGACAAGGAGCCAGGGGGAACCGCACCTTCTTCACTCCCTCTGCTGAGAAGGGGGGAGAGGTGGTCTCTGCAGCTACCCTAAAGCATGTGGGAAGGGGACAAAAGCAGTCAAACCGGATGGGGGAGGAACATTTACTAACAAATCAGGTTCTCCAGCGATTTTCCTCAAAGGTGACATTGACAGCATTGCATATAAAACGAGTGTCTCTTCTGAAACCGTCCTTGCACACTCACCACAAGAAGAATCAGAGCATTACTCCCAACTGCAGCGCTGTCTTGAGCAGTGCAACAATCACAACCGTTACACATGGTCACTCTAGTGCTCTTACGCCCTTTGTGGTTAGGTTTGTTGGTTTTGGTTTGTTGTTTTTTTTTTTTTTTTTTTTTAAATGGCAACTACTCTCATTTTCAGTCTTCTTTTTCTAGCTTTTCACTCTTTTTTTTCCTTCTGCTTTCTTTTTGGGTTGGCATTTGCTGGCTTTGAGCTGTGAATCCTGTGCGTGGAGCCAAATGAAGTTACTTGGGAAATTGAAATGAAAGGAGCTGTAAAAACTGCCTGAAAACTACTTCCAGCACAGACGTACCAACTTCATGGTCACCCTCACTTGTAACCCCCTGAAAACACCACACAAACCATAGACGCACAGGACAGACTTGGAGAGGATTCACAATTCCATCTCTCTGCTGTGTTTGTACTTGGCACCTCTCTTTCAGCTTTATATCAATAGCAGCTTTGATGTACCCTTTTTTTTTCACTTTCCAACCCTTTTAAGGACCCTTGATAAAGGACACATTTTTTTCTCAATTATATATCTCAAACAGAACACCACAAAAGATCAACTTGATCTAGATGAACTTGATCCATGCATACTGAAATTCTGATGGCAAATGATCGTAACAGTTAAATTTGGCTTATGGCATAAATCCCGCTCTGCATCACTGGGCTACAGACATCCCAGTTGAAGTGTTGTGTGGCTGTGGCTTGCAAAGGTTACCACTAAAAGAATGAATGGACCAGGATGAAATTGTAGAGATTTGTTTTAAGTGGGAAATGAACCAAACCTGTGCCTCGTCGCAATTTTACCCTCTCTAGTGTCATAAACATACCTACGCACACACAGTAACCATGATGTTCACTAGCTTTGCCCTTTCTATTCAGAACGAGCGCGCCTGCTTTCTCTCTGCTTTCGCCAACGAGCAGAAGTTAGGCACACTTGGTTTTAAGAGGAAGAAAGCAGCACTGAAAGCAGGCTCAAGGAAGCAAAGCACTGACAGAAAGAACTAGCTGGTCTTTTGATAGAAACCAAGAGTATCTGAAGAATTACAGACAATACCAAAATGAAATGTAAGTGTACTCATGGACTGTGATGCTTGAGCTACAGAGAATTACTGAGTTACCATTCACCAGCTGAACTGCTGAAAGCAACCATGTCCATGTTTCCATCCATACCAGCAATACAATAAAATGCATTAGCTTAAACTGCTCCAGTAAAAAATATTTAAGAATGTAAAAACTTCCAGCTTATGCTGATGAGAAGAGAGGTGGCAATTCATTCAGCTACAAAAATGGGATCAATTCCAATTACAAGTTCATACCTTATTTATAGCAGCCTGGCCTGCCTAAACTAACATGTTCATCTCTGACAAACATCAGACATCTTTGACCATGGCAGGGTATCAGAAGGGGAAGCAGGGCTGGGAAGGACAGTGAGTGACAAGGACTTGCTGCATGTCACTCAATGAAGCATTTAACCTCTTTGCACGTGCAGAGAAATGCAGACACCTCACTTAGCCTTCCTAAGAAGCTCAATGCAGTAGAAGCTCCTGTCCAGTAAAGGGCTCTGAAATCCTTGGAGAATGAAATATCAGCATTTGACATACCTGGATTTCATGTGCAGGACCACCTCTGTGAATACCTGTAGTCCTGCTGCAGGACTGCTCAACTCTTATGTGAGACAACGTGGCTCCTCAGAGGTAATCTGGCAGTGTGGAGTGGCAAAACTAAGGCAAAACTACTATGAACCTTGAAAAATAAGGAGGGTAAAACTTTGTGCATAAATGCTTTACAATATATTTATTGAAGTAATATCTTATCTGTTTAAATCTCTCCTCCATCAGATATTTCAGTATGGAATAAAGCAGTCTATTATGAAACATCTGTGCAGACTAAATGGGCACTTTATTAGACTTGAGAGCAACGACTAGCAGTTCATCTGTCACCCTCAAGCTTAACAGGTAAATAAAATCTGTGTCCCCTCATCCATCATGGTGAGGAGAGCAGTAGGTCCAAACACAAATACGATTAGTCTAAACTGTAATCTTTGATGTGGCAACAGCTGCAAAGGTTACCTGCAAAACTGAAAGGCAATAACCAACTATTTTTGCATGAAAAGGACAGTCTCCAAGAGAAGGTAAAGGGCACCCGTGTGACTTCTCTGCTAGACATCCTCCAAAGCCGTGGATTATTCTCCTTCCACAGCAAATACCACAGCCTCTTTCTTTGGAAAGAGCAGGCAGCAAGGTCTTCAACAGCAGCAGCAGCTGAGGTGGCCCTTGCCCTGCTCACTCCTGCGGCCGCAGCAGCCCTGCTTTGTGGCCACACAGTCAGCTGTGCAGACAAATGATACCCGCACCGCTGAAGCACACCCCCTACCCCTGCCCCCCACGTTTTTGTGAAGGACAGGTTTTCAGATAGATCAGTCCCCTGATTTTGGTTCACCGATTTGGATATCACAACACAGGGGATGGCACGAGTGTAGGAGTGAAGACTGGGAATGGTTAGTCAAAATATAAGTCTTTGCCACAGTCTAAGATCACAGTTCCACGGCCAAACCCAGAGAACTTGTTAGCTCAGCTCCTACCTGCTTTCGGGCTCTCATAAGCAATTGCCAATGCAACTTGTGTATCTTCAGTGAGTACCACCTAGGACCAATGCTTGAAAGTCTTAACCTGGCCTTTCTTAAGTTGGACTGAAAACATCCTTCATATCCCTCTGACTTCAGTGTGAGCTACTGCAATGTAAATGACACTGGTTGCTTGAATCGAGAGAACACTGAAGTGAGTTCACCTTGTAATACATTCATTTTGTAAGCAAATTTTTTTTCTGTTCCTCATAGTTGCAGAGATTTGTGGGAAAGCAAGTAGAGGCTTGTGGGATTTGGGATGTTTGTCTGGCTGGAGGCATAAGAGAATCTGATTCATTTGTGTCTCCTTTCAGAAAGGCGCTAGGCATCAAACAATCACAAAATAGAGCCATGATTAAACAACAGACTACAGGCGAGCATGGGGATGCCCACACAGAGTAAACCTGCCCTGCTTCCTGGGAAAGTTTGCAGCCCGCGCTGGGTTCTGTATTGCTGTGTTAGACTGCTCCCTGTCCTCAAACTAGCTCATGCACAGGCTTTCTAAAAGCAAGGCAAGCCTTTTATTTATATCTTCTATTTGCATTTGGATTTTTAAAGAGACAACTGTGATTTTCCACATAATTCATTAAAAGAGCAAAAGAATCCATATAAATACTGGAATTGAATTTGAGGCAAACAACTACGTATCTTGGTTTAACTTTCATACTGGTAGGTCTTTATACTGAAAAGCAAAGTGAGTGTAATAGGGAAGATGGAAATACAGTCCTAACTGATGTGTGTTATTTAGTACATAAATTCTATGATACAACTATATATCGTTATATTTAACAGAACAGCACTCAAGTAGTTCAGAAAGAAAAAAAAACCCAAGTACTTCCAATACTTTTGTGTTAGCTGAAAATTGCCAATAATTTTTGTTGCAAAAACATTTTCCTTGCACTTTCGACGTTCCTCTGAGACAAGAGCAAAAATACTTTAGCTGTGAAAATGATCCATTTTACAGGCGTCAAACTATTTTTAAACCCTACTCTTCAGTCTGCTCGTCTATGCCTAGATCATCAGTAATTTATTTGTGAAATTCCCTGAGGAAGGGAATTTGGAAAGGAAAGGTAGGTGGGAAGCAAAAAAAGCCCTCCATATACATATATATATATATATATTACATTTTTTTCCTAGAGAGGAAGTTACTAGGTGCCAAATTCTGACACCTGACACAAAACAAATATTCCCTTACTGTTAGCATGGTTCTGCTGAAGTCAATGAGATGCCCAGTACTACCATGAAAAGCAGAATAAAAATCTAATGCTGAACATTCAGAATATGGAGGGAGCAGCAAACCTAGCAAAGTGTCGCATCTATCTGTCCCATGACATAAATGACTGTAAGATCACAGAGGAAAATCAGACAAGGTGTAACTAGGAGGGCATGTTCACTGACTCCACTTGAGAGGAAAAGGAGTAGCCACACAAAATTTGAAGGTGGAAGCAGGTAAACTGGTAAGGGAGATGTGGGATGGCATGAAAGAGATCACATGAAGCACTCCCTTAAGTTGGTAACCAATGTGCCCTTAAGTCTTAATTTGGAAGCAAATCCAAGAGGGATATGCTTGGAGTCCTGGACTGGGGTCCTCCCCTACCCAACAGAGCAGCATTGGGTGATATTGCAAACCTCCTTTTGCTGTCAGTGGAGGAACGACTGACCGATTTCAAAAGCTGCAGGCCCACCAGGCTTCACTCCTTCTGTGAACCTCTCTTTCTGGCATACTGAGAGAGTGGGCAGCCTTACAGTTTTCCGCCTGCTGCTTTACAGTGGGACGGTGCTGCAGACAGTATCCTTTGCGATGAGGAATTAAACATACTCCTTCAAAAGGTAAAAAACTACTACAGGATCAATAGCCTAAAGACAACTAAGACATATCCTTTCCATCATCCTAAATAACTTTTTTTTTTTAATGGGAGACTTCAGCAGCTATGAGACTATATCCAGCTGCAAAACAAGCAAACTGCACTTCTGAACACCTGAATGTCTCCAGGTATGCCTATTACATGCACACTTGCCAAATGTGGGTGTTGCAGAACTTGTTAAAAATTCCTGCCTGCAAAGGTGTTTCCCAAAACCCAGAAGGAAAATATTCTTCTAGTGCAATACAAGTCCAAGCTCATGTTTAAAGCAGGAATTGTTGATCCCAGTTCAATGAAGTAGCAGATTTTCATTCCGTGGAGCACAGAAGAAGGAACTGCTTGTCAGATATGTCTCTGGAAAATTTGCTTACAGGAACATGTCTGCGTGCATATAGAGGAAGGCCTGTTTTGGGGAAAAGGGTGTCCCCTGAAGGTTTTATACATCTGTTTTGATGAACTGCCCTGAAGATTTTCTGTATTGGTTTTCCAGAAAAGGAGGTTGCACAAAGCACTGCAAAGCTTGCCTTTCTGCAAAGGCTGCTACCTCTGCTGGAAAAAGACAAGCACTGAATGCACATTTTGATGTTACACAAGACACAGTTTAGACTATAGCGGCAAGGAAGGCAGAGAAACAGACGTTTCAGAGCCCATACCCTCCTTTAGAAATGTAAAAAAAAAAACAAACCAAAAAATTGAAGAGCCACCCCTGCTGAGTTCTCCTGTTGGTGCCTAACAGAACAAGGCTTGAAAACATACAAAATCAAAGCAAATAGACCTGTTGAGAAAAGTGCTTGCCTGGCGACTTAGCCAGCTCTCCAACTCCAGACAGACTTAATCTGTTTTCCTTCCACCTGTGAAACTGTCAAAATCCCAATCCCGGGTTTAAACTCTGGCCTTTGGGGAATGCCAAGCCCAGAACCCACCACCCACATGGTGCCACAGGGATGTCTAGAGGAGCCTGGTCTCAAAACGTGAGTAAGAGCAACTTCCAGTCATGCCCGTTCACATGAAATTCACTCAAGCAAACCGTCACCACCCTCCACCATAGGCAGCGAGTTACAGAGATGGCAGTACTTTTTTGCTTCCCTCCTGCAATTAGCTCTCTAACAGGCTGCTAGATTACAATGCTCTATCTGTGGAGACCCTATCTTTTTCTTTCAGAAGATCACCAGGAAGACTTTTCCACAGTTTGCTGTGGAGACAGAGGACAGAGGGAAAACAGACAGTTAAGGCTGTCTGGATGGCCTTAGTGCACATCAGGATATAAAGTTTGAACACAAACTTGTGGTGGTTGGCTCCTACACTTCAGCTCATCCACTTAAGCTCACAGACATAAGAACATATGTACATGGACGCCCAACTACTGCACACTTTTCTCTCTGCCTGCCATCCATCCCGAAGCTGTTTTATTGGCTCTAATGACACAACCTTCCTACTTAGCCATGCAAGGAAGCACGCAGGCTACGAAATCGACTTTCACCGCTGGTTAGGATTCTTCTGCTAATTCATACGGTTTTTAATTCCATGCCCTTTAGGTCTATAATAAATATCATCCTTGATAGGTTGGAGCAAGAATTAAGCTAATATTGAAAGAATCTGTCAGACTACTTATTTATTGTTTTAATTTTACGACTGTCTTGATGTAAAGCCTATCAGAGATTGGCTAGGTCTAAACAGAAATCATTAAATCACCCAATGTACTAATTCGATAGAAAAGCAGAAAAAGTAGTATATTAAGTATGTTACAAATGAAGTTGTTAAATCATTCACTACTCACTGGTTTTGAAATGCTTTCTGTTGAGTAACTAAAAAACCAAAAACTCCATCCAATAATGCAATATATATTTTTCAGGACATTTACTATGTCATATATTGGACTTACCTTCTGCACAATGGAAGCGTTCATTTATCAGCACTTAGATAAAGCTTATCTAACATTTTCCACGCTGCAATGTCCTTGTTAAACACTTAGCTGAAGACATATAATTGTATTCGTATTCAGGAAGAATTTACTTTGTGTGAGCATGAAATTTACTTTCAATGTGGACACTCTGCATAAGAATCTGTTCTGCAGCTTGCAATCACCTTTATCTCCCTCTAGGTTCACCAAGAGCTGAACGCATGTATCAGCTCACAGGATCAGATCCAGAGGTGGCTTTGGAAAAATTGTTAGGAATTTTCATGTTGTTATTATTTAATGCAGTAAACCTCCAATATTTACCTTTGTAAAGCAAAAATACCATTCACCTAGGGGAAAATTTTCTTTGCAAAGATGCAATTGTGCCAATTCAAGTGGATTTGTTGAATTCAATTACAGGTGATATTTCTGATTAGCCAGTTCGTCATCCTATGAACCCAACAAGGAGCAAATGGAACGGAAAATAGATATGGCTGCAGGTTGTATTCTAAATGCTCAGCCATTATAGATGAGGTCAGCATTTATGAAAACACTGTAGTCACAATTATATGCTAGTCAAAGCTGAACTGCATTGGTAGTATTTAATCTCTGGGACAAAAGTCTTTTCTCTTGAACACTGACACTGAAAAAACACCATGTTAATACACATACAGAAAGAAAGAAAGGGAGAAAGGAAGGGAGGGAGGAAGGAAGAAGGAAAGAAAGGGAGAAAGCCCTTCAAAATGCCAGAGCTTTTTTCATAAATCTGTTTTTGCTACTTAACACAGAAACAGTGGCCAATCCTTGTTCCCGCTGGACCAAGGGGAACTCCCCAACAGGAGACTCAACTTTCATCTTTAAAGAAGAAAAAAAAGAAACAGAGGAAAAAGGCACCTAGAAACTTTACCTTTGTAATCAAATGAGGAAAACTATTCTGTGATCTATTAATACCTCCGTCCTCCTGGAGAGAGGATAAAAAAGTTATTGAAGATGTTTCAAAACTTCTCTTTCAGTGTTGCACTGGGGATCATGTGCTCCAACATCACTGGCAGTCCCTTTAGGGAAAAAAGGAAAGCTCATCCTATCATGCCCTTGATGGCATGCTGTTCTCAGAAGGAAGGGACAGCACAGGATTCCAGTCTAAAAATACAGACCCAGATCTTCTCCTTTCCAGATAATACTGGGCCACATCTTTTAAAAAATGGACTTAATCGTGGGAGAATCCTTTCACTGGGAAGCACCCTGCAATGAAGATACTTTTTAAGACTCTGAGACTGAACATGACAGAGTTAAAAGGCACAGGTAATCTCTGCTGTATTAATGGCCTTCATGGAGGCCAGTGATGGAATGAACGACAGCATCACTTAGCACAGACATCCCTATCGCGTCACTAACCCCACAGCAACATCAGAGGAGAGGAGGTAACACTGACGAGGAGACAGCTGCAGCAGTGAGGCTGGGAACTCCCAATCTGAAACACTCTTGAGGTTGCTCTAGTTTACGCTAGCTCCCTTCCTCAGCCTGAACAACCCCAGCTGCTCATGCGTCATGTGTTTGAGATCCCTGATCATTTTGGTGGCCCTTTGTGGGACTTGGTTTGTCAATGTCTTTCTTGTACTGTCAAAAAAATCAAAGTATTTGATTGAAGCCTACCTTCCTGTGAAAAAGTATTTTAGGTTGGAAAAAAAAAACCAAATTCTGCTTTTCATTTCCATACAGCAGATGCTTCTGTATTTGAAAACCCTGTTTGGCCTTTGTGAGGGATTCCATTCTTGTCTGCTGCAGTGGGGTGCCTTTAGGCTCTGACTCTAAATTCAGAATAATGTGGCTGTGCTTCCTTCAATTTGTATCCTTGCACTGTCCACTATTTTCACATCACATTAATCTTTGGTGATTATTTGATTTTGATATCACCTTAACTATGTAACAAAATGCCAGCACTGTAATTTGCTACTTCTGCAACTGCTATTCATCCAACAACTTTTAATTCAGTATAAAAATAGCTTCTTCCTGAACAACCTCAACCTAGTTAGTGTTTCTGGTAATTTTACTGACTACTGTGAAGTTACCCAGAGACAAATCTAGCTGAGTTAAATTTCAAACAAGAATTGTGTGCTTCTTTGATCTGGAGGTAGTCATCTGCAAGTGAGTTAAAAATTAGTGTTTTGTTATACCACAGAAAAAAAGCCTCAAATAGCAAGAGGTGAAATACGGGGACTAAGCCTTAAACAATTTACAGTAACAGAGGGATTAGTGCCGTAAATTGGATCAAGAGCCCTCTGGTCCTTTCAAGCATCCAGTACCAGTTGATTAAGAAAGCAGTCCCATGCCCGATAAAGAACAGTTCTCCGATAACAAGCCAATGGAGGAAGAATTTTCTCATCCATTAATGACTCTGCTTATGTACCGAAGCAGAAAGATTTCATTCATACGTTAGTCTAATCTTTTTACAAACCCACTGGAGCTCTTTTGCTCAAGAGATTCTTGTGTCAGTGATTATTTATGCACTTTTGTCATAAAAGATTTCCTTTTAACTGTTTTGAATGTGGTGCCTTCTAATTGCATTGGATGTCCTTGTTATATCTGCAAATCAGTAAGTATGAGCCTGCAGCCAGCCTTCTCTGCACTATTCATTATTTTTACATTCCTCTATCATGTCACCTGTCATCTGTTTCCTCCCCAACCTAAGCAGTTCTAATACATTTCATTCATTCTCATGTCTCGTGCATTTTCACATCTCAGACAACTTCTGCTGCTTGGATATTTTTTTCCTGACGTTTATCAAGATGCGAGGACCAGCTACGAACACACCTTCTCATAAGGGGGACAGGCCCACAATTTATATAATAGCATCATAATATTTACAGATGCATGCAACCATATTTCACTTCATTTCCTCTAACGAGAAGAAGGAACAATCAAATGGATAGGAAATTACACCAAAGTGCAGGGTATATGACCTCATCTTCAGCTGAGAAATAGATCTCCTTAAGGACTCCCAGTAAGTTGAGAAGACTACTCCCTCCTACATCAGCAGAACTACCTACACATACAAGCACTTGCAGTGTTATGTAGCACCCTTCTTTATGTTAAAGTCATAAACCACAGCAATCCTACTTCCTAGGCCATCAACAACAATTTGTTCCTAAAGGTGCTCTGTATATTTAAAATTCATCAACATCTGCAAGAACCACAAAATATTCCCTTCTGATAGGCATTTATCCCTCTTTAGCCATGTTCCCCAATAGATTTTATTGTTGTCATTTCTCTTCTTCCCTGCAATGAGTTTAGCTCATTCTAAAATAAAGCTTAAGGGCTTGTAGGTTGCACAGGAGCTGAATTTCACAAGGGATTATATATTTTCGTTATCGGCACAGTCACTTTATTCAGCCTGAGATTCCTTAAAAAATCCTGGCAACTTGCTGCAATTTACAGGCTCATATTGCTCCAACTTTCTTCCTTCTCAAACACGTTTAAACTTTATTACCCCTCCCAGAGCTACTGTTTGTGGGTATCTTTCTGATAGATGGCACATCCGCGCTACAGACAGCAGAGCAGTGCAGAGGTGTCTGAGCCAGCATCATTAGACCTAGGTTTGGAGCAGAAGCAATCCACTGCAACAGCATGGTGCCTGGTGCAGGACAATTTACCCTACTTCTTCATAGGTAGATCAACCTACACATACCCCAGCCTTTGGTGGCTAGGCTATTTCCAGAACAAGGCGACTCATTTAAACCTGGCTGAGGTACCCGAAGGACTCAGAAGCTGATTGAATTGCATCTCCCGTGAGCAAATCAGCTAGCTATTCTGAAATATCCAAGGCATCCTTAATGTCGCCCTGCTTTGATGGCGTACAAAATTTCAGTGGCTTTTTGTGTTTTCATCAGTCTTGCTAACATTGCATGTACGTATTCAGACACCCATTCTTCAAAGCCCCTGTCACACTCTCCCTGCTGTCAGCAGACATCACAGGTGAAACGTCAATCTTGTTGAAGTCAACAGCAAACTGCTGCTGACTTCTCTGGGGCCCACATTTCATCCCATAAGGTCAGAAAATTGTTCAGACTCGTGATGGTACCACTTCTCACAGCTCTCCCCCCCAGAGACTAACGGGGGATATGAAAACACGGGTATGAAGCAGGTTTGAAAATCAAGGCATCCAAAACACCTCCGAACCCCTGCAACAGGCTGATACCAGGGGTGAAATCAGAAACAAAGAGTGATGCTCCTGCAGCCCGGTGCCCTCAGCATGGCCAGCTGCAGCTGGGTTGCCTTGGAGGAACAAACCAGCTCTCTATACTCTTGCCCAGTGCCCTCAGAGCCTGTAACCAGCAAGAGAAAGTCACGGCTAGGGCTGATGCTCATTAATGCAGAGGCGGTGATTTCCATTGGCCCCATGGAAATTTTACCCAGGACAGTTTTATTGCTATTTGTAGTAGCCAACGCGGCTCAGCTGCTTCTGTAAAAGCAAGACAAATGGTGCTTTTGAAGACAGCACATGCTGCCTCTTCTTGAGTGCCCTTTTCAGGTAAATTTTAAAAATGGACCAAGCTGGCACCTGCAGGTCAAACTCTGCAGTTCCTTTGAAATCCAGGAAAACTAAAGCATGCCACACACACAGATACTATAATTCCCCAGGCTGGCACTTAGTCATCAGTCAACGCTACTCTCACAGCACAGAAGTAGATTTCTTTCCCCTCCATTGCTCTCTAATGTTATTGAAATAAAAATAGACGGAACTGTGATTTTTCACATTTGATGTTGAGTCCTCGTCGAAGTACTAAACTTTGGCTTTTTTTAGAAGATGTGTCTTCTATAAAAACACACTACATCTGTTCTGGAGCTTTCTTCATAATTCAAGCAAAAGTTAGCAGCTGTTACAGCCTGCTACACATACAATGACCTACTTCATGCCATTTACCAGAATGAAAGGTTCATTCATACCCTGTATTTGCTTTATGAAGTAGCTTCAGATTCTTTTGCCAACAGCAATAATTGTTTCGAACAAGTCATTCTCTCTCCCACAGTTGTACATTTTAGCTTAAGAAAGTACCCACACTTCAAAACTTTTACAATGCAGGGGGACACAAGCAGCTGCAACACTCAAAAATGTCTCTGATCCTTCTAGCATTACCTGTTCTGCAAGGCATCCAAGTTTCATTACGTACAGCATGGAATATGACAGGTTTGTTGTGAAAAATATATATAAGGGGGAATGATTCTGCAGTTGCTGAAAATGGGTACAGCTTTCAGAAGGTCATCTGAAAGCTTACGAATATCAGGTCTGCTTTCAGGGAGCCTCAGGTCCAGATGCAGAGGAACGTGCAAGTGCCTACATCCAGCTGACTTCAGAAGCACAAAAACCATCACTGACCTAAGCTGACGGTAAAGTCACTTTGGAAAACTTTACTCAGTATCTCAAATGTAATTGTTTCTTCACAACATCATTTGCTTCCAAGCAAGTAAAGTATACCATTCAGTAATGTACACCAAGGTTTCCTAAAACAAGTACATCAAATAGAAAAATCACTTAGCTTAGATGCTATTACACACACAACAGCTCGATGAATTCTGCAGTGAAAAAAAAAAAGTTTTGGTAACTTCTTCATAAATTTAAATAACTTTTCGAGAAAACGTGTTGTTTATGATCATATGGGAATCATAAAAATAAATAAAGCAAGCTTTGGCTTATAAATAAATTAAGTTTAAATCAACAAATATTATTTAGGGATCATAAATAAATAAATAAAACTCTAATGCTTAGGTTTCAGTTGAAATTTGCTCTAAGCTTTTTTTGGGTTTCCTTCTTTGCACAAGACCCCGGAGATGTGGACCCATGTGAATGGGAACAAGCATTACATGACTCCCCATGATCCAAAACCACCATGTTTTATTCAGTGTAATAAATATTGGCAATATTAATGTTTTGCCTGGCAGACAGATTTACAATACTACAAGGACTTTATGAAATCATATCACTTTTGCCTAACCGATGATGCTTAACATTCTGTCTCAAAAATGCATTACTTTACATTCCTTGAGTTTCCCTCATATCCAATGATTTTTCCTCTTCACTGTTGCCAGTTCAATCTGTGAATTTAATTTGTACTAGCTACTACACTGACACACTTAATTTTAATTTTACAGGTATGTGTAAAGAGTTATTGGTTGGAGGTAGTTTGTCACACAAGCGTATGAAAGCATTCAGTGAAATGCTACAGGCATTCAGGAGAGAAACACAGCCGGATACAGCGGCTTTTCCTCTGTATGACCCGAGGGATCACAATTCCGCCAGCCCCTACTAGAAGGACTTTTTGAAAGATCATATTGAAAACTGACAGACCAATATTCTGACATAGCACCTCCCATGCTAAGATAGAGCAGCACCTCTGTACGTTGTGGAAAACCAAACCACTCCTGCCTTGTACGTGGTTCACGTTGTTTATTAATTTTAACATCTGCTGTCCATCCGTTCTCCTTTTTCTCAGGGATGTATCGACCCAGGCTGGCTTGGTCTTTTTGAGGCCCAAACCATGACCTCCTCTTAATTACATTCCTGCTTCTCATACTGTAGATTTCTTTAGACCTCAGTTTCTATTTGAACTGGCTGCTTACAGCTGCACAGCTGATTTCTGCTTCTGGAGGCTGCCATGGCAGACACTTGTACAGGTGGTAACACTCTGGCTTGCTGAATAAAATTTCACCCCAAGTTCCTTCAAGTGCACCTCTTTGGCTCAACTTTTTGCTCATTTGCTCATTGACAGGAGCATTTTAATTAAGATGTGAGAAAAAAAGAGCAAGGCCAAAGCTGTGTGCACTGAAAACACTAACTACAGTTTCCAGGCTGCAATATCTGGCACATCCAAGGCTTCTGATACCATATGTTGTAAATACTAAAGAAACAAAGATCATTAATTATGTTAAGCCCCTGGCAGGCAGGCTCTGTGGGTCTGCAATGTTCCAGCCTCACATTTTTCTGCCACTAATAGAACTGCATGAAGTCCAACTTATTTCCGCTCTCTTTTTATTACCTAAAGCTAGAGTTTCCCCCTATTTTATTGTGACAGTTTCCCTATCTTTTCTCCTCCCTGCCCCTTTTTGCCCATATGCCCTTTGTCCACTTTGACATTTGTACAATGGATCTCACAATGAAGACCTGCTCTTGACTACCATCTTTGGATGTTATCACAACCCTCCTATCTCCACAGCCTGGGTAAGAGAACCAAACTCTCCCTCTGTGGAGTTCCTGATGGATGGAGGGATCCCCATTCAACTGAACTGCTATCCTAAGACCGATCAAAGACTTCCCCTCAAACAAGCAAGCAAACACTCAGTAAAAGCTACGCAGAATGAATAAGTCATGGCGGATGGTATGATACCAAGTCTTTGTCCATGTGGGGTTGGTACACAGAGCCCGAGCCTGGCATGTTCCCACAGGAACACAAGGAGAACATTCAACTCCCTGAGAATGAATAGCTCAACAAATGAGCTATTAAGAATTTAACTACACAGGTCTCAAGAGAAAACCATTGAAGCCTATTAAAAATGAATTTGAAATTGCTCCTTTATATGGAAAAGACGCTAAGTGCCAGTGTTGCAGGACCTCCCTGGATTAGGAGAATGTTTGTGGGCCACTGGGAAGTTTCTATTCCAGGGAGCCTGAGACAGCACTACAGAAAGAAGACTCCACTCCGCCTTCATGGGAAAGTGCCAGACTTGGAGCAACGTCCCCTGAAGTAATCAACCAATGTCAGTCAAGTTCTTCTGGGTTTAAACTGATCTTACTAACATCAACATCCGGCCCATAACAAACATCTCAGGAGCCAGATCAGCTTCTCTGATTCCCACACCTCTCAGGTGTGGGACCTCAAGACAGGGACTGGGGGGAGCAAAGTCCCTCCCGCTGTATGAGAATATCAGATTTGTGACCACCCGAGGAACCTGAACATACAGGACCTGACGAAATGCATTCCAGAGTCCTGAGGGACTGATGTAGTTGCCAAGTCACTCTCCACGATATTTGAAAAGTCGTGCTAGTCAGGTGAAGTCCCCGGTGACTGGAAAAAGGGAAACATTGCACCCATTTTTAAAAAGGGTACAAAGGAGGACCCTGGGAACTACTGACCTGTCAGCCTCACCTCTGTGCCTGGGAAGATCATGGAACAGATCCTACTAGAAGATATGCTAAGGCACATGGAGGATAGGGAGGTGATTCAAGACAACCAGCATGGCTTCACCAAGGGCAAGTCCTGCCCGACCAATCCAGTGGCCTTCTATGATGGAGTGACTACAACAGTGGACAAAGGAAGAGCTAAGGATGTCATCTGGATTTCTGTAAGGCCTTTGACATGGTCCCCCACAACATCCTTCTCTCTAAATTGGTGAGATATGGATTTGATGAGTGCACTGTTCGGTGGATAAGGAATTTGCTGGATGGTCACATCCAGAGAGTAGTGGTCAACAGCTCAATGTCCAGATGGAGGTCAGTGATGAGTGGTGTCTCTCAGGGGTCTGTATTGGGACCAGTACTGATCATTATCTTCATCAATGACACAGACAGTGGGATCAAGTGCACCCTCAGCAAGTTTGTGGACGACACCAAGCTGAGTGGTGCGTTGACATGCCAGAGGGATGGGATGCCAAGAGCAAGGTCCTGCACCTGGGTCAGGGCAACCCCTGGTATCTGTACAGGCTGGGGGATGAAGGGATTGAGAACAGCCATGCAGAGATGGACTTGGGGGTACTGGTGGATGAAAAAATGGACATGAGCTGACAACATGCACTTGCAGGTCAGAAAGCCAACCGTATCCTGGGCTGCATCAAAAGAAGTGTGGCCAGCAGGTTGAGGGAGGTGTTTCTGCCCCTCTACTCTGCTCTGGTGAGACCCCACCTGGAGTACTGCGTCCAGCTCTGGAGTCCTCAGCACACGAAAGACATGGACCTGTTTGAACAGGTCCAGAGGAGGGCCACAAAAATGATCAGAGGGATGGAGCACCTCTCCTCTGAGGACAGGCTGAGAGAGTTGGGGTTGTTCAGCCTGGAGAAGAGAAGGCTCTGGGGAGACCTTATTGTGGTCTTTCAGTACTTAAAGGTGCTCTACAGGAAAGATGGGGACAAACTTTTTATCAGGGCCTGTTGCAATAGGACAAGGAGTAATGGCTTTAAACTAAAAGGGGGAAGATTTAGACTAGATATAAGGAAGAAATTTTTTACAGTGAGGGTGGGGAAACACTGGCACAGGTTGCCCGGAGAGGTGGTAGGTGCCCCATCCCTGGAAACATTCAAGGTCAGGTTAGACTTGAGCAATCTGATGTAGTTGAAGACGTCCCTGCTTACTGCAGGGAAGGCTGGACTAGATGACCTTTAAAGGCCCCTTCCAACCCAAACTATTCTATGACTCTCTGATTCTGGAGGTAGTGCTTGCTGTCCAGGCTAATCCACTTGGGGTTACTGCTGTGCATCAGCCTTGGGAAACGCCAGACATTTCGGGGCTGAAAGAGTGCATGGTGTACTGTCTGGTCGCTGGCACATTGCTTGGTATGTAGGCATTCATAGAGGTACACAAAAACCCAGCCCACGCCTTTAAAGACAGCTTTTCTGTAGAAATAGAATGAAAACACCTACACTATACATGGCACTTCTCTCCAGTTAGAGTTTTCTGTGAGAATGCAGCATTTACATACAGGCACTGTACTTACTTTTCCAACCTCTACTTTTTACTTAACCTCTGCTTGAAAATGGTCTGATTACAGGAAAGCCCAACTACACTCTGTCACTGCCACTACACTGAAGAAAGACGAAGACAAGCGTGCTCTGTGTAGTGGACTTCATGCCCTCTGTGTCACCGTTAATGCCTTTCTTTCTCTCTTGAACAACCCACCTTTGGGACTCATGGATCATTTGGGGGTTGGTTTGCTTTTGGAGTTGCTCAGGCTACGATGGGCTTCTGTATCCTCCAACAGCTTCCTGAACAAGACATCTGGCTTCCCTGACAAAGTTTTTTGTCCGTTTTAAAGAATGCAAATTGAAGAGTGCAGTATCCCATAGTGTATTTTTCAGGAACAATGTGCAGACATTTCCAGCAAGTGCTCTTAATGGAAGCTTCTTTGCCAAGTATTGCCTCCTTCCCTAGTTGTGGTTTTGAGAAAGCACATTTGCTCGCAATGGGGAACAGCAGAACAGAACTTTCAGTCCTGTACACTTAATCACTGTATCCCCTGGTAGATGAACTAGATGGGCTTCTTTTTTCCCCATAGGGTGTACACGTGAACAGTTAGTACTGAGCTCATACCTACCAGTCAGGATGGTAAGATACAGTGAAATTCAAATCAAAATCATTGAAAGTGATAGCACTAGACCCAGCAAGTTGAAATCAAGGGCCACAGAGGTTTAAGTGCAACAGAATCACTTAACAAAAACCCAACCAACAAACAACACAGGAAAAGCAAGGTGGAGCAAGGGACAGAGGGGTTAAAATTGTGAGACAACAAGAATATAGAAAGCAGAAAAAAGTGAAGCTCCCAGCCAGATTCCAGAGCAGACTTTAAAATGGCCTGTTCTGCTAAATAAAAGATACACCATTTATTTATTTATCCAACTCATACTGATTTGGAAAACTAGCAAGAGTATTGCAAAATAAAAACAGAATTAGAAAAGCTTACATTTTGATTAGCTTGTGCTGCCACAATTTGCAGAAGCGCATTGACATTACATGTGATGGGATTCAATAAACAAAATTAATATAACATGGCTACTACTCAACATTTCTGTAACGTCTTATGCCTTCACACTGCTTTGCAATATAAACCTAATAAATTAATTTCCATAAGGTAGGCAAATCTGATTAGCCCTATTTTACAGATGAGTTAACTGAGGCTTGGCAGAAGTGATACCACCCAAAAGAGTTGAGGGGAAAGAGTAGCAATTAGTAGAGCAGTTTGGGGCCACAGAGACCTTGCTATTCCTTCTGGCCAATTATTGTGCAGGACTCCCTCATTCCTACTGCAGTGTAAAATTCAGAGATCCGCCCATCTGTCTGTTAGCATTTCCATCCTCCCTCAAAGCATTATTAATAACGAAACACATTTACACAATCTGACTGAGGCACCTGGGTTCTGCTGCACACACACCAGACCCTACAACCTTCTAGCTCCGTCTGCCAAATTAACCTGGACATAGGAAGAGGTCTTCTGGCCTGTTCCAGCCAGTAGAAGTCCAGGCAGTCCCAAACACATGTAAAAAGGAATAATCCCCAGAGGAGAAGAGAAATGGTATCAGCAGCAACTCATCTCCTGCAGATGGTTCTCCCGTCAGACATTGTGGTGGACTGTGCCCTCCTTCACTGGAGGCACTTACACACGTTGCCCTCTCACTGCTTGATTCTCCCACTGAAAAGCACATTTGAAACAACAGTCACTTTGCCAATCTTCCACCCAATCTCTGTGAAGCCATCGCTTTCTGGATTCATAAAGGTGTTTCAGTTTTCCCTGAAAGATTTATTTCGCCATTGGCATTTATTTTGACTGAATATCATGTCACATCAGTTCAGTGGAAAGGAGAAGAGAGGATTCCTCTTAGCAATGGCATTTTCTATTATGCTAGAACAGCTGTCGAAGGGAAGCTACATCCAAAGAGAAAAAGGGGGTCTTTCTAACAGGCATTCAAAACACCTAAATTAGTAGTGACGTAGAGTGACTACCCCTCATCCAAATATATATTTCCTGATTTGCACCTTTTTCTACAGGAACTAAAAACCTCTACAAGCCTTCAGGATATAAAAATGTCAACTGCCGTTATATTAGTCCAAAAAAGTGACAGAAGTGTCAATCAGTAAGTAGAAGTAAAAAACCTGCAAAGAATAGGGTTTGTGAACAAGCACAACATAGACAAATACAATCTCAGTGCACCTTGCAAAACTTGCTTGTCTGCTGGCTGTATGACACAAACCATATCAGGTGGGTAGTCAAATAAGCACATAAATATCTATCTGCAGCACGATCGTTCAGAAAAGCAAACAAGAAATAACAACCTGGTCCTGAATTTTGTTTTTCTGCCCTTTTTCACGCTTCTACAATTTACTGCATTCTGTTATAGCAACACCTCTTTCAACTGTTGCATTGGAGGCAGAGAAAATTTGTGCTGCACACTAGTGCAGTGTGGTGGGTTGACCCTGGCTGGATGCCAGGTACCCACCAAAGCTGCTCTATCACTCCTGCTCCTCAGCTGGACACGGGAGAGAAAATACGATTAAAGGCTTGTGGACCGAGACAAGGTTGGGGAGAGATCATTCAGCAATTACCATCGTGGGCAAAACAGACTTGACTTGGGGAAATTAGTTTAATTTATTACCAATCAAATCAGAGCAAATACAGAGAAATAAATCCAAATCTTAAAAACACCTTCTCCCCACCTCTCCCTTCTTACCGGCCTCAACTTTATTCCTGGTTTTCTCTACCTCCTCTCCCCCAGTGGCGTAGGGTGATAGGGAATGGGGATTGTTGTCAGGTCATCACAGGTTGTTTCTGCTGCTCCTTCCTCCTCAGGGGGAGGACTCCTCACACTTCCCCTGCTCCAGTGTGGGGTCCCTCCTACAGGAGACACTCTTCCATGAAGTTCTCCAATGAGTCCTTCCCATGGGCTACAGTTCTTCACAAACTGCTCCAGTGTGGGTCCTTTCCATGGGGTGCAGTCCTTCAGGAACAGACTGCTCCAGCACGGGTCCCCCACGGGGTCACAATGCCAAGTATAAACAGCTGGGACTAGCAAAGCAATGGAAAAAATAAACAGATTGGATCAACTACCCCCATGGGAAAGAGCTTACCTCAAAATATCTCATTTGCTGGAAGTACTCTGATCTGGAAGAATCTGTTTGCTCCATTCAGACCTAGGAGATCAGACCACCACTCACACAACAGGCTACTGAAAAGAACTTATTCATTGACCTTAGGTCTATAGTCTCAGTAAAGCAGCCAAGGCAGTCTCTTATTCTAGAGCTGGTATTCAGCTACATGAGTTACTGTCAAAGATGTTTAGGGAGACACTTTGCTTTCTGCTATGATTTTGCTAAGGAACTGGTCATTACGTATCAGGCCAGTTCAGCTATTCCTTTATCTTTCTGCAAACTTTGGAATCTGCATTCTTTTTTTTTTTTTTTTTTTTTTTCAGAGCATGGTAGAGTTTGGTTCAAGCTAATCTCTAGCACAACCCTTTGCTCTTCTGTGGTTCCCCATAACATTCAGGGGCCTTGCTTATCTATTTGCTTTGATTTTTCTCTGTCCCTGGAAGCCAACAGCAGTTCCTAGACGATCAGCTGAGAGGCATGACTGCCCCTCAAAATGCTGGGAGAAGGACTTGGTTTGGTTTTTCTACATGATGAAACACAAAAGAGAATAAAGGTTTGAAGTTTGCCTGTTAGGATGATCTTTTCTTGAGCTTATGGCATTAAGGATACACTTACTCAAACAGCATTTCGAATGCCTATTCACAACCTGCAGCAATTGTTAACAAATTCTAAATCAATTTATGACTTAACACTATAGCAAGCAAAAAATGGCTTGAACCAACTGAAAACATCCCCAAACAGCCTGCTCTTCCCTTCAGCCTAAAATAAACTTATCCTGTAGCACATTGGTATATTGAAAAGGTGTTGCCAGGTGACTTAAAAAGAAAACAAACCCAAACCAGTGCTTAGTTATTTCTTGAATCTTTTGATGAAGACCTTACATGATGTGAGATGTGCTTTATGTCTTCAAAGTGGCAGTGCAAACTAAGTAATTAATCCTCACAACGTGGGACAGGTCAGTAGCATCACACTGAGATAGACAGGTTAACATTAAAACTTGGAACTACCTCAGTGCCTCAAATGGCATCCTGAGCCCTTCTGGCCATGTCTTTAAGGCTTCAAAATCAAATGCTCTCTTTTTGCATGTAATAAAATTGTTTGATTTTGTGTTTTAAAAGGAGCTCTAAAAATCTCTGAGTGGGCTGCCGCCTTCTTTTTGCACATCCATCCTGCTAATCAAGGGTATGGAAGTTATAATGTTTGTCTTGCCACAAATCTTGAAACCTTTGTTTTCAGATTACGGTCTCAACATGACTTGACCCGCACAACTTTTGGTACTTAGCAGTCTTGAACACCAGGCCACTTATTTCTGAAGGCTGAAAATTGCAACTGACAGTTTATTGTAGACAAGAAATTTGCACCAGGCAATTATGGGATGAACATTTCTCCTTTTAACTCACGAGAGGGTTTTTTTTCTCTCCCTTCAGGCAAAGTGTTAAAGTGCTGCTCTGCTCCTACCACCAGCTCTGAAGTGACACTGTAGGATTCCCGTTTTGATTCCATCATTTATTAATCTGTCAGTTTGCAAAGAAAGACATTTTGCTAAATGCCAAGCTCCTTCTGGAGCCTCTTCAACATTTGTGTTATCTTTTCAAGTATCTTTCCCAACAATCCTGCCACTAGAGTATGGTACTGCTGACAGCGCACAAAACCCAGACTCCAGCTCATCTTCCCACAGCTGTGCCACTTGCCCCACAGCACTTGCCACATTAAAACTAAATTCACTGCAACATCAAGTCTGGGCCAATCCACTGGTGAGGCAGGTGCTGTTTTCAGACAGCTCAATACCAAGCCAGGCCAGGGGAAAGAGCTGCAGAAGTGGCTGAGTGAGTGCATACTGCACTGGAGGAGAAAGAATAAAATTCTAAAGCAGTAAATTCTGCAGAAAACTAAGACTGATGTGGTATCTCCAGACTGACTGCAGGGAAGGGAGAACAAAGCCAAGGACTCAATCCAAGAGAAACTGCTGCAGAAGCTGCTGAAACAGGGCCCTTGGGGAATTCAGAAAATTTCCTACAGTTCTGCCTGGACCATCCTTCCCTGAACTTGTTGGCTCCCAGCTCTTCACTCTGTGCTCTCTTCACCTCAGATTCACTCTGCCTCAAAGTGCTTTAAGTCATATTGGTGTTCGTCTTCTTCTCACGTGCTTGGTCTTTAGAAATCTTTTTCAAGCACGCTTTGTTTTGGCAACAACTACTATCATAATGGGGCCTCCGCTCTTAGTTGTTCTTCAGGCATTATTGTGTTATGTGTAGTCACTCATCAACATGGGTACTGATGACGTAATTTTTCCAAAGGGATTTGCAAGTGTTAAAAACACGAAGAATAGCATAAATTAATAGACAGCGCTAAATCACAGTATCACAGTATCGTCAGGGTTGGAAGGGACCTCTGGAGATCATCTAAGTCCAACCCCCCTGCCACAGCAGGGACACCTACAGCACATTGCACAGGACGGCATCCAGGCGGGTTTTGAACGTCTCCAGTGTGGGAGACTCCACAACCTCCCTGGGCAGCCTGTTCCAGTGCTCCACCACCCTCAGAGTAAAGAAGTTCCTCCTCATGTTAAGATGGAACTTCCTGTGCTCCAGTTTGTGCCCGTTACCTCTAGTCCTATCACTGGGCACAACTGAAAAAAGGCTATTCTCGTCTACCTGGCACCCTCCCCTTAAGTACTTAGAAGTATTGATAAGATCCCCCCTGAGTCTTCTTTTTTCTAGACTAAAAAGCCCCAAGTCCCTGAGCCTTTCTTCATAAGAAAGATGCTCCAGTCCCCTAATCATCTTTGTAGCTCTTTGCTGGACCCTCTCCAGCAGTTCCCTGTCCTTCTTGAACCGGGGAGCCCAGAACTGGACACAGTACTCCAGATGCGGCCTCACCAGGGCAGAGTAGAGGGGGAGGATGACCTCCCTCGACCTGCTGGCCACACTCTTCTTGATACACCCCAGGATGCCATTGGCCTTCTTGGCCACCAGGGCACATTGCAAAAGGGAGCATTCTGGGATGGGACTCCTTGGAAAGGCGGTGGTGCAGTTACCATCTGCCTGTCTGCTGGGCAGAACTGCACATACAGTTTGGTAGGCCTGTTCATTATGGGGGACAGCACTGTTTAAGAGACCTTTTCTTTCATCCTATTCCTTGCTTTAGGTTAAAGACTGTTAGCTTGTCCCCCCAATACCTGCTCAGATTCCCTCACCCTACTGCACAGTGAGGGAAAGGGTGATGCCAAATACCCCAAATTCACTTTTTTAAGTGTTGATCATATTCTAGAAATAGGAGAAGATGGCTTGGTCAGGAGACTGACAGTGGGACTATGATTTTTTTTGTTTATTCATGTTCTGACACAGTATGTCTTCACAAAGGATGCTAAACCAGCTTGGTTACTCATGGTCCTTCGGCCCAGCAGAATTGCTTCAAAACTGAGTGCTGGAGATAGCTCCTGAGGATGAGGAAACTGGCGTTGGCCATGCTGAGTATGGCATTTTGACTGCCTCCTGAATTGTGTTGCCTGACAGAGGCTGAAGATCCTTCACGTTCCCACTTTACTGTGGCCCACTGCTGGTTTTTACTGTGTCATGCAGCCTCCTTCATAGCCTCTGCTACCCATCTGTTTTGATGCGGTCCATCAAATCTTTGAGGCTGTTGATTCAGACCTACTGATGTGCACAGTTTACTTATTCTCTGTTCAGCCCATTTGTTGGCCTAAAAAGACATCTCTTTTTTTTGTTTTTTTTTGACAAATGTTTTCCATTTGACAAATGGAAACTATTATTGATCTTTTGCATTACAAAAATTGCAGGTGGTTATTTTATTTCAGGAGGAATTTTTCACATGGTACAAAACTGAGCTGAATGGTTCAACGTAGACAGTGATTTTTATTAAAAAAAAACAACCAACCACATTAATTCCAATTTAGACTTGGCAAACATAAAACAACCAGAAAGATTTATGTGGATCCACATATGTAGACTAACGCATATTATCCTCTTTGGCCTCCATCCCCTCACATGCACTATTTGCTCTGGGATTTAATGAGTCTCTGCTTTCCATATCTTGGTGAAAGCAGAGCTATCATTTTAAACCTCTGATACAACGCTTAGTGAAGCTATTTGCAAGCTTACATTCACCATTTTCACACTACAGCCATGCAGTGATTTTCATTAACTGATTAGACAAACACAGTCCTTTGCTTAGTCCTTGTAATTTCCAGCCCTTTAAGCATCTGTTCTTCTTAGGATGTATCACCTTACAAACAGTGCTACCATCTAACTTTGTAGATTGATTCAGTTCTATTTTAAATTCCTATTATGGGAATACCTTTTTGCAAACTGTCTGATACCAGTAAGCACTAAACAACTCTGATATAACCAGTCTCCTCGCACCATCAGTACACCAAGCAATGTAAAATCCTAATGAGAATGAAGCAACAGGTGAGAGAAAAGTAAAGATACTGGCAGCTCTTTGTGGGGACACTCCTACATATAGGTACAACATCACATTGGGAATATTTATGCCACATATGTGTTTTTATATATAAATGATAAAAAATTAAAAAATGGGGTTAAAAAAAACACAGATCAGAGATTTCATTCTGAATGTGAATGACTTTATGCTCCATAGAGATCTGAAGTTATAAACTCTACACATAGGCTGAAACTGTGACTCCAAAGAATTGCTGCAAATTCTGTCTCTGACAGCACACTTGGTTTCCAAATCTGGGTAATGCCAGCGTGCGGTTCATTCTTCAATAGCTAATGAAAAGAGTGGGTTTTTATCAGCAAAAGCGACATCATCCTACAGTGCTGGAGCTAGGCACATGCTGCTAACTCAAGACAGGGTATTGACAGGAAACTGCTGTGACAGGTTTGTTTCCCCAAGCAAATATGACAACAAGGTGATGATATCAAGCACTGCTTGATGCAGGGGAGTAAGGAAAACAAGGGAAAGAAAAAAAACCAACCCAACCCAAGAACAAGTCCAAAGAGCTGGGAAGTGTTCACAGGCTCCACTAGCTTTTCTATTTTAGGCATGTTTAGGTTTTTGTTTTGTTGGTTTTGGCTTGTTTTTTTTGTTTTTGGTTTTTTTTTTTTAATTTGCTTTTATTCCTCAAAAGGCTTTGGTTACAGCTAAGATTGCTTTACTCAGCACTCACTATATTTCATCTTCTTTCATCTCAGGATGAAAAATTCTGCAGCAAATGCATTGAAGGATTTAACTCTAAATGCAGCCTCTCCCATTACTGCTTCAAACTCTTCTGAAATGCTGGCTTCTAGTTTTTCCTGATGATCTTCTCAACCGTAGACCAGGGGAACTGTCCCTACCACCTTCCAGTTTCTGATGCCGTGCCTCCCCCTTCCACTCAGTCAGGATCCTCCTCCTCATCCTCACCCTACTTTAACAAGTGCCAGCCTGAGGGCCCAGAGCTAGAGGGATGCTCCTCTCCCACAGGGAATAAAAACCAGCTCTACTAAATATGCAAGATAAGTCAGAACCAAAAGGCACAGACAAGTACAGGCCTTTCGTGCATTAAACAAGATCATGACCCATGAGATCAACTAATCTGGGCTGCAGAAATGCCTAAACCGGGCCATACAAACAGACACAGTAATTAGCGATTTGCTCAGTCCAAGAGCTGAGGAGGCAGATGGTACGGTTGAAGTCAGGGGATCCCAAGAAGAAGTGGGGCTGCAAGTTAACTACGCCACAGATGGAGAGACATCAGAGCTGGCCCCACGTCAGCAGCTGAGGCCCAGATGGATTTATTCGCTCAGAAACAAGACTGCCGAATGCAACTTCACTGCTTCCAGGGCCAGCTCGGCCGTCGCAGGCAGCGCTGGGTGTTAACAAGCCCCTGCAGACCTGAGCTGGCTCTGCTCTGCACAGCAGTCCCCAGCAAGTCTTGGCATCAGCTCCTATCACCCACAGGGTGATCAGAAATTGCCAGCTGTTTGAGGTGCTTCCGTCTCTAGAGCCACAAGTAACAGAGAGCTGGTTATATACTCAGTTCGCTCCCCTGAACAGCTTGACTGGGGAACAGAAATGCTCCTGACCACGGGGAAGGTTACTTATTATCCCCTCTTATAACCCTTTCTTCAAGGGTCTTTAAATATTTTTTAAAACACCATTTTAAAATAAAAAGTATATACAGCAATATAACTTTGAATGTGAATATGACTTTGAAAAATGTGAAAAAAGCATGACTACAAGCGCTCGTGCTCTGCTCTATGCTTTGAAAGCACCAGAGTGATAAACACCCTTGTACCGTGTCTTCAGCAAACTAGCAACTGGGAGGAGGGCACATATGAAACAGCAGAGCCCAAACCCTACTGCTCTTAACCCTTTTTGAAGGCCTCCTGTAGAACAGGTCCAAGGGTGAAATTAGCCCAGCTGTCTGGGCAGACGAAATGCCATCTGTGCCATGAAACTAAGCCTTTCGTGCCTGGGGCTAATAGCTTGAGTAGTAAGTAACAGTTGTGCAGAGCAGGAGAGTTTCCTGCCTAGAAATTTTGTGCTTACCGTAACATGGAGCTTGCCTTACCTCCTTGCTCACATGATTTATATTCCACCTTGGAGAAAAGAGGTCTTGTTCCTTCCTGAGAAATAACTACACCTTTCTACACTGTTGGTAGACTCATATTAATCACACAGCTTAGGGTTTTCTGACAGTAACACATGAAAAATAATTATGTGCCTGCAGGCCAGGTGAAAATAAAAGGAATTAATGGGCATTACCTGCCCCCTGGGCTGTGTATTTACTTTCCTTGCTCTGCCAAAAAACCCCACTGAATCGCTCACATTCACGCATGTGGAAGAGTGAGATGATAGCTAAATAAATAACTTAGTTTTTCATAATCACAAAAAGGTGCTAGTACCATCTATAAAAGCAGGTAAATGCAGAAAACATAAAAGATAACCTTACATCATAGAACAAATATTTATTTGTTCTAATTTGACCATTCTGGGTTTCTTACTGGCTGACTTCCAAGTTCAACTTCACTGTAGTTCAGCCACAAAAATTTCAAGTGCAGAAGCATCAACAGGCCCCATATTGCAAATGCTTGGGTTAATTGAAAACAAAGCTTGCCACCCCCTGGAGAAAACAGATCACTCCTTTCTGTGCCTTCAGACCTAGAGGCTGAGATTAAAGTCTGTCTTCCCTTGCTCAAAATACTAGAATACATGTTACTAAACTAAAAGAAAAACATTTTGAAAATGAAAGTAAATTAAATCTGCCAAGGGACAGATCTATTTTGCACTCTGGCAATTTTCCTGAGGTTTTACTTTTAATGTTTATTGTTTAACTTCATAAAATTGAGTAACTAGCATAACAGCACCTCAAATGCCTAAGAGAACTAGCCCATTAAAATATGAAGCATCTTGTTTATAAAAATACACTCATCAGAACGCACCACAATTCCCTGTAAGCTTGTGTATCTTTAAGGCTAGTAAACATTTCTAAGATCATCAGCAAACCTGAGTTTTCTTCAATGGTTTGTTACCATCACGTCTCTTAAAAAAGGTCTTGACATTACAGTTAAGCAAAAAAGCAAAAGAGAGAACTTCAAATATGGCCAAATTGTTTTGTAAACTTCCAGGGATTTGCAGAGTGAAGACGCAAGAAAATCCCGGCCATAACACCACAGCCTTCCTCCTCTCATTGACGCTAGCTTCTGCTATGCTAACCTGGGAGGCACAAGCAGAAGAGTTTCATCAAGCACAAGGCAGAATGGGAGAAAGGCACAGTTTAAAAGAGAAAGCAAGCATCTCAGTTTTAGGTAACGTTGTACTCCAGCTACTGGTGAACCTTTAGAGGAAAAAAGGGACCGAATACACTAAAAAGCGTAATTTTTTTTCTCTGCTTGGTTATCTCCAGATCTGATGTTCAGCACCAATGAGATGAGAAAAATTCTTACCTGTACCACATCTATGATGGACCAAGACCCTGATAGATTCTAGAAACCTTGTTAGTTTCTTTTAGGTTAGCAGCTTCATCAGTTCACCACCACAGATTAATCCAGTGGACTGAAGGCTTTGTTTCCAATGAAAACACACTACCAAACGTTTCATATTTTTTTTTGCTATATAGCAAATGTCTGCTAAAGATGAGGAACTGACCACAATTTCCATTTTCAGGACATCACATCTTCACAGTCATCAATCAGACAGATGTCTTTTCCTCCTCACAGGTTTCCAAGGAACAATATTGCGCAGGGCACCAGCAGAGCACAGAAAAATAAATCAGATGTACTCACTGCAAGTTTAAGATACTACACCCAGAGAAAAGAAAACTATCCTCTTCAGTTGACCAAAGACACAGGCTGAAATGTATCTGACATCAAGGCCCAGAAGTGAAGCATTTCACCACAAGATTGTCAAGACTAATTAACGGATTCCCCACATGTCTTTGGTTTGGATGTCAAAACTGACATTTTTTTTTTAAAGGTCTTAATTTTCAGAGGTCTGCTACTCTTCAGCCTTCTGGGGAAAGAAGAAATCAGTCTTTTTAGTGTCAGCAGTATTTAACACGTTAAGTTACGAGCTGGTTCTTGGGGTCTTTAGAAAACATGAGTCCTACTCATTATCAATGTCCCTGCAAAAAGCTATTTCTTTTTCTTCTTTCTGGTTTATTTTATATAGAGATTGCTATAATAGCTTTTATCATTCCTCCCAGAGTCATTTTAGGTTAACTCACTTTGTTGGACACATTTGCTTAAATACAGCTCACATTTGAAGGTCTTCTTTGAACGTGGGCTGGACATAGAAATTCAGGATGAAAAAAGCAAAACTTCAGAAAGTTTTTGATTCAGAATAGGTTATCTTAGCAACAGGGTAATTGTCCTTCTGAAGATTACAATCTTGCACTGTGGAATCTATAGTTAATTGCTAGTGCAACCTTAGCTAAGCCTCATTCGTTTTAGGCATCACTCTTCAATTTTTTCTAAAATATGCTATTTCTCCATCTGAAAGTCACTTTTCAGCAAAATCACTTTGACTTGAAATATCATCTTCAAATTAAGAAATCTTTATTTAAAAAACTCACACACAATAATGCAAATGGCCAGTAAGTCTCCCCACAGAAAATTAGGTAACTTCTCAAGAATAATCTCTAACTCGGTATAGTTTTTCTAAACTTCATTTGGCTGGGACTCTTTGTGTAATCCACAAAATTAGTCTGAGCATTCAGGATAATGTTTTGGCTCCATTTCTGAACAAGTATTAAATGTGAAAATGAATGATACATTTCAGAGACATATCATCTCCCATCTAGAATTCACCCTGAAATTAGCCAGGGACTTTATATTTGAAGTTTGTAAGTGAATGTAAATCAGGTTCAATGTGAGTATGATATTAAAATGATGATTTAAAGACACTTCAAAGGATAATTGAAAGCTGATTAATCTAGATTTTGTTTCATGTCTTTTTTCCTTTGTGCACTGAAAGCCATCACAGCTTCCTGCAGTTGCTGCTACAGGACTGTTTTTCAAGAACAGTATTTTCTCTTAGCTAAACTTTGCAGTTAAAAAGAATATAATTGCACAAGTAGTACAAAGTAGTACAGGCTGTTGCAAGTTTTCTCTTCCAGACATACTTGCAGTTTACAAGCAGCACATTTTAAGACAGATTTACCAGTAATATCCTCTTCTCTATCCATCTCTGCAGCCCTCTCACCAACTATCACCCCTCTGGAGCCATGTGCATGCTCCAGCCATTTAAGAGAGAAGTTCAATATAGTAGAGCCCCATTCTGCACATTGCCTACGTCTCCAGCTATCCTTCTTCATTAGAAAAGCTTTTCTGATTGGGTCAGGAGGCTTTAGAGCACTACCCATCCTACACATAGTTGCTACTAAGGGTGTATTTCATAAGCCTTATGTTTAAAAACACCACCGTGGGGTCCTTGTCTGATCTCCACCCACAGCACAGACAACGGAATTGCACCCAGTGGTAACTTGCTTTGAAGTCACTGACTTAATAGTTTATACCAAAACCTTATCTTTCAGAAAACATCCAAATTTGGGTAACAGACCTTTTGTTTCCGCTAAGCTTATTTTAAAATACATAGTTGCCCTTTTCCTTTCTCCTTGTCCAGTTGCTTGAAATTGGATGCAGGAGCTTTTCCCCCTTTGCCACTGCTTGTAACAGTTTTTAAGAAAAACTGGTTACACAAGATCTGGGTTTTGTGATCTAATTAACAAAGAAAAAAAATCTGTAGGCTTGCACTGGCCTCTTCTCTTAGAAGGAGGTGTGGTACCCAGTACTTCATGGACTCTCTACAACAAAAAGCAGCAAACTCGAGTAGAGGTTTTTTCCTCCTTTGCTGCATTTTCAGAAGCCTGTGCTGCTCCAGGCACCATCTAGAGTCCCGTGCTATACGGCTAAGTGTGCAAAGGGTAATTTTGGCATATGTCTTCTATTCACTAACTGATCACATAGCAGGCGGTGTGTTTCAGAGAGGCCACAAGAGCCCCCTGAGCTGCAGGGCTGAGTGTTCATACACAGCTACACCATGCATAACACTGGTGAACATCATGTCATTTGTCCAACTTTTACAGATACCACAGCTGAATACTAAAAAGAGAGTCAAGAAATCACCTGCTTTTGTTTGCAATTTACAGACACATAGAAGTACATGCAAATAGAGCATACAGGCCAACAGTCAATAAAATAAACAGACCATATAGCAATGCAAGGTGCAGAGCAGGCCACAGGAGTCAAATTATTATTGTTTAAAGTATTTCCATCCTCAAAAGGATCTGAAAGAAACAGAATGCAATAAGACTTTACTAATGGGATAAGTTCCCTTAACACAGAAGACTTTTTTCTGCTCCAGCTTCTTTCTTTATTAGTGCTGAAGCATCCAAGCGCTTGGTCAGCTGTATCACATTTTTGACTGTGTGTGTTTTTTTCCCCAATGTACATCACCTCTGACTACCAATAAGCCGCCTGACCAGATGTGCATTCTCAGTCCATCTTTATTGCCTCATTCCCTGCCCCAATTCTTCTGCAAAGGTTACCTGAGAAGCAGAAAACATATAAGCAGGACACTATCTGCAGTTCAAAATAGTCACTGTCCAGGTTGCTGCAATGCCGAGACAGTAAAGTAACATCATACTCATTTGTAAATGAAAAGTGCACTCTATACTGCCCTCTTAGCACAGGAATAATGGCAATCTTGGTGCTTTTACCTGCACGACTGCACAACAGAAGCAGAGACAGGAGCAGACCAGAGCACTGATAACCTAGAAGAGAATTTAGATGGGATAGGGCAGAACCAGCAAACAACTGCTACTGAGGAGATTAGTACAAATAGACGTGTCACCCGTATTTATGCATCTCACTATCTACTGCAGATCAACAAAATCCACATCATTAAAATGCACACACAGTGTTTACTGAATATATAGTATGTGAAATTCATAACTCTGATCCACTTCATAAGATGCCTGTAAAAAAATATTTAAAATTTATTTTAAAAAATCAAATGATTATTTCAACAGCAGGATTTTGTATGGAGCCTCAAAAAAAAAAATTGACAAACTACGTTATTCCTCCACAGCAAATTACTTCAGCTTTATTTCAGTAGAGGCTATTTTGCAAATGCAAAGAATAAATGAATCCCAAAAGCATTACAAAACTTCCGCTGTAAAAATGTAAATGGATTATCCCTCCATTAATATCTCACTAAACAGCAACACTTTAGAAGCAACCGTTCTTCCGTTGCTCACAACATAAAAGCCAAAAGATAGTTTCTCCATAAATCACCCAGCTATTACAAGATTAGTGTAAAAAGGGGTTGGGTCTAAGACAATAAAGTCTTTAAATCATCTAGCACGCAGGTTTACAAATGCCACACAGGTGGCAGCGTTTTATGCTGCAAGTAACATCCAACATTTGTTCATATGACTATTTTAGAGAAGAGCAGATTTTGGTACTAGATTTGAAGTGCTACCACCAGCTTGTGTCCACTTGATTTTCCGATAATAGCAACTGAAAATTCAAAAAAACTTTTAATATTCTTTTATTACAGCTGTCCTGTAGCACATCTTTATGAAGGTGTTGGGCCTCCTGTCAGAGTGGAACCAAGCTGCAAGGCCAGTAAAGAGAGAATTAAGAACAACAGTGTTTTAAAACATATTTGTGACTCTTTGAGGCCAGCGCCAAGACCAATTTATTTACAGATGCATCAGTTTCAGCAAACAGCAAGAGTTGTTTCTTTAAACACAAAACCCCCACAGTGGACAGGAGATGTTTATTTCTAGAACTAGATCAAACTATATGCCTCTCCAATGTTAATTTTAGTTTTCCCCCTTCCCCCCCAGTGAAATGAAAAGGGTAATCGCTTTTTTTCCTGTATAATTGATCTAGTTAATTTCTGATCATCCACTTTTCACTTCAGTAGTATTTTTTCATGCCTGTGCCTACAATGAAGACACACATTTTGTGTTACTCTGAATTGCATTAACCATCTAATTTGTACTTACTGTTTCCTCTTCTGCCTTTATTCTGGGGCAATGCGTTGGACTTCACATCCATGTTGCATTGCTAGGCTCAAAATTCACCTGACTCATAACAAAGGCATTACTTTCCATAAAATTGTGGCTGACATGAGGATCTTTAAACACGCATCACTTCACTCACATTTGTGTACGTACAGTCAATTAATACACACAGACACAAGTGTGCAGAAGCCTCTGCCTCCACTAAGAACTGTTGCCTTTCTTTGCTTTTCTAGATTTTCACAATCCTCAGCTCTACCTTCCCATGCGGCAATTAAAAGAGGTAAAGTGTTTCAGGATCCAACTACTTGGAGAGAAGCTGTAGTGCTTATTAATGACATCAGTATCCAGCTGAGGTCTGTGCGCGCTCAGTTTTACGGGGTTAACAACACGATCACCTTGACTCCAGCACCACAGATCTAGGTCCTCTGCTGTAATTACTGCGAAGTGGCTCAGAGTCACTCTGTTGAGGGATGAGGGACCAATGCTGGCCTTTGGCCACCTGGGCACCCATCCAGTCACAGCCTGACTGCGCCTGCATCCAGTCTCCCAACATATGTCAGAGCACCATGGATACTGCTCCGACTTGCACCAGCAGGCAGGAATCAGAAGAACTAAGGAAACCTAAGTTATGCTCTCTCCCCTTATTCATCCCATTAACACAGGCCATGGGAAGAGGAACGTGTCCCAGACACGATGACAGAGGCTCTGCACTACCAGGGAAGTTGCATATGGGTAATATAATGGAGCAACCTCCTAGGAGCTGACAACGCCATAACGTATTTGTTATTTGATTCCTGCACATCCCTAGTGGCAGACTTAAAATACTAAATACTTTAAGCTTCTAAGCTCTCTTGTTTATAATTTCTTTATAGCCAGAGAAGCACAGTCATGCCTGACAGTAAGCAGTATCTTGCCATGTAATATAAAACTGCTGATCATATCTATTTACTAGGTCAAGAAAGCTAAGTTACCTCTGCTACAAATGCAGCAGTAAATCAGCCATACAACATTATAGTTGTATTTTCATCTGCTTTTATGCATCAGTCAAAAAACTGTTTGCAAAGTGCTGAGTACAAAATATTTGCTGATAGTGATGCTCAAAAAGAGGAAGAAAGCACGTATGGTGCTTTTAGATCACAGGTTGACTACACAGCACAGGGAGTTAGAAATTGTCTCTTCCTCTAAAGTATAAACTGATCAAATTTGATATGCAAGTCATTGAGAGAGAACCTTACAATGTCATTTTTACAGTCGCTATTTCCTGACTCACTTTCATCGAACAACAACTGCAATCCTCTTTATATCGTATGATCTTTAAGATCAAGTTTGTGTATTTGGAACCCTCTTCTCCTTGGAAACATATGTTTCAGATCCTTGAAGCACTGCAAACTTTTCCTAGATTACTGTTTTTACTAATATTTCTGGACTATCTGAGCCTATTCTCAAAACCAGGCACTTCTAGAGATGCATGCTGATTCTCTTACTCATGCAGAATAATTCTTTATCCATCAGTAGCCTATTGTATTCATTCAGTGGGGAAAGTTAAGGCATCGGTGTCTGACCTTCAGTTGCAACCAGTCCTTCAACTAATCATCAGGTCTTTGCATTCCAAGGTCCACAAGACCAAGCAACAAAAATCCCCACCTTCAGCACTATTTTTTAACAGCGCAGGTTCAAAACAGGTAAACAGTTTCAAAATTCAACACCTTCCTTACCGATAAAGAAAATTACATGTCCTCATCCCCACAGCACTCTCAGCCATCACTGGATCTTAACTGGTAATCCCAAAATCACCATTTTTGTGCCAGTTCACCGACTGGTTGGTGTGGTTCCCTGTAGCACTGATCAGGTGACTCCCACTTAATGGCAAACTTTGAATAGTATCAGATATAAACAGACTCCCCAAATTTTAAAAGAATTGCTATTCAAGTACCCCAAAACAATCTGAGCACTATAAAGACAGGCTGAACTGCTGTTCAGAAACCTGGTGTTATACAAGGGTAGTAGGTTGAGAAGAAGTAACAGATAGTCTAGTCCAATTCTGCCTGGAAAGAGAGTCCTGAACACAGAAACGCTAATCTGAAATGTTCCACTATATAATCTCTCCTGAGATTAGGATAGACCTATCATCACACAGGCATGCACGGTCTACCTCTGCTTAAACATACCTCAGTGCCCGCCCTGAACCTTCAGTTCTAAATCTAAGCCACAATCCTTTCCATATTTTAGTATCACACTAGGTACCCTAGTTTTCCTTCTAGAAAAAAGAGATTTCTCTCTTAGACAATATATAACTAAGGCTTTATCAGTTAAAGGTTTACCCAGCTGCATAGCAGGTAAACCGTTCCGCAGTACTGTACTCTGCGTACTGTATACAGTGAATCAACAGTGTGCAAACTACCCTGCATAATTTTTGGGACACATTTTCCTTCTAACGTGCCTCCTCAAGACACCAGACTTCTGCAATTTAGACTGCAATTCTGCCATTCTCAATGAGATGTCCATGAAATCACAGTTGGAGTGAATAGTTTCCTACAGACTTAGGTTGGTACTCCTATGAGGGTTGAGGACTGTGGGAAAGATGTTCTTTCCCAGATCTGCTCTAGCAAAGACGCCCTGCCATTAGCTCAACTGGGCAACTCCATGTGCCAGCAATGGATTGTTTACATTCTGCTGAGGGCTGCTGTAACACAGGCAATTAGAAATAACATCACGTCCCTTCTTCATTAGCCTCAGAAGACTTTCTAGTGCACATTACCTTCATTCATCCTAGTCAGGCACCTTGTCTCATACCACCGCACAAGCTGTGTTACACGCATTGCCACTTTAATCCTTGCTCTACTCCAGAAGCAACATTGATCCAACACCAATAATAGGCTGGCCATAGATTGGATCCCAAGGGAACAGCGACCAGGAGCACACTACACAACTTTAGCAGCTGGCAACACACACACGAACCTGCATAAAATGAAACAGTAGACGTGATCTCTACCCCGTGCCTCAAAGGAACCATCCCCTTCCCTCTATTCTCTCTAGACACAGGAAAGGTCACCTTACATGTAAGATATGATATAGTTGCAGGCACTTTGGTTTCGGGTAAACAAGTAAAGTGGTGTGGGTTTCGTGACAGGCAAACGTCTATCTAAGCTGAATGATCAGCATTAATGTTTAGACCATATTTGGCCACCTGCAAGCCAGTCACTGCAGACTAGAGGAAACAGCAGATTTCCCAGAATACAGGATATACCAATGTCAGTGTCCAAAGACTCAACCACCCAGGCCAGCTAGAGTATGTAATTTTTAACAGGATCTTTGGGCTAACAAGAGCTTCCCTTGTTACTAAAGACTAAATGTACAGACTAAATCAGATTAAGTGCTTCTCAAGAATTCAACAGAGAATTTAGCAAAATGCAATTTTCATATTCAGAAGTGAAATTCCAGCTGGAATATTTACTGTAAAACTATGCACTAAATGACCTAATGCATGGTAATAAGGCTTATAACGTTCAGGTCATTCTGCCACACAGGCCTATAAAGGTGTCCTGATACTACATACGTTTGAGCTGCTTTATTTATAGATTTCTGAAATTATGCAAACATAAGAATGTTGGACTCTGTGAAACTACACATGAACACCACCTACGCGCACAATTTTTGGAAGACTGGACACAAAGATGACAACTGTGCATAGACACCTAGATCTGCTTAATGGAAAGCCTGTGAGTACCCCCAAGGACCATCCATGCCGCTAACGGTATCGCATACAGAAGTCTGCGGATTGGAGCCACAGCATGCCTTTGTACTGTGTGAGCCTACTGCCTTCTGCATACACCAAGTTTTATACTAGCAGAGCTCCACTTCATTCAGGCATTGCTCCTCATCCCCTTGGGACTCAGACCTGGCAGCTGGGAAGGAGGGTCAGCAGCCCCAGGCAACGGCATCGCTGCAGCTCCCCTCAGAGTCCTTCAGACACTAACTGCCAAGCAAGTGCTGCATATATAAATCTCAGCTAACTCAGAGTAGGAAAGTCAGTTTAGGTAAGACAGAAAAATAACAGCCACCGATATTGCCACATGCCTTGTTTCCCCCCACCCAAGCCTATGTTATTTAAAATTTTTAATAGGTGATTTGGTAGAGAAAACAGATTGTACTTATCTGATGAGGCATTTCCAAGTCAGAAGTAGATATAAATGAAAAGTGTATTGTATATTGTTTGTCAAATGAAGGCACACATAATTCTTACTAGATTGTCTACTGCAATTTTTATTAAGAAACTCCCCAAACTAATTGGTATCATTTCTAAATGGAAGCTTAGAATTGCCATGATGAAAGGGTTGTGAAGCTTAAAATACTGAAGGAAGGAGTACATTTAACACTTGCCAAAGGAATATATGCCATTAAGCAGCTGCACAATAATAATCTTTGTTTTTACAGAATTGGTAAACATGTGACAGGATGAATCAAATTTTGATTACATATCAACAAAGATTCTCACTAAGTCCTGATGAAAATTTTTGCAGTCTAACACCCCAAGGGAAAAAAAAAAGGCTGAACTTAGAAACTTCACGTTCAGTTATTTTTATGGAACACAAGTCAGACAAACAGCAAGCCAAGTTTTTAGAAAATTGATTCTGTACTTTCACACTTGGAATTTTAAAGTTGGCAAGACTCTCAAAAACACATGCTAAGTTTGGATGGCCATAGTAAAAGAGCTCTGGAAAAAAAATAATTCTGTTGATAAAACTGGCTGGCAAATTATGCCATGTAGGAAATCTCCTATGAAAGTGGAGATTAAACCTTCAGAGTAAAGTAACAATCTTCTTTGAACACGACTTGATTAAGTCTAATGCCTACCATTGTCTACAGAACAAAGGAAAGCGAAATTTTGAGGTCGGAATCTCTCCGGAGCCTCACGGATGTGCAGCAGGGAGCAGAAGTTTGTTTTAGCACATACTCGTATAAGTGGAAAGGACAGCAAGGCCAGTGAAAGGTGAAAGAGCACCAAGCATTCTCACTTCTGCTGTTTACTTATTTTTTAGTTTACCATACATGAAATTTGCAACTGAGGCACAGCAAGACAGTTTTAAATCTGTATGATTTTCAAACAGGTTGTTGGGACTGTGTCTTTCCATCTGAGTAACTATGATCTGTCTTAGGCCAAGAACTGGGAAATACTTGTCCAAAAGAATATGGAAAACAGACGTTGATGCTAGCCACAGTATCGAAAGAAGTCCCAGAGTCACAAACCACTGCAGAAGACTATGAGATGTACAGACCTTTTTTGATTCTCCTTGTAACAGGGAGATTCATTGCATAGGAAATGTGGGGAATAAATCTACTGCCACCTTGGCCATCTCCCCAAAAAAGGGAGGTTTTTCAGGTAAAGCACAGAACTAGCAGTCCCATCCCTGGAAGCCTGCACTAATGATTGTCCCCAGCAGTGCATACCCTCCAGTAAAATGGTTTCCAAATTTGCAATCCAATTTGGACAGAGCTGCAATGGATTAAGATTAAAATTACTTATTGCTTCACTATTCCACTATTAAAGGTACCTAAGAGAGAAGATAAGAAGTTTTCTTAGAAAAATTAAAGACAGAACCAAAGTCCCATTCAAAGTAATAACAGTAATCACAGAATCACACCTGGGAGTCTAATTTGCCCCTGCATTCATAAATAACATTATTATTATTTTTTCATTTAGCAGTGATCTCTATTAAATATCACCATTTACAATTAAAAGCACCATCATAACTGAAGAGAAAAAGAGCTTTAAAGTAAGATCTGGAGATAAAGTGTTATCCAAAGGTTGTGAGGGGATAAAAGCCATAAGAGAGAATTTTTGATAGCTGAAGAGTCTGAGTAAACAAACCCAGTGTCGTTGTGAGGAAAGGGAAGCCAAGAGAAGAAAGAAAAGCGTGAGCTGGTAGTGGAGTAGGGGCATGCTGGGTCAGCAAGACAGTGGGAAAAATGCATAAAGAATTTTGAAGAGGATTTTATTAATCCTTTACAAGTTAGGTGTGTGTGTTAGAAACTGATTGAAACAGGGTGATAGATAATGGAAAAGATTATATTTCAACAGTTTGATAGGTTGTTGCATAGGCAACACATCCATTAATTATTTGAGCACTTTCAATCAAAGATTTTATGCATGAAATAACAGGGTTTACATAGTTCACAGAAACAAAGATATACCTAGGCAGATGCAGAATACCAAAAAATGCACCAGAGAAACCTCAGCTTTGTGAGCAGCCCACCAGTTAACATGCTGTCACTTTAAAGGTGCTTAAAGCCTCCTCCCTCCCCATGCCACTAATGGATTTCGCACAGTGCTTCTGCAGTAGTTCCGCTGAATTTCTTGCAAGATCAGGACCCTTGCCAATAAAATATACCTATATCAGTACTAACTCAGCAATCGTTATTCTTAGTAGAGCAGTAAGTATATTTTCATCTTCTGCTAACTATACTGCCTGCATAACCAAACGTCCATTCAATCATGTGGACAGGTGCTGAATAAAGTTGAGAATTTGACAAAAATGCAGTAGCTTCTCCTAGGTTTGACGTTGGAGTCGAGTACCAGGGGTGAGTATGGTCACAAGCCTGAAAGGAGAGAGCTCAACTGAAATCCAAACTGCAACCCAGAAAGCCTGGGGACTTCTGCTCTAGAGAGCACTATGTTTTTTGCCTCCCTTCCTCACATAGGCAGACAGACAGACTTACACACACACACACATTCCTTTCACGTAGCAATCTACTGTATAACCATTTATGGGTCATTCTGAAGTACATTTTGATCTTCTATCAACAGTGTTCCTCTTGATAGAAGAAAGAAATTTTTTACATTGAGAATAATAATTTATGGGAATAACTTCCCCAGGGATGTGGTAGAGTCCCCATCACTGTAGGTTTTCAAGATGTGATTGGACAGGGTGCTAGATAACCTCATCTAGACTCCCTTTCCCACAAAAAGTAGGACCAGATGATCTTTCGAGGTCCTTTCCAACCTGGGCTGCTATATGATTTTCAGCAAAATAGAAAATTTGCAAAATTAGAATGCTGAGAAACATTTTTGCAAAGGTAAACCGTAATAATAGGGTGAAGAAAGACGTATGGGATGATCAACACAACCTGATACAGGACTTTGAGTTAGAAACATGCTATTTTTACATCTTGTTGAGCTCTCCATTTGAAACAGTCATTATTCTCATTTAATACACTATGAGGATTAGAATAATGTTGATAGTTATCTCTCTCACAGGATGTTGTGAAAACTGATCTGTACATATCATTATTTCAAAAATGCAAGACAGAAGAATAATGTTATGCATTATTAGCACTGGTAGAATAGTAACACAGTTTTATATTAACTCAGTATTCCACATACAGCTAGTAAATTGTTACTCAAAAGGTCTCTTCTCCTTCCAGTGTTCCTCCCAGATTTCTTCCAACTCCCAAGCTGGTTATTGAGCAAGTTGTAATGTCATTTTAAAAGACTAAGAGGCTTCCCTAGGGGAAGAAAAATCTGAACGCAAAACATCACAATCAAGTTCTCCCATTAAAACACTTCTATGCAGAGATACTTACAAAAGCTGAAATAAAATGACAGCAGAGGTAATGGCGTTTCTGCTACATTCTCAGCTGTGCTTAAAATGACCAAGAAATATAACTCTATATAATAAAAGAGGCCAGCTTTACAAGACTGTCTCCTGATTGAATTCAAAAATACATTTGCCTGCTAATGAAAATCTACAAAATTGCAAAAATTACTCTTTTTTCCTCACACATAATGTATTTTTCAAGTAGCAAACACAAGAAATCATGTGCCGTTAAAACTATCACTGTGATAGGTAATTACCTGAGCATCATAACCAATAGACTCCTCTATGTGATCAAAAGAAATAGAAGACAAAATTAAACCTACCATTTAGTCATAATTTAGTGTTTCATGATTAAATTTATTGAGCCCTTTTTCACACTTGACTGATACACTTTGATTTCACAATTAAAGAAAAACAAATTATTTGAAGTGCTAAGCCATTTTCTCCACAGGAGTAAACTGGCATTGTCACCCTGTTTATTGTCACCCTGTTCAGGCTGGTAGAAAATGTGTGCTATGGGTTTCCCAATCCACCTGCATCATTCTAGTCCTTGAATAGAACTGCAGCCTTATGGAGAAATGATTAAACACATGTGCCTTCAACTCTCATACAACGGTTCAGTCCCTCATTTTTAAGCCAGTTGGGCTCCTGTTTCATTTTAACCACCACAACCTCCTCTACCTATGGTGAAACCAGGACCCAGATGACCCCATGCCCAGACGAAAAAAGCTCTTGCAAAACCAGGACTGTCTTCTGGCCAAGTATTTTATTTACATCTCATTAAACTAATAGGCATTCTGGTTCCCGTTCAGTTCTTCCCAGTTTTTAAGCTGCCGTACTGTGCTTGTAATGCTAATGGTCCAGTTCAGCTTGCTGATCTAGCCAGCAGTGCCACCGCTTCCCCGAGCCTGGTGCCACAGGTTTGAAACACGACAGAAGTGTTGTCTTTAGCCATAAAAGTTCCAGATCATGCTCTCTGTAATGATAGACTGATCTGACTGATCAAAAATGTTGACTGTAGAGAAAAATCCTCAGGTAGTTGGACACAGAGATCAGCACCAAAGGCAAAAAAATACACAGAATTAAAGATGAACTGGTTAGTGATGTAGAACACAAGGAAGATGGAGGCTGAAGCACAGGCCCTGTGGGAAGGGGCTGTGGAACCTTGCTGGAGGGGGACACAGCTTGGGAGACCTAATAGCTACCTTTCAGTACCTACAAGGAGGTTACGGAAAAGACAGTCAGCCTCTTTACAGCAGTGCACAGCAGGACAATGAATGACAAGAGCAAATCAAGACTAAGTGAGGTTTAAGTCAGATATTTGGAATGACTTTTCCACCATAAGGACAGTTAAGCAGTGACTCGAACCTGCTAGGTTGCCCAGAGAGGCTGTGTGGTCTCCATCCTTGGACATTTCCAAGAGCAGACTGGATAAAACCCTGTGGGACCCCGTTTGAAGTCAGTGTTGGCTGTGCTTTTAGCAGAAGGTTGGGTGACACAACCAAAATCAGGAATGGGTCTGTAGCCTCAGGGCATGGGAAAGGCTGGAAAAGGAGCCAAGCAGGGGCAAGAGCACATGCCTCCTGCAGTGACATACCTTATGGAAACAGGGATTTTATCTAGGTTTGAATGAATACAGAGAGGTGCGCTGCGTAAACAGCTTGAACAGTTTAAACATCTTAAAGGCAATACTAAGCAATACATTTCTAAGCATGAAGAAATAATCTTGAATTCTTTAGAATTTTATTAGGTACAAAAATAATCAAGTTATAGAAAAGTATCAGTGTTCGAAGATAATCACTTTAAAGAGTCCACAATTTAATAAAAAAATGTAATACAAAAGTTTACTATACAATTTAAAGTGATCGCATTTAAGTCTGTTTTTTTGCTGTGTAAGTTCTACCTGAACAGGTTATTTTCTCTGGACAATTTTATAGGAATTATACAGAAAAAATCTCTTTCAGCCATGTTTTCTCCAAGGTCCATGACTGCCTAATTTGCACTCACACAACAGTGTCCATTTCAAAAACATACCCACCAAATTTTCCAGGCATAAAATCATATAATAGTTTGGGTTGGAAGGGGCCTTTAAAGGTCATCTAGTCCAGCCTCCCCTGCAGTAAGCAGGGACATCTTCAACTATATCAGATTGCTCAAGTCTAACCTGACCTTGAATGTTTCCAGGGATGGGGCACCTATCACCTCTCCGGGCAACCTGTGCCAGTGTTTCCCCACCCTCACTGTAAAAAATTTCTTCCTTATATCTAGTCTAAATCTTCCCCCTTTTAGTTTAAAGCCATTACTCCTTGTCCTATTGCAACAGGCCCTGATAAAAAGTTTGTCCCCATCTTTCCTGTAGAGCACCTTTAAGTACTGAAAGATCACAATAAGGTCTCCCCAGAGCCTTCTCTTCTCCAGGCTGAACAACCCCAACTCTCTCAGCCTGTCCTCAGAGGAGAGGTGCTCCAGCCCTCTGATCATTTTTGTGGCCCTCCTTTGGACCTGTTCAAACAGGTCCATGTCTTTCGTGTGCTGAGGACTCCAGAGCTGGACGCAGTACTCCAGGTGGGGTCTCACCAGAGTAGTGTAGATGTGTCTCTTTGGTTTTCTATGCAATAGTGCTATACTGGAAGTTATTAATAAGCATTATCATACACAAACTGTGGTTAAGGTGACCACAGAAACAGATTTCTTTCAGATTGAAAGCATTAGGCAATGGAATGCTCATCTGTGAAGTGGTGGTTAAAACAGTAAGAGGATACTGCCCAAAACGAAGCACAAAGTGAAGTCCAGCCATAGACTAAGGGGCTTTCTCGTCTGGGTTGACTCTAGTGGGATGGAATGGTTGTAGCTCTTTGAATCCTGCATAAGAAAAAAGTTAGCAGAAAACCAGTAGGTTTTGAGAAACCATAGTGAATATGGAGCTGAGAGACCACATGGACAACAGTCAAGGGAACACCATTCCCGCTGGGAAGACAGATCTAGAAATCACAAGCCAAGAAACTGCCCCTGTCTCTTTGTCCCTACTGCATTCACGGAAACAGAATGCTGCAGGAAGAAAGCTCTGGCACAGATCCTGGGGCATCTTTCTAAGACAAATGACTCAGCAAGGTCCCCAAAGTCCTCGTCTTTCAAGTACAAAAAGAGGCAATACAAAAAAAATGACACAATTCTAAAAAGTTTATCTTATAAATTCTGAAAGCCGTAGGTTAACTCACTGCTTAAAGAAGCCAGTAAAATTTTCCTGGAGTCTATTTTTCTTCATTGCCAGTACCAATATCCCCAGTTCCTCAGGAACGTTGGGACATGAATAATTAATAATTTAATGGAGAAGGAGGAGTTTTGTCAGATAATCAAGAGGAAAAACTCACTGGTTTACTCATTTTATTATGTTCAAGAAATACACAAGTCCATTTGGATGTTTAGAAGAAAACTGCAATGGAAAGTGATCCTTTAAAAAAAAAAACCCAACCCAAACCTGGATTTTCAGTCATGTTTAAAATACAATCTATACCATTTCTTCTTTTTTCATAGGTGCTACTGCATCGCTGAGCAACAGGAGTGCAATGGGGAGTTAAGTGGCAGGGAGGAAAAGGGGACAGCGTAGGGACAACTACTCATTGTTACGACAGCTATTGATCTTGAGAACACAGGCATGACAGCTGTATACAGTATTTTTTGGGCTATGCAGTTCATCCATCATTTACTCCTCAATCTAATCTCCAAACATACTGCCATTACCCAATTCCCATCAAGCTGTGCTAAATGACTCTTTCCGCAGAAGCTTACAGGGCATGACCTGCTCCTCCTCTGCTGGCACCACAGACGTGTCTATTTGCAGCCCTGACAGCTTTCTACAGTCAACCTTAGCATCCTTTCAAACCAAATTCTTTCTGTTTCCTTTGGAATAGCAGGACAGGCAGACAACAGGAAAGTGGGAAGATGCTAATAGCAAATTAGCCGTGCTACAGGTCTTCCCCACCTCACTTATATCTCATCAGTACCCTCTCACCCTTTCCTTTTCTTGCTGCACTAGTCTGTGTCTTGATTGAATTCACAAAAATGCTTGGAATCATTACTGGTGTGACAGACAAACAGCAACCACGTTCTTGGCTTGAAAAAGCAATTTCAAGTCTCTGTGTCCTCGGCATTTCTCAATTAAAGCAGCACAAAGTGGATTTAAACACTCCCTTTACAGCACCAGATTTTAATGCAATCAGGTTTCAGGAGATCTGTTTTTTAAAAAAAAAAATCAAACAACTGATTGCAAATATGGGGATACAGGGGAGAAAAAGGCAATAGCCTGCAGCAAAAACGCCTAGATTTCAAAGCCCTGAAAAAAAATATCTCAGGTTACTGAGTTACACCATACAAGAACACATGAACAGCTGTTTTGGGCCAGACCAAAGGTCTATATAGCCCTGTCCTATCTGCAACAAAAAATATTCCCCCACCACACAAACTCAGACACATAGTCAAACAGTCTTGATAAGTGGATACCTTAAGTTAAAAACCAAGGCAATGTGTATGTGTGTTAGCACAACCTCTAATACTCTCCTGGGCTCCAATCTGTTTTCAACACAAAGCATTCCTGAGATGCATGTCGCTTTTATGTATTTTTCATGCCTCGGTATATTCCTCTGCATTAACTCATCCGGTCTCCCTACATGAACTTTTGGCATCCATGTCACCCTCCTGCAAGGAGTTCCAGAGGGCTTTGGACCTCATCCTGCTTGCTGTGAAGCTGGTTCCTAGTAGTTTCATTTGAAGCATGCTGCCTTCTGTACTAGAAGCAGCTATGAAGCCATCCTTCTCTACCCATCCTCTCCAACCCACACATGATTTTCTAGATCTCCATCATATCCATCTACCAAATCACCTCTACCAGAATTGGTTTTCTCAGTCATTCCTTTCCTCTGATTATCCCTGTCAATTTTCTCTGAACTTCCTGCATATCCTTGTTGAAATGGAAATCCTAGACTGTGCGCAGCGCTCAGCCTACACACAAAAGGGAGCATGAAAGCCCACGGCCTCATCTCCCTTCCCACATGCCATCCAAGGACTGGTAAGACAGCAGTAGCATGGTGGAGCCACAGCTTCCTATTCTTGCCAGCTTTCCAAAGATGAGAGCGGAAACAGCACAAGGCTTACAGCACATTCATGTCAAGAGCAGCACAGAGTAAACAATTTCTTTGGCAGGTCTCAAGGTGGCCCAGGGGGGATTTGGGGCTGCCCTCCAGCCCCCACTCTCCACTGCTAACCAGTCCCATGGCACCAGAAGTGCCCTGCACGCTTTGCAAGTACATCTCTGTTCCAGGGAGAGGGCTGTATGCCTGCATCTCGCTCTCACTGACTATGCATCCAGATCTGTCTATAGATCAGAAATCATGTTTATTTATTTCAAATGAGAATTCCAATTATAGCACCAAATTATTCTGAGGGGGTAACAACAAAGATGCTGCTTTTGGTCCAACATGGATTTATTTCAAAGCGACTTCCAACATGCTGCTAAGCAGCAGAAGTTGTAGAATTGTACAACACGAGGCGGGCTGCCAACACTGAGCTCTGCTGCAGCTGAGCAGGCAGAAGTTCAACATAAACAAAAATAACTGAAAATGAAAACTGGGGGGAGAGGGAGGGAAGGGGGCTAGACAGACAAACAGGCGAATGCCAACACTGAGAAAGAAAACCCTAAAAACCACGAAAACTTTCTCAGCAAGAAGGGAGTATGCTCCCTATTTAAAATACAGCGCAAAGAAACATCCCAAAATGGGCTTGTCCCAGCACCGCTAGGAACTGTGAGAGCCAGTAGAAGATTTTAGATTCAGCTGCAGCTAAGATGAGCTACTTCACAGGCTTAGAAACTGGCCACACGTTTTCAGAAGGCAGGAGCTCAACCATCAGCGTGGCTGAAACTGAAGCCCTCCAGAAAGCAGAAGCGGAATTGATAGCGTATTTTCTATTTCTTATTAGAAGAAAAGCATTTGGCTTACAGAGCTAATTGCTTAAAAGTTAAGAGAAACTATTTAGTTCACCTTTGCAACTTTGGCTCTGGCCTGAGATGTCTGTGCCACTCACTGGGAAAGGCTGTGGAACTGTAATTTCACAGAGACTTTGGAATTAGGAGCTTGTGTGATCCACACCCATAAAGTAGCAAACTAAAGTGAACAGGTCTGGCTTTGCAGATAATTTACTTGATTTATTTACTCTGAAAACATATGCTCTGTTGAAACTGTAGTCAAATACATGTTCGCTAGAGACTGCTCCTCAATGGGTTCTATAGCCACAGCCCAGGGAGCAGCACTGGAGGATCAGCTATTGGAAACTCTGCTGGAAACGACGGAGAGATGGACACGTCAGGCGAACACTGGGATCAGGGGCTGATCTGGGCTGGGAGGGGGGGGCTGCCACAAAGAACTGAGCTCTCTTCAATGCTCCCCCGCCAGTAGAATAACTGTTTTGGTAACTTAAGGGCAGCTTTTACTGAACTGTTATCATCAGTTGCTATTTTGTGGCATTAAAATTGCGCCTCGGCAGAAGTTCAATGGAATTTCCGGGAAAAGGCACCTAAAAAGGCACTACTGCAATTGAGGAGCCAGGCTGAGCTCAGGGAGTGCTGGAATGAAAGGTCTTATGTTGACTGAAGGAGGTGGCAGGAATTTCCCTTAAAAAGTGTTAGGCAAATATATTTTATTATGGCTTTGCTACCAGTTTCGTGTATGATTTAGACAGTGCTTCTCAGCCTGTTGCCCATGGACCACTGGAATGATCAGAGGAAAAAAATATGTGCTTACTTCTCCACACGCAGAAACAAAGTGTGAGAGAAAAAAAACCCCACAACTGAGCATTCAAAGTCCAAACTTTTTTCTGACAGTAAGTCAAAAAAGCACTTGAGGCAACACTACCCAAGATGAATGGTGGCTTTATCTTTTCTTCCCATCTTTTGATCCCAACCTCTACTCCAGCCTTTGACTAAAAGTACACAAGAAGCACTGGTAATAAAGATAGGGTAAATAGCCAGATTACGAAATTTACTGCTGGAAAAATAGGCATAAATAAAATCCAGCAATATAATAGGCAGTTCATTGCAAGACAACCCATGACACCATCCCCCAAAAGATCAAGAAATTTGCTCAGCACAAACACGGTAAACAAAAGCTAGAATCTTCCCAAAGGAACAAGAAAAACAAAACACTTAAAGTATTATAATGCTAGCATAAAAGTCAATGTCATGTGCTCACCTTGCATAGTCTCACTCTGATCTCCACATTTAAAAAATATATGGGGGTAATAAAGGGTCCTAGAGTCAGGCAGCAAAAATTATTAGTCAAAGACAGACAACTGAGTCAGGAATGACTGACAAGACTGAGGCTGTTTATCTGAAAGATAACAAGAGGACTGAATAAATATACACAATATAGTGAAAGTTAATTAGGAAGTATTTTTTACTTGCCCTCCTAATACAAAGTCAAACAGAATTAAATCACATTTCAAATTGATACTTTGTTTTAAAAACAATGGAAAAAACCCCACAGAACTGATTGCCACAAAATACAATTGATGCCAAGAATCGAGAGGATTAAACCGCAATTGGATATGTATACGAATAATCCCCACGGTTCCACTATAAGCAATCACTAACAGATGGAGATTAGCAAGACGTTCTATAATGGAGATATCATTTCCTAACAGTTTAGGAAAGGATTTCATACATTGCCCTCTGTAGCATCCTGGACTAGCTACTGCTGACAACATGACACCCAACTAGAGGGACACTCCTCTGATTACTCCAGCACTCCCTGTGTTTCCAGGGCTGTTCTGCAACCAGAACTGTTCAGTGGCAGCAGGTACTAGGTACATGCCAGATTTTACATCTGGAAAGATGTGCATATCGTTTAAGGCATGTTTGGGCTGTTATTAAGCAGCCTTGATCAGAAAAGTCAAACTTCCACAGTTAAGGCAAACATTTGTAATTTCACTTACAGCCCTTCCTAACGCTCAAGCAAACTAGTTCTCACTTTTTGGTCTTCTGAGAGCTTATTTTCCATTCTATCATTACATCTTTTAATTTCATATAAAAGTTATTAATCTTGTTATTTTTTGAGACCCAGGAACTGATTGTAGATAAGAACAAAAACAAGAACAGTACACCTTGATCACGTAACTTGACACGACATAAGCAAACTGAACCAGGCTTTTCCAAAGCAAATATATTCCTTTTTAAGACGGGCTCTCCAAAGGCAGTAAGATTATTTGTAAAAAGGGTATCCTTCAGTAATGGAAACGTTGATAGCCCTGTCAGCACCCCCAAATGCCTGTCAAAGGCAAAAAATAAATCAAATAACACAGTGAAGAAATCTGTTTCCTATCCACACAAACCTGGCAATATTGCAATAAAAAGTGAAAGCTCAACTTGGCAAAGTCAAAGTCAGCAATGGCTAGTTACCTCCTCCCTTCCTTCCCAGGTACATGCTTGCAAGAGTTGACATTGTCATATCTAGGAAAAAAAAGCATTCTTTGTTATAGCATTACTTGCTCTTTCACCTTCTACAACTGGTTGGCCTGCTGCTACAACATGAGAAAATCTGATAATGAATCTGTATTTTTATTTGCTCTTAATGAAGTTGAGGACGATCGACTTTTCAGTCAGAGGTGACCAGTTTTCACAACGCATAAAAATGTCGCTAAGCAGAGTGCAACTGTGTTGCTTCAACATCTATGTACCCTCTGTAGTTCCAAAATACCAGAAAACTGGAAGGACTTCTGACTGCAACTGTAATGCAAATCTCATTATTAACTACCACTTTACCCTACTGAGCAAATATCAGCATGTCCCTCCTGAATAACAAGAGTATTTCTAACAGCAGTCATCGTATTTCTTAATGGAGAACTGAATTCACTGGCAATAAAGTCCAGGTTCCCGGAAGAGAAATGACTCTGTGCTCTCTGTAGACAGACTGGGTTTTAATGAGCAAGGGAAACACATGGGGCCTGATCCTAATCCCACTTAAGTCAATGGGATGGTTTCTACTGACTTCAATAGCTTTTGGATAGAGCTCTGAGGCCCTGATTTTGCATCTGTCACACTCCCAGCTTCACTGAAACCAGCAGGGAGTTTCAGTGTCACTCAAAGAAGAACAGTTCTTCGACAACTAATATTACCACTTTCTCCAAGATGGAAATTCCCCCATTTTAAGCAGGAAAAAAAAATCAATTGCTGAGAATTTCAGACTGCATTTTCAGAAAAAAAACCCCACCTTTTTGGGATGACACTCAGTAGGCTCATCTTGTGCCAACGTTGATTGTGAAGAAAGTGCAGTTAAATGCTCCAAAAGTATTCCAATCTTTTCCACTCTCACTTACGTGTGCCTTGCTGACAGCATATTTTGTTTTCAAGTCTCCTTCCAGCACCAAAATGATCTGTTGATCTGGAACTGGTGGAAGGTGTTGGGACAAAATAATACACTGGAATAGTAATTTACCAGGGATGACAGGTTACACAGGACTTTTTCACTTACAATCTACAATTGCAGAACAAGTGTTCTTCAGAACTGTTTCACAGCATTTCCTCCATTTGATACTCTGACCAGTCATGGATTTTAGCTCTTGCCCATCAAACTTGCAACAGCTTTGGCTACTTGGTTATCACAGAATATATGCATATATATTCTCTTCCTGTGGATGCTTCCTTTTCTTCGTAATTACAATGAAAATGACAAACAAACAGTATTCTCCATAACAGGATTGAAGAATAAGTCCAATTAGTTTGAATTTGCAAGTCAAAGCAGATCTATTTTATAAATAGGATTCCTGCCAAAAATAATCAACAAATAAAAGAATAAGAGAGTCAAAGACTAACACATGTTAACTTCAAAATGCTACAGTCTCCAGCCCAAGCAACATTCAGGTTTCCAGAGTAAAGTATTGTCGCACTGAAATCCATAGTAGAAGTCCTGATTTAAGGGCCAAGATTTATCTCCTCTGAGCTAGAGCATTTTCTTGGCGTGTAGCATGCCACATGACAAGACCACTCACCCGCTGCAAGTTGCTCCACTGGAGAGAGGAAGGACGCACAGAACAGGGAATACCTCGGTAGACAGCATCACTGCAGGGACAGAGGTGGCACCTGAACACATTTGGAAGCCTAATTACTTAGCAAAAATAACATGCATGAATTGTGGCTGCAATTATTTCTCATATGCGTGTTTTTTAAACTCTCAGCCAAGTTTTTCAAAAGATATAGGTATTTGGTGAATTCTTTTTTGGTCTCATTTTCAGAAGTGCTTAAACATCAACTTCTGAGAATTGTTGCCCTTTAAAGCTTCTTCATTGTTACCCAGAAAAGTCATCGGTCATGTTTGAAGATATTGGTCGTCTTTAGTTATGGTGCTTCTTCCCTGTGTCCTTTTTTTTCACTTTTGCTTTCCTTCAGCTTTCACTCCTGTCTTGCCCAATGATCCAAGCAGAACTCAACAGCAGCAGAAATGCTGCTTTAAGGCAAGAAATTTCACCCTGTGAACACGCTGCCATACTCAAAAACAAAACTGCGAGTTGAAAGGCGGTGAAGAACCACTCTGAATCCCTGAATTATCCTGTAAGCTTCACCTAGCTTGTGTAAGTGGATAGGATCATTTGGTTTTTCAGACCTTTAAAAAATTAATACCATTAGTAACAGAAGAACTTCTTTGCTTTAACTTCTTGCACATATGTACAATGTTGCTTCAGTTAGAAATCAACCACCTTATGTCCAGCTTTCTGTGTGCTGCTACAAGGATTGCAGATGAGGAAAACAACAGAAAGAGAATAGATGTTGAAATTAAATGTAGAAAAAAACCAAGTGAATGGGGGAAGAAATATTAATTACACAGAAGATGACTTTCAAGCAGGTATTGAATCTATGTTATACATCGATTTTCCATTCTGTATTTACCTAGGTTGATAGTTCTCCCTTGAGTACACAGAAATGTTCTTTTCTCCAGAGGGATAATACACTGTATATTATGGAATTGGCCTCATGTGATAGAGGGAAGATTAAGCACGGGTTCCAAGCAGATTTCAAACCCAGTAGATTCACAACATAAATAAAACTAGCACAATTGTGCACTAGTGAAGCACATTAATTTTCTTGTACCAAACCAGCTTAGAAACTTATCCCTAAAATATTCTCCACTGAGCTGAAAGTGGATTTACTTCAAAGTCAACACAAGGAATTGGGTTAGTAACCAGGAGAGTAGAAGACCTTGAATTTGTAATGTTAAGTATCTACTATTTTAGAATTGCGTAAACACACATTCAACTTGGTGGCCCATAATGGCTATTATCATGATCTACTAGGTTAATATTCAATTTCCCAACTAGTATGTAACTGTAATTCCTATTTAGAAAATGGACTGTAAAAGCCCAAAAGGACCCGCTGAGATCCACTGAGGAAACTACTGTATAAAAAGGGAAGTCTGAGATCGTATAGATATTCTACATATTTAAGCATACAAGAAATAGATATTGCCATACTAAAGTATGAGACACTATTTAATCTAGTATCCCGCTGATAGAATTGTCTAGTAACAGATGTTTCAGGGCTGAATAAAATACAACAGTGATTTTATAAATACTGCAGGTCCATAATTCCTACTGGGATTTCATCATGACCCCAGGCAGATGTCACTTATGTTCTGAAGCACAAGAATTGACAGCCTTTGCAATTTCGTATAACCATAGAGGTTTATTTGCCTGAAAGATATCTGGTACTGCAGACTTACTACACACCATGCTGCACATTTTAGTTAGCTTTTTGAATGTCTCCTCTTGGACTAATACAATGGACAAAGATGGTCCTACTGGTTTCTTTCATCACCTTCAATTTTTTTTAAACACCTCTCATGTATTCTCTTCCCTTTTTTCAAATGAAATTACATTATGTTCAATGACCTTTTTTACTCCTCACATCAGAGTATCATCTTCCTCCAAAAGCTGCGTATTGAAATATTCACATATCATCACTTCTTAAAACACTTTGAACAGGAGAATTAGCATTATGATCAAAAAACCTAACACACCACAAAAGATGTGAAGGTTGATTTTTCATTGTGTCCCATTAAATTGTGAGCATTTTGGTTTTTTGGATACTCTATGAATGACAGCAAGGGCATGGTTTTGAAACTTCTGGAGTTCCCACAGTATCCAGGGATTTCAGTGGGAGTTGCTAACACTCAGAAGGCTCTGAAAATAAGGACTCATTTTATAAAGCCAAACCCAGGAATATCTGCATTAGCAGACACTAAGAAAAATACCTAAGTGACACAACCCACGGTTAAACACTTGCCTTTTCGCAATTGAGTCTAGCCATTTACTCCAAGAAAAACTTGAATTCTTGAAACACCATCCTGGTTGATTTTCACTTGCTCAATACAAATCCCAACACAAGTGAAGGCAACGTTCTGACCTAAACAGTTAAATTTCCATTGTGGCTTCAGCCTCCTCTGTTTCGCTTGTCCATGGGACAAGGCTGGTGATATCTGAGCTGAGAACCACGAGACATTCATATACAAATGTAATAAAAAACCCTACAAAGACTACATTAAATCAGTCTTCATCTATCTCCTTTCTGGAGTTCATTCACAAAGTATGAACACAAACTATTCAAATGTTACCAGTATGAACAGTCATTCATTTCCTTGCTACCCATCTGTCCCACACATGTACTAATAAGCATGAAAATACTAAACATAAATCTTTTCTTTATCCTTAGAATAATTTTTAAAAGGCACCCTTCCCTTGCATTTCTGTGTGGTGCCTGATGAATAATTGAATAGCTGCATGGTGTTAGTGTTAATATTAATGTTACCAGACAGCATTTGAGAGAAGCAGGATAGAAATTTGAAGTCCAGAGGAATTTGAAACGGCGGCAGTCACCATCCAGATGTGCATTTTGCAGCTCAGGTCCATCTCTATAGTATACAGATCTTATGGGGTGCACAGTCCCATGAATTTCTATTCAATCTACCCAGAGACGAGGATGTTCAACACCTGATAGAACTTGGAAACAATTTTCTTAAACAAATTATTTAAAGTTAACTGGTAGGTTAAAATAAAATATCTGTCAAGCACAAAACAAACAATGGGAAGATATTGTGATCTGTTTCAGGAATCCTGACATTTGTGTGTTCCAAAATTAAAGAAAACCTTGTTTCCTCAGCCTAAATGTTGACATTTTCCAGCATGGAGGTAAATAACCTTTGAGCCGCTTAATACTTTGACTCAGCTTCAAGAAATTCTTCCTAGCTATAGGGACTTTTTCCCTACAAAAACGTGTTCTGGATCCATAAAATATAAAGAGCAGGATTAATTATTTAGTGCTAAATCCATTTCTTTTCTGTGCAGTAATACTAGGAAGTGAAGAGGGGCATATAAAGACTTTTTCTTCTCATCTCCCGTCTTGGCACCTTTACAGGATGTATGTTTGGCTGAACCTAGCCTAAGAATTAGGGGCCTAGCCACCATATTACCAGCCTCAACACAGTTCTGTGAAGGCCCTGTCAAGAGATGAGTGCAAACGTGTGCAGGCACTGCACACATGCAATTCTCAACACACAGAGGACAGCGGTGTCCTTGATGATCCTAAGAAAGGCTTGGTGTGGCTGTCTCAGTACTGTGGCCACTTTCCATGTCGAGAAAGATTCTTGTAAGAGATAAGGAAATGGTACCATCTCTACCTTCTCATGCAGATCTCCATTCAAGAATTCAAGAGAATTTGAGAGAAACTCAGGATCAGCTATAGACGTGTTGCTTCTTCGTGCTGCTAGGAGACTACAGAAAACAAACATGCCATACTTTCATGCTGGAGTTCATTTAAAAGCTTATTAAGGAGGAGTGGGACAAAAGTTATATGAAGGGCATGTCTATTGTTTTAAAGAACAACTAGTTTCAGGCACAGATCTGAGACCTAGCCAAAACACATTTCCCTCCCTCACCCATATTCTCTTGCAGGGATTCCCAGCCTGCAGCACGGGTTTTCATCACTGGTGGCTTTGACAGGACTGGTCCACCTTGACTTCCTAGTCTGCTGGTGCAGGATGGCCAGCTATGGTGTTATTGTGGGAGAATGGATGGGGCAGGGGTAAAGACCGAGAAAAGAGGGGAGGGGTATTGCATGCCACCCTCAGGGAGAGAGCAGAGCGCAGTGATGAGTGTCCCAGGCAGCGGCAGGCAGAGACAGAGCAATGGCAAAGGCAGAGAAAACCATTTCAATGTGAAGCAGAAAGAGAGGGACAAAGCACCAGGTGAAAGGAGGAGACTCTGCCTCTTACACATAGTGAATTCTTCCCCCATCCTAGCTGCTGAGTAGAGCACTTTCAAAAGGCACTGGGAGATTAATCTGATTTCAAGTTCCTCAGAGAACACAGTATTTACAATCTAATGAATATGATTACAAAAACTTTCACTCTATCTCTAACTTACAGCCATTGCAATGCTTCTCAAACTCTAATATGCTCACGGTTACATACTGTGAAAAACAATTCTGCACAGTAGTCTCAACCACTGGTCTACAAGGACAGTGATTCACTGGGATTTCTCTGAACTCAGAAGCACTCACAAGCCTATTGCTATCCCCCGTGCATCCTGCGGCAGCTGACTCCTTTGGCCATTTTTCACCAGCCCACTGCTTGTCAATAAATCACTGTGCTAATTCCTGTGACGCCTCCTGTGAAGTGCTTTGGGAATTGTGGCAAAGATTTCTGGGCTGCATCTGAGAACTGGTGGTGAATGGCTGACTCCAGGTTGACATGATGAAGAAAGGTTAAGCTCTTCAGCCAAGCAGCCTCTTAGAAAGATTCATTGTGACTTCAGCTATCCCTTTTCTATACAGCAAGGCTATCCTCTGCATCTGCCTGAATACATAAGGGAGTTGACATTTGTCTTCTGTGTGGCTCATGTACTTAAGTTTTCCTCTCTTCTCATTACCCATGAAGGGTGATTACATTTCCTATGGAACATCGCTGGTGATATATCACACTTCAGGGCTGTGTGCCCCCCCCCCCCCCCCCCTTAATGCGAACCTGTGGTTACTTCATCTTTTTCCTTTCTTGAATACCAGTCCTCCCACAAGCCTGTGTGTTAGCCACCAGCCTCCCACCAAAGAAGAATAATGGGACTCCTACTGAAGCTCATTAATAGTAAATTATTTTCAGTTAGTGAAGACGATTTTCTCGGCGAAGTCTCTGAAGAGCCAGGGACGGTACAGCAGAACACTGTCTGCCCCACAATTGATTTGAATACAGTGGTTTGAAGGAAACCTCAGACTTCAATAGCGAGCCACTAAGAACAGCTATTTGTATAGTGCCTGTCTGAACACTGAGGATAGGAGAGAAGGTAAAGTCTGTCTTTCCTGATCAGTTGATTTTTTTTTTTCCCCTCACCAGATGGTCTTAAAGTAAACACTGGCATCAGAGGTCTGAACTGGCAGTCACAAGCTGTGTAAAAAGCCGTAAGTCACAGAACTCTCACTTTATTGTATAAAGCAAGGATTTTTTTAATTTAATTTTTTTTACTTTATTTTTTGTAAAACAAAGTCAAGGCATTTACTAGTATTTTTCAAGTCCATCTTTCCGGCAGATGAAGCAAGAAAGGCCAAGCATAAACAGATGACGAACAGTTCAAGGGCATGTTCTTTCTACAGGATAGATGTCTCTGTCCCTCCTTTCACTCTTCTCACAGTTCTTTATGATACTCTTAGATTTGGGCAGGAAACTGCTATTTATGGGAATTTCAAAGCGACCCAAGGGAATTAGGTATCCACAATGGAATTCAAAAGCTCTAGGTCAAGCATTTAAAAACCTTTGAAGAGGATGCATAACAAAAATACGCAGACAGATCTCAAGTATACACAGGTATACATAAATACAGCACTGAAAGGGTCTACTTCCATATCAAACAATACCTTCTAGCTTGTGCTATAAAAATGCATTCTCATTTTTCCCATCTCTGACTTCACCCAGTAGATACTATACAGAAGCTGGAACAGAGCTGGTTGAAATTCAGAATTTCTAAAATATCTGAAAAAGTCTTCTTTAAACAAAAATATGCACATATTTACTCGATTCCCTATACTCATTTCAACCCGGAAGGTTTTTGGTGGGGAGGAAAAGGAGGAATTAAAAGCTTTTCGGTTCAATTTCCTCAAAAATAGAAACTAGCAGATGGCTGTCCTGTGCCCTGTGAATGCCCCTGCTACTGTGCAGGGTATCTGGGAAAGCTAAGCTCTGACAGCCTAAGTCCGGGTGGGGAACAGCAGGGCATCAAGATTGCTAGAAAGTGGGAAGTGCAAGACACCCTGGAGCCATCTAGCAATCAACATGGCAGGGTTACCTTGTAGTTACAGACGCAGAGCCCAAGTCTGAGCTCCTTTAAACCTCTAGGCAGCCGTGATGAAAAACTCACCATTCTCATCCCTCAGGTGGCAGATTATCCGGGCTCCGGTGGGACACGAGCAGAACCCATAAGTTGCCACAAAGCACCTCTCTCTGGGCAGCCCAGTCTCTGGGCTCTAAATGAATTTGGCCAGAAAGTCCCTGACCACTTCTAAGCATTCTCATAGGAGAATGGAGCTGCTATTTCTACACTGCTGCTGTTTAAAGGAGAAAAGGCAGGGAAGAGGAAGAAACTGAAGAGTAGTTGGGGCCACTGTGACTGTGAATCAAGCAAACACCACTGGCCATTGGGTTGGTCTGCGGCGCACACACACTCCAGGAGTGAAATGCACTCAAAAGCACGCAACCTCCATTACATGTATGTTTTCTAAGCTGAAGCCCATAAGGCAAAAGAAGCGACAGAAAAAGTTCTCATACATGAGAGAAAACAGGTGGCACTGCTCCTGGTTGGGACAAGAGAGGGAAAAAGAGAAGAGGGACCGGAGGTACTGCTGTACTGCTTTAACGAGCCACTATATAGTCACGCTGTACTGCGACAGCTGAAGAAAGGCTCAGAAGTCAAGCAGTATCCACTGACAGAGCCTCCCGTGAACAGTTAATCTATTGCAAAAATATTAGTCTTACACTCATTTGACCAAATGAGAGAAAAAAAACCATTCAGAGCTGGAGAACACAGTTCATTTATAGGAAACCGATCCTCTACTAGCTACTGTCAAAAGCAGCTTCTGGGTTGTTTTTTCTGTAGAGAAGCTGCTGCTGGGACTTTGCCAGTTCAGCAGTTAAAGGTAATCTCAAAGAATCCCTCAGCAAATTGTAAAGTGCTCAGGCTGAAGAACAACAAGGTGTTCAGGGACTGAACTGGTTGTTTTAATTTGCGTAATACTAGCAGCAAGCAGCACTTCAGAATTATTCTGCTTAATTCACCTGTTCCAGAAGCAAGACAAAACCAAGCCAGCTTCAATATATAAATGAGACCTAAAAGTATTTGATTTGATCTCTATCTAGATAAGGAAAAGTGTAACAAATCTGGCAATAAAAAGGAAAACGGTGTTATTACATTGTTTTTTCTATATACTCACAAGGAACTAGGGGTGTGCATTGACACAACACATCAGTCAATAGGATCTGACTCTTCGCTGTCAGATCTGTTCCTTTTACTGTTTGGAAAAGAATAGACACAGGTCATCTGAGTACTCCCAAAGTCTCCAAAGATGGTGCCACAGTGCACCTACCTTCCTCCTTCAGAGCAGCCAATGTATTTCCTCTCACTTTGTTTAACAGACTGTTACAAATGTGCCGATCTCGCCCCAGAAGTGTGCAAGTAATTCATTGAAAGGCAAGAATAAATCCTTTCTTACCTATTCCTCACTCATATATTTAACAGCATAGCCATCAAAATGCAACAAATCAATTTTTCCCCCTTACTGTCTCCACACTGCCTTTTCAGGGTATTTTTAGTTGTTCTGATTAAAAATTTACCTCTTAAGTACCACTGAGGACACAGTGCATTTCTTGATTACAGTTTTGTAGACTTTTTTTTTCAGCCTACCTACATATCTTCCTTGCAAAGGAAGATGTGGAGGCATACCCTTCCTTCTTTCCCTTCTCTTTCTAACAAAAAGGAAATTTTAGTATCAAACTTTAAAAAGTCAGCTCACAGACCAGTAGGAAACAGGTTCTCCGCAAAATGCAGAAAACGCTTTTTCAGAATGAGGATGTGAGGCTATCACACCTGACAGGACTATGCAAGGTACCTAGGAGAAGAGATGCGGCACGCTAAGCTGAAAATAACATTTGCAGGGCTCGCCCAAAACAAATAAAAGCAGCTTTGGCGTTTCTAGATTGTCTTTGTGGTGCTGGACTGTAGGGGACAGGTATTCACCCCTGGACTCTTCTCTCTGTCTGTCCTCTTCATTGGGGACAACTCAGGTCAAAAACGTATTCTGCCACTTCTACTACATATTCTCCCATGTGTGATTAGCCAGCATTTCCTCTATTACTGTGGACAGGTACGCTTTCATTTCTGTCCCTGGAATTCCATATGTGTGCGGTCGCAATACTTACCTGAATATCTCAGAAATGCAAGACACTGCTCTTACTGGGATTCTCTGCACGGCAGCAGTTTTGATTTGCTTATTCGTAGTGTGCAGCAATCTTTCTACCTTTTGACTGCCATTCAGCCAGTCTTTGTTGTTCCCTGTGAAACCTGTTTCCTTTCTGAAACTGGAGAAGTCTTGACCACTGAAAAGGAGATTACTTTCTGATTTAAGTTCTGAAGGTCATTCATATTGATTAGACAGCTTAGAAAAGTTGAGTAGAAGGCAGCCTGAACTTAAAGATATGGAGGGTACAACAGCCGCTGTAAAAAGTAAGGAAAAAAACCCCTTTCTTTTCTCCTTTCAGTATCAATATAGTTCAAAATATTTTCTTTGTTTTTGCAAATGTTTGTTCACTAGAATGTTCCAAAGGGAAAAATGTCAGCCACAAATCCTCACTCATCATGTATTTGCACAGCAATGCTTAAAGGTCCTTAAAGATCTCCAAGGATTTGAAAGAAATAATTCAGTCGGGTAGCAGAAACAGTGCCACTGCCTTCCGGTGGCTGGTCACACGGCTCACGCAGCATACAACAACTCAAGGCAAGTCACAGTGAACTGATTTTACAGACCATGCACAGAAAAAATATGCTCCACAAACCAAATGTATGAAAATCTAAACATTTGCAGCTAATGCATCAAGCAAAGAGAGCTTAAATCCACAAGACGGACTGTGAGGAACATTTTGCTCACTGCAAAGGGACATTTCTCCTCTATTCTCCTTGCCTTACAGATACTCCACGCCTGTTCTTGCCATAACCACCACAGTTTTACTCAGTTTCCTCGGCATGTCAGCAAAGCCACAATTTTTTCTTCATAACTGCTGATTTATTCTTTATATGCCTGAATAATGGGTGTTACGGCAGTGTTTTGCATTATTCATCTTGGATGAAGTTACACCCTGACTGTGTTATCAGGAGAAGCCTGATACAACATTTAGATTCCAAGAATATCCTAAAAATCAGATGACAGTTAGCCTTACTTTTCCATCCACATTTGGTTGTACAGGTCTGTGATGACCTTTCAAAGCTGCGGGCGATGGGAAGGTATCAACAGCTGTCAGGATCATCCTCTGACCAGTTCAGTCTCATGTACTACTTGCTCCCTCCCCCAGATGCATGTTCTGAATGCAAGAGCCATATCTCACACAGATGATGCTCCTCTCTTGTTCAAGGATCCCCTATTCCCTGATTTCCCAGTCTAACTGCAGATCTAACTCCCCTGAGCCTAGGGTCCTCAGTGCTGTTTGGCAGTTGAGATCCACAGGCCATCTCCTCTCATGTGATACCTTGTGCAGACATACATTCAGTAATGTGGAGAGGTGTGTGGGGATTGCAGACACCTGAAAAGTCCATGTTCTCCTTTTAGTTCAATGCTTTTGCCTCAAAAGGAGAGTTCAAGGCAGGTGGACCTGTTTGGAATTGCTGGGATGAAAGTAACGGGAAGAGGTTCTTGTGGATCAGAGGACTCTCTAAGCATCCCTACAGTTATCCTGGTTTCCAGAATCACTTTATACAAAAGCTACCTACCTTGACTTAGTTGCTAAAACTCAGTTCTCTGCTTGGAACAGAGCACATAGATTTCTTTGCTCTGTGAGGTATACCTGTTGCACTGGTCAACAGGAATTTAGAGGAATGACGAAATTCAAGAGAGGTAAATACAGAAAAGTCTACATGTCCTATCTAATGTACTTCTAGTACATGATTTTCTAATAGGCAATGCTTATTTTTCCACCTTGAAGTAACATGTGACTGCAGTATGAAAAAGCTTTCATTTTACAATTGATCTAACCCACTAGGCTGGCACCTGTTACAATTAGTTTCAGCTGTTAGGAAAAGAAAATAAATTTTTTGAAGACTAAACTGAACCAAAAAGGTGGGGTTTTTTTTCTGGAAAGCCTTCTTCACACATTGCACATTACTCAGGTTACCTTAGTGCTGGGTGTTTAGTTAAGTTTACCTAAGATGCATTTAGGCTGGAACTGTTCTTAATTACCCTAGCACTGTACCTTGGCATTCTCCTAAATTTGTGCTTTTCAGCAATGAGATTCCTTCCTGCTGTATCTTTTAATTACCTTTGTTTTCCTGGAAGATGTCTCAACATTTATCACCTTACAAAGTGGATAATCAAGATTTACGTTTTTTTCCAGACATCCCTTCCTTGTTTAAGCAATTACTTGTCTCATGCTCTTTTTTCCCACCTTTCCTTTTCCCTGTAGAGGAATACATTTTCACTGCTAATGCAGAATCACAGAATCTCCTAGATTGGGAAAGACCTGTAAGATCATCTAGTCCAATCATCAACCTAACACTGACAAGCCCACCACTAAACCATGTGCCTAAGCACTATGTCTACACGACCCTTAAATACCTCCAGGGATGGGGACTCCACCACTGCCCTGGGTAACGCATTCCAATGCCTGATGACCCTTTCAGTAAGGAAATTCTTCCTAATATCCAACCTAAACTTCCCTTGGCGCAACTTGAAGCCATTTCCTCTTGTTCTATCACCTGTTACTTGACAGAAGAGGTCAACTCCCACCTCTCTGCAACCTCCTTTCACATAGTTGTAGAGAGCGATAAGGTCTCCCCTGAGCCTCCTTTTCTCCAGGCTAAACAACCCCAGTTCCCTCAGCCGCTCCTCATAAGACGTGCTCCACACCCCTCACCAGTTTCGTTGCCCTTCTATGCACACACTCCAGCACTGTATTTGCAATGTACTGGAGCATCGTTACCAGTCTGAAGCCCAGTGGAACCTTGAAAGGTTTCTGAACCACAGAAAAGTCTGTAAGGTAACTACACAGTATCACACAGGCAGCTGCTATAAAGGATCTTAATTAAAAGACCTCTTTCTGTGTTCTAAATTAGTTTTATTTGTACAGCACTTTCTGTTTCCCAATCTTTATAGTCCTATAACTAAGAAAGGTAGTTTAAGAAGGAAAATAAGACTGTCAAATGTCCTAATTCCTCATGAAACTGGTATTTTTAAAGGATGAAAAATAGTCTGAATTTTAAATTCTAGAAGTGATTAATATCAAGCATGAACTTATTAAGCTGCTTTTAAGTAACTAACATTCAAGACAGCAACACTGGAGGCTTCCCTGTCCTATACACTTTTCTCCCATCCTCCACACCAGAATCACTACAAATTCAAGATAATAATTAGAAGCATCTAGATATGTAACATACAGATCCATAGCAATATTGAGGATCTCCTATGTTAATTTCTGTGCCCAGAGGCCTTTCTGCAACACTGAATTAAAGAAGCCACTGTATCGCTCCTGTAACAAGACAATTATCTTGGAATTAAGACTAAGTAGAATACTCTTTTCAAAGAGTTGGTCTTCCAAAGGCTTTAGAGAACAGACAACATGAATTATGTGGCTTACATCATCGGTCCGTAAAAGTTACATATCTGCACACACCCTGTTCTAAGAAGAATGGCCAAAGTAACCATTATGTTATAGTCTTTATCGATAATTCTTTTGTTTTTTAATGAGGTAGATAATCTCCTCGGAATAACTGTTTTTAATGGGGCATTTAAAGATATTTATTGTTTTTGCAGTTGGACAAACTAAGAGTACTACAGCATCACTTACCAACAATCCTTTAGTGTCACCACCCAAATTCTTCAGACACGAAGGTGAGAAATGTTTCGTCCTTGTAGGGTCAAAACATATTTGGATGTCTGCTGAGTGAGGGTTTAATGGCTTTAGACGACAATACTAGGAAAGTCCTAAATCCATGCGACAATTCTCAGTGAGCAGTCATCCTTCCCATTTATTTGCAGAAGTCAGAGGGAACTAGAAGTGTATTCCTTGCGGATGAAGAAATGATCTTGTACTGAATAACTGTCACCCCTGGTATATGTTCATGATGTGTCAAAGCATAGCAAAGGAGAAAACACATATAGCAGAAATCCAGAGTAGTGAATCCTGTCCCTACTCTACTAATATGGAAGGTAATATACTCAGTGAAGAAGAGAAGCATGACCCATGAGCCGAGCCGTGACTGATGCAGTTGGTGAGGCCCTCCCAGGGTATGCGCATTCCTCCAGTGAGCTGCAAGAGTAATCACAGAATAATGCTGCCTCTGTTTGAGGGAGCCGGGAATAAGATTTCTCCAGACCCTCAGCCTTGGAAGAGGTGCTTACACTACGTGCAGGATTATGCCCCAAGAGAAGACATAACAACAAAGATGATGGCATATTTGGTATCACCAGGAAGAATGTAGACAAAAAGTAGCAATGAACGCAGAGGTGTTATACATACAATAAACATTCATCATGAATGAATGGGAAGGGCTTGTTCCAAAAATGAGTCCAACATCCCAATTTAAAAAAAAAAAATTGATTGTACTGTATCAGAACCATCGTTACAGAAGACAATTAAACACATTTTCAGCAGGATCCATGTGAGCAGGCTTCAACATCTATGCACCTGTGCTAACTGATACTATGGTGCAGTCTAAGTGACAATAAGATGTTACCCATACATGCAACAAACTTGCTTTTGAATTTCTCTTTAAGATACAGTCTTGTTCTTTACGACGAATAGTACTCATCATCTTATCCTAGCCTATATTCCTCTTCTGGACATACCGTTTTGAGTATAGGGTTAAGAGTCTTTTGCATAATTGGCACGTCAGCGTCACTCAAGAATTAATGACTCAAAGCTTTCAGATGTCCACAAAAATTCCATTGGCATTTCTGTTTCTTCACACATATAACACCACACAAAAAAGGTAAAAAGGAAAAAAACCAAATAAATATTAAACCACTGAACCACCATGAAAACTAGGCCATCCATCTGGTCTACAACACATATCAAATTCAAAAGAACAAGAGTCAAATACTCGTATGTAGAAAAAAAAAATTAAAAATCTATATAGGTGTTGGAGCACAACAGGAAGCACTTTCCCATCATCTTCAAAAAACACTGCAGTTCAGTTTACTACCTGCCTTTCTACAGCACCAAAAAACAAGTCTCGAAGAAGAAAAATTATTTTAAAACCTAGTTTTAGAAAGTTGTGCAACCAGCAGCATATTTACTTCTTGATTTGGAAACAACAAATTGAAAAACAGTGCATATGTAATAGCTGATACTTGTCAGTTTTCGAGACAACTGATAGTATCAGTTGGATAAGTAACCTGTGCACCCAATGGTCGTGTCAGTGCTGCTATATCCATAAGAAGGTGTTCCAAAGCCTGAGAGACTGTTCAACAGTGCAAATAAGTGTCGGAAAGAAACGAACAAAGTCTATTTTTTTCTCCCTGTTGAACACCTACAATAGTACCCTGCAACAAATCATTACTAGCCCTGATATTTATAGTAAAGGTCTACTAGTGAATTGGGACCAGAAAAAGAAGAGAAGGGAACAAGGAGACAAACACCAGTCACTCAGCGAAGAGCAGGACCAGAATATCAGACATGGTATGAATAAGGGTGTCAGGCACTGGCAGATGTATTGAGGAAAGCAGTTGTTCACTGCTGCTGTGATTAACTGAGCACAACACATTGGGGTTGCAGTCCGAATACCAGAAGCTCAGTATTAGTACAAAACTGAAATATAAGATAACGTTTATAAGTAAAAATATTTATTCTTGAAAGCGTTGTAAAAATGTTTGGGAGCTAAAAAATGAAATCTGCAAACACTGTAAGAATCAAGAATTTCTTGGTATACAGAATTAAAATATTTATATTCTGACCACAGGAAAAACGTTTTAGAAGTTTTACTTACTTTGGATGGGTAAATTCATCCACTAGGACAACCTTTTCTATCAGGTCTCCCCCAATTGTTCGAGCCAAATCATAGAAATCATTCTTAGAGTACGTCTCAGAAGGCAGCCAAAAGGAGATGTCATTGATCAAAGGTGGATATCTGCTGAGTGGCTAAAAAAATTAAAAAACATGCCTTTATGAGTGGCTGGACTTGGTAGGTATACCTACAAATGTTTTGAACTTGTGTATTACAGCACACATTTTAGAAGCTTTCTGAAATACTTTTTGAAGTTGCAAACTGACCTCGTAAACAATTGAGATGCAAGATTTTATACTAGGAAATGTCTTGTAAAGATCCCCTCATAACCACTTTGATTCATTCATTCAGAAAAAAAATCTTGTTTTGTTTGCTAAAATCAGCATTTATGAGCCTGAATACACTTTTCAACCAGAGCTGTTTAAAAGGAAGGATCATTTCAACATGATTATTTACTGGGTAGCATTGCACTTTTTTAAAGCATTTTTTAGATTTTTTACAGAGTCAAAAAATCTTATCACATTCATGTATAAAATTTATTTCTTATATAACACAATATGTTTATTATTTATACTGTCCAATTTATAAGAAAGTCTTATCAATAGATGACTTCTTATTAAAAAGTTACAATAAGAAATACACTTTGGCTTAAAAAGAGGGATCAGTTCACTTTCCAGTGGTTTCTATAGACATCCAAACAACTACAACAAAAAAAAAAATGTATTGCTGTTAGCATAACTATTAATTCCACAAGTACCACAAAAGACCCTTAACATAAAGGGGCATCTTTGCTGCAGACAGAAGACCTCATCTTGTGGTCAGAACAGTGCAACTTTTTATTCGCAGAAACAGGAAGAGAAAGAGAAACAAAACAAGACAATTATTAATTTTTCAGTTTTGATGAAACTTCCCTGGAGTCAATGGGTTTCAGATCTCGCCTTTGCTGAGTCATTTCCCCCTTTGAAGAAGCAAAATGGTAATGCTCTGCTTTCATGCCCTCTAGGTCATGCAGTATCTTACTTATGCCTTTCATTAATGCACCGCAGTTGAAATAAGCACTTTCTCACAAGATTGTTGGGGTCTGCAGGAGAAAACATCTTTTCTTGTTTTGCTTATATGTATATGACAGCTGATGCGTAGACCTTGGTCTATACAGTATATTATCTCACTCAAAAAATGTATTCCATGCCTGGGAATGTTTTATGATGGAGCAGCGAAATCCTAAGTGAATACCTGCTAAAGCAATAAACCTGTTAAAAAGGCAAATTTACAGCATGCTGATTTACTCAAATCCTGTTCTGTACAGTATAAACCAGTCAATAAATATCTGATATGGAATACAAGTGCAAGTTTTAAATTAACAACCCCCAGTGAATAAAACTGTGAATCACAAATAATTATGCAACTTGTTAAAGGAATAAACTTGTCAAATGAATTCATATCACCAAATTAAAAAAAAACCAAACTTGCACAATAAATCCATCACACAAGAGCTTTTGATGAAACACTAATGAATGAAATGCAAACATTTCCTCTGCTATACAAAAGTCACAGCTGCAAATGTTGGACACACTCCTCAGTCAACAACCCGATACATGTGTTAGTGTAAATAAAGATACAATCCTGCAGTAGACCTCTATATTCCCATCTCACCCCTATCTACCACTATATTTACCACTGCTATATTTCAGCGACCTACTGAACACACTTCAAAGCTTGAATGGACTAATCCAAAACTCACTGAACTCCCAGCTTCAGAACATTTAACTATTCAACCAGAAGATGTGGCTCATGAGCCTAAGCATGACCACTCAATTTGGGCAGGTGCCTACTTTCATTCCCAGAGGTACAAGGACACTAAAGAAAAATAATTACATGTTCAAGTAGTAACTGAGCAATATCCCAAACCTTGACAGGGGCAGAGTACCCACAATTCATAGCGAGTGAGTATTTGCTATCAATTTCAAAAGAAGCAGGATTATGTCAGGCACATGAAAATAGCACTCTTCCTTTTCCCCACTTAAAATCAGCTGTACACAAGAACCCAATGTGGTCAGATCTTGCAAATGTACCGGGAACAGTCTGACTTAGATTATCAGCATCATCAAATTCCGTGTGAGCAAAGCTACTCAAAGATGTAACAAACTGTAGGGTCTGGCCCTCCTGGATTATCAAATCTATAAGGAAACTGCTTCTTTGCCTCAATCCATGGCGTTACTAGCCTAGATAGAGAATTGTTGTGATTTTGTGTGTGCACACACATGTGTATGCTTGTGTGTGTGACACAGACAGGAAGGACAAATGCTTAAAACAGTAAGTGTTTCTTTTTTATTATTATGTACTAGCCTTTTCACAGAGCCTTATAATGCAGAAAAATCTTTTATGGTAAAAGGCAAGGCAATAATCCCATATTATACTGGCCCTTCACCACCTGGCTGCAGTCAATATCATTGCAGTAAGTATTATATCAACACTAAAGTTAGTATAAGGATAAAATTCCTCGTTCTCAAACGTATCGATCTGTTTGTTGTTGAGCTACATGAGCTACATAATTGTTTATTAGCTACATCTAAAATATGAAGAGGATAGGACAAGAGTCTCCAACTGGCAGGGCAAAATAAAGTTATTAAGTTTGTATTTAGGCATCCCAGCAAATACATGTGGCCAAACAGATCCCGTTGCCATCACCATCCTCCTTTCTAAACTCTCCTGCCCTTAAACAATAGAGCAGTCTAAAGCCCGTTGACCCAGGTTCAAGGCAAATGGCAGCCCTGAAGACTGTTTCCTTATGAATTTACAGACATTTTGGAGGCTCCCCTCAAGAGCAACGTGTTCTTCCCGCTACATTTTCTGCTCTGCTCTCACCTCCAGCCACCGCTTCCAGCTACATTCCTCTTCACAACTTCGGTGTGCTCCAGCACAATGCTTGGAGAAGCTACCAGGACAATGTCTGGCTCTGCTGCCTGTATGTTGGCCGACTCCTAGGACACCGCCCAAGCCTGAAAGCCCCGCCATCCCTCCTTCCACTGCCTGCCCACCTCCCTTAGGTTTCTGGGGAACTGAAAAGAGGTTTAGGAAAAGGTAGAACTCACCCCACCTGCAGAGTGCTGCTGTGAGGCACTGGCCAGGCCTGGCAGACACCACTGCCGAGGCACAGACAACTCTGCACCACTTCCTTGGTCCCATCAGAGCTTTGTCACCACAGTGCTGCTTTAAATGTTCTCTTTACTTTCCATTTCAAACACTGCAGTGCACTATCTTTGACGTTTTTCATCCGCCTCGGAAAACAAGAGTGCTTTCCCAGTAATTACACTATAGGACTCCACTGAGCCCACGTTGCAGGGAATATTGCAAATAATGACATCGCATTTTTCAATCACCCGTGGTGAAAGCATTTAGGAGTACTGAATTGCTATCATCTTTTTAATAATAAAATGGAAGCTTATGACGATCCACCCTCAATGATACATGTTTACTAGTCATTAGTCACACTTCCTTCTGTGGTTAATAAATAAGCCAAGTACTTGCTAAAACCACAAGCTTTTCTCTCTCAGGATGCTAATTTTAGTATAGAAACAAGTAGTTGGACACCAGTGCTGTACCCTGCTCTGCCAGGCCGCCTCGCCCATGCCTAGATGTACCTGCGGAGTGCTTCACTGAAAACTCAGGGCTGTGGCTCTTCTGCATGGGTTTGTGATAGTTTAGGGCATTCCTCATCCCCAGCCCCCTGCTATACCTTTCTGTCTGAAATTACTGCCCCTGCAGCAGCTGATAAAACAAAGACGTGCCTGTTCCTCCGCCACTGCAGTTCACAGCCTGCCGTAGCCAGCTCAAAATCGCCTCTCTCAGTGGTTTATGCTAATATATGTTGGATGAAGTATTGCAGCAGCTTGAGGCATTGGGGGACAGCTGTCTTAAGCAGCAACAGGATCCACCAGAACTCATCTGTCAGCATAAGATAGCGAATACCTGGGCTCTGTGTACATTGCCATACCAGGGCACTACTCTGGACAGCTTGGCAGCGGTCACCATAACAGTAGTCTCTGTTCGTCCGCACATGGCAAAGGATCATCAGCTAGCCTGGATCCAGCTGCGCACAACAGAAAATACAATACACAGCAGAAGCCCCCACACCTCTGGAGGAAAAGCAGCTGGGGATAATGCACAGCCAGTGCCACCGAGTAAGCCGGCAGAAGGCCACAGAGTGTCTTTACCCAGAGTCCCAAAAAACAGGATGAACCGCAGCACTTTCCACAAATATTTGGCATTATGAATAAAAACACATTTTCCCAGATGCAGTAACCACGAGCACAACATGCCAAGGGGACAGGAGAAGTTTTGTGCTGTGGCCATTCACTCAGTTCCATCCCTGCTGCCGGCTGCAGATGTGGGGACACCACGAACGAGCGACAAACAGCAGAGCAAAAAGCCGTACTTGTATTTTGACAGCAGCGACACAAACACAAGGTTAATGACGACATGTATCAAAAACTGGGTTAGCAACTCCACTGCAGCCAAAATATTAAAAAGCCAGCCATGCTTTACTGCCATCCCCAGTCTAAGTCAGAAAAAGATGAGACTCAGCAGCATCATGGTTGTCAAGCTTTAGCAGTCCTGCATTGCCTATGCTTTGGAGAAATATGTACATAAACTATACCTTTTAATGCAACATCTCATCAAAATGAAAGCTACAGTCCTGTATTAGCTAAGCCTTTCTTAATATATTCCATGGTGAAACTACATTAATTCAGTGTTATCATAGGAAATTTAAACACGTAACAGGCATGAAATTCAAATTTGCAAATTTACAGCTGTAACTTAGCTCCCTTGCACATAATGAAGTTTCCTGTATTAGTGTGTACGCTCCTAGATTTACACTTTTGTATTTATGACCAGCATAGACAAATTACGGTTGCTGTAGGAAACATAATTTTGAATTTCTTGGCTGTCATGGCTTAAAATTTGCAGTCACAATGTTCCATTATGATAAGTTTTCTACCCTTCCCTCCACCAAATCAATTTTTTTCTTAGTTATATATAGTAAATTCTATATATTCATACATGTATACACACACATATACACATTTACGTGTAAACACACACATACATATCCAAAGGAGGAAATGGAGAAATTGCAACAGAGAACTTCTATGAAGTCTGATAGGCAGATATACAGATATGTTCTGGGATTAAGCTCTTAAAACCAAAGCAAATGGACCAGTTTGGAGTTGACGCTCTGCTCTGTCTTCCTGCAGAGAACAGCAGAACGGTGTTAGCCCCCAGTGGTACTCCAAGCTTCTCAGGGAACGAACACACAAGTATGGTCAGCCCTTTTTGGACAGCAGTCTGGCCCACCCAGCAGAGCTCTTCAACTCTGCAAGCTCACATACAGGTAGGCAAACACCATGCGTCCATGGGAACATCATGTTCTCCCTGGATTTCATGCTTGTACATGGAGCATTTTGAGTAGAAGAGGTTTTCTTCACGCCCAGGTGAGGATGGTCTGTTCTTGGTTTGAATATCATGTGAGTGCCTTTGAGTGTCCCAAATGGCTTCAAACCATTAATTCATTCAATGTGGAAAGGGAAACATCCTTCACTATTTCTCACAGAAGCAAGGGGAAAAGAGGAGAGAGAGCAAGGGAGGCATCAGGTTTCAAATGAACTAAAGGGTGCATTTTTTCCACACTGTGCATACCATAACTAAGGACCTGTTACATGGAACCAAAAGGGACTAAACAAATTCATAGTGCACAGTTCCTCTATTGGCTATTAAATAGAGTGATCCAACTGCATTTGGTTCAGCAGGTCTCTCATGGTCTTAAGCAGGATCAGTAAAAGTAGAGAAGGAACACACTGGTTTCATACGTGCTCTGCTGTTCTCCAAGCACTTGTGGTTTGCCATCATGGGAGACAGCATACGTGAGCTGGATGGTTAGGTATAGGGTAGCAGGTCTTTTTTCTTTAAGAAACTTGCTTCTTTCATGGCATTCTGGTAACAACAATATTACCAAACCAATTCTCCTTTCTTTTTCTAGTTTAGTGATTTCTCAGCTTAAAGCAAGTATGAAGGACAGCATAAAGATGTTGAGCTGCTGAAGAGAACTGGGTGTAGGCCACCTTAGATACAACTCCTCTTAGGCACGGCAGCACTACTATGCAATCAAGTCTAGGGGCTCTAGGGCTGGGGGAAGGATTGCCCAAACATTCCCACAGCCATCATCCTTTTTCTCCCTTTTTACTTTCTAACCAGCCTGGTTCCTTTCCATTCCTAAACCTTTTAATTTGTCATGGTTGACAGAAATGTTTGATTTCTAAGCTGTGTTTAGGAGCCCTGGTTCCAACCCTGCTCTTTCACTGAAGGTGAGCTACCACCAGCCACCAGGAGCATTTGCCTACAGATACTGCAGCTGACTGGACTTGCCAACACACACCTGCAGGTCAAATCAATCAAATAATATCCCAGTCTCCACTCCAACTAATGCAGTTCACAGCCCTTCATGGGGGTGAAAAAGGGGGAGAGATGTCAGACTCCCCTCTAGAAATCAATACTTTGAAGAAAATCATGTGTTCGGTAGAAAGACCAGCTTGTTTGTCAGCAGGAGCCTGCATAATTAAAACAGCATTGGGTTACAAGTCATTGCTGTTCCTCATCTTGGCAAAGCACTCTCTTTGCCTTTACCTCCCTCATGCCTGGGGAAAAACAATCAAGGAATTATGGAAATAGAGGAAGTACCTTGCAGAAAATACAAGAAAGAAATCAACGTTATCAAGAAACACGGTAAATTAAACCGTTCTCAAAGGTGAAACACCCGTTCTAAATCCAGATTGAGCAGGGAGGTGCCATGAGGCCCAGACTGTCTTTCTAGGTAAGTCTCAGCCTTCAGTGTGGGATGAAGCAGCTGCAGCCCCTTGGCAGGAGCTGCAGCTTTATGCCTGGCCAAATCTCTGGACCAGATCCCTCTCTTCTGTGTGGTGCACACCACCATCCGAGCTCCGTCCCCTTCCCACCTAAGCTAAGCCCTATCGGGTCCTGTTGAAGATAAGAGTTTCTCTCGAGCCATATTACAGGTTCCCTGAAGGTGCAAAACAAGAGTTTCATTGCTTGTATTCTGCCTAAGTGGTCACCAGGTAGCCCTTCATATCATCTCATGTAGTCACCTTTTCCAATGCTAGTGAAGCACCTTTGAATAGAAAAAAAACCCAAAGACTCATCACAAATGCACACACACGTGCACATGCACAAGAACAAATACGACCTTTCTTGCACGCTAAAAGTTACAGCTTATTACAGAGGAGCCTGCCTGACAAAGGAAAGTCAATATCTAATATGACACTGAAAAATTAAGGCGGGTAACAGCCAATTAAAAGATTAAACTTAGAGAAGCAGCTCCACCTTTTCCAAGCATCTGGAAGAATGCACAAAAGGACTGGTGCTGTGGCAGAATGAGTGAGTAGAAAGCTCACCGTTAAACACATTCATCCAAAAGTAATGCTCGTTATTAAGCCTCTGCGGTCCCACCAGAAAGGGACACTGCGTTCTTACACACAACTTTATTTTAAACTGCAAGCATTTTGTTTCAAAGTCAAGCTCACTTAAATCTGTCATGGACAATTTGCACTTCTCTGAGTGCAAATATGTGTTTTAAACTGACCTGTGGTCAAAAAAACTGAGAAACAACACATGGCTTTTGAGATGCTTTCCAGCTTCTTACAACACCCTTTTGAGAGCACCAGGGTAGAGAAGAGATTAGCCTGATGTGTTCCTATAGCAGTTCTAGGTCTACTGTGGAAAAAGATGTATTCTCCTCATGCTTCTTCCCCAGCCTCTTGGTTGATGGCCTGAGTTAGCTGGTTTCATGGCGCTAATCTTCTCCCATATCAAACACACATACATCACTGCAAAACAACTAAGAGCCAAGAAATGCTTTTTCTGGTATCACTTTTCCATTTGAGCAGTTGCTACCAGAGAACTGTTGTGACACAAAGGGGAACAGATGGGACAATTTATTGTGTCTGGGGGAAGGAATCCAGTGATTTGGAATCACCAAAATGGTATAGTGGATTCTCACATCAAACCTAATAATCAACGCTCAAGACTGCCTTTTGCAGAGGCTGTCCATATTCTGCCTGTCCTTCCTACCCAAATCTCCCACTTCGCAGGCAGAATCACTCTATCAGGTTCTTTCAAGCAGGGGTAAAACGGGCAGAGAAGACATAGAGCTCAGAAAACAAACCGTCAATGAATAAAGACTGTATGTACTTTTTCTGCACTTTTCTACAGAATATCTATCGTGCCTGCAACCAAGCAAGCAACAGGCTGTAAACTGGTACAAGTCAGCATAAACCCAACTTCTCAGCAGATACAAAGAATTTCTTCTTCAGCAGTGCTGAGCACCTGAAACTCCTGCAGAAGGCATTGGTTGCTGCAAGCATTCAGTGTTTGCTACGCTCACAAGTCAGGTTTCCTCCTTTCTGATGGTTTGGTTTGTATGTGTTTTCTCATTATGCTTAGTAATAATGCCGAGATAAATAGCCCTGTGGGGTAAAATACTGCACACATCAACAATTCATATAAAAGATTTATACTTAAATAAAGAATGCAAGTATTTGGAAAGAGACTGCAGCAATATGAAGATGTATTTCTTCCAAATACATAGCATAACAATGGAAACAAATTGCACGCAACATTTCATTTCAGCTTAGACGAAAAATCTCATATAAAGCACTGTTGATTATATTTCCTTTTCTGCTCATTAAATCCACCATTCCAGAGAGTTATTGTTTAAACAGCAGAATCTCCAGAACACCTGAATATGACTTCCACCAAAACAAGCTGGCATCACAAATCTTACAGGCACGTGCAACATCTGAAAAAGTCCTTCTTCCCACTTAACAGGCTGTATTTTATTGTCTCTCCCTCCTAAAAAGCATAGAGATTTCCAAGACAACAGCAATGACACTTCTTATTTCTTGGCCAGGTACAACTTCACATAATGCCCTGGACATTGCTACCCTACAAAGGAATGTCCTCATCTTTCTACGTTTCTCAGACTTACGAGCTAATCTGTATCGTCTGGGAAATGCTACTGTAGATACTGCCTCAAAAATCTATGGTCCCTAGGAAATTAAAAGATCCTAACTGCCACGTACAGAAATTTACCTAAGCAGATTACTGGTGGTTTTGAAATAATATTCTTCATGTTTTCCAGTGCCACTAAAATAAGTGGGTTTCCTTCTTCATTTGGGGAAACTGCCCAAGTTGCAATGACTCTTGGCGACATCGAGTACTTTAGTTTCCAGAGTAGTCACCTTAATGTTTTTCCCCCTTAAAGTACTAAATTCATACAAATCACAACCTCCAAAGTGCAAACCCAATAATAAAACACCAGGGTAGTGTAGCAAGCTAAAACCAGTATCTAACTTTAAAGAACAGTAGGTAAACTAGACAGAAACAGAAATGAAAGGCTCTACTTACTTGTTCAATACTCAGAAGAGGGAGAAAAGCCTTTAATTTTTCCTTTCGGGCAGACCCTCAGTATTCCTAAAGCTATACTCTTGTTAAAAGAGCAACAACACTTAGAAACAGAAAACTACAAAGAAGCCATAAGCCGAGAACAGACTAAGCACAAAAAGTACACTAAGCGTTTAAGTATGCAACGACAAAATGTAAAGACATTTAAATCTCTGAAAGCAGAATCCTTGTGCAGAAGAGGTATTTGTTTAATGCCTTTCCGTATTGTACAAGAAACAGAAAATGGGTTCACTATTGCTGATTTAGGAGAACGGGTTACATGTGGGAATAATTATGCAAACTGGATTTAACACGTGTGCAGGAGCAGAAGGATGCAAACAATCCTCAAAAGAGGTGATTTTTTCCCCATTATTAGTTTTTAGAAAATTGCAAAAACAAATCCTCTGCAGCATATGCACCCCAAAGCATTACTTACTTGTCACATTTTTGTTTTAGGCTGTCAGTACTATGGTCCACCTGTCTCTCACACCAGCAAGATGAAGGAAATTGAGGACGGGTATGATAAGAATAATACAGTTCTTCCCCAACTGTGCATTCTGTTGTTTGGCTATTCTCTGCAGCCTAATTCAAATTCTGATCAGAGAAGTGGTAGCTGAAAATCAGGGTTTTTTTATTAACACCATGTACTTCAAAAGGTGCTCCTGTTCACACATAAGCACACATGCACCCAGACTGTTCTCCCCAGCCCTCATTTCCTGGGGACACTCTACAGCTGAGCTGCAATGCCTAATCATGATGCAGATGATGACTGTAAGGGTTTAGGCATGATTTTAGAGACACTTTATCAAAAGGTCTTTGCAAGACGTATCTTCTGTGTGTAAAACGTTGGTACAAATGTTAAAACAGCTATCAAGTAAACTCATCTATGACAAAACCCATCCTTTTGTCCAAAACTGGTAAAAAGAATTAGAGCGTATTTCCTACTGGTTTCAAGATGTGTCCTGCCAATCCCCTCCTACCCCACTCCCTTTATATTTCTCTGGTTGTGTATACATACCAGTACATACCTGTACCTCTGAAGACATTTTAAACAGGAGTTTATTCTTACATCAAATGCATAATGTACACTCAAAAAGATGTATTTAACCCTGCTGTAGGCATGCAGATATTCAGATTGTGACAAATACCTAGGACTGCCAGTCAGAAACCAGGGTCCCATTAGGTAGATGGAGCACAAAACGATAACCCCTGTCCTGAAGAACTTTCTGCCCTACAATAGTGTTGGAGAAGACACGCTGAGGCAGGAGGTACAAGACAACAACAGCATGGAAAACAGAATTATTGAGTAGGGAAATTGAGTCACTTCTCAGGTCAGGGTTAAAGGCTCAAGTCAAGATAGTTATTGTGCCATCCTCCTAGCGAGAATTCTATTCATCACACTGTAATTAAACCAATATTGGAAAAATATTGGCAAAAGTGTGAGGCCTACCCTCCTTACTAGCTACAAACTTTTGTAGACAGTAAGACTGAAAGCTCTGAACATGTATGGATTCCTGTTGAAACCACCAGCAGCTGGTTCTCATAGCTTCACATAACCAATATGAAATCTATTGTTATTTTAGATTTCCAGGTTTACTCCTTCACCTAATATTAGTTTAACGTGGGTTTCAGCATATATATCACTGCTGGAAATTGCTCCATGGCTTATTTTAGCACTTTGTATAACCATTATACTTCATCATTTGGGATGCAATAAAGATCGGTTGATACATTCAGCAGCAAAATTACTCATTTGTGAGCTATTTGTTTTAAAGAGCCTCAACCAGTCAAACTGCAAATATATGAGGTTTAGAGATCAGAGCAAAGCACGGTAACACATGCTTTTTGAAGCTTACTGCACTTTTTGCCAAGTAATCATTTAAATAGTATCAGGTGTACTTTGACTGGGTTGCATTGGTTTTTGCCTACCAAAAAAAAAAAAGACATCAGCGGGAAAATTATTCTACTGACAACAACTGTACATTGCAGCAGCGTTCATAACTGGAAATTCATTTTTTATTTACATCATGTTGGGGTGAGCTCAAAAGTCAGTCAAGATTATAGTTGCTCCTTTTTGTTTAAAAACAAATTGGAAGGAAGTCCCTGGTGGTCTGTTCCCACTTGCCAGGAATCTCCTTGATTATTGATGACACACCTGCTGGGTATACCACATTCTCTACATATTCACCCATCACCCTCTAAACTAACAACATGCTCTAAATTCAGCCACACCCGAGATGGACATTCTTAAGGCACCTTTTTTTTTTTTCTTTTACTTGTGCCAAAGCCTTTCATGGGATACACTGTGAATGTTATGACTCTTGAAGACTTGTAAGAGACTGGGTTTCTGCCATGTCATTCCAACTTTCCAGACTACAGAGAGGTAGGAAAAAAAAATATGATCTTGATTCTTTCATTTGTTTTTGAACTTTTATATGTGAAAGTATTTTTGCATTAATTGTATGGAAGGACAATGGCAAACACCTGTTTGGGAAGACATGGAGATCCCAATTTGAAATCCATGGGACATAGACTCAGTGGCCTTTGGATCTTGTAAGCGTTGCACAGCTGTGTTTCACTTAGGATGCCACCATTGGAATCTAAGTGACAAAAAACTTTCAACAAGAACAGCTGTATGTCTTCATCCAAGTTACTCTGTCCTTTCTTCTCTAGTTCTTGACTTTTCTTTCAATTACTTCTGGACTCTTCCTTCTCTCCTCCAGGACTGAGGTTCTGGATGTCCAAGGCACATGGAAGGAAAAGGTAGAAGACTCTTAGCTAGCAAAGGCTCCTCTTTCCACCCAGGCTGCTTGCTTCCCTCACTGATCCATGACCTTTCCCTTGTACTGCTTATGCATGGAGGCCACGGTGCTGTGGCACACTATCCAGTGGTAAGGCCACCCTACAGGCTTTTTTCCTCTCACCTGTCCCAGTCACTTCTAGTTTGATCCTGCCTCCAAAAAGAAAAGTGCTGTCTCCTCAGTTGTGCTGAGGACATGGAGCAACACTGAGAAGTGGATCAGGGAACAGGTATGGCTTTAAGAAACCGAAGAGGAAAAAGGGTCCCTGATCCACCTCACAGCCTAGACACATAAGTAGCTGCTGGAGTACAACTGGAACAGCAGAACAGAACGTGGGAACATGGGTACATGGGAAAGAACAAAAAATTATGCTCCTCATCCTGATACTCTGAGAACAAGTGGTACAGAGCAGTCACAAACCCACCAAAATCCTTCAAGCAGAGAGAAGTTTTAACTGCTGTCCCTGACCGGACCTGAAGTCAAAAGACAGGACTTCTTCTGGGTGGACACACTGGTATTTCACACTGCAAGCTTCCAAAAACCCCCATGGCACTCCCTAGGTTTGTTAGTAAAGCCCTAGACCTCCCACATAGCTGAGAAATTGTGGAAACACATAATTACATCCAGGTTTTAGAATTACCTGCCATGTCATAAAAATTCTATTGGTGACTTAACTGTGTGTTAGCATAGAAAACTGAAAGTAAGGATGAAATATTTTGCTCTTTGTACATATATATACACACACACTCCACCCACTCTAAACAAATTCCAACTGGGACAGTTGTGTACAAAGCAGAAAACTCATAACATCCAGAAAGAACAGCTCAAATCAGCTGTTTTGCTTGAAGTCATCTCCAGCAAGACCGAATCTTCTACTGGTCTGTGACAATTTAACGGAGGTGAACATGAGTGTTCACTCTGTGAAGGCTGAAAACAACCTAGAATTACTTAAAGTATTTTCAAGGAACATAGGTGAAGGAGAGGAAAAGACCTATGTTTTTGCTAATGATTAGCATAAGCTTCTCTGTACATCTGACTATTATCAAGGTGGCTGCTAGATGGATGACATGGATTTGCTTCACCCTTTGGTGCTCCAGCAGACAACAGATGGAGATATTACGTAAGATAAATAACACTAGCTAATCTAAGCACAAAAGACTATTGACATTTTTCCAAGTAAAAGCAGAAAGGAATTAAACTGTTGCCGATTTGTCCTGGTTCAATGGGAGGCTACCAGTAAGACTAGATTGCAGTGGGTGGGTGGAGGGATGGAAACAGGGTGTGGGTGAAAACCTGCATCAGTGTTAGCTCAAAGGGTAGCAGCTGGATTGCTGGGAACCACATCCCCCATCAGTGGTTATTTTTACCACGAGTTTCAGTAATATCATCGCAGTGCAGCCTTAGTCATGGGCCTGGGTTCCAGCACACTAAGTGTTTCACAAATCCAGAATCAAAATGTGCAGTCCAGTCATGGTTCCTGTCCCTAAAAGCTGAGGTGCTAACTGTATGAGAAATGACAACAAGCAGATGAAGGCTGGAGGTATAGTCCACTGGAACCATGAAATGGAACTCTCAAAAATGACAGACAGGTCTCTCAGCTCTTCACCACCTCAAACGTCTGCAGACAGCTGTTTTGGTAGGCATTGCGAGAAATGGGGAGTTTGCAAAGGAGAGTTTTGAAAGAGAACAGGAAAGTGGATATCACAGAGAGCTCCCCCGGTGTGAGAAGCAGTATCAGAGAAAACCCCAAATGCTCACAAGGACATTTAACAAGTGGGAAGAAATGTTGAAATCACTGTCCACTTTGATGCAGGCATCAGTTTCTACATAGAGCTGCTAGGTGAGAAGAGGCTACGAGGAGCCCTGACAGTGAACATCTCCTTGATAAGCGACAGAAGGGATAACAAGAAAACATGCAAAGAGAACTCAGCTCTACTGAGAAGGACCTGGGGGGTTCTGGTGGACAGTGACTGGGCAAGAGTGCGCCCTGGCAGCAAAGGCGGCCAAGATCATCTTGGGCTGTATCAACAGGAGCGTAGCCAGCAGATTCAGTGGAGAGACTACTGCTCTTTACTCAGTGCTCGTTAGACCACATCTAGAGTACTGCATCCTGTTTTGGACCCCCCAGTATGGGGAAGACATTGACAAACTGGAGCAATTTCAGCAACAGGCCACCAAGAAGATCAGGGGGCTGAAACATTTGCCCTGTGAGAAAAGACTGAGGGAGCTGGGTTTTTTCAGTGTGGAGAAGAGACAGCTGCAGGGGAACCTAACAGCAACCTGCAAGTACATATAAGGAGGTCATCAACAATATAGACCCAGCCTTTTTGCTCCCACGCATGGTGGGAGGGTGAGAGGCAATGGATGTAAGCCAAAACAAGAGAATTTCAGAATGGATATAAGAAAAAACTCTTTCACCATGAGGACAGTCAAGCAGTGGAACAGGTTGCCCAAAAAGCTTGTGCAGTTTCCATCTTTGGAGGTTTTCAAGATCCAGCTGGATAATATCTTGAGCAACCTGGCCTGACCTCAGAGCTGACCATACATTGAGGAGGAGGTGGGCCTAGAGATCTCCTGAGGTCCCTTCCAACCTGAATTAGCCTTAGATCCTAAGACTATGAAGATGAATGAAAGCCAAGGTAAAGATGTGGTGGGAAGATAAGACAGGGTACTCCTTTGATTCCCTTATTGCTGTTCCTAGCACACTGAACTAATACAGGCAAGACTCTTCAACACCCTCCCGTATCTGCACTACTGTGCAGTGTCAGATGCAATCTCTCTTTTAAACAAGAGACAGACAGTCTATAGAACCAATAGCTGTGGTAAGTATCCTCACTCAGGTTTTACTTGGGGGAATAAAAAGCTAAGAACAGCCAGAGAAAGAAAGCACTGAATGTGTTTGGAAAATTCATTACCTTGAAAGGCTGAGAACACAGGTCCAGTTGTGCTTCAGTGAAATTGCATGTGTGTCTGAGCATCTGTTTACTATATCATATGATGGAAAAGCCACTATATTACTCATTTGCAGTTCACTGGTATGTAAGGTGCTTATTTTTCAGACCTGGACTTAAAAGTCCACAAAATTAAATTAGGATAGAATAGCATTGGATATACCAGTTTTCATCACACCTGTTTTTGAGGTATGACTGAGTTTTGGAGAGCTGCTATAAATGTTTCAATCATTACTCTCAGACAACACATTCCTTGCTTTCAACACCACCTCCCACACCGAGACTGATAATAATACTTTAAAGTACAGAAATGCTTTGATGGCTTGTGATCATAATTTTTGTGGTCACTCATACTTCTTGATTTTTCCAAAGGAGATCAAGAGTAGATGCGTACAGTACAAAGTCTGGGAAGACTTTCTGATTGATTTAGAAAAAGTCTTTTGAATCAGTCTCAACAGGTTTTTGCCTTAAACCTACTCTCCTTTCCTGTGCCTTTCTCCTCTTCCTGCCCCACTTCCCCCCCATCCTGTTTAAACTTTCTCTGTTTGCCCCCAGAATTTTTTATATTGCCCCCAATGCCCAAAGTACAGCTCTTTGCTCTTCTGCGTTCCTCTTATATTGTCTTATCTCAGTGGTTTGTTTTTCTTGTATCCAGTCTTATGTGACTGTCCATCCACTCTCTTTCCTCATTTCTGAGCCCCTATTTTCTTCTTTTTTTCCTGTGTTTTCAGCCAATTGTCTTTAGTTGAGAATGGGAATTCAAGTTCTGTTTACTCTCTAGATGCTTGCTTGTTGACTTTCTTTATCCAAGTGTGGATCAGTAAAACTGGCTTGGATCAAAGGTTTTGCAAATGAAGTTTGTGGTTTGTCAGATTAAACTCTTATTGCTTGTAACAGCCATTTTGAAAGTTTCCTCTGTTTCAGCCCTGCAAGGCACTGATCACTCTCAGTTGGATTCCAAGAAGTACGGCGGTCTCTGACTTGAAACTATTTCGGCATTTAGGTTATGTTTGACTGAGCACAGGAACTATCCCATTGATTTAAATGGGACTACTCACAAGTTTAAAGCTCAGCATGTGCTTCAGTACTTTGCCTGACTGGGGCCAGAGGGCTCAGGTTCCTAAAGCTTCAATACCAGCACTGGCTACAAATGATACGAGATTTAGCATCCTGAGGAGAGAAGACTTGACGATCAAGTGATTCCTAATCCAATCATGCAGCTTAGTGCGGCATCTCCGCAATGAAGAAGATGTGCGATCGCAGCCCAGAAGGCCAACTGTATCCTGGGCTGCATCAAAAGAAGTGTGGCCAGCAGGTCAAGGGAGGTCATTCTGCCCCTCTACTCTGCTCTCATGAGACCCCACCTGGAGTACTGCATCCAGCTCGGGAGTCCCCAACATAAGAAGGACATGGACCTGCTGAAGCGTGTCCAGAGGAGAGCCACGAGGATGATCCAAGGGATGGAGCACCTCTCCTATGAGGAGAGGCTGACAAAGTTGGGGCTGTTCAGCCTGGAGAAGAGAAGGCTCCGGGGAGATCTTATTGCGGCCTTCCAGTACCTAAAGGGGGCCTACAGGAGAGCTGGGGAAGGACTTTTTACTAGGGCATGTAGTGACAGGACAAGGGGGAACGGCTTTAAGCTGGAAGAGGGCAGGTTTAGATTAAACATTAGGAAGAAGTTTTTCACTTTAAGGGTGGTGAGGCACTGGAACAGGTTGCCCAGAGAGGTTGCTGAAGCCCCGTCCCTGGAGGTGTTCAAGGCCAGGCTGGACGTGGCCTTGGGCAACCTGGTCTAGTGGGAGGTGTTCCTGCCTGTGGCAGGGGGGTTGGAACTTGATGATCTTCAAGGTCCCTTCCAACCTAAACCATTCTATGATTCTATGATTTTTGCCTTCTTTCCATGGCTATCCAACACTAAAGAGAGAGTCACAACGTTCTGCAGAGTATCCAGACAAACCTGAGATGCTTTGCACCACTGTAAAGGTTTTATTGATGTTTGTTTAAGATGATGTACGTAAGTCACTCATAAGAAATTCAACCTTCCCAAAGTCATGCCAACAAAATGTTTATGCTACACCATCATCTATTCTCTGTTGTACCTCCACATGCATACGTACAAACATTATATATCTTCAATTACAGTAAAAGTAATTAGACAATAAATCACAGTTGAGGCTGTACCTCATTTGTTCAGACATCCAAGTTAAATTTACATACTAATGGTTGCGTATTTGCCTTTAATAGATGCACTATTAGAAAGTAAACATAATAAATGAATAACCATTTAAGCATGGAGTTACCTAATCTTGATGAAAAATATCTCAAAATGTAGCAGCCAGTGAATCTATTTACTTTTTATTGGAAAATAAAGCTAATCACAGACTAAGAAGATAAATATAAATTATACGGAGTAGCATACTAATGATGGATCAGAGAGACCCACCCTGTGCAGTGAATGTAATAAGATCAAACTGGTTGAAATGGCTGGCTTATAGATTAGATGCTCTCCTTCTCAAGCATGGAATAAAGGATATAGACTAAGATGGTTTAATTTGCAAAAGTTTCCCCTTGGACCTGCCAGTGCATTTTACTTTCAGCATCTTCTAAAGCTTCAGGACAAGCTATATGTCTCCCAGCAACAACCAGGTACGTGCACAGGGATGATGATGGTTTCAGAAAACTGAAAAGTGCACAGTAAGGTAAAAAAGTTGTACTCTGCAACTGTGTGAACAAGAGGGCTCACATATGTAGCAAACTGTGCAAACGGGGCTACTGGATAAATCCTTTGTCATTAGCATAGGGGCTTAATTCCTATGACACACAGAGCAAAGGCAAATGGGAGCGAGTGAAGCTCTCTCTCCCTTTGCTCTCTTGCACCGGAGAAAGATAAACCCACTTTAATTTCCTTTCCCGTACAATGGATCACTTCTCTCCACACAACTACATCTTTCTGAAGATATATTTCTTCTCATCTCTGCTAACCTTGACTGTTCACTTTTCAAAGCAGAGACAGTCTCCTAGGTTAGGGCCACACACACCATTCCGGCTACAGCTGTGCGGGAGATGAACAGTGTCAATTCAAGCTGTTTGTCAACTCTCCTCACTCCACCGCCAAAGGTTACTAGCCCCTCAGGTCTCCCAGCAGAGCTGCTCTAGGAGCTTTGTCTATCCTGGTGCCATCAGAACGATTCTGATTAGAAAGTCTATTATTTTGAGTATTGAAGCTAACAGGTTATTATGAAGGAGTCTGGAGAGACTGCATGTGCCAGCAGATACAAGGAAGATGCAGCCCCTGGAGATGATGGGAGGGGTGGTAAAAAGTAGGGGTTCTAGGTTTATTGCAGATATTGCAGAAATGAGGAAAAGAGAAAGAGAGGAACTCCCATAATCTCACAGAGGGAGTCTGCAGTTTAGCTAGGAATCTGATCCAGATTCCCTCTGTACCAATGCTTCCCTTAGAACAGCATAAACATGCTTCTGGTTGACCTCAGTTTGGGCCACAAGGCTCATCTGCAATCAAAATAAATAACTATTTAAAACAACAGCAGCCACAGCCTCCAGCAGCATCAAATGAAAGTGACTTTGCAAGGAGAGAATGCATCAGCAGTCAATTGAGATGACATGCTGCTTGCTCGCCACGGCAGTGAAATGATGGAGGTTCCAGAAACCGTCCTGCTGCCAGAGCCCATTCGTCTTAATCAACACCTCTGGGCACACTGCACTTCATCTGAACTGTGAGTGCCTTCCTCCCCTAAATGTCATTTCATTTTTGTACCTTTTCTAGAGAGTTGTCAGCCCACGGACACACGTTTCTTTGGTAAGAATGCTGGCTCAGCGCAAACCGGAAAGCGATTACACGGAACTATGCTCATCTGATGAACACAGATGTAACACAGCATACTATATTGGATCCAAGGCATTTGTTTTATTACATTACTCCTTGCAGGTGCTTAGTCTTTCCTGCCCTGTCCGTCCTCAGCCTTTCATTTCACAGCCTGAGCAGAAGCCCTACACAAGTGATTGAAGGCCTCTGATCCCCCACGCCGCTGTGACTCGTGTCAAATTATAGCTAGAGCGATTTGGTAATCCAAATCAATGCAATAATCTGATCTGTCGGGAGCAGAACTCTAACACTGCTGTGCTGAGTAGCCACAAAGGTACGAGCACTGTCAGCTTTTCCCAACAGCTTTTTGACCTACTGAAGCCTGCACGCGTATATTGAGCAACTGATGACACAGGGAAAATTCTTATGCATTCAGGCTGTTAAAAGGTACACAAAATATATACTTTTAAGTCCCAAGAAAATGGTCCAATTAAATTCCATTTTTGAACAAGAGTATATTTAGCCCAGCTATTATTAAAGGTTACTGCTATGTAGTGTGGACTTCATGTGTTTGAAGAACATTTTAATGAACAGAAAGAAAATATTTATGTTGGTGGATAATATACAGATTATAAGAAAGGATGCAGGGAGTATCCAAAGGTTGAGAGGTTTGTCTCAGTTAAGCACATAAAGGATGGACATTTACCCAGGCCTTCTGAGGCTGCAGGATTCAATTTGTGTAATGAAAGGCTCTCAGAACACCTGGTCTGTCTTGGTTCAGTTCAGTCAGGCTGAAAAGTACTGCATGGCTTTGCATGCAGAAAATCTGACACTTTTTTTAAATATCCATTGAGTTTTCTTACAACATCAACACTGGAAGACAGGCTAAAAGTTTTCTTTTAAATATGATATTAATAAACCATGTGATTCATTAATTATGACTCTTTAGAAAGTACACAGGTGCAGAAGGTCTGCTAACTTGGTTTTACAGCATACTTGAAAAATAACATAGAACAGAAAGGAAAACTGGCTTGTTAACTCCCATCACCCAAGATCTTATGGTAGACCAAAGATTATTTCACTGTATTCTCATCTGAAGGGTCATTAACCCAAAGCAATGCCTGTATGTACTAGAAGTAGGTACAGTATTGAGCTCGAAAAAGCTCAATGTTAGATACCAGATGAAAGTTGGATACAGACTTCCTTTTAAACAAAAAACCAAGCTTTCCTCTAGTCTCTTATATTCAGGGACAGAGTTGAAAAATATAAACTAAGAGTTAGGAAGAACTATTCTGCCAAAATTGAAGATGGAACACCCAAATGGGGGGTGTGTATGCATGTGTTAAAAGGGAAAGGGGGGGTGGGGGGAGGAAAAAAAGAAGAAAGGTCCCTAAGTGCTTGATACCAGAGCAAAAAATTGTTTCTAAAACATTGGCCATAGCCTTTCTTTAAAAGAGAGAAGAAAAAGATTGAAAATTATCCATCTTTCCACCTCTGCTGCCCCTCTCCCATACCCCTCATTCTCCCAATCTGTATACTTTTCATTGGCCTATTTGTTGCAATACAACTGCCAACATATTAATGTGACCTGGAGCCTGGGAGTCCTGGTGGACAACAGGATGCCCATGAGACAGCAATGTGCCCTGGTGGCCAAGAAGGTCAATGGCATCCTGGGGGGCATCAAGAAGAGTGTGGCCAGCAGGTCGAGGGAGGTCATCCTCCCCCTCTACTCTGCCCTGGTGAGGCCGCATCTGGAGTACTGTGTCCAGTTCTGAGCTCCCCGGTTCAAGAAGGACAGGGAACTGCTGGAGAGGGTCCAGCAAAGGGCTACAAAGATGATTAGGGGATTGGAACATCTTTCTTATGAGGGAAGGCTCAGGGACTTGGGTCTTTTTAGTCTAAAAAAAAGAAGACTCAGGGGGGGATCTTATCAATACTTATAAATACTTAAGGGGAGGGTGCCACGTAGATGGGAACAGTCTTTTTTCAGTGGTGCCCAGTGGTAGGACAAGAGGTAACGGGCACAAACTTGAACATAGGAAGTTCCATCTTAACATGAGGAGGAACTTCTTTACTTTGAGGGTGGCAGAGCACTGGCACAGGCTGCCCAGAGAGGTGGTGGAGTCTCCCACACTGGAGACATTCAAAACCCGCCTGGACGCCGTCCTGTGCAACCTGCTGTAGGTGTCTCTGCTGTGGCAGGGGGGTTGGACTAGATGATCTCCAGAGGTCCCTTCCAACCCTGACCATTCTGTGATAAAGCAGTAGTTAATGGCCCAGTAATGTTATTCTGGCGTTTCCCTTTGGTCCCGGTTAGAGCACAGTGGCAGCTGACAATTTCTCCTCCTTGAAGTCCCCCACCTATTGCATCATAGCTCCTGATTCAGGTTATTACTTCAAAATGTATCTCAGCCAGCAAGCCTCAACTTCATGGTCTCTCTACAACATCAGTTCTGGGTTGTAGAACTTTCCTCCCCCTTCTAAGCTGAACCAATGCCAGCTGAAAACAATGCTGCTCAGCAAGAAGACATGCTTAAAGACCTACCTACCAAGACCTTGTCACTGCTCTCCTATTGATGACACAGTTACCCAGCAAAACAATGCAAAACCATGTGCTTCTAGTGACTCCTGCTCAGCTAAGGTTACCAAACAGCACCAATTAAAAAAAGAAAAAAGAAAAAGAAAAAAATTTCTTTCGCTTTTAGCTTTGTAGAAACTGTGTCTTTACCTCTGAGCCTATCCACAACAGTCTATGCTGCTGTCATCTTCAGATTGGTTCAATATACCTGACTTTATCTGCAGCTGAACATGAAAATGATACGCAACTTGGAGAAGCCAGACACCCAGCCCTCTCTTTGGCTCACCTTCAACATTAGACCATATCATTCTGACAATCTGTGCCTTTCCCCAAAAACTCAATCTACTGCTAATATCAGTTCGAGTCTCAGATCCACAATTTTAAGGCAAGAAAGAAATTTCATTTTAATTCCATCAGAGATCAGACTGCAACCAAGACACAGTCCATGGTCCTCAGGAGCAACGCCAATCAGAAAGATATGGGCTGAAAAGGACACTTGAGCACTCCTTATTGAAAAGAATAACAAACTTTCTGTAGGAGATCAGGGAAATCTACAGGCAGATCCACCTTCAGGAACAGTGGCAAAAACCTGTCTTCTTTCTGTAAGTAATAACTACAAACTGAATACCTCAATGCCAGTAACCCCCCACAAAAAACCCAAACAAAAAAAAAAAACCCAACCAAAAAATCAAGCTAAAACAAACAAAAAAAAACAACCAAAAACACCATCCCACCCCCCAAACCTATCCAAACACCATTTTGACTTCTGACTCTACCAGAGAAGATGTGCCAGAATTGCCATGAATTAAAAAATGGATGCTGCTACTGATTCGATGTGGAGACTGCTCAAATATCATTTGAGCATTATCACTGTTGATTTCCCCTTTTATATTTTTAATTTTTAAAAAACACAATCAAACTGTTCACAAACAAAGCAAGGAAAATGGTAAAATGCAGCAGCAAAAAGCATTTTGCTGCTTTAGTACTTCAGACTTCCCCATGCACCTACACAGCTATGTCAGCTGAACTCTCCCAAAGAGCAATGATACCAGCTGACCTGAACCTTCCTGTGCTCATGCTGAAGAGTATTATGGAAGTAGCATTTCCATTCAGTTCAATTACAAAAATCACATCACTAGAGGCGTTACAAAAGAAATACAAGCTGAGCCTGCACTCTCCCCCCACTATTGCCTGGACTAAAGAGCTGATACATTGAAGACAGCGAAGCACATTGACAAAGCATTTTGCCAAAGTTTGATAATGCAACTCACATTGACTTCAATGAATGCAGAGTAAAAACAATGGGAAAAATTGGGAATGTATCGCAATATTTGAACACTTAGGATCAAACACATTTTTATAATGAAACAGAATTAGGGATACAATTCAAGAACATACCCAAACCAGACACAGGCCTAAGTCAATCCCTATTCTGGATAAATTTAAAAGTTAAATTTATGCTTAAGTATTACTCAGAACAGAGATATTCACTGGGTATCAGCAGCAACTCACAACATTATCTGACTGGAAAAAATGTTATCGCCAAAAGCTGGATTTTTTTGCAGTATATGAGAGAATCATAATAGCTGGAAAGCTGTTGCTTTAAAACCTAATCTGTTAACGGCACAGAATTTTGTGATGTTCTCTACGGCTACACACACGTGTTACTGACAGAAAATTATTATCATATACATACATATTATTTTACCTGGAATTTTATTTTTTGCCAAATGTGAGGCACAATAAACTGCTTCAAGAAGCGTTCATCTTCACTCCAGAACAGTCGGATGTCAGGGATATCGTACAGGATCATGGCCAGCCTCTCCAAACCCAAGCCAAATGCCCAGCCGATTTTGTCCTGCGCACCAGCTGCAATAAAGAAAGAAACAAGATAAAAACTCAAGAGCTTAAGTTCAAAACATGAAAAACTGCTGATAAAATGTTCTCCTATTTACCGAGGAGGAAAAAAAAAAAAAAAAGGTGAAGTGGCAAGACAGAAAAGCCTACAAGTAACTGCCAAATGCAAGATCTAAAGGCTACAGGACAGATCCCACTTCCACCAAAACGCGCAGCAAGACTGGGTGTATCACTGAGTCCAGGAACCAAAAGTGGTAATAAAGCCACACCTTTGGCAATTTGTTTCCAGTGTTTCAGACAGACTTTGAGAAATGCTGCATAACGCTATACACTGCTTCCCTTTACTATCCTTAGAGCCGAGCACTTCACACCCGACTCAGTTGGGTTTGATAAGACCCGTAAACATGAAATTTCCTGTGTAGAATGTTTCACTTGGGCTGACAGACCAGGCCAAGCCTATGCAGCGTTACCACCATCTAAGAGGATCCAAATTGCCTCTTTCTAGGCATTGAGAAGAAACAGAGGAATGGGATGAGAGGTGTTGCTGTGTTAGCATCACACCTCCAAGCAGGGAACTCCCAAGCTGCTGCCCCTGGGACAAGCCACTGCTCCCACATACACAAGTCTCTTTTATACAGCACTAAATATAAAAAGACAAGAATATTTAATACAGAAGAGCTGTACAGATATCAATGGTGCAACATTTCTGCCAGCAAAGTAAATATTCATACATTCCTTCATTTTCAGGGCAGGAGCATTGAGTCATTAAACGGGGATTTTTTCAACACCAGGAACCAACTCCATGTTTAACCATCATCCTACTGATTTTGAAATAAGCTGGGAGCCCAGCAGCTCTGGCTAAGGCTCAAAGCTTTTTAAAACTTAAACAAATGCCTAAATAAACACACTTATGCTGAAAGGATGCATGCATGTGTGACAGACGTGACTCTTCACCATCGGCACTGGCAGTGTGCTCCTGAGTCTCAAAATCACAGAATCGTCAGGGTTGGAAGGGACCTCTGGAGATCATCTGGAGTCCAACCCCACTGCCACAGCAGGGACACCTATATATAATAGTCATATAATGTCACTGTACATCTCACAGCTATCCAGCTAGACCAAGGCCATACCTGCCTCCCCCAATATTAATTTAAACTCTAATTTTTTTGGAAACTTTGAACTTGGCAGCTTCCCCACCATCGTGCAGGAGGCTGGAAGCAGAATTCTTTCTGACCTCCATCTCTGCAATCAGAAAGGAGACAGCTCCTGTTATTTGGGCATTGATGACATCCTGAGGTATGCTCTCACGTTCAATGCTGAGACAAAACAGTCCGGAGTCCTGTTTAAATTGAGGCTAGCATAACAAGCTTGGGAAAAGAGACACAGTCATCACTTTGATTCTTTTAATTAATTTGAGCGTGCCTATTTACCTGGAATACCAAGTCCTCAGCAGAATCCCTCCATGCCTCATCTGCAAGCTCAGCTGTATTGCACTGCCACGGAAATTTGGTCAACCTCATAACAGTACTACCCAGAGGAGTCTGCATATTCTGCCTTGTCTCTTCTCATGTGCTCATGGGCAAGATTTTGCACTTTCTAAACTTTGAAAGCAGACAGTTTATCAACTGAATTGTGGAAGTCCTAAATAGAGGACTGGGTGAGAACTCAAAAGATGGCAGAGTTGCTCAAACTTAGACCAACCAACAGACTTTGAGCTAACTTGACCTTGGAAACCTACAATCCATGCTACCTTACATGAAGACCTGCCCGATTTGCTACTGATGATTATTTTTAGAGAAAGGATAATGACTACATGAACGTATTGAAATTTGTGTTTGGGAAAGATTTTGAGCTTTGACTTTAAGTGTAAACCATAAACTGTTTCTTTTCCAAGCTGAAAATACTACTTGTCTCCATGCTCCAGTATATAAAAGTAATTATATTTTTATGGCTACGAAGAAGGGAAAATAATTCATTGCAATGATGTTGCTTCCCCAAACTTCCAGCTTGTATTTCTTAGATCATCAACTCCTGTCTCAGTAGCGAAACTCCTATTAATTTCAAAAGTGCCAGATTTTCATACACATATGGACATTTCTGAAGACTGATTGAGACAATCCATGCCCTCGTCCAGAGGTAAAGTAGGGCACCTGAAGCAACATCCACGATGGTTCTGAACAGCCACTGCTTAATCTCAACAGAGGCATTAAACCCAAAACCTAAAGATGCTAGGTTAAGTGTCAATGTTGATTATTTCACTGATGCTCTTTTAAGTATACATGATAGGAGGTGATGATCCTTCTTTCCCACATTACTGATGATTACCGGTAGATCGGACAGGAAAAAAAAAAAAAGGATACGACAGAACATGAGCAGAATGAGTGTATATTCTGATAAGCAGAGCTTCACGTTTAAGATTTGTGCTTTTCTAACTCTTGTAACTCTTTTTTCCTCATACTTTATACCTAATCGATTTGCTATGCACTTTATGCAATGAATGTTTTGATTTTATATCAGCAATTTTTTTTGTTTGGTGTTTTTTTGTTTGCCTTTTTTTTGTTGTTCTAGAAGGACTGTGACACATCACAGGTTTTTGTACTCTATCAGACAAAAAATTCTTAACCCAGCTATCTGCCTAGCAGCTCAGAACATTGTCATCTGAGCTATAAATAAACATCTAGCCGCAGAACTTGTTTTTTGGATGATCTTTGTACAATTATCAGCCTTCAGACCACAAAATTCTCAAGTGTCCACAGTCAAAGCCATATCAGTGAAGAATTCCATCTACTCAGAGAAGAAAACCCCAAAAAGAAAAAAAAAAAAAGAAAGAAAAGGAAAAGGAAAATGCAGATAATTAGAATTCCTCCTCAAATCAGCACTGGCAAATCTCCACTGCACTCCTTATCTTCAGCTATTTTGTCTCTGATCTCTTCTCCAACTTCCTGTTTGTAAAGCTCCAAGTCAATGTAGCATTGACTTAAAGCATCTGAAGAACTACCATGGGGAACTCAACAAGACTAAAGCACACTTCTAAACATATTTGTGGTTGAAAATGACCAGGTAGCTTAGAAGTTAAACGTGCAGCTAACCACCCTGTTGAGTGAGAGATCAACCCAAAGCTTTTCACAGCACATATATATGTTTATATACACTGAATTTCGGGAAGCAGTATGCAAAGAACACCAGTTAATGTGAGCCAACACGACAGAATGAACACAGAATAGCTTTAAACATGGCAGAAAACAAGTTGAGGTTCAGACAGGAGACCTGGCCAAAGTGGCAGACTCCAGGGACATGGTGGGGCAATCATCACTGCTTGAAATAACGCAGACCAATGGATAAAGCTTTCCTGACACACGAGGTTTCCCCAACTGGCGCTCAAAGGTTTGTACACTGCCAGGCTCCTGCTGCCTCACGTGAAAAACTTGACTAACCCACCAGAAGAAAACTGCTGGAAGCTTTGCACATCAGGTACCCAAGAAGATGGAAAAGAAAAGGACAAAATGGTTTGACTGGCTTCCCACACAGGGAGCCGAGACAGTCCAATCTGACTCCAGAAGTTTGCATTATCACAGCTGTGTCTTACAGGGGAGCTCAAGAGCCCTTATCTTCCTTGAGAAGTCATATTTATCTGTCCTGCTCTTAAGCTTCAAGCCCAGATGAATCAGTTTATGCTTAAATGTAGACCAATCAAGTCATTCTCCAAAAAATGTTGTTAAATGAAAGCTAAATTTGATCAGCCAGGATGGAAAGCTTCGTAATTACTCATTGAGGCATATAAAATGACCTGCCAGAACTTGTGGTTTATATCCCACTGAATCCTCAGAAATACCCACAGACAGAAACATTTACCTTCTCAAGGAGTGTGAGGCAAGACATTTTGCACTGTACAAGATTTTTAAGACATATTTTGCAACATAGTAGTAGGAACAGGTTGACAAAACTTTTTTGTTATACACTTCAGTCACACTTACTCTTATATCTATGCTGGCTTTTACTTAACAATTTTCGCTACGGCTGTAAAACTGCCAAAAAAGAAATCTTTCTTTCAATAGAGCCTAAATTGGGTCTTCAAATTGTTATACTCAGCAGTTACTGAGAAGTGAAAGAAATTAAATTTTGATCTTGGATTGAGGCAAAGTCAGGAGCATACAACAGCCTGTGTACAAGGTGTTCTTCACAAAATGCCCCAAAATGAATATACCCGAACTGTGTGTAGCTGAAAGCTGGGATGAATTCCAGAAGCAAAGACCTGAATTTGATCTCCTGCTTTCAGTCCAAGCCATGGCTGTTAATGGAGCAAATTCAGGAACTAGAATGGGGGGAAGAGAGGTGAACAGATTCTCAAGGATACACAGATTACACATCATGTTTTATAAAACAAATTATCACTTTAAACTGTGTAGAAAATTAGTTAAAGACATAATGAACATGTGACTTGACACAAAACATCAGAAATTCCTGAAACAAAGACCTATGCCCACATTTGAGCTCTATGTGATTAACGGACAGCTTATGAGCATGGCTTTGAAAAACAGCTTCTTCAAAATAAATATTTACTTATCATTAGGAATGCATGTTCTACATAAGAGCCACGGCAATGAGGTAAAACATGTTTACCTGTGTTAAAAATAAGACATTTTAAATTATTTCCTACTTCAGATTAAATTCCCATATGTTGGGAGTGAAAGGTTTTACAGAAAAAAAAAAAAAATACTAAGGTGTCAGTCTAATACAGAAGAGCTTCTGAAAGCGCAAGGTCAGGTGTCTGGGATGCTATGCAACTGAGGCCAAAAGGCTTACTGAAGTTTCCTTCTGAACTGCTCTCTTCAGCGAAAGGAAAAATCAAAACTGTCATATTATTCTCTAACTCTGTTAAATTGATGCATTCAGGCTCCCGTGTGCAATTCAGTTTAAATTACCTCCTAAAATAAGGACTTGGCTTTCAGACTATGCATGCTAAGTAAGCTACTCCTCAAGAACTCAAGAAAAGAAGTAAACATTCAATTATGCCTATTCTATGGAAAAAGAACTTATCTTTCTAAATTTCATATGTGGAATAATTTTCTAACAATAATAGTCACTTTGAGACCACAGCTTTGTCTCCTGGGTCAGACTGATCTGTTCAGTTTGTTCCATTTGAAAACTAAGCAAAGTAACTTTAAAAGCTTTGATTGAGTTTTTAATATGTATGTTTATTTTTGTTCCATAATCAGAATAGCTGGGTACCTACTAAAGGAACAGCCTATTAAAAAAAAAAAAAAATCTACCTAGGGAAGCCATCCACCAGATTCAACTTTCTTTTAATATGTAATTAACATAGATTCTACCATATTACCAATATTTCACCAGGTCAAATAGCTGAAAGGAAAACACTTCTGATAGGGGGAAATGGATGACCAGAGCAGCAGAAGATAGGAAAACTAGACTGGCAAGAAGAGGAAAGAGAGAACCAAAGCAACAACAAGGAGGAACTTTCCCTATTTTTTCCCACCTCAGACTGACACTTTCAGTTTCCAATTCTTTTATCTTTCTGCTTCTGAAGTTATGAATTCCTTGGTCCTCCTCCCACACTCCTTTCCATCTTTCTATCTTTGCCCAAGTCCACTTCTTCCATTCCCATAAGCCCTCCTAAGCATTCACAACAAAATCAATGACAAAACCACCATTAAACAGAATCTTACTTGAAACTTCAGATATTTTTTCAAAGTTTGTAACCATACGCTGCAATAACATTCAACCTTTCAAGTTATGTAAGACAAAGCATGCACTTAGCTCGCAAGCACAATACAAGATATTGGTCATTAACTACAAACATTTTATGGTATATGGTCTTCCTTTTCCTCTGTACTTCAGCTCACGTATCTGAACAAATGGTTTGCTTAGTTTTTGAGGTTTTTTGTCCTTTACGCCTGTATATCTCAAGACTTGACATTCTCCATGGAGGACAGTGCAATTTGCTGTCATAATTTATGTCACAGAGCAAAAAATGCATTGACTCCTTGGGTCTATTTCCCCTGGTTCTGCCTGTGTGCTCCAGTACTGCTCTTTTTGTTCTGTGTATGTAAAAGCAAATTCTGATTCCTTTCATAATGTTTTGTTCATTCAGACAAAGTTGGATTTTTGAAGTTTTGGGTCTTTTAATATCTTTTAATACCATTAAATCTCCCTAGATGTTGAAGCCATGTAGATTTGAAAGAAATAAAAGCAATAAAGAAATACATGAGGGGCTGCCACTTGGCAGAAAGACCAAATACACAGTACAGTTCAAAAATTCAATTACAAATCTCATTTTTTCAGGGGTATAAGTACAGCTGGACAAATTCACTCCATATATATTCATTGCCCCCAGGTGCAACTTTCTTGGCAAACTTTCACCAATACCAAAGTTGACTGTTTATTGTCTTACGAAATGGTCATTTCTTCAAGAACAACAGGCAGAGCAAGGACCAAGAACACAAAGACTATCACAATGTGATACAATCATCAAGAGATTAAGACATCCTCAAAAGATACAGAGGCAGTTTATGTATCATAGGACAGGATACTATTAGCATGTTTGATATTCCTGTTCAAAAACCAGAATGGCCAGACCACCTGTATATATTAAAAGGTTAAAAACTGTGTTCATCTGATAGCAGCACAATCTCATGGTTACTCTGAAAACCCGACACTGCATAGTATGTTCAACTTTTACAGGCAGAGACTGACACCACATTTGTGTTTCTACAGCACCTACTATAAAGAAGCCTTGGGCTCATGACTGGGGTTCCTTGGCTTTACAATATACGAAGAATGAAGACAGATAAGGTTTATGATTTAACAACTACACTCTTCTGCCACAAACTCATTAATTGGAAGAGACTCATGAAAAGCCTCATGATCACTTTGGCATCACTTGCCTTATAACTGGGGTTGGGATAATAGTCCTTCCTTTCCTAGAATGATATAGGTAAGACACACAATAAATGTAAAACATTACATTTCAAGATCTTTCTGTCAATAGTAGTTCAGCATTCTGATGATAAAGCTATAAAAACATTTCATACTGAAGTGCAGCATATATAGTCTAACACAATGAACTCCAACATAATCCCACTACAGTGTTTCATGGCAGTTCTTGACAAGGTTCCGGGTACATAAAATTAAGTTATTTCAAACAAACACAGCATGAAAGGTCCAAGTGTACCTAAACATATTGTCATATAGCACAGGCTAGAAAAATCTTTGTTCAGAAGCACTACCCTCAGTTTTCCTTTCTTCTTACTAGAGAACTACTCCACCAGTCCTGTGCTACAACAGTTTGAAGGATGTTTCTCACTTTTGCTCACAAAAGGCTCTTCAAAGTGTGACTGGCTTCCCAAGCCATGCCTGCTTATTGATCTCCCATCAAAAAAGTTCGACCGCTGCATGTTTCTGGGCAAAATAATTTCTGTCAATAGGTCTCATGCTATTCAAAGACATGGATATGTTTTAAATATATAATTACAGGAAGGAAGTACTATATGAGATCAGACACTACCAAGCAGACAATGTCACAAAAGGACCCTCTTGCATTTCTCTCTACAGTGCTCCTGAGTATAGTGCTCCCAACTGGCATTTATCAACCTGGCCACCTGCAAATATCTTTACCTACATCTATAATATACCTATGGATTCCTGTGGTATATTATAGATGGAGGTACGTTTTGTACACACAGCATGCATAAAAGGGAAAGTATGCAGCTGTAACATCAGTGGACACCTCAGGAAACTCAGTTCTGTGTCTCAGCAAAAGGCATTATGATCCATGACCTGCTTTTCTGCCTGGGCCTAAAATCTCTGTTTCCTCTCTCATTCCCATGTTCCCAAGAACACCAAGACGGAGCAAAACCTGAACTTACAAATGAGTTTCTTTAGCTTGTAGTGCACTGCTTGACTTCTGTGTAGCCATGACCCTTTGAAGTGCATCACCTGCGAAAGGACTTGAGCTGTGCCTAACCCCATGCCTGCTCAGTGACGCCATGGAACGGCACTGCCATGGCCAGCACTCTTCTGGGGCAGGAACTGAAGGTCTTCCCTCAAGGTTAAAGAGTTCTCCCTCCTACTCGGTTCATCTTTTGAAATTGTACCCGGTCATTATCAACTTGATGGCTGTTAATGTATTCTCTTTGGATTTGGGGAGGCTTCCAAGGGGAAGCAGAGATATCTGCAAGAAGATGCTGAGCAGAAGCCTAATTCTAGGGGACACCGTTGGCCACTTCACCACTACGCATTGCAAGGTATCTGGTCTAAGCCAGTCCCTTCAGCTCTACTGTAAATGGTGAGAGACAATCACAAATAATTATTCACTCTATCATAAGACACGTACAGACAAAACACTTATCTTTTCGGAAGGTAAATCAGATTAGATTATTTTGACCCTATGTGCCCATTTCAGCTTCAGTTTTTATCATGAAATAAGCATTCCTATATAATTACAAAGAAGAGAACAAAAATCTTTCATCTCAGAGTATCACCACACATTAATTTCTCTTTTGGATTTCTTTCTCTGATTTCTTTTAATTAGTTTCATCATTTCTAGTAACCTCTTCCATGATTTAGGAACTCATATGACACAAATACAATGGAAATTATGTTTTGAGTACTCTCCTGTCCTTATCTCCCTCTTTCTGCACTACACAAAGTGCCTATAGCCACTTTTTAAAAACGTATAATTTATTTCATTTATTTCAACTCATCTTATTCATCAGTAATACTACAGGATCACAGCCAGACCTCCATGCTCTTCTTGCTTACGAGTAGAATGACTTGGAGACTATTTTTAAAATTAACCCACCATCTCCATATGAAGCAGGTGAAAATAAAATATTGAAGAGGAAGTAATTATTCCTTAAAGTTCAAATTAACTCTTTTTCCTCCACTTTATAATTTGTATGAAATTCCTGAGTTCTGGCAGCAGTGCGTTTATTTCTGAAAAAATAATGATTTCTTAAAAAGTGACAAATTGTATTACAATTCAGCATAAAGCAATTGAAGGAGTTTCACACAATACAGTATTAACAGCTTCTACACTACTGCAGTTGGAAGAAACAGAACATTGTGGAGTCCCACTTAAACCATACAAGAAAAGCTTAGGAAAAGACACAAGGAGAGGTTTTGCTTGAGGTACTTGAAATAATTTGTGGAAGCACCTTAGCTGCATATTTTGCAGAGGCTTCTTGCCCCCTCTTGCCGTGCAGCTGACAAGGCATGTAAAAAGACGATGCAAACAGATGCAGAAGAAATAAAAGATACAAGTGAAACAGATTATGCTCTGCAATTCTTTGCACAAATAGCATGACTACTACAACCCTACAGTAAATGAAATCAATAGAAAAGGAAAAGAATCCTACAAGAACTTGCTTTTCCATCGGGGACTAATATCTTAGCAAGATATCACTGCTATTTTATATGTTCAAAATTAAGTTTATATGTAGTCGTTCAATGTACACTTTTAAATCGCCTTTTTATGCTATCTATCTCTAATGACATTTCCTAGCAAAGTATATGAATAGCAAAATGTCCCATTTTACATGCAAGGCCATTTCCCCAGGTATGATGGGCATCCAGGGAAGTATATGCTTTGCTAAAATGAAAACCAAAATATTACCTTATTAGACAACAGCAATATGTCTCCAACAGAGTGAACTGGTAAAACTTGGTTTTCTTCGGAAAGTTTGAAGAGATTCTTCTTAACGATGTACCTTCTCATCAGCAAAAGGCCTGTGTCAGCCCAATTTCAGCAGCAAGTAGTTGGTTCTGCTGGTATGAAGTACAACTACAGCGCACCTATACTGGCCAACCTCACCTATCCCGGGCTGGGCAGTAACAACCCCACACAAGCTGTGTGTTACAGTAGATTACGTGGTACACCAAGTTATTGATGCACTGATGATGTCCAGCTGGTGCTGTACACATGTGCTTATGAAAACATGTTAGCATCCCACAGACAACCTCTTGATGTATGTTATAGCTGGCAAGCAGAGTTATACCACTAACAGCCAGATACAAAGGGAATGCTGATTGCAAAAAATGGGCTGCAGGATAACCCTGTAACTACCCTCTCCGTAGGTATATGTATTGTATAGAACAGTTTACTCCCTTACACAGGGACCAACAGCACAAAACAGAACAGCTTTATTTACCTTTGGAGGAGAAGGGAATTTCCTCAGAAAAGATATTCAAAGAAGGCAAAGACTGCCACATAAAGCACTCCAACTTCCACAGCTCCTTGAAAAAAAACATGATTATCCCACTATGTTCATATAAATTCTCAATTATATCTAATATTTTGTATGTGTAATAATTATAGAGGTATACACACACAGAATTCCTCAACAAAGCTTGTAATTATATTACACTGATGACTCATAAGAATGTGATGATATACAACAGAATATCTCAATTTTTCAGTTTTCAATTTAAAACAACCAGGAAATGGCCCACAAAAGTGAGCCTTAATACAACACTTGCCGTTTCAATGAAATCTTCACGTATTCTGAAATACTAGAATTAAGGTTGCCTGAGGAACACTAAGATGCTTTCATCTTAGCAATACACTACAATGCTGTCTTCAATGAGACAAACAAATATTAATCTTTCCACAAGACTTTGTTCTGTTCAGCACAGAAAAGAGGCAACGGTTAACGATCCCTGCTTGTGTTCTTTGCATTGCTGAATATGTACCCCAAGTGCCTTACGCACTGAGCAATATTCAAGCAGAGCTCTGAAGCGACAGTCTTTCTTTTATGAGCTTCCCAATGAAGCATTCAGTTCCGCAATATTTAAATGCTTGAAAAATATTAAGGACTTTTTTTTTTTCTTCTTCCACGCGTCTTGGTGAGTCGAGGAAGTATTGCTGTCTTCTGTATTGCAGACTGAGAACTTGGGCACAGAGACTTTAAGATCAAAAGCGTCTATTAATTTTGCTCCCAGTCTGAGATACCTGGGACCTGAGGTTTCTGAGCACCAAGCATTACACCGTGTTTAATATGTTCAAAGTACAGCTCCCTATTATTACAGCTGCAGCTGCAAGCACTCAGTGCTACAGGCAAATCAGACCCCAGGGTCCAAAGTCAGGCATCGAGACAACAAAAAGCACACAATTAGGGGCCACACGTGAAAAGTTTGAGTTAGATGTTCCCACACTCAACTAGGAACAGAAGGAAGAGAAGGCAGAGCAGCATGCGAGTGCACACTGTCCTTTCCTGCTGTCATTAGACGCCCATTTCACGCTTTCCAACTACTGCCCTAGTGAGGCAGAGGCTTGCCAGAACAGCATCCTCCACCCAGCAGTCCCAATTCATCCACAGAGGAACGATCATCCTGGAAATTGAATCAAATAGTGGCCCTTCTCAGGAGAAGATGTAAACTTAGAAACATCCTTTGCCTCCTAAACTGTCCCCCACCCCCCGCCTTGCTCCCCCCAGGACTCCGGCTTTCCAACCAAGAAGGTTTTTCTCTCTCTCTCTCTCTCTCTCTCTCTTGCTGGGACGCTGCATGGAGGTTTCGAGGGAGTCCTGGAGACACCTTCCTCCTGCGTCCTAGAAAGGTGCTGATGGATGCCTACAGCCCTGGACTGAATTGCAGAGAGCCCAACTCAGCCTGCGCCCAGCTCAGGGTGAACGCTGGATGAGTTCAGCTGACAGCGAGTCATGGTACCACTGAGCCCGCACTAACTGTGAGTTCCCAGAGGAAGCCAGAGGTAAACAAACTCCCATGGATAAATGTGTCTGATCCCTTCACCCAAGTAGTGCTCTTATCTTACTCGCAGGCACAGCCTCTGAGAAAAACAGTACTGCTTACTAAACACAGCTGTATGCCTTTTTTTCCGCCCTCCCAAAACATCAGCCTGCTTCAATGAGCATTCAAAAATGTAAATAAGGTGGGCTAAAAATGTAATTAGGCTTGACTAGAAGTTGACTGAAGACTACAGGAGTATATAATCCGAAGCCCACTGAGGACAACAGAGAAAAAAAACCAACAACAAAACACACAGACTTCAGTAAAGTATGGAAAAGTTTCTTTCTTACTGAACACCGTCTTGTTTCATGCACAGGGCAGGGGTGCAGAAGACAGACCACTGTCTTGGTGGGGAAAGAGAGACAGGCTCCAGTGTGTAACTTGCAGGGGTGTGTGTGAGAGAGTATCACAGTACCTCGATGGGAAAGATCCGAGCTTCCCTCAGTGCGTTTTGTATCTTCATGGACTATATGAATGGAAATATTCTGATACACATAAAACATAAATGAAAGGTTACTGCTTTCATTACATGGTATTTTAATTCGCTGTTAAAATATTTAAAGGAATTAGAAGACTATTCATCTGCTTTTCTTTCTGGAGGAATGAATATATTAAGAAAAATAATTTCACTTGTTCAGTTGAAAAACTGCAATTTAAATCCCCTTATTAAAGAGATTCCTTTCTCAAAAAAAGTCACTAGTTCTCTAACTAATGTTCCTTTTTCACAGTGGGTAATTACTCTGTTGTTATGCACCGAAGTTAATTTTGGAGAGGTAATGCCACTGACACAGAAATGAATGATAAAAGAAATGTTGGACCCCCTAATTCTATAATTCCTATGTAATGACAATTAATGAATACTATTTTCCACTGGGAATTTTCTAAAGTTCTAGACAAAGGGGCTGCTGTGCTTCTAACATTTACTCTCACGATCAAATTGTGTCTCTTGTAGCTATCAGAAATAAAATTAAAAGAGGTCTCTTCTTAGAAAATAAACTGACAGATAGTTTTTCATTATATCTTGTTTCCTTTACAGTTTGAAAGTTGACAGCAATTGCTATAGAAACTCATAACTGTCTGGTAATTTTTGCTCTGCACTCATTTAGAGAAGTCCATGTTGAGTATCAGTCCCACTTGTCAATAGAGGAGAATCTGAAATATATTAACATTTAGTTTTACAGGACAGATACTAATTGGGTTGTTATTTTGTCACTGTGTAAATTTCCAGTGACCTTTCTAAAAAAGAAATAACAAGTCAATAGAAACTGTTTCTTCTTGACTTTCTTCACCCTCTTTTTATTTTTTATTTTTTTTAAACAGGCATCTGAAGTTTCTTAATCCCTTTCCAGCTACATGCAGTTCCATGGGGGTTTGGTTTTTTTTTTTCGTGTGTGGTTTGGTTTTTCTTAAGGTAGAAGGTTTAAGGCAGTTTTGTCTTGCTTTGTTTTGTTTTTTTTTTAAGGTAGAAGGTTTAAGGCAGTTTTGTTTTGTTTTCCTTTACTTTGCATTTTACTTTAAAAGAGGTTTTCTAAGTTGTTATCTCAACTAACACATTCTGTATTTACAGCAAATAACATCAGGTTTTCCAGCACAAAGTATCCTAAGAATTCGTTCACCTCCTCTCCCTCTCCCAGGCAATGGAAAAAGAAAACACAACGAAATGAAAACACAGAGGGGCCAGCTTTCAGCAGTTGATGTGCATTTGTGCATCGCGTAAAGAAATATCTGAACGCACATAATCCTTTTATCTACATACACCCACTGAACTTCATGAATAACGGTATTTGTAAATACAAGTTATATCAGCATAACTATGGATAAAGACTGAATCAGCCCAAATCCGACTGCTTGCTCTGCACTCTACCACCGTATGCTTGACAACCTTTCCCTCCGGCGAGCAAGTGGTCTTGCTAATATTAAAGACAAGGCAAACCCACAGCCATTTTAAAAGGTGGCGGTGGCGTGGCCGGCTCTTAGGAATACGCTGCCTCTCTCCTGAAAGCAAAAGAAGATTGAACACAAATGCACGCAGCACGGGAAGCAAACGGGAGAAATTAAAAGTCTAAGTGCAGTTGCAGAGCCATGACCTCATCGGGATTACAGACATGGTGGGACAGCTCGCTTTACTGGAGTGATAGATGGGTGCAGGCTTTTTTTGGAGAGATTTAAAACTTGACTGAACAAAGCCCTGGGCAACCTGTTCTGCCTGGACTTGCTTTGAACAGGGGGTTGGACCACTGACCTCTGGAGGTTCCCGCCCCCCGCTACATCCTAGGAACTTACAAGGAAAATGAAATTGTGATGATTCTGTTGAGTTTATAATATTTTAACACCAAGCCATGCCTGTGCAACTGTGATTGTGGCTTTGTGTGTGTGTGTGTGTGTGTGCATGTAATTCTTTGTAGGAAAATCATGCTCAACCTTTGCTAAGGAAAAAGCCCAAAACACTAATCTCAACAGAAAACTTCATAAATAGCTATTGCACAGCATTTCAGGGGGCTTTAAAACTAAAAAGAGCCTGGAAGACTGTATCATAACACTGCCAAAAAAAACAGAGGTAAAACATGACAGTGTGATATTCTTTCTCAATAGATTACATTTTAAACTGACACACTCTGAGGTTATTTACCTGCAAACTCCCTGTCAGTTCTTTCTGCAGTGAACGCTTAAGCATGTAATTTTGGGTAGGTAACTTGCATGTTTTTCACATGGCAACATTTTACGTAGCATCTTTGGCTTACCTTCCTCATGAAACCACAATCAGAAGAACTTCAAGGCATAGTGGAAAAACTAGTTAATATTTAACACAGCTCTTGGGATTATGGCATCATTTCACAGATGAGCAAGAGGAGGGCTCCGACATCTCCTTTAAGAAGAACTGCCTGATTTCTGGGTGCCCATCCCTGGGCTTTGGGGGATTGTGAGCCCTAACAAGCTTCTGCAATACAGGTTCTGCAAACTGGCTATTAATTTATGATACATTCAAAGAACTCTTAGTCTTGCAAACCATCACTCAGTAGGGTCTTTTTTTTTTTTTTTTTAAATAAAACCAAAACCCCACAAATGCACTTGCGTGCCCCTTTAAGAATATTGCAGTGGGATGCTTACAGTCAATGAAATAAAAATGTGAGATTTTGGGGGTTCTGATGAGTTACTAAAGATACAAGATGTCCAATTACACAAGACACTAAACTTTGCATAGGATTAACAAACATGGTGAACTGCTCAGCTTCACATCCTATGAAATCTATGCAATCCCTGCAAATAATGTTAAATAGTATGTTTTGCCTTCTTTCCTTAGATCTTTACAAATAATTATTTGGATTTTAATTTAATATTTTGGAAAGCAGGAACCTCTGCCAGGAATACAGTACTTCACTTCATAATCCTGATCTAAATCATCATTCACTCAAATGAAACAAACAAAAACTCCAGGTTCTCTCAGCTGTTCAGCAACCACTACCTTGACTTTCATGCTACAATTTGATTAATGTTCTAGTTCTGCAACTCACATCACTGACAGGAGCTAGATTTCTGCTACCAAAAAAATTAGCATAAAAGGATATGTCTTAACATATACTAAAAAAGAAAAAAAAAAAAAAAAGACCAAGCAGTGCATGCTTTTGTGGTTAAATTCCCGTGACATTTCTATAATCTTGTTATTACAGTCTGTAAGAAAAAAGAAAAAAAAGCCTGTAAAGGTACCCAGATACCAATTAGCAATGCCATGTTTAAGTATCTATTTGTTACTTGGAAGCTGGCCATTTCTGTACCGTGCAGTGAGTTTGAACTGAAGTTAAATATAAAAAATAGTAGGAATTATCAAATCAACACACAGGTATGTAAAACCAGCTAGACCAAAGGGGATTACATGCTGCAACTCCTCCATTACTAATAAGGGATTGCAAAATTGATAATACCAAGCAGAAAACTCCCCTACAAGTCGACCTCACCATCTGGCTTATCTCAAACCCAAAGGGAATTAAACAATGAAAGATAATAATTTTCCAAGTGATGCAGCAGTGCAGAGTGGAGAACAAGAACCAGCCACAGCCTAGAGACTAATGTTTGTGAAGCATTTTATAGCACCATGCTTTATATTTTCCTGCAAACATCAAGCCTTAGGGAAGTACTACAATTAACATTGTCTTAGAAATGAAGAAATTTGAAGCACACTAGTCATTTCCTCAAAGAAACCGAATCATTAACTAAGTGAATGACACAGCTCAGAATTATCCATTTCTAGAATTGATGTCTGAATCATGAAAATACACTTCAACAGAAGTTTCTGTACTCTGCTCCAACTTAGTGAAGCTTTTGAACTTCCAAATGAATTAAATTCTACATGATGATGCTGCATTAATAGAATTTTAATTATACAGTTTTAAATTACTTCATCTAATCAATTACCTACTTATACTGTTTGTGATGAATTTAAGACAAACTGGAAACAAGTAAAAATCCAGGACATGCATTTAAAATTCTTAAATAGTCCATTTTATCAGAAGACACTGAGACTATAAAACTTCCTTACTCTATGCCTCAAGATTAGCCATATATGAAAAAGCTACACTTAATAAAATATATGATTGCGAGTGTGCAGTATACTGAGAATATAAGCACCATTCAGTTTTGCCTTGTCAGCCAACTGCTAAGCATTCCTGGCTAGAAAGAAATGTCATAGAATCATAGAATGGTTTAGGTTGGAAGGGACCTTAAAGACCATCGAGTTCTGATCCCCCCTGCCGTGGGCAGGGACACCTCCCACCAGACCAGGTTGCTCACAGCCCCATCCAGCCTGGCCTTGAACATCTCCAGGGATGGGGCATCCACAGCTTCCCTGGGCAACCTGTGCCAGTGCCTCACCACCCTCAGAGCGAAAAATTTCTGCCTAATATCTATTCTAAATCTACCCTCTTCCAGTTCGAAGCCATTACCCCTCGTCCCATCACTACATGCCCTTGCAAACAGTCCCTCTGCAGCCTTCTTGTAGGCCCCCTTCAGATACTGGAAAGCTGCAATAAGGTCTCCCCAGAGCCTTCTCTTCTCCAGGCTGAACAACTCTCTCAGCCTGTCCTCAGAGGAGAGGTGCTTCAGCCCTCTGATCATATTTGTGGCCCTCCTCTGGAACCACTCCAACAGGTCCATGTCCTTCTTATGCTGAGGGCTCCAGAGCTGGACACAGTACTCCAGGTGGGGTCTCACCAGAGCGGAGCAGAGGGGCAGAATCACCTCCCTTGATCTGCTGGCCACGCTTCTTTTGATGCAGCCCAGGATACGGTTGGCCTTCTAGGCTGCGAGCACACATTGCCTGCTCATGTTGAGTTTCCTCATCAACCAACACCCCCAACTCCTTCTCCTTGGGGCTGCTCTCAATCCATTCTCCACCCAGTCTGTATTTGTGCACAGGATTGTCCCAGCCTACGTGCAGAACCTTGCACTTGGTGTTGTTGAACTTCATGAGGTTTGCACAGGCCCATCTCTCAAGCCTGTCCAGGTCCCTCTGGATGGCATCCATTCCCTCCAGCGTGTCGACCGCTCCGCACAGCTTGGTGGTGTTGGCAAACTTGCTGAGGGTGCACTTCATCCTAACATCCACTTCGCCAACAAAGATGTTAAACAGCACCTGACCCAGTACAGCAGTGCAGAGTGGAGGACAAGAACCAGCCACAGCCTAGAGACTAATGTTTATGAAGCATTTTATAGCACCATGCTTTATATTTTCTTGCAAACATCAAGCCTTAGGGAACTGCTACAATTAACATTGTCTCAGAAATGATGCCATTTGAAGCATACTAGCATATATGCAACATTTAGTTATCACACTTGCCTACTGTAGGCTTTTCCCATGTTTCTCTGATACAAATATTACTGGTCATGAGACAGAACAGCGAGATGGACCACTGCTCAGCTGGACCATAGAACTTGCCAAGTTTTCTTTCACCATCTCTTTTTCATTAATATACTTTTAAAATATGCATATCTCTAAAAATGCAAACCGCAAAATACTATAAAATCATTATAGTTACACAGGCATGACTTGGTATTAAAATATAAACTTCACAGAATCATTACAATTTCATTTTCCTTGTCAGTTCCTAGGATGCATCATGCAGCAGTTGCACATAATTATAAGAGGGTTTTAGCTTCTGAGCACTGTTTTCATCACGGTTGCCTGCTTTCCTGAACAATTTAAAATGTCATCAGCCATTAAAATACAACCAGATTAATCAAGGTGTCCTTGGATAGTTATCACATGAAGTCTGCACATACGTTAGCATAAACTTTCTTTCTACAAAATGTATGTAATTCCCTCAAGTCAGATAAGATAGGATATGCTCTAAGGCATAGCAATGCTTGAATGAATGTAAATCCTTCCTACTTTTTGTTGTCACAATAGAAACAGAAGCTCTTCTGCCAAACTCTAAGAAAGAATCACCATCAGCAGCAGATTTCAGTACATATTCATTTTGAGTTCTCAAAAATCAAATGAAATAAATAGTGCTTACCTACGTAGAAATGTATCCTTCTATTAAAATTAATTTGTGTTTTTCATAGGAAAAAAAGCTATAGGAAAGTACATATCCTCATTTTGGATTTGAAATAAATCCTCTACATATCTATGCAACCTAGAATCAAAATTAATAGGCTTCTAGGTTCACATAAAGAAGCTCTGCTCTGAAACAGGCTTGTAGTTTATGTGCAGTCAATTGGCCAGAGCTGGAACTTGCACATGAGAGGCAGAACAAAAGATCACCGAGCACAAGATGGAAAACAGAATGAGAGGTAAAAAGCAAAAAACACAACCCACATTTGCACAGACTGGACTGCATAACAAGCTCAGCTGGTGTGAATTACCATCAAAGCTCCTCCAACATCAGTGAAGCTGTGCCAATTTAGACCAGATGAGATCTAAGCTGTCATTAGCCAAATGGCAAAAAAAAAAAAAAAAAAAAAAAAAAAAAAAAAGGCCCAGTTCTTATTTATTTCAATTTCCACGCACGTGCACACAAAAATATATCATTGGCTTCACCGCTGTTATTCCTAGTTTCCCACAGCATAAGAAGAAGAATCAGAAGTACTGTTTTTCCACAGGTTTGCTCACAAACATCTATTGACTGCATATCCGCTTGAGCTATCCAATAGTATCCTGTAACAACATTTCAGATCAGGTTAAATTCACTTTATTTCAGATTTCTTAAAAACCCCAGAAAGACAGGCCAAGCAAAGCAGGAAGATTTCTGCCAAGCTGCAATTTTCATTAGAAGCCATATGACTGGCTTTGGAAAACTTCACCCTTAAAGAAGTAAAAAACATTCAAGGCTTGTAAGCACACAGAGCAAACCAAGAAGAGCAGAAACCAGCCAGTGCCAACCTCTTCCCCAACATGGAGAGATGGAAGAAAGTTTGGACCAGCATCTGTGCTTTGTCACTCCCCAACTTCTTGACAGACAGAGGGGTCCAGCCATCACACAGTTCTGCACAGCTGACATTAACCTCATCACAGCATGGTGAGGAAGCCGAATTCAGTAAAATTGGTAGTCACATTGTTCATTCCTTGTTTTAGCTTTAGTCAATATTTACAATATGTTTAGACAATCCTTTCAGGTGAACAGAATAGCCCTTTCCTCTCCCTGTTTTGCTGCCAGAGAAACTGCAAGGATGTCTATGTGGCGTACCAAGGCTAAAGGTACACAGGCCGCTTTTTGAACAAGCTAATTCAGCTGCCAATTCTGGTCTAGTCGGGTCAATAGGAAACTCCAGGAAGAACAATTTATCCCAGTTCTTTCTTGCTGAGGTAAACCAGCCAACTCTGCTACAGCTAGTCTGTTTGTGGCAAACATATCTTGAGGATTTACTTATCTGCCAAGATAGCAGAACGCACCTGCTTCTTTCAGTGACCCAAAAACTGGTGTTCTCGTCCCCAATGTTCTGCTCCTACCACTAATCTCAAGATAAACTCATCACTGTCAGTTTTATTAGACCAGCTTAAATTGGCAACTCTGCCAGCTATTACCACAGAATCATAATTACGCACTGATCCTTGGAAATATTTGACCTCAAGATTCACATAGTCACACAGACATGCTATGACAGGAAAACTGCAAAGTCTGCCTGTATCGATCTTTCCTCTCTTTGAATCCACATAGTTCAAGTGAGAAAGGAAGGTGAATTTACACACCTGCACATCAAGCAATGCACACAAATAATTACAAAGATGTACTGTTCTCTGCCTTTAAACTGCTCTGTATTCTCTGACCATGAAGACTGCCTGAAAAACCCAACGGCTACCAGAATAAAATCTGGACAAACAACTTCCAAGAGACTACATGGAATATCTCCTACTCCTCCCAGCTACCACTGAAAAGAGAAGGTACAAATTCTGTGTTTCATATGCATTATAAAGTTACTCTGCCAACCCAAACTATTCCGTGATTCTGTATGTGCCAAAAAGGAACAAAGTACTAGGAGATGATTAGAGCAAAAAGAATGGTAAGTTGCAGGAAGAGCGCTAATGATATCAAGTTTGATACTGTTTGATTGAGCCAAGAATCATACACTGGGGTCCTCAATATCACTAGGGAGCTCTTCTCTGCATTTGCCATTGTTGACAGGTTTGCTTTAACACTTCTACAAATTTGATCTAAAAGATTAATAAAAAGTTAGAAAAGTGAAAATTATCAATAAACATTTAAAAGTACCCCAAAAGCTTACAGTGGTCTCTTAAGGTAGCATAAGCATAGGTTTCACTGGTGAAATAAAGGCACAAGGCTATCACTCAGGTTGTTAAATGGTGCCTGTCAAAAAAAAGCCAGGTCTGATTATTTCAACAATAGCAGCCAAATCCATCTGGTGCTCAGTGACCATCCAGAAAGCACTTACAAGCTTCAAAGGACTGAGTTACTGTGGCACATCCTGAAGATATATACATGAAATCATTACTAATAAATTTTTATTTTGTAAGAAGTTTTCTTTGGCCTTCTACCTTAAAGCTCAAGCAAGCGACAACAACGTTTTTTTGATGAATTCAGAGCAAAACAATGCTAGGGGGCTACTTCTGAAGCCAACGGTAAACACTGCACCCAGAGCCATCCTGGTTCTAATTTTGTGAGATTTGATTTTACTGTTCAATAAATTGTCTTCCAACAGCTGTGCTTTGGGGGAGCACAGACACAACAAAAAGCAGCTGCACATGGCAGCAGCTCTGGTTTCATATGCCTGATGGTTTCAAAATTCAGCAAATGTTTACTTTTGGGCATTGGCTCAGCTACAGTCCTGCAATTAGAAGTGCCCAGCAACCGTGCATCACTGAAACTGATGATGCTCTGAGAAGGGGAACTGCAGAGACCTTGCAGGAGTAGAATGATAATGATTTAATTATCACGCACAATAGCAGAACTAATCACAGTGGAACATACAAATATCAAAGCACCAAAGGAAAGAATGCTCTGAAGAACCTCTTTGCAACACACGAAATCAGAGAATGGTTGAGGTGGAAAGGGACCTCTTGAGATCATCTAGTCCAATCCCCCTGGCTCAAGCAGGGCCAGCTAGAGCCAGTTGCCCAGGGCTGGATCCAACTGGGCTTTCAGTATCTCCACAGATGGAGTGACACAGGTCAATAATCTCCAGCTGAATTGACCAGGACACCTTGTCTTCCTTTTTGTTTTTTCCCTTTTCTTTCCTTCCTTTTTTTTTTTTTTTAAGTAACAGTGAATAAGGCAAAAAATTCAAAACCTTGAAAAAGACTGCGTTTTATATGGTCGTTGAAAACCGTAAGTCTCAGAGCAATTCCTGCCTTGTGAAAATGAGATGGGAAAATATATCCACAAAAGCCACTGTTCTGGATTGTAACAAACACAACGGACACACAATTTGAAAATAATGAATGGCAATGTAAAAACCAAGAAAGTTGACTTCCATGAGTAACATACACACACTGTCAGATAAAGCCTCAAATCCTTCCCAAGGATCTTCAGCTATTTGGGATTCCAGATGGACAAGACAAAGTGATCAGTCCTCTCCATGGATCCTGTCTGACATCTTAAGATTTTCATTTTTAAGAAAAGATCCTTTAAGCAATAAGAAAGCCTGTAACACCTTCATTATTTAGGAACTCTAAAAAACATTCCAATAGGAGGGCAATACAGAATTTTTCGTCTTTACAAAAGACCTCAATAGCAGCCAAAAGCAAAGTATTACTCTACGTGACATCCAGCTGCTCTTCCACATCAACACAAAAGAAGAGAAGAGAATATTTTTAATCTGTCCATCCTGGCAGAAAACACACAAGCTAATGTTTCAAAAGAATAAACAACATCTGTTTTGGATGGAGTAGACTGAGAAAAAAATCATAAGCCAACCTGCAGATAACCTAAGTACACGAATTTATAAGAGACCATGATAAATGCTTGCTGATTATTTGCTTAATACATCTGGAATGTATTTCCTCATTTATGCAATAGGATGGTGGGGTTTTTTCCTCACAAAGAAAGATCCTCCACTGGGACTCATAAAGGCAGTAATATTTTAGGAAGTTACTATTACACTAAGAATAGTAGAGATTGTCTTGCATTTTCTTGTTCACAGCTTTATAATTAACAAAGTAAAAATGTAGGCTGTTATGTTTGATGAAAGTTTCCCCAGAGAGATCAAATAATCTAAAGCAGCAACAGCTTTCTATAATTCTGAATATAATTATGAGAGTGAATTTCTTTTTATGGTGTAAACAGTCATAGTTAAGTAGATGGGTGTTGGTGGTTGCCACTTGCCTTCCTAAGGGCACTCGCAAGAAAGTCAAGTTGCTCTGCCACATCTTAGGACAGTTACTAAAGTATTACTGTTAATTCATGCCATATTAATAAATGCATGTTTATAGGTAGGGGCACTTTATCATTGACATTACAATGCTGAATCTGGAATCTGTATTGCAAATTTAACGGCAGATCATCAGAATAACAAGGACTGAATAAACCCCTCCACAGAAACACAGTATTTCCAAAATTTGGCCCTTCTTAATGCAAAAAAACTCAAGCCAATAGAATTCCTGCTATGCTTAGTGCGGTTGACTGTGTGATTGCATATATATAACAATGCGCATTTGTATGTTTACATAGAGATACATAGACAGATGTGTATACAGCACACAAAGACACACCATCTTTCTGAAATAATATTTTCGGAGTTATAAAGAAAAAGCTTTTTCAGCCCAAAGGGCTGATAAGAACTAAGCATGCTGATGAAACACACAACTTCCACTTGAGGGCAAGGCTTAGTAGAGATAGCCTAGAAAATAATGGTACAGTACAATAGCTGGAAGGAACAGCATGAAGTATAATACCAAGAGAGGAGAGACAACACACACCTCCTCCATTTGCTGGTGGCCTAAAAGAATGCTAAACCAGACCATGCCACAGGCCTTCAAGGTATGAATTGCAACCGCTACAAAGCAAGAAAGTAGTGCCAGCATTTTCCTCTCAGTGCTGCAGGGGCATATGCTCCTACAACACACAGGACCAACATCAAAGACACCCAACATCTGCTATGGTTGCAGATACCACAGAAGCTCCTCTCAGCCTGTAGCTCCTCAACAAGATTAAATTTTCTATCTTAGTCACATACAGCTGAAAAGCTCTTTTTTTCACTACTACAACTACCTCTTGCAGAGAAAAATCCTCCTGCACAAATAATTTCTATGCTCTGAACACCCTTCCACCTTGAAATTTCATCACCTGCCCTTCTGCTGACTCCTGCACTTTCTCTCTCAGGATCCACCTTGCCTGAAACCAAACTGCTGTCTAGAGAAAGGTGGTGGCTGTTAACAGCACGTGGTGGAAACACAAGCATTAGATAGCCGTACATCAACATTTCTTATTTTGCTTGGTTCCCTCCTCTTTGGCAAACAGGTACAATGAGGAAATTGGGCATAGATAGTTAACTTCTTTTTGATGATGTAACATGACAACTATTAAGACCTCCAGGATTTTCAAACATATACAAACCTTTCTTCACTCACTCTGTTACACATTATCCCCACAAACATGCATACAGCTTAGCAGTATACTTTTTTAAAAGTATTACAATATCTAGATACATGAGCAGATTTCAAAAAAAGATAAACCACCTCCTGTTCTCATTGTTTTCAAGGAAGTTTTGGTATCCGGCCCCTCGGAAAGAAGAATCTTTGCATTAAGAGCACCAGCAGTAGGAATCAAAGAGTGATCTCTACCTCTTTTAAGTACCAATACCTATGAAATCAAGAGCACATAAGAAGGAGGTGTAACTGGAGCCCTGCGGTGACATGCGTCCAATAACGTCCAATGTGCTTGCACTGCCGTTGCCACTACAACAGTTGCTCACCGATCAAGGTTATCGCCATGCAACAGGCAAAAAATGCAAGTTGTTCCATGAGTTTCTTCTGTTGGAAATGAAGGAAACATGTATGGTTCTGTTCATTTTTCCTTCTGTGAGTCTTGTTTGGGAATCAGCTGTAAAAACACAACTGCCTGAGCACTCCCTCATGATTTAATCAGCTTTTAGCAGAATTTGATTACATGCCTAAATATAAGCATTTCTGATACAGTCAGGCATGAAACAATCCCGACCAGAAGAGAGGCGGCAGGAAACCCTAGGAAACAGTAATGATATTGGGCAGAAAAATCAGAGAATATGGTAAAGCAAGGCAGTCGGATTCTACCTTGATCTTACTCTTTAGACCAAATGTCGGATTCTACCTTGATCTTACTCTTCAGACCAAATGCCAGGGGTAAGGAGAAGAAAGGTCTACACTCTCATAAGCATCACCTTACTCACTCTGTTTTTCTGTCGCGCAAATCCTCTGTTGTCCCTGAGATTCATTCAGGGCAGTGACCACAGAGGAGGGTGCATCTATCATGCAAGGAAGTACTGGTGTTTGCAAACAGTCTTTTGTGGATCCCAAAGATCACCCATTCGAGGGTCTCTGCTCCCCAAGTACTCTAGAAGAAATACATTGAAGCTTCAGATACTGTTTTGTTCTGCATAAGAATATACTTAGAGGAGAAAATAAAAAAAGCAACTAAGGTAAGTGATCATCAGGTTTGCACTTTTTTATTTAATAAGGAATATCTGTGAGCAAAACTTTTCATTGTGGCACAGTGTTCTTGCATCGTGTGTGAATGTGTCACTGCATGCAGTTATGCTTCTGAAACAGCATGAATAAGTAACACGAGGAGAACATGGGATTCAGCAAACACCTAAGGAAATTCTGATTCACCTGGGAAGGAACTATGCTACACTGAAAAGCACAATTATGCATTTTGTCTTAATTAAATATGCTCTCAATAGTATAACAGAAAGTGTCTATGCTCTTTTCTTGGCTGTGGCTGTACACATAGTACAGAGCTTATAACTAATATGCTCTACCTGCCAAGTATAAAGTTCAGTACATTTTGGTCTTTTTGTTAACCTGTTATTCACAATTATGCTAGTTTTGAAGCATTTACCATGTACAAAATGCAGCAGCTGAAAAATATCCACATTCAGTGGTCATTCATACATTCAGTCATCCAACAATTTGAGCACATTCAGCAGAATACATGAATGTGTACATATATTTAATTAGAACATGCAGAAGTTTTGTATATAAAGAATTGATAAGAGGAGGATTGAAATCTTTCTGAAACCTTCAGGGTTTTTTTTTTCCCCGACACTATAACGTAGCTAATATATTATACACATTTCAGCCAATATTTATGTGAAAAACTGACAAATGCCATCTTGGTAGGATTCAAGAAATGATTTTGCTATTTCAGCATCCTATAAAACTGTCATACGATACCAATTCTGTCAATCAATAGTGTCAAATTTTGAAAGCATCTCTTTGTTCTGACTGGTTAGTACTACTGCATTTTACAGAAAAATGTTAGCCAGGTCAGATTTCAAAGATGACCGGCTCTTAAGATAATCTGAAATTTCAAGCAGCAGAGAACAGAGACCATTAAAGAGTGTAGCCTGCAAAATAAAATCCTTTGTTGAGAATTCAAAGCCTTTTTTCAGTAGGAAAAAAATACAAAAGCATACATTCTTTAAATATACATTTAGCCTCTTGGCCTTACTCCACAAAGCTGCTCTTCAGCACCAAGAGCACAGCCAATAATTTGTTGTTACAGCCTGACTTTCCTGATACCATTTTGCTTTTAACTTCTAAAAGGGTTTTAAATGCAGTCTGTTCCATTTTTGGAACATAATTACTAAAAATAGCCTTCATCAGCATTAGATAACAACGGGGGGGGGGGGGGGGGGGGGGGGGAGAACGGGACAACGGTTGGGACAGATAATCAAAAATTCAAAAGAAACAGATCTGTAAATTTTGGACATTGACTGAGAAACAGTGCAGCTGATCCATCAATGATGTCTGAAGAAAGGTGCCTGAGAAGAAATATCAATTTCAGAATCAGTTGAAAACAGTTTTTGTAATTATGCATAATCATAAACATGTAACTAACAAAACAACATTCTGTATACAAAGGCATGGCCAGCTAAGGTACAGAAAGATAAGGAAAAAAAAAAATTAGCCAATTAACATCAAGATATAACATGTCGTTCTCCTTTTTCCACCAAATATCCATGCTGTGTTGCCTTCTCTGAAAGTAGAGAGCAACATATCCAAGGCATTTTCATGCTTTCTTAATTAACATTGCCTAAATTCTTAATTTCTAGCCCTGACAAAGTGCTGTTTAAATTACTTGTCGACTGGATAGAAATGATGACACCTATCACATTTGAAGGTCCCTTTCACCCCCTCTGCCAGCTATGTGCACTAGAGCAGGTCTCCCTAAGTAATCCTCAGTACGTAATGGAGAAACATCTTCCCAATGCCAGGAACTATAATCTAGGAGCAAAAAAACCACTAGCCCTCAGAATTTACTCTGTTGTAAATTATGACTGTAATTTTTAATTATATAGATAGATAAAATGAAATAAAACTATGCCAAAGTGATAGGTTATTTTGAACAACTATCCTTATCTGGTCCTCTACTAAAATCTTAACCCTTAATAGTTGCTATAAGTTAATTGTCAGAGTGTGGGTCAGCACTCCACTAAGCTGCTTCTTTCAAGGGCAGTAGAGAAATGGGTCATCCGTCCTTTTTCTTTTCATTTTTTTTCCCTGATACTATCAACTTTTTTCCTGCTGGTATCACCCACCTTTACCTCCAGACATACATCTTGCAAAATTGAGGATGGTGGTTAAACATCTTCCAGTCAACCCACTTCCGAGCCTGAAACTAAGACAATGCAATTTGACTGAATAAAATCAGAACTCTGGGAGTGATGAAAAAGTCAAAGTTCAAATAACTCCTAAAGAGCACCTCCATGAGCAGACAGATCACACATGTCCTGGGGGTCCCTTCCTATTAAACAGATTATCCTCTATTCCTCAATGCTGTCTCCTTCACAGAACGGCTGTAGTGGGAAGAGACCTCTGGAGATTGTCTGGTCCAACCAGAGAGTTGGGCAGAAAAAAACCTGATGAAGTTCAACAAAGACAAGTGTAGGGTACTGCATCTGGGGAGGAATAACCCCATGCATCAGTACAGGTTGGGGGCTGACCTCCTGGAGAGCAGCTGTGTGGAAAGGGACCTGGGAGTCCTGGTGGACAACAGGATGACTGTGAGCCAGCAATGTGCCCTGGTGGCCAAGAAGGCCAATGGCATCCTGGGTGGCATCAAGAAGAGTGTGGCCAGTAGGCTGAGGGAGGTCATCCTCCCCCTCTACTCTGCCCTGGTGAGGCCGCATCTGGAGTACTGTGTCCAGTTCTGGGCTCCCCGGTTCAAGAAGGACAGGGAACTGCTGGAGAGGATCCAGCAAAGGGCTACAAAGATGATTAGGGGATTGGAACATCTTTCTTACGAGGAAAGGCTCAGGGACTTGGGTCTTTTTAGTCTAGAAAAAAGAAGACTCAGGGGGGATCTTATCAATACTTATAAATACTTAAGGGGAGAGTGCCACGTAGATGAAAAGAGTCTTTTTTCAGTTGTGCCCAGTGATAGGACTAGAGGTAACGGGCACAAACTTGAGCACAGGACGTTCCATCTTAACATGAGGAGGAACTTCTTTACTCTGAGGGTGGCAGAGCACTGGCACAGGCTGCCCAGAGAGGTTGTGGAGTCTCCCACACTGGAGACATTCAAAACCCGCCTGGACGCCGTCCTGTGCAACCTGCTGTAGGTGTCCCTGCTGTGGCAGGGGGGTTGGACTAGATGATCTCCAGAGGTCCCTTCCAACCCTGACGATGCTGTGATACTATGATAACCCTTCCTACTCAAACAAGGGTCAATTAGAGCAGGATAGTCAGGACCATGTTGTACAGTTGGGTTTTTAGTACCTCCAAGGATAGAGACATCACAACACCCCCAGGGAAGCCGTTCTAGTGTTCAACCACCCTCACAGTAAAAAAGTTTTTTCTTATGTCTTATGTTGATAAAGAATTTCCTGTATTTCAGTTTGGGCCCACTGTCTCCTGCTGTCACTGGGCACTACTGAGAATAGTCTGGCTCTGTCTTCTTTGCTCTTTCCCATCAGGCATTTATATACACTGAGAAGATCCCCCTGAGCATTCTTTCTTCTCAAGGGCCCCCCCTTGTACGACAGACGCTCCAAGTCCTTAATCACTTCTGTGGCCCTTCGCTGGATGCGCACCAGCATGTCCATCTCTCTCTTGTACTAGGGAGTCCAGGACAGGACAAAAATCTCCAGATGTGTCTCACCAGTGCTGAGCAGAGAACAAGGATCATCTCCCTTGACCTGCTGACACAACCCGTTTTAATGCAGCCCAGGAAGCTGTTGGCCTTCTCTGCAGCAAGGGTGCATTGCTGGCTCACAGACAGCATATTGCCCACCCAACCTTTGGACAATAAACAGACAGCCCAAGATGCAAACTGTATCTTTCCCTGTCTCTCCTGCAACTGATCTCATCCTTTCTCTCAAAGATCTTGTGTGCATTTCAAACAAAATGAAGTGCTGCGTTTCTCCAAGATGATTTTGCTGCACGTGGAGCTGAATGGCACTCTTTATTCCTTCCTAAATTAACCTAACCTTAAATATCCCTGGTCTTTGGACTGTAGTATCTAATCTTATCACCTGGGATGGCTCTTGGCATAGCACCTCTTGTATAATGAGACTGAGCTAGCAGTCACACAAAAACAAAAGATGGCCCTAAACAGATTTGTGATAGTTCTTCAGTCAAAGGGTGTTTCACATATTTCCTAAACTCAACACCTGTCAGGAATGTAACAAGACTCACTTTGCCAAGGTTACTTATTTTTTCATAATACACTATATAGTCAACACAGAAAATGCAAGACAGGCAACAAAGAAGAAAGTCAGAATTTGACACTGCCTGTGACAAGCATGAAACATTCAAAACCAGAAGCTGTCTTCTTCCAGCATGAAGCTTGAGAAAGAGGTCCTGATTATTGCTTACTGGTAGAGTTTTTTTCTTCACAAATGTGACATCACATATTAACATCCTAAATAGCTCCCAGCAGTTTGGCAGAAGGCATGCCTACCAATACATGAAATCACCACAACTTGGGCTGCATCAAGGAGACATCCCAAAAGTATGCTAGCCCACTGTGAAGAATAAGCCGCTTGGAATTGCTACTGGGTCAATTCATGTAGAGAGACAAAAATACAAAGATTAATAAAGAGAATAATCCATGCTGTCTAGGTAAACACAGAAACACTGGAATAGGAACAAGCAGAATTGCAAATACATGAAACAATAAAACAGACTTAATTCTGTCTGGCAATTCAACTTCATCTTTTGGTGTCAGAACAAGATTTCTCCTGTACTCCTAAAGCTGAGGGCTTATTCTAGCAAGCATTCTTGCTGATGAACACTGCTTTGGAAAACCATGCCTTGTTCTGGTTATAGTCGATGATATACACCCTTATTGAAAGAACTATGGAAAACAAATAGAAGATCAAAGGAAATCTTTGACATCTTTATGATTGTCTTTGGAGTTTCAGAGCATGCCTCCCTTAATTCCCTACTAACTTTGGAAAGCTCTTAATATAATGATTTTGCTGATGGCAGCATGTGTGAAACTATATTAAGCTTGAAAATACATCTCTTTGATGAATGAAAGAAGACCCTGAAGTGCTAATTCCTCCAGCACTCTTTTCTTCTCATTTACCATTCTTCAAGAAGCTGGCTGAACAGTAGCTAGGAAAAACTGAGTTGTATCACTCTGCGATTCACATTCAGGAAGAGTTTGCAGGATAACAGCTTGCTTTACACGTTCTGATTGTTTTATTAACACAAACTTTTTAAAAATTAAGTATGGGCATTAGAACTCGGCTCCCTTTTCACCATTTCCTGAATTTAGTTACAAAATATAAATACTGTATGTGGGCTTTCTTCAGTCTGGGGGTTTCTTTGGAACTCCAGTCCTTTGCCAGTACAAAGGTAACTTCTTTTGCTTGTGGCAATGCTTTATAAAGGACACCATCTGGAAAACTGAAAGTTGCACCTACCACTTTGTATCACTATTACACGCGGGAGTTCTGGGCTACAAAAAGACAAAGACCTGTTCAGAAGAACTACTAAAATGGGAGTGAAGAGCGCAGTCTGTCCCAAACTCGGTTTCACTCATCACCAAGACAAAGCCCAATCTAGCACAGCAAGACAAACAAACAGCAGCTACTGTGCATTCTTTCTCTGAGAGATAAGGCAACTATTGCAGCCTCCTCTGCTCAACAGCTACATAAATCTAAGTCATTAAGGAGTTTAGAACATTCCTTTCTGTGGCAGTTTTTAGTTTTGATTCTCTTCAGTTAAGAAAAAAGAAAACCCCACAACAGGCAGATGCAAATGAGGAAACCTCAGTCCCTTCATTTCTGAAGGAAGAGAATAAGAATGGGAAGAAAAAAAATCAGAGTAATCTTCTGAAAAAACGCTGTTCATTTCAAATGAAACAGCCCCTCTATGTTCAGCAAATTCATCACAACTTCTCTGCTCAAACTGTCCATTTAGAGCTGGCAACCTTCTTTCTACTGGGAAGCTACAAGGAGCCTGCTTGTTAAATCCTCCCTACAACATACTCCTTGTCCTTTTTTACTGTAACCAAAGCCCAGAATGACAATTTTGGATGCAGGACACACGTTAAAACACATCTTGCAGCGTGTACACACAGTTTCATGTATATGGCTCAGGCTTTACTCCTTCACAGCTTTTATTCTTGGGATTGAGCTTTGCTTCTAAAGAGCAGAGGATCAAGGATGAATAGATCCTAGTTCTAGAAACATTTCAGTAGAGTAAGAACTAAGCTGTTTCAAATCTCTAATCCGGAAAAAAAAAGAAAATGTTTTTGTATGCTGGCAGCTCACTTAGTTTCATCAAGTCTTTCCATATTTAGCAGAATTGTTTGTTTTTTATCCCCTAGATTCTGACATGAGAATCTACGGCTTTCAGAGGTTTAAAAAGTAATGTTTAACTCTTGTGGCAATGTAAAAATACGGCTTAGAAGCAGAACCAAAGAAAACCAAACCCACACCTAGCATTTTAAAGCTTCTTTTTTAAAATGCTTGGCATCATCTGTGATGTCTTTGACTACAACTAGCACTGTCTCTCGTGAGAACGAAATCACAGCAAGGAGCTGGAAGCAGCTGTATGACCCAGGCATTAAGCTTCAATTGACAAGTTTCCTCCAAATACTAAAAATTCAAATGTAAATTTTTCAGTACCAATTTTCAGTAGTGAGCAAATTCAGAAACATTTGACACAGATTAAAAATGAGCAATGTGGAAGCTATATGAAATTTAGTATTAAACACACACTCAGCTTTTTAGGTTTTGAAATAAGGAACTAGCAGTGCCAGAGTTCTCTGCACTGAATGGAGGTTTTGAAAACATTAGAGCTGGCTAAATTGCACACTTGGCAAATGGAGAGGGGAGAAAAGAGCAATACACAGAAACACACAGTACTGTGAAGCTACTCCAGATCATGCCATAGACATCACTTCAACAAAGTGGCTGAAATAAGATCCCCTTGCCTCTTCCAGAGGCCTGTCACTGGAACATTTTCCCAAGAAAAGGGACTTTAAGCACACATATGTGACAGTGCAACTTAGTTGCTTCAGGCAGGTCTCAAGAAAATGCTAAATGGCTCTCGAGTGAGCCCAGACATTACCTTCCCTGCTGCTCCAACTCTCAGACCATACAAAGTAAATATTGCATACACTTTGCTAAAAAATGTTTAAGAAAATCCAGATACTGCAGGCAGTTCTTACTGTCTTTATTACTGCAATGGCCTGGTTGAAAGAGATGTCCCATATGGGACTGCAGACCCGTCTTCCTGATCACTTCCATAAACAAACGCTAAGCACTCCAAGGAGGTTACAGCCCAAATAAATGAGAGGAAAGAAGCATTCTTGATCCCAGTTTTCAGATGAAGAATTGAGTCATAAAGCAATATAACACATGGTCCACAAAGACGGTCAGGCCCTTTCTATGTGCCTACGTACTACTGGACAGGCCACAAAGGACAATTTATCTCTTGGTGCTCCATCATCCTCAGCTTTTAAAAAGTGCCTAGGAATTTTCTGAATTTACCTCCCTTTACATGAGCAAAACAGCTCCCACAGCTCCATGGAACCAAGTCTCTTAGGCACAGAGCATCACAACATTCAAATACCTCAGGACAACTTGCCCTAAATGACCTAGACATAGTCACACAAGAAGGCAACAGCAGATCCAAGACTTCCTGACTTCCTACCCACAACACTGCTATGGGGTTTGTGCTATTTCATGGGTAATGTTTTTCACTCTTGCTATATATGTTAAAAATTATCTAGTAAGCTAAGAGGGGACACAGGATATTGAAGATGCCATCACTTAGACGAGCTACAAATCAAACTACTGTTTGTGTCCTTTAAAGATGGTGCATTTCAGAAAAGGTCAGGATAGTATAAAGAAAAATTCACTTTTGCAGCATTACCTTCTGCTTTATTCTTTTGTCATTCTGTGTTTGTCCCACACCATTGACATGTCCTGTTAAATAGCTTCAACACTGCCAAAACACAGCCACAATCAGCAATCTAAGAACAAAACCCCTTGTACTTAGAGAGCATTTTAAGATCTGAAAGGATTATACAAAAAACCTCTTTGCTTATTTCTGTAGCTTTGCTGATTTCGCTGCATGGCAAGGTAGAAAAAAATTCTAAAATAAATATTTCAAAAGCAAGCTAAACTAAAAAGTTAAGTATTCAGTGTTTTACGTTTCAGTTTGTTGCTTTGGAGCTGCTTCTGCTGAGGGTTAAAATCCATAAACATCACTAGAATTACTGCTGATTTCCATGCATGCAAATTGAATAGGTACATTCAAGATTATCTTTGATCCTTCTGTTACTAAACACGACTATCATTTTCATCAAGAACACAAGAATTTCTGGATGTCATTCTGATAGTAGTTTTAACTGCTTACAACCCTGGAAAAAAAAATAATCAGAAAAATAGCAAATTTCCTTTTTGAAAATCAAGCTGCAGTAATTTGGCATATTATTTCTAAATCAGAGTCAACTTTGGCAGGGTATAAGGAAATAGAAGGAAGAAAAGTAATTTGATTCCAAATGCAGCAACATGAAATAAATTACTGGGTGGACAGATCTCTAAATACTGCATTAAAATGTTTACTAATTCTCTATTCTTGGGAAACATACAATGTAGTGACAAAAAAAAAGTTTTCTGTATTTTTTTTTAAGAACATGTAATTCCTCAGATCCAAAACTTAGACAGATTGGTACATCATACTGAGCATTTAAGAGATATTAAGGGAATTGAAAGAATTTTCAATGACGCTAGTGACATTCATTTTCAATGTTAATAACCTATTTACCATGATAGTAGCTTAATAAGCTTTTAACTGGCAGAAATGCAATATGGCATTATTATTAACACTATGAAGAAAAAAGCCCCACAGTTCCTTGTCCTCATCACTCAGATATTTTTAATCTGTATGTCAGGGAGATAATTAGGAGGTATTTTCTCTCCTCTTCCGCCTATGCAGGAAAATTCCAGGCCAGTTTGTTGGGATCTAATATCTACTTGGGCATTGCATCAGGTGCAACCTGTCTGTCATCTTTGCAAAGCTACGTTCCAGAGTAGCCTTTTCTGTCTGTCTTTCACTCTGCCCAAAACCACTGTTATGGTTTGAGAAACCCACAACAATTTATTGTTGTTTAGACAATTATTCTACCACCCAATGACCCCTCCCCACCCAGGAAGGGGAATAGAGAAAAAAACCAAGGAAACCTGGGGACTGAAATACAAACAGATTTAATGGAATAAGACTACATAATTGACATTAATAACACTGAAGAACCAATATTGACCCCAATAGCAATACAAAATATACAAGGACTACACTCAGCAAATTCTATCAGTAGGAAGCTGTGCTCTCCCAGCAGTGGACAGCAAATGTTGGACACTGCCAGTGCTACGGCTTCGGGAGAAAGAGAAATCTTCAGGGGTCCAGCACCGGGGTAAGGAAGTCCTCTGGATCACAGCCATCAAGGCAGAGAGAGAATTTCACAGCAAACTTTCTAATCTATATTGAACATAATGTTCATGGTGTGAAATAATCCTGTTGGCCAGCTTGGGTCAAGTGCCCAGGCCTCGCTTCTCCTCATCCCTGCACCTGGCAAGCTCAAAAACCACAGAGGCCTTGAAACCCCCACACCATAGCTGACTGTAAAGTAAGTATTTTCACAAATTCAGCCACTAGAGTCTTCTAAAAGTGCAGTTTTCCCAGCATTAGAAGAGAAATTAGTCCTGTGTCGCTCAAACCAGGACAACCACAAATACTATATATTACTGCTCTAGTTTACTGACCACATAGGAAGCTCAAGCTATACAAAACAGTAAGTCCAACCTTCTCCACTGGAATTAGAGGGTTCAATTCCTACCAGGTAAAAAGTCCACTTATCTTTCAAAATCTGATCTATGTAATATGACTGGATCCAGTCTCCACTTCTCTTGTGTGACTCGCTCTTACTGCCTTATAAAACTTCTTGCAAAATGAGAAACCACAGGTAGCATCTCCGTAAGACACTACCCACCATCTACTTCACCAACATGGAAAGAATGCTCCATTTTACTCTGGGCAACCTACCACCTCCACCAACTGTCTACAACATCCCTGCCACAAAGAGAAACCACTATACAAATTGCTTCTTTTCTTCATGTGACCAAAAATAACATTTTCCCCTACTTCTTTTGTAGATGCAGCTCAGCACACATACCATGTAGTCAATGCTTGAAGCGTTGTATGCCAAACGCTTCCTTAAACTGAAAAAGAAACATCTTTCCTTGTCCTGTAAGTGCAATCACTTCATTTCACAAAGATGTTTCGCAAGTACTTCAGCAGAGAACTAACACAGGTTCATTCAAACTGAAATTTCAGTAGCCATATCTTAAAATTAAAAACGTCAATCCAGACAACTTTAGAACACTTGTGCATTAAACATTTGTATATCCTATCCACCTGTGCTCTGTACTATTTTAATACTAGAATATTTCTAATTTTTTTTTTCCTTGAAGTTTTAGAGCATAAGTAAGGACATGATGAAAGTTTCCTACTTGGTGAAGCTTGATGTGGAAAGTTTTCTAATTTTTCTGCATCACATTGTTTCAGAACATATTTTAAATGTAACAATATTATTAACAAAAGGTACTCAGCTGACAAATTCCCTTGACCAAGACCACTTGCATATTGCAGAGAGCATCTGAGACAGGCATGATGAGAGCTTCTGGCATCACACTGTTCTTGGGGTGGTACTTCTGCAAGCAAGGGCTTGATTTGGTTTTGGCCTCCCTAAGGAAAACACCATGGCTATAGATTGCTGCCAATTGTTCCCAGGGGGCTGGTGATATACCTAGCCTTGAAATACAAAGCCATTTCGCACAGGTCACTGAGCAGCAACCAGACAGTGATTTTTGGTCACTACCAATCTGGGCCAGATACAGAATGGTGACCTGAAGGTGAAAGGCTCTAGACCCAATTACTAATCCCCCGAGCCACTGACTCCCCTGGCTCCTTATTTGTCATAACTCTGATATTTATCAGAAAATTGAGAGGCATCAGTACAACAAACAGAAAAGGTATTGATATTTCCAATTCCATTTTTAATTACAGAAAATCTCTGGCAAGGTTTCAAGCCCTTTTTGCGCCATAACAAACTGTTACTCCAAGTGCTTGAATTCACACTGAGGAAAGAAAACAAATACAATCAAGTCTGTGACTTTTGATTACGCAGAAAATGAAAAAGGCAAATGCCACACCACAGATGACTGGATGCTGTAGTTTTGTACCTTGCACGGATACATTGCACTGGATCCAAAGTAGTAATGGAAATTCTCTGGGGCATTGGAATTCTTCACTTCTACCACCTATGCTACTCCTTGTCCAACCAGATGTCAGGTTTTCCCATTTTCCTGAAGGAAGGTCTACAGCACATTCTAGAGTAATCTACATTATTCTGTCAAGTCAGAGCTCTATAAAACTCTGCAAGCTATTTTTTGAGGATATCAAAATAGGCCTCAGCTGAGCAGCAGTTTAAATCCTTCCTAACTGCAATAGAATTATTCCAATGATCTATGAAGAGATATGCTATATACCTATGACAAGCCAGTTAAACTACCACAAACCCACTATTAGAGATGTAGGCTTAGGAAAATGAGCCATTACAGTTTTAGGAGTAACTCTACAGCAAGACTTTGCTCAAGGGTCCAAAGAACTTGTCAGTTGCCTCATGGTGAACCAGCAACAACTTCATGCCTTTTAATCCAGGAGGTCCTGATCCCCTGGGGCTCACAGTGGATTCTGGCAGGATCCCCAGACCTCCATGGAGAGGTGCTCGCCAACCCAACCTCAGTTTCATTTCCCTCCTGTTCAAAGAAAGTGGAAGTCAAAGCTCTCTTCTTGAGATGAGCACTGCCTGCACATTGCCAGCACCCCACAGGAGGTAAATGATGCATTAGTCCTCTTACTTCCCCACCCACACAGTGAGCACACATGACTCTTGTTAGGCAGAAAAGTAGGGTCTTCCTACACTTCTCAGACTCACCTCAGAGCAAACAAGCAAAGCAAGGCATCAAAATGACCCGCACAAGAGCATGAGGAGTTCAGATCATTTTTTTGTGGGGAGGTGGGTCTGAAGCTTCTCCTTTCTGGCACTGGAAACTTTCCTCCAGTACTATAGGACAGCAATTCTAGTTCAGACCAGCCACGAAAGATAAAGAAAAAAAACGCAGCAGAAAATGAAAGGCTCTGAAAGTTGTGGCACAGACAGGGAATGAGGAAAGTATCATAGCACCTGAGATGAGATGAGATGAACTAGCAATAACGTGAAAGGGCAGACATAAAAAGGTACCATAAGAGAAGCTAGCACAGCAGGAGGCAACGATATAAATGAATGGATGGGGACAATCAACGGATGTCTAATTGGATTGTCAACCTCCTATTACAGAGATGGGATATGTTATATAAGGCCCTAAACATGAAGTGTTTAAAACTTTAAGACAGAAAGAGACCTAGTAGAGAGATATACCACAGTTTCAGGCACTCTGGGTAAAAAAGAAAAAAAAATATTTCACCACTAAACAAATTACATAAGCACAAGGTTGCAAAAAAGAAAGAAGTATTAACATAAATTGGTTTAGCTGTACAAGATTTATCAAGTTAGAATAAAGTATGTTTTCAGGCTACATTCATTCGGGCTTCAATTATATTGAGAAAGGCACTGAAATAATCAAATTATGAAGCCCCAAAAGCATTTAATAATCACAAAAATGAAGCAGATGCACTAATAAAATTAACACTAATAAACTAGGTCAACACCGAGAAAAAGCAGAGAGTGATGTAGGAGGAAGAGAGCTCCACCCAGAGATGCTCCTCCAGGGTGCCGGCTTTGGCGCTGCACTCCCCACACAGCGCTGTGCAGTAATGACTACAGATGATGCAGCTCTTTGACCTCTTTAACACAGACATTTCTCACACTGTCTCCGTAGAATCTCTGCTTGCTGCAGCTTGCATACATATGGCTCCCTAGTACAGAAACCTGTGAGGAAACGCTCCCTCTACCAGTAGTTTATCAACCCTCAGATTAGGAAAGAGGGCCTTCAAGCCTCCCAGGCTTATCTGCAGTGCACCAGGAGTCTGGAGAGGTGAGCAGAGGACAGTCAGGAACTCGCTGGGTCTCGAGTCACCCCACGATTTGTGGCTCAGCAAGGTAATTTCAGCACCAGGTCTCAGCTTTCCTCGCTCCTGAGTATAAACACCACCTGCTCACCTTGCCTAAAATGATTAGAGATAGAATGAACCTAAATCCAGCTGTGCTGCCCCTTCCTGAAGCTGGGCAACCTTTTGTGCTGATTCCACATTTTGCGCTGACTCCACAAAAATCAAAGGAACAAAAGGGAGTCTTCAAATCGGCAAGACTTTGGCTCCCGGTGTTTTGACACATAAAACACTACATACAATAAACACCGAAGAGTGATGACGAGTGCTAGCCAAACCAGCAAACACAGTGGAGAGCCAGAACGGCTCTGCTCCATCTCAGAATCTGACCCACTCCTGTTATAAAACAGATGCATAAATGATTACAGTGATTATGCAGGGGAGCAAGATTATGCAAGTGCTAAGCACTGCTGTTATAATACAGATACACAAATGAGTATAAAGGGGCCGAGGGATGTGACATTTCTCTTTAGCTTTCTTAAGAGGGCAAAGAAAGTATGACAAGGAGGGGGCTGGATAAACACAGTCAGAGGGAATTATTCAGGCAGGAAAGTCAGAAATCCTGCCTTTCTGCCAGGCACTCCAATGCTCATACTGGGAAAGCTCCAGCACAGCAGCAAAACAGCAGAGGCAGAAGCTCAAAGGCAAGGAACTAAACTGTTCATTAAAACTCAGGATTGCAAAGAGCTGACAAGCATTATAGTGCCGCAGAAGATCAGTCTTCTCAACTTTCTGGCACAGAAATATCAAGAACAACTGCCATTAGAAAAAAGGAGATAAAAAAAAATCAAGGACGGAGGAGCAAAGTCACAGGCCAATTCTGAAGAGCAGGGAGAGGCAGCAGAGATGCACAAAAGCTGTACACTTAAGTATGGTGAATTTGGAAGCTTTCTTAAAAGAAAGTCCCACTGTAACTACAAATACTGTCATTAAAACAGCTACTTTTAAATCCCCCTCCTCAAATGAAGGTTAACACAAGATTGCCAAGGCTCTACGACATCTTTGGATGCAAAAGCAGAGAATTTAGTGATGCGCACAGAAGATAAAGCACTAGCAGAAGCTCCGGCAAGTAATTCTGAAAACCAGGCTGGCTGCAGGCGGGTCTGTCATGTCATACTATTGTGTGCCAGTACAGAGAGAAAAGGTCAGGACAATAATACAATAACCCACCAAAAAACAAACAAACAAGCAGTCATGATCATGTAATTGTTATTAATTCCAAAGCAAAGCACGGCCTTCCCCCTGCAGGTGCTTCAAGCACAGGGTACCTCCTGCTCTTCCCCCTGGGTCTGCACAAGTTTGTGGGTGACTGGCCCTTAACCCAGCTCCACCAGCTTGGTCCAGTTGACAAAGTGTAAACCTATTGCCACACACATCCCAGCCAGGCCAGGCCAGGCCAGGGACCGGCTTGAAGGAAAGGAAAAGTCTGGCAAGGAAAGAAAAGAAACTGCAAGGGTCAGGGACCATTTTAGCTAGCACAACTCGGCCTCAGAGAAGGACGTATCACCAGAGCCTTCAGCTGAAACGTTCCTGAAACTCTCAGGGCAGGAATCACCTTGGTCCTGTGCCAAGGCGGCATGTGGGGCCCAGCTCTCACATGGGTCTTTTAGCAACAGAAGATGATCCCTCTCCCTCCTTTCCTTTCATTATAAGTATTGACGGGTTTTAGGAAAAAGAAATCACTAAGACACTACCCAAAGATTACACAGTATTTACTGGAATTACAGTACATTCCCTCAAAGGGATATGAACCTATGCAGGCAACATAACAGAAGATCAGGAAGATATATTTTAATCCTCACCCAATATTTTCAGTGCTGCTGCTCTTGAAAGCACGTACTCATTGCGTCTTACAGACTGCACAGTCTCGGTCCAATATGCCATTATTATAAATCCACATTTTCAGCTCATTTTTTCCCCCCAGTTTGATGAATGGTTTTAAACCATGCTTAAAATAGCACATGTTTAATATTATACTCTATGCAAAGTCAAATTAAGACACTTGCACACAACTTTGGTAAATTATAAAAAATGGCTTTCCTGTTCTATAAGAATTGCCAAAATTCGCCCAATACTTCCTATCTTGAAAGCCCCCTGTCCCCTGTAGCTTGAGCCTCCAGCCCAACTGACTACTGGTGTGACAGAAACCCTCCTGAGAAAAAGCTCATGGATAAATCAAGAATCAAAGACAATACATTTAACATGAACTCCTACAGTACTGCTTTTACCCAAGCTTTTGAAGATTTTCTTTCCATTCCTCAACTTGCCCAACCAACTAAAAGGTTTGAAAAATCAATGTGACCAAAGACTTTGCCTTGCTGATGTTGAATGCCAGAAGCAAAGCCTGAGGTGAAACACAGATATATGGGAAGATTAGTTTGGACAGGCTTTCTTTTGGCCAGTTTGGTGTATCTCAATTTACTGCTCATATCTTTCTTTTTTTTTTTTTTCCTCATAATGAAGGCTTACATGTCTTGGCTCCAAAAGCTACCAAAGATGCACTCTCAACATGTATAAATATACCTGTAAGCCACTAAGGGCTAGTTTTCTGGAATTTTTTTAGAGGGTGGCATCCTGTTAGTAGATTGCTCATATATCTATTTTTATACTACAAGGTCTTCAGAGAATCTGATTGTCATTTGCGACTGTGTGGTAAGTGCCTAGCAAGGAGTGGGTGCCACCATAAATTTACTAATGTGTCATTATGCATCACTGTCATTATTTATTGTCCTTGCTTCTACAAGTTCAAATAACATCTTGTGTGTAGGACAATGCATTTAGTTCAATTAAAAATCACTAAATCTTTTTTTATTAAGTTTTCAGCTGCCAGCAGTATCAATGGATTTTAGAACATTTGCTCCTCTTAAAAGGACATCTCAAGGATGAACCTAGAAAGGATACACCAATTTTCCTCCATGTGAAAGCTCTGGAGATAAACTTCACACATTCTTCACCAGGCGACAAAAACCAAACATTTCCCCCACCTCCCCCCTGTTAAATTCAATTTTTACAAATATTTTTGGTCCATGGAGGAACAAACAGATTGACAAGGCAGTATCCTTGGCAGATCACCTAACTGAATAGGTGATCAAAAAAAAAAACCCTAACCTAACAAAATATATAGATCGTCTAACCCAAAGGGAGGAAGAGTTACAAGTGGTTTAAGTGAGACCGCACACGTCAGGGATTCACCGATCTCTGGGTATTCTTCACTAATACTATCATATCATTACAAAAAGTGCTGGTTTTCCTGCTCCTTAAGAGCCAAACAGCCTTCAACTCTTATAAGTTTGGAACCTGGGGGATTTTAAATTACATAGGTCATCAGTAAAAACAAAAGCATCAAATGGACTTTTCAAAACTGAGGTAAAAAGCAAAACTAAACAATATTTTCAGTGTGCTGGTGCAGTGAGAAGGGAAGACCCTTGGGCAATTCCTGTATGTACAATTCTATGGCGTAGTCAATGGGAAAGCTGGTCAGAATATGGGACAGCACTGCTGTATTTCGTAAGTAAGGACGGTTTAGTCAAATCAGTCAAATAAGGATGTGCTAGATGCAAAAACTGAACACTATACTTATATCTCAATTAACTGATCTGCAAACAGCAATTTTTATTTTCCACTTTTTTTTTTTTAAAACTACGATTCTTTTCCATCTTAAAGATATTAAGTGCAGCTCTTTTGATTCATTCACATCTTACAAAGGGCTCAGCTGCAGAGCTAAATCTTCTCTAATACCTGGACCTCATCTCTTTTGTCTAGGAACTTCAGCCCCCAAGCAGATGGATGTGAATCTTCCCAAAGTCATTAATACACAATACACCTGAAGTCTCAAAGCATGCCCTCCCTTCCTCATTCAAGTTTGACAGAATTCTCTCTTCTGCTGCCCAGCTCTTTTGTTTGCTCTTTTACATCAAAGCATCTGATGCTTTGGTATAATGTTACAGTACTCTGGGTCAGATGACAGTATTTTACAGCAACTCCTTGAGACCGTCCCAGTAAGATCCAAGAATGCACAGGAGCAGAAAAGAAGCCTTGTCCTCATATGCTCTCACATAAGACGATAAAGTCATTCAGAATGGACGGGATCTCAAGAGGTCATCTAGTCCAACCACATGAGTACTGACATACTACTACTTCTCTTGGGCTGCTCCTCCAAACAGTGGCATAAAATCTGTCCCTCAATTCATAATAGTTTTTAAAAGTTTTTTTTCAGGATGTTTTAGAAGTGTGATATTTCACCCCTCAGTATGGCTAACAGTGAAAAAAATCAAAACATTTCATATCAGAAAGTGTCAAGATGGATAAACCAGACATTTCTGGATCATATTATCATAAAAATTTTCTCAGAAATCAACCAGGTTCTTTTTACAGGTTTCAGTTTTGAATAAAGATAACTTTTTCAGCTCAAAACACACAGCAACAACATTTTAATGAGAAAATCCCTTATCAGTCTTATACCTTGTGCTGTCAACGAGCGTTTTCACTTAGAGCAAGCTGTGCGTGCCTGGATGCATAGCTGTTTCTGCTGATGTTTAGTAGCAGCAAAGCCCTTTGGGGGCCACTTATTCTCCTGTACTTGGGCCTTCCAGCATTATTACTTCTGCCAATCCAAAAATCAAAGCGGAGTCTGGCTGCCGAGCAATCAAGAGCACGTGCACCCAGACACAGACTAATCAATACAGCTCCGACTGCAATTCCTTTATGAACAAAAGTAAAATACTAATTTACTCAAAAACTCAGGCCACAGAATATTCTCCCTCATGATCTGACCTTTTTTCTCTTACGCCTGCCTGGCCTCTTTAGGCTGAACAAATATTTGTAGCTGATAGCTCAATGAATTACCACAGGGCAAGTAATGTTGTAACAGCTACCTGAATATGATGTTAAAAAGGATGAGAGACATAACAGACAGACCCGTAATCTTCAAAGCAGTTTTACATGGGAGCAAACTAAAGCATCCAGGCCACTCATGACTTGTCAGCTAATAATGCAATCACTTCTTGTTCTAATACCGCGCTGTAGTACAAGCCAATCATTTATTCTGCGAGTCTTCTAGCAAAACTGCATAAACAACAATAACCCTCCTCCAAACATGACATTTTTATTTCATGCTGTACGTGAATTAATTGAAATTCAAATTCAAATGCTTTCTGCATGCACAGTTGGAAGCTTGTCCTGCCTCTTAGTGAAGCGTGCATTCTAGCAACCAAACGCTACCATGCTAAGTTGTCAGATAAGCTAGGAAGGAAATTCCAAATAAATTATTTTCAAGGCACCGTCCTTATTTTAGCAAGCAAGAAGTATTTATGCACTGAGTCCTTAGATGCAGACAAGCCTTCTTACGAAGGAAGAACTCATTCCAACATACAGCTTCATTTATTTCTAGGTAAGAAAAAAAGAAAAATGCATAATGGAAAGAATGTTTTCCACTTGAAGCTGCTATAAGGCCATATAATACAGCCATAAGGGCTGTAATGTGACACTACCATTAAACTGAGCCAAAAGTTTATTTCAGTATGTTCTACACGCCTCTACCCTAAATGCCAACAAAGCTGGAGGGGAAGCCAAAGTTGCTGCTGGTGTGGGAGGTAAATCTGCTCCACCAGCAGGGGGGAAAGCTGAGCTGGGGCTGGCGGAGGAGGTCCTTGCGCCTGCTGGGGGAACACAAAGGGCAGGGATAGATGGGGGAAAAAGCCAAAGTGTAGGCTAGATTTGTCTTTTCCATATTGCAAGCACAAATCAGGGCTGGAGGAAACAATCATTATGAGGAGAGAGGGCTGCAAACCTACTCTCCTTTCATGTGATGAGAACGCATACTGCTCTTAATGGTACCAATGGGGACGAGATAGTCATGCCCTTTTTATCTCTCCCCCAGCCCCCCTAAATGTGTCCATCAGCATCAAGGAATCTGCAGCAGGCCTGAAAAAGGAAGTAAACTACTTCTCATTTAAACTAAGAGTGAAATCTTTACCTAGACAATACTTGGCAAAATATTGTGTTAACTGGCAGATAGCAGAAATACCAACCATTGTCCTTCTTACTATTGTGAATCAATGTATTTGAGTGGATATTTCCCAAGAATAAGGAGTCAAATAAAACAGTTAGCAGTTTAATCTGTTTAACGTTGTGATCATTTTTGTCTTTAGCCTGCAAGGCATGGAGTAAATGGGAGCACAACTGTGAAAGTGTGGCTGGACAAAGAACCTATAGCTTGCACAAACTGGATACTCAGAATGGACCAAACTGGAAGACCATAATGATGAAATGGAAGGTCTCAGAGGAAAGAGAAAGAACTTATTCCTACAGGAATGTTAAGATTTTAAAAGTCAATTAACAATCAACTCAAAATTACCCATCCTCAATAAAAATCAAACACACAAAAAAAACCTGATTACCTTGTGTATTTCCAGCAAGTTGACTTTAAACAACTTCCTTGTGGAAGTATTTTTAAAACATTACCATGTTATACATACGTAACTTGTGTCCCCTGCAAAACATTTGAAAAATGTCATTTGCACTTATACCAGGAGAGATACAAACAGCGCTAGTATTGTTGTATGCTCCGTATTCCACCGCAACAGGAAAACATAATTCACTTGTTCAGTTAACTAGCGACAGTGTTGGATAGGGCGTGTTTGTATATTCTTAGACACTGCAAAATGCTGAGAGGAGAGCAAATATAAAGGCAGACGTTCAGCTTGTGCAACATGTTAGCTGGGTTCATGACAATCTGCACCAACTGAAGATCTCTCCCCACACATTTATACATCCTTTAAACATTTGCCTTGTGCAAGACAGGGTAACGGAGGAGATGAATGACATCTGCATCTTCTTGTCAGATATGACAGGTTGTGACATTTCAGTCTGGAAAGTTTTCACAGACTGGAGATGAAGTATTAGATCTCTGAGTAACACAACCTTGAGGGGAAAATCTACAAGGGACAGCAAAAAAAACCCAGATGCTTCTCATACAGCAGCTTTACACGGAGATTAAAAAAAGCTGCCAGCTAATTCCTAGGGTAAGCAATGTAAATAAAGTTTCAGCAGAGATGGAACTAAGGGGCAGAACACAAGTTATAAACTTGCTGATGCAGCATATACATAATGTAATATGTATTGCATGTTACCATGCAATATAAAAACATCATGTACGTTCACCCATGGCTCTCCCATTCATCTCTCCTATGTGCGGTTCTGTCCACTGGTCTTACCAACACACCTGCATGCTCTTCAACCCTACACAATGCCTGTACACAGAGACATAACTCTCAATTTATCATGCAAAGCAAAACCAGAGACTGTTGAAATGACCTTCCCCACTCTCCCAGGGACAAATACATGCCCCACAACCTACTTCAAAGTACACAGAAAATCACCAGTTTCTACCCCACCACCTATAAAGGATGATCAATTAAGGTGTCAAAATCAGGTCGGGGCCTGCTTGCAGGTTATCAGTCTGGTAGCAAAACTATTTTTCTCTTTCTTAGGCAAAAAATAATAGAAACTTTTAAAACGTAACACGACTTTTAGCAGATGAAAACTGTCTCAGCTTTGGTCCCTTCTGGGAAATTTTTTTCCTTTGTAGAGAAGAAAGTGAGCTAGTAATTACAACATGCAGCTCTAAGACCAATTAACAATCTGCAACATGCCCCACTTCTTTTATCCTCCACTGGTAACGCTACAGGCAGCATTAACTGTCTAATAAATAGGTGAGCACTGCTTAACACTTTGCAAGGTTTCAGCATTTCTCTTCACCCCTGGCATCAATTCTCTCTTTCCCTTGGCTATTAGCAGATCAGTCTGGCAGTATGCAGATGCTATTCTGCGGTGTGCCCAGGCTCCCCCGGGCTGTGAAAGGCAGGTGGCGTATTCACGTTCTGAAAAGAAAGCTTCACTAATGACCTCACAAAGGTCTCCAGGAGATTTTTTTTTTCCTAGCTAATCAGCCGGACAAAGAATTTACTTCTGCTTAGGAAGGGTGGATATTTGCAAGCCGGCTATGAGTGGTGAAGGGCAAATGTTAAAAGTATTTTTAATATACTTCCATTTTCTGAGCACTAAATAGTTCCATGCGCTGTGAGGAAATATCGTAAGTGCACGCACTCCGTGTATCAGGCTGTTTTGGGACCAAGTACACAAGCATTGGTCCTATACAAACGCCTGAACTGGATTAGCAACTGTAATCTGTTACGCCTTAAATATAAATGCCCGGCACCTTTTTCAAGGCTGCAGTACTTGGGTTCTTTCAAAGCCAAGGTGGGGAGTAATTATGGAGATACACAGCTAGTACAGAAGCATGCAGGTGAATTACCTAGTCCTCACTGGTACCACTTAACACTGCTGCTACCAGCAAAAGCTGCAGAAGCAGTTCTGTTTCTTCTAAGACTCCTACTGGGCAATATATAAACAAGCACAACATGTATATTTTCTTTGCCTGTAATAAACAATTCATACCAATACAAAATCAACTAGCTCATCGTCAGTGTGACAGAAAGCACAACAAGAGTACATCTATCAAATAGTGTATCTCCCCCAAAGCCGCATCCTATTTATCAATATCTTCAGAAAGTTGTAGCATATACAAATTAAGAATCAAAAGTATATACTGACTTTTATATTATATGCTCCTAGAAAATTTAGTAATTGCAGTTTGCCTGTAATAACACCACATATGAATAAGCAAAGCTTTTCAATCTAATACATCAGTTGGTCACCCACATTGACATAAGCAAGTAAAAACAAAGAGCTAGCTTTCAATAAATCACTTTTAGTTCCTCTCTACTTCTTTAGTCATCTGATTCCACATACGCATTTTAAGAAAGGCTAGTACTAACGCCCACAGTCTTTACTTGGATTTTATCTGTAGAAAACATTTCTGGTACTTCAAAAAATTGGAAGAATTTGTGTGTGCGTGTGTGTATGTATTCAAATATAGAAATATATATAGACACACATAAACAAACATATAGTTACATACTTTTTATATATTGACTGCTTGTTTTACAACTGGTTTAGAGGAATAAAAACCAATAGCTCTGCTCTCAGTTTTCCTGAGTAGCATCGTGACTGAAAGAGCGAGCAGGTGTTGGCTGTTCTGTCCAGAATATGCTTTCTCTGTGGGCTAAAGAAAAGAGAACTTTATGAAAGTCACTAGCTGAGAACCTGGTCCTTTACCTCTTCATTGGCTCACTACATCCTGAAAGTATCATGAGTGCACTGTGAAACTATGGAGTAAAATATGATACTCTGCCTTTTCATTCACCCCATCTCCACCCTTGTAGATCATATTCTACACTTCTACATAAAGTAGTGTCCACAAATCATTAAACCTTTCCAAGTGATGGTCTGAACTCTTACAAATAGAACTTAAATAAAGACCATACAAAACTGCTTTGCACTGCCCCAAGGAACAGCATTATTATCTTTTAGTCTTTGTTTCACATGGCAAAGAATTGCTTTAATTACCACAAACTTCTTGCCCAAAAGAAGATAAAAAAAGCAACCTTCTCCAAAAAGAGAAACCCTCCTATGTCTCCTACTTCTTCCCCAGCTCAAATTCTCCTCAAATTAGTAACAATACTCCAGCAACCCAAAAAACAGCAATATAGAACTTACTGGCAGAGGCACTGCCAAATGCTAATATGTCTTACTAGCTTCCAGACTGGAGTTGGCTTGCAGCTACCAGTGAGTGCACAGCCAAAGCTAACACACCACTGTCAAATACAAGCAGCCATATTTGGGTCAATATATACAATCCTCTCCATTACTCTTCATACAATGGCCAGGCTAGAGGTACGTTAATAATGCAAAAGAGCCTTTTGAATTCTTATGCATATATTGTGTAAAAGAACTATTAACACTGCACCAACAGAAGCATGGCATTTTCTCCACACGTTCAATCCAGGGCTTATTCTCGTCGCTTTACTTTCATTTGACCCCCTGAGAAGAATATTTAACATTCAGGTGGGGACCCAGGTAGTGTTTTGTTGCCAAAACACAAAAAGAAAAAAAGAAAAAGAAAAATTTTGGTTCAGTTAGGAGAGGAGAGGGGAAAAAGCAGAATGTGAATGCTCTATCGACATTTTTAATTCCAAAGTTTTGCAGCCTTTTTCCTCATGCACCGCTTCCCCTTGTGCTGATTCAGAAGGATGCTTGGATTAATATATTCGCTTTGACACTGAAGCGCCTTAAGTAATTTTATTCTCACAGCCACACTGAGACATTTTTGGCACTTGGGATGTTGCGTTGTTCCTATCCAGTTCCACGTATGCAAAGGGGAATGAAAAACACATATTGGGGCGACGAGGAAATGAAAAAAAAAAAAGAATTGTTCTCTTTGTGGACCATGGCTGGAATGTGGTCTAGGGGGGAAACAACCTCATAGGAAATATCAGTAGAATCACCTCAGTGGTTCAGGTTTGGGTACCAGGGAGTTCCCCATTATCACCCTCAAGTTCTGTGTACTCAAAACATTTACTCTCCTGTTAGTAGGCCTCTTGCCCCGTCTCCATTTCAAGCTCATCTCCTCTGCCAGTGAGCAAACATGTTTTTGATTCGTACATTGATCCAAGCAATCAATGTATGCACACACTCCACCCGGCTCCTTGACCCCAACACCCACACGCACAAAATGCTTAATGACACTCTAGTTCACAGGTTTGACAAGGGTTGCGAGCGGTGTCACATACAAAGCATCCACTTGTGACTTTATGCGTGCCAATAGCGCTTACTGATGTTGCAACTGCACAATGAAGCTCAATTCTTGTTAACCAAACTTAAGCCAAGTCACTCTTGCTCTATTTATAATGCAGGCACAGCAAATCAGTCTGATGAATCTTAATTAAATTTAAATAAACTTTGATTGGTGTAAAATGTAATGCGCACTTGGCCAACGGACCATCCAGTGTAAGGAGCCCCAAGCAATAATGTTTTAATGCACCATACCCCCTGTGATTTGAAATCTCAGAGGAAATGAAACAAAGTTTGCTTAAAAAATGCATCTCAAACCATCTCATACTTTCTTCCTACTAATGTGCTCAACTATTGGTGTTATGTTAATAGAGTCTACATAAATGGTCTCCTAATCACTTGATAAATTGCTTAATAAAGAAGTAACTTCCATAGTTGTCAATTAGTTACGTAATCAGCAAGTATTTGCTATCCATCAAACAGCAGCAGCAAATACAACGGCAAAACACCAGACTATATCAAGGGAATGGGGGAGCAGGAAGAAGATAAGAGAAGAAATTAAATTCATATTGTTAGTATTTCATGTCACCTATACAGACAGTATTTTGATATTGATGTAAAGTCAATTTTATCCCTGCTGCCCAGCAGAGCTAGCAATCCTGTGCTACAAGTTTATAATACACTCAACTCCTCTTCTGAGCTGCCAGAAGATGAACGAGAGGATCAGAACCTACCACTGATCTTGCCACATGACAAAAGAAAGAAAAAAAAAAACCCAAACCACCACCAAAAAAAAAAAAACCAAAGAAACCTTTCTTCTACTGCTTTGGACATTTTGAGAATCAAACTATTGCCAGATCAGCCCAAATGTCCATTACTTTACTAATATCTATCAGAAGCCAGCATCGGCATTTGGGGACACATGGCTTTAAACCCTCCCTGAAACCTGCCCTGACTGAAAGACATAATGAAAGAAGCAGTTCTGACTCAAATTTGGCTTTATTTGGGCTATCCTCAACCACCTTTTGAAAGCCACATTGTCAACAGAAAGACAAGGTTCCTTTGGGCACTCAATTACATATCAAGGTCATTAATATCTTTATTACCCCCTGACTTCACAGGACTTGCTCATTTCTTTGTGGTTAAAACCACAGGCCAGAGCAGGAACACACATTGTGTTCTCTGGCAACATGAGGAAAAGAACCATCACTCTAAAAGAAGATGGTTCAGCTATGCTTCGTTTTGTGCTTCCGAGTTACCGATACATAAATAGAGGACCCACAGTTGACTCTGGATAAAAACCTCCTCTTTTTAAACCAGCAGGGATTTTACCAGGCTTTTCAATGGAAACACTTACGCCTTTAATTCACCTTGTTTAAGAACACAGTTAAATATCTGCAACATTTTCACTGGAACTTTAAAAGCCAGGAAAGGTATGACACTTTGACCAGCAATCTGAAGGCTTAAAATAATGTTAAGCACTGCAGACTGCAGTAGTAATGTGTCACAGTAAAACAATCTTTACAGCGTGCCTAGATACATTTCTTGAGTCAACTTGAATTCAAAGTTAAAAACATCTTCTTTAGAGATTACATAATAAAAACATGAAAGAAATGATGGGAAGAGAAGAAAGAAGAGAGAGGTCTGCAGTAGCTACAGGTGAAATTCAGTTGTGGCTAGATCAATCCATTACACTGCACTTGCCATGGTGAACAAGAGACTTGTCAGGGAGCAAGCACAGCAACAGTGTAGTAAGCAAACTACCTTGACTGTGCTAGAAACAGCACACAGTTGGCTAATTTGGAGCAGATTGTCTACTGATAGACACTGGTTCTCTTCCAAGACTTCGGCAGTGTCTGGCAAACATTAGTGCTTCTTTTCCTTTAAAGATCTTAACCTTTTAAAAGTTTTATGCCAGATCATCTATACCTGCACTCTCTAGTTCCTGCACCTTCTCGCATTTCCAGTCTGAATCTTCTTTGTAACACAACATCTAAATATTACAAAAGGGTTACTTTTGGTTCCTCGAAGTAAAATATTGAGCACGGGAATCACCAACGAACATGCATCAAATTTTACCTCATGGCAACATAAACACACAACCAAAGCATTACTTGTGTGTCTGCATGTCTGTCTGGTTGGACAGACAGGCAGTACTAGATCTACCCAGTGAGAATATTGGATGAACAAATATTTATTGAGAGTTACTCAACTGTGATACAGAAGGGGATTCATGGCATGGTGCATCTGGACTCTGCTCATTTTTTATGAGATAATTGCACCATGGACTACCTCAAACATGGCATGACTGAAGGATTTGCCTTTTAAATTTAAAAACATGGAACGGACAGGAATTAATCCGTCATGCCTCCGTGTAGCACACAAAGGAAGAAGAATATAAATAAACAGGCAACCAGAATGGTGCAATAAGAACAGGATTAATCCAAGTGTGATTAATTCAGTGTCAGATTAAAATTGATAGTGCCAGCTGTATCGGGTCCATTCTGCCGCATTATTCTCGCCTGTCATTTTTTTTTTTTTTTGTCCATCTTCTTCCCATCTCCTTGGTGGATAAACCTGCAGGAGAGTTAATTGTCACATACATGGATTTAATCATATTGTCCACAGTGTTTGAGGGGCTTTGCCATCAGCGATCCATGACTAATTGTTGTGGTAATTTTTCAATCATTAACAGCATCGCATATGCTGCAAACAAATCCCATGACACCCACTAAAACCCCAGCGGCAAGCGGTGCACGCTCCTTCATGAAAGCCCCGTGCCCCGTTCTCCCCCTCCCCTCTCCCCCATTAGGCAGCCATCAATATGCTGCCCCTGGCCTTTTGGGAGGCGAGGAGAGAGGCAGAGCTGGCTGGGCACCGCCGGCTCAGGGGCTCGCTACGACTGCCTTTAAGGAAGGAGCGCTGCGAAAGGGGTTGCGGGGTCGGGGGGTGGAAAGGAGGGGAATTAAAAACTCCATCTGGGATAACTGATGGAGAGGAGGTCTTGTCCTCCGGGCGGCTTGTTCCTCCGTTCGGTCTCCATCGAGCTGATGGCGCTGCACGGAGTGAGTGTGCCCTTTCTCCGCGTTTCGGCTGTATCAGCCGTCTCCATGGCAACGGGCGGTCCTCATCTGCCGCAGCGGGCTGCGGCCCCGCTCCCCCCGCTCCCCACCCGCGGCGGGCAGGACACGCCGGTGGGACACGGCCCGCCCGCAGGGGGGGGGTTGGAGGGGTTGGGGAACCCGCTAATCACCTCGTCAACACCAGCGAAGCAGGGCATAGAAACCCACTCGCTTTTCCGGACTCCGATAATTACACGCCTTTAACAAGAAATAAGAAGAGGGAGCCAAAGGCTTCTTCTCTTGCTTCAAAGCCAAATTAAAATAAAACCAAAACAAAACAACAAAAAAAACCCCACCAATCAACCAAACAAACAAATTGCAGCCCTGCAGCAGCAGAAAGGATCGGCACCACAGCGGTTTGGAGAGAGCCGTGAGGATTATACAAAAGCGCCATGGCTCGTCCAAGCTAAATGAACTAACTGACCCCCCCCAGGCTCAGCCCGCAAAAAAACCTCGCCTGGGCAATGAGGCCGCCGGCGTCCCCAGCCACCTTCCTGACTTCTTGCTCCCGGATTAATTTATTCACCGGCACACAAGCCAGCCTGCGCTGACTGAGGGGTACAACCCCCTCCGATGGTGTACATCTGGGTGCCCGGAAAAACAGTATTCGGTTTGCGGGTTTGAGTGGACCGATGGGATAATGTCATGCTCTCGCTCTCCCTCGCCACCCCGTTTCCTAACACGTTAACACATTAAGCTGTTTTATGCGCCTGCTTACAGATGATGCATATCAGCATCCCCAAAGAAGGCTTGAATGGGGGAAAGGGGAAAAAAAAAAAAAACAACACCACAGATGAGATCCTGCAGCATCTCTGCTTTGAAGAGACCACTTTAAAACAAGGTGGCATTTCAGCAATCATCCAGGTGCTTTAGAAAATGCTGATAAAACATTTAATTATTGCAAGCCCTGGAAGCAGCAATAGTATGTATCGAAATGTAAATGCAGGCAAAGGAGAAAAACGAAAAAAAGAAAGAAGAGAAATAAGAACTAAAAGCAAACCAAGGCAGGATTAAACAAAAGCAGGAGTCCCCCTGCTCCCTTGGAGCGGGGGGAGAGAGAATCTCACACTACCCAGAGTAACCCACGGTGCCTCAGACTTAGCTTCTGATTCAAGCCCTAAGGAAGCGGAGGGAAGGAAAAATCCCGTCCTTCCCGCCTGTTTCTGACAGTCACGGCACCGGCTCTCTTATGCAACCCTTACATAAGTTGCAACAGGACCAGCACCTTCACCTCTCCCTGCCCGGGTTCCCAGCAAGCAGGGCTCTCGCTGCCTCCCCAGCCACTGCGCAGGGAGGGCACGCTCTCCTCTTGCTCGCCCCTGGGTCGCAGATGAGGTGTGATACACATATACATAATAATCCTTTGCACTTTTGTTATTTGTGACAGCTCTCTCCCACCATCCATGAGTTGCTTTCTGTGAGGGTGGGGGAGCCCTTAGTGGCACAGAACTGAAATAATCCTTCTTGTTTTTTCTCCCCCCTCTCCTTATCCCAGAGAATGCTGTCCTCTCAAAGACAAAAGAAAGGGTGACAACATGTAAATAGTTTCTTAATTAATTTCTGCACGTAGCAGTGTCACTGTTGTTACCATGCTGCATCGAGTCGGTGTCACTGACAGAAGAACCACATGAAGTTTATGGAACCGCCTAGAGCCTACCATAGACGACAAAAGATCCCAGCAATGGCAGATGGCATGTGAATCACTGTAAAGGCAATTAGCAGCTAGCTGCCGGATTTTGACGTGCTGGGGAGGACAGAGGGGGTTTTCTCTGCTCCGAGCAGTTCTCACCAGAGGGGCTGGAAATAGGCATTAGTCTCACTTTGCCCCCACAGAGACTTTGCAACCAGTGTTGCTGGCTTTGAGGCTGCTGTATCGCTAGGTACCTATAAGCACCCAGTGCAGAAAGATTTGCAGCAGCAATAAAAACGCTGTCTTTTTACCTTGATGGGCACAAGTCACAGCTGCTGCAAGCAGAGAGTGTTTTAAGCAGAATAAAAAAAAGCCCAAACACCTATGCAGCAAAGGACTGCAGCCACCAAGCCAAGTGCCCTGAAAACATTACAGAGTGCTATAAGCAGTGATTGAAAATGCATCAAAAACATCGAATGCTTCTAAGCAACAATGACAAATGGATTCTGGAACTGTTCAAGTTGGATACCTCTCAAAATGAGTTTGTACGGTAGACAACAGTCCTAAATTTTGATCAGAGAGCTAAAGCAGAACTCTTCAGCATGAGCCTTGTCAGCATATATCTTTATCTTCAAGTCAGTAAAAAGAATAATATAAAAATGTACTAGTAAAGTAGCGCCCAGCAAAGGTCTCCTTTGTGTGGTTGCAGCACAGACCTTGGATAGTACTGAAGCAGGGACATTGTTGTGGGCAGTCCGACAGCACTGTGACCAGTAACACTTAGAAGGCTACCAGCTTAGTTAGGAAGCCCAAGGTGACAACCTACATCCATTTTTCCTACACTTGCTAGTTTTTTTGCTCATTACTTGCCAGACCAGTGCTAGTTTTTGTGAGTTCTGCGGTGGGGAATTCTTTTGTACCTTTTATTTGCTCGGTGTATGCTCAAGAACAGTACTCCCTTTTTAGGAGCTCCTTGCACCGATGCAATTAATAGCATTAACTACAAAACCCCACAGCCTCACAGCACAGGTGCTCTTCCTCTGGAAGCATAGCATCTACTAACCCTTTTTGCTGGAGGAGCAGCTCTATCAGCTATCACCGAAACCTGGACTAAGCAAGGCTGTCAACTTACGAAGGGCAGCATACCAGTTTGTATTTTTCCATCCGAACCTAAGCATGCCGGTAGGTATTCAGCAGAGGCTGGATGATGCTACCTTTCAAAGAGACAAGATGCTGTCAGTAACCCTCTCATCAACATCTCGCTTCCACACCAGACAACTCTTCCTATGGCCTGCTTGGTTTTGCATTTCCCAGCAGTCAGATGCTGTGCCTCTCTCAGAAGTCCGTACTCCCAACGCTATGCCAGCCCTACTGCACATCATTTGGCATCTGCTTACAAGCCACCGCTGGCACCCATGCCACAGGTTGCTTACTCCTCACTCAAATCCAAGGCTGGGCAACTCTAGTTCTACCAACTACTGCACTCACTGACTCCCAGGCTACTTTGCACTTGCTGACTGACTTCCCTCTCAATAGGTATGACAGCATTTTGCAACTATTAATCAAGCCTGAAACAACAGTGAAAAGTCAATAGGTTATTATCTCCATTTTGTACACAAGTAAATTGAAGGAGACTGTGAAGGCAACAGAGATGTTAAGTTCAAGCAAATCCTATTTAATAGCTTTAATATCAGTCCTTCCACGCAGTTAACTATGCAACTTTTATGCAGAAGGCAAACAACAAATCAAATAAAACAATTTTTAGCAGTAAGCATGCCTGCGCTCTAATCTTATTCAATGCAGAAAAAGTGCTACATACTGTACGTACATGATTACTAATTGCCAGGACAGAGACAAATGACATACTACTATATGAAATCGCATACCATTCTGCAGATAGAACCAAGACTACAAATATATTTAGAAAAAATCCAAATGTTTGAGAACTGATTTGAAAAGCTAACAATTTTATCATCTATAGCAATCTCCTACAATAGGATCAGCCCTAATGATCTGACTGCTTTGGTATTTTGCCAGATACAGAAAACAGAAGCTGTAATTATGCCATAACATGGCTACAGGTGATGTTTCAGCAGCTATAACTCAGGCAGTCAGTGATCATCTTGACACGAGGACTGATACCGCATGTACATTTTAACCTTGCCTAGTTTGAGAGCATCTAATCATAGTAACTATAATGTAGTGTGTGGAATTTGAGTACCATAGAATTCCAGAGACATTGTTAAGATGCAATTTTTTTTCCAAACCTTTTCTAATGCATCAGTCCAAGTGCACCAAGCCAATCATGTTTTAAAGGAAAGGAAAACAATTAATTTCAGAGAGTTCTGATAGTTAGAAGAGGCTTAGCTGCAAAATAAAATTATTGAACAAAAAATTGGTTCTATTTTACCTCAAACCAGGACACAACCCTTGCAAAAATAAAATTTGTGGCTATTAAAAAAAGCCTTGTGAATCTCAGGGAGTTCTCACATAACATTGGAACATACTTTTTTTTGCTTGGAAAATACTTGTTTTGCTTCTTCCAGTTTAGAGCTTCTCAGGTAAAAAGAAAAACAAAAGCAAAGCCCAGCACAGGCAAACTTTCTGAGCCAGAGAACAAGCTTAAAATGTTCAGAAAAGGATGTTGTAATGAAGAGGCATATAAAAAGAAACACATGAAGCGAAGAGTTACCTTCCAAGCGGAAGGTGACAAGGTAGCAGTAATGCTGCCCTTACTGAGGACAAACAACCAAAGAGGGCCAGTGTCTCTCCAAGTAGATGGTAAGGTGCAATGGGACAAGTCACTTAATTGAGTTGTGTCACAGTTTCCCCCTCTGTAAAACATGCCTAATAATACAGCTTTTATAAAAACTATTAAGGCATGCTGCTGAAAAGTGCTACATAGCAGCACTGTTTTTATTATCATCTAACAGAGGGCATCTAAGCAGAACATCAAAGACTGGCCATGTTTCTTTCACTGAGGACAGCCAGAGGCAGTGTTCCTCTCAATTATGTTTTCTCCACATGCCTTAAAAAGCAAACAAGAAAACCAAAGAAACAACCACCCACCACCAAAAAAAACCCAATGGGTCCATCAAACAGAGGATTCAGATGGATGCACTTCAGCAGCTGAAGAGTACACAGTGCTAGCCTATCAATACATCAATACTTTCTCAAAGCTATGACACCTACAGCAAGCCATCCACGTCCGGATCGGTGCCAAAGCATCACACATCCAGGGTATTTGCATGATGGCCAACAGCAAGTGAGGAGTTTTTGAGTAAGGTGGGACTCCACTGCAGGAAGCCTGAAGTCTAGTAAGGCTAAGGAATAGCAGAAGAGGAATGCAAGGTCTTGGAAAAACATTGGTCTTCCATATACCCCCTCTTTCAAGCCATCAGACTTTACAGCTTACCTCGAGGTTTTTCAGTTGACATATTCTTAAAAATACAAAACCAAAACCCCATCTAGTTTCATTTTGGAAAAAAACCCCAAACAAAAATAAAAAGGACAGTGTGATTCCTCAGACCTTTCCTCTGTTCCAGTTCCAGCTGCTACTGTGTCTTAAACTTCAGCTTTTACAAAACAGCTACTCTTTTTTTATTCCTCAGTTTCAGCAGTGCTCAACTCCTCATACTTATTCCTAATACACCATTTTACTCCAATCCCACCCTTAGCCTCATCATGACTCCTCATCGTGTTTTTCTGCTCTCCCAGAGGAAGAATTCAGCTTCTGTTTCACACCTCTGCAGACATGGCAAGCAAGTCCATACGCCGGATTATCCAAAGTAAAACTGTTATGCTACAAGCACAGGCTGGGAGTTCAGCAAGAAAATCAAAGTCAGTGGAGCGGGTCACAGGCCCTCAATAGAGGCCTTCCGTCACTTGTCAAACACCTTTCCTGTTCAAGGCATGTGTCCAGAACCAGGAGTAAAGCAATGCCTTGGACAATCCAGCCCTCCAAATTCAGTGTCTTGAACAAGACTTCCACAGGTAGTGGAGAAAAGAGCTGATGAGCTCATGCAGGCATCTCCCTTGCTGTCATACTTCCTTGATACAATTTCCTCAGCTGTGGTTTGAAAATCATTTCGGGGCTGTCCTTCAGCTGCCAGCATACTTGCTGCAATTACTCCCTTCTGCTACGAAGCCTTTTGGGTGTCTCCAGGGATCCCGGGAAGGCCCTACCAGCTCTGTATTGCACAAGCGTGCAGAACACATAAAAGAAATTACAGATTCAGTGCCCCTTAGTTCACCTTCCTTAAACTCCACCTGTGAATTGTACAGTCACAGAGCTTTTCCCTAACTTAAGGTGTACGCATTTTTCTTCAAGCCCCATGAGAAGAGAGATAATGAAAGGGAGATGGGAGTAAAGCAGCAAAAAGGTCACTGTAGGAGGAACTCCAGCTTTTCAAATTTGAGCCTTTCAAGGAAAGGGTTGCTGATTTTCTCTTCCTGCAGAGTATCATAAGGCAGCAAGAAGGTCATTGTAGGGGAACACTGGCTTTTTCAAAGTTGAGCCTTTCAAGGAAAGAATTAATGATTTTCTCTTACTGCTGAGTATCACACCGGCAGGTGTGGTGGAAAGCACAGAAGATAAGAGGCTGCCTGTTGAAAATAAGTGAAGTAAAGGATCTGCATATTCTTTTTGCGACTGTGTTTCCACCTCTAAGAATGATTATGTTAATTCAGTCTATGAAAGCAATGCCGAGCTGATCTCACGCTCTGGTCACACCTGTTGCAAGTTCCTTTCCTTCCTCTGAAAACTTTAAAACCTGATGGCCAACTTAATGAAGAACACCAGAAGGGGGGAAGTCTCTGATGGCTGTTAAAACAGTTTGATCTAATTATTGACCCATGAGGAAGAGGCAAGAATGTGAGACCATTCTCTGTCCGATACTAGAAAGCCCACAGAGGTCTATAGGAAATGACTGGTTGCACTATTCCTGCAACTGCTCCTAAGTGTGGTTTAGGATGACCTGAGTTTTCATTTGTCTCATCTTCTAATCGCACTCCCTCTTGTTTTTAAATACCATTTTCTTAAACTATCTGGTAGAAAACTCCAGGGCAATGCCAGTGTTTATGAATGGTCTGTAACGTTAACAATAAAAAAAAAACCACCACCTAGTTACCAGTCATGTGTATGTAAAAATTAGGTCCACCGATGATCTTTCATACTCCCCTACTCTCCCTCCTCTGTTTTTAAGACTGAAGGCTTCTGTGCCAGCCACAAAGATGACAAATACAGAACTACTGATGGGGCACCACAAAAAATCCCTTTATTTGCTTTTCACTGAATTACAGTCATATAATATTGAGTGCTTCTTTCTATCCATCCCAGGATGTACAGATTTGTTTCTACTGAGATTATTTTGTATTGATTAACAGCAGAGAAGCAGAAACAGCACAAATTATACCTTTTTGAGCTAGAAACAACTCTGCTCAGCATCACATGCTGCCAAAATGAAGCAGCAGCTTGTTCCTTATCCCGCTAGGATAGCAGCTCATAGGGTCACATTCAAAGAAAGCCAGATACTCACCAGTGCATCACACTCATCACCTGGGTACTATTATAAAACCAAAACCCCACATACATGTCACAGAACAACTTAGGAAATCTACAGAGGATGCTACAACATTTTCTACAGTTTGCTTACAGCTCCTCCAATCAGCCATACACAGAACATGGCAAACGCTTATGCAGTCTGCTCCACTTCACTATTGATGTGCAAAAGCTGATAGTAACATAGGAAAATAACTTTTGTTTAAAACTACTGTACAATTAAGTGCACCTTCAGACGGCTTAAGTGAACCCCAGCTTTCCATTCTGGAGTGGCTCTAGTAAATGTCCACTTTCTTTGTTCCTAGGGCTCATGTGCCTACGATGTGCAAGAGATGCAAACCAGTTAAGTTCTTAAACCTCCTCTGAACACGACCAGAACCTCAGATGGCAAGAACCATACAAATAGATAAATAACCAGAAGAGGGCAGACACAGGACAATCTGCCCTTCGTGAGCAGAGAACCCTAGCGGAAACAGCCTCTCTTTGTTAAGACGAACTGCCAGCTCTTACTAAATAAAGAAAAATAGCACAGCAAGTGCCAATACAGGTAGAGCACAGTTTTCCTTTCTAAGATCACCAGCTTTTATTCAATAAGAATAGAAAGCAATTTAGCACTTGTAGAAGTGAGTAATTCTGCCCATCTTATTGTGATACAATGGGTTCTAATACAGTAGCAGAGATATCTTGGCAATTACAGTTTCTGCTGCGAGCGATGCAGTAGTATTGTATTAAGAATACATTTCCCTGAGATAAAAAAAGGAGTCGAAGTCAGGAGTTTACCTTTGACAGTCACTTTTGAAACATGCTGAGCAAGTCTAAACTAACATGAGAAAAGGAATCCCCTCACTCTACTTCTTCTTTTGGAATAATTCATTAGCTGAATACTTTTCAACTCATACAGTCAAAGATTATGTCCTAACTGGAGCCTCTTGCCTAATTTAAATGGATCCTACTAACTTTTCTTCTATTATAATCCCCACCGCTATTTTGTGTCAATCACTGTTCTAAAAGAAACTCAGTAAATACATTTTGATTATTAAAAAAAAAAAAAAACCAACAGAAAAAGCTCTGAATTGCAATGTCAGTGACAGTCTCTGTCATTAGCATAAACATGACTGGTACTTTTGAATAAGCAACTCAAACTTCAGGGCTGGAAGAAACACTCTTCTGTTACTTTTTCCTGTCTTCTCACAATTTTAAGATATAGAAGAGAGAAAAGTTATTGCCCATTGCAGGGTGAGAAGCTGAAGAGCTCTAAAACTGTACCCACCAGCTTATGGGCTTTTTGTTGGGAATTTTTTTTTTTCTTCTTTTTTCTTGATAAAGCCAACATTTTGATCCAGAGAATACAGAACTTGCCAAGACTTTCAAATATTCCACTAAAGTTTTTAAATAATCCAAATGCCCTAAAAAGCAAGGAAACAAACAGGCCCTTTCCCCCCTCCACTCTTCATTTGGCCAAAAAGAAAATAGGTACAAGATGACTTCCGCAGTTACCTCTTAAATTCTATCTGTTGTTACATACAAAAGTTTCCTGGGACTCTGCCAGAATATTTAGGATCAAAGTTATTACTGATGCTCATCGCATAGTCATCAAACTACATAATTTATGGCATCCGTTCTGTTCAGGAAAAAGGAGACATTTCTTTAATATCTATTAGTAATCTGTCACAGTTATTTACATGGGGTAAAAGTGTTAATAAAGACTGGCATTTTTCCCTGGTTCGTTTCAGGTGCCGCAGCAGATCCCATTCAAAACTGGCTGGTACGCTGCCTGGAACAGGCTGTCTCCTCTCTGTAGCTGGGCTGCAGATGCCTTCCAGCAGCACAAAGGTACCAAACCTGTTCTAGACTCTTTCACAGAATCACAGAATGGTCAGGGTTGGAAGGGACCTCTGGAGATCATCTAGTCCAACCCCCCTGCCACAGCAGGGACACCTACAGCACGTTGCACAGGACGGCGTCCAGGCGGGTTTTGAATGTCTCCAGTGTGGGAGACTCCACCACCTCTCTGGGCAGCCTGTGCCAGTGCTCTGCCACCCTCAAAGTAAAGAAGTTCCTCCTCATGTTAAGAAGGAACTTCCTATGTTCAAGTTTGTGCCCGTTACCTCTTGTCCTACCACTGGGCACCACTGAAAAAAGACTGTTCCCATCTACCTGGCACCCTCCCCTTAAGTATTTATAAGTATTGATAAGATCCCCCCCCGAGTCTTCTTTTTTCTAGACTAAAAAGACCCAAGTCCCTGAGCCTTCCCTCATAAGAAAGATGTTCCAATCCCCTAATCATCTTGGTAGCTCTTGGTAGTTTCCTTACTTCTGGAAACATGATTATCCTTCACAGCACAACCACCTCCTTCTGAACACCTTTTTATTTACGTGTTGTAGGTTTTATCCCCTCTGCTGCTTGTAGACACTACCTGTTTATGAATGCTGAACAGGAAAGCACACCTGGGCATCTGAAGATGAAGCCCAAGCAAAACTGAAGGTAAGTTATTCTCTGTAATACAATCCAAAACGGCACCAGTGGAGCTGACTTATATACTTTTACAAAGCTAGCGTTTATAATAACATAAAAGGTTATTCTGTTGGCAGGCAGCAATGACAGAGCAGCAGTGGCCAAACTCTGGCTCTTGAGCTGTTCTGTGTTTGCTTACATGCAATTCAAACAAAGATCCCCAGCCAAGGCTCGCCCGTGTGGTCGGCAGTGGATCACTATGCACTGGCACACAGACAGCTGGGCAATCCGATCTTCTCAGCCTCCGGCTGAAACGAGCCATGAGACGCTGGTGCCACTGGCTCAGTCAGCCTGGACCGCTGCCACAACCGGGCCATCATCACTGGAAAGCTGCTGCTCTCCCTCAGCTATGCGACACACTCAGGTTTCCCTTCCCCGCTCATTGCCCTCTAAAGACATGTGTCTCATGACTCAACCGGAGACTCTGACAAATGGCATGGAGCCTAGAAGGCTGACCCCCCCCATACACTGCTACTGGTTTGTTATTTTCTTAATACAACAGCAGAGTGGGGGAGAGGTGTGCGTTCAGCCTCCAGCAGTCACGCAGCAGACCTGCATTCACTCATTCCTCTCACCAACTAGTGATCTGAAAGACAAGAAATGACGCACGATAGAAACATCCTAACCAAAACGTCCCCCTCCAGAAATGAGAAATCAAGTTTGTATTTGTGATCTAGTGAAGAGGAATACTTCCCAAAATGCTTGGTCTAATCTCAGCTGAACTGAAACGATCTCAACTGAGCTTTGTGTAGCAAAGTCCAGAATATTTAGAGACATGCCTGTAAAATCTCTTCTCCACCCTCAGCTGGACAGTCCTAATAAATGTCTTGGGAAGGGCAAAAATGAATATTGCAACACAACAAAAAACCCCGCAGGGTATCCTAGCCTGATCAGGAATTATATTAGGCTCATTGGACCAACTCCTGGCTGATTAAAAACATTCAGCATCCATCACGTAACAGTGTAGTAATTCAATAGTATTATTTAGCTGTATTTTCATTTGTATAAATAAAGCCAAGGGAAACACCTTCTCTGTGCTATAAATTGTTGCTCTTCAAGGTTTTTGAGAGTAGCATTTCTTTTACTTAGGAGCTCCTTAATAAACTACATCCATCATTACTTAGCCTTCTCTTGTGTGTGGTGCTCTAGTCCTCCTGCTGGATCCCAAGGTGACAAATCATAGTGAATTACTAAACCTTTAATTTACTTTTGATTAAAAAAAACTGAAGGGAAGGAGAGGCAATACATACACATGGGCAAACTGCTTCAAAGGCAATAAAAACCTTGGAAGATGCAACTTTTTTTCTTTTTTAGATTCCAAATGGACTAAAATCAGACTCATTTATGCTAGGGAAAAGCTTTCATTTGCTGGATGGAAAGACATACCATGCACCAGTCAGTCAAATAACCAGTCTTGCCAGTGTCAAGGTTAGCATTAGACTGAGTTAACCCTTTTTCACAGATGTTTTTGTGCAGGAGAAAATGAAGCATGAAGACAAAGTCACTTCCTAAATTGTGAAGATAAGAAACATATATTCCAACTAAAAATGTAGCCTTGCACCATGAAAAGGAAATTATCCTCTAAATCCATTGACAGTACTACTCTTCACACTCAGCAGGCAAAATCACATGGAGCTACAACCTCAAATGGCCATCCAAATTCCATAATAACTACTTACTTCAAGATTCAATCCTATACTTACTCTCCCACAAAATACCCATGTAAATAAATAACATATTTCCCAGAAATAGGTGTAATAGAATTGTCATAAAATGGAATACTGTATTTGTTCATCCTACACAAACACACGCAGATTGGGAGTAAGCTTCTATTAATTCTTTTGAAGAACACCAACTCTAACATACATAATGAATCTGTCAGAGGTAATAAAATCAGAGAAAGCAACATTTCAAAAATTTTATGGGTTCCTTCTGGATGAAAAACTTGATGAAAAACCAGTTTTAAAAATAGAGCCGTAAATGAAGTAGGAGACAACAGGCAAATTACCTTGACAAGGCAAAGGGAAGGGCGGAGGAAAGGTATAACTTTATAACACAACACACGCATCATACCTGGTGGTGTAGCCATTGGCAACAGAACAAGAGAAACAAATAAGAAATAAAACAATGTGCCCTTTGATTCACTGGAGCATCACCTCTATGCAGCTCATTTCTGTGTTTTGGCTTACTTATCAAGGCAAGATCAAGACTTCCTTCCAGTCAATTCAAAAGAAACCAAAGTAAAAATCAAACCCAAAAGGCAATCTTCATCCAAATGCAGGAAATGAACTCCCCAATTTCTTCTTTGAGTGGGATGAAAGGAGATAGAAGAAATAGCTTTTATATACAAGAGTCATCCCAATTTAAAAAGACATACTCTTTAGAAACTTGAACCTCCAAAGTCCTGAGAGTCCAGATCTAACCCTGCCAAAACTTAAAGCACAAGCTACAGCCCAGCTCACGTGTAAATATATAGCAGTGCTGTATCTATTCCCTTTGCTGGACTGGGATGCCTAGCAAACCATCACTTAGGTTTGTAGTCACGAAAGAGGCTGGCACTAACTGTTAGTCTGAAGATGCTGAGAAAGCAGCTGATATTTCTGCTGCCACTGCCTATGGGCAATTCCTTTACAGCCAAGAGATGTGGTAGTCAACTAAGGGCAAGTAGTTGCCCCCCCTCCCTGCCCCACCATCCCTCAACTTACATGTCTAGGCCTTTATATGAACTATTCAAAGGTTAAGTCAAGCACATGCTTGACTGTTTTGCTGGTAGCCACCCAGGTGACTGCAATCACAGCTCTTCTCCTTGTACAGACAGGCTGGATCAACACAGATTTTCAGGGAAAATCAGGTCCTCTGCCCTATTACTTGTTCCCTTTTAAACTGGTCAGCATTGACCTAGGTACACACTTCTCTCGATGTGCCATGTACATACATTTGTGGGTATCTGTAGGAAATGCTGCAGAATACAGGTAAAAACTCAATCACATCTTTCTCTAAAAGCACACAACTTCACATCAGCTCCATGTTTGACTGGCCAAAGCAAAATTTCAGCAGCTGCCAGCTCAACAGTCTCTCAAATTAGCCAGCTGTGACAATCAGTTTTTCTGTTTACACTGAGGGGGGTGTGTGTGTGTGGAGAAAACCACACACACAAACCTAAATAGGCTAAATTTGTCTCACTCTGTATTTATTTGGTCCCTGATTTGTCTTATTTGTCTCACTCTGTGTTTACTTTTATACACACACTTTGTACATATACACACACACATGTATACGTACGTACATACAAACGTAAATCACTACGATGAATTGAGACAAAGGTGACCCAGAAGCTGAGACACAAAGCTTGAATTCAACTCCAGTTTCTGCCACAGGCAAATTCTGAGACCCTTGGGAAGTCACTGAAACTCAGATGCTTCCTAATTTCCCATTAATTTCATTTAATCTGAGACATTGTCTCTTTGTGGGATATTCACTTAACCTTCAGGTACCTGCCTAAATTAGGAGACCAGGCTCCCCCTGCAGCCTGTCACTGAAAGAGGCACAGCAGACTGATCCAGAAAACAAGCTCCATACGTTCAAAACACACTGGAAGACCTTCTTTCTCTATGGAGTATATAAGGACTGTAGGAAAGCTAACTTCATATAAGGCTGCTAAAGTCTTTGTCTGCAGTGTGCGTGTGTATGCGTGTCAGCCTCCTGTACACTTCAGTTCCAGTCCACACAGGAGGAACGACAACACTTTGCTATCTCCTAACAGTTTCAGGAGAATAAGTGCAGGAAAGGCTGGGAGATGTCAAGGTACTTCGGTGGTGTGGTCATACAGGACGCAGACAGTGACCTGAAAAGAACAGAGTTTAACCCTTGAGAGGTTTGTGATGGGGAGCTGTGAAGCTTATGCAGCAGACTTGAATCACTTTGGATGTACTGCGTGGGAAGAACCAGCCCATCCAGCAGTTTCACCTTGTGTTTTTGGGAGGCCCCAAGCGCTCAAGACACCAATACCTCTGTAACTTTAATTTCACCTTGAAGAGTTGCAGAAATGTATTTTAAACGCATTATATTTACCCTTATACAGTATATCCATATAGACACATACAGCGTTAACTATTTCAAGGTCCCCACAGAGAGCTGTTAGCATAGACAGAACATGGGTCTGCATACTATTTAAGCCACATGCACCATCTGCTCCAACATTTTAATGTAATTTACCAGGCAAGAGCTGAGCAGGAAAAAAAGCTGCTAGATGAAAGATATTAAATTTCCCTTTCCCCAAAACACCCCCTGCTGCTTGATATATGAACCTAGCTCACCCGTAACTAAAATCTGATTTAAGAACATATTAAAAAATTAAAAAAAAAAAAAAGTCCTGAGTCTGCAAGGTAACATTGACATAATTTTTCTGTTAACTACTAATCTGCTGCCCATGGAGAACTGTCCAAACTGATAATCCTTTTGCCCAAAAACAAAACAAAAATGAGTGGACAGGTTAAGAACTTAAAATTGTTACTTCCTCTCAAACAGCTATTTTGATGCTCTTCAATAAATGAGTGAAGAAAGATTTATTTACTGCAGCATTGAAGCCAAGCAAGTTCTATATGTTAAGACTTGTATTTGGCTGAAGGTGGCAGCCCTGGGCCAACTACTATTTAAATTTTGGAAGCAAGTCCTGCAACTCATCTGTAAAAGGGAGGAAAGACTTACACTTCAAGAACGAAGCTTCACCAAAGAGTGTAGACTCATGACAAATAAGCTTCCATCTTCTAAAACAAAAGCAATGATTTGCAGAAATTATGACAAACTCCTTTCGTGTTCAACAGTATTCATGAAAATGTTTAGACAAGGTTAGCAGCTTTTTCTTTGTTAGAAGTACGCACAAAATTAACAAGAAATACAGTACTAGGAAAACCCCCTTTGCTATAGATTCAGGATATCACACACAACTGGAAGACCAAGACTGCCCAGTAACTTTTAAAACTATAATTGTATGCAACCGGTTGACAAAAAGTTCCCTCTATAGCCTTACTGAAAGCCCAGTGCCTGCTCATTTCCTTGCTGTCACCATGACAATCTCCTACTGTTGGAAAGCTGACATTTCCTCTTCCAAAGACCAGAAGTATGAGCGTTGCTTTCTTATGTGGAAGGCAGAAAAATCTACATATAGCAGGAAAGTCTTAGCAGCTCCTCTTACTGGAGACTAAATACGTCCGCCTCCATGATCTTAGGAAACGAGACCTCAACCTGAGCTCCCACCCAGACCAGAATGGCTGGCTGTGTGTCAGGACCATCAGCCAGTGATCAAAAGCAGTCATCTCTGGCAGTCATTGTACCAAAACCTCCCTTCATTTTTCAACTCAAGGCTCATTAAAGGTCAACACAGCAAAACGAATATTAAGAATTATCAGAAAAGGAAAAGAGAAGGCGAAGTCTTTATGCCCGTGTACAAAATCATAGAGAACAACTGTCTGACCAGGTCCCTTTGGCCTGGAAACAAGTCGGTGGCAAGAGTTACAACTGAGATTTGAACAAATCCTGAGTGCCTTAAACAAGGAAAAAGAAACAGCTACTCACTGTCTCTTCTTGCAGGAGAGAGGAGCTCTAACTGTAATGTGTTGGTCAAAACAAAAGAGTTATGCAATTTCTTGCTACAAGACACTGCAGATCGTAAAGGTTTACAGGGTCTCAAAATACTTCAACAAATGAATGGAAGAAAATTCCACAATGACGACTGAAAACAAACGTACAATTTTCAGTTCAGGAAATGGACAGCTGCAGGAACATCTCAAGGAAGGATCAGCATAACCATGCCTCTTCTACTCATCTTTAGGCATCTGATTGGGATAAAATCATGATACAGGGATGTCCTGGACTTTTGTTTGATCTGGTGTGCCACCCTTAAGTTATTTTCTTGTGTATCTCAGGAGTTCAAAAACATCATGGGAAGTCTCACCAAAAAATTATGGAATTATCTTTTATAGTTGTTGTTTTGTTTTGTTTGTGGGTTTGGGCTTGGGGGGTGTGTGTTTGTTTGGGGTTTTGTTTGTTTGTTTTTGTTTGTTTTTAAATGACTGGGGGGTTTAGTCTCTTGGGTTTGGAGTAAACTTTAGTCCAATTTTCATGCTTCCATCCCCAGCTAAAACAGTCTGCAACACTGAGCACTGAGAACATTGCCATTGATTTCAATCAGCAAAGAATCACACCCTAACTGCTTCCAATTTCACAGGTACTAAGCAACACTATGTGATTGCAGCCTCTGAGTAAGCAATGTCCTGTATTCAAAGGTTTGCATCGTATAACTCCATACAGACCTGGGAACATCGGCACCTACCAATGAACACCACCTTTGCCAATCTTGGATAACAAACTCTTGAAGCACAGGAATAAATACCTTACATGCTGTTAACTGATATTAGTCCTAATGAACCATCAAATTTCCCTGTATCCTCATCATGGACCTAAAACCAAGAGTACTTGCTACTGTACTGTAAAGTTTTTATATTTTCCCCAGTATTAACCAGAATAAAAATAACTTTCCTTTGTATCAAGATTCATATATAACATTCCTTTTAAAATTATATATTCAGGTATAGTTTAAGATGAAAAACAAAGCACACAAAAATGAAAAGTTAAACAGTAATACAAGTTAGATTTTATATGTATTGAACATTAGATTATAATAGTGATCTTCTATGTTCACATTGCAGTAAATAATTACTCTAGTGTAGCACCATCAGCCTTCGGGGAACATGTAACATCATTCCTTACAATTCTGTGCATCTTTGCAGTAGTGCATATTTTTTCAAGAATTATATTAAAACCACTGTCATAGGGTATATGTTTTTCTTTTAAAAATAGCCACTATCACTATTAGAAAATAGTAAATAACACCATATTCTCCATTTTCTTAGTAGTAGGAGACTCCTGAATGCAAACTCTAAAAATACTCAAAAGCTGGATTGGCTTTAATGGAAATGGTACTTACAGCCTTTATCAAATTGTGTTTTCTTATCCACACACCAAGACAACAGAAACATTGCTTGCGGTTAACACAGAAAATCTGAATGGTTCTAAAGACTGGATCATCCCTGCTCCCTAGTGAATGACTAAGAATGAGGCTGGCTGTCCCTCCCTGGGCAAATCCTGATCTGGTTTAACATTTTAAGAATGCGAAATTTCAAAGGGTGAGATACAGTACTAAAGCAATGAGTTGCAACAAAAAGTGCTGTTCTGTTGTCTCTCATATCTGCGCTCTTGATCACACCTGTCCGGTGTAGATTTATGTCAGAAACTGGAAACAGCTTGCTAAGAAGCATGCAGGGGGAAGAAGGAAAAAAAAAAAAAAAAAAAAAAAAGGGGGGCTACAGACACTCTTCAGAGACCTCAAAAGGGAAAAAGAGCAGAGTAAGAAAGCAAGTGATGATGAGTGCTATCAATATAGTTGAGCAGATTTGACAATTTTTCCATATAGCAAATATATTTCTGTTTATGTGTACTAAATACCTGTACCCCATTCTGTTTAAAAGTGGTTGAAATCAAAGAAAGGCTCCTTCCAAAACATCAGAAGGCATCAGAAAAGTTCAATGGAATATTAGCATAACAACTTAACAAATTTAACGCTGATTGCATGGGGCATTAAAGCTACAATAGAATTCTTTACTGAAGACTAAAAGAAATCTTAATGTGATCTGTCAATACCATCAAAATTGGCTGCATGAGGAGGTTAACCTCCAAGGAGCTATAGTGAGGTTATTCTGGGTGGGGAGTCCAATAGAAACTTGTGCCAATGTAAAGAAACAGCTATTTAGGGCTAATGTCTGACCGCTTTGTGGCATGGACCTTGTCTTTTCAACCCTCCACAAGGCTTCTTCAGTTCTTCCGCATCAGTGCTGCAGCATCCTGACTGTTTAAATTTTAACCACCATAGATAACCAGGGACATCCAACTTCTGCTTTGAGTGAATGTTTCAAATCGCGTTACAAACCAGGCTTTTGTATTCAACCAATAACACACAAAACAAAAGGACTTGAGGATTTTGAAGGTAAAAGCTCTCATCCTTCCCCTTAGGAAAGTATTTTCTTATGGAAGCAAAAGCAATGCTTGCCAGCAAACATTATATTTCAGAAATATGTATTTTAATAGTCAATATCAAGCAAGAATACCCATAAAATGAAAATCCAAATCTGGAAGATACTGGAAATGTTATGGACCATATTAAAAAAATTACAATGTCTGCAAACTCCTCAGTTTCTTCTTCGTTTTTTAATCAGCAAGCTGTGCAGTACACCATGAAAAGATCTGCATTTGCCTGGTGAACTGGCACACCAAGAGTGAAATATTCCTTCAGCACCAGCTCAGCGAGCCAAAAAATGAGTAACATTTCTCTTTTTCATTCAGTCCTACTGAGGTGGTTTTGGTAGAGCCCTTGAAGAGATTGAGACAGGAATGAGAAGTTTACAGTGCCTATTGTAGACACCTGACAAAGGAGAGAGACAGAGCATCTAGGTTTAGGCACCAGCATTTACTCCCTCTTCAGAGGAAGTAGGTCTGTGGTGTGAGTCAGGGCTCTTAAGGTTTGATGCTTTCGTGTTGAGCAATCGGATCCATAGTTAAAGAATTTTATCCATGAACAAATGGTGCGGATTAAAAAAAAAAAAAAACACAACCAAAAACCAAACAAAATTCCCCAAATCCCACAACCTAGTGTTTTTCTGAGTAGTTCACCTCAGTTTCTTTTGCTTGGAAATCTCCACTGACTGAAAATAACACAACCTGCAATAAAAATGAACAGGCAGGATTCAGAACAAAAGATGCAAGGGTAGAGCTATTGGGAAGTCACAAGTTTCCTTCCCAAATCTGATGAAGATCCTATTCCTTGCTGATCTGCACTCAATTAAAATTGAATGCTTTAAAACTAAAACTTTGGTGTTTCAAATGGATTTAGGGGCACAGGACCAGAGTAATAAGTAATATCCATTGATCGTGGATACTGGAGGCAGTAAGGATATTCTAAAGGTTAAAAAAAAAAAAAAACCAAAACCCAAAACCAAAACCTAAACAAAAAGCCAAGAAAAACAAAAACCCACAAACCCTAAAGAAACTATTAGAAAACTACTGCTGTTCAAATGTGGGATGGCTTCAGAAGGCACTTGAATTCTGCTAGCAAAAAAAGATGAAGGAGCTGGGGAAGAAAATTTTCACCTTCATCCTTCTCCACAGAGAATCTCCTTTCTGGACTTGTGGATTTTCAATTTTGGGCAAAGGCAGCTTGCTGCCATAACACACTTTAAAAAACGCAAAACTATGGGCTAGTAATAGCAAACTTGGCTTCACCATAAATAGATGCAGGTTGTCATGCCAGGAACCTACTGGGGTTTTAAATCATTGCAAAAGAGGATTAAAGAAAAGAATACTCAGAGCAGCAGTAGGCAGGGAAGACTAGTGTTTAACTCCTTACCTGACTGAAAATGTGAACTAGTTTGTCCTCATTGCTACTTTAAACCAAATAAGCTAATTGCTAGCCAACACAAATTATGAGCACATTTTTTCCTCATTTTTGGTAAACAAATTCCAATGCTTCAATAAAGTCACACTGAGATACATTAGACTCAACTTTTGTAGCAAAATGTTTTTGCAGAGCTACTGCAGGGAGCAGAAAAACAAAACCACGGCTACATAAAGTGCAATTCTCCGTAAAGAAAGTGAAAAAATGATTGGCACTTCCATAACAGACTTTGAACCCTCTAAAATATCTTGCTAATAAAGTGAAAGAATCTCTTTTTGCTTGTTTGTTTTAATTAATAATACAAGACTGAAGGTCATTCAAAAGCTAGACCTGAGTCACTAAACTCAAGAATTCTTGCAAGATTAGAATTACAATAAATAAATTACAAAAAATAAATAAATTACAATAAATAGCTAGGAGAGTTTTGATGCAGAAAGGACATAATTTTGAAGACCGTAATGAGAAAGGTGAAAAAGAGCTGAGACAGACTATATTGAAAATTTTGACTGATGTAGAAACCTGCCCATTGGTTTTTCATGCACATTCATTCACATACACACACACACAAAGTAATTGTTTTGAGGCCACAGTTCAGCTCTTCTCACATATACTGAAGGAACCTAAACATAACAAATGAGCAACATGTAAGTTTTTCAAGAAGAAAGCCTGGCCATTAGTGTGTTACATCTCGTGGAAATAATATCACACAGTAGTCTTTCACTTCTGAGGCTGATCAGAACCTGTATTATGTTTAGCATACCATGAACATGATAACCCAAGAAAGAACATTGACATAAAACATTAACCCATTGGGGAGAAACTCTGGAAGAGGATTCATCTTTTACAAGGAAAATGATCACATTAAAATACACACAAACTTTGAAGAAAACAAGCTGTGCCAAGTAACCGGGGCCAAAATTGAGGCATTAGTAGTTATCGTACTTGGACTTCAACAGAAAGAATTTAGAGCACATTAGAGTACAACAATAGCTTTGGAAACCAGCTGCAAAAAAATCAACTGAGTATAACTTGGCTATCTGAAAGCACACTTGTGAGAATTAAATGGATCATATTCCAAAAGGCTCCCATACCTAATAGAGAGTACTGGAAGACACTGAATGACAGAGGTCTGAGCACATGCAGTCTGCCCTGTGCTTACAAAGAATTGCTTATTCTCAGCTAATGAAAGAACAAGCATGTAAAATTCTCAATATGAAAATAATCAGAAAAAAATCACCAATTTTTCTTCTCCTTCCTTTGTACTTACACGTAAGTTTTAGAGTGCAAAATCATCAGGTGACATTGCTCTGTAATATTTCCAATTAAAATAAATGATGTTGCTCTTAATGCAGTTTACAACCTCATAAATAACCATTCTGAGGATAAAAGAAACAAAAACAAAACAAAAGGCAACCTACCATTTACCCAGCAATCAAACAGCAATATGAAAGACATCACATTCCTCTTTCTACACTTTAGAAATACAGGAGTACTCTGACATTCCAAATATTAGGGGACGCTATTTGCTTATGGTACTTTTAAATGATAACTATGAATGCACTTGACATGTCTTGGAAGAGACAAAAAAGAATATGCTAATTCATCAGCTTCTCTTTTAAAGCTGACATCTGTCTGTCTCCTTACTGCACAAAATAAAAGGCAAGCTTTCTGTTTGCAGGCTCCAGATTGCTCGCTCAATCGCTACACTCAAATCACAGCATGCAGGGGCTGCATTCCACCTCAGGACTATTTGCGGCGGCTGCCATGAACAGCGATGCCTGCGCTCACCAGGGGAGAAAGGGGCATTTCAGACTGTGAAGCTGATTGTGCTGGAAGTGTTTGCTAATAGAGATGTCAATGAAGTAAAGGAGTTTCAGTACCTGAGTTAACTAGCTGTTGCTCCATGACCCCGCAGCCCAGGACCTCCATCCATTCTCCTTGGAAGTTGATCTCCATCTCAAAGGAAGGGTGAGTAAACGGGAAGTAGCAGTCTACCCATCTGACTTCCAGTCCTGTAGCAGTGTTTAAAAAATAAATAAATATGAAGGGTGTATGCTTAAAAGGCCATCCCTCCAACCATCTGTAAAACTTGCCCTTCAACTAATGACAGCAATTACAGCAATCCAGAGAAAATAAATAGCAAACAAACTAATTTACAACACTGGCGCAAGGCAATAAATCTTAAAACTTGTGGAAAAAAATGACCATGTCTTTTCTAATATGAAAAACGCTTTGTGCAATTCAAGCACCCTTTGAAACCAAATCAATCATTTGTCAAACTCTAGCAACCACCTGGCATCGAACAAAAATGAGCCAAGATCAGGGGAAAGTCAGTAATTTTGTTATTCTTTGCACCAGGAAATGACTAACCACCCCTCAGAGGAAAACCTAAGTCTTTAATTTTTTACTTAATATTTTATGGTTCAGCTAGGCAAGTACTTTTTTCATCAGAATCTATTTAAAACACAAAGCTATTCTTTCTGTATATGTTTAAATATGAAAGTAAAAAATAGGTATTAATACACATAAATATAAATAAATATACACAGAGTTGTACATGATTAAGGTATGCTATATACCAACACACAGGGAGTACTATGGACCCAGGAGAAGACAGTTTAACTTTGTATGGACGTGAAGCCTAAGAGAAAGGCACCACTGGGTAACTCTCCCTCCTCCCCAGCTCAGCACCTCCGCAAGTACCGCTGCACAGAGCTAGGAAACCCCTGGCATCTCAGAGCAGCAGAGCTAGAAGAGGGCAAGGTCTACAACGACACCAAAAGCAGAGGTGTTGTCAAGGCCCTCATTACATTTGATAAGTTTTAGTTCTTGTAATCATTTACACAAACTTTGTTTCGCTAAAGAATTTTTTCTAGCCATTAGGCACATCGGGGGGGGGGGGGGGGGGGGGAAGAAAAAAAAAAAGGTCTTGGAAACACAAACCGTAAAAACTCAAAAGAGAATTGAACCGCAAATTCTGTGGGCTAATGCCTTAACCCAAGCCCATCTTTTCCCTTCAGTTAAGCCAAATGGTAATCAGCATTAGGATCATTAACAACCAGGCAGGTCCAGTTTTGAAAATAAGGAGCACAGCCAAGGTTGTTTGGGTGATGGTAACTGTTAACACCCATGGTTTGATTTTCAGGCTTTTTTGGGTCTGTTTCATAAAATGAACTTAAACCACAAAATTGCATGCTTTATACTGAGAATTTTTCAAATTAAAATATTTTCTGTTGCCTTAAGGATTAGCTTTTCTTTGATTACTTCTGAATCATTAAATGTGGCTACAGAAACTGAAACAATGTTACAACAAAGGTGTACATACATGGCCAAACCATAAAATACCTAATAGTTACGGAGATCTTTTCTGGATACTCTGAATTTTCAAATGGAGAGGCAGGTTTCGAAACAAACACATTGGTACTTACAGTTTTTCTTTTCTCTCATAAAAATCAACCTTGGGAAGTTATATGAATGGTAAAAAAGTGTTTTGACAGTTTTACACCCAGAACTCAGAAAAATGGAAGTATTAGGAATGATACCCATTCATAAGTGAACTGTGACTTACAGCAATGACTTTATTGCTTTTTTGTCTGCATAACATTAAAAATAATTACATAGATGAAAAAAAGTCATGTGGGTACAACAGTATGATGTGCAGAAAACATTTTTTTTAATTTCCTGATCTTGGTACAAATGCATTTTTAATCCTAGGGCTGTACAACTCTACATTCACTGTAAAGCCATGCACATATAAAATACCTTCATTTAGCTTGCAAAATTTGCAACTGCAGCAAGAAAGACATTGAATATTCAAGTAGTTTCGCGTTCAGTAACAACATTTGGGTAATGGTTTCTTTTTAATCCTCCGATTACTTCAAAAATGAAGCTCTGGGAAAAAAAGGATTTCTCTGCTTTTTGTTCTTAATTAAAATAAATTTTAAAAGGTAAAAATAAAATTTAAAGCTCTTCATTTTGAATTTTAATGCATATTAGTACTTAAGAGGCATTTGTTTTAAATGCAAATAAGCAAAGAAAAATTTCAATAAAACAAAACAAATTCACAATGAAGAAACAACTCTCACCTTCACTCTGTTCCCTAGTTTAATAGTTAATCCGATATAACACAATAATTTTATTCATACGGTAGCCAGAGCAATTGGGAATACCTCTGCAGTTTACATTCAAGTGTTCTTTCAGACTTTTGGCTCTGGAAGACTTTACAGAAAAGCAGAGTGCTGAGCTTTCAGCAAGATTAAGCCTTCTAACTGCATTTCTATAGACTGTCACAGAATAAATGGGTACATTTATTATTTAAATACAAAATATTGTCTTGGTGCTAGATATATTCCCAAGGAATAAAGGGTGTTGCTCACACTCAGCAAATTAAACCACTAAAGACTTAAAAGGACTATGACGATTAGGCTTCCTGTAGTACTATATAATTTACCTGATTAGGCCTAATTTATTTCTTCACATACAGCCTATTGAAATGCTGGCAAAAATTATCTTTTCTTTTAGGAAATTTTAGGAGGCCAAGAGACGCATACCTGTCTTAAAACACAGAGGCACTTAAAAGAGCACAATGCTAAGTTCTATCCAAAGACCGATCACTAGACACAAACTCAGTAATTTCCCTAGTTCAAAGAGATGATTTACATTAGCAGAGGACACCTGCTCGTTTCACAGCATTCACAGGATTCCTTCCAGTGGGTACGTGTCTGTTAGTAACTTACATGTCACATCTCCAATGAGAAAGGAAAAAGTGAATAGTTACTGTTATTTCTGCATACTGAACCCAGGTACGGAATTGTTCACAGCCCGCCCTCAAAAGTAATGGTGTTATCAGATATTAAGCTAAACAAATATCTGTCAGTGCTAGCCTAATTGAAACTCATAATGAAAAAGCCTTGACCAAAGGCACCAAAAAAGAAAAAGAAAAAAAAAAACCCAACACATTAAAGAAGCCCATTGCTACGCTACAGCACAGAAGCAACAAAGCCAGAGACCCAGATGGTCTTCACTGACCAGAAATTCTCTTTGTTGCTGAGGATTATTTTTAGAGAAGGAGTCTATGGGAGAAAAAGGAGAGGCGGGCGGGGAGGGTGCTGGGGAGCACAGAAGGTATAGAGCTGTGGCCACTCGAGGGGTGTGTTGATTTCTAAGTACTCTGCACCTCATTGCTTTGGCTAATGCATCTCACTTGCAGGAAACAGGAGCTGGCTGCCCATAAACCTGTGTTAGCTCACGTTATTATTAGCCAGGCCATTACGTCCTCAATAAATGATTATTTTAATTTTTTTTAAGCTCCTTACACTCATAGATCTCCAGGCACTCGAATGAGGTATCAGTACAACAGAGTTAAGAAGAAGAAAGAGCAGAACAACGTGTTTGATTTAAAAGATATCCAGTGGCTGTTCAGTGAGAACAAGCAGCGGCAGAACCATTAGTCAAAGCACAGCATTACTCACCCTCCCGCCTTTTCTTACTGGTGCCTAGGAACTGGGTAGATAAATATGGGACAGCAGTGAATTTTGGGCCATTTAAAGTAAAGCAACAAATCACAGAACCAGCACACAGTCATTCTTTTCTATTTGCTATAGTAAGATTACTTCTGAATCTCTCAGCGTCCAGAAAGCTTCTGGCAAGCTACAGAAGGGTTAGAGGAAAGAACTGGAGTTGGGAAAGACTGGTCAACTTTATGAGGAAACCTAAGACACCTAGTCTTGGAAAGCCTCGTTACAAGGTAACTAAAATGAGACAGGAGAGACTTCCTACACTGACAGATCTGCATTTGGAGATGCAGGTGTAAGGTAAATTAGTGGATTTGAAATGTGCACTGTATCTGGAGGTAATAGAGGAAAACTAAGAAAGGTAATCTCTAGGCGTAATATTTGAAATAGCTTCCTGACAGCAAAATCTCTTGAAAGAAACTGAAAGACCATCACTTGTAGAATGCAAACACACACATGACATACAACTAGAAAATGTCATAAAGAGAACTATCTTACATTGTAGAGTATTTAAGACAATTGATTGCATGCTCCAGATCTTCCCCCCCCCAATGTCTGCCATTCCTTTCCCTGTTGGCAAAGCCAGGAAGAAATAAAAAGACAAACCTTTGGAATAAAAGTAGGTGCAGATTTTCATGAAGTTTTTGACCTTCCTCATGACAACCTAGTGATCTTTAAGCAACTTTTGTTATATTGTTTACTGGCATGTACAGTCAACTCTAAAGTATCTAGATAGTGTGGGATGAGTCAGGTAAAGCAAAACCGTCTCACTAAATATTATGAAAACTAGAACAATGCAACAAAACCAAACAAAAAAAAAAAACAAAACAGAAACAAAAACCCAAACCAACAAAAAAAAAACAAACAAAAAAGACAGGTCAGCGATTTGACCTTTCTGCAGAGATCCTCAATCTATCATCAACCTAGAGCTAGTAAATTCCCAGATAAGCACTGCAGGAGCACACCTTTCCAAGGACTTCAGGCCTAAGCTAGTTTATGCAAAACTAAATTGCATGGTAGCCTTAATCTGCAATCCAAACAATCTGCCTATGAATAGCAGTTGACTGTATGACAATGCAACATTTCAGTAGCTTACTGCAGCTATGAACATGCTACCCTGCCAGAAAAGATGTGCAACTTCACTGCAATATTCTGCTGACAGCACAGGCTGTAAAGAATACAACCGATGTGAATTATAAAAGGAATGAAATTTTTGCTTTTAACAGAACACAGGGCCTTCTGGAATATTCACAAGAAGAAAAAAATATAGAATTTTTCCAAGAGCAATAAATACAGTAAAATACATTTAAAATTTAAGTTAAAATCTAAGGGAGTTGAGACACAAAAGTAACCAAAAATACTGTGTAAAATGGAGGTTCAAATGAAAATTAGATGGCAGCTGTCAAAAGACAAATTTAATTATGTGTGCCCCTGGTCACTTGCATTGCACCCATCTCATATGTCTAGTGCCTAGCATGAACATTGCTTCTTTGAATATTACCTTCCAGTTTGTATTGACAGCTTACAAGAAGATCAAGAAGGTGAAGGGGAGAGAACTTCACATTTCCAAGAATGGAAAAAAAGGAAAGAAGAAAAAAAGAGATAATTATATTTAAATCAGTATCTATATCTTGTCTTGTATTTCAGGAAAAAGATCCAGGGCATAGAAATAGAAAATCCCTACAGTAAGAAGGAAGCACCTACTTTCAGTCTCTAGGTTTACAACCATTTAATAATATTTTTTTTAATGTCTTTCTAGCTACTGCGTGGACTGTAGAAGAACTAATATAGCCCTCATACTCAACCTTAAAGTGCAGCATCTGTCAACAGTTAGAGAAGGATGTCACTGTAGTCTCAGCTATCACTAACAACTCCCAGAAATTGCTCACTTTAAACAACATCCTCAGCATCTGAGGTTGATCAAAAAATATCATTCTTACTATTACTCACTTTGATCCTAATTTTGTATGTTTCTAAAGACTGCTGTTAAGTCAAATACAACCACCACAAGAAAAACTGAACTCAGGAACTTAAGAAATTTTTGTCCAGGTGGGATAGAACAAAAACTGGTAAAAATTTTGCTTGCTGTAAATTAAACTTGAGAATTTCAGACAAATATTCAAGCAGTCATATATAGGACTTGCTACCATCATCGATCCGCTCTTGGAACTACCGCTCTAAATTCAGTGGGCATCTTAAAAGAGCTTTGAAAGTAGCCAGTATATCCTGTGCATTCTAATACTACGCAGTAGTTCCTCAGCAGAAAAATGAATCAGTTCAGAAGAGAAGCCTCCTTGCCAGGAAATAGCATTAACGTAGCAATTTTAACTCAGGCCATTTATAAATTCAACTCCTGAAACCAAAAGCAGGTATCTCCATGGAGAGGATATTTCATTCCTATACACAGATATTCATTACTCTTTCTCATTCCACTCTAAGTACCAAACAACAATTATTTTTCAGCCTGGTGCAAACTTGGCAAACATCTCCCCTCAGCTGCAAGGTTTAATTTTTTTGCATGAGGAGAACACTCATGGCAGTTTGAGTGTGTACGCAGCAAAGCAGCACATGCACGTATGTACCCCTTCTCCTGTCAAGCTCCACGCTGCTGGTGCAAGGTGTGATCATTGCCCCACACATTCCCCAGCGGCGCCCAGCTCTGATGCAGCCCCAGGCACGATGCCGCAGCCACGGTCTGTCCCTCTGGGGACACACAAGGCCCATGAGGACAAAGCAAAGGGGGTCCTGGCACAGCCTTGTGGTGGAGCTGGAGTTGCCTGTCTTCACAGGACCCACGCTGACAGGTACACTGCGTTTAACACATGGCTTCTGCCAGATGAGCTCCTGTAGCTGGGTCTGGCAACGTCCCTACCTGTATTCATGTCCACTACGTTACCCTGACACACTGCATACCAAAACCTCTTCACAAAAACCTGATGATTCAACACAGTGTTGTATGCACCGGTATTTAGGAAAGGCAAGAGAGTGTGTGGCCTCTTGGACTGTGCTCAATAATTTTAAAAGGTGCGGATATAACAGTATTAAAGAATGGTAGCATCTAAATACAGGTTACAGCTGAAGGGTCAATCAATAGCCAGTTACTCTGACATTAAAGACACTGGGATGGAACTCTAACCAAACTTAAGACAGAAACGTAACAGTAAAGAATCTGAATGATGACTCCTAAAATTACGGTAACTCTCATTAGAAAAAAACCCATGTGGCTGTTCCAGTATTCCAGCTGTCAACACCACCCCTAGGCCTCCTGCTTTTATTATGCAGCAAAACGTTTCTCGAAAGTCTGGATGCCTACAGCCATCAGGAAAAAAAGTGCAAGAACCTACCATCACCAAAGATGTGAGTCATGAGCTTTGTGAGCACCTGCTTCAGGTTGAACTCCACCAGCCTCACTGCCTCCATGGTGTGGCACTCTTGCTTGTGTGCAGTACGATGTCCTTGCTCAAACAACTGTAAGCCTTCGCCATCTTTAATGTTGGAGAACAACTAGAACAAAACCACAAAAAACACCAGTGTTTTGCATCAATGACTCTCTGAACAAAAACTGAGAATGAAGTTTTATTGATTTAAGTGGGAATCTTACCTGCTAAGTCTGCACCATGAAAACCAAATGTAAAGACTGATTTTATACAAATTCTGTGCACTAAACAAAGATAAATCATCACAAGAACAGAAATATAAAAACAGTAAGATTTGTTTTATTTCTGTACCATATCTTCAAATAATATGATTAGCTACAGGAAAATATCAATTTATAAAGGAAGCACCTATTTTTTTTCTGATCCTGTTACTTTGAAAGTTATCACGCAGAACAAAGTGCACTGCACAGTATATGTAAATAACATCCCAAAAACTACAATACACAATGGCATTCATCACAGCTTCAACTTTTTTAATAACTGAATGATGTTAAAAGAAATACCAAAAAAACCCAACACTTTTTAAAAGCTGTAATCAAATGAACTTTTAAAAAAAAAAAAAATCCCTGGCAGTTTAATGAGACCTTAAGCTGCTTATATTTGATTCATCTTGGGTACAGTTTATTCATTTAAGGACTAGCATTTTCCTGCATTTTCTCACACACAGCACCTTTCTGTGTACAGGAATTTTGTCTATAGGGAGCATTTAAGGATTCACGGTCTTGGACTGGGGTTTCCAGATAAATTACACAGCACAGGGGCAGGCTGTATTTGGGATGTGACAGACTTGCTCTTTATGCAGAGGCCACTCTCCATCACATCTGCTGCAAGTTGAAGATTTCTGATTTCCCGTACATCCCCACAGGTTTCCGGCCAGGCGATCCCAGACAGATACATACCAGCAATTCTACATCCTCTCCGAGAGGCCAATGAAACACTCTCGCTAAGCCATGTCGTTGAAGGGTCTGTGTCTTGGGGAGACGAGCAGACATTTTTATACTATAAAGAGGATTTTTGTTGGAAATTCTTACAGTTGTACACAAAACAACTCTATTAAGTCCAGAGGGCAAGGAGAGCTAATTGTGAAAATGTTTTTAGTGCCCTTTCCTACCCCTCCTCCTCCACCTTCCCATAGTCAAGCAAGTACACACAGAGAAAAAAAAAACAAGCATTAAGATTTCTTCACATCAAGCCTCCCAGCATAACTAGCTCGTACTCAGGAGATGCCATCAACAGTGTGTAACCTTAAGAACTCACAGATGCCCACAAAAGTTCTTTTAATTGCAGTTTGATGCCTTCAGTACACTAAATGCTTTTTAAAAAGTTCAGGTGAACCTCTGGTAGCCTACAAATGCTGGGCACAATTAATTAAGCCTAGCTTCTAACATGTTTCATACAGACACAATGCATGCAGAAGGAGTCTGAGTTTAGACAGCATGCAAACTAGCAGCAAAATAGATTGAGGGAATAAAAAAAATCCCATCAGTAGCATTTAACTTTGTATTGCTAGTCAGAAGGAGACAGCTGAAAAATTGAGACAACACCTCTCAAGTTAATCTCCTTAGTGTGCTGCAGAAAAATACAAAATAAAAAAGGAAAAAGAGAAATACCGAATAAAACGATTATCCATCAGTCTAACAAAAATGCCTTTACTAATCAAAAGGCAGCAGCTTGACAAAACTAGGTATTACATCTTTAAATAACAGACTCTTTATTTAAGTGCTCACCTGAAAGATTAAACCCCTTTCTTCCTTTTGGCATTATTTCTGCACTGGCTGGAAGAAGCAGATGATGCCCACCCTATAACTAATTTACTGTCAGCAGGGCAGATCAGCCATCCAGCACGTGGTTTTGAGAGCCAGGGGGTATTTACAGAGGCCAGCATTAGCCTAGCGAGGTTAACTCTCTTCGGCTCACTGGGTGGTCAATGGACAGACACAGGCTCCCTCGCACAGGAACCCAGAGTGGCTAAATTAGGTTCCTGCTCTGAACTACCCTTTACAGGTAGCTATTTCTTCTTTCTATTGACTGAACAGACTACCCTCAATAAGCCAGAAATACCCTTCAGGCCACAGAGATTTTCCCCCTTTGGACTAGAATACACTGTATTTACACATTAGAAGATGTATTTGTTATTTTCGCCATCAGCGGTATTTTAGGACGTTAAACTCTCTTCTTCCTTTTCCCCTTCATTCCTCCCATTACCCTCCAGCTTAAACCTGGTTCCTCAGACTGCTGCAAAGAACATAGAGTCTGTAAACTGCCTTTAAAAATACAGCATTTGTATCAACAAGTACATAGGAGTACTTTTCCTTACCACTGTATTATTCCGGAAATGTTGATGCTGCAATTACTGTCTGAAGCAAAATTCTATTTTAGTAGATTATACCAGATGTAGCAATAAAATATGTGCAAGCACCATCAGAGTAAATCCATTCAGTCATGCCCCAGCCCTCTAACCTGCCAGCCTCTTCATCCTGCCAAACCAGCCGTATGCACCGTCTCCTTCGCCACGCCAGGACAAGTGTCCGTGCAGCGGTGCACTGAGCTGGCGAGGTGGATCTGGATGAGAAATAACCCAGGAGAAAGGAGGAAACTGAAGGTTGTTAAAATGGCCAAATCCAGCTCAGTAATCAATTATCAGCGTACGGGCAGCACCAAGAGACACGCCGGCACGTGGGACGGGGCTGGGCCACTTTTGGCACAGGCCTGAACCTACACGGGTTCACACAGGCTGTGAACACACAGCCTCAGGGGAGTCCCCGAAAGAAAGGTAGTGGCGAGGGAACAGCCCCTACAGTCAGGCACCGAGAGGCACTTTGGTACTCTCCACAGAGGCTCAGTCAGCTCCTGTCAACTCCAGCACAGCTGTGGACGGGGTTATACTGAGGGAAAAAAAAGATGCCTTAGAGTTGTATTAATACTTATTCCCTTCTTTTCATTCACCAACATTGCTATGTCAATATGAGCAGCTTTAAACCGATACACCAATTTCACTATTACAATGATTGAACGGCACTAAGTACATGTCTTGGATTAGAAACACTTCAATGTTTCTGTATACCTAAAGCTGGAAAAGTCAAAGCTTGAATAAAATGAAGAATCACCTACAGTTGCTTCTTTTTGATGTCAATTCTTCTCAAGCACATATCTGAGCAAATGGAAAAAAAATAAATCCCACAGTCTTGCATAAAACACTGACACATCCAAGATGCCACAATTTCATGTACATTTATTCCTTCAGTGCAGACTAAAATAAAATGCACTATTTTGTTGTATTGGATATGATCAGTCATTACTACTACCAGAAAAGAAATTTCCTGTAGCCATAAACTGAGCACCTATGTATCTGTCTAGTGTAAGGACAAGAAGATTTTTCTTTAAATGATGGCATGCAGAACATTGAATATTGTGTCATCATGCAGAAGTCCAAAAAAATTAATAATTACCAGGATTTATCAGCATATCTGGCTGATGCTGCATTACGAAGGAGAAGACAGAAAGGAATCAAAGTGACCTTACCATCTGGCATGAAATTTACTCACAATCTAGCTCATAATAAGGATAAAGTCAAATTTGGTAACATGTAGTGGCCAGAAGATACTGGGTTTTAATTGGACAAATACAAATGAAGTTATGCTCCTTTAAAAGCACTTCACAGTATTTCTCAGCCTGGCATTGAGGGCAGAAATCACACGTGTGATTTCAACACAGGCCCCAACATTTCTTCAGTCACTCGACAGTCTTGTTTTAAACTCACATCATTTCATTATCTATACGCTTAGGATTCAGTCCAAGATTAAGTGTCTCTTTACAGGATGGCATTCATAGTAGGTTTCGAATCAGAAAGATCTGTAACTACATCCTGTCTTTCCACAATGCAGTTGTGTATTTCTCTTGCCAGTCATGCATACACCGGCAATTAAGATAATGAATACATAACACTCATGTACTTATACTCACAGACAAACCACCACTTAAGACTAGCTCTACATGAGGATCTGCATGTGGCAACACTCAGCCTTGCCACACCGAATACATTTTAACTCTCTGGCCCTGATGAATATCCCTATAAATAAACAAACAGCTGCACTCTAAATCCACTTACAAATAGCAAACCATTTCCACTACATTTTAAATGTGCTGTAACACTTAACTGATGGATCAGGAATGATGAAGATGATGCCATTTGAAGATGGCTCATCAAAAAGAAAACCTAACGCCAGTCCCAATCAGCCTCCAAGGCGATGAAACTTATAAACCTGCACCCCCATCCAGGCAGTTTCGGGTGCCAAATAGATACACTGTCCATCATCCATGTGACAGAACGCTCTTTACTGCACACCAATAAGCATTTGTTTTGGGAGAAAATGGCAAAAATCACTTCAAGCAACAAGCTTGCAGGTGGTCACCTGAATGTCAGGATCTTTCCGTATTCAGTCCTCCAATTACACTGAAGAAAGATTATTTCTATTTGTTTTTTTAACCTAATCAAAGTGCTTCTGAAAAAAAAACCAAATCATCACCATGTTTAAGGGAAAAAACATACAAATGTTTTTGAACCGCAAAGAAAAAGCAACACTGCTACACAGATACCAGTTATACACAGATACCAGATATCAGTTAATGAGACATGTATAGAATCATAGAATAAGTGAGGTTGGAAGGGACCATTAAGATCATCAAGTCCAACCGTTAACCTACCCTGATTTAAAAACACCCACTTCTAAACCATGTCCCTAAGCACCTCATCTACCCTTTTCTTAAACACCTCCAGGGATGGTGAATCCACCACCTCTCTGGGCAGCCCATTCCAATGTTTAATAACCCTTTGAGTGAAAAAATGCTTCCTAATATCCAATCTAAACCTGCCCTGACATAACTTGAACCCGTTTCCTCTTGTCCTATCACTTGCCATGTGGGAGAAGAGGTCAGCCCCCATCTCTCTAAAACCTCCCTTCAGGTAGTTGTAGAGGGTGATAAGGTCACCCCTCAGCCTCCTCTTCTCCAGGCTAAACCCCAGCTCCCTCAGTCGTTCCTCATAAGGCTTGTCCTCCAGACCCCTCACCAGCCTGGTAGCCCTTCTCTGGACACGCTCCAGCACCTCAATGTCCTTCTTGTAGTGAGGGGCCCAAAACTGAACACAGTACTCGAGGTGAGGCCTCACCAGTGCCGAGTACAGGGGGATGATTACTTCCCTACTCCGGCTCACTACACTACTCCTGATGCAGGCCAGGATGGTGTTGGCCCTCTTGGCTGCCTGGGCACACTGCTGGCTCATACTCAGCCGGCTGTCCACCAACACCCCCAGATCCTTCTCTGCCAGGCAGCTTTCGAGCCACTCCGCCCCCAGTCTGTAGCACTGCATGGGGTTGTTGTGACCCAAGTGCAGGACCCGACACTTGGCCTTGTTGAACCTCATACCATTGGCCTCAGCCCATCTGTCCAGCCTGTCCAGATCTCTCTGCAGAGCCAATCTACCCTCAAGCAGATCAACACGCCCCCCCAGTTTAGTGTCGTCTGCGAACTTACTGAGTGTGCACTCGATCCCCTCATCCAGATCATTAATAAAGATATTAAAGAGAACCGGTCCCAGCACCGATCCCTGGGGGACACCACTTGTCACTGGACACCAACTGGATTTAACTCCATTTATCACCACTCTCTGGGTACGGCCATCCAACCAGTTTTTTACCCAGCGAAGGGTACACCTGTCCAGGCCACGAGCAGCCAGTTTCTCCAGTAGAATGCTATGGGAAACGGTGTCAAAAGCCTTGCAAAAGTCCAGGTAGACAACATCCACAGCTTTTCCTTCATCCACTAAACGGGTCACCTCATCATAGAAGGAGATCAGGTTTGACAGGCATGACCTGCCTTTCACAAACCCATGCTGACTGGGCCTGATCACCTTGTTCTCCTGCATGTGCCATGATACGGCTCAGACTTCTGTTTCTGTGGCAGTCGAAATTCCTTTATTTTTAAGCACCCTAGACTTCTGAAATAGACTTGTAGACATTTTGCTCTTTTTCTTCCTGCACAATTTAAATACTGCATTGAATAGATTTAATTGCTTTATTCTGAAAGGCATTGTTGGATTATTTTTTTTAGCTGGATGAGACAAAGACAAAGTTTGGAAAACTATTTTATGTAAAGTCTTTGCAATAAAAGATGCACTAGAAGCTTCCAAACTTTCTAGACCATGGATCACTATGAAAATCTCACAGACCTTCTGATGCCCTTCGCTGTCAAATTTTCAGCTAAAGATAATAAAGAATACAATGTGGGTCCTCGGACCAGTGAAACTCTATTTATTAAGGCATGATTTATACACCACAACTTGGAAAATACTGAATAATACAGCATTCACAACTCGGGTAGGCATCCGCAAGAGTGCAGTCAGTTGCATCTGAACTCGCCAGGCCCTTTATTCCTACCACTCAGCCAAACTGCAGCTTCAGGAATAATTTCGCCTCAGAATATTGCAGCAAAGCAGCGCTGCTCTTCTTTTTCTTAACATGGCGGATCTCCTTCAGGTGCCCCTGCTGCTGTACGCTCCTCCCTGCTCCCTGAGAGAAGGAGAGCCATCTCTCAGGCTCCTTGGGACTGATGCGTTGCTGACAACCGACATCTCAAATGCCATCCCAGAGGCAACAGCACCTGAAACTTGATGTGATGCACACTGCTTGCTGAGCTGGGTGTCTCACCAAACGCGTGCAGCCTGCACCACTTCACATGCCTGGATGAGCTTAAGATGCAGGTACAGCAACTGCTGGCACGCAGTGGTATCATCAAGAGATGGTACGAGCATGGATCCATTCATGTAGGGAAGATACATGGTAGATGTCCATCATAAGTAAGACAACAACACACACACAAAAATAATCTATTTAATCATTTGTCACCTACAACAGAAAGCTGCATGGATCTCCACTTCAATGCTATTACCTCAAAGCATCCAGGAAATCCCAAATTCCCTCTGACTCATGCATGCAATTACACGATAGGAGATAAATGCCCTCAGAGAGACTCTCCACATCCATCTCATCTGGCTACAGACTCACTGACTCTATCACACAAGCCTTAATCCTGGCTGGCTGAGGCACTGAAGAACATCATGCAAATCAGAACAAGCACACAGAAAAGGCGATTTCCAGGGGCTGATTTCAGGGTCTTCTATCACCCCTGGACGAGCCTCTCCCTATCCTCAGGTTGCAGAGGGATGAGGAGAGTACCATTCCTAGACCACTTAAGCCTTTTTAAATATTTGTTCCTCAGTGCCCAGCTGAACGTTGCTATTGTGACTCCCAGTTACGTACACAAATATTCTCACATATACTGTAAATGCTCCAAATCACTCTATATAATAGGCTGATACCTGGAACACTAATTTTTTTTTAAACTCCTTTACACGTGAGGAGAAAAAAAGTGACTGAAGACAGGAAGTTTTCCTTTGATACAATGTTAGAACATAAGCAGAGTGTCCAAAGCTGCAGTAACATATGGAATTTTGGAGAAGTCAAACCTAATGACACTAGTCTTGCAAGTGAAAACCTAGGATGGCACGCACTGATTAAGAAAAAAAAGAAAAAGGTAAAAAAAAAGTGTAACCAAAGATGTAGGTTGATCAGCTGTTCACACCTACACCAAAGCATAAGGAAAAGGATAAAAGCAACTTTTTTTTTTAACAATACATAAGAAAAATGGCTAAGGTACACAGTATGAAAAAATGAGTAAAGCAGTATGCATTTATATGAATAAAACACAATCTACACCTTTATCACCTAGGACAAGAGTTTTTCCATTTCAGGATATAAACATGAAGTTACAATATCAAGTCTTTTTTTGCAATTATATACACTGCTTTGGGGGAGCAGTCCTTATTTTTAACTGGAAAATTTTCAGCCTTCCATTGTATCCTAACAAAAAAGTCACCATTTCCACCAAAAACATTTCAATGGAGAATAAAGAAGTATCTTTACTACTTCTTTGCAGTCTCCCTATTTATAGTTTTCAGATGTTCACACAAACGAGCCTGATGAGAACATCATTTCTCCATCTGAACAATCTGGTATTGGCCTCCATTGGAAAAAAGTTACTAAATTAGAAGAGAAATTCCTATGTTTTCACATCTGTTCCCCTTAAAATTTATGTATATTCAGTACAGATTATAAAATACCTTATGAAGTTTCCTTCTAATGTGTAAACATTATTTGTTGTCAACTGAAAAATCTTCTGCGATTGCCATTGGGTTTATATTGGCTCCCTCTGCTGGCTAAAATGCACAAAGTGTAATTTAGTTGAGATTTTTTTTTTTTTTCCTCTTTTCCATAAATTGTGGTAAATAAAGAACTGCACCAAAGTCCACGGCATAGCACAGAAATAATTTATTAGGAAAGGAAAAGTTTGCCAGTTCAAACCTGACTACAGCAGTATCAATATTGCAAATCCGCAGGATTAAAAAAAAATGCCATACACCATAGAAGGAAAAAAAAAAAATATCTATACAACCTTTAGAAGGAAAACATGCATGCTAGAGAAAGAGAATACAAAAGAAATACCTTTTGGGGGTAGTATTTAAGAAGAACAGTTCATTTTATGCCCAGAATTTTGAAGCAGATTTGGGAAGCTATTTTGGCACTGGTTTTAACTATTTCTATTAGTTATTTTCTAACTCTTCTACATATTACGTTCAGGTAATAATTACTTAAAATATTTTTAAATATACTGAAAACATGTCTAAGGACATTTTTTAAAAGTTTATGGGAAATTTCAGCATTCGTGATTCTAACTTTTAGCAATGAGTTAGTTTGGAAGACGGGAATTTCCTTAGTACTTTAATATCTGCACTTACACAAAGCTGCAGAAAATCACCAGTTAGCTGCCCATCTTCGAATCATAGATTACTTTTCTCTTACAAAAATAATCAACCAACCATCATGAAATATTGTATAGCCAAAGAAGCCAATAGTTCACAAGCATCTCAGAGTAAAACACCATAAAACTGCCAAACTATTATTTGTTTTTCCAGCTCGTACTTCCAATTGATTGATTTGAACTTTGATATGAAGACAAATTGTACTCACAGTTTCAGTCACAGGGCAGAAGTTTTAACCTAGCCTTGACTACAGAATTTGGTATTTATAAAGGAGAGACATTTTTCTACATCTTCTACATCTTTCTTATCCTGCCTAAAATTTCAGCTGAGGATGAACTGACCTTTTTTTTCGCCCCCTTCCCAAACGGAGATGAGATGTCAAATTCCTTTAAATTCCAGTTCCTATCAAATCACTCTAGGTTTTGGGTTTTGTTCTAACCCCACCAGTTCTGTGGTCACTTTCACTGAGCAGCCAAAAAATGATAAATTTATAAATCAAAAGAACAAAGTAGAGCAGTTAAACTGACTACAGCATATAATATTATTGTATTGCCCATAAGATGAAAAGTACCCAGGGCTTGTAGGTAAGAGCTAACAGTTTTTCCCTTAGTTCCAAAGATGGTTATCCTCAGTACTGTGCAAATTTCCTCTGGCCAGACATTGCCGTCTGGTTATGAATGAAAAGTCTGAGATGAAGGTAACAGGCCCTGACATTCACATATTTCTGCTCAGTGGGTTACAACTTTAACATGGGTATAAATAAATGAATATAAAAATATTTCTCTCATGTAGTATTACCTCTATTTAGTCGTTCTTCCACTTAGACAGTTCCTTCTGGAATTATTTAAATTTGGATTATTTTGAACAGGCAACCAGAATATAAAACACAGAAACAGTCCCCAGCGAAATTTCAGAATTACACATTCAATTTTTTCCACAAGGCTCTTGTGATGATGACTGTAAGAAGTCTTACATATTACAAGATTCTATCAGTATTTAATCTGCAACTGAAGCAAAAAAGGATGCTTCAGATCATGGTCAGGTTCAGAATTTATGCTTGTTGCCCAATAAACAAGACTTCACATGTTGTAAACCATACCACTATTCTTTCTTCATCCGTACAGAAAGTCAACAGGACTTTTATTCTTTAGAGAGACAGACACATTTTCCTGCACATAGCCAACTTCAATTTCATCAGCTATTAACATTCTCCAATAACATCTCAGTCATTTTCTTGGGGAAAAAGAAAGAAGAGAAAAAGAAACAAGCAATCTAAAATGCAATGAATCAGATTGTTTAACATTGCATATTTCCAGATAGAAGATACAGGTGAATGTTTCTGTAACATTCTTCCCAGTCATTAAAATCCTATTATTACTATTATTAAATTCATAGACAAGAGAAAAACAGTCTGTTATTAGGACCAAAATTTCTTAAGGGGCATATTCATTAACAATAATTTCAATAATTAGATCAATCACACCTAAGTTTGCAGAAATTCCATCCTGCAAGAGTGTCAACGTAATAATTTTGTGACAGATAAAATCTTTCCATCTGAATGCCTGAATTCCTGCTCAAGTAAAAAATTTGTCGTGAACATAAAACATTAAGAAATGGTATTTTCTTAATGTAGTATTGTACATTTTTCTCTTGCATATACCCTGATTATATTCATAAACAGGCCTATGGGAAAAGAACAGCAAACAAACAAGAATGGATAAATGTGCAAGATTTCCACTTCCAGGTTACCAAAGAAGTGGTTGCAAGCTGTATTCGACACCACAGAGCTCACAGGACATCTGCAGAGGCAGGTATGTTTTCGAAGTAGAAGCAGCACTGACAGCATGGGGTGGGAAACACCAGTGCAGGCAGAATGAACCCTTTCCACCAGTGAGAAAAGCAGTGCTCTATGATTATCCTAGTTTTCCCTCAGGCATCCAAACCCATCAGGCTTCCCTGCCAAGCTCCTGTCACCCGTTGGCAACCACATTAAGAACGGTCTACATCTAAGTATTATTAGAATAAGCTAGTTTTAGTTATAGAAATGTGAATTTGGCAGTATTGCTACAAGCATACACAAATTATACAAATCAATTACTATTTGGAAAACAAACTGGCTTATATTTACCATTCATCAATGATACAGCAGAATACTTAATTATACACCCCAGCATTTGCAGAACATGCAAGCTGTGCCAACAAAATATATAAACTCGAGAGTCTTGGACATCTACCTAGAGCTCTTTAGCTGATGCCACTGGACTCTGATGAGTTTACTGTGTATGTATTACACCCCCATAACTATCAGCTGCAACAGATGAATCCTTCAATGCAGCTTTGGGATGAGAAGAAGAACAGAGCAATTCATTAAAGATGACATTCATTTACAGAAGGTTGGAGCTATTAAAAGAAAAAAGATGACATAATAAAAACTGCACTCTGGATGTAGCTGTACCAACTTATATCCATGAGTCCTTCAAGTATTAATATGACAAAGTTTCGTGGTAAAGTGACCTCATCAGAAGAGACTTGTGATAGAATTAGAATTGAATTATGCAGATCATTAGCTGAACAAGCTGTTTTGTTTCAGATAATTCTTATTTTGCTAGCTTTCAAGAATATTGTCTTCCCATTTTGTCCACGTTGTTCTGGGGATGTTTACAGTTGTTTTCAAATTCAACATTTTCCACCTATATTTTTCCCAAATTAAAAGTATAACTACATAATCAATCACTTGATCTTTATCAGTGTAACACGTGTTGCTGTAACATATTTACATACATGCACTTTGCTTACAGCAAATACAAGATTATGCAACTTACCCAAAATCTCTTTCACCCCACCTACAGAATTCCTACCTCATGACAGGAGAAGAGCCGAACTCCTTCCATCTGATGGAAGACTGGGTAGTGGGTGTTATCAATTGTATCACGGCGGTAGACATCTCCCACTGCCAGAAACGCATCTAGGCCAGAGTGTATCAAGTCCCACTGATGAGCTGATGTATGTGCTCTTAGCATGTGATCACGATTCAAGTAATAGTTATCCTCTTTTCTTCTGCTGACATGGTTTTGTGGGATAAGCAAACTATCAAAATTCTGCTGTATTGTAACCACTGGAGAAAGACCATCATAGACAGAAAAGAGTGGAGTCCCACGGCGTCCTACATATTGTTTGTAAAAGTGGTCCTTCACCTGCTCCTTGATTAGCCACAAAGGGTGATGCTTTTTGTTGTGCAAGTTCTTCCCCACCTTGGAAAGAATCTTCTCTGTGACATTGCTGTAGTCATCTTGAGGATAAGCTTTACCAAGCAGTTCCACAGTATTTGAGCATGGTGTATTGGCAGCAAAATCTGAAGGTACAGACTTGGATGAAGAATGCCTTGAATGGGTGGGAATTCCTCTTACCTTTACTTTTGGTGATAAAGCTGTTTTGGAATACTTAGCTACTCGCATGAATTTCCAGAGCATTGCCATTGCAAACCCTTTTATGATCTAGGGAAAGAAAAAAAAAAAAATTTAAAAAAATGAGTTAGGAACTGCAGTCTTGCTGCAGGAATTGCTAGTATCTCAGGGATAAATTAAATCCGAATGTCTGCTTGATTAATATGACAGAGTTCCCATTACAAACTACTATTTTGACTTCAGAGGAGGGAAAATATCCTTGTGATCAAATTTCAGCTAGGATATCTTATTCAATTATCAATCTTCTGCATCATTGCATCAGTATTAATGACTCTAGACCTTGCCTTAACCCCATCCCAGATACTGCTACTCTTTACAGCTGAATAAACATCAGGCCTTCTTTGAAACGATATTTTTCATATGGTTAAAATATAAGGCAATAACTGAATACTACTTATGAGAAACTCAGAAATTTAATAATGCCCTTCAGCAGTCAGGGACTTGCTTATAATAAGACCTCAAGCATTAACTTACTGTTGTTTCACCTCCCGCCGTTAGCAGAAGCTACGGAAGGCGTTCCACATCAACTAGATGATTGGATGGTGTGTGCCACATGCATCATTAATTCTTACTTAATGCCAAACAAAACCAGTTTAACCTTTCAAACCACTGAACTACTGTGAAAAAACCAGATGGCCAGACCACAAGGCATATATTTACATATAAACAGCATATTAAGTTCACATATGAGTATTGCACAAGATTTACAATAAAGGCTCCACAGAGTCAGAACCAATGTTAGTATTTTGGGGTGAGCACAAAATGCCTTTTCCATGTGTTCCTGGAATAGCTATTTTCACGGCTTACACCACTGTACCAGGGCGGGAGGCTCCACAAATACCAGGAAGGCGAATGAAGCGATGAGATTCTGAAAGATGCCTGAACTGAACAACTTGCTTCCTATCAAAGGGCCATCTTTACACATCTGCCCTGTTTACAAACAGGCTTTGTGCTTCACACGTACCCAGCTGCAGTACTTTGTAGTGTTCAAAAAGATAACTCCAAGAACAGAGATTAAGACTCATGAGCCCTTCAGTCACTCCAAATGCGTAAGCCCATTCTGAGATGCAAAAATCACTTAAAAATCTATAGTTGGGCTTCACAAATATTAGCATAGGTTTCAGTAAAATAATTAAGTATCATAATTTGCTTATTACGGAATAGGAAAACAGAAGCATTAGAATTTAAGTGACTGGGGAAAGGCATCTGCTCCAAACAACAAACTGGTTTGTATTTCTCTATGAACCAAGAAATCCAGTGCCACAAGTTTCCTGGGTGAAAGAGTTTTCCCATGAAAGTCTTCTTAAAGAACTGGGGGAAGAAAGGACATAAGCAATGAATAGACCACAGACTTCAAGTGACAGCTTTCTATCTTTACGCTAGGATTACAGTATCTGGCTAGCTTTCCACAGGAACATAAGAGAAACATACGTGTAAAAAAAGAACAAACAAGCTAAGATTATTTGTCACACTCTTGAGCTCCAAAAAAATATATGCAAATAAAATAGACACATTCTAGACTATAGAGTCCCCAAAAAACAGATCTGTAAAAGATAACCGGTATGTTCATATTTGGCTTCCTTTCTTCTGGCTTATGCCTGGATATTCTCTATAGGTCTACCTCCTGAAGTAACTGTATCTCAATAAATTAAAATAAAGGCAAGTCAGGTAGTCAGAAATCAAATTTGGTAGGGCAGCGTAGGGTTACCAAATATTTGGTTTAATTCTTTTTCTGGTTGAATATCTTAAGAAGAAAAAACATCTACAAATTTTATCTAGTTTTGAAACTTTTAAGGACCGCTTTTTTTTTCCCTTTTTTTTTTTTTGTTTAAAGAGTTTGCAAAACTATTTCACCAAACATAAGGTTCTTCCATAAACGAATTCACACACACACACACCAGAAACCCCTCTGACATAGACTAAATGAGGGATAGCCTTACGTTTTGAAAAGAGGCTCCATTTTCCCCAAACATACGTTCTCCTTCATGGAAAGTGAGTTCTCATTTTGAAACAGCTGCTTGAAATACCCAGTTCTAGTCAGATAATGAATTCAGCTTCCCTTAAGTAAATATCACCATCTGCCTATACATTTATTTTAAAAAAAAAAATCCAATTCAAAACTTATGCATAACTGTAAAGTACGAAAAACTCTCGTGACTTTATCGTGAGTCTCGTGATGTTTGCTGCTTTCCTAAATACCATTCCTCTGAGAATGAGAAAACCATGAGAAGTTTAACTTTCACAAAAACAGTTCTTCTCATAATTATAACTTTATGGAAAAAGAAATTAGAACATGAAACAAGTCCTGGGGGAAAAAAAAAGGGACATTTGTTTGTTTATTTTAATATGCACAATTTTTAAGGGAGACTTTAATGTATACATCTCTAAGGCCTTACCTGATGATTTTTCAGCATTTGTAATAAGCAACACTGCCATCAGTTTCTGATAGTTCAAAAATGCTAATTTTTCTCACCAAGTGACACATACTCTTCACAAACTTGTACAAGAGAAAAACCTACAGATCAACTTGTATCAGGGTTTTCATCCTAACATTATGGTTGTGCCTTAAATACTTAAATTGCATTACTATCTGCACTGTTATTCTAATCTAAAGCAGTGAGCAGTAAGGAAAAAAAAGTTACAGTTATCCAATGTTATCCGGTGAGCTACCTAATGTCCAAGTACTGCAAACAACAGCAAACAAGCACGAAAAGAGCCACCGATGTGGTATCACACAAGAGTGCCAGAAACATTGAAGTCCTTCATGAACACTCTTCTGCTCCCCTCTCCCACCACAGACTCATGTATGCTACTTCCAGAAAAATGCTATTGGATTTAGTTCAACTCAACTGGTGATAAATTACATTTGGGGAGAAAAGACATAGAGAAGGAAGGAAAAAGCCATGTTTACGCTCTTTACACCGTACACGAAACCTTCAAATCAAGGAAGTGTTTACCAGGGCAGAGAGCAACACTAGAAAATAAAGAAGTCTCTTTACCTTTCTGTTAGCAATAAATAACTGATGCTAAGGATACACTAATTACTCATGTTCACTTGTAATAGACAATTACTTCTAGTAGACATCTATCTACAGGTCTGAAAAAGCACAGTTTAAATTTATCATTTTCTTCCTTCATTTCCACCATATTTATTATTTGGCAGTAAAACAAAACTGGTTTCCGTGCACGCTGACAAAACCTGAATCCCACAGCAAAGACTGCCAGCCAGCTAACAACCACAGCAAGCCAAACAGCAGCTGTAGGTCTTGTAGCTGAAAACAAATACATAAATGGGAAATAAACATTGAACAACCACCACTGGCATCTACAATCCAAAGATGGCAAAGTGCTCCACCAGCATTACCAGTGGGTCACACGGTCCGGGCTGGACAGCAGCTCCGATTCGCAGATGGGAGCGAACGCAGGGGTTTGGAAGCAGGCTGCCCTGCCAGCAGCTCCCAGTGGGGCTTCTCAAATCACTGCAGGTGAATGTGCAAGCACTGGGACCCCACCATCAACCATTACACAAGTCCTTACCTTGACACTGCCACTGCCACATTCCCGGGTGCCTCAGCAGCTCCTCTGAAGCTCCATGGGCCTGTCCCTGTACCTCAATCTCCATACTGAGATGTCTAATACAACTGCAGGCACTCAGATCTTTGATAGGGATGCTATTGTACATTATGTTTTGGCAATACCTTTGGAACCATGCCTGCATGTGGGTATGAGCTTTTGAGCACCTTCAAGGCAGACCAGAGGACAGGAGGTGGTACCCGTACCACCCAAGGATGAAGGCATTACAACAACCCTGTCCATCTTGTGGATAGACAGATGTGACAGCACTTGCCAATATCAGCCCTCTACCACAGATCCCATGCCACTTAGCAGTTTCAGTTGATGGGCAAGGCTCCTTCATCCCCCTCAGAAAATCAACCATCCGCCCATCCCATGCAGCAGCACAGTAGACATTACACATGCAGAAGTACACCACAGTCAGAAGCTTAACAACAGGGAAACAGCAGACAGAATACAAAAAAATATTGTGATTTTGGAGCACATGCAAAAGGCGGTTTGATGTGATAAGGTATCACATTGCTGTACTGTTAAGGCATGTCCTTTCATGTCTAAATCCAGGTTCCCACATCACAGTGCAGCAAGGATTATGACAGCATTATCACAGCTGCAGTGGTACTTGTCACAAGTCCCCTCTGCTCCACTGAGGTTCAGGAAAGAATCAGGCTCAGGGGAACTCCTCCTTACACCTGCTTTGAAAAAAGAGAAGAAAAGAGGGGTAGTTTAGCAGCTAACTATGAAAAGGGAAAGGCCTGTGGCACCAGGGTTGTTTTATTCACTCCATCTCCTAGAAAAGCAGAAAAGAGAAAAAGCTCTTGTTCAAGCAAACTAGAGCCCACGAGTGAACCAAACGGGCCTGCTTTCGGGGCCATTTGCCAGGTATTTACCTCTGTGAAGCAAGGGCACCCTCACTCTCGCTGACCGCTTTTCTGTGTGCCCTGTGCTTTTTACTGTTCGTGGCTGCAGAAACACAGATGGGCTACTGCATAAATAAACCGAAGTACATGACGGGTTTGAAACCAGAATTCTACAAAGATGAAGAGTCTGTCTCCTATCCAAGAATAGCTAATTAATGCAAGACTCTGAAGTGCCATGGAAAATGTTAGAAAAGTTGGGCTGCCACCATTTTGTGATGTGACAGCTTTTATCTACCGTATGTGTGGGGAGGGGAGTTCAACCAACATAGCATATGTTAAAACAAAAATTATAAACATATGCTAGGCTGCTAAAATTGGACATTTACCAGTCTGCTTAGCAATTTAGCTAAGCATTGAATTTTAGTTTTGAAAACTATGTAGGCATACAGCAGCAAATATCATTGTATTGCCATGACCATATCTACATTACATAGGATATATCAGAAATTATTTTGCATGCAATGCTAGTAATGAGCTTAGATTGTTTTCAAGCTCATTTTAAACTGCAGATATATTGTTGCACACCAGAACAGACTTTCACTCTTATTGAGCATGCTGAATTTAAGTTACACACAGAGATCTCTAAAAACAGCCTTACAACTTCGAATGGATCCATTTTAGAACCTGATCTTCCAAGGGCAGAACATTTTTAGATGTCCCTGATGATGGCTAAAGACTCAATGGAACAAAATATTGCATGAACTACAAAACACTAGACAAGATAACACAGCCTTCAAGTATTTGGCTCTTAATTTTCTCATGTACTTGGAGTTCATCTAGTTAATAACCCACCAGCAAGTTCAAAAAAACATACCAAATAACTTATGTTTTTGTTATTTTTCTTAACTGAAGCAAAAATGTGTCATAAGCTGGCTTGCTGTCTGCTCTCTAATAGTGATACATTAATCATGATGCCGCCTTCAGCAACATTTTGAGGCTTGCAATATTGAGAGAGAAAATTAAAAACCCTTTTCTGGGATAAGGCATGACCACGTTTTCTCATAAATATGAAATAAGAGGTATTAACAACCATTGCACCTTTTTCACCGATCCACAAGACTGTCTGAATAAAGGCCAGTATTTCATGCCCTGTCTTACATACACGAGCACCTGAAGGCAAGCACAGAAAACGTGGTCCATACTTCTGAGGCACACCTTCAACCACCTTCACCACTCTTTAGGACTGCAGGATGGACTAAGACAGTCATAGTGGGCAGCAAGTCTTTGGAGAAGGGAACACGCTTCTGCAAGGACCTCCAGGCAAGCACCCATTTTAAAATGTTCCGAATCATCACTTGAGTCCGCTCACCATTCAGTTTCAGGTTGGACACTGCAAATGACGACAAATGTCGTATTCACGTCACACTGCAACAAGTTCCAGCTCCCTGTGTGGTCCTCCAAAAGCTGCTACAGGCACTAGCTGCCCTGATACATAGTGTCACTCCAAGATTGTTCAGTTTTATTCATAAGTTTCTGACTTATTGGAAGGATAATACTTCAATCAGGATAATACTTCTCAAGACATATGATACAAGACAGATAAAATGTGTTTCAGTAGTCAAAATACTTGTAAACTCTGTAGCTTTGCTGCCTAGCTGGTATAAGACTTTTTTCAGATTGACATAATCAGGTTTCAAGACAACCTGTAGTGAATTTAAGTGGTTCAGAAGTAGAGTATCCACACACTGGAATTTATGATCAGCAAGCTTATCAGGTACATCAAATGGCTGAATTATTCAGAAAATATATAATTTTTTAAAAGAGAAGAGCATACAGCACAGTTGGCTTTAGAAGTTAAGGACCAATGGCAAAAAAATTCAGACTTCTATTTCTAAAAGATGGAAAGACACCAAACTCTATAACATGTAAAATTCAGAAGTTCAAGGTGAGCACTCCAACCATACCATTTTTAGTTGAACTGAAAAAAACAGTTGAATAAGAACAAAATAAACAAATACAGAGGAAAAACTATCAGCACAAGAAGAAAAAAATGTTTATATATATATATATATACACATGACAGTAGATTAAATTCAGGAAAATCGCCCCTGCTCAGAAACAGTAACTAATTTTCTTTCACTTATACCTTAATTATGTCTTGATTTTCTTTTTCACAAACTAAAACAGAGTTTGTTTTTTACCGAAGAAATGTCAATTAAGCCCTTTAGTGGAAACTTTCAATAGTGTGCGATGACTAAGGCACACAAAATTCTACTGAAAATTAGGCAGCTTCCTTCCCTTTTCCCTCCTTCCACAATAGAGACAAAACAGCTAGTAGTCAATTCAATATTTTAAGGGAAAATCCTCATTACACAAACATATTTGTTGTGTGGGGTGGAGTGCACCCTCAGCAAGTTTGCTGATGATACCAAGCTGTTTGGCGATGCAGGCACGCTGGAGGGGAGGGATGCCATCCAGAGGGACCTGGACAGGCTGGAGAGGTGGGCCCAAGCCAACCTCATGCAGTTCAACAAGGCCAAGTGCAAGGTCCTACATCTGGGTCGGGGCAATCCCAAGCACAAATACAGGCTCGGCGGAGAATGGCTGGAGAGCAGCCCTGTGGAGAAGGACCTGGGGGTGATGATTGATGAGAAGCTCGACATGAGCAAGCAGTGTGCGATTGCAGCCCAGAAGGCCAACCGTATCCTGGGCTGCATCAAAAGAAGGGTGGCCAGCAGGTCAAGGGAGGTGATTCTGCCCCTCTACTCCGCTCTCGTGAGACCCCACCTGGAGTACTGCATTCAGCTCTGGAGTCCCCAACATAAGAAGGACATGGACCTGCTGGAGCGCGTCCAGAGGAGAGCCACGAGGATGATCAGAGGGCTGGAGCACCTCTCCTATGAGGAGAGGCTGAGAGAGTTGGGGCTGTTCAGCCTGGAGAAGAGAAGGCTCCGGGGAGATCTTATTGCAGCCTTCCAGTACCTAAAGGGGGCCTACAGGAGAGCTGGGGAAGGACTTTTTACTAGGGCATGTAGTGATAGGACGAGGGGGAATGGCTTTAAGCTGGAAGAGGGCAGGTTTAGATTAAACATTAGGAAGAAGTTTTTCACTTTAAGGGTGGTGAGGCACTGGAACAGGTTGCCCAGAGAGGTTGTTGAAGCTCCGTCCATGGAGGTGTTCAAGGCCAGGCTGGATGTGGCCTTGGGCAACCTGGTCTAGTGAGAGGTGTCCCTGCCTACGGCAGGGGGGTTGGAACTCGATGATCTTCAAGGTCCCTTCCAACCCAAACCATTCTATGATTCTATGATATTTTGAATGCATTACATTACAAATTACAGACTGCAAAAAGGCAATGCAGAGACCATTCTTAAATATTCTCAAATCTGTCTCCTGCTTTTAAATGCATCAATTTTTCAAGGGATGCAATCTGAAAAACAACTACCTTTGTCTGCTGAGGGAATATTCTTTTTCCAATACCTTGAAAATGTTGCCAACTAGCTTTCTTCCTTAGAAGACATATTGTAAATAACTGTCAGATGAAAGGGACAGGGGCTTTTAAATACCTATAAAATCCTCACTGCAGTCAAGATTACCACTATTTCTTCTGCCTTCTTTTTTCTAGCAATACATGCAACTCGATTATCTGTATTTTTCATAGAGGTATATGCCACCAAGAATTTTACTCCTATGGAGTTTTACCTGAGTAAAAATTAATTTGTTTAGAAATTAGATATTAGCAGTATTTATGTGTATTTATGCGTAGTTCTCACTGATTAACTACACCATTTGGACATAATAAAACCAGAGAGACCTCATCCTGCCTTTACAGGAGGAGGGAGTAATAATTATTTTTTTGCAGTCAGTTATTAAATGCCAAGAATGGGACACGTGCAGACTTGGTAATAGCACAAAGGCCAGCAGAGGAAATCTAAGTAAGTACTTTTAAGTATTCGTAATTTCCATGATAGTAATCCAAAACACTACACCACAAATCAACAACTCCACAGTGTGGGGGGTGATAAACATGGTACATGCCACATTCCTGAAACAGCAGAACCTCCTGAACTTCAACACTGCTTCTCACGTAGAGAAAGCCACCAATATGTTCACTGCCATGTGTCAGTGATCTCTGTGGGATGAAGACACACACTGCAGTACACTGCGGAAAAGCATAAAGCTATAGGTATATGCTTTATTTTTACAATTTAAGGCAGAATGGCTCAACTTCAGCCACCACAAGTGCTGGATTCTCCTGGTGCGCCACCCACAAAGCTGCAATCTCCCTTCTGGGGAAGTGCTGTACCTCCCTGGCAATGGCAATGCCAGGAGCAGCCCATCCTTCTGGAGATGCCTGTGGTAGACAAAGAAGATAACCTTCAATTCAGAAGGCATCATTCACGAATCAAATATTGACTGACTGCCTCCTCCAGGGAAAAAACAGAAAGAAACACAGCAACATCTTACATACAAAATTCAACGCAGTTGCTACCTAATGGGCTGCATTTAACCTTCATCTGAAAAATATTCAACATGCCCAGATACCCAAGTTTCAGACACCTCATATGTCACAGTGAAAAATTAAACTTGAGAAACAAACCCAGCCCACTCAATACTAAGAAAACTAAATGACTTAGATGGGTCATGCCAGAGGAGGTGGCTAATATGAATCACCCAGTTCATCCACAAACTAGGAAAAGTCTTCAGCTTTACCTGCTATCTCCCAATAGTACTCTGATTCCCACCATCTCCTTCCGTTCTTGAGAACTGGGGAAATCCATGACTCGCCATAGATCTCCAGAAGCCCTCCTTAGTAATACCCTAGGCATCATGCTGTAGTTTAAAAGAATAACCTAAATATTAATATGAAATAATAAATATAATCAATATTTTAAACCAGGGAGTCATTTAATGGCTTTAATATGTATGTAATGAACGTTTAAATCAAGCTAGCCTTTCTTATCATGTTTCAACCTTAAGCGATGGTGGGGGTATTACGAGTTTTGTGTCATACCAATTTTCTGTCACGCCAAGCTCTAAAGAGATCAGTTTCACATATTTGCTATCATCTTGAGCCAAAATATGACCAGACCTCAGAACTAGCTACAATGTGAACTTGATCTCAACTCAAACTCTAACTCAGCTGCAGTATCGTGCCTTGGTCTGTCTCTATTACAGAAATAATGAAAGTCTGTGAACAGACAGAGCCTTTACCAGGACTATGTATATTTCAACAGCCAATCAAAAAAAGAAAGACAGAGACAAATTTCTCTGCGGATTTTACTTCAGAGTCAATAAGTCTCACGGTCTTCAGTATTGATAAAGAAGAGAAAATGTAGACACTTGCAGCAGAGACTCCACTGCAGTCCAACACCTCCCAGTTAGAAAATGTATGATCATGCGTGTACAAAGAAGTCATCTCTAGTTTGAACTGCACCGTCTTCATTTATCTGTCACAGGCTCTGACAAAGCGTTTAAGGAAAAGATTAGAAGGCTCCTAAGGAATGAACTGCATTTCCCTGCCTGGGGCATACCACTTCTCCGAGGTTGGTAGGAACGGGGCTGAAATATTAATGAGTAAGCCATTTGTCAAGAAAATTATGCAAGAAACCTTGGCAGCCACACAAAGAGGCAAGCAATGAGATACCAAGCTAGAGCAGTACAAACTAAGTGGTTAAAAGAGAAAAGGGGAAGGGGAAAAAAAAAACCAAAACAAAACAGAACTTAATTTGCTTGTCCGTGCTCATAAGCTTTGGAAGAAAACAATAAATGAATGCATGGGAGTATTTAAAGATAAAAATTCATTAGACTCAGAATTAGTAATAACAGGTACTAACTTCTGAAGGGACTATAAGCCACTTTAAGATCTAGAAATCAAGTTTTCAAGTCTCGATTTATCCAACAAATTACTTCTGGTGATATTCTTTGCAAATACAGTAGCTTACCATGTAGTATGCGAGTTAAAAAGGTGCTGTCATGACAGAAGCCGCCTAATTATTGAAAACTCACATAAACAAATGCAAAAAAAGAAAAATAATTCGTATAGCAGATGCACAAAAAATAAAAAATAAACTCTTGTTGAGGTTTCCTCACAAATCACTATGAAGAAAGACAAATGCAAAATTGTAACCGTTGTGTGAAATCAGATGTTAAAAATCTATACTACCTAAAAAGACCTAAGAACTAAATAAGCTCCAGGAGTTTCCAAGTATTATTTCTCCACAAGTGGTGCTTGTTAAAAAAATTTTAAAAAGATTAAGAAAAGGTTCAGTCAGACTCCATGTTCCTACCATTTTTTCCCATGTTCTACATTTATTCACAAATTTTTATATAATTTTAATATAAGTATGCTTTTGGGGCCAGGTATACTATAATTTTATATAGTACTTCTTACATAATAAATCTGAAGGCTTAGTTTTTAAAGAGATATTGCTAATTTTTACTGTAAGCAAATCTGAAAAGCATGCAAAGCATCATCATATATTAAAAAGAAAAATAATCTAAAGCTTTTATTAAAAAAGAAGATGGCCCTATTGGCAAATAAAGAAAATTATTAACATATGTTGATTTATCAAAACATAGCCATAGTCACCTTGCTAAATGTTAAACTTGTCCAGCATGTGATCCATGGGTTTGATTACCATTGACACCAGTTGGACATACTGACACATACACAGAACAGCGTTATACAGCAACATTCAGACTTTCATTAAGCAGCCCTCTACTCTTACATATCATATCTCTATACAGGATCTCAAAGTGCTCTTCGGCCATTAACCAATTAAGCTCTACAATACCCCCACGGGAAAAGTATTGCATTATTTATACCCATTAGTGCAGCAGCTCCCAATTCAAAAGTGCTGTACTTCAACATCTTGGCTTTTGCTTATTTTTTCTTTCCAAATTGTTTTGATTATATTGCCATTTTTTCCTCCATGTTCAGAATTTTTTTGTTGCTGGCAATATCATTTTATCAAACATTTAACAAGTATAAGGCCTACCATGAATAGAATCAAAATGTTTTGAAAGCAGCTTGCCAAAAATCACCTATTAGGAATCATGCCAAACAGTTCAGAAATACTGAGCTATTACCATTGACACAACCTTCTCCCTGAATGTGCAGATTTTTAAGGCTCAAACCTACATTCCTTGATCAAGAAGTACAGAGTCATTGCTCTGTTTGTGTTGTGTCTCAAACTTCATAGGCCTTAGTGTTATTGTAATTATAATTACATACTTAGTATGATCAGGAGAGATCAACTGGAGGGGCAGAAGACATTCAGGGGAGATGGGAAGGTAAATAAATGAAGCGTTGTTGAGGTGAACAGGGATATGAAAGAAGAAAGTGACAAACTGGGTGAAGGGGCATGGGACAGACCATTGCCGCTTTATCTGCTCCACGGCAGGGTTGGCCTGCAAACCAGCACAGCACTCACAAATAGTCTTCTTTTAACTAGGATTTCACCTCTGATCACCACATTTACCAGAACCAGAAGCAGCACTTACTTTGATGAGGAAACTATATATTTGTCAGGGGCCTCTTTTGGGAAAGTTTCACATTATACCTAACCCCACTGCTGCTCTTGCCTCAGATGATGCAGAGTGAATCATATCAGCCCACCAGTCCAACCAGGAAAAAAAGAGTATGACATGGCAGGTTGTCTCTCCTGTATCAGTTGAGAGAACTGACAGAGTCATCTGAGATTCAAATAAACACAATGCATACTGAGATCCAAGGCAGGCAATAAAGATAAGAATCTTTTAAACATATTTACCAGTGAGAACCTAGCCAAAAGCAACAACATGCCAGCAGCCTTAGGACTTGGTTCTGCTAGGGCCACAGCACCTGGGTGCTGGCCTGGCACAGCAGACAGCATTTGCTGAAGAGTTTTGCAGAACCGAGGCCCAGGAGCTCAGCAGAGCTTTCACAAAGCCCATGACGACTTCAGAGTAAAGGAAAAAGAAAGCAAATCTAACCAATGTCATGAAACAGCAAAGAAGGTGCCTCCTACACCATGTGTTACTACCATGGTAGTAGCCCCTGAAGCCGTACAGACAACATACGAAATATAAAGATAGAGCACCGAGAAAGGAAAATTGCCATGCCTAGTGCCACCAGCGTAACCAATCAGAAAGAAGTGTGAGGTCAGCAGTGACAGATACCACATATTAGTGCTAAATTATTTGAAATTATAATCTTTACCATGACCAGAGGGCAGAGTAAAAGTGAATCCACAGCGCAAGCTAAAAGCATTATAGGATGCTTTAAAACCAAATCCTAATTGAATGGAGGGGCAGGAGATACGGGTCTCAAACGTGCAAGAAGGTAGGACACAGTGACATGCTAAGGCCAGGAGCAAGTACATGGGACCCGAAAAGGTCACAATGGTAATCCTCAAGGTAAAAGGCATGGCCACAACCCCTCTCCTTAAATGTGTAAAAAACAGTGGACTACTGCAATAAATAGCTGCTACAAAAGGTGAATAAGGGCAAGCAGGTCTCCCTCAAAGGAAAACATAACCAGCATCTACACACATCAAACTGGGACAGCCACAGATTTATAATGTGTACCAAAGTTTTTTTAGTATGAACCTTTCATATTAAATTCCTGGAGTTCCAGGGACCACTGCCCAGAGCTATTAAATAAAAATGATGGTTTAGACTTGTTTTGTTCTCTAAACCTGCTAGCTAATTACAAAATTTCAATTTCCCAAGTATAAGCGATCATGTAACCTATATGGTGATTGATTTTGATTTTATTGTTTTTTTCTCTGTAGTTATTATTACCTTATTGGGTCTTAAAAAAAAAAATTAGTTTCATTTTCATGTTGCTACTCTACGTATACTCAAAGAACCGAGAGAATTACAAGTCTGTCCAGCTTGCTATTTGATATGACAGAATCTGGCCTAGCATGGCACAATGCCTCATTTTCTAGACAACATTAAAATATGAATATTGGACTTTACTTTTGAGGCTGAGTAGACAAAATCATATTTATCATGTCTGATGAACCTGATTTATCTACAAATCTACCGAATGCCCAAATGTGAACTGGCAATTTATTCAAAAACATGTAAGCAAAACTGCAAGGATTTATATGCATAATTGTAAACACCCACCTTCTGTAGGTATAAAACAAACCTGCCCATTGTAATTTCATATTTGTAAATTACAACTAAACATTTCTAGTTGTTTATGTGTTCCTACCCCCACCCCACTCCAGCCACACTAAGAGGTGCGCTCAGCTGGATGATGTTGCAGGATTCTGCTCTGTTGTTACGTCATACCACATGAAAGCCCAAACATTTCTAAGACTGTTTTGGGGTCCATGCTCACCTAAGCCAGCCTGAACACTGTACATTGCTTAAAAAAATTACTCACATGAAGCTAAAAACATTATTTCAGTGAATAACGTAAGAGCTGAAATCATTCCCTAAATTACCAGATCCTTTATCATTCAGCCTAAATTATTTGGCACCGGTTTTGTTGCTGTTTGGGGTAGAGGGAGAGGGTGTTGGTGTTTATTGTTTGGGTTGGTTTTTTTAAAATAACAATTATTTTCTGCCATCCCACCATAAAAAGCTGCATGCCCAATTGCTGCCTTTGACATTTATTTAGGCAGACATGGTAGAACAATTGTTGGGAAATATTTCCATAAAATCCATCAGGAAACTAAGGCAAGGATGAAAAGTCTCAGGATGAAATTTTTTGAACTCAAAGTTAAAGCCACTACTCTGGACCTTTACGGCATTTAATTTTCTGCCACCCCAATACACACATTGGTATCTGGGCTGAAAACTCTCCTTCTCCAATTCTTCTTTCTGTCATCTGCTGGGAGGCAGAGTAGAATAATTCGATTGACCCAAGTAGTTGCTGATTGCTTTCAGTGTGTAGTTCATTCCTTGACACCACAGAGAGGAGTCTTGCTAACTAAGGATCAATAAAACGGATAGGAATGTTTAAATTTTCCTTCAACAAAGCTGAAGGGCAATGCTGCAAAAAATAAACTTTTTTTTAAGGCAAGTTATTTGGGAAAAAAATGTTGAGTTTACTGCATAGCAGAGTTTATGAAAGAGATGTGAAGAACAGAATTTAAGCAGAATGAAACTGAAAGTCTGTCTTTTCAATTCTCATTCACGTTGTACTACAGAGCTACCAAGTAACGCAGCTCAAAGGAAAAGAAAGCAATCAAGGCATGATGTTAACACTTCAACATCACTTGAAGAAGAATTGCATTCAGTGAAGGGGCCTTCAATCACAGAGTATTGCAAAATCATGTATAAAATACACCATTACAATCAGCACCTCTGTTCATAGTTACAGGAAAAGATCAAATACTGTATACAGACAGACAGAAAGAATAAAAAATAATTGAAAAACGACAACCTCTTGCTTCCAGGCTGATGCCATTTAATTAAGACAGAAGCAGGGAAAAGGTAGTTTCCTGCATTATCATTGCTAGCATAGACCTGTTGTGAGCATTCAGTCATCTTTAGCACTACATTAATCTAAAATAAAATAATTGTAAAGCACTCAATAAGACCTTATTTTTTTCCTTTAAGTCTTAAAGACAGCTTCTTCTCACAACAAAGTAGCAAAGTAGGGAAAGCTCTTTTACTGTCTCTTCTCTTTTATACTTTCAAATGATTTCTCTGCTCTAATGTTTATTTTGGTACCACGTGGAGTGGGTAAAGCAAAATGTTTCATCAGAAAAAAAAAGGCTAAATTTCAGAGGTCTTTTAACCTGCTGTACTTTTTGTTGCATTTTTGCAAAGTTTGCTGTAAATTGAGAAATAAATGACAGAAAGATATCTCTGGTGTACCTGAAAATGACACACTCACACTTAAGGCTGAAATCCACCTCTTGGCAGATGGGCAGCACTCATTGCCAGGGAAGCCTTATAAAGACAACTATAAAATCACATATAGTTGTGATGCTTGAATCCTGCACTAGATGTATCTCACACGGCAGGAATTTGCAGTTTAAGGACTGAAGTCAAATCTGTTTATTGAGAACTTTAGAACACGGCCTTCTGACATTCCAGGTCAAAAATATTTCATGTAACTAACATTACATCTCTGTATGAACGTCCCGCATTCAACTGTTCAAATAATTACCACGTTAATCTCCATCCTAATGGTATCCACACTTTATTCAGTTTAAGTTCCACAAGCATCAAATTTAGTGCAGTCAGTACATCTGTCACACTAACTTCTACCATCTTACTCAAAAATCACAAGTTTATTATTAGCAACCTGTGGGCAATTACTGTAATTATCAGCAGACTTGGATTCATCTTAATCAGTGTTTGTTTCAATTCCACAAGCAAATAAGACAGGACTGTATACTCCATCAAATAGGAAGCACTTCTTTCCTTCTGTTTAGCAGGAAGTAATAAAAGAGTCAAATTGGTGGCATAACACTTATAAAAAATGCGAAGCAATTGGAAAGACTCCAAAGACAGTAACAGAAACTACCACAAGTCTCAAAGGAGGAACTATGTAGAAAGACCGAATATACCAGCACTATTTAGACTAGAGAAGAAAAATTTAAATGCATCATCATCATCAGATCTGAAAAAAAGTTGCACACCCTACGGTATAACCTTTTCTCCACTGTACCCTGGCTAGGACAAGCAGCAATACACCTACTGAAGACAAAGTTAGAAAAATTTGTATCAGTAATTAGAAGTCTTTCTACAAATAGAGTGATATATTGTAAGAAAGGGCTTGTGTGGACCCCAATGTCGTTCTGTTATTTCATACAGATTTCTAAACACCTGTGCTAAAAAAAACAGGTACAAAATTCAACCTGCTTTGAGGGCCAAAGAACAGACTAGTCAGTATCTCAGCGTATTTCCAGTCTTGTTTTGGTTTGTTATGTTGTAATTTTTGTGATTATTATTACAATTTTTTTAATGAAACATGTAATAGTGGGCTATCCCTTAGAGGTCTAGCCAAGTCTTTCTTTCAGTAGCAGTTTTAATGGTGCTTATGGCTGTATGCCAGTTATATTGCTGAAAGCTTAGCAGGTGATGTATTTGCTTATAGGCACTGTCATATTTTATCTATCTCAGCATCTATTTAGTAAGTGCTTTAACATTCTAGAGTATGGCAGGTGCTATATAAAACACAGCATTATTTTCCATATTTTATTCTCTTCATTGGCATTCCTACTCTCAGATTAACTGGCAAGAGTACAAACATTCACAGCAATTTTGAAAAAGAAAGTTTGAGTGCTCACTGACAGCCATGGTTAGCTCTGTACTATCAGTAAACAAAACACAACACAACAATGTTTCTTTCCTATTACAACATAATTTCTCATCATTTTTTTGTATAGAAGGAAATACAACAGTAGACAAACAGCAGTGGTCGTTCAAACAGACACCACCTGCTAATTGTATGCTGCAAACAGTAGTATCTGATTTGCTTAAAATGCATTATGGTTGCGTTTCAATCAGTCCCTTCATCTTGCTCCACTGCATAGGATAGGCAGAAAAATCCATTTGGATTAGGCTTTTCTGTTCATAATTTCATCCTACTTGTGTTTACAATTTCTAGGTAGTCTAGATACAAACTCCCACCAAAATTAATGGAAAGACACCAGAAACATCTGTGGAAATCATATTAAGATGACAAGATACTAGTTTTACTCCACTCTTCAAACTGCAGCTGTATGTATTGCAATTTTAAAATGTTTTTTTAGTGTTCCTTTATATGGATGTCATCACTTCCCATCGCTTAGGTTCTTGAGTAAGTTCTACTGCTTTCTCTTTCATCTCCCTTTTTAGAGAATAAGGAGACTGAAATTGAATACAATATTCAGTATTTCAACTGATATCACTGAAATATACAACAACTCTGGGAAGGTTGTCTCCTCCTCATATGCCAACATTTTTCTTTTCTTACATTTCATCTTGGCTGCACTCTTGACTACAATGAGATTAAACATGAAGCACAATACGAACCTGTACGATGCCTGTGACTTTACTGTTTGAAGAACTTGAAAATAAAATATATATTCTGTCTTAAAGCAACACATTTTTAATCCATGGTTTGTTACTCCAACACCCCTAATCAGATTCAAACAGAAGTGCAAGGAACATATTTGAACTTTATTCACAAAGCTTTCACTTTTGTTCATCACTATAAAATATGAACAACAGTGGCTCCTACCTAGCTATGTCTGATGTGCACACCCCAGTGATTCAGAGACGATGCTTCACTGTCAATACTGTTTTATTTCATGGCAAAAGAAGATAATACAGGTGAACACTGGCAAAAGTAGAGAAAAAAAAAAAAAAAAAGTAGTTGTTTTTCCGGTATCTATCCTGTGGTATTTAGCAAAATCTTTTTTTTTTAAATGATAAATCACTTGAGTAACAGCTGCCTCCTATTGAAAAATGCTCATAACCATGGAAAAGTCATGCAAGATGCAAGATATATAGCATGTGCCAATGCGTTGAACGGTTTTATGTGTTTCAAAGACCTACAAAGAAAGTCATCTGATGACAAATTTTAAGCAGGACAACTGAACAACCTAAAAACGCAATTCTGAAAGAGGAATTCTTCTCACTGCACACCATAGAGTACTCCTCCCAGTGAAGAGGATGTTTCAGGGTGCACTTCTATATAATCACAAAATCCACTACATTAGGAGTAAAATTACTAATTTAGCATCTCAGCAATAAGGGTTAAGGCAAAATAAAGAATAGGATATCGTATTTGTTTCCTTGAAATAGGCTGTTTCACGTAGACCCATGCTGCTACAAAAAAAGGTGGAGGGCAGTAAGATTTAGAGGCTGTTTGAATGAGTCTGACATACCCATCAGCTGTCAACAAAGGGTACCTCAGTACATTGCACAACTCAATAATTTTAGAACGAACACAATAGTAGGAAAACTAAGCTTATTTGTGAGAAGAAACAGCCTGACCCTCTTATAAAGCAGCTTGAAATCACCTTTTTTTTTTATATATATATAAACAAACCAAATACAGAAGAAATTTTAAAACACCCATGATGCAAAATCCCATGATTATTTAATGCATTTTGCAGGACAGAGAGCTCCAAGGCAAACCTAATGGTGAAATACATAAATGTTAGCACACATACCTGGCTTCATTCAAGGAAGGGTTATGTGGAAACTAAAAATGCAAACAACACCACATCAAAAGCATTTCCAATATGCCTTCCAACATGTTTTTGTCCCTTCTCCTGGTAGGCTTCCCATTGATCTTTCCATCAGAAACCTAAATATAAGATAAAGGGTATCCATTGCAAATACTTTCAGAATAGAAAACAATTTCTTTCTCTCCTCCCCTCTATCAGTTATATTAAATAGATTACTCTCTTTTTAAGTTGCATATACAAACGATAGAAAAGCAGTCACTCGGCAAGCAGATCACTTCTTGACTGCTAAAGTAATTCCTCAGGTCACATTCTTGTTTCTTATAACATCCCATCGTTCTGAGGTTCTAACACATCCATCTTTGTCAGGCAGGTACCCAATATACTCAGGCAAGAACTGCAATAATACAAGCACACAAACAAAAAATCTCCTCCCTCTCCAAGAAAGCTTTCATTTGAAGTCATTGTTCTCAGTGGCAAGTCTGCTCCAGCCAGAACAAATGCATGCTGCATTGCTCTGCTTCTAGCAAGTGTTAAGACTCAACAGTCTCCAAGGGGGATGTTTTTTGAGTAGCCCTGAACACAGACTGTGGATTTAATGCTTTTTCAGGACAGAGTCTTCACTTGGGACAAAAAAAAAAAAACAACACCAAATTGGAACCTAGAAACCACTGATAGTCAATTCAAACACATTAGCAGTAAGGTGTCATCCAGTCCCACAGGATACCACAGTAGAAAAACTGCACACAATTTTCCTGTAAAGAAAGGATGGGACATTGTGCACAGCATAGTAACCACAGCCTTAGCACAATGGGGACCTACTGTCTCCAGAGATCTGACAGTCCGATGAAGCTCTCCACCTACTGTAACAAGTAAAATCACATCTGTGTTTCTCCCCGCCCTTACAGATCTAATGGCAGGGTTGTAGAACTGAGCTGCAGTCTCATCAGGCCTCACTTCCACTTCTGTCTCAGATCAAAGTGGCTACTCGCAGGTATGGAACATCTAGTCAGTCAAAAGGAAACACTGAAAAGGAATTAGAGCGTATTTAGGTTGGAAGAATATGTTCCAGACCATGCTTAATCCTGCTCTAAGTAACTCCTATAGTAGTTTTTTATTTTTTAAACTTCAGTAATGCACAAGTACCTTAAATTACACCAAATAAGTAATCCAAGACACGTTTTTTAAAGCTGAGAGGCAGAGACAATACAGGACCTGACAATGCTCTTGATATTCTTAAATTAATTTCCCACCCAAATACAGATCTGAAGTGAATGTGTGACTTCTCCATTAGGTAATTTCAGGTGAGACCTCCAACATGCTTTGTATAACATGAGTTTCTGAAAGTCCTGTTCATCCACCTTTCTCGAACATCTTTATTAACAGACTGTGTAGGCTATGATTCTTGGAAACCAATTAAATCTATAATATTTCCAAATCCTCTTAGGTGTTCAAACTACTTCAAATAAAGTTCATTCCACATAGGTATAAATAAATTAATCGTATTATGTAAATATCATGAAAAGACAGCCACTCCTCAGTTTTTTCCTCTTTTTTTAAAAAACACAAAAATTAAGGCTTTCCTCTTCCAGAATTATTCTGACTTTGGAGCAGGACAGGCAACATTACATTATAAATCACAAACCTGTTTTAAAAACCTCATTTTTTTCATATGGAAAAAGGTAGATTATCACCTTTCATCCACTACAAAGCACTTGTTTTTACTTCCTAGAAAGCTTCAAGGTACTAAATCTTAGGAGCACTTTGTTTAGATACTGAATTTTAGTACAAGTAAGTCTTACAGGCTTCTTATATGTGTATTAAAATATCTTCCTTTCTCGACTATATATAGCAATGAAATAACTAAAGAGTAGATTTACAGATGAGGGAAATGAAAACTACCTACAATAAAAATGTACAATCTTCTAAACTGTTAGTATATAAACTTATTTCCTGTAAAACATTTTTGGTGTACTGTATATCAAACACAATGGTGAGTGCACAGCATAAAAATTTTACTGACATGATCTTAAGATTACCACTTGTGACTTGCAAGCAACAACAGTTGCCATACTAATACAAACTACTGTACTGAAGTGATGGTAAAACTTTTATACCTTACGACATAAGCCATCACTATTCTGCTGACTAAAGTCTTAAATGTCTTATTTTCCTTGATTATACAATTAATAAAAGCACACGGACATTTGGGGCTATTTGCATTAAACTTTAACACTGCACTGCCCCACATATGCTGGGGCATTTGTTCCCAGGTCATACAGGGTCTCAGATATTCCTGAATTTCCATTTGATAATCAACCATTCCCTTCCTCCCTGCCAAGTCCATCTTGGCATCAGCTTAGATCCTGCTTGATTTTTCACTCTTTCCATTAAAATCATAAACTCACTCAGTTCTGCTCAGCATCTCAATGCACAAGACCCTCCCTGCACTTGCAGAGGGTACTAACACAGCGTAAAAATGAAGCTAATCACATACTTGAGAAAAATGAGGCTGTAGCAGTACAATCTGCAAACTTACTGAAACTCCAAAGAACCTTCAGACTTGCCCCAAAGTCTTGTCATCTCACAGTCCTTCAACTGTATTTTAATTACTGGACTTTGGGTTAGACTCATGCTTGATTCCACTGGAATTTGAGCACAAGCACAAACTTGAAGCTAGCCAAGTGCTGTCTGATCCACCACATTTCATTGAATTCCTCTTCTGGTGCTGTAAGCATGCACATAACCCAGTGGAAATTAACAGTCATTCGCATCCTCAAATGTCATGTTGCACAACAACTTAAACCATATGATTTGGCTGCAAAGCAAGAGTTTCAGGTCAACAGCAGAGGGTGAGAGAAAGCACAACCCACTGATTTTAACCTAAAATAAATTTTCTCACAATTTTAAGTATACCTGAAACCCCTAATTTCCTCTGCACATTAGGATGACACCAACGTGCAAAATGATTGTCCATGCTTGAAGTACCTAAAATAGGGTTTGCGGAAAATGGGAAAAGCTGTTTTCACCTGTGAATACCAACCCATGACTACAGCAATCTAAAGTAAAAAAGACTTTTAGCACATATCCTAAAGCATTTCCCCTTTTAAAGGTGGACTTATGGAGCAATGGATACTCCCAGATGAAACTTGCCACTTTGTGGAATTAATCTAATGTTGGACAGGGATCTTCTCTTTTGAAAGAAGAAATCACCTTGCCACAATTTTTTGCCTTAAGTGATGTACAGATTTTTTTTTTTCACCTCTGCCTGGTGAATTCCTTTAAAAAAAATGCGTAACAAGTCAATAGTTCAAAGTTTAATTAAAATCCTTCTTTTGCCAATTCTTAAAGTAAATTTCAGTACAATAAGGCCAAGAATCAAAGGGAAAGAAAGGAAAGTGATCAGCCTTCATTTGATGGAACAGTCACACGCACCGCACCTTCTCCTCCTCTTGCATCTTCTCCCTTATTTGTATAAGTGAACTGCACAGAGAAGTGAACTGCACATTGCCTTTAGCATCACTACTGAGACTGCAGAGACCTGGCCCCCAAAAGACCTACCAACAGATGATGAAGAAGCAGTAGTATTGCAGAATAATAACAATTTACATTAAAAGCAGACTAACTAATTGTTCAATAAAAATGTTCATTTCCTTTTTCATGCACTTGTTGAAAACTGCCAGAACAGAGTTTAAAACAGTCTTTTATCATCTGAAAGGCATCTGTTCGTTTAATCAGCTCAGTTCTTCCTGTGTGTCAGATTTGGCCACACGAGTATCATCAGTATTGAATACATCTGTACAAGACATATCTGCTTTAAAGCATTAATGGCTTAATAAAAGAATCTGGCAAAGCCAAAGGCTTTCTGCTTATAGATGAAGCCAAACAAACAGGTCCTACATAATGTTGTAATCCGTATGTCCAGAAATTTTTAAGAATCACTTCCCAAAGAAAGTCCTTGTTCCCCTCAGGATCTCCATCATTCAAACACACACAAGCACGAATGCCAACCGGTATGTTCGTGTACACACATGCACACAGAGTCATTCAGAAGTAATTCAAAAGGATAATGATTCTATTGGATTGGGGAATGATATTTTTTTTTCCCTGACCAAAAAAAACCCTTTGACAAAAATCTCCAATTCAAAAAGTTATAGACTTCACAGATGTGGGTGAAGCAGGTACCTTCAGACAGAAGCAGAAAGCTTAGGAACTGCAGAGCCATCTTCCCCTTCCTAGCAACTAACAACTCATTGGTTGTTTCATTCAATTCTGAGTAAAAGCATTAAGTAACAAAGGTGCAAAATATTTTTTTCATTTAACATTGAAGTCGAAAGGTTCAAAGTACACGTTTTCAAACCATGGCAAGCTACTTCAAAGCAGAAGAGAAACACTGCCAAGGTAACAAAAAACTTCATCTGCACATATGAACAGCTTTGTCCAGAGCTGGAAGATGCTGTGGGCACCACCATCATTGAAAAGGAAGGAAAAAACCAAAAAAAAAGCACTGGGAAACCCTATAATTTAAGGTGTCCTGGATGAACCAGACTCCCTAAACATAAGCATGTAATATACATGCCATTCTAGCAAAGGCTACTGCATGCTGCTATTAAGTTGATTTAAAGGTTACAAGGCTCCCGTAGCAAAACCCAAATATCACAAATTTTGCCTCTTCAAATAATCTTAATTTTACTTGCATATTAAAATCTCCAGAATACAGAAATCTGAAAATTTTTGGTTAGCAATGTAAGTAAGTTTGCAGCTATCTCTTAGAAGCCACTTTAGTATGTGAGCTGTCAGCACTTACATTAACTATTACATATTACATTAACCTTTCAGACACTGCACATTCTGAGGCAGATTTATACAGTCATACATTTACACTTCAGTCCATTATTCTTTATTTGCCCCTATGCATCCTAGGCCTAACTCATCCTCAGAAAAAGGCAGTAAAACAGCACTGAAGGCAATCGCTTTGCAACAGTCTCAGCACCCATCTGCTTCAGTCATTACCAATTCCCCCTGACAGCCGGATCATCTTGGGGTTTGACTGCACACAGCGCATCCCAGGAAACAGATCTAATGCACTGGTCTGAATTTCAGATGGCGTCAAGTCTGAGGTACCCTCTGTTTTCTCCTCATGTAACAGAAAGAGACGGTCCTGTAGCCTTTTTCCTGCCACGGGTCCAGGAAGGCTGAGGGATGAGTCCCTCAGACCTGAAAGGAGAGACCTGCTGGCCCAGACGTCACAGACCCAAATAATATAAAGGTGTCTCCTTACTTGAGAACAGCAAACAAGGCAGAATTTAGATAAAAATTTGTCTCTGGCATGTTAAGAAATTTATGTTTCTTCCTTCACTTAGAGCAAATTATTATTATGGAGGAAGCCTGGACCAAAGCCTGGGTTGAAGCTTGAGCTATATTCTAAGCTCTCCACGTACATACACAGTCCTCATCTCATACAACCCACAACCAAATAGAAAGGAGCAAAACCAAGAAATGGATATTTTATGGAAAGTTTCCTCCTATTTTTTCTTCTGTCAAAACGAGTAAGACCTAAAAAAAATTTTATGCACTCAATTCTTAAATCCAGCAACAAAGTGAAGTTGTATAAAGAACAAAGCTGGGGGACACTAACTTTCCACATAGTAAAACAAGTACCTGCTAACAACTGGGAAAATTTAATTATTCTAATAAACCATCGATCAGAATAACTCTCTAAAAAAACACAGAAGATAATATAAACACCTTTTTGCCACTTCAAAAATCACGTCACCATATTTCATGCATAGCTTTTCCAGAAGAAAATCATAACGAACTTGTCAGACCAAAACCACCTGCATCTTTCCTTCTCAAGATGATGTCCATTAATTATAAAAAATAGAAGACCATGATATCAAGAAACAATCTGCTTCATTCAATAAAGATACTGCCTTTGTTTAGTCTATTCCACTAGTTTTAAATGTGGAATATGTTTTGGGGGGGGGGGAGTGTCTAATGTTAGGTTTCTGTATTTTTAATTGAATTAAAATCTCTATCCAAATGCAACTGTACATGTCCCAAATCAAGATTAATCATCAGCTGGTAAGCAGGAAATGTACCAATCATTATTTTATAAAATAAGAACGTGTAAATATTAAGAAACTAGCTATTTTTGTGTTAGGTTGTATAATTGCTTAGAAGTGCAAAGCCAATACTTACTTTAGCATAAAGGACTAACACTATTTACCCAACAACTTATTTCACTTTTTGCCAGCCAGTGAGAATGAAGCATTTTCAAGGAAAACAACATAAAATGCACAAAAGCTTCCCTACTCCTTTAAATAATCCGTTTTTAATTACGATTTAAATCAATTCAGCTTGACTGACGTCCCGGGTTGTTCCCATCAATCTGCGAGCTTCCCCTTCAACGACCAGAATGAATGTTACTAAGTTTCATACTGGTGGGTAGTAGGGAGCTGCTAGCTCGCATAAATGATTTCTCATGTGCATCAAAGGAAAGCCTTTACGAGTGCCTTCCTTAACAATCTCCTCCTGACACTCTCAGGAAAACTGATTATTCTCTAAAGATGGTAGTCTGGAATAGAGTTCCCACTCTCAATTAACCTGGGCCGGTTCCAGCTAATGAAGTGGAAAGGAGAGGAAAAAAAAATTAACAAGTTATATTACACTACTTTTAGCATACAACCTTATTTATATTCAGTACAAATTTAACCTGCTTCCAAGTGTAAGGTGAAGATTTGATCAACATATAGTAAAGTTAAATTCAGCGAACAGATAATTTTATTTGCAGTGTCTAAATTAAAACTGTCTTTACAAAAATAACAAGCAAGTTACATCAAGAAAAGGCAACTGCAATCTAAAGGCCTTCTCTAGGTAAGTTTGGCTGAAAACAGATGGAGAAAACATGCCAATCATATCTTCAAGAAAGTTGAGAAGGTAGATCTGGGGAGCTACAGGCCAGTCAGCCTCACCTCCATCCCTGGGAAGGCGGTGGAGCAACTAAGCTTGGAAATAACTTCCAAAACATGTGAAGGTAATTAGAAACCATCAGCATGGATTTATGCAAGGGAAATCATGTCTGAACCACCTGTTAGCCTTTTACGAAGAGATTATTGGCTTGGTGGATGAGAGTAGTGGATACATTCACCTTGACTTTAGTAAGGCTTTTGACACTGTCTCCGATAACATCTTCATAAACAAATTGATGAAGCACAGACTAGATAAGTGAGGTGAACTGAAAACTGGCTGAACTGTCAGGCTCAAAAGATTGTCATCAGCTGGAAAAAGTCCAGCTGGAGGCTGGTCACCAGCAGTGTCCCCCAGGGGTCAATACAGGGTCCAATACTGTTGAACATCTCTGTTCGTGACCTAGACGATGGGATAGAGCCCATCCTCAGCAAATTCAGAGATGATGCAAAACTGGGAAGAGTGGTTGATAAACCAGATGAACATGCTGCCATTCAGAGACCACTACAGACTGCAAAAATGGGCTGACAGGAACCTCATGAAGTTCAACAAAGAGAAGAGTAAAATCTGCTCCTGGGGAGGAACAACCCCATGCACCAGTATATGCCGGGGCCTGACCAGCAGCAAAGCAGTTTTGCAGAAAAGGACCTGACAGTCCGGATGGATAACAAGTTGACCATGAGCCAGTCATGTGCAACAAAAGGCCAACAGCATCCTGGGCTGCATTAGGAAGACTAAAGTCAAGGGAGGCGACCCTTCCCCTCTGGTTAGTACTAGTAAGGCCAGACCTGGAGTGCTATGTCCAGCTCTGGGCCTCTCAGTGAAGACCAGAGAAGGGCCACAAAGATGATAAAGGGATTGCAGCATCACTGTGCTATACTATGAAAATATGGGGATAATGATGCAATTATCAGGTTTCAATCTTTTTTGGTTGCCACTGTTCCCTCTAACGCATGGTTAACATTAAGCCTGTGCAATAACAGCGTATTTAATATACTCCACAGAGAGCAAAGCAGCATGTTCCCACTACACAAACATGATTAAAGAGATGACACCATATGTTTTGTGTCCTGCAGAATCCTTTAAAATATTTTGGGATTTTCAAGAAGAAGGATGACTACTCACTTCTGTTCTTTCAGTATTTTGAGAAGAATTTCAGATTTTTGTTTTCACAGAAAATGTACAGAAAAGCAAAAAAAAAAGACCCCAAGCAAACAGTAGCACACTGACTTCCATTCTTACATATGACAAGCCAAAAATACTCTTGCAATGGCACTCCATTTTTGCTAGCAGATATTTGGGGGGTGATGGGTTGTTTAGTTTTTCCAAACAACAGAGCAGCTGCAACTACTTGCGGATCACACAAGAGAATGTTGTAATTTCTTTAAGGACTGTGTTCATTGCACTTTAGCAGAAAGCAGAGGCAGTGGCTCTTAGCTGTGCTAAGAAAAGGAAACTGGGGAGCTCTGAAACAGCATCCTGCTGTTGAGAAACACAGGCATGCGACCCAAAGAAAAGCCAAGCAAAAACTTACATAATCCCCACCAGAGGTGGGTTCCCTAGAAATAGTCTGCTGTACGCTCATAACTCCTTACGAAATAACAAGCTACAGTATCCATGCAATGTTTTAAGTAAAGCATAACAGAGCATTTTGTTCATGACTGTATTTGATTTCCTCATCTAAGTGTTTAAATCTACACTGGCTCAAACACCACCTACAATTATGCCAACACTTCGTCAAAAATAACTTTATATATATATATGTAAAAAAAACCCAAAAACCAACACCAAACCCCACCACATATCTATCCTAACTGATGGAGTCAGGAGAAACTCAACATGCCGGTATCGCCCAACACCATCTAGAGGGTGTTAGCAGACAGTGCAGTGAGGTGTGAATAGGAAGGGATGGAGACAACATCATTTAAAAAGGAGACAAAGTCTTCACTTACTCCTCTCAGAATTTCTGCAGCATTAAAAACATCTTCTAGTTTACCTTCTTTTTAACCCACTCTATCTCCCCTATATATTTATTACACATTTTCAACGCCCTGTTCAACTGTGTTCATTTTTTGTATGCTTTTCCTCTACAGCATTTTGCCAATATTAAAAAAAAAAAAAAGTATTACGTTTTACACTGTCCTCTTGTGTCATTATTTCTTTTCAACCTTTTAATCTGATTGAGGTATGGTCCATATTCTGCTTTCTTCCCTCTCAATGCAACAAACTCATACGCAGCCATAGGCATATGTGAGTACACTCTCCTACATAACAACATCCTTCTACTCTTGAAAAACATCTTACCTTCTCTGGCCACAGCCTTTTATTATTTATTTACAATAAATATTTCTCACTCATCTAATCTTCCTCTAGTCTCTAGTTTCCCACCTGTAAGTCCCAGTGCGATCTGACACCAAGCCAGCAAAGCATTTATACTTTTCAATGTCTTCATAATACTTGAAACTAAACATCTCTAACTGCTTCAGCAGATCAGAGCAGAACACTCAGCGTCCCAAAGAACCAAAGTTTGCCTTCTATCAACTAAACAGAAGATTTCTTTCACTTGGGGCACCTCCTCTGAATCACCTCCTGGAGAAGATTCTCTCTCACATGCAATACATTGAAATAACTTTAAGGAAAAAAAAAAAAAGAAAATTAAATGCCAGAACAAAACCACAAGGCTGTTCTCGCTCGGTCATCCTGTAGCACCCAAAGCCTCCTGGCTTTTTGGCCTCAGATCAACCTGTAATGCATACCGCATGCATGATCAACCAGAGTAAGTACTATTTTGGTACATCTATTTTCCAGTGTCATGATACTTATCTCTATTTATTGCAGTAGCCTTCATGCAGGTCCTGGTTGATTACTATTCTTCCCTTTATTTAGGAGTTTATCAAAAACCCACAAGTAAGTAGTAATTTCATTCCCAAGGTATTAAAAAACCAGAATGATTTTCCCACTTAAATACTACCCATATCTAATGAGCAGGTTACCATTTTTTCACCTCTGACAAGGCATGAACAATAGCTGTAATGCTTTAATCCTTCAAGTTAATTGAAAATCTTACAAGCCTTTATCTACACACCATAAACTTTAATAGAAGTGTCTTCCATCATAATTCACAGTTTAAGTAGCTATGCACGTGTCCCCTAAACTCGTTCTGATTATTTTAAAGAGTCTGTAATGTTTTAGAAGGAACAAACACTGATAACACACTGGCATAAAATGGAATAATTGTGAAGATTAAAAAAAAAAATCAGATGAATTTTTATTGTTGATTTGTTTATGCTTGGGGAGAGAGAAGTACTTCCTTGTGATATTTGGGGGGGGGGGGGGGATCACATTTTCTTCATTGGAGGTATTTTTTCTTCTCATCCCTAAAAAACCCAAGCAGCTAGAAGACAGGCATGTAGAAATAAGTTTGTCTCTTCCTGTTTTATGAGACTATTTTAGTGATGCACGGATAGGAAAATTGCTCTGCTCTAAAGGTCCTCCTCCCAATTCAGAAAACAAAGTCAAAAAACAAAGCAGAGGTCTCCATCCATTCCTGTCCTTTCATTATCCCATTTTTATAAAGCATCTCACATCACTTGGCATTCTACTTAATGTTTCCAGCCTCTGGAATAGGAGGATGATAGTAGAAACTGAGCTTTAATTTTATAAGCGTACTTTCCTTACCGAAGAAGCTTAGAAATGTGAATTTGTAATTTTCCAAGCCCAGAACAAAGGTGACTGGCAAGTGCAACCACCAACATAAACACTTCATTTCAAATACACAGAAAAATAAATCATGGTTTGAAACTATCAGTGTATAATCTAATTAGCTTTACCACACATGAATTAAGGAACAAGTTCTGACAATAGGAAGCACAATTAAATTCTTTTTACGTTTCTTGCCAGTGAAAGGGGTATGGTTTATGATCCCGGTTTGAATATATGGGAGCACTCTGATCCCTTTCAACATCTGTGGGGAAAGAAGAAAACGTGAGAAAAGCCCAAGCCAGACACACTGTGGAAAGGGACACATCTGGAAAGGAAAAACACTAGTTTGGGTAAAGTTGGGCTAGGGAACAGGGTTGAGATAGAATTGTTCTCTAGTTTATCAACAGGCCCTGATTTGGGATAGATCGATCTAGGAGCTGGTAACAAGTCTGCTGCAGTGGATAATCATTCATGTCAGTTCCATGTACATATGCGTGTGTGCAAGCGCATACACACAAAAAAATATATATATGTATTTGATTACAAGCTGTTACTCATTTATGCTTTCTCTAGTTGACTGAGGAACACTACTATCCAATCTCTCTTTCTCTTCAAAATTACCTGGGAACATGTGTGATATAATTTCCATTAACTGAGGGAGGTAGACTGAAAGTGAACATCTCTCTGAAAGATATGCCCTACCCTAGCCAGAAGTTATTGGAAAGAATAGATGAAATCCCTCTGACTGTCCCACTCACACCATCAATCTAGATAGTATAATGCTCCTTCCTACTTTCACATCAGTAATGGTTGAACTTTGCTATTTTATATTAAAAACAAGAACAAGGAGGAGAAAAACATACATTTTAAGGACCTATAGAACTGAAGGTTCATGTGCACTTCCCTCTACTTACCTCCTCTCTAGATGACTTTCCTTAAGGTGAATTTGCGAGCAGGGTGAAGTTCTAAAATATTTAGTAGTCGTTTATTTATTTATTATCATTTTCACCTCTCATTTAAAAAAAGACATGAGTTTTATTCAAAGATCTCCCACATTAGCATGCCATCCCTTCTCCACCACACTGCAATTCTTTTGTACATGATAATATCAGTAGCTCAGTCCTTTATGAGAGCAAAAGACAGAACACTGACCTATGGGTCAGATGCTTCATGTAGCTGTACTGGTTTAACTGACAGTAGGATTGAGCCCAGTTGCTTAAAAAAGCACCAAGTAGAAGATCAGCAGCAAAGGAGACTTTAAACATAAATAAAGATGTGCAACAGCAGCGAGGGAAATTTAGAACTGACAGACGCTCTCTTTCAAATTTGCCTCAATTTGAAGGGCTCATTTGCCTCAAATGAGGCAAATGAGCAAGTTTCACCACAAGAACTGTTAAAAATGCTCAATCACAACACATCTTGGTTAATGCCTACACTTTGGCCATATTATTACTCTCTTAAAACACTTTTATTTACACATTATTAAATAAACGAATGTAGGAATGCCTCAGTGTTATTAGCTACATGTCAACCGTGATTCAAGGAAATAATTCATTATATATGCCTTGCATTAGATACTGGGCCATTTGTCCTGTGATTTAAAGTGGAAGGGACACACCTGTTATCAGTCATTGCTTTGGGGTCTCCACTTTCCATTGTCTTTGAAAAGATGGCCTGTTTTATATCCACTGGGCAGGTTTCTCTACAGGTTCAAGTTGGAATAGAAAATTAATTGAGAGAAATGAAGTAGGATGAGAAACACACATGGTCCTCAGCTGTCACATTCATTTCAAGTTTTTTTGCATTAAAATCTAATTGTTCTTTACCTATCCATTCTGTGACTCGAGTGCTGCCTCATTTCAGAGGTTAGTGGAAAGCAACAGAAAGTGACTCCAAACCTTTCCATATCAGCAGTATATCTTGGACTTGAGACAGGGGACTTAAACTACTGAAATAAAAACAATATGGACTCCAGTGATGAAAACATACACAGGTTCTCCCTTGAGCAGTTCTGACTGACACAGATGGAATACGTATCACTGCTTACTGGTCCAGATCATCACAGTTAAAACACAGACAACTAGGTTGACTCCCTTTTCTATAGAAATGCCTTCTGAAAACATCCAGATCACTTTTTTTGTACTGACATTTAAAGGGGGGGAAAAAATCATTGAGGTCAAACTAAATTCAACTATGCTGACATGGTTCTCCATCATAAATGACAAACTACTGCTATGATCACTTCAGCCTGTTTACTGTAGTTTAAAGCTCAATATTACAGAAATGCAATTTCATCAAACAGAATAATTGTGCAGAGAAAATAACAGTTACTAAGAGTTCAAAGCCATGGATACAATAAACCTCACACCAACAAAACAAAAAACCCTAATCTGTAGAACTTCACTCTTTACCTCCACAAACTTAGCATCTGTCATTTCTCTCTGTCCTTTCTGCATCACTGACAATGGCTATTTATGAAAACATTAAAGCAAGAATAGACGTAAGGATAGGTAATGAGAAAATAATGCAGTAACCATAATGAGGATAATGGGATGCTCAGACATTTCCTTAAAATAGATGGCTGGTGGCAACAGAAACTCTTTCGAGAGCTACATATAACAAAATACAGTACAGGGTAGGGGAAATCATACAACTAAGAAAAAAAGGTCAGGGGCAAGCCATGAAATGAGAAAGATCTGGTAATATTCAGTGTCCCAACAGAAGCAGCTAGGAGTAAGAAATGCAAAAGGATGTGCTGACAGTGCAACGTGTGGAGGGGAAAGGAGGAAAAGACATCCCAGACGACTGCAAGGAACACCATTTCTATTCTTTTCTAGTAAAAATAATCAAGAAAGAGGAATTGGAATTGAAACTCAAACTCCATACTCTTTATGGTACTGCCACTAGGGCAGTAAGATCAGTTATACCAGTGCTCACAAACCTTAAGAGCAACATGACACAATAAGCTTAATAATTAGCAAGTAACAAACAAGTAATTCTGTGTTAAATATGGTCATATTTCTCAGTTTTTGCTATACCTGTGGCCATACGTAATATGTACTTAAACATTTAACGTTAAGCTGCACATTCATCTATATTGACTTTTCTGCTAGTGTTGCCTATATCAGTTTTAATAACATATTGGAGAATAAAAATTGCAACCACAAATGGAAACCTGGGAACAAGGTCCAATAGATTAGTACTGGCTCTCCAAAGGAATAGGGAAACTGAGCTCTCTTGGAAGTTGTTTATGAGTACTGCTTATGAGTTCATCTCTGTGGTTCCCACCAGAGCAGTTTTACACACACCACGTAACAGCTCCTCACTCCACAAGAAGGTCCACTGATTTCAACAGAATCACCAAGGAATAGGTCTGGACTCAACAGAAAGATGGATGAAAGAGAGTGACTCCATGCCAAATACTGAATACACGTTCAAAAAAGGACAACATAGAAGGCCTGGCCTGCCTGTACCACATTGTCCTCATGGGTCTCTCAGGGGAAAAGTCCAGGGGGCTTCCCACTCCCCACCACACCGAAGTAGATTGCCTTCCAAGGCAAGGTACAGAGGATGAGATTGCAAAGAAGGAAAGAAGAGCAGGAAAGCACAGGGGAACAGAACTGTGAAACAGTGGCCTGGCCCATCAGCCAGAGATGTTGTTTGGTCTAGTAGCAAGTATATGCCTTTTTTTGATCCCATTCTCCAATTCAACCAGGTTTTTAAACTAATTTCAAAGTAATACACAGGAAAACTGCATATATTCAAAAGACTTACTAAGAAAATGCAGTACATTTATCATAATGAAAATACCCAAGTGAGAAGATTTCAACATGAATAGTGAGCAAGCAGGGAAAAGAAGCTACTGACCGACTTCAGAGATGCATGCTCAGGACAGGTGTGGGTTAGTCGTACACAGTTAGCTCTAACACAGTCTAGACATTTTCACACACTCACAATAAAAGGCTTTCCATTTTAGAAGCACGTTCCTCTTCTCTTCAGAGAAGAAATAAATTGTTGATTAAACTTTTTAAAATGTATTTTTATAGAGATAAAGCTTGTGTTTTAACAACTTGTGTGACAAATTTCTGTTCTGCTCCCTTGTGATGAGAACACACGCAACAGAGGATGGGTTCTCACTTGCTCTTCACTCTCTTCATATTTCAAAATAAAAAAGTAAGAGAACTGCTGTATTAGCAATGAAAAGTGGTAGAATAGTACAGTAAGGACAAGCATAATTTAGTGTTGCACAGATTACTTCATAAGGGCAGGCTAGGGAAAATAAAACTTGCAGGCTGGCTACAAAGAAGATGACAAAAAGAAGATATCCTTGAGTCCAGTACTCCGCAAACATCATGACTTTGCATCAGCCCCTATTGGAGATCCCTTGGTGACTTTAGAATAGAGAACAACCAAAACACGGAAGCAAAAAAATCCAGCAGATGGCTCCAAATGAGGAGACCAGAAACAGGTGACTAACTAGTCTGAGAGGAATAAAAATAAAATGGGAGCAGTGCCACAGTGTTATCATTTTTGTTGAGCCACCTGGAGAGGTAGCAGGCTTATCAATGAATGCCAAAAATGAGTAGTGCCCATCTGCTCACCCTAATAAATATCCCTTACTAGAAAAAATATAAAAGAATACAATCCCCTCAGCACTAATCACATGCTTTCAGCAGACCTGTTTGTTTAAAATATTTATTTGGGTCTTACATGGCTTATCAACTACTTGCCGTGAACACGATAATACTTTAAGAACCTGGGAAGTACGTGACAAATCAGTAGCTATAAGAATTCACAACAACAGAAAGTGCCAACAACTTCCTTTTAAATAAGCAAAAGCTGCGTTACTGTCCCTGCCTTCAAAATGTCTTTAGAAAGATATTGCTGGTCAAGTGAATGGACAGATAGCAAAGCCCTAAACAGGAGGGGCAGTTCAGAACTTGAAAAGTCCGCTGGAGACAACAGCAGTGGGAAGTATCTCCATTCACACAGAAGTACAATAACCACAGTACAAGCTCAATTTACCTCCTCTGCTGGCCTCCCTGAGTGGTGATGACTATCATCCTTCTGCTGATTCTAAATGTGCATTGAGAAAGGAGGTCAGAGCTGGCAGAGAGTGGGATGAGAAACACTCATGTCTCTCAAACCACCACACAAAGAAATTGAAGAGAAAACTAAAGCACACGGGTTTGTTTGCCTTCATGAGTTTGAAAGCAAAATGCCTCTTCTTTAGCACTTACGTTGGTTTCCCAATGAATAAAGGCATAAGAGTCTGGTGCAGAAATTCAAGCTTTCTAAGACTGAGGTATTTCCAAGCTGGCCTTTTGATTCAGAGGTATATTTATTTTTCATAGATGACATATGCAGCTGAAAAAAACCCCTACCTGTTCTGTTTAACATCATCAATTCTACCTCCTCAATAAAAGTGATTCAATCACATAAAACTGTCTGGATTCACAGAAAGTTAGCCAGAAAAGGACAGACCTTTATACATTCACAACCATCTTTGCAAATACAAAGTTATCATACTGCTTTAGTTTCCTTTACACTAGGACTCGTGCATAGATGTTTCATGCTAAATTTTGCTATTCATATGGCAAAAATGTGACAGAATTAAACTTAAAATATGTTTAGATAAACATGTATGAAGCGAAAAAAGAACACAAAAAAAGCACTTTTGACAAAATACAAATCACAAAATGTGAGCAGACATGTATCAACACTGTCAATGTTCTGTATATGTCTGTATGCAGGAGGCCAGAGTTCCTTTCACAGTTACCAGAACAGATTTTTTCAAAACTTCCAAACAGCAGTTTGAAAAACCACCCATACTAAAATGAAGCAAACATACTCCACTGGGTGCGACACAGAAAAGTTATGCACTGCTGAAAGCTTATTTGTCTGTTCAATTTAATATTCATAGAATCACAGAATTGCTAACGTTGGAAGGGACCTTTAAGATCATCAAGTCCAACCATCAACCTACCCTGACAAAACCACCTCTAAACCATGTCCCCAGGTACCACATCTACCCTTTTTTTAAACACCTCCAGGGATGGCAAATCCACCACCTCCTTGGGCAGCCTATTCCAATGTTTAATAACCCTTTCAGTGAAAAAATGTTTCCTAATATCCAATTCAGGAATATTCAGGAAACTCCTTCAAAATTAAAGCTGATTGTGTAAATTCCTTTAAACTTGGTTGTCTTCAAAATTTTGTACCTCAACCAGAGCTACAAACAGTCTGACCAACTGGTTCTTAAAATCTCAAGCACCTTTACCAAGTACCAGTTGCAAAGCCTGGCTCTTCCAGCTGAAGCACAAAAGACAACACTGTAGCCATGCACATTATTTCCACTGTTTTGTGTTCCCTGCATTAGCATCAACCCACAGCCAAGTAATAAAAAGCAGCTAACGCGGTCTGGTTCATCCATGAACTAGCCCACACTTTTTGAAATAATGCAGGCGAAGAGTGTGAACTCTCAGATACAACACCAAACAGAAGGCTCTGTTTAAATCCAAATGAACAAAGCCTTTCACCAAAGCAAATAAAGTCTTGAAGTCGGGTTACAGGTTAACTACAGCATTATTCACATGGCTTCCCCTTTCTATTTCAATAAAAACAGCTGTTTGGTTTTTTTAGATAAATATTTTTATGAAACAGTTGGAGCAAAGCCTGCATCACTGAAAACTTGCATGCGAAACAGACATCCTTAATTTTTAGCTATTATAAACATGCATTAGAAGAAAATTCAACGTTCCTATAAAGTTAATCATCCAACATTAGTAGCAAAATACTCCTTCTATTTCCTCCTTTAGTTTACTGCATCTTATTTTTAAAACATCTGTGTTCCAATATGGTACGAGTAAGATACATTGCTGTGGCAGACAGACCTTGCCCATGCTACAAGAACAGAGGCAGCTAATGCCCCCAGCTAATTAATTTTTAAAAGGCCTTGGATATGGCTTTTGCACCCACTGTGGAAGGCTTGTCATACCTCTGAGAACAGTACAAACCAAAAATTATTTAAAGATACAACACATTTTCTCATTTTATCAAGCATTAAACTGTTCTCATTATGAAAAGGGGAAAAAAAAATAAATCACACCCATAAGCGGTGTCACTGATCTATAGTTACATAGCCCACTGAGACCATTTCATGTCCTTTTATAACGGTCTTGTGGGGACAGGATTCATCCCAGAGCATGGCATTCAGCCTCTAGTGTGCATACAATTTAAGAAGAAACTGTAATCACCTAAGCAGATATATTTTAACCTTCAAAGACATTTCACTTTGCTAAAAACCTGAAAAGAAAAAAAAAAAAAACAATACACAACAATTTCAGCATTTTCTTTAAAAAGCAGGTGTGCGTGGCAGCAACAAAACTTGACTCAATTCTCCAGGACTTAATTTTACACTGTATTTTACTTTTCTAATCTGCCTTGCATTCACATTTGATTAAATGCAACTAGCTAGTAAGAATTACTCTACCCAGACCTGAAAATATTTCAGCATTTTAGAATTTGGGCTCAAAAAGTCTTCTTAGGAAGAAATATTTCTATTTGTCTCAGCGGACACAGGTTCAGGTTTTGATCTCTTATGATTTCTCTTAGAGATGAAATTTTACTCTACATAGCAATGATAAATTGTTACAGTTTTGTTCAACAGATCTTTAGCTTGAATGTATACAGAATTATTCTGTATCTGTTCATCACAATGCAAAAGCAGGGTTTTTCTTCCCTGTCCTTTCCATCCAGGTTACCAAACTTAATAACTGTCAGCACCAGCCTCCCTGAAAATAAAGAACTTGGTAACAAGCCACCCATAACAATTACACTTCTGGAAACCATCATTTATAGAAGTACAACCAGCAAAAGGATCCATTCCAATTTAAATATTCGAATCAGAGCCTGAAGGGCCAGTGATTTGAAAAAAAGTGTTACTTCCATATAAACAGAAGAATCAATGGGGAATCAATGACACAGCAAGTACAGAACCTCAGTTTTGTCATGTACCACTGAGGTGTGTTTTGGTTTTTTTGTTTGTTTGTGGGGGTTTAGGGTCTTTTTGTTTTTGAATAAGTTATTTTTGGCTTGTTTCTACTCACAAACACAGGTATTTTGTGGAAAATGGCTTTAAAAGTACAATATTTATCTGCTTAAAATGATTGCTTCCTGAGAGAGTGGACATCTCTAACGGAATTATTTCAGCCGCATTGGAAGACCAAATTAAATGCGTGAAATCTTTGCTGATGCTGGCACCAGGTTATTTCAGCTCCCACTCTACCTCAGGAACACCAGAGTCTTTCTAGGACAACAGTCCCAGAGCTGGCAAAGTGCAACCAGCCTACTATCAGACAGGTGAGCTCTGTTCTCTGTCCTCCTACACCAGAAAATAACTTGTGTCAGCTGAATCAGGGGGAGTTGGTCTTGTTTTGAAGCTGTTCTGCGTATCCACTCTAAGGGTATGAATCTAATTATTTGGCCTTATCGTAGTGTGCTAGAGAGAGTTTTGTTTAAATAATTCTGCTGGTTTTCCTGGCTGGCTTGGAATGAGGAAACTTCTATGAGCAAAGCAAACAAATGAGCAAAACAAACCAGATGCTCCTTCTGGTGCACAGTAGATGAAAGTTTTCAGCTACCCAGACATCCTTAATTATTTTCAGCAAATAAGTCATCTGGGTAAAGTTGCTCATTGCAGTAAAGGTTTTGCATTCCTCTGTTGAGTTAATCTCATCTTGGAGTACTCAGCATTTCATTGAGAAAATAAATAGCGCATTTTTTTCTTGCAACAATCAAAAAGAGAGTAAAAGCATGAAATAAACTTAATATCTTTTTCTATAGCATCTAGAGAAGCCAAGAAAGGGAGGTTTTCAGTTTTTTATGCCACCTGTAAGACAACCTGTTGGTACTAAGCAATGGCAGAGAGCTGTCTTAGCTCCAACGGTCAGCCCAGAGCCTTTAGCCCTGAATATTCAAGAATCAGCTTTTTAAAAATATTTGTATTATTTATTACCTTATATAAGAAGACATGATGATGACAACTAGAAGATGCAAAGATCACTTGCATTACATTGCAATTACCAGTGCCTGGTGCACATTCATTCCCCAGGCTGTGGTTTATTGATATCTATGATTTTAGTTCAGGATTTACAGAAAACCCTCAAGAATTACCATAAACAGCTTCCTACAGAAAGGATGCCTCACATCTCTCTCTGTTTATGCTCTGGCTTCCTATCAGTGTAAAAGCTAGAGCGCCTAGTTCCAAATGCAAAGCACAGGTTATAATACCAAAAGGCGCTGGCCAGGCCATCGGAAGGGATGCTCTATTAGCAATCAGCAGCAGCAAACATCACCACAGTTTTCTAAGTATTCTGTATTCACATCTGGTGATGAGATCTTTAAAAAAAATCATCAGTGATGCTCAAAACAGGTACAGTTTGCCAGCTGCAAATCTTAGGTACTACATGATACTACATTTTAAGAGTGAAGTGTAATAAGACACAATTTCACGATGTAAATATATTACCTAATATATGCTTGGCAGACCAGCATCTTGAAGGAGAGCCTGTAAAAACATTACTAGCTTGTTGTCTTATTTTTTTTATAGCACCTTATATTTCAAGCAATGGAAAGCAATTCAATTTGAAATCACCAGCATTCTTTTTTTTAAATCAAATTACTTTGAATAATTCCAGTAATAGAATAAGGTCACCTAAGTACAGATTCTAGCTTGACCACACACACTTGAGACACGATCTCCAAAAGGCAGGCTGTTGCAATGATGGGCGCGCGTGTGTGTATTTCTGCATGTATGCACATGGGGGATGGGGACTGGAAAAATACATCCTCCTTTGTCAAACCACTTCAAGTTGCATAGAAGATTTTTCCATGTCCTGTGGTGCTCAGGCTATCAAATTGGCATCAGATGGCCCGCTATACTAATTGTTCAAGCATACATTGGGATATTGCCACCGCTCAAAAAAACTTTAACAGAAGCAATGTGAAAGGGATACAGAAAACACCTCATTTTGTCTCTCCACCACATTTTGGAATTGCATTAATTTCCCCTGGTATGGGAAAAATGGATACCTCCAATTCTCAAAATGGGTAATTAACTACTGCCGCTACCTGTGGATTCCTCTCACTGGTGATGAGTACCACAAAGGAGCAGCTTTCTCAGTACAAGTGGAAGATTAGAGAAACGGAGTTTTAAATACCCTTCCAAAACCACAGGGCTAAGCAAATGAGCAGTATAAGAAAAAGAGGTTTTGTTGAACCTTGCTCTCAGGATACCTGAGCACTCGCTTTGGGTTCAGTCATTCCAACTTAGTGCACTCCAGAAAGAAGTTTGAGCTCCAGGATAACATGATCCAGACACACAGAGCCCAATAATTTAGCAACTGGAATTCTCCTCCACATCCTTGTTGTTCACAGCATGCACATTCTTGTTTAAAATCTCAGTTATAAACCCTTCACAGAATTAAAGCACCAGTTACAGTAAGGGTCTGTCTCCCACCTTCTAACTTCTCACGATGGTTACAGTCTCCTGAGGAGCAAAACTGGCCACAAGGAATGCAAAGCCTAATGACAGCAAAAGATGGACAGTCACAGAGCCGGGCTTAAGGATGACAGTACTTAACACCTGCTAAAGATAACAATAACCCCCGGACCGGCCTCCTTTAGAAGTGAATACAAACTTTACTTTTGTAATTCATAGAGTTACAGAATAATAGAATAATTTAGGTTCAATGAGACCACCAGAGGTGGTCTAGTCCAACGCTCTGTTCAAAGCAGGTTGCTCAGGGACTTACCTACTTGGGTTGGAATGTCTCCAGGGATAGAGTTTCCACAACATCTCTGAATAACCTAATTATAGCCGATTTGAATTTAATGCTTTCCCCCATGAGTTCCTCATACAGAGAGACCCGCAACATACATTTGCTTGCTAACACACAAAACCACACCTATAGTTGAGCTAACTCATCTCTTCAAAAAGGGAGAATGGGCGGAGATTATACATGCAAAACTTGAGAAATATTCAAATGTGCTCAAGTATCTTGACGAGTCACACAAAGAGAAATCTCAAATTCATACATCCACTTCTCAGGTCTTACAAACCCCAGTTATTATCTACCTTGTCTACGCCTGACCTGAAGTGCACAATGTACTACAAATGCCCAGCCTTTTCTTTGCTTTCTGCATCTAGCTACCAACACAATATACTGATGGACTTTGCAACTCTTAAGGCAAAGACAAGAGAATTCTCCTGCAGAGCTGCTTATCCACAGCACTGAGGAAAAACAAAATATGCTGGAAGAGTACACTGTGATTTCTATAGTACGAATGACCAGAATTAAGAAAAAAGTCAAAGATTAATTGATTTTTTTGGACTTTTGTTTGTAAAATGATTTTTCTTAGTTTTGGATTTATATTCCAAACATCTAGAATATTCTACTTCAGAATTTAATTGTAGCAAGGGGGGTTAAAACCACAAAATGAGAACAGCTTTCATTTAAAAATATTTCATTTAAGATCTCATACATCACCAATGGAGATGTTCATTTGAGGAGGAAAGTTGATACGTTTATGACAAGCTATTGTGTACTTTTCCAGATGATGGCAACATACTGACAGCTTTAAAGTAAGTAGACACATTACCGTAAGATTTATTGTCTAAGCAGACTTCTCCCTCTGCAGAAATCTAACAGCTTACATTTACAGTTGATTATCATTTCTATTAAATTCCAACATTTCCTAACAATCTCCAAGACTGGGAAAAATAGCATCTTCTGTCTCAAGCCTTCTGTAGACATACTATTCTTCTAAAATAATCTGAAAGACAACACATGCACTTTTTTTTCATAAAGCATCCATTCTCAATTCTTTTAAAATATTTCAGACAGCACTATTCTCTTTTCCACATTTGTAAGATGTGTCAGCCAATGGAACATAATTCGTCCTCAGGGAAAGTAGCTTAAGATTTTTTTTGCAAGCAGCAGAAGCAACAAAACTTTATTTCCTGTGTGTCTGGAGGCAAAGCTTGTTTCCAGATTCAGTAGCAAGGGATGAATTCATCCTGCTACCCCTGCTTTAGCTGAGGCATTAATTACTAGGGTCTCTCTCCTTTATTAAGCCCTTTATTCTCACACACCACCTGTAACTTGCTGTGTCTGGCGATCTGGACACCCCTTGTGAAATTTGATTGAAGATAAGTGGAAAAAGGAGGGTTCACAACAGATGTAAAAATACCATCTTGCAACCCTCATTTCCTTAGGAATCTATGATTAAAACCGGTATTTTCAAGAATATTAAACTCAACCCAACAGAGTCTTCAAAAAGCCACAGCAAAATATAGCACTCAGCAACAGCTTAAGTGAAAGTAGCACTCTGGTTCTCAAAAATGATACAACTTTAGTCTATTCTCGCTGATAAAGGTCATTGCTAAAGAATACACAGGCATCATGCAGCTCTGGGGGCAGACTACACTTATGCACATCCATTTCACTTCTTTCATATCATTGATCCAGGATACTCACTGCTTTCACCAGGCTGCATCACATTTAAGTGTGAACAGATTGATTAACAACCAGAAATCTGAAACAAGCCGTCATTGCATTTCACTGTAGATGGACAGGGATTACTAGACAGACTTTGTAGAGTCAAACCATACATGCACAGGGGGGCTGTGCAACACAAACTGCACGTTTCTCTGTGGGTGATCCTGGGCAGAAGGATGAGTGTCACTGTTTTTAAAAGTCTGCTTTTTCAAAAGCGTTGGGAGGTATGACAGCAACGATGATATTTTTTGGAGATAGTAGACTACACAGAAACAATAAACTATGCTGGAGCCAGAGAAGTTGATGAACTGACATATTCAAACACAAGAAACCAAAACCCAATTCCTAAGCAGTAGAGTTCAGATAACTATTCCCTAATTATATCCTTGAAAACTTTTGTGGCACTCATCAAACAGCAGATTTGTGACAGAGCAAGAGAAGTTTTCCCGACTTGTAGAATAATACCTTTACCATTTTCCTATGCTGTTTCAATATACATAACAAGCAAGATATGGTATCTTGCGTCACAATATGTTAAATAGTATATTAAAAAATATTTTTCTGCTTTTATTCCCCTTTGACATCAAAAAAACTAGACCACGTATACATTTTCATTCTCCTGTTTCTCAGGTTTGTACCTTAAAAATATAGTTCTCCTTCTAAAAGAACTTACTAATTTTTTGATAAGCAAAGGCAAGCGAGAAAAATCATGTGCTTACCTAGGCCCCTTCTCAAATGCAAATGTAGACGTAGCAATATAAGCTCAATCAGCAGCTAGAGAAAAAAAAAAAACCTACTTGTATCACCTACTCCATTCCTTTTCCGAGGTCTGGATCACTCCCTAAAGCGTATAGAGATACTCTTGTAATACATGTCCCCCAAAATCATTGTAGATGATACACAATCATACATCAGCATGGCCTGAGCATATGTTGTGCTTATTTAAGAAGGTAATGTCTGCCTCAAAAGTAGCATATGTTCTGTGCTATGTTGCAGTTGCTACTGAAGCTTTTTTCTTGTAGAGCAGCAGAGAAAATACCACCTAAAACCTCAGCATCTTATTGGTATAATATTTAATGTTGCTTCAGTAACTCTTCAATGCCCCTGCAAAAAAAAAAAAAAAAAATCAAGGCTCCTTTCAACATTTTTTGACTGACACAGACCTAATTTTTTAAGGTTAGTTTCCATTGACAGGTATGCACCTGTCACCTTAGAGAATCCCTATTTATTGTGCTAGAAATTGGGTGCAAACTATCAAAAGCATAAGCAAACCCAAGCGACAGATTTATGGCTAGTTACATGACTTACAAGCTAACACCCTACTTTCTACCTTGGTACCTATACCTACTATTCCTATTTATGCTACTAATACATAAGCAGCCTGATAGCTTTCATAAACTCTTAGGCTGTAAATCATTCAGACTCAAAACAGTCTGTCAATATTTGCAAAGCAAACACAGGGCATGTCTACATGAAATCTGTGTTCAGTGTCAATACCCACAGCCAGCTCCCACCACCCTTCCTCACTCAGCCAAACAGCATCTTAACTTCATGAATTGCCACAGCTAAGGCATTGGGACAGCTCACCTAATAAGGTATAATGCAGCATGGATTAATGCAATAGAAATCTGGTTGAGGGTAAAAATGTTTCAAATGATCAGATAAGACATTTGACCATCCTGAACCATGATGGTGCAATTGCTTTGCCTACAAACTGGCTTTATGCTGAGAGGTTTCCCCTGGTTGCCCCTCAAACTCAGGTAAAATGTAAAGGCACCTCCCAACATAAAGCTACACCACTTTACACAATTAAAAAAAAAAAAAACACGCAAAAAAAAAAACCCAAAACCAAAATGACAACATTACTAGAGATACTGTCAATATGATCTATGATGAAAACATAGTTTATTTGACAACCAAACATTTGACATTAGAGAACCTCTTTTTGCTCTCAGGCAAAGACAACCTATCAGAAGTTTGTAGTTTTAACCCTTAATGTTAAATGTAACAAGCTATTTTGTGGATATTGTTAAAAATTACACATAAAGTTACAAACTGTTCCCTTTCTCAGCATAAAAATATTTTCAATGATATAGAAATAGATCTATTCTATGTGTAATACAAGATGACCAGATATGATGTTATAACTGTCAAGAGAGAAAAAGATGTTTAGCAGAAAAAAGGTCTAGCTTTTAAATGAAGGTCTAGCACTAGGAAAGCCAACTGTGGGTACTTCTGCACTTGCTGTATCATAGATATACAAATATATTGGTTTATGTAATTACCATCTCCGTAGGTAAGACACTAGAAAAGCCAACATACCAGCACTACCCAAGCTTGCTACTAATTAAATCATATGCATACAGGTTCAATCCAAGGATGATCAAAGTTAATGAAAAAAATTCCCATTTAATTCAATGAGCTGTGGATCAGTTCCAGGCAGCTAGCTGCTACTCCATCCTCTTTCTTCTTTATCAAAAGCACTCCAACAGTGTGAAAGTGAAGAGGACTCCATACGAGTCTACAGATTTTGTATCTCCCCTCAGATCTGAATTTTAAATTAATTATTTGACAGTTGACTACATTACATACAATTAAGTAATCTTTTCCATAAAGCTATATTAGAGGCTACTCCAGGTTTTGAAGGAAAAGAGACTACTGCTGTTATTGTTACATCAATAGCTTTAAAATATTTCAACTATTTCTTTCACATACAGGTTTACCCTCATTATAAATTTATTTACGTGTCACATTGTTAACCACTGCAGCAACATATTGTCATATCTAAGCATGGAAAATGTCAGTCCAATGTACTGGAAACAGACCGCCAAATTTAAAAGGCTTCCTAAGATTAACAGAAAGATAAACTAAAGTCACCTGAAGTCAAAGAAATAAAGAATGAATGTTCAGATCAAGTAAATAAATATTTTTAATTACATTTGAAATGCAATGTCACAATTGCTGGACAATTTCAGTAAACTGGACATTATGAAACTTATCTGCATAACCTTCAATTCAATTCTTGTTAACAAAGCTTTTTCACATTCTGTTTTTCACCAAATGCTTGTATTAAAAATGAGAATTTAATTTCAGCACCTCAAAACTCAGCTCCCAGTGCTGCAGATACTTAGTTCTGTCTCTTTGTAATCAGGGTTTCAGCAGATGTCCATTCAGATCAACCTAAGGCTCTCAATTCATTTAAAGCAGAGCTGGCCAGGAGTTACAGTAAAATCTTTATTTGGGAATCCAATATACGCATCATTGCTATTAGCCATCACATAAACGATGTCTTAAATCTAATGAGCATTGCATAGGAAATTATATTCAAGAATCAAGAGTCAGTTAAATTAAAACTGAACTTGTCTGCTTTCAACAGGAAAAACAGTGTCTATGCCTAAAACTTCACTTTCATCTATACAGGGACACAAGCTTAAATTAAAAACAGTGTTTAGACATAGTTTCAATAAAACTTGTTTATGCAATGCTGTGTAGTTGGCCACCTTACATCCTTCCAACTGTAAGACAGATTTCAAGCACTTCCTGTGGGAAAAGGCATTTTCTTTGATCAAATCCATCACACAAAAGTTTTGTAGGTATAACCAAAGAGGTCTACTCTTCATACCTCCTTCTATTTCATGTCAGAGAACTGCATTAAAAACAATGGAGAGGGAATGCCATTACTACAACCTTTATCACCACACCTCAGGTCTCCTTTGCTGTATCTACTCAGAAGCCCTGAACGGCTGTGCGGCACCACTGGGAACCTTGTGACCAGGGAGTCAGAGCAGCAGGATTTTATGCCCATGCAGTGCAAAAATGTCCCTCATGGAGCCCTGAAATCCAGAATTGGAATGTGAAATGATCTCCCAGTCTGCTTGCTCCTTCTCACTCAACCCTGGTTCGAGACCAAAGGAGAGAGGTGTCAGAAAACAATGACTGAAATTTCTACCATCTTTCTTCTGCTTTGCTTTGCCAGAGAATACTTTTGCAGAGCCACTTTTAGGCATCCAATTAAAAATGATGCTAGCAGTTTTTTTTGACTGGGTCCAGACATGCAAGAAATGTGTAAACTCAGCTGCTGACTGAGTACAGACATAGCTGCAAAATAACATAGACAACTACAGTTTAAGATAAGAGTAAAAAATTTTTCCTATAAATTTACCCAGGTGCTAATACTGCTCTTGAAAAACACTTGAGAGACTTTCTTCTACTTTAAAACACTGCTGTCAGCTCACTCTCCTTAATAAGGGCCCATTATCTCCGAAATGTGTAAATGGGACCTACAAGTTGTACTAAGAAGTAAATTCTATTTACTGCAACACTTTTTTTTTAGATAATGCAAAAGCCTTTAATGCTTTGGTATGATTCCCTGTTGCTGAAGATCTTTTCTGTTGACTAAGTGAAATAGAAACCAATGATCAGATTTTTTTTATTCTTCCATTTATGTGCTAGTTATTTAGGCTGTTGTGCTCCCTTACTGTTAATGGGGTTTAGAAGCAGAAGACTCCGTCATCTCACAAGAACCATTAGCTCAAAGTCTTAGGCTGCAATTGCAAATACATACTATGTTACAGCTACTGTTTAGAAACTCCGTATCATCATTTACATTTGATCCCAAATCACATGTGTTCCAGACACTGCTGAGAAGAAAAAAAAAAAAAAAGCATAGGAAAAAGCAGCTAGCCTACACAGAGTGTGGTATTGACTGCCATGTTGTAAAAGGGGAAAAAAAAAAAAACACCACATAAGTTTCTAAATGACACAGTTCATTCCAATCCATTTAACCCACACAAAATGCCGAATGCACACAAACAGCAGGATTCGCAAACAATACAGACAGCTCTGCCAGCAAGTCTCACACAATCACAGTATCTGTCTCAATACGGCTGGTCTCACAGCAATATAAATTTCAGACAGTAAACCAAAAATGAAGTAAGATTGCACTGCTAGACATTTTAAGTTTGCTTTCCTTTACCCTGGTCTTTTTAGCAAACTTATTTACTGTATATAGATAGATTTATTTTTTAAGTGCTATGGTGTGATTTCCTTGATTTCAGCACTAAAATTTACCACAGGTGAATAGATAATGTATTTCTTCAAAATCTCACATGACTTTATCAAGCCTCTGTGCTGCCTCATGAGTCTTCCAACACATTGCTGGGCTGCAAGACAAAAGACTGACTTTGCTCTTTTGAAAACAAGTGTACTCAAAAAGACTCACAAGAATTAACTGCCTAGACAACCTCCATTAACAAGCCTAAAAATTTTACTTTGTGTATTTTACAGCTATGAGTGTATACAGGTTACGAAAAGACAGAAAACATGATTTGCAAATATTCTACTTATACTATGAAACATTTTCTGTAACTGTAGCTAAAGAAATGCACTGACTATGTTTAAAGCCCAAGGGTCTTCTTCCTTAAAAAAACTTTCACTGCAACAAGTGATACTGAATTATAGACAACGCTGCTGAGAAATATTCATTAGAAATTTTATTATAAAATCCCTCTATTTAAAGTTCTTCCTATTCAAATAAATACAAGTCAATTTTTAAAATGGATTTGTTTAATCCTCTTCTGATTTCCTGATACAACTGTGTTCTGGTTCTGCTAAAGTTTACAGCTAGGATTAATTTTTTTTTCATATCTATTGAGGCACACCCACCTAGTAGCACTGTATCTGATCATGCCTGAACACTATTACCTTTACAGTGTCCAAGAGTTGTTGACGTTTGTAACTTGTTAAAGAACAAGTTCCAAGATATTCTGTAGCAAGCAAAGCAAGGGACGTATGACTTAAAAATATAGGTCTAAATCATGTCTCCATCCAGTCCTGCTACCACAGAATTTAAAAAAAAAAAAAGTTTGAGAGTATTACAGTAGAAAGAACATGACTAGTATCACTAACTTTTTTTGTCATTCATGCTAGCAAATAGGATATATTTGGGACCGTGGCTTACAGCAACTCAGGATAATGGGCTCCCAAGCAGCTTTGTGCTTTATTATCTTTAATGTTACAAGGTAACATCTCCTTATAAAGCTTGCTAATGTTGGTATACTTACTCCAGATAAAGCACAGCACAGAGAACAAAATAAAACCTTTGTTTGCAAGGCCTTGAGAAAACCATATATTTTAATCACATGAGAGTACTCTTCTGTAGCACCAGATACTTGAAAATCACACTTCCCTCCAAAGGAAACCACAGTGAAAGAAAATGTAGACAGAGCTCAGGATACACATCTCAAACTATGGCACACAGAAGTATTTCTTAGTCCAATCTTTAGATAATAAAGGCAACATCCCCTCATCTTGCATTTTGAGCCAAGATATGCACGTTGATTGGGTGGAAGAAGCTATACAAGTTAGGGGAAAAAGAAAACAATAACATGAAAGAATCAAATTATTATTAATGAAGAATAAGGTGCTATTATGGCTCAAGGTCACATATGACAAAACAATCTTCAGTTCATGCAACATCCATTATATACTGAGAGAATCAAAATTAAAACATAATAATTGTTCTTATTTTTCTCTTTAAAACTATTTGTAGAATTGCAACTTGCAATATGCTGAAAGATCAAGTTCCACACAGACCCAGCAGGCTCTGTCACGTGGAGTCTGGAATGAGAGCAGTCAGGGGACACTGGGGTCAAATGAACTAGTATCAGGTGAGGATTTGGTAGAACCTGCAGTGTCTTTTAAATGGTGTTTACAAAAAAAAAAAAAAATTCAAAAATCAACACAAGGAGTTAGATAAAAGAAACTAGAATAAGCATGGTGTTTCCACACACATAGTTCAAGTCTTCATCTATTCAGCAGAATTTCTGTTTGTAGAATGAATATTATCTGAAGAATATAACCTACCACAAGAAAACAGTGAAAAATGGCAGTACCAGAATGAGATACATTGGGGGTGGAAGGGCGGGGGAATAAGAAACACAAACTGCACAGGGAGGGAGAGGGACAGAAGGGAAAACAGAAAAAGAAAAAGCTAACCTTTAACAAGCAACATCTCTCTATCTGTTTAGATCAGCTTTCTTCCACAAAACTTGACAAAGTTAGTGTGCCAACATGAAAAGCAAGTAGCTTTTCTAAGTTCAACAAACCTATATAGAGCTGATATTTAATTACCTCTGCAGTATCTGATAATTTTACATGTGCAATACCATAACTGTCCATTTTAGAACATTATCTTCCCAAGGGAATAACTGATGTAATGCACTATACAGTTTTTCACCCTGAAAGTAATTGGTATAATAAAATCCAAGTAAAATTAAGTGTTGCAAAAAAAGATGTTTACAGCCAAAATAAATAAGAAAATAATTAAAAGATTATGCTAAGATTCCCAAAAATAAGAACCCAATGAAGATCTTGAACACTGTCTTGAAAGTCAAACCAATTTTGAAATCATACACAAAAAAAATTTAAAAGAAGCACCATTAAAACTGCAAGGATGATAATTTGCTCTGTTTATTCGGCCTTTTTCCATTTTAGATACAGCACACATACTTCACCAGGAATCATTTCCAAAAAAGGCAAAAGTTAAACAATCACAAAAAATCACCTGCATAAATAAATAAATGAAACAACATGTGTATAGTGCCAGGAAAGAAAAAACAAACAAACAAAAAAACCAATCGCATCTTAGGCAAAACTGATCCTAGGCTATGAAGCATACCTGAAAAAGCTAATCACAGATTTTCTAGAACACGGAGATACTTAATTCAGGACTACAGACAAGAGAACTCTCATAAATCTTGCCAGAACAGTACTTTAAGCTATTTCTTCCCCCATTCTTCTTTCCTGCCTTTCTGCAGGATGTCAAACCCATCCCTACAGGAAAGATGGCAGCTCCATTTCGTAGGTCTGCATTCTCACCTAAATCCACCCTCAACCACAGTTTGAGCTAAGACACAAAACTTTATGAAGAGACACAAACAAACTTTGCTTTTAGCCTATTCTGCTACCAGGACAGGAACATAACAACAGACTGGATTTGGGGTGGTAGCATTTCGAAGGCCATAACTGTTCCCTCTCCCAAAAGCTCACTGAGCTCACTTCCCGTTCACCAGAGCATCCTATGCTGGATTCGAAGTTGGATCAATTATAAGTGGTTTGTAAAGTAAGGAGAACCTAATTCTGCCACCTGTTCTCACACTGAAGGGCAACTTATTACTTATATAGTTGGACAGATTTCAAAGGGATTATATTTAAATATATGGATGTAGTCCAATATAAAGATGATAGAATTTGTCCAGATTATTATCTTCTGCCTATCCACCTATTATTATTATTATCTACCGATCTTTGTATCTCGAGTCTCTCTTCTTTTTTTGTCTTTGTATTGGGAGTCAGGAAATGCATGAATTCTATATGGAAAGCAAAGTTAGATACCTAGCATACTTAGTTAGCATACCTGTCTTAAACAGTTGGTGAAGATGAATAAAGATTTTTTTATTATTATTAATTAGCATAGAGAAGGACTGAAAACTTGCTACTACCTAAAAAGGCTGGCAGTGTTGGTATCAAAGACAGATTCAGAAAGCTATATTTATTTGTAATTACTTACCTGCAACCAGAAATAATCCTTCCTCAGCCCTGCCTCCTTTGCGCATTAGCTTTAGTCAGTGCTTTGTTTCTTCTCTTGAGGGACTGGCTGAAAGACAAATTTTGGCACAGTCACCTCAGATATAAAACACTGAAACAAAATTAAAATTAAAAGAAAGTTCTGTCTAGAAGCATGAAGGCACGTAGGAAATACTGATGATTCATCTTATCTTACAAATGCATCAGAAACATGAGATATTTAGAAACACATCCCTAATGCACTATATCATGAATACTGGCCACAGCTCTGGGGATATAAAACTGATAGTTTTGCATGGTCCTTGACATTTTTGATCTTTCATCTTGTGTCACTAAGTTATCTTAAACTCTACCATTACTACAATTCAGTAATACAGGTATATTGTTTTCCTCTTTTAAATTAAAACATTGCCTCATAGTTTCCTTTCTGCTTCAGAAATATTCTCTTTAGGTTTTTTTGCTTCAGCTTCATATTTAAACCATTGACTATTTTTCTGGACCAAAAGTCCAAGCTACCAGAACAAAGTCATATGAATGCATAGCATCCTATAAAATGAAAACGCATTACAAGTGGAAAGTCACATTTCCCCTCCCCTCATCACACAGTCAGAAAACTAAACAGATAGCCTACTTACAATCCACTTAATCTTTGTCGCTTTACCCATCCATTGTAAACCACAGTTTTCCTTGACCTTTCTTTCCCTGAAAAACAAAATAAATAAAAATATTAGTGTCATACACATGTCCTGTTCTCAGAGGTCACACCTTTCCCCAATAACACCTTTTCAACATATTATACAAGAACTTTCCACTTTTATTTTACCTTGGATAACATGTTTTCCTACATGAGCTCCACTCTACCTTACAGCAACGCGATACTTATACCCCACTAACACTTCACTCTAGGAATTGCTTCCAGGAAATAACCACACAAGAAGTACTTATAAGAAAATGCCTAGTGAAGTGGATTTTCAGGGAAGGGCTTAAGCAACAGCCCGTGACTTGAGTAGAGCTAGCCCGTAGTAACATCTGACAAGAGGGTCCATGCCCACAATGCAAAGAGCAGAACTGAGATGCACTCAAGCAGCAGGTTGTCTTTGATTTCCCACACCTGGGATGCGGGACTGAGTAACCAGAAAAAAACCCTACAGCACCGTGCTAGCTGTGCACAAATCCCCAGTGTGGCAGCATGGAGAATCCCGGCTGAACAGCCTGACCTTCACCTTTACCATCACCACGTGACTGCACACATGCTTTCATATGTATTCACATACACATTCATATATGCCAAAAATAAATTCAAAAGAAAGAACTTTGCTCTAGCAAGACATCTTAAATTTCTTAATCTTTAACAAAAAAGTTTAGCTGTACCATTTGTAACCAACCTGGCAAACTAGAAATCACAAGTCAGCAAAAATGACACAGGAGTGGCCACAAAGAGATTTTCAGTTGCTCTTAAACACAATTATCAGTCCTTGTTTTCCTGCAAAGTTTGCTTCCCAAGCTAAAAATTTCAACATCCACTAAAAACAGAAGGGAAAAAAAAAAAAAAAAAAAAGTAAAATAACTAAGTAAGTTAGCCTGGCTGGATGACAGCTACAGAGAAATAAGACAATAGTGAAAATCACAGAGGAGGGAGAGGAATTACACAGCATGACTCTAAGGGGCATAAATGAAGAGTGGAATGAACTTAGGAAAGAGTGTGGCATAGGCTAAGTGTCAGAAAACATTTCTTATAACAGCAAGATACAATATAAAGTAGAATATTTTTCCCCTGGAAAGGGAAGTTATTTAAGACTAAATTAAATAAAACACTGGAAAGTGCAGCAAAGAAAGCTCTTCTGAATAGATGAGATCATGGATGAGGACACTCAATAAATTCTGTCCTTCCTGCTTCTCATGATTAAGTTTCTAAGTAAATTTCAGTATAACAACCAACCATAAAGCGAAAATACATTCAATACATTCATTCTTGTCTCAAAAAATACCTTGGATTTCATTAGCATTAAGGTTAGAAGTGTCATTTGCATTTGATGCAACTATTACACACTGAACTATTTAAGCATTATTCATAATTTTAATCCCCTCTTACTTATTCTCTTGCCTATTGCTGTAACACAAAATTATCCTTTTAATTCTGGACTTCTACAGCATTTTTATTTCAGTCATTTCAAAGTACTTTACTAATATACGTCCACCATCGACATCTTTCAAAATCAATAAGGTATATATCAACACTGCACGTCATTGATTCAGATGTTATCTCACAATTGCTGAACTGTCCTGCTGCTTAACATGATACATAATTAGCAGGCAACATAATGCCTATGAAATCCTCTGGTGTCGCACATGGCCACAGGAAATTAGAAGATTAAAACTGAGGCTAACAAGGAAAAAAAAAATCAGCTTTTCTTTCAGTTCGATGCCTGCAGCACAAGAGATCATGAACCAGCAAAGGTTTAGGAGCAGTGGTAAAACAGGTATTCCCTTACACGACCAAGTATTACAACAGAAAACCCACTACTGGGTTTTTTTTCCTATTATTACTATTCTTACAGTCTTACTTCAAACAATACATGACATTCGGCAATTCAGTTCAGAAAGAGACAGGGTAACTCACAAAAAGTGACTTAGAAGAAAATTAAATTTGTCCCTGTTTTTTCTTCCCTCTGAAGTCTTACGTAGAATTTTCCAAAATGCACAAATAATTTAGGAGCATACTTGAATTTGAAACATGGAAGTTGTTTCTCCTGCTGATTAAAAATGTTTCTTTCTATAGGGCAACCAAATAAATGCATTTTTTAAAAACAAAAAAGCAGACTTATTCAAGGCCTCCTCCTGATACCGTGGAAATCTTACTCAATAGAAGGAACGGTTAAATTATAGTTTGTTACATTTGTGACTGAAATCCCCAAATTCTCATGATTTATAGTCCTTATTTTAAAGGTCCTAATCTGTACTGAATAGGATCTCACTGTGCACGACACTGTCCATCAAGAGCTAACAGCAGGGAAGAAGAGAGAGAAACCACACCACCGCAGCAGGGAAAAGTTAGCACGTTTTCACAAACTGAAAAACAACAATTAAAAGAAATGATAATATCACAACAATCAATTATCATTCTGACCCCCAAAGAAAAAAAATGAACACGAACAGCAGCATAACAGGAAAGCACATGCTCTCTTAAAGCATTGAGTGCCATGGCATAAAGCTGAAATAGTGTACCACAAGGAACAATTCAGCAACCTATGACAAAACATCCAACACATACCAGAGAATGTAACAGCTGTTTCCTTTCACACCAGTCCACAGTCTCTGCAGGTATTTCGTTCAAATTCCCTGCCCCCCTCCTTCTTTTTTTTTTTGAGCAGCAACACGTTTAAAATATTAGCAACTATTCCAGGCACTGATACTATTATATCAAAGTGCTTACTTATTGCAAGAGATGCAGAAAGGCACAGGCCACCTTCCTTCCTCAGATTAAATGTCAAATACAATGACTTCTGTACAAATGGACACCAACCAACCCCCCTCAACAATGATTATATGTATCACTGCAATTAAGGAAAACATATCTCTGGCCCCATCCCCATAGAAAGTAACAATAAAACAGCACTCAGTTTTAAACCAGAGAAGTTTGGGGGTAAAAAAAAAATCATCCTTCCATGGCTTGATTGGTTCTAGCTTGGTGTCTAGATTAAATTCAGGTGTGGATTCCCCCTAGGGAACAAGGAGGCAGTTAATGAAATGATCATTACAGCTTCCCCATACATAGGCTCCGGTGTCACAAGACACAACAGTGGTCACTTGGACTGTGTCGGTCCTTCAAATTCTCTGCAGGCTTGCAGTGATGCATGTACGCAGAAGGCTAACAGCAGCACATGTCACAGCAGAGGCAATGCCCACTTACTGCAGAATGACAGGACTTCTGAGGCCATAATCCATTGCTTCCAAGAAAACACAGAAATAAAATACAAAAGAAAATAATTAATTTTTTCAGTCAACAGCACCAATGCAACTATACAAAGACAAGAAGTTTCTGCTAAAAACAGTTCTTCCCTCCTTGAGTGTAATAAATATTAAGCCAGGAAAGGGAGACAAGAGGAAACCTTTGGTATGTTTATTTTGCATTTGATAGTACACTGCATGTGCTTATTGCTTATTCTAGACATACAAGGTCTCCACGCTTCTTTAAGAGAAAAAGATGGTTACCTAAAAAAAATTAGGAAAAAAAAAATCACAAAAACTATCAGGGAGATTTAGGAACAGGATTAGCACCTGGGGCTTTCTTCCTAATTACTCTCTCATCTTTTAGAGATGAAGACTGCAGCATCAAAACTTTATTTCTCACAATAACAAAGAGGGCTGCTGTAAAATTAGACAGAATAATCCCCACAGTCATCTACAGAATGATGTTACCTAACTTTGCTAAACTCTCAAAACTAGGTTTTGCTCTGTACAGGATGGACTCTTATCTCTTCAGCTGCCGAAGCCCACAACCAAGACAGAGGGCAGGATTGCCACTGTTGCTTTCAGGGAAGATGATAAATCTGCAGACACAAAGCAAGAGTTCTGCTTTAACACGTATTAAGCACCCTAGGCATCAACAGCTGCAAAGATGGGGGAGCACTAGAACCTCAGACGGACTCCACTTCTTGCACAGCAATCTTTGTCAACAATATGGTCTGGGCTACAAGAAGAATCTGGTTGGTCCCACAGGCAACTAAAGAACATGCTCGCTTTATGTTTTCCTGTTTGGGTTTCCTGAACGCCAAAAGCTAGGCCAAAACACATTGTTTTGTAACTTACAAGGGAAGGCCTCAAAAGCACGCTGCTTATCACAGTGTCTCAGTTGCTTACACTTTTCTACAAAAATGCAAGTTTTGCTCTAACACTTCTAGTCTTGATTTTGATAAAGAGAATATCCAAGAAGTTTGCTACGTATGGAAAATCTCAGTTTCCAGAAGCCTAAAAGGGCTGCGAAAATATAACATACTTGCAAAAATGGATTTGAGATAACCCCATGCGTGTCTATATTATTTACACAGAGAAGCATAAAACTATTTTAGTTCTACGCAATAAACCATTAATTGCATCTGATGTACAACTGACACAAATAGTAATACTCAAAGTGCATATACAATAAAATATGAGTTCAATTAGCAGCAGCAATTGAAGCACTTTTCCCAGAGACACGTAGAACGTGTACAAACATCTACTATATACAGAGCATACTTTCTGTAGGAACCATGTAATGATTATAAATAAATTATATTATTGATAATATTTTAAAAACAGTATTAAATACAGCTGGGGCATCATATCTGTAAGTTACAAAGTCAAGTTTATCCTACAGTGGCAAAACTTTCAGCAGAAGAGGATACTAGGTAAGTTTCCAGCAACAAACAGATCAGGAGGCCTCTGGTATAAACAATAAAAGAGAAACTTAAGTAGAAAGAGAGCCTCAGCCTCACAGCAGAGAAGAACAAAATCCAAGATTTAGCAAATAAACAGGCAGAACCTACTTTTTAAATGGTTTGGGTAACCTGCTGTTGTGTGGGCTGTACAATACATAGGCACTGTATACACAAAATCCTACCTGGGGACTGCCCTCTTTGAGGCCAGTTTCAACACATACAGGCCTGTCTGTTAAAGTCAGCCAGAGTTCAACAGTTATTCACTTTCTGAAAACCGGCACAAACAGGGAACCTTAGGTGAGGACACTGATAAATACATAGCCATTTCTCAGGGCTGTGGAAAGAGTAAGAAAGATAATAAATAAAGATTTCCCATTGAAAATAAAAGCACAGAGGCAAAGAAATCCTGGCTAAACCTCCATCAGAGACTCCCTACTTAACTTAACCAGTACCTGGACTATAACTACACAGGTCAGGTTGGTTTAAATAACAGAATTAATCTTAAAAGAGGATACTGAGAGAGGACCAACTCACACATCACCACAGCCCCTCAGGTAGGCTGCCACAGGTGAACACGCACCACAAACTTAGGGGCTGTGACCGCCATCACCAAACACACACCACCTGTTGCTCCTTTCCAGACCCTACACCACCACCACCACCACGGCCACCGCCCCCCTCCCCGTGCAACACACCCACAAAACACACCCAACACACCGCTATCACCGACCACTTTACACGAGCGCCGGTTTCCTTTTTCCCCACTGCTTGGGCCTTCCCCGCTCCGCCTCCGCTCTGCCCCTTCACGGCCGCACCGACCGAGGCCTCACTGGAGCCCCGGGCGGGAAAGCGGCGGTCGCGCCTCAGGGCAGGCCGAGGCTGTGAGCAGGCACACCGCGGCCGAGCCACCTGCACCCGCGGCGCCGGCCAGGGCCGACCCGCCGGGCCTGGCTCCCGCCCCGAGCCCTCCGCACGGAACGGCGCCCGCCGCCCCCCGGCGCTGCCTCAGCCCGGGAAGAGCCCTCGGGTCGCGGCCTCGCTGCGGGCCTTGCGCTGAGCCCGGGCCGAGCCGCGGCCGCTGCCTCACCGATCCGCCACCCACCGCCCGGCCGCGCGTCCCCCGCTCCTGCCGCCGCCGCGGCTGCCCCCTGCCCCTGCCTGCCCGCCGCGGAGGCGCGCAGAGAGGCCGGCGCGGGTGGCGGGAGGCGGCTCCGGGGACCGGCGCGGCCCCGGGCGCTGCGGGCGGGGGAAAGGGGCCTCGCCGCGGGAGGACCCGCCTGGTGTCGGCAACATGGCAGCGTCCAGCCGGGCCCAGGTGCTGCGGCTGTACCGGGCCCTGCTGCGGGAGAGCCAGCGCTTCGGCGGCTACAACTACAGGTGTGCTCCCGGCCCGGGTGGGGACGGGCAGCGGCCCCCGGCCCCGCTTCTCCCCGCGAAGGCGTGGGGGTAACGGGGGGGGGGGGGGGGGGGGGGGGGGGTTGAGAACGCCGGCGTTGTTTGGAGCTGGGGCAGGGGCTCGTTTGTGGCGGGCACAGGGGAGCTGTGACCTCCGGGGGGACGCTGCGGGGGAGCGGGCGGCCCCGCCCAGGCCGAGGCGTGCCCTGAGGGAGGGAGCGAGAGCGGGCCCGGCCGCCGCGGCCATGCCTGGGCTTGGGCCGGGACCGGGACCGGGACCGGGACCGGGGCCCGCCTCGGGACGCAGGGTCCCCTGTTCAGCCCCTGGTCCCTGTGCTCCGTCCCGGTCCCGGGCTGCCCTCGAAAGCACTGGGTATGCGCCCTCCCTGCTGTAGGAGGCAGGGACAGGACAGAGAGTGTCCCAGGCTGAAATAGCTCGTATCTGGTCTGGGTTGTTGCCCTTCTCCTGGCGGGGTCGGTGGGGAAAGCCGGGGCAGGGCTGCAGCCCTGGTTGTACTGGAGGAGGCTGGCTTCCCTGCCAAACCCTGGCGCCATGGGCCCGTGCCCAAGCATGGGGTGCTGCCTGCGATGAAGGAGCAGGGCTTAGCCGTCCCGCCACGCAGGATGCCGCGCTGCGTGGCTGGCTGCCTTCACTGCCTGTTGGTGAAAGGCATGCACTGTTTTTTGGGCAAAGGGTATGCCTGACTGCCTGCCTGCGACAGGCGTGGGCCTGGTGTCCGTTAGATATCTGCTGCATTCACAGAGGGTGCTCCCCACCGGCACTGGCAAATTGTATTACCCACTGGTAGTTTATTCACTTTACCGCTCAGTTGGACCTCGGGCAGAGACACGTGAGCTGCCTTTGCTGTGAATCATCTCCAGCCTGGCAAGAATTGTGAACAGAAGCCTTTGAACTTGCATAACCGTGGTGAGCTCTGCACTCTTTCAAGGCATAAGCATTCCCCAAACCTCATGTGTGAGGGAGTGACCGAGAAGAAAGGCTGTAGGGCTGAAACTGAGCTGGAGCTAATGAGCCTTCATTGCTAACTCCACGCAGCAGCATGTGTGTGTGCATCGTGTTCCCCTCCTATCAATGCTTCCCCCCTGCTCTTCGCTGTCCTGAATATCCTGGCTTGCTGTTATTTTGGCTAATGAAGAGACGATTGTATTTAATGGGGATGGCTTGAGGCCCGTGAGATGTGCAGTTGGTGAACACTTGAACGCAGCTCCTATCTGGGCCACAGCGTGTTTTCATCAATGGGTTTGTGCTGGGGGGCAATCAGTAAGGATGCTGAGTCCACAGCAGTGGGAGGAAGCGAGCCAGTATCACCTCACAGTGGTTGCACCAGTAATTAGTGGGACTAGCCTCACAGACCGCATGTGGACCCTCCTCTGCTCAGTCCTTTGTTGATAGAGCACAGAGGACTTGGGAAATTGTTGTTGTCTCTTCTCTATAAACCAGACCCAGAGCCCAGCCCCACTCTTCAGGTCCCTCATAAATGAACTACGTACTTGGGTGGTCTTGACTGTATGGAAATTTTGGCATGCCGCTCAAAGGCAAGGCTAACTGTCACATAACAATAGGTGCGCCAATGGGTTTTCTGCTTAACACAATGTAAAACTTGTCATTCTGTTTCTTTCAGTGTTTTTGTACTAGCAAATTTTAAAGGACAGGAATGGTAAGATATATGTTTATCTTGGTTATCTGATTATTTATTTTTTTTTTACACTATATCATGGTGCAAGTTTTCCTTTTCCTTGAAGGAAAGATCTCAGTTCTTTATGTCCTTGGATACTATAAAATCAGCAACTGTATGAAATCTTGCACTGTGTACACATTTGTGGGCACTAAAAGCAACAGCAGTTTTTAGCAAGAAACAATCAGCAGCTATTATATGTAGAGATCTGCTGGGATCACAACAACAATTCTGCCTTGGTGTTTATGCTGCACCCATAGCTAAAATGGACACCCCGCTGGTTTCTTCAGTGCCAAGATAAGCAGTCCTGCTGTGTCCTCAGGGCTGCTGTAATGTGATATGGTAATACCCTGGAGTAAACCTAATGACTTTGTAAAGAACCAACTTGTAGCAAAGTAGAAAATATTAAAGATTAATCTTATTGATTCATGATTTCAGTTGGAGAATTTCAGAATATTTTATTATTGCAAACAACGCATATTTGTAAGTGTATGTTTGGAGTATGATCAGCTGGTTATTGTCTCCTTATTTGCTTGCTGTGCTTTTTCTCTTAAATGTGTACACATAGATTGTGATGGAAAATTCAATATGCTTTATTTGTGACTTTCCTAGTAAATATATTCTATATGTCATCTGGTAGTACCAAATTGTCTTCTACCACCCAAAAGAACTTTTAGTGCTATAACTCTGAAGAATAATGCTTGTGTTTTAAATAACTGTCACCACTGACAGCCTTCAGAATAACAACACGCAGGAGCATCTCCAGAGTCCTGCAGTAAACGTTATGGAGTGTTTGGAGGCCCAGATGTGTAGGCCAGGTTTTAACAGCAGGGAGAGAGAATTTAGTAGCCTGTAAGTAATTTCATGTCTGCCCTATTACCCATGCAGACAGTCTGAGGAAAGGAGAGTGATTTGTGCTGGAGGAAGATCAATATGCGAAGAGGGAAGATGTTAAGTTTTGAGTCAAAAAGGTGGTTCTTAATCAGTGTACTGTTTTCTTCTGCTTGGTTGACAAAAAGTAGATCTTCTGACAGTTTATAACATGTCAGATTACAGTCTCAACTAAATTGATTTAAGGGATAATTTCTAAATAGAATTTCATTTGTGATTTAAATAATGGCTTTATGTTATGACTCTTTTGGTACAGAAAAAAATGATAAATTTGTGAAAACTGTTAAAACACATCTGGTTGCTGATGAGGATAATTTGAACTTTAAAGTTTCTTGTTTGTTTAACACGACGGAAGCTTAGTGGTCAAAATGCATGGGAATCTAGTGGAAGAAGGTTTTCTCTAGGAGGGTAGCACAGGACTAGAGCAGGTTGCCCCAAGAGATTTTGACATCTCTATTTTTGAAGGTTTTCATGACAAGTTTAACTGAACAGCACCATGGCTGACCTGACCTTGTTGTGGGTAGGCCTACTTCAAGTGAGAGGTAGGCTTGGATAAGCTCCAGAGATTCTAGCTAACCAACATTACTATGATTTTCAGGTCCCCAGCCTTCCTTGGCCTATAAAGATACTAACACTGGCTAATACGTTCTGGGAAATATCATATGACATGCTTCTCCTTTCTAATTCTTTAGTTTCTTGTAGTTATGAGCAATGTCAGAAGCTTCAAGTCTCTCTGTTGGATTTTTTTCTGCAAATATTTCCTTTAGGGTTTTTTTAAGGTATTTCTTGATTTATTGGATATTTATTTCAGTTATCCATTATCTTCTCTGTCAACTGGTGGATGTTGTGTTTTTATTTATAGATATATTTTTTCTTGTCTGTATAAATTGCATTTTAATGGAATTTGATTTTTCTATTAGAATGTGCAATATTATTTGATTAATTAATAAAACTACCCAGAATATAGAAGAATCAGGGAAGGAAACTTGTCAAAATAGGTTTTACATTGGAAACAAGTTAATTGGATGCATGCAGTTTCATCTGAGACGTGTCCTTCAAGATTTTAAAACTAGTAAATCTGTTTTTTGCAAATCTCTGCTAACCTAAGAACAAAATTGAGCAAAACAGGTTATACTGTGTTTTTCAGTGCCAATTGGTTTTCCTGCTTTGAATGATGTAGTTGTTGATCTGATTTTAGGGATTCGTAGAACAGCCCAGGTTGGAAGTGACCTCCAAAGATCACCTGGTCCAACCTTTTGTGGGAAAGGTAGCTTAAGTGAGATTGTCTAGCACCCTGTACAGTCACGTCTTCAAAACCTACAGTGATCGGGACTCTACCACGTCCCTGCAGAGGTTGTTCCAGTGATCAATTGTTCTCACTGTAAAAAAATTTCTTTCTTGTGTCCAGATGAAACCTCTCCCCGTGCAACTTGTATTCATTGCCCCTTGTCCTCCCAATGTGATGCCTTGTGAAGAGGGAACTTCCATCCTCTTTGTAGCTGCCCTTTAAGTACTGGAAAGCTGTTATGAGATCCCCACCAAGCCTCCTCTTCTCCGGGTTAGAAAAGGCCTAACTCCTTCAGTCTTTCTTCATAGGGCAGGTTCTCCAGCCCTTTGATCGTCTTTGTGGCCTTCCTTTGCACCTCTGCAATCACAGTACTCCAGGTGCAGCCTAACAAGCATTGAGTAGAGTGGGATGATCATGTCTCTGCCTCTGCTAGTAATGCCCCTGGGGATGCAGCCCAGGATGCAATTTGCCTTGGTTGCTGCAGTGGCACGCTGGCTCATGTTCATTTTGTTGTCCACCAGGACCCCCAGGTCTCTTTTGGCAAGGCTGCTCCCCAGCCACACAGATCCTAGCCAGTTTGTTTTGTTTATGTCCTCCCAGATGGAGGACCATGTACTTGTCTTTGTTAAACTTCATATGGATTTTGTTTAGCCTTTCTCTGAAAGGTTTTATCAACATGTAGAAAATCTTCATTTTAAAAATCTCAAGGTGCTTATGATAAATGTGGCTTTATTGTTTTGAATGAAACTTTAGGAAGTAAAAATTCAGGGATTCCACTATGCAGAGCAGAGCATGTTCTTAAGTTGTGTTTAGTCTTTTGGCATTAAAACTGTTCTTCTGAAAAAAAAAAAAAAACCCCAACAGGTTTGATTCCTGTGTTTTTTCAGTAAGCTTAATATGTGAATTTAATGCAGAATTTTGTGAGACAAAGTTTTAACATTAGAACTTACATTTCTACAGTTTGAGGTCTTCTGCATGCATAAAATCAGAGTAAAGAACAATGATAATTACTAAAATAAAATGCTTACTTATTTTTTTCTTTGTGTCAATGAGTTGCTACTCCCATAAGTCCAGATGGGTCTGGAAAAAAAAATTCATAGTCAGTGTCATTTAATTTAACACGGATGGCCAGGTATTCTGTATGTGTAGAGGTGGTAATTCTTACTGATACACATAAAAAAAATAAGCTGATCTGTGTTTAGGAAAATATTAAGCTGATGATCATTGCTGTGTATGCAAGATTTAGTCTGCTTTTTGCAAATAGGAAAATGGAAAAAGGAACTACATCACATGCCACTGCTGTTATGTAAAGATTGATCATGACTTCTGATTAAACACAAAAATAAACAAAGAGCCATCCTTGAACATTTGGACAAGAGGTCTGGTTTAGCAATGCACCATTTCTCATTGTTTCTCAACTTTTTAGGCTAAGGGTAACTGGGACATAGCAGTATATTGGCATACTCTTTGTTATTTTAATTTTTCTGCATGCTTAATGGCAAAATTCTTAGATACTATGCTCTGGAGAAAGATGTGAAACTGCTATAGGATACTGTTTGAACATAAATTTTACATGAGATATTAAAAAAAAAAAGCATGTTCATCCTCTCATTTCCCAGATGGAATTCCAATTCTTTATTTTTTAAGAAGCAACATGAAAAATCATTTCACGTCTGTATTAAATCCTACCTCAGCTTTCTGCCTTCTTTGTTTTTGTCTGTCTTCCAGATGTTTGTTTTTTCTTACAAGCTCATTTTATTGCATTTGTAGTGTCAGAGTTGTTTGAGATGAGAATGAATGCAACCTTTTCTTTTCCTTCTTGGAGCTGGGCACTGATGCTGCCTCTAGCCACTTAATGCCTTGTGTCACTTGGCATGAGGTGGACTTTTGGTGGAGCATGAATGCACAATCATCAGTATACTGCTGTTGTTCCTTGATCCTGTTCTTACGTATGGCACCTGGACGCTTTCTTACATGTTGCAACTTAATTCAATATATAGGACTTCTGTGAGTCCTCTTACAACGTAACTGATGTAGAAACTTGTATGAGTGGTTATATGATGTAAAATCATTGTCCTTAGATGAATTTTCATTTTGTCCATTTAATAGAGTAACTGTTCTCATGTTGCTTTGCGTGTCAGTCTAGCTTATAGTCCATTCCTTTGGGAAAGAGGGCTGCTAAGAGCTGATCAGGTTGGTCGGCTTGGCAGGCTGCAAGCGCTTTCTGCTCGTGGGCTATGGTCTGAGGGGTTTACGCTCTTGGATTTCATCAAAGGCTTCTTTTGATCACGCCAGATGAGCCCACATAAAGGAGGGGAGCTGCTCAGAAGGTGCCTTCTCATACTACTGTAACAGTAGGAAAGAGGATGTCCAGGAGTAAGTCGTTACTGCCATAGCAGTTCAGGCTATCTGCTTCTGCGTGGCGCCGGTGGGAATAGTGAGGTGCACACATGTGCCAGTTCGGATGATTCACAAGAGAGGCTGGATTTTTGCACAAGTGTAGGTTAAGTTGACGTGCTTTGCATAATGACCTGTTCTTCAAGGAGGTATAAAGCTTTTAAGAGTCTGCTATAACAACTCTTTTGACAACATAATTTATACCGTGGGTTCCTTTCTCTTCCTCCCAACGTAGCTTATTTGGTCACTTTAATTGTAAAGTCTTGTTTTTGCTTTTAGTCCCTGGTATATAGAATCTGGTCACTGGTTCTTGTTGTACTTTTGTCACTCAGGTAACTTAACAACCACATTAAAATTTTACGTGTGATGGTTATCCAAGCAGAATAAGCCTTTTTCCTGCTGGCTCTCCCAATGAAGTTTGTGACTGACAAGATCTGCCAGCAGATTGTCAGCTCTTGGTATCGTGTTTCTGTGTGTTAGGGAGGAAAAAAGACTAAATGGTGATTTATTTTCTTTTAAAAAAAAAAAAATCTGAAACAATAATGAGAAAATAGAGACATTGCCATGTGGTAGAAAGTACTATGTTCTGTCCGAAGTGGTAGTTTATAGCTGAGATAAGAAAACGCAGAAAAAAAATAAAATTGTCAGTTCTGTCCAGCAGAGCTGTCTGACTTCTTTGTAGGAGAAAGATGACTGAACTGCAGCTTTACAATATCCATATTTCCTTGGCTGTGCACAGGAAGTGGGTAATTTATTTTTGCTTCTCTCTATGTCATTGTGGGCCGTATTCTGAGTGATAATAAACTTTAGGAGCTTTTGAGTTAATTTTCCCACATAAGTATGTGGCTGTCTCTGTAATCTACTTGAAAAGTATAAAAAAAAAGTCAGGGCTGCAAGCAGCTGTGGTGTTCTTGCGCCCAGAGCACAGGGTGTTTTCCATCCTGTGCTGTTGCAGACACTTGTTTTGGCCTGGCAGCTGCATCACGTAAAATAGTGGGCAAATGGTCACTGTGCATTTGCAGATCAGTTTTGTAGAGCATTCACAGAGATTTGTGGTTGGCCTTATTAATATCTCTTTTGGGGGGGGGGGGGGTGTTAAATTTTGGCCATTATTTTGGTGACCACATACCATGCAGGTATTTTGCTATTATGTTACTTTAGGGTCTTTTATGTGTATTGTCTTATTCTATGAGAATCATGTATGCTTTGAACAGAGATGTCAGTATATTTTAAGAGCTCTGGATGGTGCTCAGTCTGCTGATTAGGATGGGAACTGTGAAGAGGGAAAATCTAGAGGCATAAGAACGTGATTTTGGATTGTCAGACTTTGGGTCTGACAGTATTGAAGTATTTCCATATATAAAATATTTTTGAAAGCATTCTGTTCCAAAAATGTCAAAACATAACCATTAGATACCATCAGAATATATTTATCTGAAAAGAAATTTTAAACCAAATGGAAACAATTTTGCCAAATGTTTTTGTTTTTAAAAAAGTAACATTTCCCAACTGAAAATCATTCCATCAAAGTTCTATTGAACCTGTTCATTAACAGTTGCTTTCTTGGATTTGGAGGTACAACAAATGAGTGTGATTGACATTTTCCAAAATACATTCCCTTTACCCTTGTAAAATTGTGGTCTTCCCTTAAAAATAATTATATCTGTGCATTGGTTTTGATGTAGTTTTCTTGACTTCCTTTTTTTGGCTGAGGAGTTTGGAATAGTAATAACTTGGAAGGAGAGTTTTGGAGCACATGCATGGCATACAGAGTTCTGGAAAAACTGTGATTTTATAGTTGGAAGACAAATGCGTGGGGGCTTCCACAAAAGAGTGATTAATGTACTTTGTTATTTTAGTAAAGGCACCCAAATTGAGTAAATCTGGTGTGGTTATCTGAGACATTATTTGTGTTCTTTGTATAGCCACAGTAGAACAGCAACATTTTTCTTTTTACATAACATTTAATTACTAGTAGAATTTGCTTGAGAACTAATGAGAGTAATAGAAAAAATTACTGCCTCTGGCAGTGATTCATGCCAATAGACACATGCATATGATTTTTGGTAAATGAAAAAACACTTTGTAATGTAGTAATAGTTTTTAAGTATTGAAATGCTGTCCTAGCTCACCTCCTCCTTTTCTTACTCTTGGATGTGGGCTTTAACATTTAGATCCTCACTGTATCCATTTGTGTGCTGCCCATGATGAAAAGATGCTGACACTCATAACATCAAGACTTATTCAAGACACGGTAGGCACAGGCTATTATTTGAAGTATTCTTTAGAAGATCAAACATTCTGGATTTAAAAAACAAAGTAATTTTGCCAAAAAAAAAAAAAGAAACTGCAGTCTATCAGGCAAGTTAGAACCACTTGCTGCAGCAACAGATAACAAGGATGCTGTCTGAACTACCACTTTGATAAAGCTCTTTCCATGTTTTTTTTGGGTTTGCTGACCAAGAAAGTACAGTCCTAGATGGTACATGGTTTCCTGCTTTTCTAAGAAAAATGGGCATGAAGAGGAAAACTTGATTGATTGTTTTCTTGTGTGTGTGAATACTTGGGCCAGCTGTTCTGTGACTGTTTTGCACAGAACTTGGTACAGAGGATGTCCTCAGTGAGGAATATTTTTGGGATTCTTGCTGATGTTATGATTCTTTCTCAAGAACGAAGATGCCAACAATCATCGGAAAATATTCTGGCTAAGATGGCATTGTAGAAAATGGCCCTTTTCCCCTTACATTTTTTTTACCTTTTTATTCATGTACTATTCACTTTTCACCTGATCTCTGTATAAAATTCTAACACTTTTCTCAGGACACAATGCACCACTGAAACATTTAATATGATAATAGTGAAAGAATTCGGTTGTGTTCAGATTCTGTCTTCCTTGACAGGAATGTGTATAAAATAAAATCTTTAAATTTTTCTTCAGGAAAATTTGAAGGCCCTGTGCTGTGAATGGCTAAATGCCAGGCTTGGCTGGTATTCAGAGACTCATAATACTTCAGATTAGATCTTTCTTCCATATCATGTTTGTTACAAAGTCTTGGGAAAAACTGCTGCTTGTATATATTTTTTGTAACTTTTTTAAATAATAGCAATTGGTTAAATCACATTTAAGTCTTTCTAAAGAAAGAAGCCTATGCACAAAGTAAGTACTACGTATGTGTATGCATATATGAATGCATTGATATCAATAGGCCAGGAATTCACTTCTGCTCCATCCCAGTAATCCTTTTTCAAAAATTCCTATTTAAAGCAAGCTATGAAGCCATTGTGGAAGCTAGGAGGAATATGATAGGTGTGTTAGTGTTATTACAAATTAATCTCCGTTGAATTGCAGTGCTGCTTTTTTTTCTTGAACTTGATAGCATTTAGATCAAAGGATGTTTAACTTAAATTTAAAAAATGCTGATTTATAAGTTGACATAATTAACTGTATTTTTTACATGCTTTGCAAGAAACTAGTATCTAAATAATACAGCTTCTGTGAACATTTTGTATCAAATCAGCATGAGATTCAAAATGTCTTATGGGATTCTGAATATGACAGCAGTCAGATTCTCCACAAACTTCATTGCCACATCTTGACAGTCCTTCTGAGTCTGCCTTGTCTGGTATATCCTGGTCTGGAACCTTTTAAGACCTGTTTCAAATAATTACCTTGTATAAAAGTAAGGACTGTCTTATTTTAGCTGTGGAGGAAGTATGTGTTTAAAAAAAAAAAGTCTTTCCCCTGAAACTAGAAGCAGTTGTAATATATTGGCAATAATCTTTAATCCCTTTATGGTACTTGAAGCTTGTATAACTGAAATTGGTTCTGTGACTTAAGTGCCTCTGAGAATAATTTATTGTATTCTGTGGGGTCAGCCTTTACAGAGTTGTCTCCATCTTTGTCTTGCACAGCATGTGGTTATTGCTAGCTAGTATTTGCTTGCAGGTTACATGGTGGTTTTGCTTGGAACTATTTATTTACTGGGCATTTATTTGTTTTTCCAACAAACACACAGATTATAACAATGCTCAGTTGCAGTCACAGCAGATGTAAACATCTGTTCATTGTTTGCATAAGCACGGAAAAATGTGGACACAGGTTTCCTCGGGAGCCTTGGTGTTGGAGAAAATCAGTTTATCTTGTGGATAGCTACCCACCGATGGTTACACATTCAGTGAATGTTAAACACCTTTCTGCTGACTATGTTAGAATAGCAGTGAAGGAGTTAAATGGGGGTGAGAGGGGGAGTTCAGAAGCATCATTTATTTGCATTGTTAATCACAGTTAAGAACAGGGGAACTGAGAGTGGAAGGGGCCTAGGTACAAGCCATCACATTTCATCAAGTTGGATTGAAACACTAATGGAAGTCTTTGTGAAACAATCATTCATTCATCAAAATGTGCTTCCCCTCTTAATCAATGTTTTTATTTACTTAAATAATATCAGACTGCTCCCTTCTTGGGAAAATGTTTTGAAGTCAATACAGCTCAAACGAAGTGCTTAAGACATAGTACAAGCCACAGTATGTCCTAGAGGTTTATAGCTTGAATTATGTTCCGGATGTCAAATACAAGCGTGTTGTGTTGCCTTGAAACTAACCTGCTACGAAGTTTCAGAAAACATCTTTGACTCATCTAAAATATCACAGCATTTTTCTAGTCCAATAAATTAGCAAATAGGTTTTCAAATTAATGGTCTTTGTATGTAAACTAGTTTTGAAGGGAGGAACATTTATTGATTGATTTAAGTAGTTTTATCACTGTCGAAAATAAATTAGATGTCTCACTCATAATGCTTTTTTCCTGATCTGTCTAATTTACAATATGAAAATAAATGTTCAAGTGTTTTGTTTACAAAACAATAATAAGAAATTTATTTTGTGTAGACCTCTAAACAGGTTTTCTGATTTCCAGAGCTATTGAGCACATTTTTTTTTTTACAAAATTTGTTAATTTATTATTTTCAGTTTGTAATTTATACCAAAAATTGCTGCCTATTATTTGCAGATTTTGAATGTGAAGATTAATATTCATCAAACCTTTACAATCACCTCCAAAAGTAATGGGAACGTAGGATGAATGTAATCCTACCAGCTACAGCGATGCAGACTTGGGCGAACAAGTATACTGTACTTCCATACTTACACAGAGCTCCTCGTTCTGTCAACTAGTGGCAGTACTTATTGGCCTATATGGATTTTGAGGCTTTATTGTGGGGTTTTATTTCCTAACAATTTGTTGGAATCCTTGAAGGAGAAATTCTCTATCAGTGCGAGTTATTGCTATCATTAGCTAGGGGCCTGGCACTTCTGCAACTTCGGTGGGTAATTTGTTCTGAGATTGGAAACCTTTTCTGCTACCCTGGGGAATGGAAGGTCATGTCGCGTGTCAAAGGGAAGGTAATCTGCCCTGGTCATAAAATGTTACACTGAAAACGTTGTTATGATAAATAGACCACTCTTCATACCTCTCTTCCTCTCCTAATATCTCATGTGGTAACATTAGCCAGTACTCATCTGAGTTATTGAGTTTTAAGCCAGATGTTAATTCCACATTTAGAGTAATTGTTATCTGAGAACTTCTCCTTACAGCCACGTGCTTATGGAGGGAAAGGAGTTGGTGTTTGGCTGTATGTTTGGTTTTCTTCTTACTAGCAGATAAAGGACAAAATGTGCTACCATCACTCATGTGAGTGAATATTTCTCCTTGTGACTTTTAATTAGCTATTAAAATACTATCTGTGAGTTTTTTGTAACATATTTTTGGGGTTAAAATGCAGAACCTTTTGTGATATAGAAATGGAAAAATAATAGAAAAATGTGTAACGCTTTTTCTTTGATGTGAAGTAGCTTTCAATAAGGTTGTAATACTTCCCTTAGGATTAGTCTTACTATTTGATTCATATGTGTAGTTCTGGACTCCAGAAAGATATGTAGGATATAGAGGGTCCTGAGAAGCTGAATTTAGTTTACTGGAGCTAGTGGAGGGTCTCAGGGTATGTCTTAGCTGATCATCATTGTGCTCCAAAGGATCAAGAGCTGTGGGCATATTGTTCCATAACTATCCTGCAAAGGGTCTGGCTTTTTCAGTGCTTGTTTCTTGTGATAGCTCCCGGGTGGTACAAAGAGTGGAGAGCTGTATGGTGTGGAAAGCCATGGTGGGTAGCTCTGGCATATTATGCCTGGTGCATAGAGGTGCTATGTAATTTATGTGGATGAAGATCAGCTGTCCCCTGCCTCAAACCTTCAAATCTGCCTCTCTGACGTGTGGTCTGTGAGTGAACCAGTCATTCAGCTTTGCCACAGGCAGAATATTCTTTTCCCTTCCAAACCTTGCCATCTGTTCACATGTGGTTGCTTCTGCTCTTTTATCGGCTAAGAAGCTGCATCTGATTTCCTGTGGGGGGGAAGTGACACCCAGAGTTTGTACCCATTGCGTTGCTGTTTACAGTCTTGGCTGAGGCGGGGGTTTCAGCCCCCATTTCTTTTGTGCTCGCATTATCATCTGTAAAGCTTGTGAAGACTTCCATATCCTGTAACTAATAAATACAAAATATACAGAAGGAAAGATCTAGTTCACCTTGACTTTCTGTGCCTTAGGTAGTATTCATACTGCACAAAACAACCTGCATTTATTTTTTTCTGAGCCTCTGGGTAACATAATCACAGTAGTCTATGTCTGAGCTTCCTAAAAGATTTCATGTATTGTCCAAAGGCACTATATTTTACAGTCCCAAATGTCTAAAAATAATATTCAGTACTCAGTTGTACGTACAAAGTAGGACAGTGATTTTGTCTTATGCATTCCAAATTGATTTTTTTTTCTTAGGCTCTAGGTTTTGACTATTAAGCTTTGCATATATTAGAATTTCTAGGGCTGCTAAGTATTACGTTGTCATTTCAAATATCATCATTGTTGTCAAAATTGATGCCTGCAAAATTGCTAAACTAAACATGCAGTGCTTTGGCCCAAAATGAGGGAAGGTCATTGAGGCCATATGTTGATGGCGAGGTCCCAGTGGGGGATGTTTGTCTCTACTGACTGAACTATAAGAAACAAAGATTTTTGGATAGCTGTAAAGCTGATAGAAATGGTTGAGAAGGATAAAGTTTGGAGAATAACTCCAATATTCCAAATACTGTAACTTCTAGTGCGTTTTCTATAAGCAGACAGAGCAGGTAGTCTGTTACTTCATAGAATTGTTTAATAAAATTATATTATGGTTTATTGTTGTCTTTGTCATGAGATAACTGGATCCTGTCTAATTTCAATGTTATTTCTTTTACTAGATTCATTTTGGACCTATGATGCTTAAATTCTTCTTTCTCAAAAAGTGCAGGTTTGCTCAAGCAAAATCAAGAGACAAAATTAGTCATCTTTATACTAGAATCCAAGGATCGCTTTGCAAAGTAAAACTTTGTTAGGAGGTCTGTTTTGTTATGCTCAAAATTACTAACTTGTCAAAATGACCAACAAAGCTTCACCTCCGATAACCTTCAGAAAACTATTTCTTGAAGTCATTCCTAAGTCAAAATACTCAGTTATTATTTTAAAACTGTATGCTGTCAACATATTTCTGAATACTCGATCCCTTTTCTCCCTCTAAGGAATTGGCATTTTTATAATTTCCACGTTAAAAAGATAATGTGTACTGTAACGAGATATTTACTAAATCTAAATCTTTAGTTTCAGAAATAATGCTGTGTTTCAGAAATGTCCTATCAAAATCTCATCATCATCCAGACCAACCACGCTGCAGTCCAAGAAGTTTAGAATATCCCAAGGTTGTATGCCTTGTTGCTTAAGTGAAAAAAACCTAAGCACTATTGCTTCGTCAAAGACAAATAATTTCCACTGACAAGTGAGAAATACTTTGCATCCAGCAAGACTGCTTAGCACCCAGTGGGTTTCTAAAGGAACAGTTACTGGTCATCAAGAGGCGGCAAGAGTTAGCCTTCTTCAGGGTACCCAAGTCACAAGCCAACCGCGTCCTCTCTTAGAATGGAAGGTAACCCTTAGCCAAGCTGAAGACAGAAATTTTGGCCACAGCATTGGACTCAAACTCTAATCTTTCCAGAAAAGTGTAATGGAATTTGTAAATGGCAATTCACATGCAAGGCCAGGCCTTTTTTAAGAACCGTTCAGAATAGCAGCGCAGCAAATGGATCGGTATATATCCTGCCTCAAAAGGAAGAGAGAGAGAAATCGGCCTTGTCAGGATCTGAACTTGTGGTTTTCAAGGCATTCCCCACCTGGTAATTGGACTGCTGAGCTAACTGAGTGTCCTGGTGAGCAGTTGGCAGGGTCTTGCAGTGAAAGCTTAGGCAGGGAGCTATTTGTCATTTCAGGCTGTCAGGACACTTTTCATCTGTGGGCAAATTCTGTTTCTATTTCCTGCAGCACATCCTTGCCCGGTGCCGTTCGTTAACTGAACAACTTGTTCGATTGGGTCCTTCACTGCTAACCCCCTTTTTTAACCTCTTCTGCAATATAACATTGCAGTTGCAGCTCCAATTAAGATTAAAAGAATGCTTTCATTTGGACATCTTCCCTTTTTTCTTTTAACCCTGACCTTCTGAGAAAGCACTCCCTTCTGCAGAGATACTTTACTCTTAGAATTAAGCCAATAACTGTTTTTATTTTTAGAAGTATAATAACAAAAATGTATGTTTCAAAGAACTGCAAAAATAATCATAGTTAACTATGAATAGCACAGCTAGTATTTTTGGGACCACGAAGAAGAAGGATGTTCAGGGAACTGAGGCTAAGTCATGCCTGACTGAACACATTGCCTGGATTTGTGAACAAGGGCAGAGCAGTGGGATGTCGTTTGCCTCTACTTTAAGGAGCTTTCAACACTGAGACCCACAACTTACATGTATCTAAGTTAGGGTGTTTAGGTCTGGATGGGTGGACAACCATGTGCCTTTAAGACTGGTTGGCTGCTGGGGCTTAGAGGATGGTAGTTAATGGGTCTTCAGGGATTGATCCTGGGAGCTCATCCTATTTCACATCTTTATCAGTGAGCCAGAAGGAAGTAGCAGTGCTTGGCTCATTAAGTTTGCAGATGACACCAAACTGGAGAGCCGGTGTGCTCAAGGGCAGGGCTACTGTCCAGAGGGGACCTCAGAAGCTGAAGCAAGAGGCCGACGGCAACCTATGAAATTTTGGTAAGGACAAGTGCAATGTCCTGAACCTGGGAAGGAGATGCCCCAGCCGTAGTACAGGCTGGGAACAGACTGGGTGCAGGGGGGAGCAGGCTCTGCTGAAAAGGGGCTAGGGATCCAGCAGACAGACAGCCCTGGCAGCAAGGAAAGCCCAGAGCATCCTGAGGTGTATCAACAGGTTGGTCATGTCTGCAGATTGAGGAGGAGTTTGATTATCCCCCCTCTACTCAGTGCTTGTTAGACTGCATCCGGAGTACTGGCATCCGGTCTTGCCCCCACTCCACCCCCATACAGGAAAGAACACAGATACCTGAAGGCAAACTCAGCAGAAAAACTCCGAGGTGGTTGGGGACTGAAGCACTTGCCCGCTGAGAAAAGGCTAAGGGAAGCTGGGGATGGTTCAGCCTGGAGAATAAACAACATTGAGGGGACCTAATAGCACCGGGGTACCTCAAAGGTATCCAGAGGTGCCTGGCAGGATGTTATAGATTGAGAAACCACAACTGAATTTATTGTCATTTAGACCATTGTTCTGTCACCCAGTGACCCATCCCCACCAGGGAAGGGGAATGGGGGAAAAAACAAGGAGAACCCAAGGGTTGAAATATAAGCAGATTTAATAGAATACGACTACATTATTAACATCAATAATATTAAAGAATCGGTGTTGATCCTGATATCAATATAAAATTTACAAGGATTATACTCAGCCAATTCTATCAGTAGGAAGCTGTGCACTCCCAGCAGTGGACAGCACATGTTGGACACTGCGAGCACTACGGCTTCAGGAGGAAGGGAAGGCCTCAGAGGTCTGGTGCCAGGGCAAATAAGTTCTCTGGATCGCTGCTGTCAAGGAGGAGAGAGAATTTCACAGCAACTTTCTAATTTACGTTGAATGCAATGTTCATGCTATGAAATACTCCTGTTGGCCAACTTGGGTCAAGCGCCCAGGCCTCGCTTCTCCTCATCCCTGCACCTGGCTAACTCAAAAACACTGAGACCTTGAAACCCACATACCATAGCTGGCTATAAAGTAAATATTTTCACAAATTCAGCCACTAGAGTCTTCTAAAAGTGCAGTTTTCCCAAGCATTAGAAGAGAAATTAATCCTGTGTTGCTCAAACCAGGACACAGGAGAACGAGAGACAGCAGATGTAAAGTGAAGGAAGAGAGGTTTTCAGACTGGGTGTAAGGAAAAGCTTTTTCCCCATAAGGACAGCCAAGCAATTGAGCAGATTTCCCGGAGAGGTGTTCTGGTCACTGGCCTGGTTTTCAAGACCTGACTGGACAAAGCTGTGCATAGCCTGGTCTGATCCCATCGTTGACCCTCCTTTCGGGAGCAGGTGGGACTAGAGACCTCTCGAGCTGCTTTCCAACATGAGTGATTCTGTGATCGTGTTGCTCAGGTGGTCATCCATGTTCTCTTTTTTGAAATGGGTCCAGGCACAAACTGATGAAAGGATACAGTCAGGAAAAAGAAAGTCCTCCTTTACTAAAAACAGTGTGTGTGTGTATATATATATATATATATTGGGGCAATCCCAAGCACAAATACAGGCTCGGCGGAGAATGGCTGGAGAGCAGCCCTGTGGAGAAGGACCTGTGGGTGATGATTGATGAGAAGCTCGACATGAGCCAGCAATGTGCGATCGCAGCCCAGAAGGCCAACCGTATCCTGGGCTGCATGAAAAGAAGTGTGGCCAGCAGGTCAAGGGAGGTGATTCTGCCCCTCTACTTGCTCTCGTGAGACCCCACCTGGAGTACTGCATCCAGCTGTGGAGTCCCCAACATAAGAAGGACATGGACCTGCTGGAGCGCGTCCAGAGGAGAGCCACGAGGATGATCAGAGGGCTGGAGCACCTCTCCTATGAGGAGAGGCTGAGAGAGTTGGGGCTGTTCAGCCTGGAGAAGAGAAGGCTCCAGGGAGATCTTATTGCGGCCTTCCAGTACCTAAAGGGGGCCTACAGGAGAGCTGGGGAAGGACTTTTTACTAGGGCATGTAGTGATAGGACGAGGGGGAATGGCTTTAAGCTGGAAGAGGGCAGGTTTAGATTAAACATTAGGAAGAAGTTTTTCACTTTAAGGGTGGTGAGGCACTGGAACAGGTTGCCCAGAGAGGTTGTTGAAGCCCCATCCCTGGAGGTGTTCAAGGCCAGGCTGGACGTGGCCTTGGGCAACCTGGTCTAGTGAGAGGTGTCCCTGCCTGTGGCAGGGGGGTTGGAACTCAATGATCTTCAAGGTCCCTTCCAACCTAAACCATTCTATGATTCTATGATATATATAAAAAAACGTGGGGAGGTATTTTCAGGTTTTAGATTGATTAAAGAAAATTCTTTTGAAATAGGCATGCATATTAGAAGCCTTTTCCCTTTCTCATCTAGGGCAACTTGCATGTAGAAGGTTCAAGCTTTTATTAGAAGTTTTGAGATATGGGACACAAAGTAGCAAGATTTGCTTTAAAAATAAGTTACAAATCCTTGCATGTGATCATATAGCATATATGGTATGCTCTGGGTCACAGTCACCAGCTCTCAAATGTGTTTTCTGAAGTTCATCAATTTTTATTCCTCTCCTCTGTTCTTTTGGGGTAATCCTCTCTCATAAAGTATCTCTAGTGCTACTCTTTTCCAGACATATTTGTTGGCAATTCCATTAGAACCCATATTTTGTGTATTAGCAGAGAAACCAAGTGGTGGCTTGCAGGTTTCATTCTATAGGCTTTTTGTAAAGACTGCCTAGGGACTCTGATTAGAAAATTCAAGGAAATAATACTGGGTTAAACAACAGTCTAATTCTTATGTTTATTTATTCTTCTCCACTTCCGGCTTCCAGCCGCCACCCCCGCTCCCCTAAGCAAGTCCTGGTTCCAGGAACAGGCTTGGCTTTGATTTTAGAAAACGGGCAGGCATCGTCGTTGTGCTGTAACTTGAGGTGGCAGTGCTGAAAACGCATCTAGTGATGGAGTTTGAGGAACACCTTGCTGATAAAACATTGCATCCTCACCCTTCTGTTGGTCCTGTGTTTAATTAGACAAGTCACAACTACTTCTCTATGAAGTAGTTGTCTCAGTCTCAAACACACATCTGTTGTCAAATATTTCTTTTTTTTAGTATTAAATGGTAATTGCACGCAGCTTTTGCCTCACCTTTACTGGTGTCTTTTAATGAGACCTTTATAGAGGAAAAAAGAATATAAATACATACATATAAATGGAAATATATATGTGTGCACATATGTATAAATAATCATTCCCTCTGAAGTAATTCTGTACATGGAGACATCCTCACTAGTGCTCTTAAAAGTTTAAGGTAAGCTAAAATGATTTTTCTGGAGATGTTTTTTATTATGAAAACTTTCAATTTTTAAGTAATCCGTTTAAGTACATCCATATGTAATGTAATTCTGAAAATTTGGTTAGGGAGATCTCATCTGGTGCACATTTAACTAGTAATAATGGGAAATTCTGAAAATTCATGTAGTTGCTACCTGAAGTTGTTAGATGTTAATTGGAAGGGAGAATGGTAAGAAAATCTAGTTAGTGAAAGGAAACAGTGACCTTTTATAAAAAGAATCCCTCACTTGATATAATATTACTGTATTGTAAATCAGGTCTCACTTTTGCACATTGTATCCTTAAATAAAAGCATCGTATACTTCGTTTCAGAATTATCAGCCACAGTGGGCTTCCTAGAGGCTGGCTACTGATTGCTTGCCTTCATTTATTAAATACAACTTAAGCTAATAAGCAAAAATGCTTTTTACTTTATAATTTTTTTGAAAGTCTGGAATATTCTAACCTGCTGGCCTCTTCCCTTGTAATCTGTTTTGTTTGCTCAGGTTGCGTACCACAATCCCCCTCTCTATCTTTGCATATGTGCTCAACAACTTACAATTTGTAACAGCTGTTTTGTTTCACAGTACGTTGCCTGTGGCTGTGATGTGATGCATTAATACGTTGTATTTGTTCATATTCATAAAGACAAAGTGTCAACATGTTTGTAAAGCTCTCCGAAAGATGACTGAAACCTTTAGCATGTTGTGATACCGGTAAATGCAAAGTGGTGCTAAGAAAAACACTGCTTGGCCAGGTTTGTTTGGAAGGCATACTACTGTGTACTTAAAAGCAAGTATGTCTGTGCAGTGTTGCAGTTTCTTTTCTAATACTCTAGCTTAGCAGAGCACAAAGATATGAGAGTGAAGAAATGAAAAGGAAGCAGATTTTTTTTTTATTTTCTGGTCAGGCATGACATAAGTAAACATTTTGAAATAAGAATATCTAAATCCCCAAGCAGCTATTATTTTCTGAAGTACCTCTGTTCGGATTTCATTTTTCCTTAATAGCCGTTGTTTCAGACTTCGCTTCTTGTAGGCTTCATTTTTATGAGGACACACGTTAGGTTTTCGATTGTGCTTCGGGGAAAGAAAAAGATGAACTCTTTGAAGGTAGAGGTGAATGACTGAGTATTAGGAAGAAGAGTGTTTTCTAACTGTAACTCTGTGGTTTTTACTATTATTTGGGGGCATTGTTGTCTCTTAACATTAGCAGGTAGTGCCCATTCCCTGTGAGTCTGTGGTAATGTTTTGGCCCTGGCGTTGTTCTCGCATTAACCTCCAACCACTCTTTCTATTTTCTACCGATGTGCATCTGTTACCTCGCATAGCCATCTACCTGCAGTGGCTTTGGTCTGAAGTCATGGCACTGTGTCTATTACCCATTGAGTACATACTTTTGGTTTAATTGGGAGTTAATTGTGTGACAGGTGCATGTAATAGGCATCGCAAAAAGTGTTTTGAATGTGCATATGTAAGTGAGCGCTGAGTGAATATATTCAGCTGTGCACTCTTGCTTGGGTCCTGTTGTCACTAGCTTGCTAGAAGGTCTTTGCGGAAGATAAAATCAAAGGTGTTCTCTTATTAAAATTTCAGGGCGCTTGGATGACGAAAAGAAAAGATAATGCCTGGTGGCATCTTTCAGCCATTTTTCAGTATCTGTTCTGAAAGAATGGTGTGAAAAATAGTAGATTGTGAAATGCAGTTTGAGTTTTCATTTGCACTGATGTTTCTTAATGAATGCTGTTGCATTGCTAGGACCTCTCCCAAAGGTCTATAGGAGCTGTTTGAGCGTACTGTATGCAGAATTGCTTTCCTGTTCTGTTTCTCTGGAGAGCTTGCTTGGTACCTTGCTGAAGAGTCCCCTTTGTTTATGTGACTTGTGCAGCCTCTCTGACTGGGATCTATCGCAAACTGTACCTATCTACATCAGTACTGCTGTATTCCCTCCTCCCCAGGGCTGCTGCTCATCCAGTCCCATGCAGAGCTGAAGGAGCTCGCTAATCCAAAAAAACCCCAAAACAATAAAAAAAAGGAGTTCACTCTTTTAGTAGGTTGGCCTTCTCTCAGGTTACCAAGTTGGACTGGCTCACCTCAAGGCCAAATATCAGACTGGCTGTGCTGGTCTGAAGGAAGCAGCGGGAGGGTTTGTGCCTACCAGGGAGGGTGGTAAAATTGCAGCAGCTCCCCTTCACTGACATTGGCTTAAACTTGTTGCCATACTGTATGCTCACAGTTCCATTGTGCCAGCTTGGGTAAATAACGATCCATAAGGTACAGCAACCATTTCACTTGGCCAGTATGCTTTTCGTCTGTTGCTCTGTCTTCAAATAGTGCTTCTTTTAGGTTAATGTTGTGAAGTTTTATGAAGATAGCCATATATTCTCTGCCACTGGCATTTTGAGTTGTAACTTCAAATGGTACATGATTGGTTTATGTGTTTATGCTTATTGAACTGAAAACGCACACCAATAGAGTAGCTGATCAGCTGACCAGTCTTTTCGTCAAACAGAAGACCTTTAGAGTAGTACTCTTTAAAAAAAAAATATTTGTCTGAATGAACAAGTTCTTTTCATAGCATGTGTATTTTACTACATATTGCTACACGCGTTGCTGTACCTTCAAAAGGGCTCGGTTGTTCATGGACTCGCAGCAGTGTCGCAGCCCTAATGTTAGTACTATCTTTTAGTACGTACTCCGTTCGGAAACTCTTGAAGTGTAGAGAGTATTGAGGTTTGGAATTTATACAGCTCATAACTGTTACTGGATATAAAAAGCTGTTGTTTAAAAAATAAAAAACCAAACACCCCTCCCTAAAACTGCCAGTTTGTTTATATCTTGACTTAACAGTTTTTACATAATTTTGAAAGAATTAGAGTGTTGGCGAAATGTTCCTCTGGCACCTCTCAATGGGGAAGAAAGGATGTTTTGCAGTCATAGTATTGAGTTTGAGCTTTGAGTTCAGCTTATTCTTATTTTAAGTGATATATTGAACCTCAATGTAACCTTAGTAAAGACTAGTACCAGGATACAGAGCTAGTCTTTGAAGTGTGTTTAGAGAGTACTGGAGATGTATTGATTTAGCTGAAGAATTAAGATCGTATTAAAGCCTACGTAAAATAGCTTCATTTGTGTGTTAACATTCATAAAGGTTTAAAGAAATTGTAAAAGAAAAAAGCAGTGCAGCTTTCTGACTATAGATAAAAACTGGTCTGATGATGTTCTCTAAGTACATATCTTTTCTTTCTCAACAACTGTTGGGTGTAATGAGAGGAAGAAAGAGAAAATGGAACAATTAATGCACCATATGTACAAAACAAAAAAAAACAGTCTGTAGGTGTTATACTGAACAAGAATTTGTTGTAGTCACATCTATCTTTTTTATGTAGAAAGCATTTACTCATTTGTATTGCGTTTTGAAAGACTTGTATCCAGTAATGGATACTTGCTGTTTGTTGTTTTTTCTTTTAAGCTAAGAATATATACACATACTAGGTCTTTGCATCTTTCGGAAACCCTTCCTTTCTTGCAGAAAATGTTATATGTTTCTGTCCAGTATAGCCCTATATATTTATATGGGGTGATTTGAAATCCATCCATTATCAAGCAACAAAATTGCACTCCATCTTAATGATTTGGGGTTGTGTCTTTTCTAGAAGAAATAAGCAGCTTCCCCTTCAAATCTTGCTAGGACAGCAGCTGCAGATGAGAATGAGCTTCCATATTTAATACATTCCATTAACTCCACACATACAAACACACACTCACTCACTCACGCACCCCAGTGTCACATTATAGGTGAACAGGCCCTAATTAAGAGCATGCACCATCTGCCGGTGTGCAGCAGCAGGGTGGCAATCCATAACCATCCTGATTCCTGTGATTGAAATTTATTATTTATGAGCTCAAAGAGAAAATATGCCACTTGGCTGGTGGAGGCTGCATTAGGAGCTGGATAGCACCATCTGATGGTACAGAGTGCCACTGTCTGTTCATCTTTCCTCTTCGTCTCCTCCCCCAATTTTTTTATTTTTCAACATCTTTTTGGAGTTTTTTTTATGATCGTGTTTCAGACAATTTTGTGTCTCATGTTTCACTTTTATACAAGATTGAAAACATTTGTTGAAATATTACACTATTTGTGGTGTTTGTGGCAGCCTATTTTCCTTCCAGTGCGGTGCATTGGGTTTTACTTTCTGTAGTAAAAATGATACTGATGTGATGTGATGGTAGAGAAGTGGGACATTATCAAGATAGCTGAGCAGGATCAGTTTACTGCCATTTCTCCTTCCCCTCCCAAGCACGCGTGTAATGAAAGTATCTACTGCTCAGTCTGAAAATTTTATTTTAATATTGAAATTGGCCCTGTTTTTTTATTGAGCAGCACACTACAGACTGCATAGAGGTTCTTTACTGGGTTGAAAAGAAAGGGGAGAGATTCGGAGATAGCTGCAGCTTTAGACCTTCCTCTCTGAAAGCAGAGATCATAACCTCTTCCTGCTTGCAGAGATCATGTCCTGTTGTTGCTGCTCAGTGGAGAAATGGATGAGGAGGTGTTGGACTGAGGGGTGAAATATACTCTGTCAGGAGAGGAAGGGGGTGGCGGGGAAGAAGCCCTTTTTGTTACAGTTGATCCATCAGTCCACCTTTGACTGCTAGATTACAAAGTCAGAACTGGTAATAACGTATATTGTATTTAGCGGTTAGCTCAATGACCTTTAGAGCATGTAGAATAAGAATAGTTGCACAGATTCAAAATTATTTGGAGGATGATTTTTTCGTTCTTAGGCTTTTTGTTATGTTTTTGAGTTTTGCAGTATCCGTGCCGGGCATCCAACAGCATGTTTACAGCAATAAGAGCAGTAAGGACTGGACTGGTAACGTGAAATACAAAACTTTTCTACAATAACTTTCAGTAAAACCACTGGTTTTTAATTAAAGAATCTGGTCACTGTTTCAACTCAAGCAAGACAAGACCCTGAATAATAAGATATATGTATAAAACTGCATAAAAATATATATTCGTGTATGTACTTTTTTTTAAACCATTAAGTTTTAAAGAATGTTGAAATGTCATAAACTGCAGCACATCTATGAATACACGTCTTCTTATTGTTTGTGTTTAGAACGTATGCCATCAGAAGGATAAGAGATGCCTTCAGAGAAAACAAGAATATAAAGGATTCTGAAAAAATAGAAGAACTAGTGAATAAAGCCAAAGCAAACCTAGAGGTTATTCATCGGCAGGTATGTTTATTTCTCTCATTATATCTAAGACTTGTGCATTCCTCAGTTAACTGTCATAATGCCACTACAGATAGAAAAATAGATCCTTGCTCAAAACATCTCTGGGTGAACAGTAGTTTTTGTATGTCTCAGTTTGAGAGGGTGGGAAATACCCGTTCATCCATGATAGTTGTAACAGGGGACTTAGGAATGTTTGTCCCATTAAATGCAACAAGCCTTCTGTCAAAAGTTTATACGCTCTTCCGTTACCTTTTCTGAAGTTTGTTTTACTATCTCTTCACTCTGCTTCTCTGTTCTGCCCTAATTTTCCTTTGAATCTGTTTCCTCTAGCTCACGTGTATTAGATTCCTTTCCTCATGCTTTCAGCCTTCCACCACAGATTTAGAAGAGTGGCTGGTACAGTCACTCTGAATAGTCTTGCCTTCTGTATTTGTTTTTCCCCACCTCCAGATGCAATGTTAGAACAGTAGCAGAACAGGAAAATCCTAAAGTGAATGAAGTAAACGCTGGCTACATGCTAGCAGGGTGATAGATTTTTCTTTGGAAAAAGTTGAGTCACTGACCTTGTCTGAGTAGTATTTTAGCATCTCTGTTCCTTCCACTGGGTACCATATTATTTAGACATGAATTATACTTCCTTGGACTTTAGATACTTTATTACTTCTCATACATACCCACTGTCTGTCCACAGTGACCACTGGAAATGTGAAGAACGCAAGCCTCTATGCCTGAACTCTCTAAGGGCACTTTCAATGCTTAAGCTGTCCCTCCTTCCAAAACCTGCACTTACTGACACCAGTCAGAGCTCAGTAGTACTTTTATTAAATATTGAATGAATATGTGCACCTGTTCCTCCATGGTCTGTTTTAACATGAATCTTTTAACGAACAGCAGGTCAGTTGGCTGGATTCTTATTTCAGTAGGAAGCTGGGCCCTTTGATCTGACAATTAAGTATGAATATTTTGGTGCAAGTTAAATTATTTCTTTGGAATTTCTTCTTCCAAGAACAGGTGTTGTTTTGTGCTACCATAGCTTTGCTATCTTTTTTTAACCCAAACACTGCTATTTTAGTATTTTAAACATGTTTCTCAAAGAAGCAATTCAGAGTGGATTGATTCAATGCAGTTATTTAAATGTTGGGGTGGTTTTTCTCATATCTGTAGGTGATGAGTAGCATTTTCAGTACTTCTTTTTGAGGTCTCATCTTGGAGAGCCTTGATATCCGATATTCCCCAGGGAAGTATTAGAGGCTGGAAAAGACAATCAAGGAGAGGGTGTCCCAGTAGAAGAGTCAGAGGTCACTCAGACAGAACTGAGCTAGTAGTTAGTTTATTGAGTTCTAATCAGTAAATTTAGGTATGTAAAATACTTAATACATACAGATGGGCTGGGGAACAGTAGTAGTTACTACACTTAGTTATATGGGATACAAAGATTATCCCTTAAGCTTACTATAGGCATCTTAAATGTCACGTGCATGCAAAAAATGTCACTTACCAACCCCTTGATGTCTAGTGTCAGGTAAGGGATCTCTAGGCCTCGAGGGGTAACCCTGAGAGGCGTCCCACTACTCCAGGGGAGATATTTATAGTGTAAATATATATCCTGTGCAATGTGCTGTAGGTGTCCCTGCTGTGGCAGGGGGGTTGGACTAGATGATCTCCAGAGGTCCCTTCCAACCCTGACGATACTGTGATAGTGTGTAAAGCGGTTGATTTGTAGTTGGATTTTCTGCTGTGTTAATGCACTTTCGGCCGCTTATTAGCCCAGACTCCAGCTAAACCATTTTTGTGGGGAGTTGGTGCTGAGTTCTCACTGATAGCTTCACACAGTAGGATTAACTTCAGTTAGGCCTACTTGCTGAGCATCTGCCTGGACCTGACGTTCAGTTAGTCCAAACAGAAGGAGTGCTTCCATCACAGGGAGTGGCAAAAGATAGGAATGTACAGGGTCAAATTCTGCCACTCAGAGAAATCTGCGTCAAAGTAGTAACAATTTGTGGACATGGGATCTCCCATAGTAAAATGCTACAGAAAATCTCTTCTAGATTGTGGCTGTGATAATTTCCTGTCAGCATGTCAGAAAATGTTCTGTGATGGTTGTAAGTAAGAATGTAAACATTATATCTTTGATAAATCAAGAAGACAGTAGTGAGGCTACCACAGTAACTGTTTTGCCTTGAAACTGGTAACTGTTTCATATACCAGCCTGTATTTTGCACTGGTAAAAACCTTGTGCATTTAATTCTTCATTCAAGAAAATGACAGCAGTAAAAGGTTAGACAAGTTTTGTTATTTTCTCTTAGCATGGATTTTTCTTTTTTCATTATACCAGCAGAACCATTTTAATCTGCTACTTTTTTTTTTTTCTATTTTGCTACTTTGTAGTAATGGCAAAGAAATTTTATAAGAAATCTTTCTTGACTCAAGAAGTCATTGGAAGCCACATTTCGTTCTACCATGTAATACATAAATCTTGCTTTAAAATGTTTTATATGTTGGTGTGAATTTTTCAGCTGGGAAGATGCTCAGAGCAAAAAGGGCGTGTAGGGTTCTAGTTCCCTGGAATAGCACTGCTTGAATTTTCAGAATATGAAAATCTCTCCATGTATGTTTTAGTTGTGCAAGCACAGAAAACTAGTATTTAATACAATATTCTTAAAATATTTACAACCAAACTTGTTGTCAAGCAAACTAACATTAAGATATCCCATCTTTCTGTTATGGTGTTTGTTATTTGGAGGGTTATCTTTATCACTGGGATGAGTAGTCAGACGAATGCTGAACGGCCTCAGTTGCGTTGCTAAATCTTGCAGGGGTTTTGCTTGTTGTGTTTGCTGTTTCAAATCTCAGCTGATTTAAGGGTTTCTTATGCTAAAGCTATAGGTCGTTCTGAATTGGATCACATATTTGGTATCGTCCATGTTAGAGATTGTCAGGAAAAATAATACTTGAAAAGTAAGGAATGTTGAAGAGTTGTGACACAGACTTCCTATTTTTAACACTGCTAAAACAGTGAAACTTACGTTGAAGTATCTCTTGTATGTCACACTTCTAGAAAATTTTTCAGGCAAAGTATAATCAGGCTGCATTCAGGGTTTTGGAAGAGGTTTTATATGTTTATCTTCATATTGGTGGGAGGCAACAGATAGCAATACACATAGTAACATAAGTAGGCAATGGAACTTTTTAACAGAGAAATAATCTTGATAAAAGAAAACTAGTTTATCAAGATAATTTTTTGACACGAATGAGTCCCTGCAGGGACTTGATGTTTGGGTAATAAGGGTTATTTTTTTTCTGACTCATTCCTCCTCCCCCTCCCCCCCCCTCAAAAAAAACTTTTTCTTAAAAAATTGAGAACTGTGTGTTCTTAGCAGAATTTCTATTATGGCTTCAGTGTCATCTTCACTTTCAGCTGTAAAGCAAGAGATAAGTATTGGAAAAATAGCAACACTGTCTTATTTCATCAGGACTATTAAAACCTTAGCATCTAAATTCATATTAATATTTACTTGCTGTCAAATTCAATTATGCCTCTGTGGAAAAAAAAATTATTCTTGCTCCCTTGTTTAATTGAAGAACTAAATAATGAAGTCATCTGACATTATTAAGACTTTATATTTAAAACTAACCAGCATAATTTAAAGTGCTTTTATTTTTAAATGCAGAAGCACTGAAGCAAACATGAACCTAGTGTAACGCTTTTTTGCTAAGTTTGGGGTTTATTATGATGTAGCACATCTTGGTATTTGCGGACTTTTTCATAGCGTGTCGATAGAAATTAATAATATCCCACTTTGCTGACAATTTTGTTTACTCTAAAATCAAATTTATATTCACATTACATTCTAATTTATGGTTTAGTCATCAAAGTGACCATTGAGTGTAAGGTTCATAAATAACTATTTGAATCAGCCTAGTGGGAAATGTGAAATAGTGACAGATTACTGTCATTATTTGTTCATGTCAGTCACTGTACAATTTACTTGAATGTTATAAAAGTAGCTTTATAAAGCTGAAAAGCAATGGAGGAACATTAATCTCTGCCTTAGTCCTCCTCTGCTTGTTTATTGGTTTCGATTTAAAAATAGTCTGGCTAAAGGAAGGAACAACTCTGATTCTTTTCTCAACACTGTGAAGATTATTTTTGTGTGTTTACTGTGTAAACAGCACAATTTGTGGTGTCTTCCCGGTAAAGGAGAGCATTGTGAGAAATGCATTCTCACAAGTAAGGTTGAAATGAAAGTTTTAAAAAGTTTTGAGGCTAAGTCTTGAGGTCCTTTGAGGATTATTGTAACAGCCATTCCCCAGCTATGCTAATATGACTTTGTTTGTGAGTTTCCATCGCTATTGTAATATGTTAACAGTGTGAGAATTTGCCCTGAAATGTTACTGCTGTTGCTGAGATTCAAGATTTATAGAAACCACTTTGAAGATAGGATAATACTGAGTGTTTTGAAGTATTCACTAGTTTTCTATTGTGGCATGCTGTCTCACAAGTTTTGCACTGAAAAACATAAAAGTGAAATTCAAGAGTTATATTAGACCTGTGTGCTCTGATTAAATTCCTGTTTCAATTACAGGACATCTCATTCTTATATATCCCCCCACAGTACTTTTTTCCTCAGTTTTAGATTGTAGCTGGAAACTACCAATCATCTTGTTGTCCACTAAGACGGATTGTTTTGGTTTTCCTGATGCCAGTTCTGAAAGGCTTTAGTATCAATTGTACAGTGTTTTGACATCACACAACAACAATACTCTTCAGTAAAAACAGTTCTGATATTTCACAAGCCGCTTTTTTTGTCCCTTTAAATAATCCAAACTAATGAGAATCATGGTTTGCACAACTTGTAGCAAGGAGACGAGAGATGCACCATGAGTGGTTAGACAGTCAGGACGTGTGGATCTGCTTCCTTTACAGTTGGCTGGTCATCATCGTTTTCTAAGGGAACAGATTAACTTTCTTTTTCTTTTGAGTTTGAGTTGTTCTTCCTCAGGCTTGGCCTCTTTTACTGTTCCTTTCAGATGTGTAAAGAATGAAGGAACTTGGTTTTGAAGTTTGAGAACTCTATTAGCAAGGTTCCACTAGTGGTGATAAATACTGAGTACTTGCAGCATTTTTCATGTTTGGAGCATGTTGTAATTGCATTCTAGTCCTTGCAATATTCATTGGTTATAGTAACTTTAGCTCCATTTCTTTTTATTAAATGCTTCATGACTATGCCTTGATAAAAGTCTGTGTCATACTTAGTGTGAGATTTCGGTCTCGTAGTCTTGCGTTTCTCCATATTTGCTATTTCTAGTAAAAATGATTAGTATGGTCTTGTTTTGAAATTTGTGTAAAATAAGAACAGTTCTTCTGGATTATTTTTTTTTTTTTAGCAAGCCAAGTTGCCAGTGCAGCTGTGTGTAGCTAGGCGTTCATTAGCAGTATCTCATCAGCGGTATCAGGGATTCAAGTAACAGTTGAATGGAAGCTGAAATGATACCGAATGAATGTACTAATACAGCACTCATATTATTATGAACTGGTAATAACATAGCCACAGCATAAGGAAGCTTATTTCTGTTAATCAAAATAGTATAAATATTAAAGCATGTTTAATAAATATTAGCAGGACAAGCATATTTCAATTACAGTTACTCTAAAAAATGAAAGGCAGAAGTACCTTAGTTTACTGCACCTGCTTTGCTCATCGTTTGCGTTTTTATCAGCAAATACTCCCATTGTTTTCCATAGTTCATTTCTAGTAATCCTGTGATTGGTTTGCAGCAATATCAAGTAAATTAATAAATGCCAAGGTGTATGTATTTCTGGACTGAAAGCATATTGAGCATTTAGGAGACTGCTACCAATTTACACAGGTGTGAGTGGCATTGGAATTGACTGTCTCAAGGAACTTTTCAACCTTCAAGGAATATTCTGTGTATCTGATGATACCTGTCTGTGTCCTGCAAAGCACTGTAGGCTGGATGTCCTTAGCAGAAGGTGGTTCATTATGAAAATTCTTATTAGTAGTTTTAGTCTCAGACTACAAGTCATATTTCTGTCTAATTTTTATGAATATGTAAGAAAGTTGCAAAATAGTGTATAATATATTTGATTATGTTAGCAGCAGTTTTGAAGCCAAGAGGAAAGAATAGTTGGAAAAGCTCTTTAAGCGCTCTGAGTATGGGGTGCAGGACCCACACTACTGTTCAGGAATCGATATGATATTGGCAAGTCACATTTTCCTCCTGGCAGCCAGTTATGTTGGAGCTCTAATGTGGTTCCCTCTTGTCAAGTTTGTCACTGCAAGGAAGTTTTAAAATCACCAATTAATTTACTGCTTTTCTTGAGAAGCTCCTTGAATTTTAGTTACTTTGGGTTTTTTCCAGCTTCACAATGGCAAATACCTATTTTTCTATGAAAATTTATAGACTTACAGCTCTTATCTAAGAGGAATGTCCTTGGAAGTTTGCTGCTTTTTTACTAGTGTCATCTATTTCTATTTATTACAGTTGCACCTACACGTTCCAACCAGGATAGAGCCAACATTATGCACAGAGAGAACTATTCCTACCTCTCAAGCCGTTTAGTTTGTTAAAGCAAGTGTAGACGCAGGAAAGAGTTTACAAATGCCTCATTCACAGAAGAACAGGAGGTGAATGGCATAAGCAAACAGTGTACAAAGATCCTATTAAAGCAGTTTTATCAAGTCACTGCATGGTATCAGTTTTTGAAGGTAATCAAGTATCTATACACTTCTAAATACTTGCAATGACATCTAGAATATAGCAAATGGTCAGCATGATCCTCTTGCACTTCTCTTGCTTCTAGCCTGTTGCAATACTGGTAGTCAGTTTGTAATTGCTTTAGCAGATGATGAGTTCTCACTTGATTGGGTCCCTACATGCATTTACCGAAATTATGCTGGAAGCTTGTGGCAAAGCCAAACACTGAATTTAACTCAGCTGACTTTGGCTTTTACAAGGCATTGGAGGGATTTTTCTGTGGATGTGTTTTTTTTAATTCCAAAGCTCCTTGGGGTGATATTTTTAGGTTGTTTTTTTTTCCCCTCAAGGTCATTTAAATCCTATTTGTTATGTTCAAGTTGCACTTACTTTCCCCAGGATTTGAAAACATAACTCAAGAAATATACATTTGTATATTTCTTCTTTTATAACAGCAGCCTACAAGGAAGATTAAGACTAAGAAAGCAACAGAAAGCCTTAACATACGTTAAGTTTCAGTATTCTTTACTTTGAAAGAGACACAGATGCAGGTGGGGGAAGGTATAACATAGGATGAATAACACCTGTCTTTTAGTAAACAAGAGAAAGCTTGAAATTGAAATTGAAATGGGGGGCATTAAATTCAGAGCTATACTGGTTTTGTATTCCAATATGAGAGTAAATGCATTTTTTGTCCACTAAATATCCATGAGGTCTGGGGGGGAGGGGGAGGAAGGGAGGAAGAACAAAGAGAAAATATGATAGGGAGTGACTTTGAACAGAGTGAATTTGAACAGAAACCCAGGTGAATCTTCAGCCCTTCACAGGAAATGTTAGGAGTGAGGTCCGTTTCGGTCAGCTTTTTCATCTTGGCATGTAGGATGGCTTTGGAGATATGCAATATTGTAACAGATGCCAAAATCCCAGAGCTGTCATATCAGCTTGATTTCTAGCATCTGAATGTGCAGGAAGTATAACAGACATTTTACCCATCTTCAGGTGGCTTGGCTCTCCAGGTTACACCAGTGTGAGTCTCCAGAGCAGTGTCACTCCTTAGGCTTTCATTTAACTCTCCTGATGGAGAGCAAGATTGTATTTTCACAAGTGATTTGCTGCTGTTTGCCCTGCTGACTAAATTACAAGTGGCAGTTTCTGCCTGCAATATTAAATACCAAAGTAGACCCTGCATTGAAAGTAACCTTTAGGCTACAAACAAAGGCAATTCAGAGGTAGAATGAGGCTTTGTCTTTCTGATCCAAGAGCCTTAGTGTAAAACACAGCATTTGATGTATGTCGTAACCTTTACCAAAAAAAAAAAAAAAAAAAGACTATTGAGTGTTGGCAGCTGATTTTAAAATACTTTAATTATCTGTCATAAAGAGCTGTCATTATTTTTTTTTATGTATTTAGTGGCTAATTCAGTGAGGCTGGGGCCTTATCATCAATAGTAAGTAGTTATATAATGCATCCAGAGCTCTGAGCATCTGATGCTATGCACAGAGGAGAGCAGTCTGAAGGACAGGAGAAGGACTTGCTTTCCTAGTGAGCAATTTGGTGTGGCAGTATGTCACATCTGATCAAGTAAATGCTAGGTGTAAACTTCCATATGGAAAAGAGTAAGTTTCATCAGTCTGGCTGGTCAGTAGCTTCTTGAAACAGTTAGCAGCACTTATTGAACCAGTCTGCGCTGCAGAAAGCTCCAGAAGCAAGGGAAGCTCACATTTTCAGGGAGATGTGTTCATCTGCCACTCGTCCCTTCGTGATTTCTGCTTTCCTGAGCTTGGTGTCTCAAGGGCTTCTGCCCAGTGTGTAAATGAACGCGGTTCATAGGGGTGGCTGCTGCAACAAAACTTCAGGGGGGCCTGTTCCAAATGAGGTAACAGCAAGTGCATGTGTGTCCTAGTACAAATATAAAATATTGCCAACCGAGGGAAGGTAGAAGTAAGTACTGGTAGTTTTGATCATAGCTCAAATGACTTCTGCCATGTTTCTAATCTGACTATGTGATCCTGAGTTGATGTCTGCAAATCTGGTTTGTAGTGGTGCCAGTTGAGGGAGGGTTTGGAAATTAAATTTCTAGCACTAAAGTATATTAACATTTGAGCAACTTTGTCTTTCTTGCTGTGTGGTGTCTGCTGCAGAGCAGAACATTTGTGGAGGATCTCTTTTTTTCCTGAATAGGAAAAAGAGAAGAATGGCAGTTTTGTGTGTTACTTATGAAACTTACAGCCTTGTAAAAGCCTTGCATATGTAGTGTGACTTATGTTCACGTCAGAACATAGATCTCTCTTGAGTGTCTGTTTTCAGTGGTGTTATCGTGGGGTAAACTAGCTTTAAGTACAGCTAGACCTTCAGGAAAAGAAAGGGATTTCTGTTTTGAGGTCTTCTGAAAAAAAGTAAGAGAGACAACAGTGCTGCTATTGTAACAGTGGTCTCTGTTTTGATCTCTCACAGTTTGTTGGTTGCTTTTTAATCTGTTGTTTTATTTTACTTTCCTTGCTGAGAAAACTTTCCTTCCTGGTTTTGTACTGCTTATTGAAAGGAGACAGTGTCAGGTTCAATGGCACCGCAACTGAGCAGGCACACTTCCCTCCAAGAGGAGCTTTGGCACATTTGTCTGGTGCCTCAGATCCCCAGGACTGTGTTCTGCTGCCCTTGAACTGCAGTCTGTAATTCAGGATGACGATGTTCGTGTTGACGCCCTCGCTATCTGACAAGTCACCTAGTCCTGGAGCTATGGTACAATATTTTTTTTAAGGACATTTTCTCCCCCCCATGCCCAGTCATCAGTCTCTCAGCATATTACAGTTACAGTTTTTCCCTTTACAGCTAAGGAAGGGAAGAGGGAGCATTTGGCTCCTCTTTAAGCTCCTTGCATTCTTTTCTGGCCTTTCAGAAGGCCATGCTTCTCCCCTCAGCACTTTGAAATGTAGAATCTTCCCCTGCCACTCTAAATCACATGCCTTTTTTTGTTTCTTCCACAGATAGTTTGTCAAGTCTAAACAATTTATTCTCATCTTCATTCTCAGCATAAGGCCAGCCTCCAAAGGGCTCTATTTGTCCTGTTTGCTCCAAAAATCTGGCTTCATGAGTGGTTTTTATTTCCCCATCTTAGTATCTTCATGCTGCTTCTGTCGGTTCAGTCACTAAAACTCTTCCATTACCCCAGTTGCAAAGTTGCCATTGTTTCCTTACTTAAAAAAAAAAAAAAAAAGGGGAAAAAAGACGTTTTCGTCACAATCTTCTGTGTCTGGTATGTCTATGTATATTGTAACCTTCTGGGGGTTGACTCTGGGCGCTTTGGGGGTCCATTGAGTACCTCTGTGGTTTAGCATAGCACCAAATATGGTCTCTGTTACTAATACCATTTGACTGAATTCGCAGCCAGGTAAATTCACAGTAATCTAGTTTTATTTTGACAATAAACATAAATGTGTGGCCTTCGCAGAAAGCTCTTTCAAACAAACAAGCTTTATCATCAATGTGTTATGTTCCAATTTTATCTTTTTTTAAGTAATTTGGATTCTGTCTAGCGTCTCTGTAGTAAGCTGCTTGTATTTGAGGGAAATGCGTTTGATCCATGAAGTTGTGATGAAGGCCAAGCTTTAGGGAAGAAAGTTGCTAGACTCCAGTATCAGCATGTCTGATCCAGCCCTTGGAAGTTTAAGCAGGGAAAACTGTTTTCTAGACAAGAGTGTAGAGAGAAGTTTAATTAGTGTTTATGCAGTCTCCTTGGTACTGGTGCATTGCTGCTGTCTTTAGCTCTGTGCTTTCTGAGGTGAGCCTGGGGTTTTTTTGGCCATTAAAAGCTATAGCTGCAGTGCCCTTCATCTTGGTGACAGGCATTATGCCAGTACATTAATTCTGAAAGCAAGTAAAAAGAATGAGAAAAAAGGAGCCCAAACTCTTCCAGTCACATTTAAATCACGAATTGAACGATTCCTGTTGTTATTCTCACTGGGGTATGTCAGATGTATGCTTCTCCCCTTCAAGGTGTGGAGTGCCTGAACATCTTTCCTAGGCGGTTTGCTTTGCAGGAAGTGAACCATTACTAAGCAGAGTTGTGAGTTCACCTTTATAATTTGGTCACCTGTAGAACATACATAAATATATTCTTTAAAACAAGGATCTGCTGTTTATCCCATAAACAAGGTCTTTCCCTCACCAGGACAGTTGTGAATATTGCAATGTAATGACTAAATAATATGTTCATAGTCTTTCTCCTGTGGGCATAATTCACTTGCTGAGCAGTTGCTTTGGTAATTTTTAACTATATTTTCATCTGATTGTATAGTTAATGAGAGCATTATGTGACCTAATCACTTAGCGTTTCACATTAATACAGATCTTGTTTGTAATTCTGTTGATTTTGTTGTTGACCCTATGCTTTAGTTATGTGTTCAAATGATCTTAATTTTAATTGAAAGTACTTTTTGTCTCACAGCAGTCTAATTTCTATGCACGTTTGTCAGTAGTGAATACTTATTGGGGGTGATTACTCTGTAACTGCTTGTGCCAGTATACCTCTGGGAGGTTAATCAATCTTGTGCTTTTTAATTGACATCAATAATGTGTTTACATTTATCAATATTTCTTAATTGTCAAGTTATAACAGTGGAACTTCAATAATAAATCATGCCAATGGTTAAATTCATACGTTAGATTTTTAACAGTCTCCTTAAGCAGTTTGACGTGTTGTAAATTGCTTTTAAATGATTTGTATGTGTGCTCGTGGGGCAAGAGGAGAAAAAATTGGTATGCAAAGTGGTGCTGTAGAATAATACTGAAGAACTAACCCATTGACAGTATATTTACATGTCTCAAATGTCAAATTTACATTTACATGTACATACCTTTACCACATGTATGGTATGCTTTGTGGGTAAAAAAAGGAAGTAAGTCTTTTCAAAGTGCTGGGTTTATTACTAATAATTTTATAAGTATGACAGTACGTATACATTTGTTGTGCCATCCCCAAGGGATTTGTCAGGGCTGGGACTGTTTCCCTTCTCTCAGCTGTACAAGCGAGGCAGATGGCACAGAGAATCACTAGTAGTACTGCTCCTTTACAGAAGTAGCTCTGGGAGATCGAGGCACCCTGATTTTAACTGTGTATTTCACCACATGCCTGTCTTTGAGATATTGAGGTGGAAATGAAGAAGGCTACTTCTGTTTAAATTTAAGCATATATTTAAATCTTAGGTGCATAGGGAACTAAATTATTTGCCCAGGTTCCCAAAATATGCTTACAGCAGCAGGAATTAAAGCATGATATTCCAAGTCTTGCAACACTGACTCAGTAGGTATCACTTTATCATCTACCTCACTCTCTTCTCTGTCCCCTTTAGATCCAAGTAGCAGTAGACTGGAGAAGAAAATCTGTTTAGACAGAAAGCTGGCAGGGTGCTGACTGCATTGTTTGTGTCAGTCTTACCATGCTTTGCGGGCCACACCAAAGACAATATGAGAATTAAAAACCCTACCTAATAAGCAGTGAAGAAAGGCTTAACAGTTAATGCTGTTATTTTCTAGTTAAGTGAGAGCCAGTGCGAACACCAGGATAGGAAAAGAGAGAAGTAGGGAAGCAGCTATTTGTGGGTTTTGCAATTTTACTTGTCTTTTTAATTGAGATCCTAAAGGTGAACTGAAGTTTTTCAAGTGAACATGTATATACATTAAAAAATTCAGATAAAAGTCATTACTGTTATTAAACTCAAATATGATATAAAATTAATTAGTTTAATATCCTCCTGTGTAGGGCCTAATTTTACAATGCTACTTGTAGAAGGAACTGTTGACTAAATTAGATGTTATCTGAAATGCTGTAGAATTAAATGGTATTTTACATAGAGTTACAGATATACCATTTGCTTAAGTTGAAAATGAGATTAGAAAAATAAATGCTTATTTGGGGGAAAGAACAGCAGAGCTGGAGAATGAATATGACTAACCTCTTTAATCAGTTGAAACACTAGGAAAAGAATATTTCTATACCTGATGATAACAAACCCCCTTTATTAAAGGGTGAGTAAAAAAATCACTAGGGTATCATTCCTAGGAAACAAAAGGACTGATTTAAATATCCAAATCTTGATGCAGGTAACAAAGTTCTCTGCCATTTGACCAATTGAAGATCAGACATGTCTGCACTCCCATTCCTCTTGCCTTTCTTGTTCTCCATCCCGGTTTCATCCTCACATAATACTCTATCTTAGTATTCTAAAATACTGTATTTCTCTATTTCAAATAAGATACTGTTAGTTGAAAACTATTGTTAATAGATTGTTAGTTTTTATTTCACTTCTTTACATTTGTATGAGAGAAAAATGGCTGGCAAACACTGGTATGAAGCCTGATGCCATCCTACCCAGTATCATGATTGAAATTTCTGTTCTGTAATTCCTATCCTTTTCTTACTGAAGAAATCAGGTGTTTCCCAGGTCCTAAAAAAAAAAAAATATAAAAATCAGACCCAGAGATTTTGTTATCAGTGTGCAAAACTAAGATGTCTGTACTCTGACATAAAGGCTAGCTTTTATATGAAAAGAAAAATTAAAGTATTAAATGTTTTAGTCTAGCAGCTATTTTGTTGACTTCTTGCAAACGTTAACAGTAATAAATTAAGCCTCTCCTTCCTTTTTTGAATGAGACAAGGCTGATAAGACACAGCTATCTAACGAAAAAATTACAGTAGTTACCAAATCAAATCACATTAAAGCAAGGATGTGTAATCAATCTCATTGTGAAGGGTAAAGCAATTCAGAAGACAAAACCATCGACCCTTCCTTTAGCATGGCAGATTAAGTACATTCATGTTGCGTGTAGAGGGCTTTGCAGTAGGGTGCTTGTGTGAATGAGCTATATTTTGTTTTGAAAGCAGGCATCCTGGGGTGCAGCTGATACGGCATGTCAGCCCCGACACTGCTGCACAGGTTCTGAGCTAGAGGTCGTTTGCGTCCATGTCTAGAAGGGTAAGCTTGGGTCAGTGTATGAATGTGTGAACACAAGTCTTGAATAAGCGGTGACCTTTCAGTGGCATTCAAATTGTACTTGCCCTTTTGCTTTCAGACCTGCTAAGATACTTGAGATGTACATGAAACTAAGTTTAGTTAGCATGAAGAATGTAAAATCGTGTGTGAATTAAGTTCAGCAAAGATGAGTTTTTGTGCACCGTCCTCCAAAAATGTATTTAGTGCCAGCATTAATGGTAGGTTGAACTAGTTCAATTGCCAGGTATTCCAGTACTTTTGAGGAAGACTGAAATTGCTGGTCATCAGGTGGAATATATTTTGAAACCTAAGTGAGCCTGGTACAGGAAACTTGTCGTCTTTTAACCTTCTTTCTTTCCTCAGACATCCTACATCGAGTGAATACTGAGACTACCGAGAAAGTAAGGACTGTAATGAATATCCATAATGTATATTCTCACAGGCTGAAAAGAAAGGACGTCCCTTTTGTTCAGAGGGTACCTGAGCAGATTGATAGCAAAGATCCAGACTTGTGTTCACACATTTTTGCTGACTAATATGGGAGCTTAAGAGCTCAAGGTACTCTGGAAGTCACTGGAGTGTAAGCTCCAAAATTACATATGCGTTTGAGAACATGAGCTTTTTCCCTCTAATACAGTTTCATATTTGAAAAAAAAAATGTACAGTGTAAAAGTAGACCTTGTGGTCTCTTTCATCTTCTGGTAAAGTACAGGCCATCTATGTTTCTATTTCTTTCCTAAATCTTCAGCTAAAAGAAGAGTAACTTCATGTAGCTGTCCTGCAAATCTGTGGGGTGAATACTTCCTTCAGGGAGCAGTTCATGAGCTACACAGCGTACTCTGTATTTTTCACAGGTGCTTAGCATGTCCATCTCCTGTCACACCGCTGAAAGCTCTGGGTAGGGAAATGATAGGGCTTGAAAAAGTACCCAGTAACCATCACCACCGTTGTGCTTGCTGACGTACAAACAAGGAGCTTTTGAATCTCAGCTGATCAGACTTCAGTGATGGGACTTCCAATTTCAAAGGTTTGCAATGATCTAGAGTTAGGAATTTGTTTTTTAAAAACACTACACAGCTTTTGCCATGCTGTGCAAGTCAGTAGTTAGTTCATACCTGACTCCTTTGTCATGATGACAGTTGATCTGGAAGTAGTGGCAGATAATTCGGTGAAGATGGGGTTACATGTTTTGTATATCTGTGTAAGGTGGTAAAATCCAGCTGTATAGCATATTAGTTTCATCACTGCTGCTTGATTTTTGGTTTCATTTTCAACTTTTCATTTAAAGAAGGATTGGAGTTCTTTATTTGGCTTGCTGGCTAAGGCTTTTTACAAAGTAAATAGCAGACTTGTACCTCTAATACAGAGTGCTGCAAAGCTGAGAGAAGGAGAGTCTGACCTACTCTTACAAAAGAAAACAAAACTGAGAAAGGATGGAACATAGAAACAGAGAGATCCAAGGTTTCCCACCGTATAGTAATGGATATGACCTTTAATATTGAGGCCTTTGGATCAAATTTAAGTTGGCATTAAAATTTTCTAATAAATTCCCTGCTGAATCTGGGAGGTTTTTTCCTCAGATTTAATTCAATAAGGTCACAATAAAGCAAGTGCTGTCTGTGCTATTGTAATTGCTCTCAGCAGGCTGATAATATTATTGCAGAGAAGTGCCAGCTACTGTGCTTTTATTTCTTTCTTCAAGCACTCTCCTTCCTACATGCTTGCTCCCCTTGCTCTCAGGTCTACCCTAAGTAGGAAGTGAAGCTGTTTTAAATGCCATTTGCTTCTCATTTTAACATGTTTTTATAGTAATGCTTTCCTGAGTCTCTTCAACAAAGGGAATAAAAGCATAGTCTTTCTTACTGCAGAATAATTGGGGGCCTGTATTTCCTGTCCTTAATTCTCATCCAACATTTATGCACTAGATTCAGCCTCTAAGTTCTTAAAAGTTGATGCTCCTAGACATGCAATGAGTAGTTCATTTTGGCTTGGTGCTTTTAGGGTTATGGAATAGCTGTATGTCTAAAGGAGTTTCTCTTAGGCACATGGGGAGAGAAACAGAATACCCGCTCTCCTGCATTTCAAAAAAAAAAGACGAATTGCAGCTCATCAGTGAGGCATATCTATTTGGGGTCCTGCGCCTGTAGATTAATACTGCATCTTTTTTTGCAACGTGACTTTCAGAACAGCATTGTTAATGTGACGTTTCTTGTATTAAATACAAATTTATGCTTAACATGCTACTGGTGGGTCTGTTACTACTGTATTGAAAGTAGATCAGTACAGTAAATGAATGCAAATGCAGCGTACTGTGATCACAGTTCTCCATATAATTCCGTGTGACTATGAGAGACTCAGCTTCATTGGCAACTCTGCGTGAGCTGCACTAGCCGTACACTAAGTAGGACCAACCATAGCTGAATGCTCCTGCCTGGTCTCCACATCTGGCTTCCTGCATCCTAACTGGCTCCACACTTACCCATCTTCACCCTCCTGGTCAATCATCTTCCCCTTGCACTCTGTCTTTCCCTGGGGCCCAGAATTTCTTACCTAAAGAGTCATGCACAAAGTATTTTTTGTGTATCTCCAGCCACATGCAGAGATTCACGGTTCTCTGCCCATGGCATTCATTGCTGCCAAACAAGCCAGTCTCTGTACAGAAGAAAATTACTGGCATGGATATTCAGCTGCTTATTTGCATACTCAGCTAACATATGTACAGTGGGGTATGTCCTCTTGCCCACATGGGATTGATTGGAAATGAGGGGCAACAAAATATGTTATACAAAGGCAATCCCAGTTCTGGAATGCGTGCACCTGTATTCTATCCACCTTCAACCTCCACAGCAAGCAGAACTGATGCTGGCTACCCCAAAGCATGTGGGCAGCTTTGATATTGCATGGGGCTGCTTGCATACCTGCGCTAAGTCTGCTTCAGTAATTAAAAAACAACAGATGATGATCTTCAGTCATAACATTTCACCCACTTTCTTATTGCTCATCATTTCTTCTTTTTTTTTTTTTTAATTGCTCTTGATGTCTACTCTTAGCCATGCGTCATATGGTGCTGGTAGGATGTATACTGCAGTGCCAGCACACTTGATGCACTTCAGTGATAAAAACCATGGCTTTTGCAATGTGTGGAGTTTCTCCCAGCCAACGTGCAGGCGTGTGGAGGGAGGTCATTCCTGATCAATAACTGCTCATTGCTTTTTACTTATGATGTGCACATTTTAATTTATATTTCCTGCTGCTGCCAGAGGGAATTAATTTCTGGCACCAGAGATGCAACGCAGCTACTTTAAAGCAGAACAGTCCTCAGATGAAATGATGTTACTGACCTGAAGCACTTCAAAAAGCTTGATTCCGAAGCCTGCTGTGGTTTAAGCCTGCAGTTTCTGAGATAGGTTAGCGTTGCTCTGAATCATTGTGAGACATGATCAGATTGTTGCTTTGTAAATTAAATAATGAAACATTTGTGTGTGAGAGTTCCTACTATAATTAGTAGTTAGACTGTGCTTTGAAAAGATTAGAATCTACATCACATGATGGTAGGATCTGGACCTTATTTTCCAAACTTGACTTTCAGTCATAGAGACATTAAGTCTTCCAAAATCTGGGTTTGATTGATAATACTTTGTGTATTAACTGTAGAAACACGAGTGAATAATCAGATAGCCCTTTGGGTAGCATGATTTTTTTTCAACGCAACTAATAATCTGGCTTGAGTTATGTAGAGTAAAGCTCCCATGGTTGAGATGACCTTTCCCTTAGTTCTCCTGCAGATCTCAGCTGTGAAGTAGTAGTAAGTTTCTTTGAAACATTTTGGTAAAGCAGCAAAAATAAAATGTAGCATTCTTGACAATTTACATGTATGAATTGCTATTAGCCTGAAGCTTCTGAGCTGCTGTACAAATTGTGATACCACTTGTGAATCAGTCTGCTTTCAGATCTGTTAAATGACATATATTTAGCACTTATTAGCTTAGATACAACATTTTAAAACCCCACCATTCTTGCAAAAAATTTGAGTTCCACATAACAATTTTACCCTATGTATTACAACCACACATCAAACAACGCTATGTGGGATATGGGATATCCCAACGTGGGATATGGATGCAATAGTTAAGCATACTCACTGAAGTTAACATCTGGGGCGTTTTGGAACACGGAGACAGAAATTTAGCAGGTTTTCTAATTTCTAGGCAGAATGTCACTCATTGTGGTAGGTAATAGAAAGTTTAATCTCTTTCTTTGCACAGAAGGTAAGAGTTGAGTAGATTTGAATATGGTATTATGAAGACACGGTGTTTCAACCTGACATTTTAACCTGTGGTATTGTTACACTTATTTATAAATGTTCCTGTCTTCACTACTCTCTCTAAAGAATGGTGTTGAACAGTTTACTACTGTGAACCATCAGGTCAGAATGCTTTTGTAGTAAAAACATGAAATAATTCCCTGGTCCCATCTAAAATTTTTGGAAGAACTGAGAGCTTGATCTCCTCATTTAACAGAAAGAATCTTTCAGTGTCATTTCTCCAGAGTAATAATGGGGGTGTTTCAGATTTCTATTTGTTTTCTTTTTTATAGTATTGGATAAGCAGGGCAATTGGTGGAAATCTTATTGAGGAGGGACAATGTAAATTCTGTGTCACTGAGATCCATTTAAGCAGTATGTGTTCTGGAAGTAATCCTATATTAAAAGAATCAATTGCAGATATTTCAGATTTGGAAATGATAGGGCTTTGGGCAGATGTGGTAAGACTATCAAGTCCTGCATCATGGGATCAACTGGACTTTTTACCTTTGGTTTCATGGCGTGATTGTTAATCCCAGGATCAATCAGAAGGTAAAAAGCAAACACAGCTGTTAACATTTCACATACTTTTTGTGGGCTCAATGTTTATCGTGGAGAAGACTGCATACAGAGGTTTTACTTCCACTGGAGTTGCTCTTGTAATTCTGCTCATATCTTAAATGGCTCTGAGTAGTCTGTCTTTATTTACGTACTGCGCTGTGCTCTCTTTTCTTTTGGGCGCTCCATGTATGTGCTCATCCACCTCCAGATGATCTTAAACCTTACTATCCTTCAATCAAAATTTTAACAGAAAAAAAAAAGTAGAAGAGCAGCTTGTGGTCAAAAGAAAGGTTTCTGTAAGAGGCAGGGCTGTAAGTCCTGAAATATGAAGCCACATCTGCACTGATCCAACTGGCTGTTCTGCCAGTCTGTGTCTACAGGTCACATTTGTATTGGTTTTGGATCAGGTAAGCTGACAACACGCTTCAAGGGCCAGAAAACCTGAGAAGAGGAGAAGGAATTGATGACAATTCTTGCATTAATGTTCCTGTTCTCTATTATCACATTCAGGAGACTGTGACTAAAATAATGCTAAAATGCTGTTTCCAATAACCCATTGAGAAAAACTCACACCCTTAGTAAAAATCTGTGCTGTAGTATGGTGATATATTGGGCCATTTTTAGAAACATGTTTATTGCAAAAATTTTCCACTGGGTTTTAGTTGAGATTCAGGTTGTGGAGGTATTGGCCTGTTTGAAAATTCACTGTTGTTGTGTATCTCTGGTTGTGAGATCATCAGGAGATTTTGGAATGGCAGGAATGGAAAAATCACTTCTCAAAGATTTGTTTGGATTGTGATACTATATATTTAGAATTAAACATTTCATTGCTATTGTAGTAAGTACAAAATGCACTAAGTTTCTGGTTTCTAGGAACATTTAGTCTGTTCTTGTTAGCATACTGTCCTCCTGTGCTGTAGATATCAACACACAGTTATTTTGGCATGTTTATACCATTCATTACTAACTGAACTAAAATGGAAGAAGCGTACTTTTATGTAGCAGAAGGTAAGACTACCAAGAAAGGCAGCAAACCAGTTCCAACTTTATGTGACACTGAATGATACCAAATTTATGAGTCGGTGATTCTACACAATTCAGGGTGCTGCTCAGCCCACCTTGGCAATGTTTTTGCTTCCCTGCCCTGTAGGAGGCTGCACTCCTGTCCTGGTCCCACACCTGCCCTCTCCAGCACTTCTCCGGAGGGGAGGAGGAGCAAGGAGTTACTCCATGGTTGGGAGTCAGTGAGGGTCTCTGTATCCCAGGGCTTGGGCATGGGATGCAGAAGCCCTGTACCACGCATGGGTGGGAAGGATGCAGAGGATGCCACTACCACCTTGTATTTTGCAGATGGACTGCTCTTCCTTGGCTCCCTGTGGGGTGAACTTCTGGTTCCCACAGGGACCATGTCAGAGGGAGGAAGGAAATCCCCCCTCGTGACAGCTCCAGCCTGCAGCCTCCTTGTGACCTAGACCCATAAGTCCAAAATACTTAATAGTCCTGCAGTGTTTAGTGATTTCATGATAGATTATTTTTTTCAATAGGAGTATTGTGGAAGATTCAGAGGATCTTTTCTATCTAAAATATGTGGTAGGGGTTTTGTTGTTGTTGTTTTCAGTATTTTGTGGATTTGTTTCAGGTTTTTTTATAAGATCTTTACAAATTAATTAGTGCTAGTATTTTATTGTTTTAACTGTTAGCTAATCTCAGACTTTCTTTTCATCAGAAGTTTTTTGGAAAACAATGGCTGAGGTATGTAATGCATTCTTTTCCCCAGAATTTTCAAAGGCATGGTAAAAGAGTTACGTGTTTGCTGTATAGCCCTTTCTCATGGGAACACATTTCTTTCAAAGCTGTCTTTCAGCACTTACTATAAGGCAACAAAAAGGTGCTGTTGTAACATGCCTCTTAATAAACAATTCGGGATTTTTCCCCTGCGTTACAAATAGTTGTTGGCATAGTCTTTTCATTTGAAACACTGAAACCCACGTGTAAGGACCATGTTGCTGTGACACAACTTTAGACTGATTATAGATGTTTCTGCAGTAACCTATGCTAAATGGCAGTCACCAAAAAGAGGATGCATGGAGAGCAATGCCATGGCTAAGAACAAATGTGAAGAACATGACACTGGAAAGAATGTCTCCCCTGAGATGAAAGAAAACATTTAAGTAGTATTAATGAAACTTTGTGAGGGTAAAATAATGTAATCCCTTTGCCCTACAGCTGAGTGGGAATGTGAAGTATATTTTTCGGATATCTAAGAAACTAACAAAGTCTGTGAGATAACCAAGTGTTTAGTTTCAAGGAACAGGAGTTAAGAAAAATCACGTTTTAATTCTGGTCTGCCACAAACTTCAGCGGTGTAGAACATCATTTATCCTTTTTATCTACCTGTTGTCTTGGGTTCTCCCTTTTTAAAACAGGTAATTCTTCAGTTGAGATGGTTTAAGGCTCACTTAATATGAAAACACTTTTTGGTGTTGGGTGCTGGGAGTATGTTTTTTTCTTTTAGGAAATGTCCTTTAGATTTTCAGCTTTGCTTTAAGGAGCTTACAGTAGTTTGGATTTAAAGTTTATATGAGTTTTTAATTTATTCTCAAGGGTCCTAAAGAGTTTGGTTTAGCTCCTATGTAATCTATGAAGAAATTCAAGTTTACTTTGTCCTTCCTCAGTTTTGAGTTCTGCTCCCATTAAGCTTCTGGGCATGGAAACCCTAACAAGCAATAGACACCTAGCAAATTATTCTAAAAATTTGTGAGTACTGGTAACAAATTTCCTGATTATTGTTGAAAAGCACCAAATGCAGAAGGATTTCGGCCAGACATTACAGAGGCTCCATGGGGGTTTTCTGGTTGTTTAATACTGAATAATATTTTATTCTTAATTCTGTTGTGAATTTGTGTAGAATTGAATAGAAATTGAACCTAAAGTTCAGCCTTTTATTTGACTGGCACATATCTTTGCAAAACTGGACTTCATTCAGGAGTAGAGAAATGTTAACTGGAATACTATGTAGTGTCACAGGAAAAATATATTGCTATAGTCTACCTCAAAAACCAACTAACCCAGTTTTACATGACAGAGGTCTGTTTATTTGAGTTGGAGATATTGGGAATAAGAAGGAAATTAAAGCATTGTAAACTGTAATGTTATTTTGGAAGAATTAACAGTATCTTACAATCACCACTGGACAGAGAGCATCAGGCTAGAAATGTTATTCATTGTCTTACTGATCTCACTTGTAAAGCTGGCTTTCAGTTGACCTCAGTCAGAAGGTGGATGAATTTTGCCTCCATACAATGTTCTGTACCTGGGTTTTCTTTACACCTTATCAAAGGATGCTGTAGACTTGGGCATTAGGTATCTGTCTATCCTGATCATTGAGTACAAGTAAAATGCATCTTGGCAGAAAACTGAACCTACTTTTTCCCACCAATTCAGCTTTAATTGCACTAAGAGGATCTTAGAGTGCTCGCAGCTATTTTATACGTCAGTTTTTCAGTACATCTCTTTGTATTGTATGTATGTAAAGGGTAAGTGATTTTTATTTTTTTAAACAAAATTTGATGTGTGACTTTTATTGACAGCATACTACAATTCAATCTTCTGGAATTCGGTAGGCTGTGTCAAGACACCTGCAGGCCTGGTGCATTCTCTAAAGCCAGGGTTTTTTTTACTCCTACTATATGAGCCTGATTAAACACTTAAACAGTGTTGTAAAGCTGCAGTAAGTTTTCTGTAGTTTTAGAAACAGTTATTTTGGTTAATGACAGTAATTTTCTGTGTCAAACTATGAAGTTCCTCCAACTTTCTTACCCATGTTCCTGCCTCTGAACATGGTCTAAATAGATTTAGAAAGTGGTGTATGTATTGGAAGTATCTCTGTCAACAGAAAAATCACGTTTTGGAAAAACGGTTAGGGAAAACTTTTAGGAAAAATTAGTGGATCTCTTTTGAAGGAATGTAGAAATGGTATATAGAATGGCAGAAAGTGGCAGAAACACCTTCTGTTTCATTGGAAGGAAAACTTAAATGATTGGCTTAACAGAAAAATTATAATAGTCTGGGTTTTTTTCCTTTAGAGAAGCAAAAACCCTTTGTAATTTTTTTTTAGGCTACATGATATTCTTCGTTGTCAAAAGAATGACTCTTTGCTCTCCTATGACATCCAATATTTAGCATACTAGTGAGACACTGAATTCTTGTAGACCAAGTTATGGAAAGTCAGGTAAGTGGCATTTTTCTTTATTATATTGCACAGCTTTTAAGTTATACAGAGTCAGTATACAGATACATTGTAAAACTTACGTAGGAGAAATGCGCAATATAATAATACTAAAAAGCCACTTACCCACCTTACTGTTTGTGTAGCCAATTTCATGGCCCAGTATTCGTTGTGTGGTGGGCATGAAGTCTTCTGTACAGTGCATACTGGGGCACGAAGCTGGTTAACAATTAGGTCTTTGTTTTGTGTATCTGATACACAAAAGGACAAACACAAAGCTCAAACACTCAGTTTGTGAGCAATGAGAGATCCAGTGGTGGTTGTCTTCGGTGGTATTTGACAATTGCTGTTCAAATTTGGTTTTTCTTAAGGTTGAAGGACAGTTGACATAGGTTGGAAATCGCTGCAAACCTATCCTGGATTGCTAGTACTAATACTATTTTCTACTGCCATATTAACAAGCATCAGCAGTGACTCGTTTAGTTTACAGAACTAAAAGCGATGCTTAACAGTTGTGTGTTAAGAAGTTTATTTTTAGTTTTGTTCTTTTACCTGTGCACTCAATTCTTTTACACAGGAACTGATTACAAAGAAACTTTACAACAACTACTACAACAAACCGAGGATAATGTTATTGTATAGACACACAAAGAGCTAGGGAACTTGAGCAGGAGTAATGTTGCATATTTTTATTGTTATCAAAACAAATTCCAAATGCCAATATTGTTTGAAAAGCAAATTCTGTAGATGTAAATCACGCAAAGCAGAAAAGCAATGTTTAGTTTGATCATGGTATATTCTTGGGAAACATGTAATTTCCATTATTCCCTCTTAAAATTAGTCATATGACTGCTCCCTGGTGTATGTGCTACAGATTATTTTTGGTGTAGAAAGTGACATTTAAGTAGTACTTAGCAGAAATTTCTATGTGTGTCAGCTTTCAGATTTCAAGCATATTTGTTTAAGCCTTATTTCTTAAGATCAAAATATTTTAAACTTTTTTTAAATCAAAAGGATGTTTTTATTGGTCTTTATTCCCTACTGGTAGATGTAGGAAGGATCTTGCTCTTACTTTGTGGGCGAAAATACTGTTTTGGTAATAGATAAACACTGGAATTTCAATCAACATCATGAATTTTTCTGAAAACTTTTTCAGGCTGAGAATTGGAATTTGACTAAAACAGCTCTTTAGTCTTAACTATTGTAGAATCCAGCACTTGCCATAAGAAATCAAAAGTAAAGTTTGGGGAATAAAACAGCAGTGGATCCATAAGGTTACACCTGAAGCCAAAGTTGTAATTCATATGTCATTTCCACAAAACTCTGTTTGTTTGGGGTTTTTTTTGCCAATGGAAGTAGAAGTTAAGATGGACTTCTGAACTTCAGTTTGTGGAAAGTTGTGCATGTTTCATCCCAGTTGCAGGGACAGCTTTGACAAGGCAAGAAAAGTGTTTTAATATCACCTTCAATGCCACACTTGCCTGTCATAATGAGAAAGATGCCTGTTTGGTGACTGCTTTTTCCCAGCCCAAGCCAGCTGCCTCCAGCTAGACCTTTCTTGGGGAAGATCAATCACAAAATTGCATATATATCTCTTGGGAAATTCAGTGTGTGTGAGTAGTAAGCAAAAACACCAGTGGAAATTCCCTATTTCAAATTTTTCACTGAGTTTGAAAGATTTCTTAGTGATCCTGGTAATATCTGACAGCCATAAATAAAGAGCACTCTTTATAACTTAAATAAACAGCAAAGTATTTTTACTAATTATTAGGCATGAAAACAAATCTTTCTCTCGTATCTAGGTAGGATTGGTCCTCCAGATAAGGTTATAAGTATGTTGTCCTGACAATGTAGGTAATTTATGATACAGCCAGAGGTGTAATTGTTCTGTGAATAAAGAGAGGCTTTTAGCTTCCAGGGATATAGAGTATTTTTCATGAATATTAAGTAAACTTTAATGATTGAAGAAAAGAGCAAAGTGGAGGGCAGTCGTTTATATTCTGTCTAAACTGGCCTACAGCCACATTAATATTTGTAACAGATCTAGAGTATAGCTAAAATAACAGTAAGGATTTCCTCCTCTTTTTCCATACCCTTTTCACCACCTTTTAAACATACATATAACTAAAAGTGTGAAGGCTATCTGCTTATTTACTGTAATGTACAGGAGACATTAAAGAAAAATGGAAAGTAACTGTAATCAGTGCTGTTTGAGAAGTAGTGACAGATTGCCATTGAATGGTTTGAGGCTATTAATTTCAATGAGATTATACTAGTTCAGATACCTCTGATGTCAGGTGCTTGAAATATTAGTTATTCAAAGACAAATTGGATTATAAATTATTAGTAAATCTGTACCAAGGTGATTAAACCCACTCGTAAACTGTCAAACATGGGTACTATTTCAAGATGTAGTTTAGTCACTTGTATGCTGGAAAGGAAGTTAGGAATTAAATTTACGGGTTATATGTGAATATGTGGAATAACTGAGTTACTTTTGAGACTGGGCGTTTCCTGTGCTTTCAGCCCTCTTAATGAATTTTTGTTCAGCTTTAAAGTTTTCCTAGTCCACCACTAGCCTTTTCACCTGACTGTGTAGAAGATGCTCTAGAGAGGGAGGAGGCTGTTTTTTCTAGGGCGGACTCACAAACTCGCTTGACCACTTGGGGGAGATAAAAAACAGCAGATCTATGCAGCCCTCATGCAGATCACAAATACAGTAATGGCATCCTCGGAGTTCCACTCTGACGGTCCACCATTGCTAGACAGTACTGTTCTCAGTAAAACAATATTTTTTTCCAGTACGACAGATAAAATATATTGCACTGCGTGGATCTTCTGGGTAATACCATCCCATGTCATTCTTACCATTGATCAACTGTTGTTTATTGAAGCAGATACAGAATTGCTTAATGGTTTCGTATTGGATTTATTGAATTTTAAGGAATGAGAAATTGAAACAGTAGAAGCTGAGGAATAGTTCAGTAGTTTAAAAGTCCTATTAACTTGCTTGTGTCACTGCTGGATTTCATCGTGTGTTCACACTCTCACATGCACACATCAACACTTAGAGGATTCCAGTCCCCTGCACAAAATAATTAAACAAAAGCTCAAAGGTCTAACGGTGTGTACATCCAAAGCAGTGAAGGAGAAAAAAAAAGCAAGAGGACATCTTTTTCCATTTATTTTCTCCCATCAATGTTGTTTCATTCCAAGCTTTAAGCTTTCTCACTGATACGTTGTCTGTGGTGTGTGGATATTTGCAGGAGGATGTTAGCAGAGTTACAGGCATTTTGGATGACTATTTTTTACTCTTCAGGTTTTTTACGTAAAACATTTGTAGTGGTCATTACAAAGCTTGGCATTCTAGATATTCTTTATATGAACTATTAAAAGTGCAGTCATCCATGGGAAATATTCCCCAGCAATGTCCTGTTGGTAATTATAATAATAAACAGATGCCTTTTTCACAAAGCAAAACTTCTATGATGGGCATCACAGTTCCCCTTAAGTGCCCTGGGCTGGAGCTAGGGTTTGGGGCAGGGGGGCTCCTGTTTTCATTCTGCTTTGACCACCCCCCACCCCACCCCACCCTTAGCCCATGCCGTGATCTTTCAGTTTCTATTCCTTTTCAGCCATTTCTTGTAGCTGAGGAGCAATTCTCTCCTGCTTGCTCCTGCTGTGTATGTGGCATTAGGTCTCTGCTTAAATGCCACTCCCTTGCCAGCAGTACCTGCTGCAGGCTCATTCTCAGACACGTTCATGCTGGTTACCAAGATGACAGGGTTGATGTTTTCTTAGGTGACCTTGCATCCTCCTATGCTGGAGTGAGTCTTTGTCTGCTGAGATGGATCCCAAGAATGGGTTTGTCCTTCCTGGCCTTGCTTTGAGATTTCAAGTTGTCTTATGAGGCTCATAAGCCTTGAGGCAAATTGAGATCTCACCCAAGCTGAGTCAGTTCTAATAAGGAAATTCAAGGACCAGAGTTTTTGTCATTCTTCCAGCTCGCTTCCAGCTTGATGAGCAGGACCACGAACACTGCAGGATCTTCTTCCTAGAGCTAGAGCACTTCACACTTACGTCAGTCAGTCATGCTGGATTTAGCATTGGTGCAACCCCTTGCACCATCAGTGCACAAAATATTGATCTGCTCTATTAGAGCTGCAGCAGTTTGCTCCAGTTTTTTTCATTTCACAGATTGCTTCTCTGTCAGTACTCAAAATGTGGTCCTCTTCTGGCATTGTGACTTGTGGCCTGCAGTGACTTCTTCCCTTCCCCCCTGGGGCCCAGCATGAGTCTTTGCTCAGGCAAGATCAGCTGGCTGCTTGCTGGGAATGTCCAAAGCATGCACAGGACATGTTGGTTCCTTGTCAGAGATCTCAAGAATCAAACCTCTACAGCATCACAGAGCTGTCTGTTGCTAATGCCACATTTAGCAAACTTGTCCTACACATGCTGTTTCCCTGGAAGCTCCAAGATCCCCCTTCCACATAAGCTGCTTCCTCAGGTCACCCACTGCAAGAGCACATAGGGCAAGTTATTGAAAAGAAAAAAACATTGTTTATCAGTCTTTGGTGTTCGTAGAGATGTGATGTCCATAAAAAAATTCATAGCCCATCCTCACTCCTCTGTTCGTTAGAGAACCTGTAGCACAGATTTCAGTCATATCATGAAACTAGTCATCTCTTCAAAGGACGACTAAATTTTACAGTTATTTCAAATAGTTCTCTCAACTAAGAAAATAAATGTTAGCTCTGTGAAGTGTTGTGTTATTTATACATGCTTTTAAAAACAAAGAAATGAGTTATAAGTAGATGCAATTGAAATGATTTTACATCTCTTAATCCAAAAAGCCACATTATGTGTGAACGTTATTTTCAGACATTTTGAGAGTTGACTTGTTTCACAATATGAATGTAATGGAATTAATGGGATACTGTGCCCATATGATTTGTTTAGAGGATGGGTTTTGGTTTGTTTTTAAACTTTAGAAATAGCCATGTAAATGCATTTGTCAGGTATTTTTAAAAATACTCCATTACCCTCAAACTCAGAAGGTGAAAGAGTAAAAACTCTACAGCCTCAGTACAGACTTAACATCCTCAGCCTTATTTTGGCTTCTAATTCCTTGCGTGGTTTTGCTTTCTTCTTTGCTTATTTAGATCTTCAGTTTTCCACTGAAGTATTTTCTGGCTTTTAATACTGTCTGAGAGTCAAACATAAAATTCCATACTGATAATTCTAATGGCGACAAGTATTAGAGCTGGTAACATAACCCTTTCTCCTTCAGTGTTGTTCTGTTCCAAGGTTCCAGCAAGCATTTAGCATCTGTGCTGTGCAGAAGTTCGGCTGCCTTATACTGGGTAGGGCGAGATAATGCATTCAGCAGAAATAGTTATAGGATATAGAATATTAAATCTAGAAGATTTAATTTCCTGATTCCCCTGTAGCTCTAGATACCAGTAGCACAGCAGAACATGGCTGCTTTTATGATGGGAAGGAAGAAAGGACAAAATAACATACTCTGCATTCATTACTAGTTATACTCCCATGCCTGCCTTCAGAGGGTGCGGCATCTGACTGTTGCCTCTCTTTTTTGCCAGAGGGACTTCAAGCATTTTATGTCACATTTACTTGCTCCATCACAGAAACTTATGATTGTATCCTTGCTTCAGAATCTTCTAAGCTGGTGAGGAAGCATCAATAATCTTTCAATACCATTTACAATCTGGTATTTAGGTGGAAAAGCGATGTCCCTGGAAGTTGCAGCGTTTTGCCAGTACTCAGCTTGAGAAGGGGTGTCAAAATTTCATCGCTTCCTTTTTAATTTTGGTCACATTTTCCTTAATGCTGCACAAAAATTTCTCTCAGTCATTATGCTCAGTTATAAAGTATGTAGTATAGATGACGTTTCAGTTAGGGAAGGACATGGTGGAACACTATGGTTGATTCAAGTGAGTAATAACACTACATATGATTTGAATGTATTTTCTTGTGGGTGAGGGATGAGCTTAAGTTAATTCCCAAAGCTATAACAGGAATTATAACAGAGGTTTGCTGCTACCCTGCTATGTCTTGCATGGCCACCTACCCCTGTTTGAAGTGGGTGTAACAGGCTGTCTCACTGTAGGTGAAGAGTTCGGAATCAGCAGCATTTCTGCAGGCACTTTTGCATGCTCAAGACTTAGTAATGTAAGGTGTGGCTGTAAATGTAGCCAGGCAGGGAAGGGCGAAGCTGGCTCAGAATTTTAGTCTAACATAAAGCTCCTTCCCCCATACCACACTGTTTGTCACTTTGGAAGCAGTTAAAGGCTGAACTGGGAATGAAAAGTCGTATTCCAAAATAAATACGTAAAGGGGAAAATGAAGAAGACTGTATGTCATTCTTACCATGTGAGGAAAGTAATCATAGCCATGCTTTTGTTTTCTAAAAATGGATTTGGAGGGTGCCTCCTTCGCATTAGGCAATTCCCTGAATGATCACTTTGAGCCTATTTTTGCACTTCTGCAAAGAAGGAAAATATTGTTCCTCATATGTGTAGCAAGCATAACTGTTTGTTCCAGTACACAAGAAAGTTAGCTAGTTCTGCACACCTCTTCAGAAAGCTTTGATGTAGAATAAGGAAGATAGCACAGGTTATATATCATTCTTTCAGTGAATCGTGACAAATGCTTGCTGAGCTTGTGATAATGCGTTGATAAGAGAAATTTGTTGTATTTATTATCTCTTGTGGAATGACTGTCTCAGAGGTCATGTCCACACAGGCAGGTATTCCTAACGATGCCCAGGCTGTTGCATCACCTTTTGGGTAGCAGATGCTTTGAAGAATGGGGAGACTCATGTGTTCCTTCACCAACCTCTTGTTCATTGCTGTTATCTGGCATTTGTTGAAACCATTAGCAACACTGAGCTATTAGCTGATGATCACCAAGCCATCTATAGTTATTACACCACAGGTATTGATGTTGCATCATCTGCTGCCACCATCATGTATATCCCCAGTGACCCCCTTATAGAAATAGGGTCACTTTCGCCGCAAAAATATTTGTGTCTTTTGCAGTAGGTTATTGTGTGTGTGTGCATCTGTTTTCGTAGTACTGCAAGAACGTTTGTGTTTCACTTCACAGATTGCTAGGCCTACATCTACTGTGTTTAGATCTCAGTTTTGCCTAGAGAATCTTCCACATCCTCCACATGTAGCAACAGTGGCATGCTGCTTTATAGAGTGTACCTGGAAGTAAACAGCAGTTTTCAATAGAGTCTCCCAGTCTACCCCATTGTCTTTGTTGTTATGAACAGTGCATCATAGCCTAATGAATACATACGTGCTGCTTTAAGTCAGCTTTACCTTCTGCGGTAGAGTTGTATTAACCCTTAATGATATCTGAGAAAATACCTGTTAATGGAGCTATAATGTGGCTCTTGGCAACCGATGCTAAAAGGTCTCTGCAGGCTCAATATGGCAAAATATGCTTCAAACTTGAATGGGAACAAGTTCAGAGATCTGGTGTGGCAGTATAAGGTGCCTAGAGTGAAACCTGTGATTGTTTCTGATTGTAAATTAATGGAGAATTCTTCATGGTAATGGTCATCACATTGACATAGCAGTGCTGCTGTGGCAGTGAACTGTGGTTTTTAATACAACAATGGTACATCAAGAGGATCATTACAACTGAACAATCCAACCAAAACGCCCTGAACAAATGAAACTGCTTGTTAAACAGCACTCTGTCAATCATTGCTGTATAACTACTTCATGGTTTCAGTCTGGAAAAGCATCTCTTGAGGACCAAGGAATTAGGCAGAGAAGTAGTGTAAGAGAAAGAATTAATCTAATGGTTACTGGACAATGTGATTAACGTAAAACCCAACCTGATGCAGTTGTCTTTTCTGCATGACAACAAATTATTTTAACATCATTATTATATAAAGCAGGAAACCAATAAAGTTTTATTTCATGGGGTTGTACCCATACTGATGGGGACAGTATTCAGTAATTATCTGAACTTTTTTTTAAATTCCCAAGTAGAGCAATCCATTTTGTTAAGACATGCCAGTGTATAAGGAGTTTTTTTATCTTTTTTGAGATTGTATGTTTACCACTAAGACAAAGTTCATGCAAAGAACAATTGATGTATAAGAACTTGACTTACTCTTCATTATCTTTAGTATGAGATTACATTGCTTTAGTTGATGTTACCATGATGCTAGCAAAAATATTAGATTGAAAATTAGAATTTAAAACAGTTACCACCTGTAAGTTTGGTGCTAGACTTTGCTCATGATAGTGAAGTAATTGAGTTACTACAAAATGACTTAAAGTATAGGTTTGTAGTTCACCTCTGATTCATATTCACTTTCTATATTTTTGTAGGTGAGTCCTGGCTTTTTTTAAATTAAGCAACAAAAAAAGGCTGGGCAGGATACTTTCTTTTCCAAATACATAGGTAAACAACAGGAATAGCTGTTGCAGTAGGCTTATTTTTCTTCAATCTCCTGAAAGTATAGTGCTGAAGCCTGCCATTTGTGACTGGGTCTTTTTGGTCCTTTGTTGAAAGTTTACATCAGTGTCTACAGGTCTGTGGGATCACTCACTGTTTAAACTTTTGGGGGAAACTATCATGAGTTGAAGCTACTGTTATAGCTGAGGGTAGCCCTGTCAGCATCTTAATACTGGGTTGTAAGATGATCAATTGAACATAAAGAAGAACAAAGTTGGAGGAATCTTCAAAACCTTCCTTACACAAATATTTGGACATTATCATGTTTCTGTAACTTTCTCCTGCAAACCATTTTGAAGCAGTTGGGATGGGGAAGTAGCCAGTGTATACAGTCACCAGGCAGTCTGAATAGCAGAAATCTGTGTTCATATCTTATTTTACAGGCAGAGCTTCCCTGGATGTTAGTAGGGAACAAGGGGTCTCATACAAAGACAGAACATGGCAGAAAATTCTGGGAGAATGCAGAACAATTTTGGGGAAATGTTCTGATGTATTTCATTCCTGCTGTAATTAAATAGTCTTTCAGAGCAATGATTAATGTGGAATCCAGAGGTTCGCTGTGGGAACTGTTTCTTACACGTTTATACAGAAGTGATTGATTGAAACTAAATTATATTTATATGACGGAAGGTCTAAAAATATAAAATATGCAGTAAGCTCTGTTTAATTCGGCAGATAAATGTCAAGTCATCTTTTGTGTCTTTGGTTATGCATTTTTAACATTGTTTTAACATGTTGGCATTATGGTTTTTATTCTATGGGGGAAAAAAAAAAAAAAAAGAGGGGCTTTCTCAGCTCCTGAATTTTATACTGCTAGAATCAGATATCTCTCCTGAATCTGTCTTCCCATAACAGGGTAGAATAGCAGTCTCTCTGTTCTCTTGGGGCTTCCAATTAGGATTTTTTTTAAGTCTTTACTGAGCTAGTATTTGAGGCAATACAGAATTTAGAAATGCAGCCCATCAGCAGTTTGCTGTATTCTAGTTTCTGCATGCAGAATATTAAGGAGGTATGAATGAAGTTTAATAAAATACATCGAGGCATTATGCAACTATATATTGCTGCCACAGATATTACAAACATTTTGTAGAAAATTAAAGGCTATCATCCTATTAACATGAAATAAAATCTGTCTTAAAAAATCATAAGCAAAATCTAATTATGAGCGCCAATATATGGAATTAAAGGAAGGAAGTACTAGGATGCAGTTTTTCAGTGCCTCCTTTTTAGTGGTTTTGCCATACAAAAAGTAAAAAGGGAAAGGCAGCATTAGAAGATGCAAGGCAGAGTTTGCCCTAGCTCTCCTTTGTTCTCCAACACCTCTCCAAGGCTCTTGCATGTTCTGCTGAGACAGGCTGGTGCATGCCTGCTTCATGGAGGAAGTTCGTTTTGGAAATGAGACATTAAAAGGAAGTAGTTCACAGCTGCTGCTTTTGGAGAGGAGGAAGCCCTGTTAATAGGAGAAATGATGAAAAGAAGAGAAGGCTTAAGGACACGAGGGTTAAGGATGAATTAACAGATAGAATGAAGCAGGGTGGGAAAGGAAAAATAAGTATTAGTTGTTACTGCCTTCCCCCAGCTACTTAAGATTTTTCAGCACCCTGGTATTATTTATGAGGGTTTGACCACTGTTATGTACAAACAAAAACCAGAGAGATGCAAGTCTTTCTCAATTAGTGTCTGCGTAAAAAATAAACTACTCTTTAATTATGTCTCTATTTCTTCTAGCTTGCTGTCCTGAATCTGTCAGCTCTTACCACCTTCTTTGTAAAGTATATGCCTTGATGTCAGGCAAAAAATTTTAACCTGTTTTGTAGTTGATGATTTGATACAGATACAGAATCACACCCATGTTAGAGACATTTTTCAACCTATTCTGCCCATCCTACCATTGTACAAGACATATTAAATCAGAGCAGGTTCTTTAAGAAGCACTTCTGTGTTTCTGCCTGAAGATGTACATTAATCTGGTACATATAAGTACATGTACATCTGGTACATAATAAGTAAAATGAAAAAGAATTACCCCACCAGGGTTTTCCTGCACTTTCCCCTGGTGTAATTAAGGTCTTGTGTTGATTTCACAGTTCAGCATATTGGTGTTGGTCAATGACACTAACTCTGTTAGAAACCAAGGGAAATTGGAGTCTTTTTTTTCCCCTTTTAAATTAAATTGTTTGGCTGAAGTGTCCAATTAGCACTGGTCCAATTACAAGATACCCTGGTGAAGGAAAGCAGGAAGCAATACATCTTGCTTCCTAAGTAGAAACTTCATTTTATTTTTAATCAGTGCTATTAAGGAAGACTTCCTTGGGAGTAGGCTTCACTGAGGGTTTGTTCATTATCAGCTCAAGGTGAAGCCAAGGGGAACCTTTCTTATTTCATACCAGAATTGATTTTAAAAAAAAATAAATAACAAGTGCATGCACAGGGGGCTGGTGCGTGTATTTATAAGTGGAGTTGCCATTGGTAACACAGCTGATTTCCTTTGTTGGAAAAGTCATTGTTCATTACTTACCTGAAGTGAAAGGTTAATGGCCTGTAGCGAACTGAAGAAACCCCTACAAAAATGCACAGCAAGGATCTAATGTTGTTACACAATAGTGCTTTCCACATACTTTTCCTCAGGTAAGACAGACATAGAAGATAGCTGTTGCTTTTCTAATAAATATATATGATGTAAAGTAGTACACGGTATACTGGAAAATGAAAAGGCTCCTGCTGCTGTCAAACAGACAGCTGTCACCAAGGGCTTTATTGATATTTGCAAAATATGCTGGCTATACGTTGTATAGAACTGCTGCACTTTTTTTTCCTTAAGAAGCATCTTTGTTGTAGTAGAAGTAACTTATTTTGTAGTGTGTCTGTTTCTTTAATTGCTTTCTCGGTAGTTTAAAACTGTTACTTCAGGCACGTTTTTTCTTCTTGCAGTTTGAACACAATTAAAAATGTGATCTTGTGTAGTACATTTGGTATTGAGGTATTCCAAAGAATTTCGTTGGCTCTTGAGCAGAAATTCAGAGAGATCAATTAGCTGCCTCACTGAGATGTGCCTGTGATATAGGATTAAGCCAAGGCACTCAGCAGCTCAGGGAAGAAAATGCAGGATGTTGGTTTCAAACCAAAGATGACTTTCGTGGGGATAGGCTGAAACCATCAGTCTGTAGTTGAAGAAGAGCTCTAAGTTGGCGCTGCCCCTGGAAATGACAGTCCTGCCTGGTCCCTTGTGTAAGTAGTTGGTGTGGTACATGGCAAGGAGGCCGAGGCTGGCTAGGAAGCAGGTTTTTTCCAGGCAGGTACCACAGTGGTGTTGCTGGTTAGCCTGGCCACTTTCCCAGTCGCTTCACCAAACAGCTGTACAAATGTTGGTGTCAGCAGGAGCAGAGCAGGGAGCAGAAAATGCAGGAAGGGGCACGACTGCTTTTTTTGAGTGACAGTGACAGCCAGTAGCAGGATAAAACGTGCATCAAATGACAGCCACTGATTTGTAAAAGCTGTGGAATAGCATCCCTCATCTTCTGAAAGATGCAGCTGGAGCTTAAGCAAAGGTACGTAAAGAGCACCCTTCAGCAGTAGTGCTGGTATAAGCAGTTCCACCTTAGAGAAACAGGAGGTTGGTTTCCCAGTGAGGGCATCTAGGCAGCTCCCAGATCGGAGGATCAATCACTTATAAGCGACTCACGGCAGAGTCACGCGGCTGAGGGAGAGCCCACGGTAGACTGCGCTGCTACAGAGAGAAATGTCAACCAAACCACGTGACTGGGGACAGCCTCAAGGCCATCCCTTTTCAGGGTTTAAAGACAACAACAGGCAAGTGATCCCCGGTGCTTATGAGTAATAATTCTGCCAGGACTACCTTGAAATAAGTGATGCCACATATTAAATCATTAGAAACCTTTCTTACAGCACTTAGGTTTTCCTCTCATGCTGACCATTCTCAGCTGGGCCGTAGCTTGAGAGCAGATAACATTGCATGTTAAATATGTATCAGCAGCTTCAATTTATTTAGTGCCAGGTGCTGCCAAAATGTCTTTTTTTGTCAATGATATTAGCATAGGTATTGGAATACCATGTGAAATTTCATTTCAGTATGCCCTTACAAGCCAATAGCTGAATGTTACCATAGATCACAGCCTGTTGAACCTGAAATTATTGCTTTAGTCTAACTTTTCCACATTGAGTAAAAACTTTTAGAAGGCACAGATCTTTACCTGGATTTACTTGAGTGGTGTTTGATGAACTTGGAAATTTTCATCATGTCACTTAATAGAGATGTATATTTTCCTGCGATAATGGAAAATTTTTCAACCCAGTTGTCTTCCTCCTCTTCTGCACTTGCCTTCCTCCCCAGTCATCTTCCTTCCCCAGCATCCTCATTTCACTTACTATGAATTGTTCCTTTCTTCATGTTTGGTAGTTTGGGCTTAATTAGTTATATTTGTTGCTGTACTGAATTGAGAGGTGGGGCTGGGGAAGAGCTTTGATAGCATAGACAAAAGAGAGCAGCTGAGCTAGGTTTGGCGAAGCAGATCCTTCTGCTGAAAGTTGCTGCCACCTCAGCTGAGGCGCAGTAACCAGCTGCGGGTACATCCCTAGCCTGCTGCAGTGCAAATAAAAACTGCTGATACCTAAGAAAGCTTACTTCATTTGGCATCATGGTAGACTAGGAGCGCAGGTGCAGTCAGTTGCTGTACCTCAGCTGAAAGGTAAGCACTTCTTCAGCCACTCTGATGTGTACTTACAGTTGTCAGGCCACTGTTGTGCTAGAAATGCTCCTTGGGAATGGGTCTGTGAAAATCAGCTTGTAAATTAGCTTTGGGAAAAGTCCTCAGTGCCAAAGCTTGTGTGGTGAAACCCTAAGGCGGGGAGGGGAGGGAAGTACACATCTTATTCAGGGAACTGTGAGGAAAACTGCAGGCTTGCTCAGCACCGTTGCAGCTCACAAATACATCTCTACCAAAGCAATGCGATACACAGTTTGTGTGTGACAGTTGCATTGTACAGAATTGCTCTTCAGCTGTATGTATTTCTGGTTTTAGCTGCCATTCTTTAAAGGAACAGCATAAAAGGAAAGAAAAAATCACTTTATTTTCCATACATATCTTTAAGTCTTTTCCTTCTAAGTCATCCTTTTCTACTGCAGTGAATTTGTCAATCCCATTGCTGCTACCTGTGAGTTAGCTTTCTTTTGACTTGTCAGTTGGCAGCAGCCTGTCTCTAATTATGTATGCAAATAAATTTGGGTGCACTGCCTCAGATAATACTGCTTATCTGCATAAAGATGTTTGCTTTCTAATTTTTCCCTCATTTTGCTCAACTGGTGAGGAAGGCAGGGAAGGGAGGGAAAAGAGTAGTATATCACTAAGTAGAACAAGAGTTGACAGCAGGTTACATATTAATAGAGAGTAATGATTTTCAACCGCAAGGACTTGTTCCAAAGAGAAACTTCTACAAGGTTTTGTGAATCCTTCTGAAAGCATTGCTGGTTGACTGTTGCTTTTCAGTCTGAACTTGCAGGTTGTATATTGTGCCCCTGCTTTTTGTGCTAGTAATTAGAAGAGTCTCTATTGTGAGTAGTTTAAATATTGTAAATACTATAGATGTAACTTTCCTATCTGTTTTGGAAGGTTTTGTGGTGCTTTTATGTCTGTGCTTCAGGCCATAGTTTGGTTAGCACATTTTTAGTGTCAAAATAAGCACCTCCTCAACTTTTTTTCTGATAGTGTCTCAATTTGTGAAGCCAAAACAGTGATCTGGATCAACAAAGCTGGTCCAGCTGAAAAGTAACTTGTTTTATCATTGTGGAAGAGGAGAGGTGTCATTCGCTCACCATTTTTTTTTTAGTGTTTGTTAAAAAGTTATCTTGCTTACCTCACGGCCATGAAAGTATTTATCATAATAATTAAGGAATAATGGGTGGTGATGGAAGGACCTGCTGAAGTTGGTACAAGCAGCATGACTACCAAATAGGTGTGGGCTCAAACATCACCATTCCCAAAAGATATGGTCTATCTGGGGAGCTGAAAAAGTTGAGACCATGTCCGTATTAATGCATAGAGCAGATCTGTAGAAACATATCAGTAAAGCAAAATACTTTGTGTCAAGAACCTGCATTCTATATGCTTTGGGTTTTGGGGTTTACTGTGGACTACCTCGTGTCTAGTCCTGATGGCTTAATGCTTAATTACTGCTGGAGCACGCTCGGTGTCACTCTGGAGATCTCCCAGGCAGTTTAGTCAGAGCGGAATCCAGCCCCTGCACTCCGAGACACTGGGCCACGATGTGGAGCGAACCATGGAGGATGAAGAAATTCACTTTACAAGTGTGCTCCACGTACAAAGTAAAACCTCAGTGTAGATGCCCTCCGAAAGACTTGTTTGTCCACAGTGAAAAGAGTGTGTGGTCGAACAAGGAATTAGCGATCGCCTTCCGAGTCCTATGGTCATGTTATAACTTCTAGGCAAGCTTCCTACTCAACTCCCTCTATTACCTTAAAGTAGAATAGGAGGATGGCTTAATAATTAGCAGGCTGTAGCTATATACACAACTGAATTGAACTTCTGCCAGTGTAAGAATACAGCAGTTAGTACCTGCGACACCCGTGATATGTTTAATTGGTGTATTGATACTAAGAATTCTGCATGTGATGGCATAAAGAACAGGGACTTTCATTACAGTTTTGGCAAAACTGAGCTGAAAGAAAAAGCAGCACAGATGGCTGAAAATAGTAGTAAAATATTCCATTTCATGTCTGCAGAAATCATTAGACAGCGGTTAAAGAGGTGTTACTAACGCGTCAGATTCACTTGGGGAGTTATGTTTCTGTAATGTCCACTAAAACAATGATACTTCTATTTTTGTTTTTAAGTGGAGCCCTTGCCAAGTGCAGACGTGTTTCTCTGCAGCCATGAAATGGATTTATCGACAGTAAAGAAGATGCAGATTCTCTCAGTGGCTTCTGTTTTACTCCTGCCAGCTCAGCACAGTAAGCAAGCGGTAGCATGGCTGTCGTTTTCTGTCCACCATTGCCAAAATTCAGTCTTAGCAGTCTTATGGAGTTATCACAAAAGTAGCATGTCAATTTCATGCTGACAGTAAACAAAGATGACAATTTTTATATGGTAAATCAGAAGATCAAAATGTGACCTACTTATCATGACACCTTGTAAATACAACATGTAGTAGTAAGTGAACCTTTGAAACTTTCTGCAGAACTTAGGAGGACTCTGGGCTGTACAACACTTTGATCAAGACTGCTTTTAGAGCACAGTACATATGATTAGCCAATGTTTCATCATGGGTGCTGAATGCTGCTTACATTACTGCAGGAAACAAGGCAAAAATCTCTCAACTCTTGGCTGCAGTGTTAAAAAGCTTAGCTTTATCGCAGTGTGTGACAAAGCTGCACAGCACTGATCGGCCCTGTAATCGCATCTTCTCTGGAATGCTAACAAAATCCTTTACAAGCATCACTGGAATAATACGGAGTCATTTATTGATCTTTAGTCTCCATGAAGAACCGCAGTCGTCTTGATTCATCTGCCATTTACAAGCTTCTAGCTTGCTCTTAAAATCCCTTTTTATTGGTACAGTTTGGTAGTTTCTGTTTGGTTTATAGGTGCATTTCCTTGTTCTTCGGTGGCAGAGAGGTAAACAGATGTGAATAGGTAAGCTTATAAATCTGAAAATTTCTGTGTGAATTCAGTCTCTCCAATTAAATTTATTTTCTGAATACATGGAAACTTTTGAGCTTGCTGAGGCAGACAGTTTGTCTTGAGCTGAAGCAGCCTCTGTGTTTCTAGAAAATCTAAGAACAGTTTGAATTATCTTTTTTTTTAAAATTCTATTATCTCTCAAATTTAATCAAAAAATCATATAACCAAATTGAAAAATTATACTATAAACAAAGTTTGATCCCACTTAAAGTGCATGGGAATGTTGCTAGTGGATTCAGCAAGAACAGGATTTAATTTCCACCTTTTCCCCCACGAAGTCTGTAGAACAAGACTATTCCTGAAAAGTACATTCTTTATAATAACAAATATACAGGTGCATGAATTCAGGGTTTAGTAGGGCTAAACCACCACTGTTAACTGTTCTTATTTGTCCTATAAAATGTTGTCTCCCCATGTGCTTTTCCTGCTAAGCTGTACTGCTTGTTATTTTTGCCCATGATGAGCGCACTGGAATCTTGGCCATGCAGCCACAGCTCCATTTATATATTGTATCTGGCAGGTTTCAGCGCCAGTGTCTGTGTGATGAGACCTTGGTAACTAGAAATAAACTGAGCTGATGCTGCGCCTTGTACCTCCTAGGACAGAAATGCTGTGCTTTTCCTCAGTTTGGATGAATGCATTGTGTGTTTCTTGTTTCATAAAGGGCATGCTAGGAGAAAGAAAAATAAGAGCTCCTGGAAAGGTTTGTCTGTTAGTGCCTCTGTACAGGCCTTGTGTAAAATACATGCTGAGTTTCAGTCAAAGACTTACTCGTATTTGGTGTGGGTTTCAGTCTGTTTCTAATGGATGCAAATGTGAGTAGGCAGTTTTCTTGAGTAGTGTCAGCAGTTTGAGAGTAGTGTTTGTGGTAGTAAAGGCAGACTGAAGCGGAAACAGAATTTTTTAATTTTTACATTGCTCCAAAAGATAGTTGCATGTTGATTCTTAGGAGTTTTAAATAAGCAATGTGTTGAAAGATGAGCATCTGAATTTCAAATTTATTGTACCTGAAAAGCTGTGTCATCTCTTTCGCTTACTGTCATTTATCTCAGCAAGTGGCAAACTTCTAAAATTTTTAGCTGTTTCAGAAAGCATCGTCACCAGTTTGGCCTGGATGCCTTACACACACACTTTGGAAAGTGTCAGTATCACTGTTGAGGAACGCACTTCCTTATAACGAGACTGTTTTACAGTTACTCATTTTTCAGAAATGTGTATGTTCATCCTCTGGTATGAAGTAATTTTTTACTACAGTTATGTTGCCATTGCAAAAAAGATATATATTTATTCAAATCATCCTGGGGGATTAGATTCCTGTTTGCTAACTAGTACAAGCTTCAAACAAGCCTTAGCTTTTTTTCCCCATAGTTAAAACAACTGTGTTGCATTTGCAAATCAGTGGCTTTAAATCTTTTTGAAGAGCAGATCCATGGGAGATGTTTCTATGTTTTGTTTAAGTTGCTGCCTTTTGTGCGATACTGAAGCTGATGCTTTACAGGTATGCACTGACAATCAGTAACTGCAACGTTGCTGTTTTGGGGGTGTGAAATTCTAGCAGATTCTGTGCGTCATTGTCCAGCAACTCTTTTTACGTTAATTTGGTTCTGGATAAGGGATTTACATTGTAAGTGAAGAGCTTAAAATGGTACTTGTAGTTTTTATATTGATGCACTTGTCAATTTAACAAGTACCTTCTTCTCCACTACCCTCTCCTCAATATCTGCTTTTCAGCATTCACAAGTGAAAGTTTTATACATTGGCCCATTTGTAAATAAATAGTTTACAAATTCATTTCACTAGCAGTGTCCACATTTTCTGGGTAGTCAAAACAAGAGAAAAACATGTTGTGCAGCCAATTCCCACTGTAAACACTCTAGACTTTTGGAGGAGCAGGGGTGGAGAACCTGTCTTTTTAAACTTCATAGCACTTGCAAGCGGTTCAGGCATGACTCATGTCATGCAACCAGCAGCACATTTTTTCAAAACTGGGGATGCTGGGTGGACCAGTAAACCCCTAGGACTTGTGAAGCTTGTTCAGGGATGCAGCCAAACTCCCAGCTCTGTCTCTGTCTTTCTCTGTTCAGCCCGGTATGCAGTGTGCGTGTCTACCAGCTCTTTAGCTGTGGAGCCTTGGAGGACCGAGCATGTTGGCTACCATGCCTGTACCAAATGCCCAGCTTTTTGAAGCTGTTTGGATTCTAACAAACTTGAGTGTCTTCATCATAGCCGGAGAGATATGTAAACAAAAATATGAGCCATCAGTGATAGCTGATAACATCCTACTTTCAGGTAATCAGTAATTCTTTGTACATTTAGGTGGTTTTAGTTTTTTCTATACATACTCTTCTAACTTTGCATAGTTCGCAAGTTGATATTCGCGTAATTAAGGGGGAAATTTCCAGTGGATACTTGCAAAATATTTCATGTGACATAGAAATGGTAAACAAAAAACAACCCCCTTATTTCCCCCTTCAGCCCAGAAAACTGCTTCTTAAAGATGAAGCAATTGGTACCATCAGGTTGCCCAGAGACAATATCACAGTTTCCACAGTATTTTTTTCTTCTTTGTCTTTAGGACCTTCTGCATGTCACTTCATAATCTATCACAAGTTTTTTAAGTCCAGGTGTTATGTCAATACATTTTTCTCTTCCCATTGTCCTATTTTCTTCTTTCTAAATAACTAGTGCTAGCTTATGGCTGTGAGTATAGTCTAATGTGAAGGTCTGTTCCACATATTCTATGTCTGATCCAACCTGTATCACCTAGTCCTCATTTTCCAATACTCATCTGATCAATTCCCAGCTGTTATTCAGTTTCTAATTTCTGCCATGAAACCCAAAAATGGACAAGCTATTTCTGTGCTTTATTTACAGAAGTTTACAGAAATGGGCCAGTAGGAAAGTACAATAGTGAATTCCCTCTTCCTCTTCCTTTTCCTTTTCCTCTTCCTCCAGGACAGCTTCAGTCCAAAGGGTAGTAAAAACCACTATGAAGAGCAATGTTATTTTTGGGCTTGTACAGGATTTACAATCTGATCGTTGGATGCCATTATAAAAGAAGGTGAAAAACAAAGCAGGGAATGGGCATCGGTGGAGACTGGTTGCTTGATTAGGGGTTTTGGGGCTTTATGAAAGCGTTTGTCAAACTGTAAGATGACCCCAAACTCCAGTGGATCATTTTTAAAAATGTAAGGCACTTGGTCTTTCTGTCTTTAACATTTCTTGTTTTGAAATATTAAGATGACAGTGATTGTGATCTTGTCCTTTCTTTCTTCCCTACTTGTAATTCTTGGTCAGAAATGTCAATTGTTCAAAAAACTGGTCTGTCTATGTGCAATTCTTGTGTGATCCTTTCAAGGACAAGAATGAAATTCACAGCACTTTGCCAAGATGGGTTTCTACTGAGAATGTGGATCAAAGCCCAGCAAATAACAATCTACATAAACAAGCTTTCTGTCTTTGTAAGAACCAGGCTTTAACCATGAAGACAGTAATAGCCATTTTGCTATTAATTTTGTGTACGATACAAAGGGTTAGCACCAAAAAATCCTAGAAATCAGCCTCCAAAAGGTAGGCACAGTCTATGCTGTCTTCCATTGTTAATGCTAATAAATGTTGCTTCTGGGTTCATGTATGGTAGAAATCCTCCTATTTCATCTCTGTATCTCTCAAGAATGGGTGAAATTCCCTGTCAGTGAACTAAAGCAACAGCAGTCATTATGAATTCAGTTTATTTCAGAAACTTATTTCTTGCTTAAATAAATACCGTTGAACATTACATTCATCCATGTTGTGAAACTGGATGATGATAATTCTTTGTTCAGTCATATAAAAGCTCCCTGTTCCTTCTACTTAACAGTACAGGGTCAGCCACAGAGTCGGAGAAGAACAGGATGTGATCTTGATGGATCTTAAAGAATTATAAGTGTTATGCATCAACAAGTTTTTTTCTAAATTGACTAGGTATTCCAAAGTAGTAGGACCCACAATGTAATGATATTATTATATAAGCTGTTCTATATAAGATCCTCTTCCACACTAACATTTCTGTTATTTAGAGGCTACAGTGGTAGGTAAACATATATCCTAATTTTTGGTGGTGCAGATGGAAAGGTGTCGTCATTTAGGCCTGCACAATGTTAGGTGTATCACACAGAAAAGTAGAGACAGAATCACAACTTATATCCTAATACGACCTTTATTTTCTCATAAGAAAATACCTTATAATGCTTCTAAATTCTGCTGCTAATTCTACTGTAGAGTAGTGGAATACTGTACAGTGTGCATCCAAACAAGCTCAAAATGAAGTGTGCTAATTTTAGTCAGTGATGGCTCAGAAGGTCAAATCTTAGCAATAATGTATAAAAGAGCACTCACTTACCACCACCTCTTCTTCTCCCATATGAAAACTGGTTTTAGATGAGGTTCTGTTGTGCTATTTAATACACCAAGTGGAGTTCATAGTTTGAATATGTGCAGAATTTGAACTTGTTTTCATGGATTGCAAATGTTTTTAATAAATACTCCAGGCTTGATATTGCTGGAGAGTGTTTTTACCATACACTTTATGACGGGGAGTTGCCTAGCAAGTTCAATGAAATGAAAATATTTGCTCTGGCACGCAAGCAAGTTCTAAAAGAGCTTAGGCAATATTTCTGCTGCAGAAAATGTCGATTTAGACTTGCCCAGGTTCTGCTCTAACTTGTGAATTTGATTTTTCTGAAGGTAAAATAAAGAAAAGTTGTTTGGTTATTCCTTGCTTCTCCTTCCGTGCTGAATTAGAATTCTTTTATCAGATATGCTGCATGGTTCTGTATTTTATTACTTTGTTGTGGGCTGCAAGTTTTTTTTTATTTCAAGGCCACTTTATGCTTACTCAGAAAATACAGCAGGAAAATAACCTAGGGAATTTGAGCTGTGTGTTAAAAATCACCTATTAAATATAACCTGGTTTAAGTTTCTTAGGAAATTAACATATATAAGAAGTGGATTGGTGATTCTACTTTGCATCTTAGTTTATGCGGGCAGAGAAGAACCTGTACAGATATTTGTACTTTCTGCAGCCACGGTTTCATGGCTATATTGAGGAAGGTCAGTAAGGTGAGGGGACCTAATGGGGTCAGAATCCCTGCACTTCCTTTACAAAGGTTAAGAATAGTAGTGTATTCATTGATTGACATTATTCTTAATATATTTGGCATGAAATACTAGCATTTTACAGGGTGAATTTTGTTTAGTTTTAAATAATAAAATGCTGCTAGATTTCAGGGCGCCAACATTTGTCATGCATTTGACACACAATATAGAAGTTAGAAGTTATATATTCAGTTATGCTTTGCTAAAAAGAGAGAGATTGAATATCATTCATTGCACGGAGGAGGAGTGAGTGGATGTGTTCCCAGTCATGAACCACTTGTGAAAACTAAGGTACTTTGTCTGGAAGCGGGGACCTGGACAAAGGCTGGAAACCTGTCTGCCGTCTTGGAAGGAAAGGAAAAGGTGACATGAAGGCAGAACAGCGAAATATCTTTGATGGAACCTGTGTCAGTGTAGATAGGTTAACTGTGGTTCCTCTTTTATTTCCACACCTGTTGTCAGTTTTGAATTTTCTGAATGAATAACTGTATGTCCACTTTATTGTAATTTGGATTGATGCTGGATAACAGCAAAGCATAAAGTGAATCTGTACACCAGGATTGTAGAACACTTCACACATCCTTGTTCTCCAGCATATTTTTCATGATACCTGAAGATCAGGGGAGTGATTTGAGCAGCTTGAGCCATGCAGTGAGTTAGCACTGACACAGCAGAGCTTTTTTTCTACTGCCTGTTGGTTACAGTCCTGGCATGGATCGATGTGTTAAGGTACACACTCGAACACCAAAGACTGTGGGGAAAGTAACACTGTAAAAGTATATTCACTTTTTTCTGTCTCTCTCAACCTCAAATCTCAGAGAGATTGCTGGAAGGTTGTATCAATCCATCATAACTGAGAGAAACAAATTTTGGTTTTTATGACAAATAATGACAGTAGTTGCACTTGCATCTAAGTTGTGTTTTTGAACCATCAGTCTCGTGCCTAAGACCTTGAGTTTGCAAGAAAATCTTAGTAGATACCTACTTGCTTGCCAGAGGTAATACCATATGGAATAATGCATGCTTGGAGGGGCCGTAGATTGCTAATTGCGCATGCAGTCGTTTCCCCATTTCCTGTCCACAATATATCATCCTTTAATAGTTGCAGTTTGGAGAAGTCGGTTGGGTACGTAGTCTTCTCATATGTGCACAGCCTCTGGTGTTACTCATCTGCAACCAACAATCGTCTTCTGCAGGAAATGGAAGTTTTCAAAATTTAGAAAGTCTTAGATGCCAGTGTAGGTGTGTAACTCAGCAGCCTTGCTTGAAGTCTTCAGACAAATCTGGAGATGTTAGTTTTGTTTTGCATGTTTTAACTTCTTTTGTGGTCCACGTCTAAGCTGTTTCCTTCCTGCACATATCACCAGTCATTTTTACTTGGTGCTTGCTTTTGCAAGGCTTTTAAATTCATGTTATTGCAGTCATGGTTGTACTATGAGAGAACACTTCTAAGTTGCTCTGCAGTGTAAGAAAATACTGTCTAGGAAGCTTCTTGCTGGCATTCTTAAAAGGTCTCCGAAGTATACTCATCTTCTTAACAGTGTTCAGTAACAGGACAATGATAATGGAGTAGTGACCTGACTGGATCACTGTTTTCGATTGTTCAGTTGTAAGCCTTTGCCTTGTTCTTTTGCTTTCCTTGGATCAGGAACTTATGTCAACATAAGAATCTGTAAGGATGAAAGTTATAATTGGTAATGAATATTTTAGAGAAAATAGTAACATTTCACCTTCATTTGTGTGCTGCTTGGGTCCTCTGATTCACTTCTCAAATTTTGTCAGTTTGCCCTGTGTATCCTGACTCAGAGACAGCAGCATGGATCTGATCAGCAGGAACTAAAAGTAGCTTGTGAATGCTGACGACATTCTTCTAAATGTCCTGAGCTGACCTGACAGCTGAAAAGTCATTTTTTGTTTACATGCAAATACTCAAGTTTTCTACCAGAAAGTTTAACAAGGTAGGGGCTAAAAAAAAGGTTGGTGTCACTGCATTACATCACAGCAAACTTGTGAAATCTAACTGATCCATTTGGCAATATGTTTTGAACTACCTGTGATGAAATGTGCTGTCACAGAACTGAACATATTTTTTCCAAATTACTGATTTAAGAAAAAAGTTTGCGGTGCTGAAAACACCACGTAATGTTTAGTACAAAACACTAAAAAAAGTGAGAATTGGAAGCTGTCATAACAGGTAGAAATCAGTACCCAGTCCATTTCAGTTGTTACAATTGCACTGATTATGACCTAAAAACTGCTTTCTCTATAGGAATCTATTTACCTAATTATTTTAAAGTAGGTAATATTTTATTTCTGTTTGCATTATTTGCTGCCTTATTAATTAAGTCTATGCATCTACCTGTCCTGTGTATAATTTCTCAGTAACTTCTACTAATTAAGGACCGTAAGTCAAGGTTTTTCTGGTAGATAGCTGAAGATCAGTACAAGCAGCATGCTGCATCCATTCAAATAAAGCGTTTAGGAATTTCATTAACAGCCTTAAGGACTCTATTCCTAGATCCTAGGTGAACTTTGAAGGTACCATTTACATACAGAAGCAAGTTCTGATAGATCTGGTTTTAATCATTAATCTTCTCAATAAAGTCAATGAAAGAAAAAAAAAACAACAACCATACCTAAAGCTTAAATAATCACAGAATGGTCAGGGTTGGAAGGGACCTCTGGAGATCATCTAGTCCAACCCCCCTGCCACAGCAGGGTCACCTGAAGAAAAACTTTGAAACAGCTTGTTGAAAGCTTGAGCTGCTACAACGTTGCTCGCTTGCAACCCTGCACTAGCCACCATCTGTAGGAAGCCCACGGGGTGACTCTAGTTGTGTACCTAGTCTAGCCTAGAGCCATCACCCAGAAACTCCCAAAATCAGCTGCCCTCTGGCTGCCGTTCTCACAGTTGCCTGAGGTTGACGACAGGGAGAGACTCGGCGTGTATCAGCTCTTGACTGATGCTGACAGTCCATACAACTCTTCATTAAATGTCTTTTAGGGCAGGTCTGCTCAGGATTGTGCTTATACTGGCAGTCCCCCCAGTTTACCTTTTGCACTGGGACTAAGAACAGCTGTTCTGACACACGTGGAACTGAAGGAGCATGGGCAGCTGTAAGAAAACTTCCCTTAGTCCATCTCTTGTATGGATAGAATCATAGGAGGGTTTTAATACCTTCTGTAGCCTGCCCCACTAGTTGGTTTTGATTGTGTTTGTGATGTGTTTTTCTGGAGAAGCAAAGGAGTAAGGCGCGGAGTGTTGGTTCTTGCAAGTGGGAAGGCAATGTGCCAGTGTACACTCTGCCTGAGGTACCATTTGAGCGTCCCAGCTGTGTTGCACTGTGTACATGACAAGTGTTACGGACGTGACAACGCACCCGCAGCACCATCTGATAACCCTTAGCGTGGGGGAGCGACACGCATGGGGCTGCTTTGCACGGGCTCCCTCCCAGCAGCGATGCCCCAGGGCTGCTGCTCTCCAGCAGCGAGGAGGGAGCACGCTCCGGCACCCAGCACTCAGAACCAGCTGCTAACACCAGCGGTGCCAAAAATCTCTTTAAAAAGAAAAGGCGGGGGAAAAAAAGAGTTCCCAAGTTGATATTTAGACAAACATAATTTGTTAAATGGGCTGAACCTTCGTAGGTCTCACTGCCTTCCACACCTCGGGACACTTGAGAATTAAGGTATTCACTTAGATGCTGAAATAGGAACGAAAGCCTCTTTTACACACACGTTTCTGGTAGTGCTGATGCCACCACTTGCTGTTGTCCTGTTGATCTTTTTTTGTTGTTGCTGTTATACAGGTTGTTGGTTTTTAATCTCTTCAACAGCTGACATACTGTTTTACCATTTAATCATTCTGCCACTGTCCTTGCAGACCTCAGTGTTTCCATAAGGCAGCAACTGTCAAATATTAGCAAGGATTTAGTTATTTACTTTAGTTCTTTACATAAGGACTTACTTACAGCTAAGACATGCTTTTTATCTCTCCTGAAAGAAACATTTACTTTCAAGGAAGAACGGATTAAAATGTGTTCTTTCTACTTAAAAACCGTTTGCTCCTTCCTTTTCTATGAGTGCTAACCTAGCAATGTAGGTTGGTCCTTTAAAGAAATGAGGAAAAAGGGGTGTTGGGGAGGGCGGGGTCTATTTTTTTTATTAAAACATATGAAGTGACAAGAGGCTTCCACTAAATGATTGTTCTGGGCACTTAATGAGGGTGTTTAATCTTTTATTATAGAAGGTGGCTAACATTTTATTTCAAATATATTTGTTCAAATACAGAATTTAAAAGAAGTGAAGGTTCTGTAGCTTAAATAGGTACAGCTTTATCTTGGGAATTACTGGCAATACTGTGGCTGCTTTAAAACAGAAGGTAACATTGACATATTATGCTTGTCCCTTTGGACTTTAAAGTCTATCTGTTAGAGTTGGCGTTATGAAGAGTGGAGTTCTTTTTGCTATTTTAAACATATGTCCATTGACTGTAACCATGCTATGGTTTCTAAGACTGAAAAGATGCTGAGAATTTCCTGTTCACATAAAAGCGAAGGAGAAAGTTTCCTTTTATTAGATAGAAATCTGGAAAAACTTGTTGACAGGATCTTTATATTTTTTTGTATGCTGAATGAAAAAGCACTAACTTTCTGTCATTCTTTTTAAAAAATGAATTTGGACCAGGTGGCTTTTGTCCTTGATAGGAAAAGCTTGTCAGCTAGACCTTTGGCACCATTTGCTTTGTGGTATGACTATTATACTTCAGGGAGAATATTTTGAACCAGACAGTACGTTTTGGCAACAGTACAATCACATCCTCTTAAGGAGCACTGGGTGACTTGCTTAGCAAGGCAGCACTCCATAAGTGATTGCCTCAGCAGGATTCAAACTAAAATTATTTAAAATGTTATCTACTGCAACTCAATTTAGATGCAGGAGGACATTTTCCCTTTGTTACAATTTTATTACTATATCAGTTTAATTTTTTATTATTCATGACTAAGTTTATCGGCTCATATTTCTTAAGCTTGTAGGACTGAACATTGTAAAATCAATATTTCTGCTAATTAAGGTGGTTTTTGGGAGCGGATAATCAAACAGTATAGTGAATCATTAAAAACTTACATGCTAATATTGACTAGCATTATTGGCACAAAGAGACAAAATCTCTATGCCAGGGACTTCTTTCCTTTTTATATTTTTACAGCAGAAGCAAAACACATTCAGTAAAAATTGATGTTCTCAGCATTTAACAGTGATAGTCCTTTATGGATATAAAAGCAAATGCAGTGTGTTAAAATTCTGGGCACTCAGATGTAGCATTTTCTTTTCCATCATTTAACTTAGCAGTAGATGGTGTCTGAATTCAAGGGGTCTTACTGTGTTTTGGAATAGGTGGAAAGCTTCTGCCTCTTATGAAAATAATGGATCATTTCTAATTTATTGCCAATTTTTGACAGTATCTTTTTAGCCTCCAAAAGATGGTTTCTTGTTGTCTGACATTCACTAATGTATGGGTTTGGTTTTGGTTTATTTGTTTACATTAGTTGTGGCCTACTGGCACTTGCTTCTGGCCTTCTCAATTGGTGTTACTGAATAGACCTGTAGGTGATGATTTGCAATCACATTAGGAAATAGCTTCCCTTCCCCCAGTTCCCTTGCCATGAAACTATGACTGCAGGTGGGACACTGGATGCTGTTGAACACCATCATTTTATTCTAGGCATTTGACTGACTTTTGCCTTAGAAACCCGTACTCAAGAACCTGGGGCCCACTGTCAGATCCAGAGTGACCTGACTTTGCTTTCCTCCTGGACTGGATTCTTGCATGAATGAACTGCTCAAGATCCTTTATGGAAGGGTGATACCTCTTTGGCAGGGTTATTTCAGGGCTGTATCATGTGCAGGAGCTGCACCAATTTTTTTTTAAGGAAAATATAGTAAGATGAAGACTGAAAATACATTCATTCACTTTTCAGGTATAAAAACATAGAGTAGAAAACTCATTAATCTAACATGAGCCAAGCCAAACATTGCATCTGCTCAGACTATTTTGCTCTGTGCTTTTTTAACTAGACCACAACTTAAGGAGTTGTTTTGCAGTTCTTCATAGCCTTCATAATGAAAGGAAACTTGTCATCACTGTAGAACCAAGGCATCAGAGTTTAGCTGGGTGGTGGGAAGGGGGGACCTAAGGAGAAATTATGTTAAATATTATCTGAGCCACAAAAAATGATAAATGTGTTATCGTTGCATTTCCTGAGAAAGTTTCTCCCTAAAATGGTTCATACATTATTATTGCTTAATCAGAAGTTCAAAGGAAAAGCATTTTTTGATGAAAGCATGGTATTTATCAGTCTTGTTTCTAAGATTAACTTCCTCAGTTTGCATGGGAAGTTTTGTAACACTTGCATATTGACTAAGGCAGGCTGTAGTAATTAGGGCAAGTTTTAGTCTGTCTGTTAAAATATCCTTCAACAATTCAGCATTTCTCTCTGTAACTGAAAAAAATTGAATTTATGTCCCTTAACATCAGCTGGGACTAACACCGTGAGATACAAATTCTTGTGGCGGGTGCTTCCAATTTATACATACATGTTAGAGGGTTTGTATCTAAACTAGAGAGAGGTGGGCAGGGATTTGCCACCTGGTGGGACAAGCCACAGTGTGACTTTGCAGGAAAGGAGTGGCCTCAGTTTGTGACCATCGCATTGCATGGCTTTTGCGCTGCGTTCAGCAGAAGGTAGTTTTAGCTGGCACTGGAAGTGGGGACCGGTAATGAGGGGCAGGTGATGAGGTACCCCTAGCCACTGCATGGGGAGGAACACCTGGGAGTTGGTGGTGATTCTGAATACACCTTCCCTTATTTTGTGGTAGCTTGCTGGTCTGTCCTGTCAGAACTTTTTTTAAAAAATACAGTTTGTGGACATGTGATTTTAGGAAATCTGCTTTTCTTAATCTGGCTCGATTATGATGGTTCTCTCATCACTTAAAAGTCTTGTGTAAGTTTACCCTGTAGTTGAAATATTTACAACTTCCCTCTCCCAAATTGATTGTCTGGTGGCTTAACAGAGAGACTTGCACTTAAGGTGTAGCCTTTCCTCAGAGAAGTCGTTAATTTGGTTTTCTCCTGTAGGTGGTTGCCATGTATCCATAGGAACTTGTGAGAACTTAGTGTCTTTACTCCGCTGTGAAAGTGAGTTGGCAGCTTCAGAAGTTACTACCAACACAAATGCAGACCTTGTAACCATAAAAGCCTACCAGGCTTGGGAAAATGGTTTAAATGTCACTTCAAAGGATTTTTGCTATAACTAATTACGCAGTTAAAGACTGAGTTTATGGAGAGAAGAATATACATGCTCAAAAATCAAGATTAGAAAATTTTAACTTATTAGTTAAATTTGATTTGCATGCTTGCAGTTTAAAGAAATTCCAAATTGGCTAACTCTTCGTGTTTTTTCCTTGCTGGTATATTATAATGTAACTATTGAGTGAAGTTTGCAACCAAGTGAGAAATATTAGCCTATAAAAGCTGATTTGTACAAAAGATCCTGTGCACCAGTTTGTAAGATTTTTTTTTTAATTTTTTTTTTTTTTTTTAAGAAACATAATTCTTGCTGAGTTGAGAGCTTTTTCTTTTACTTGTGAGCAGTAGATATTATTGTACCTCACACAGATTTGCTGTAGGCACTGTCAGAGTGCCTGGAAAAATCTGTCAAACTGCTTTCAGAAATGGCAAGATGTTGTCAATTAACCCTGGAATTGTACAGCAGATTAGCAAATGTAGTATCTTGAGGATAATACATTTTCTGTTTGTCCGCTTTTTTAGTGAAAGTGCAGAGCAAGCCCCAGTGATTAAGCCCAATGTTTAGGACCGAGCTGTATTGTCACATAATTAACTCTTTAATTTACCCAGGGGATTTTATCAGCCTGTTTTAAATCTGCACAAGTGACTGGTGTAAAGAACATCAGGTCAGATGGGCAGAAAAGTCTGGAGAAGTTGGCCATCTGTTTCTCCTTCTGGACAGATGTTGTCAGTGGGGAGCCTCCAACCTGAGGGAACCATAAGACTGAGCTCCCTGCCTGGTCCAGATGCTCCGTGGTTGTAGGTGGGTATGGTTTTAGGAAGTTGCTCTTTCACAAATAGTTACCAGTCCTATAAGCAGTGGAACAACTTCAGAGACTATGTTAGTGTGAAGTCTACCACAAATCTTCCCTTTGTCTGTGCAAGTAAGGGCAGGCATTTTTATTCTAATTTTGGTCTGGAAGAGCAATGAAACCCTGTGGTACAACCACAGTTGTCACCATTTTTTTTAGGAACTGAGAAAATCCCCTTTGACTGGTGCTGGGTTAAACAATGGCCTCCGCTCTGGTGAATCAGCACCAAGCCCGTTTAAAAAAATTTCAAAAGTCGTTTATACCAATTGTTTACAATGTGGATTTTGAAACAATAGTCATCTTCAAAAAATCTCTTGTCTTTGGGGTGGTTAGCTATCATTGCCATTCTCTAAAACAAACAAATACTAGTTACAGCATCATTTGTTTAGCAGCGGCTGGCCACTACACCAGGCGCCACTGAATGGGTTGAGAAAATACTGCCTGGTGAGATCAGCGTAGGAATACTTTTGCATATGCTCCAACTCTGATTCTGTTGGAGCGCTGGCTGCACGAGAAGAATTGACATTTACGAGTATGCCAAAGGACAAAAAGTTCAAGGACTCAGATGTGTTTGGGAGGAAATCAGATTCCCTGGATTTGGTTGCAAGGGCAAAATGGCCAAATCTTGCCACAAAAAAGTGTCTGTCTTGTATGGGTCAGGCTGCCTTCCTCATCAAGCACTCTCATGATAGCAGAGGGTAACCGATGAACACAACAAAATAACCAAGTTTCTTTTTTCACTGCCACGTAAGTGGTATACCCTGCAAATCACCGTTCAATGCAGGCCAGACAAGCCTGTAGCAACTTTAAGTTGCATGTTAACTTCCTGGAAGGCAAAGCCATCAGGTGACCCACTATCATCTTCCTGATGGTTCTGAGGCAGCTCCCAGCACCGAGCCTCACAGGTTACAAGACCAAATGCACATCGTAAGTAAGATGGTGAAAGATGCTTTCCTTTGCCTGTGAGCCGCCACACTCTGGAGTTCACCACGCAAGGTCACACTGTATTTATTCCAAGGGTCCACTTCGATACAATAGACTTTCTGAACCAGAGTGTGGTAACTAGACACAGCTGGGCACTCTGAAAGCCTCTGCCTTAATAATAGTAAGAGCAGTCAGTCGGGTTGCCTTTTCCTACTTCAGCCAGTTGCTACTGTCAGATGGGTTGCAGGTGTCAAGGTGGTCTCCCAGCCTGTTCAGAAATGATGTCAGTCATTAGTCCTGCTTTCTCTGCTCCTGGCCGCGTGGATGTTAACTGGTTGAGTGCTTCTGGTGTAGGCTGTTATCTTCCTTCCTGGTATCTGGATATTTGTACACAAAGGAAGGAATCTTTCCATGAAGAACGTACCACTTGACAGCTCTCCCAAGAGAAAAATATTTCTGAGGAAAATAAAAATAGAGTGACTCTTTTTTACTGGTTTTACTGTTTTACAGGGTCTAAGCAAAATGACCAGTCATCATGCTTGAGAGTTCAAAAAAAGTACAGAGGGCACATTTATATGGTAGAACTCATTGCCACAGCATGCTGGGAAAGGCCAGCAGGTAGATGAGTTCAAACAGGGATCAGACAAATTAATCAAGTCTGTTAAAATGGTGGTATGGTTGTAGCTACATGGCCCTGAAGTTGCCAAAAAGTTGTGTTTACTGGAAGCAGAGGGGGCATGCCAGTAGAAGGATGTATGCATGTGTGTCATATTCATACTCCCTTTCCCTGAGGAACTGCTGGTGGCCAGTGGGGACAATATACTGGAAAAGATGGGTCCTTGAATTGAGCATAGTACCACAGTGCTTATGCTGTCTTCTCTCTTTTGCCATTCTTTTCTCTTTGAAATGTTTTGGGGTTTGTGACACTTGTCATCTACCTCTACAGATGAAATCACTTAGAAGGAAGTGATGATAAGAGGAAGGAACCGTTTCCCCTATTCTCCTGGGTGCTCCAGTCCAACCTGACCACCTCTGTTCCAGAAAGAAGGCATTCATTTTTAATATTTAAACATTCACAGTAATGGTCGTAACTTCATAAGGGGATGGAAGAAACATTTTTCTTGTATTGTATGTCTTTAAAAGCTACTTAAAATTAAAAGAAGGGAATTTCCACATGTAAAAACCAGCTTTTTTCAAGTAAGCGTGAAGTTTTTTCATGTATTAAAGTTGAAAAAAAAGAAAAAAATTGAGCTATTATCTTAATTTGTGGACAAAGTTTTGGTTGCTTGTTTGTTTCTTAATACAAGTATTAACCTATCAGGCAATGGAGACCTGAAGTTAAAATTCTCCATCATGAAAACTAGACTGCTTTAATTTGCTTCTGTAGAAGTGACACGTAAAAAATATGTATATATACAACTGGACACTTAGAGTGCACTGTTAATTTAATTAAGAGCCCTTAAGGTAGGCAGATTCAGTTACACTATCTGGAAAGTTTTTTTTATTATGATACAAGGATTTTTGGAAATTCCTGACAAAATGAATACCACAGTGAAACTAGAGCTTTTCTTAAATACTAGTATCTTGAGGAGAATTGGCATATAAGCTTCATAGAATACCTGAGACTGGAAGGGGCCTCTGGAGGTCTCTGGTCCAACTGCCTGCTCAGAGCTGGTCAAGGTGAAGCAGGTTTATCTATGAAGTAGCGTGCAGATAAACTACTGATAATTGCAACTCTAACTTCAGTTTAAATAAGTTTGCCTGTGTATGGAACGTAATTCTTAAATTCCTGAGTTTTTCTGTGCATTGAGTTTTTCTGTACATTGAGTTCTGCAAAATGTTTTCAGGTTTTTGTGGTTTTAGCAATACAGGGAGCTGCTGCGTTGTGCAAGAAACTGGTGGGTTGCTACAGTATTCTCAGCCCTAGCTGTGAAGGCGTATCAGCAGTTTAATTGAGAGAAAATGGGAGTATTCATAAAATACTCCAGAGATTGATTTTTAAGGGATAATATCTATTATGCAGTAGTTTCTGTATGGCAGGAAATAGTATCACCTGCATTGGTTGTAAGATCTTACATATGATTACTTTTTAGGAAATATTTTTCAACTAATCACATCCTTTCTGGTATCTCCTTGGTGGCCATGGCTCATGAGACATTAGTCATGAAATAAGAATCATCTTTTCAAGTCTGGGACTGTAAATCTAGCAGGATTGTAAATCTAGCATACAGAGCTAATTGGATTTGGGAACCAGATCAAAGAAGATTTGTTCCAGGGCTAGTATGACAGTGCAGCTACATTGTGTGGTTTTGTTTATTCAGTTGTGCATGTGTACCATTGAGCAGGAGCAAAATATTGCATTGGTTAAGCAGTAAGTGGTTAAACACAGTAGTTAGGCTTGCATGTTTTTTAAGTGGAATTTTCTGGAATGTCTTTTGAAGTGCCACAATGCCATCTACTGGCTCACTTTTTTGTGGTTTTTTTTTTCCCCAAAGGGGTGTTTCTTTTGTACACAGGCTTATATGTAAGGTTTACACAGTAGTTTTAAATAGCAAAATAAGCTGGTGTAGAATGAGCAAGATTTTTTTTGATGCATATGTATGCTAAAGGACATAATACATTAAAGAATCACTTATAATCTCTTGCTAGTTAACCTTGCTTTCCTTTTGTAAAAATTACTCTGAGATGATTGGTGCTGAAAGATAATGGAGGAATCTCTGCTTTCCATTTATGTCCTCATAGTAGGTTTTGTGCAAGTAGGTTCACTGTTTTCTGTTTATAGTCAGTCAGTTTCCCTTCTTGTTTCTATGTTTTTATACAGATAAAAGGAAGAAACAGGAAGAAATATGTAAGCTGTCAAGCCACAAAAAATGGAAAGTATTGTATTAAAAATTATTTCTGACAGGATTCTTCACTGACAAATTCCTAGTTTCAATATATTCCCCTTAATTGACTCCTTTTTTTTCCTCACTGATGTGTGTATAAACAGTCTTTAAACATCAACAACCTTCCAAAGACCAAAATTCCATAGGCTTTCTCACAAGTGTTGTGGAGAGGCATGTGTTAGAAAATATTATTCCCAGTGTCGGGCGGTTTGCACCATAAATGAGCAGTGGGCAGTTATAAGAAGTTTTGATTGGTTCTTGGTTGTAATCAGTCTGCCTAATATTATCTATAGGAGTAACCCACTGTCTTCCACTTGCTGCCAAAAGAAATGAGTGGGCAAATACAAAAAAAAAAAAGTTCCCGAAAAAACAGGAACTGTAAATACAGGTAAACACTGTTATTTGCGGTTTCACTGCCTGATTTTTCTTGACCGTATCTGGAGAGTTTCCTCATTAATTGGTTATTTTGTTTGTCTTCATAAAATACTTCTTCAGTTTTAATTTGTTTTTCCCCTGCATGTTCAGTTTTTCCTAACACATTTTTCAGAATCCTGCCTTTCTTCAGTCAAGTTAGGAGAAAGAGAAACGTTGGTAATGGCTTGTAACACTTTGGATTGTTTTTCAAATAGATTTGTAACTCGCTCAAGTACAGCTCCAGAGTCATTATTCATAACAAAACAGCTAGAAAAAACTTCCAGCTGTTTCCTAAATGGCCTATAATGAAGGTAAATACAAACATCTGTGTCCTTCCTGGCCTTTCACCCTCTATCTCACTGACATTCAGAAGGTCAAGTGGATCTTGCAAGCCCAGTTTTTATCTGGTAGGAGCTGTGTCTTGCTGACAGCTGCGGAGCGTTTGCACATCCATGTGTGTGCTGGTGGAAGAGCCCGAGTGCTTTTGGCGAGCTCATATGGAAAGGAGGGTGTCTGTGTGTTAAAGTTAGCGCTTGTTTGTGGCAGCAGGTTATTGCACTGCAGTTGGCGTGCTGTACGCTGGGAGCAGCGAAGCTGAAATGATTGTACTTGGCACCCGTGTTGTTTTTTGTCATATAAACGATCCGTGTCAGAGAGGTTGCACTGGGGAGCGGGTCTCGTTAGCAGCTGGGGCTTCCCAGTCCTTGCTAAACAAGCCACCCACAAGCGGTATGGTAGCTCTGCTGAGGGGAAAGCCCTCTGTGGTGCTCCCCATGGCTGTGCTGTTTGGTTTTGGCCGGGGTGTTTTGTTTGAGGAATGCTCTTACTCTATCCTGCGCAGAGGACCAGAGGTTGCTCCCTGCCTATATTTGGAATAAGTGCTAACCTCTCACTCCTAATTGTTATCTGTTCTGGGAAATACCAGGGCAAGCCTCCATTTAGTGTGACATTAAATAAGGGAGAATTGGCAAAACCAGAAGAGTAAACAGGATTATTTTATACCACATCTTCTGTTACAGTCTCTCTTTTTTTTTTCTTCTGCAAACTGTCCTGTGCTATTGCAAAGAAGGAAGAACTAATTAAGCCAGTTGCTGAAAGTGTTTTGCCGCCCACACTACTGAAAAGAACTCTTTGTACAGAATTAGCTCTTACCAGCTGTGCTAAACCCAGTAATTTATCTTTGCCAAAAAAAAAAGAAAAAAGTGCTGCTGTAGTTTATTCCAATTAAACAAGTTAATGTAAGCTATACCCTATATCCACACAAACACAGATACCTCCTGCTCAAAAGCTGGAGGGTTTGCAAATAATTATTTTCTCCTCCGTTAATTTTTCTTAGTGTTTGTAAAAAGGGCTGAGCTGAGGAGCACTGGGAAATTAACTCATTTGTGTATGGAACTGGCTGAGCGGAAGCTCGCCAGCTGGAGAACAGTTTGATGGCAGGACAGTGGCCTGAACTTGGGCAGGTTCGAGCATGAGGGCTTGGATTCGGCTCGGTGCGGTGCTGCAAGCGGCGTCTGTCTCGCTGCTGAGAGGCAGGGGTAGCGATTGCCGCCCCAGGGGAGAGGCTGTAGGAAAAGAGAATTCCACCCACCTTCACCCAGAGTGTCTTCAAGAGGGACAGAGTGGTTCATTGTGCTTGCGGTTACGGCTCCATGGAAATTGTTGAATAAAGTAGATTAGAGTCATGTTTTTTGACTGGAGTGTTGGTCTGGCAACTGAGCTGAACCAGAGAATTGATCTCAGGGTGTCCCTGGTACAGTGGATGGCAAGTGGTAACTCACAGTCGCAAACCATGACTGAAATCCAACAAATCCATCCTCAGTCCTAAAACATCAATGTCCTTTCTTCTCATCTGCTCCCTACTCAGGTTTTTGAAGAGTGTCCAGGCAATGCTTTTTCCAGATGAAATTCCAAATGTTGAGGCCTTTGATTCCCAAAAGTTCAAGGGACTACCTCTGTTCCCCTGAGTGTGTGAGAACAAGGATGTTGTGTTTTATACAGCTCTCACTAGGACTCTCGTCCACAAGAGGGGGAAGAAAAGAAAAAGGTTCTTTGAAGCTTGGGTAGCTTTCAGGTGTGGGATTTGGAGATACTTAACTGAGAATGACAGCTGAACATGAAAAAAGAAATCCTTGGATATCCTCCATCACAGAAAGTCAGATAAGCAAGGAAATTATCTTTGTGATTCTGTCAGGAACAGATGACTGTAGTTAAGTAATCTGTTAGAATTTTGCCAAAAAAGGAAGTCTTGTTAATGCAGAAAAATAAAAACCCTTATTCCTTTTCTGAAACACTTACAGATCAGCTAAACACTGCAATAGGGACTTGGCATGCAAGTAGTTACAAACATGAGGTGCTCCTTTCTGGGTGAACGTACAGATTGAATCAAGAACATCCAATACAAAATTTATCTTTGGAAATATGGTTATATTTTCTAAAGATAAATTCAGTTAGTTATATCTGCTCTTTCAGATTTAATTTTGTAATTTGAATATGCACAGAAAAAAGCTCGGCCTGTAATCAGGTCTAAGGTCTGTGTAAGTTAACATCAGTGCAAAGAAAGAGACATGTTGGAACCCTAAAGTAAGTTGTTGCTCATATAAAATTAAGTATAATCCTTGATTTTAGCCTTCTTAAAGGACAGGAAAAAAGAAAAAAAGGAGTTTCTCTGTGTCTTATGTCTTGGAAAAGTGTATATGTCTCAGGATTGACTTTTTTTTTTTCCCCAAAAAAACCACTGAAAGCCCTTGTTACTTTAAAATGGTATTAAAGCACCTGGCAGTTTTATGGAATGCAGTGTACCTGGTGCCATCCTGTAACCAGCGCTAGGAATCTTATTAAGGACAGTCTGGAGTCTTGAAGCAGATGTATCACCACCAAATAATTAAATTGTAGCTCACATACATTCACGTAAAAATTCGGCAGCTCACTGTGTCTTTCGCCTCCCAAAATATAGCATCAGTAGCAGATTAAAATGCCTTTTTTAAAAAAAATGTTTTTGTGGCTCAAAGGCCATTAACAAAACAGAAAATATAAATTTATAGGTTAAACAGTATTACAGTTCTGAGTCACCTGAACTTTTCCCCTTTATGTTTGGTGTATTGGATAAGATTCAGAATAAATAAAAGAACAAATCCAAGTTTATGTAGTTAAATACTATATTGCCTTACCAGATGTACACAAGTATGGTCTGTTTGAAAGAAGAAATATTTGCCTTATTTGGTGCATATTTCTGTAGTAGGTGATTGTGCCAGCCTGTCTTAATTGATGCAGTTTTCTTACTAGTTACAATTAATTCTTTTGTTCAAACAGGTAATCTAAGATCTGAGCTCTGAGAGTAACTATACTTCTCTGCACTTCTGCTACGTGTATGTACTTTCTGTAAAATATTGGGCAGTGTCCTGCAAGGAGCGATGTCCCCTCAGTTCCCACTGGGGAGTCCTCAAGCATAATATATGTCATGTACTTGCTTACTATTTGTTTCATGGAGTTATTACTGCAGGTGTAAGTGCAGTCATCTGCTTTGGTACTGCACATACTGTGAAAACTTCTTGTTTATTAAAATCAAAGTGGAAGTGTAGCGAATGCGCATGGGTGACTGTTGTGCCATGTAAGATACTACAGGTACGAACTTTGAATGGAAGCAAGCGCAGGCCCAGCTGGGATCAGAGTAGGAACTGGCTTCAAAGGCAGCAGGTGACCAAAGTTTTCCATGCTGCCAAGCCAAATACATTTTCTAGAGCAACCTGCATTGCCTTGTGCCACTGCACTGACAGCATTCGTTGAAGATTCATTGACTTTGGCTGTTCTCACCATGCTGGGTTTGTACACTCCTGAAACACTTTTGATGTGGGTGAGCTCAGACATCTTCTCTGGCATGTTTCTTGTACATAGCCCCTCAATGCATTTTCCGAGAACTACAGCCAGCCGGTCTTGCTTTTCAGTTCTTAGCATCTTGCTACTTGTCGCCCATCTCAAGATGCCTTAGCTTCTGAAGTGCAGCCTTTCCCAACGCACGTACTATGATGCCTTGCACCTACTTTTATGTATCATTCATTTAAAAATATGGTGAAGCTAAAGCATGAAAGCTTTCCAAGGCTTTAGACAATCATCATTTAGACCAGCAAATCTTAATTAAAAACGCAGAAAGTACACATGCCATTCGCTGTCTCTGGAGCTTTCTCTAAGTTCCAGTGGTTTAGGAAAAAAACTGAAATTTTGCAGAAATCTTCTGGAACTAGGAGGGAGGATAAATGTAGAAAGTGATGTGTTGTATTAAAAAAGGGGGGAGGGGCACAGGTGGATAAGTGATGTTCTGAAAGACATTATCATAGAATCATAGAATGGTTTAGGTTGAAAGGGACCTTGAAGATCATCGAGTTCCAACCCCCCTGCCATAGGCAGGGACACCTCTCACTAGACCAGGTTGCCCAAGGCCACGTCCAGCCTGGCCTTGAACACCTCCAGGGATGGGGCTTCAACAACGTCTCTGGGCAACCTGTTCCAGTGCCTCACCACCCTTAAAGTGAAAAACTTCTTCCTAATGTTTAATCTAAACCTGCCCTCTTCCAGCTTAAAGCCATTCCTCCTCGTCCTATCACTACATGCCCGTGTAAAAAGTCCTTCCCCAGCTCTCCTGTAGGCCCCCTTTAGGTACTGGAAGGCCGCAATAAGATCTCCCTGGAGCCTTCTCTTCTCCAAGCTGAACAGCCCCAAATATTAACCTACAAATATTCCAGATACATCCTTGTGTAACTGTTTTGCAGCTCTTCCCAACAGCCGCGTTTCCCCAGCTTACATGAGAAGTAAGGCTAAAGTTGATTCTTTCAGTACATTGCATTCCTAGCATCTGCCTTCAAATACAAATGTTGTAAAAGGTGGTCTTTAAATTATGACTGTTGTCAAGTGTAACGTGGCAGCTCATTTTAGTTCTGCAGTAGTTCACAGTATGAAAGCCTGTTAGCGCTGAGAAATTACTTTATCACACTTCTCAGTAAGCATATTTATTATTTGTTTATACGTGTCCATAAGGACTTAATTGTCTTCAGTGTTTCATTCCAAAAGTCTCTCACAATTAGTGATCCAAGAGGATACTGAGGAGGGAAATATTTTCCTTTTATAATGACAGTTTAGCCTTTGTATCTATTGTGGAGTTAGTTTATCTGTGATACACAAACATTACAGTATTTTCCTGGACATAGTGCAGAATGTGTGTTTTGTGACAGTGGCTGTTGTATTATACTACTGACAAAAGTAAGGCAGGCACTCCCAGTGGCTTTGATGAATTCTGCTTATGTAGTTGCTATGAAACATAGGGTCATCTGTGAATGGTTTGGGCATTTACATACCAAATGTCTCAGCATTACTAGAGTACCTGTTATACCATACTCAGCACAATGTTATCCAGGTCTTTGTCTCTCTATTTTCAAGTACTAATGTGTTGTATTCCTTTCCTTGCCACACTCAGCACCTTAGCTGAGTGATTTTTCTCTTCTGCATGCTACGCTGAGAACAGGTCAGCCTATATTAAGTTTCTCCCCTTTACCCACACAGTACTGACTCTTTAGAGTCTTCTGTGTTTGGTTCTCTGAAGAGTTTGAGCTGCTCTGTGGATGCAGAGGTTTTATATGTAAATGAAAGAGAAAAGGCAAGATGCTGAAATATGTTAGCGGGTAACAAGTAGGAAGAGAGGACAGGTGAGAGCCTGGAGATCACCAGGATGCTGAAAGCATGCAAAGATCACACGGGGTCAGAGAGTTATCTCTGCAGATCTGCTTCTTCCTTGGCTATGCATTGTATCAAACCTTCACCTGGCTGTGTAAGCCCAAAATCAGGCACTACTTTCCCGTGACTCACTGTCTGTCATCTTTGTAAGGTTACCTTTGCAGCAGCAGAGGGATGCCTCTTCCCCTTTGCAGCAGGCAGCTGCCTGTGCCATCTGCTGTTGGGCCCTGCATACCTTTAAGATGGCATTTCCCTTCTCAGGCTCCTTTTTTCTGTAGGCTGAGAGGCTTGCAGGAAATGAGAGAATTGAAACAGTGTGCCTTTACTGAAGGGACCACATGATCTTGTCCACTTGGCTTTCCCATTGTTTTCTTTCTCTGTTGAGGACCCTTACTTGTTATTTCCAGCTATATCAAGTGTGTAGCTCTTTGGAGCAAAGGCCATGTCTGTCATGCCCATGTTGTCTGTAAGGATAGTAGCAGTTTGTGTAATTTTTTAAAAAAGAGGCTGTCTTAACTGAGAAATAATCAGCATTTAAAAAGAAGAATCCCTTGCTATTGTAGATCATCATATACAAATACACATGAGTGTATATGCTTACAGTATTTTATGTCTTAATCATTGCTGGATTGGATACTATTCTCTGCTCTTTTCACTGAAGAGTATCTTTTCAAGGAAACCCACAGAATAAATTAATAAGAGCATTAAATAAATATGTCATCCTGCGTCTGATAGGCTGAATAAAGGTGTACCAAGATACAGTGCATATGGTTCTAACAAAATTACATAATTTATCATTATTAAGAGAACTTTCAGAGACATTTCAGAGACATTCTCACCTATTACCTGGTTTACCTCCTTCACACCTTCCTACCTAGTGAAAGCCAGACAAATGGTAGCTATAAATTAATTTTTCCTGTCTTTTCAAAAACTTCATGTAGCAGTGGCTGTAGAAGATGTTTTGGCACAAAAGAACAAAGTAAACAGCATTTGCAAAACAGTAAAATATACAATAGTTAAACTTCTCAGCTCTGTGTTTCCGTTTGCTTCCTTTCCCATTCCTGTGTAAACAAATAAAATCACTGAAAATAAGGGAAATGTCTCCAAAATCATACAGTTTTTTTCCATACTGATTTCAGCTCTGAAGAACTGGAATAACCTATGTATTTAAGGAGCTAATGCAGTTTTTCAACATTCTTTCCTAAGCAAAAATAAGTAAGGCAGCTGCTACAGGATTTAATACCAGCACAAAGATTTGGTAAAGCACTGAATAGTTACAGATGAGTTTTTGGTTCAGTTTGAGTTTTTTAAATTACTATGTACCACACTGGTGTACTTATTATTGCAATACAAGATCATTTCAAAAATCGCTGTCTATATTCATTTAAAAAACATTAAACTGGCTTTAGCTAATATGAAAATATTTATGATAGTGTGCTGTGTATAGCATATCTGACTTCGGGTGTGGGAAAAAATATAATGCTTCTTAAAAAAATAACCACTTCAGTTACATTTGCAATAGGATTGCAAATTGGTTCATGTCATCCAACAGGAAAGATAAACAACTTATAACAACTTATAACACTGTTAACCAGCTCTTAAAAGTAATCATTATTCTTGTACGTTTCTGTTCTTGTCAGCATTCACTTAATACGCATTTTATAATCATACTGCAAGAAAATAGGAATGGGCAACTTCTTCATATAGTGTTAGAGGCCAAGATTAGTAACCGTATATGTGACATGACTGCAGTGTCATCAGGGATTTTTCTTCCTAATTGAGACTCAGCAGTGTGTCTGTGAGATACACCTGTCAACTTTTCAGGTGCAACAGGACAAACCAATCTGATTTAAAAAAAATATATACATGTGTGTGCATATAGTATAGATATACTAATAAACAGAAATTACTCCTTTTCTCCATATTAAAGAACCATGAAAATGCATATATTTATATGTGATCCCTGGCTGTAAAAAGGTAATCATTTCTTCCCTGCAAGCAAATTTGCAACAAAAGAGAGACGACTGCTATGTTTATGTAGATTGGGGTTTTAATTTTTATATATATTCAGGCATGTATATATATAACAACCTATATATATTTTTTATGTATGTAAATGTGTTTAATAGTTAAAACCATCTGTAGTGCATCAACTTAAGTTACCATCTGCGTTTCTTTAAGAAAAACAAGAAGCATTTTTTACTTCTCCTGTGATGACCCTCTTGGGAAATGAATTTTTAAATAACTGAGAGCTAAAGGAATTGCTGTCTCACAATGTTTTCATACTCCTATGCTGTGGTGGCACTTTTATGTGTTTGGGCCTTGTCTTTACCAATAAGGTGATTCTACATAGAGTAAGAGTGTTGCACCATCTCCTGTTAGGCTGCTCCTGCTTTTGTCTGCCATTGAAAAATAAACAGTGACATGAAAAATCCCTGGGGTTCGTTTGCCTTTGAGGGCAGAAAATTGTTCCCGAGAGATTACTTCAGAAACTGCATTTAAATGAGGGGAGAGTTACTAAATAAACAAACACTGTTAATTTTGTTTTGTTACAGATAGGGTGAGACATAGAAGGGACAGAGAAGGGAAACTCTCTATACGACTCTTATATTGACTTAGCTTAGAAAGCAATGGTAAAAGTACCGTTATGAGGGTCTGTAGTCATGTTGCATTTATTTACATAAGAACATACCCTGGTTGCAATTAGGAAGATGATGTTTCTGTGTGCTGGGGAATTCGATCAAGATATGTCACCAGCTGTGCAAAGTGCTAAGATTCCTTCAAGGGCTGAGACTTGGATTGTTGTGTTTCCTTCTCATGTGTCCATCCTGCTAAGAGATATTACCAGCCAGATTTCTTGTCATTTTGACTTTGTGTTTGTTTACTGAAGCCTTGGACATCCTTCTGCAGATCCACCTGTGTGGATCATTTCTCAGCAGTCCTGGCTAACCGGGGAGGTCCCAGTTGAATGGAGGTTAGCAAATGTGACCCCAATCCACAAGAAGGGCTGGGAGGAGGATCCGGGGAACTACAGGCCTGTCAGTCTGACCTCAGTGCCAGGGAAGGTTATGGAGCAGATCATCTTGAGTGCCATCACATGGCATGTACCGGACAACCAGGTGATCAGGCCCAGTCAGCATGGGTTCATGAAAGGCAGGTCCTGCTTGACAAACCTGATCGCTTTCTATGACAAGGTGACCTGCTTAGTGGATGAGGGAAAGGCTGTGCATGTTGTCTACCTAGACTTCAGTAAAGCCTCTGACACTGTTTCCCACAGCATTCTCCTGGAGATACTGGCTGCTCGTGGCTTGGACAGGCATACTCTTCACTGGGTACCAAACTGACTAGATGGCTGGGCCCAAAGAGTTGTGGTGAATGGAATTAAATCTGGTTGGTATCTGGTCAGAAGTGGTATTCCCCAGGGCTCAGTATTGGGGATGGTTCTCTTTAATATATTTATGAATGACCTGGACGAGGGGATCAAGTGCACCCTCGGTAAGTTTGCAGGTAACACCAAGTTAGGTGGGAGTGTTGATCAGCTTGAGGGTAGGAAGGCTCTACAGAGGGATCTGGACAGGCTGAATCGGTGGGCCGAGGCCAATGGTATGAGGTTCAATAAGGACAAGTGCCGGGTCCTGCACTTGAGTCACAACCACCCCATGCAGCGCTACAGGCTTGGGGAAGAGTGGCTGGAAACTTGCCCAGCAGAAAGGGACCTGGAATTTGAGCCAGCAGCATGCCCAGGTGGGCAAGGCAGCCAATAGCACCCTGGCTTCTATCAGGAACAGTGTGGCCAGCAGGACTAGGGAGGTGATTGTTCCCCTGCACTTGGCACTGGGGAGGCCGCATCTCGACTACTGTGTTCGGTTTTGCAGCCCTCACTACAAGAAAGACATTGAGGTTCTGGAGCATGTCCAGAGAAGTGCAACGAAGCTGGTGAGGGATCCAGAGCACAAGTGGCTGAGGGAACTGGGGTTGTTTAGTCTGGAGAAAAGGAGCCTGAGGGGAGACCTTATTGCTCTCTGCAGCTACCTGAAAGGAGGTTGTAGCAAGCTGGGGGTTGGTCTTTTCTCCCAAGTAACAAGCAATAGGATAAGAGGAAATGGCCCCAAGTTGCACCAGGGGAGGTTTAGGATGGATATTGGGAAAAATTTCTTCACAGAAATGTTTGTCAAACATTGGAACAGACTGCCCAGGTAAGTGGTTGAGTCACCACCCCTGGAGGTATTTAAAAGACAGGTAGATGTGGTGCTTAGGGACATGGTTTAGTGGTGCTTTTGGCAGTGCTAGGTTAACAGTTGGACTTGATGATCTTAAAGGTCTTTTCCAATCTAAACAATTCTATCATTCCTTCTGGACATCACCTTCCCTCAGGCATGGAAGTTACACATAACCTGCTTCCCAGCCACAGGTGTCCTTGAGAGTCAGGCACTGGCCAGCCATAGACCATTTGAAAGGACAGGGTTCAGAGCTGGCAATTTAACTGAATTTCTAAGGTGACAGCATGTTCTTCTAATGTCTTCAGGATGTTGGTTTTGGTGTTTTTTTTCCAATATTTAATTCTACTATTTAATTCTTATTACACCTCCCCATAACACACCTCTGAGATTCTGATATATGTGGAAAACATCTCCTGCTGACTTTTTTCCTAATAGCTGTGAAAGACTTCATGAAGTAGCTTCTCCCAGTGACCACTGCTGCCAGCCACGAGTGAGGGGAAGTACTGTTTCCAAGTGAACACACAACCATCAGAGAATGGTTGGGTTATGGGAGGGACCAGTGCTTACTGTTCAATAATTTCTTTTTCCCCATTTGTTGACTGATGCACATCTGCTGATAAATCCTATTCTGAAACCCTAAGTCTTGTCCTGGATTCAGATGGAAGGCAAGATTAAGTTTTTCAAGTTCACAAGAAAAAGCTGACCATATTGAACTGTACTAAATCTGTGAACAAGGACAAATCATCAGGTTTTGAGGGTTGGACTTGTCAGACTTATAATAATTTTGCAGACAGAATTTAAACATCAAGTAATTCAGTAAGATCTGAAAAGCAGCCTTTATATTTCTAATGATTCTCTTCTCCTGATGACAAAGTGGTTCTTTATTGTGCATTCTTTCCCGCAGAATTTAATTGCAACATGTTACCTTACAGAGGTAAATAAAATTCTGGGTAAAAGAGTTGCTGAGCAAATGGTAGAGCCTTTTTCCACAAAAGCTTCCTGTGATTAATGAAAATACCCTGACACTGACCTCTGCGCTGGCTGCCAGCCACCTACCAGAAGAGTAAATTACATGTGCTGTATAAGCTGCAAACACACATGATGAAAAAAGAACACAACAGATAGCCACTTAAGTCTTTAATTTGGGAGAACGATGCACAGCGATGCTTGCTGCTTAAGTGCTTTCTTTAGACTTGGTGTTGGTGAGGACACTGTAAGAACGCTGTTTTGATTCAGAGGGTTAATGAGTGTCAGTGTGTAAATACCGGTGCAGTCTTTCTGCTGAGGCAGTGGATGTTTATAGATGTGAATTTTTCAGCAGCTATAAAAGGAAGGTCTGTTTTGTTTTGTCTAAAGTGCATGGGAAAAGCTTGATCATAATGTTAGAAATTCAAGGGTAACAGTTCAAAAAAAAAAAAAAAATCCTGAAGTTTCAAAGTTCAGCTTAAAATGTCATGGCTTAGCTTCTGGAAGGGAGGCACCAGAGCAGGCAAGCTGCAGCAGCCTAGCAAAGCCAGACAGCACAGCACTGGTGGCTCTGCGCTCGCTGAAATGCATCCGTGCCTGTGGTTTACTAAGGAAGCAGCTCAACACGCACGTCGATGACTTTATTGCATTCGAGTCAAGAGGTACAGCAGTAGATAACATCACCTCTCAGCACAGGGACAGCAAACAACAACTTGTACCTTTCTCCTACAAACCCGTCTGCCCCAGCTGCATATGATTGACTGAGAAGTCACGTACTCAGCCTCATCTATCTCCCCAGTTGGTGGAGAAAAAAAAAATGCAATTCAGGTTTCAGCATTTTTGTAATCCCTCTGAGCCTCCCATTAAATTTGCTCTACTGTGTGGGAAAGGATTAAAGATTCTTTGGGCTCCAAAACACAGTATACAAAAATTAAGTACTACAGCATGGTTTGTGGTAAGGCAGCAACTAAAGTGTATAGCCTGCCGCATAACCCAGAGCAGCGAGTTCTCTTTGATAAGTAACAGTTGTTGACAGCTTAAAAGTTCTGTTGGTAACACATGCCACAGTTGTGTATGGCCTTTGTTTTAAATATTGTGTATGCAACATACTTCATAAGTAATTTCAGAAGTAATCAGAGTTGTTCATATGCTGTTACTGACTTAGTTCGGAGTGCCAAAAGAGGGGAATATTTGCTGGCACAGAGAACTTCTGTTCCTTTAAGAATGGCTCATAAATCCTCCCTTATAATAAATATTTCAAGATTAAAATCAATGCATTACAAGTTTCAGACAAGGCTGTTCATCAAGATGAAATAGTTCATTTCCTAAAAGGCAATGTTATTTACATTTTATGTGAATGTGGGCATAGATGAGAAATTTTTATTTAAGAGCTGCCAGGATTTTTCCCCTCAAAAATGGTAAATGAAAAATGCTGAAAAAATTCTTTCCCTAATTTTTTATTACTTTGCGAGCCTAACTTGCTGTCAGGCTTAGTTTGTGCAGTATTAAATTATACTAAATATATGCTGCTTAGTGTAATTAAGCATCTAGCCTTTTTTGTCCTAATTCCATAATTAAATATATGAACTTATTTTTGTGAAAAGGGACACAGAGCTACTGCATACCCAGGCCTTGGGCAGAAAGTATGGGTGAGAAAGGGCATAGTAGATATTAAAAAATTAGACTCCAAAATTCATACTTCTAAAATAAATGGTGTCTTCTCCTGCTTACATTAGCCTACTTGCATGAAACTTCTTCCTTCCACATCTCAACTGTTAAGCAAAGGGCTGCGTGTGAGTATCACCGACGGCACGTCTGACTACAATTTACTAATGCTACAATGCAGACTAGAAAGTACTAAACAAGCGGAATCAAAGCATCAATGTTGCATTTTTGTCATTTTTCATTTCCTTACTGCACTAGAAAGCACAAATATATGAGGTGTGAATACCATTTCATAAACAAGAGGTCAGTTCCAGTGTGTGTAAAATGCTACTGCTGAACTAACTGTGTAACCGTTTTCACCATTTATAAGGCAAATTAAATTAGGGTTCCAAAGGAACTGGAAAACAGTACCATACCATGCAATTTATATCTAGGCTCTCCACCCCAAAAAGTATAAGAAGTAACTGCTGACTATACGCATCTTTATAGTTTTCATTGTATTCATCTTTCATTTTTCTAAACATACAGCCTGTTTGCTTTTCTTCTGTAGTAACTAATGTTAACTAATGTTAACTTTTAATATGAGCCTTTAAACAGTATTCCTCAATGTCATTATTTCAAGATTTTATATATGCAGATATTTTATGTACTGGTTATTTTTCTTAAGGTCTAGGCTGATAACAGTATTATTTACAAAAAAATGCTTATAGAAAAATGTCATTATGAAAAATCTTAATATATGGACTACTCAGTTCTTGGTTTGTTTTTAATCTCTCTCGTGAAGCTCAAAGTATAACCTGTTTACTTTCCAGTTCTGGCTTTCTGATATTTTGATTTTATTTCAGGTTACTATTAGCCAGCTGTATTCCACGCAGAAATTGGTTATCGAGAGTCCAGGAAACACATAGCTGTGGAAGACTCTGATCCTGAAGCAACACTGGACCATCTTCAGCATCCTACAGTGCCACATACAGATGCATAAACACACTGCACATGTCTGAGTTTTTCTGTTCAGCAGAAGAAATGCCTGAGAGACTGAGTTTTTGGCAACCAAAGTACTATTTTCTAATGGTTCACATGTTCTAAAATATATTGCTGTGATTTATAATAGCATGTAAGGTAGTCTTGAAATCTGTTTGCTTGTATGTCCCATGTGATGAAATAGTTCCTGCCCTACTTTGACAATAAAATTTCATTAAACTACCTGTAACCAGATACATTATTCTGCTGCTGACCTTTTCTCTCACGGAGCACAAAAGATGTGTTAGATTTAAAACCCCTCATCCAGTTACTAAGAGTAAGTTCTTATTGATCGTGTTTCATTTAAAAATATACAGCATCTGAATTAAATTACTGAATACATAGTTCATTTTAAATATTAAAGCCAGAGATGAACAGTTTTTGTCTCCTGGACATTGATACTTACAAATATCACAAGCTGCATTGTGTGGTTTCTTTAAAGAGCATCCCTTGACATTTCGGGAGGTGACATAAAAATTTCACTGGTTCGTTCTTTAGTTTCCAAGAGTTAATAACCAGTCTCATCCTCCTTTTAACAATTAACAGATCAGAGGTCTGGAGTACTTCTCCTGTGAAGACAGGCTGAGAGAGTTGGGGTGGTTCAGCCTGGAGAAGAGGGGGCTCCAGGGAGACCTTATAGCATTCTTCCAGCACCTAAAGGCGGCCTACAGGAAAGGTGGAGAGGGACTCTTTATCAGGGAGTGTAGTGATAGGACGAGGGGTAACAGTTTTAAACTGAATGAGGGTAGATTTAGATTAGATAATAGGAAGACATTCTTTACTGTGAGGGTGGTGAGACACTGGGACAGGTTGCCCAGGGAAGTTGTGGATGCCCCATCCCTGGAGGTGTTCAAGGCCAGGCTGGATGGGGCTGTGAGCAGCCTGGTCTGGTGGGAGGTGTCCCTGCCCATGGCAGGGGGTTGGAACTCGATGATCTTTAAGGTCCCTTCCAACCCAAACCATTCTATGAATGTAAGATTTGCATCGCCAAGGCTTGGGAGCTTTAAAATATATTTTCACCGCTGTATCCTTTTCTAAATATGTTGAGGTGCAGCTATTAGCAGAAAGCACCACATCACTTTTGCAAGGTTTCACAAAGCTCCTGAATTTTGCAGGAGAAAAAGAACCTAACTATGACAATAACTCAAGTGCTGTAAGTCATAAATTGGCAGCAAGCTTTGCCTGTCAAAGTAGAACACTCAGTATAGCTCTTTATTGCTTACTATTAAATCTGTAGAATAATCAACACTTTTAAGACAGTATGTTAAAAAAAAAGGTAAGCAGAAATTTTGATCAGGTTCTGTTCAAGTCATCAGTGTGCTTGAATTCGTTTTCTATTAGAAATTGCAGAAAAATTAAGCAGTGCAAATTTTTTTAATGGCACACAGAAAAAAAGCTTCCTTTTTTTTTTACAGGGGATTGTTGTGGGGGTTTTTTAAGAAGGGAAACAGAAACTCAAAACTAGTTCCATGACACTGTGGCCTTTAAAAACCTCCCCTTATTTTTCTTGCTTCCCCAAATTAATCTTTGTTTAGAACTCCTATTGTTTTGCGTTGTTCATGCTGTGTGATAACATTATTAAAGCAGAGGACAAAGTGTCTGATTTAGAACAAACTCCCATTCCTCACCACCATTTACAACGTATTTTATAATTTTGTGCAGTTAGATTGAAATGTGTAGTAATGCATTCTATTAACAACATAGTGTGCAGAATAAGGTACTGTAACTACCTGAGACTACAAACGTAGCCTCCATTCTTACTTTCAAATAAAAAGCAAACACAGTAATAATTCTCCTCGTATTAGGTGTATAAGTATTGCAATGTAAATTGCTTTTAGTGGCCATTTTATGTAAATGGAATGTAATTATTCTAATAGGTAAAATACATGAGATTCTATATTTTAAATCTCCACATTCACAACTGGATAATTAAGTGCACTTAAGTTAATGGTGAAAGTGTAGGGGAAGGAAGGTTTAATTACTATTGAAGCTTCCAGTGAACTCAAAGAAATGTAATAACATCTTACACTTTGAGAGGACACAGGCTTGGAAGAGCTGCCAGTTTTATACTCTAAGGAACCTGGTCCCTAAAACAGTACATGCGAAATCTGTGTTTAAAACAGCGTAATTACTGGAACAAGCACTGCATACCAATTCGAGATCTGCAAATGTATGCCAGGAAACAAAATAAACATCCTTATAAATAGTGTAGCCCTAATTCATAAAGAGGGACAACTCCATCAGTAACATTTTTACTATTTAAATCTAAGTTTTCACCATGTTTACAAAAAAATAAGTGTTTGTTTTCAAATAGAGGCCCTTTAAATACATAATCATTTCTTCCAAAATACCAGTACATTTCCAGTGAAAAGTACCTTTCCTTTATTGTTCAGCTTCCACCAAGAATACAGCTGTAGATGGAACATGCTGTCATGTAGGTGTGCAGTCATGGGAATGTGAAATTTCTCATTAATTCCCTTAAAAGTATGAAGGAGATTACTTCTCCATTAATGCCTGAAAATTCTGTTGTTAAGTGTTGGTGGTAGGTACACTACTGCACTCCTAATTCATGCCGTGTGCTCCCACTTTCTGTCTCAAAGTTACCACTCAGATTATCTCTCCTTTAGCTCTTTATACCTGCAAAGGAGCAGTAGTAACCTTCAACGTACATTCTACAGAGAGGACCTATCAAGAAAAAAAAAAATAATAATAATCAGGCTCTGTAATTTCCCTCTCTCCCCAGTTCATAGTGCAGAGGTTAAGACAGCTCACTTTCTCAGTCAAGGAAAAATTAGTTCTTACTGCAAATTAGCCATCAGCTTACTATACAGAATTTATACATTACTTATTAGAAGTAACGTAAGAATGCTGCTGCTAAGGACCAAAAGCCTGTGTAATACTATCTAACTTGTTAACAGAAGCGCAAAGCTAGCAAAGGTATTAGCATTTACTACTCAAACCCCACGCAATCACTGCATTTTAGAAGTCTGTTCCCTCTCTCTTTTGGACAGATCTGTATGTTTCGTTTTCTCACCAACACACATGTAAGTGCACCCTCCGTTAGTGTTAGTTATGCGCCTATCAGTTGTACATGATTGGAAGATACCTAGAAGTATTATTTTTCCCTTGCCTAATGTGCATTATAAGTAAATTTGTCATGACATACCCAGTTCTGTATACAAACACAGCTTACCAAATGCTTTTATCATTGAAATCCTACAAACTACGGAAGGAAAATACTGAGAAGCCACATCTAGCTTAGGAAGTCCAGCGCAGAAATAATATTTGCAGGCCAGGATGACTAGGATTACGCTCGTATCCACTTGCCCTGTCCTTACTCTTGGCTTGGCATACGCTCATCGTCCCTGGTGGAGACAGCGTACCAGAGAGCTGGCACTGTGGTCCAGCCTCAGAGTTGCTGTGCTCTTACAGCTGCACCTTCTGTGCTTCACCAGTTCCGTTTACGTTGCAATACTCATTAAATCTCTCTCTTGGCACGCTGTCAGGAGCTTTGTTGGATTTTGTCAAAGCAGTGTAAACAACAGGAATAGTTAAAACACAAAGGAATGATCCCATGACCTATGTAGAACGTCCACTATTATAAAAAGTATATCCTTTTTCCTTAGCATAGAAGGGAGCTCAATAAATATCTTTACTAAAACTGCAATGTCTTAGCAAAACACGCTTGCTTTTGTATTATATTAAAAATGTTCGTCTGTTCCTGATCTCAACACTTTAGCAAACCATTAACCTCAGCAGTATGCACCAAAATTTGAATGTTTACATATAGTGAAGTTTGTCATGATTTTTACAGTATAAACTTGGAAACAGTGCTCTGAAATAAAAAAATAAAAAATAAAAAAAACCACAACAATTTGTTTAATCTTAGCAACTATGTAAAGGACAGGCATTTCTGCTGTGTGTTACAACTTCTCAGGAGATTTTATTGCAATTGAAAGTTCAGTTTCAAAATGCCCAGATATATCAGAGGTACAGCTGTCCTGGCGGAAAGCAACCCAAGAGAAGTCGCGTGCGAACACTTCCATGTGAACGCTTTACATACAATGTTGAAACAGGTCAAGAAGGATTTTAACTTATTACTCACGTTTCTAGAAAGGTATTTCTATATAAAACCTCACCAAGTTTCCAGGCATTAAAAGCACCACTTTCACCCTCTAACACCAGCAGGTAGAAGAATAATGTTATGCAGAAGCACCAGCCCCTCAGCTCATTTCCTGTAATGCAACATAAATGCATCTCTCCAGATACCCAGCAAGGACCATACGTACACATAAACAGAGTCATGAAAGAGCTGCGCGCTGACTGTTTTCCTGAGTTTTCCATCATGATCTACAGTGAAATCCTGGCATTATTCAAGTCAGGAGTATACTGATCGCTTTGTTCCACCGTTCTTAACACGGGCACAATTATTTCATACTCTTAGGAACGTTTTGCTTGATGACCTTTATAAAAAAAGAAGGAAGGTATGTAGCTCTTTTACTGAGACTTTACATTCTTCCTTTTTCTTTTTTCAGTATTCTAGAATATAGGAATAGTGCACGAGCCCTTAATGTGGAAGCAGGAGAAAAAGAGGAGCCAATCATTCTTCCAACGCTGTATATTTTCTACAACTGTAGGAGGAAAAATATGGGAACTCTCAAACCTGTTTCACAAACATATGCCCCTTCAAAGGACTCCGCAGCTTACACAGGAAATTAAATATCAATGTGTTGCAAGTGATGCTGCTTTCTAAACTACTTACCTTTTTTACTGTTAAGCCCGCTATCTACGGAAGCTTTACAAGAGGGGGAAGCGATGGTAAGTAGCGCATTCAAATGACTACTCTTCTGTGTTCAGAGCAGGAGAACTATGGAGACCTGTGAAGAATGTACGGGCTTTCTGTTGAAAGAGTGCACCCCATAAATATTTATACCGGTCTTTGGCAATATGCTAATCCAAGGCAAGTAATTTTCCCTCTCTTAAAAAGAATCATGAAAAACAATCAAGGTGATTTAATTACTGCCACGCATAGACAGCGGGTTTTGAACTCCTGACAGATGAACATTCATCACAGTGCCACGTTATCCTAACCCCGTAACACAAGCCTCTGTGCAGCATAGACAATTAAACCTAGACCACTTCCCCTACCTTCCCGGGGTACTTTGGGCTGGATCCAAATCCCGGGGAAGCCAATGGGAGCAGAAACCAGGCTTTTCAAGTACTGACTGAAGGCCTCAGCTTTAAATAAAACAGAAGTAGTTTGCATGCAAGTTTGCAGTTCTTCGTGACACCAAAGTAAATTTAGCTTCAGAGTCCTTGTCTGAATCATTTACATCTGAATTTAAATGTAAGTACAAGTGGCAAAAAATTGCTTAAGGAAGATTTAACTTTGATGTTCTTCATAGTTACCCCCTATACAGTTTCGACTATATTAAAATTTTTGGGTTTATATACACCTATAAAACCATTTGGCAGCTATCTCTCCCCTAAGCCCTTAATCCATGGTGAAAAAAAAACCACCAGAAATCTGCATAACATGAAAATCTTTGGAGCTGGAGTTTTTCCGAGAGTGCTAACAAAACTTTATGATTTCTCATTTCTTAAGTTAGGGGAGGGAGGGTGTTTATGAGCACATCCTCCAGAAGTTATGCTCTGAATCTTTACTAAATACTACACTAACAGTAATTCAACCAAACAAGAAGAGTACTTCACTTAAACGTTTTACTCTACTGGGCCTTTTGATTTTATAGAATTAGAACTACTTCATTTTGAATATATTTCTTTGAGAATAAAGTTGCAATTATGCCATGTATGACCACGAGCAGCATCCCTGTGCTTTGCTGATGCGGGCTTGCTAGCATTCGGTACGCACATGCTGCAGCTCTGATTTTTTTACACTGCTGTCGAATGTAATCTTTGGTGAGGCCTTGCATTTCTCTAGCTCCCGGGAACCTCATCAATGAAAATACAGAGAGCTGTGTGTAGGCAGGCTTTGAAAGCTGCTTTGGAAGTCTACGCTTCTATAATAGAGTAAAAGTACCAAAATGTACTATCTGTTAAAAAGTGAGTACGTTTGAGTCTCGTCTGAGAGAGGTGTCCCCCCCTTTTCTTTCACAAAAAGTAATTCTTAAGAATAAATGAAAGCACTTTACCTGTTATAAAACCACAAAAATGTTGTGCTTTAATTATCACCATTTGCAGGATTTTAGATTGGCACCAATTTTCTGAAACGCTCGGACACATTTTGCCTTTTAGTCCCAGCAAACACTTTCTAGTGTTTTGAATTTCAGATCACACAGCTGAAGAGAACAGATAAATGTTACGTTTTCTGATGTGGATGTGGTACACCCATTGCCCATCGTTTACAGCGTACCAGAGAACGTTTCTAGCGCTCTATCGGTAAGGGCGGCTAGCTGGGACTCTTTGAGGTACCAGCTCTGCGCCTCTGCCCAGACACAGCCATCGGAATATGGACACTCCTTTAAACTCTGTTTAAGGAGAGATCCCTCCCCTCCCCTTTTGGCGAAGTTTCCTTCTTCTCTGAAGCAATTAATAAACAAAACACAGCATAAGGAATGGGCTCCGGAAGGCCCAAATATTACACCGTACTTAAATGAAGAATCAATCTTAACGCTGTTAGCATCACATATCAGCTTAAGCGCACACCATTTCGCTGACACAACGAGCTGAAGAAAGGCTAATTCCTATCAGACTATTCCATGTAATATCCTGTAATCCTATAATGCACAATAGTTTTAAAACAAACTTGTGTAGGGAAGTACTAGAGTTCACTGTTCTTCCTTAAAACCTTCCATGCTTTTGGCGAGAGTTTACATGGAACTTGGAAAACAACAGTAAGAACTTCTGTTTGCACGCACGGAGCTTTTACTCTGTGCATTTTCAAAGCCGTCACTCTGCGCACAGATGGGTACTGTTCCAACAGCAAGAGGGCTTCTGAAGGAATTAAACACTTCTTTATATTTGGCCATATTCTCGCACTACGGTTTATGTACAGGTTTTTTTGGGCCGGGGGGGAGGGCAGGCTGCGTTTCAGAAGCAGTGCGCGTGTTAGCAAAACTGCAGGAACTTCAGTCTGAAGCTCCCTCTGCTTCACGTCTTTTCCCCAGTAGCAACCCCCCCCCCCTTCTATTTTGTACCAGCTCTCTCAAGAGGCAGGTTATATGAAGACTTATTTTCAAATATGGGGAATTTTATGGAGGTGCAGATTTTTCTAAGGCGCTCATCACATGCTTTAAACTGTTTTACATCTTCAGAGGAACTGAAGACCTGAGAAAACTCACAGTATGCTCTGTTTTAAAAAGGAAAATAATCTTCTGAGGTCTTGCTGAAGAACACACATCCATGTCAGAACATTTTCTGCATTCTGGCAATGTCCTGCCTACTTATTCATCAAAAAAACCCCAAACCCTAATTTTGAGATACTGCACCAGAATAAAACACGTAGAGTCAAAGCCGCAAAACAGCCAGAACGAAATGCAACCAAAGCCAGCCTGTTTTCCACCCGTGCTAATAAAGCTTTCTCACATCACAGCTCTGCAGGAGGTGCCTGTTACAAGAGCGTACTGAGCTGTCCTGTACTTACAGGGCCATCTGCCTTGTGGCTCTGGCAGGACCGCAGTCATTTTCAGCTACGGCCCTAAACGCCGCTTACGGCCCCCGGTTATCGTGAGGCACACCAACAGCTTCATCCCCTCGTAGGGTAGGGGCACAACCAGGGGGCTGCACAATGAAGTAGTATCCCATTATGTTTTGCTACGCAGAAAAAAAGATTTGTAATGGCGAGCTTTTTTAACTTTTTAAAAGCTTTTTTTTTTTTTTTATTCTTACAAACCCATTTTCATTGGTACTTTTTGCATAATTTCAGGACTTGGGACACCAGCAGTAGTCAACCTCTAGGCTTGCAATGCAAGAGTGAAGACTATAGAAATCATTTCGAGTGTCCAGTGCTATAAAGTCCAACGGTGTGCACACAAACCCCTTTCCCGACAACATACAAATACTGAAAAAGATGTAGCAAAATAAGTCAAATAAATTATAAATACTTGAGAAATGTGGTGCAAAATGTAACATAAGGAGAGCCGAACTAAGGCACTTGTTTTCATTCATTACTGGGGACACCCTCTCTGCATCACATTGTCACTCCTCAGTGAGAAGGTCATCCAAATCAGCTCCCCAAATCGGAAAACGCAGAACTGTGTGCGAGACAGACACCATTTTTTACTTTGCAGTGCATTACTCAAAGGTGTTACCAAAGTTCTCCTGATAAACCCGGCATCGGCAAATATTTTAACTCCTCCTTTGTCCCGGTTTTAGACTTGTCAATTGTGTGAAAAAGAAGTCACCAGTCTATTTTAAGCAAAAATATTTTTGCAGAAGTCCCTGTTGGCTGCTATTAGCCAGGCGGGATCGACACACAAGCCTGGGGAAGGCAGGGAGCCGTATCAAAGTGTGCTGAATGACAAAAACCAGAGCAGCCCAGTCCAGCCCCAGATCCAGCCCCAAAACGACTGCCTGTTGTTCAGAGCCGCCACAGGCACGGCAAAGGTGGGACGGGCACGCAAGCCTGTCATGAGTTTGACAGGTGATCACAGCAGTGAATCGTATTGTTACGGAGCCCATTGAACTAAAAAAATAATTTAAAAAAAAAAAAAAGAAAAAAAAACACACCCAAAAAAACAAAGCACACCACTGCTGTCGCAGTACTGTGTCTTTGAAATGGATGTGAGAATGGGAAAACTGGGATGCTACGTTAAATCTGTAGGGAACACGCCGCTAAGTTTTCACACAAGTGCCGCGTGCATCTCTGACTAATCGGATAAGTGAAGTCAAGCCCAAATCAAGACCCCAAAAATTCACTTCAAGAGGGGAAAAGCAAAGCCCACACTACTCAGTCTCCTTGTTCTCTCTCTCTCAAAAAAAAAAAAAAAAAAAAAAAAAAAAGAAAAAAAGGAAAACGATTCCACAAGCCACAGCACATCCGTGTTTCGCCGGCAAAACCGAAGCGTCCGCTTAAAAACCACCAGATTTCGGGTAGTGTCCGGGACGGCCACCTCGGCGCGCTGGCTGTCGCCCCCCCCCCCCCCCCGAGCCGGGCCCGGGGCCGCGGGGCTGCGGCGGCCGCCGCCCGCCCGGCCGGGCCCCCGGGGCTCCATCAGTAGCGGGGGGCGGCGGGGGGCGGCGCGGGGCCGGCCCCGGGGCAGCCGCAGCAGCGCAGCGTGTAGTTGCGGCCGCCGTTGTTGTCCCAGTACTCGCCCTGCGGGCTGCGGTAGCGGATGGCGAAGTGGAGGGCCGAGCCCTCCCGCAGGCTCGGCGGCACGCAGAGGCTGAAGCCGTAGCGCTCGGCCGGCGGGTCGCCGGCGGCCACCGGGGCCGGTGGCAGGGGGGCGGCGGGCACGTCCGCGAAGGAGAGCCACTCGTTGAAGGTGTAGCGCACCGTCACCTCCTTGGGGCCGGGGCAGCCCAGCACTTGCACCGTGCCCCGCACGTCGGTGGGCGCCGGCGGCCGCCCCAGCCGCTCCAGGCAGACGCGCTGCCGCCGCAGCCGCTCGGTGCTGGGCTCGCCGCCGTCGGGGAAGTCGGGCACCAGGCGCAGGGCGGGCGGCGGGGCTTCCTCGCCGGGCGGCGGCGGGAGCGGGTCCCGCTCCTCGGCGGGGGGGCTCTGCAGGCGGGAGAGGGCGGCGGGCGGCACCTGCGGCTCCTCGGCGTCGCTGAAGTGCTTGACGCTGGCCAGGCTCAGCCCCAGCGAGTCGGCGAACTGCACCCGCTTCTTGCACTTGCTGCAACAGCCTTCGCCCGCCGCCGCTCCCTCCTCCTCCTCCTCCTCTTCCTCCTCCTCCCCCTCCTCCCGCCGCTCGCCGGGGCCGGGGGACGGCGGCCGCCCGCAGCGGCGCAGCTCCAGCAGCAGCAGCCGCCGCTCCCCCGCCGCCTCCCGCTTGGCCTCGCGGGGCACCGTCGGGGCCGCGCCGCGGAGCCGCCGCCGCTCCTCCGCCGCCAGCTCCTGCCGCGGGCGTGCGGGGCTCGCCATGGCGGGCCGCCCGCCTGGGCCCGTCCCGGCCGCCCCTGTGGCGGCAGGCGGACGGGCCGGCACCGCTTTATCCGGCGCCCCCGCCGCAGGCCCCGGCCGGGGGGCGCTCCCACCAACCCCCCCTCCCCCGCCGGGCCCGGAGCCTCCCCGCGGGGCTGCGGGCGGGGGCGGGACCTCCCGGCACGGGCAACGCGGAAAGAGCGGCGGCCGCGACGGGCGGCCCCGCACGTCCTCCCCGCCCGCAGCCCCGCCGCCGGGGCCGCCGTTGCCACGGCGCGGGGGAGAGCGCTGCGAGCAACGCGGTCGGGCGGTTTATGGGCTTCGGAGGAGAGATGGCGGGGGGGGCGGGGGGGGGGAAGGCGCAAGGGGGGGAAAGGAAAAGCGGTGCCGGCGGTTGTCGTCCCCATCCCCATCCCCCCCCCCCCCCACCGCCGCCACCGCGCCCCCTCCGCCCCGCGGAGTCAGGCCGGGGGGCAGCGCCGCTGGATAATGAATTAGTTTCATCACGGTCATCGTTATTTAGGCTTCCACCCAGCGGAGATATCCCGAAGGAAAAGCCCCGAGGACGTCGCCCAGCAGCACGCTTTGGCACCGCGGAGGAGGAGATGCGCGCAGCCGTGCCCCCGGGGCAAGGGCGGGCAGGCGGCGGGGAGCCGAGCGGCCCCCCCGGCAGCGCAGCGGCCCCCCGGCAGCGGGGCTGAGCCGCCGCCCTCCCCGCCGAGCCCGCGGTAGGCAGCGCCGGGGCCGGCCCGTGCGCCGCGCTCCTCATCGAGTGTCCCTCTCCTGCAGCTCGGCCTTTGTGAGACACCCCCCACCTCCCCCCTCCCACACCGGCTTTTATGTTTAAATTGGTTTCCACCTATCCCAACCGCAGAGAAAAGCTTTGAGACCCGAACTCGAGGGCAAAACCCCAAAGGGAAAAGGAACACCAAAGGCATTCACTTTCTAAAACATAACATATTTTGGAAGCAAATCTTTTGAACCGTTTTTTCCCACACTTGGTACCGGCAGTATTCTGCTTGTGGAAAACCCAAGTCCAAAGGCTCAGGAGGCACATACATGTGCGCACACACACACGCCCTTTTTGAAGGTTAGACTGTCTCCAAAGTTTCCACTTAACACCAAAAAAAAACCCCAAGGAGAAAAAGCAAAATACAGGCTTTGCCTTTTAAAAAGATAAAGAGAATGAGAGTCCTCCTCAGTTTTATTTTCTGAGTATGATGTATAGTAAACAGCATCCTCATAACAAAATACTTTTATTAGTATGGTGAGATCCATATCTGAGAATTTTCCATGTTTAATTCTATACTTTGTGCATGCTACTGCTGTTGTCTGGGGGCAATTTGCACAGATGACTGCAAAAATATTATTAAACTTCCTTCTTTTTCTCGTGGAAGAGACACTAAAAAGTGTATGCAAATAACACACTACTTTCTGAAGCAATACACTCCCACTATGGATTTATCAGAGGGGTTTTTTTTTGTTTGTTTTGCATAGTTTGTTTTATTTTTAGCATCAGTCAGGTTGCCAAAAAGCAGCCTCCCAACATGAGTGAATACAGTGCAGTTCAACTGAGTGTGCAGTCTGGGCCGCGCGGAGGAATGAATGTCAAAGCAGCCGAAACACCACTGAACAGTTTCCTCAGCAGTCACTGCTGTGAGGATGTTCTTACTGCACCTTGACCAAAGAGCTGAACGGCGAATGGTTACTGAGAAGCGCCAAATAATCTGACTCCTCTAGCTTCTGGCCGTGCACTCGACATTTGTTAGTAGTTCAGTTTAGAGCATTGTAAGAAGAGGAACGAAGGACAAACGTTCTTGCTGGCACCAGCTGTGCTAATGGAAAACATGACGAATACCAGTTTGCTCGTCACCACCACTCCGCTGCAAGCTGCCACGTTCGCCAGGCTGTTGGCTGAACCCTTCGTAGGAGCGCTCCTTTGCCTACTCCCGTCCGGTTGAGCTGGTGTGCCATCATTTAAGCTCTTTGAACTAAGCAGCCCCAACTTAACGGTGCTAAACCACCAAAGCACGCTCCTGACTTACTCAGCTGAGGTCCGGGATGCAGCGCAAGAAGGAGGGGAACGATGGTCTTCTTCCCATGCACGACTGTTGGCAGGGAAGGCACTGCTTTCACCATTGCTCCTGATCTGCCGGTGGCTGGAACAGAGCAGTGGGTGACAATGTCGGGCCACTCTCCTGTTAGCATTCGCTTGAATGAAAGCAGGTTGCAATGCTGCCGCTTTCTTACCTGTGCCTGGGAATTAGACCTCATGAGCCACCTGTCTGGGGCTTGTGGCACCTCAAATTACCAAGTTGGAAAGAAGAAAAATGAAGAGATGATGTGTGGGTAATGGCGCTTAGTACTTGCAATGTGGTCAAGATTCCTCAGATAAAATACAACACTACTTCCGTACTTCCTCAAAGTAGCATCTATTTTATGGCGAGGAAAACAGAAATGAAGAAACCAGCCCTTACTTCCTCATGTGGTGTTTATTCCACTAACGCACGCTTTCTCAGCGTGCCAAATCATTAACAAATGTTAAGTGGCAAAGGGAAAAAATGTGCCATTTGCTGATAAGGCAAAACCATTTGGACTACTAGAAATTACAGAGAAATGTGAAAGGTTCAAGCAAAATAAGGGACAGCGAAAAAAGAAACTTGCTGTAAATATTGATAAAAGTTAAGGAATATTGTAGCAATTAATATACATTTCTTACATATTCCATAACTCTGGGAGACAGGCCTGCAAAAAGGACTACTGTTCACAGAAATTAAGCAAAAGCAGTTAAGGCAACAGGAATCTGTATTGCAGGAAAAGAATTAAAACCAGGCAATTAATGGCATACAAAGGGAAGTCAGATTTTTAGTGGTAATCGATTGCTAGCATTCTGAAAGGGAGTAATTTAAAATCAGCTAAGCCTCTACAACAGATGTTCAACTACGCAACAAATGATGCCAGCGGACATTAGTTAAGGAGGCATTTAGTGTTGTCTCTCAAGTTTTTCAAAATGGATTCTCTTAAAAGGACAGGACAACCAGTGTCTCAGGCTTCTAAGTACTATTTACCACGTTGGTTATTCCAGAAAATGTTGAGATAAAAGCGGAGGGGTTGCCTAGTAAAAGAGAGACAGCCGATTTGCGGCCAGGAGGCTTTTTGCATTCCCTGAGCTTTGAACAGTTATGGTTAAGGTCAAAAACCACACACAGGATCAACACAACACCTCCTTCCTTCATTTCCCCCCACCTTGTCTCCATCCTGCATTCAACACACACACCTTGCAGGAGCCTCTGCATCCTAAGATGGCTACTGAATAACATTAAAAAAGAAAAGAATGTGCAAATCACTGGTAAGCGATCCATGGTGTTGCTTTCTCAATTCACACTATGATTGCACGGGTATGTATTTCTCAGAACGTGCTAGATCAGAGGTTTTGGGTTGGAGCTTTATCTGATATGCAATTTAATAAATTGGTCAAGCTGCTTTGATCGATACTCATCATCATTTGGACACAAAATGAACATGAAAATACTTGCTAGCAGACACCCGGAGCCAAGTAACAGGAGGATTCTGTTGATTCAACTCAACCACACAACGGGATCCAGAAGCTCATTCAAGCACTGTTCATCATTGCTTTTTATGCACTTTTAATATTAGCTTCAGCCTTCAAATCCAAAACTAGCAGATTTTCCAGTTAGTGCAAGAGGAAAGTATTCTAATTCTGGATGCACCTAGGTCAAATATGCCAAACATCTCCAATTTCCCACTCAAGTATTTTCTAAGAAAATCTCCCATGACAATAGCTTATCAGAAAACGTGAATAACTCCTAAGCACTATCAAACAATTTACGGGGATTTAGAAATATGCAGGGATTATCACAGTTCATACGCAAAATTAAAAACATCTTTTCTCAAATTCTAGCAGCATTTGTTCTGAACGATCTTCTTGCTTCACTTTGAAAAATCATGTAGCTCTTCATCCCAATTTTAACAGTCACGTTACTTGTACAAAAATGGTAGGGAGGATATTAATAGCCTTCTCAATTATTTAAAAAAAACCCCCACAACTTCCTATCCCATGGGAAATTCTAGCTTCTCTGTGTTTTTAATAAGGGTAGGATTTCAGTTTACTGTGTTTGTGAAGACGGTGAAACACTGAATGAAAAACTCAGTCAGTGTATACAATCTGAATAGAAATTAGTCGGAAGTTAGATTATTAGACCTAATTTTCTTCTTTATGCAGGAAAACCAAGCAGCTGTACTTCAAAAAGGCATGCATTAGATCTGCAATGGAAAAAGTACTGAAATGGAAACAAATATTTGGAAGTGATTACTTTAGTTTCCAAATCTTAAATACGAAGATTTAAACCTAATTTCTGCAGGATGCTCAGCAAGCAAAATCCTTTAGAGCTTTGAGTCTCTCAGACAATCACTTGTAGAGACGTCTGCTGTATATTTTGTCTTCTCTCTCAGGAGACTTTCATCTGACATTCCTTATGAGATGTAGAGACTACTTTAAATATATGAAAATATATTTATTCAGTTTTCCTGAACTATGGCAATGGCTGTGTTTCCTCTAATGATGTGGAATATCTTTCTCAATTACTAATACCGCGTATTTGGCAATAAGGCAAGGAATGTCCCTTCATTTGGGTGAAATGCTAACCTCTTCAAAGTTGGAGTTTTGTAATTTATTTCAGTAGGTCTGAGATTTCTCTGCATCTGGTATAAAATCCAGCACATTCTTCGTGACAAGAACAAAGGATTAATTTTATTCTTTTTTTTTACTTTCTGTTTTGCAGAAATTGCATGGAAAAGATTCCACCTGGTTGAACATCGTTCAGACTGGAATTGGCATTAACTGTGACAAAACCATGTTGCACAAAAACTTTCCATTCACTAAGATTTCGGAAGCGTTGCTTGGTTCTTGTGGCTCTTAGACGTGTCAAGATTTGGTTTAATACCTGTGATATTTATAAGATATTTATTCTGTAAAATTTTTATATTCACATAGTACACTGAAAATCTTAAATCATTTGTCAGACTTTTAATCAGTAAATCATATCATGATAAAAACCCCTCCGATATACATGCTGCCATCCTAATAGAGAGACTTACTGTTGCATTTCAACAATTTAACCCAAATAGACAGTCTTTGAAAAGGAAAAGTTCAGATTATCAGCGAGAAAAAGGGTTTCAGCTTTCAAAATGTATTCACAGCATAGGAGTTGAAAAGGGTTTTGTTTTATGGGTTTTGTTTGCTTTAATGTGGATCTCCAGAAAGTTGCAGAACCACATCTCTTTCAAAGGTTTCTGATGAACACTAGGATCCTGGTTCTCACATGTAAACCCTCTATGTTTATGTATATTTTGTATTTAGCAATCTAGGAAAACTATAATTTGGATCAAACTCCTGCCCTAAATTATGCTAGTATATTGCTTTGAACTTCAGTGAGAACGAAGCTCCATCTTATCCAGAGTAGTTTGATATAAAAGGCATTCTGCCCCCAAAACTGTTGCTGAGCTATTAAAATAAATTCTTTTTTTGCCATCTTAAATTGCTGGATTTTGCTCCTGCCCTGCCACCTAGCAGACTGCCTCTGGAAAACAAAAACCAACGTCTTCTTAAAACTCTGTAAGGAAACTTATTCAGACAGACGATGTTTACCTCTTGACTAAGGACACTTGAAAATCCCAAATGCTTGACATATTCTCCAGAATGAGCTCCTAGAAAGTATATAAAACATAAATGACAAACCCGCACATTTCCAGACCAGCTTTTTGAGTTGTTAGCACATGAACATTAGATGCCCGAGGCATTAGATTTTTTTCCCCTCTAAGGCATTATATTTTTGGCCGTTGGAAATGAGACATGACAATGGAAAATGACATGAACTTGTACCCACATTATTTCTGTTTTGTATTTCGGTGTTTGTCTCTGTCACAAGCAGCAAGGCGTGTAGCTCACTCAAAATCAATAGTGGCGTGAACTCATTTGGCCTCTCCTAGGACAACAGAATTGGCTGGCTGGTCAGAAGGACCTTCATGACGTCGGCTGGCGAAGCCTCCACCCGTCTTTACAGTTGCGTTTGACGTGGCATAATGGAATGGTAACCTGACCTCATCAGCTCAGATACCTCCCTGTCTTTTGGGAAAATAGTTGTGCAATATAGCCTGTTCCAGTACCTCCTGGCAAACGCAAGGCAACCTTTTCAGTCCAGCAGTCACAGCCAGGTAACTTGTACGCCAGTCTCAGGTCTTTCACTTGGGTTAAAACATGGGAATAGGCTTTCCAAGTAATCTTGCTGTATAAACTCGATGTTAAAAATTGTTTGCTGGAACGTGTAGTTTTCCAAGACACTGAAAAAGTACTAAATTTAATCCCGTGTCTTTGCAGTTCCCCAGGACTGCCTCAGTTACAGTTTGTTCTCAATTGCTAAGCTGAGACAGTAGAGAGCAAACCACGTACCTGATAAAGTATACCCCGTAAGAGAGAGAATGTTTATCACAGTCATTTATATTGATTCTCACGACTTCTGAACATCATAATTTCAGATGATGTACATACATACCAGCAACTAGGTATCTGTACCACGACACAATACTGCTAAAAGCACGAAAGAAGACTTCAGAGTTGAATTTCAGTGAATAAAACAGATTATGCAGTGGTCTGCACAAAGAGAGATTTGCATTTCTAAAGAATGTTAATGATTTTTACAGCAGAAAAAAAAGAAAAAGGAGCAGAAATACGTGCTGCTTTAATATTACTGTACCATTCTAACAAGTAAGCCAATACTTGAAAACTCTCAAGTGCGTGAACAAGAAACAGGACTGCGTGATACAGCCTAACCCTGCAAAAGCAAAGGACTGGCACAATAGCTATCACTAACAGCATACAAATACAAATCACTGAAATAGCCATATATGAATGCAGGCATGCTCAATCCTGCATCACCAGAAGTGCAAAAAAAAGGGGACTTTTCTATTTCATTGAGTGTAAATACAGTTAAGTCCCACAGTCCCAGTGAATTCAGTCCCACAGTTCCAGCACCTTCCGTGGGAAAGGCAGAAAAGAAGCTCCATCTGGTGGTGTGGTTGATTGTAATTGCTTTTAAATTTCATTTAATCGCAAATTCATTCTTCCCTAGCAACCAAATGACAAAATGAAGTAACGTGTAAAGGATCACCTGTCCTGCAAACTGAACCAGCATTGCCTAACACTTTAAAATCACAATTTAAAGAAAATCAGGACCTCCTCCTAATTGAAGCAAGCCAGACTGGAAGCCTTTCAATACAAGGCACACATGATCCTGCCAGGGTACCAATCTAGACTAGAAACAGATCATCAAACAAAAATGAAAGGCTGTGGTAGCACACTTCAACAGGTCATCTGCAGCAGCCTGGGGTGGGGAGAAGAGAAGGCAGGAATCATTGGTTAGAGGATGAAGGAGGAGGAGGAGTGTGAATGTGAAGTCAGTGATGCAGCTGGACCTGTCATATAAAAGTTTATGGAAAGTTTACAGAGGTATTAATGAAATATTGCTGTGTCTCATAGTAAGGAAACAAGCCATTCTTCAGTTAGTTGTTTTTATAAGAAACTAACTTTCTTCAATGAACAAATGGCAATTTTGTTGGAAAAGACACTACTTCCCATCTTCAAAAAAACTCTTGAACTATTCTAGCTGCAACAGATTTGCAACACCATGAAAACTAAAGCAGATGATTTAATCACTTTTTTAAATAATAAAACGACTGCATTTTAGGAAGTTGCTTTCTTCTTCCCTGCCTCTACTATGCTTGTATCACCTGAGCTGTGAAAATGGAAGACTTCTTGAATTCACTGACAAATGCAGTAGAGGAACCTGGATGCACTGAACAGCTTAGAAAAAATAAAGATCAGGCTGACCAGTACGTGTACTGGATATTTGCAAAGAATTGCTGAGCAAAACTGGAGTGACACTGGTGGTCAAGTAAAATAATTTGACCTAGGCCTACATATCATTTTAGCAAGTATTCAATTGCAATATATGTGTAGATGCAGCATCTAAGTAATGTCAGCAAGGTCACTGCTTTGTACAATTGGGAGATATGTTGCCCCAAGCTGATGTTATAAAACATTATAAGCATGATAAAATATGAAACTAATAAGCAAAATAATACTAGATTTAGCTACTGAAAGTCTATGCCTAGTTTCACGTACAAACTCATGTCTGCTACTGCTCGCTGAAGAACCCATGGCAATCCAAAACCAGTCCCAGTAGCCTAGCCAAAGTTTGTGCTAAACAATGGCAATCATCTTAAACACAGATAAACCTTGTCCTGCAAACTCAGGGGAATAAAATATACTTTGTCTACTCTTTTGTAGTACCTGCATTTCAATGGGGATATATGCTGCCTTTTGTCAAATCAATGCATCGTTACTTTTTTCTAAAGGGTAGAGCAGAGCTTAATTACTCACAAAAAAAATCTATGTTGAAAGAATGCTGAGAATACAGATTCGAGCACCGATATGCTAGAAATTGCCCAAAGTCACATTGCCTTTGTAACCTTAATGCAGCCTTTTTGCGCGTATCATTTAGGTTACAGCCTTTAATTATGCATTCTCAGGTCATTTTCCCCTCAGGACTGTCTCATTAAGCACACGAGATAGACAGCTCCTCAATGGTGGGGTCATTGCTTTTCTCTACATTGCTCAACGTGTAGCTGTAGGCCTTGTTTGTGGAACAGTATCCCAGTACTGCTCCGGAGATGTGATTGGATTTCCTCATGGGATCCTCCACAGTGCTCAGCACCACAGTATCTTCCAAGTGCTTCAGAAATAGACTACTATGAGATGAAGTATTCCTGATTTTACCATTAGAGAGCTGAGCTGCGGAGAGATAAATGTAAAAAGTGTCCATTTACTCTAAGTGCTCCTTTTAGAAGTGTGCAACTTGACTTTTGAGGTTGCTTATCAGTATATAAGATTTTACCTGTGTTCAGAGCATCGCTCCTTTTGATTTCAGCTAGAGCTGTAAGTGCTCAGTACCTCAGAAAGCTGACTGCTTGGGTTCTCAGGGCAGAAAGTTAGGAACGTGTGATAGGTAACCAAGTTAGTTTAAGCAATTTGCATAGCATTGCTAGGTGCTTTATGTGAGGAGCAGCAATAAAATTTGGTCCCTTTAGGCTAGAAATCACTTGCCTCCAAGGCAGGACCATCCCTTCCCTTCCTACATTCTTTGCAATTCGAAGCAAATAAAGTCCAAGTCCTCCAGCCGTGTAAGTAGTATGTGATTATGGTGTTAAAGCCTTATCAAAGAATAAAATCATGATTTCATATCATCATGAATGGGGATTGCAACCTTAATAAAGTTCTTTTAGGTGCTTTGTTCCCAGTACAGGCTTGGCACAATTCAGGGCAGTTCCACTTACGAGCCATCTGCAGATAATACATAGTCCACATTATCATACAGTAAATATTTAAGAATAAGTTTAGCTAAATATGTTTCCTTTGCTGGTATCTGGACTACTAATCTGCAGTAACTCTGCTTCTGTCTCCGTTTTCATATCCAACTAAAACAAAAAGACAAATCCCACATGGCTCCTATTTCTTTTTACTCCCAAACAGATGAGACATATAAAGGCTGCTGCTTCCGTGATTCAGTACATAATTTCTAATGTCTCTATAAAATGATAGACTGTAAATGCGACCTAATGGTGCCAAAACTGAGTTGTTTTTCTTTTTACTTGGTGAAGCAGAAGGACTCAACTCACTTCAGTTTGAAAATATTTCACGAAGAAGCCACATTGTAAGGAGTTCAAAAACAATTCAGTTGAAAGAAGACACTTTGTTTTCAAAATAAAGATGTTCCTGAAGAAGAAGCACTGCCATTCACACCCCGCTCTGTCTCCCATCCAAACAACAGAAGTGCATGAGCACAATTAAAGTGAACAGAAAGTTTTTACTGCTCTACGTTATTCTCTTCGCAACAGCCGTAAGTAGGTCACTGTCCACTCATCACATTGGACTTGTTGCTTTATACCATGAATAACTTCGCTGACATTATGGGAGTAATTCCAAACTTACTCTGCCGTAAATGAGTGCAGGATATAACCCTGAATCTTTTAAGTAAATCATAGACTGTAGAGTCTCAATTACAAATTGATTTCTGGTAGCTAATGTCCCTCTCCCCTACGTACCATTCCTTCCTAATCACATAATCAGTTCTACCCAGATCCTTTCCTTCTGAGGCTCCTACTCGCAGACCTAAGGATAACTCAACAATATCAAGAGTAGCCAGGCCAATCTTAGGGAAGCAAAATTTGGGGCCCTTAATTATCTTGTGGAGTGATTTATTATCAGGCTGGAGCCACAAGGAGGAGTAGCTTAACAAAAACAAGGGGGAAGAATGAACTAATGAACTGAGCAAGAGTTTAAGAGCAATGGATTCATTTTCATTCTGAATATTGAATGGATTCGGTGATTAAATTAAATTACCTCAAAGGCCTATTTCAAGAGTAATATTTTCTCCTTCCCAGTTCTCCTTTTTTATCCATTGTCCTAAAGATTGCACTTAATTTCACTTAATTTTATATGCTGTTTTCTACTTATCTCCCCAAGTGAAGAAAAAATGGCATTTCTTACTCCGCCGACAAGAAGGATGCATCCACTCCCCAACAGAAATTGCTTCCTTCTCACTCCAGAACAAAAGGTTTATCTTGGCCAAACGCAGAGCACTTTTATTTAACTTTGAAGCCTGTCTTGCTTTCAAATTTGAAGATTAATGACTCTACGGAAAAGTCTATGTCTCTTTCCTGCCGTATGCTCAGGGGGCGTATTATGGTTTATGACCGAATCCATGTAGTCATCATTTCTTGGTTCATACTACAGAACAGGAAGACCCATAAAGTATTGGCACTGAACTGCAACAAGATGCGTGTCGCTTTCTTTATTTTTCTTTATTTGAGATGCTGTATCTTCACACTGATCCAATTTTTGCTGCTTGCTTGATTGAATGGATGGTGCAGTTTCTTGTCCAGATTTTTCATCTAAGACAAAATTCCAGACGTGTGCAGAGGCTTGCCTGTTCCCTAACACGTTTGGCCAGAAGCTGTAGCAGCCACTTTGGCAAGAAGTTCCTCTGAACATAAACTGCTAGCAGTCAGAATACAAGGACACAAGCTCTAAAGAAAAAAAATAATTATCTTTCCCATCATGGCAATCAAGAGCTGGTTTGCTGTGAACAGGTTGTGTATCAAATGATGCAGAAGCTCCTTGGACCTCAGGAAAAGAGCTGACCTGTAGTAGCAGAGCTTTTATTAATTTTTTTTCTCCAATACTTTATGCATGAAAAAACAATGGAGGAAAATCCACATTTTCCCCAGCTGCTTGGATAAGATTGCATTTATAGGAAACGCAATTGTTTTAAATTCACCAAAATTTAAATTTAAACCAAAATTCACAGATTACTTGTCTTTCAAAGGGGCATTTTTAATATTTCACTCAAAAAATGGACTTAAAACAAGAAACAGAAAGACCTTAAAGTGATTCTGCAAAAAAACAGAAGGGAGGAAAAAAACAGTAAATGAGACTGTGTGTATTAACAGGAAAGAACAAGAGAAAATGGAAAGGAGACTAGAACAGCCTGCTCATGTAATATCCTACGGTGCGCTCCATCTTGGAAAGGTGCTTGGGAGACTTCCAGTCTTAAAAATCATGGGGATCAGAGGAAAAAGATAATGTCACGTCCGTAGTTATGGGCTTCAACTCATACACACACACACACACACACACACATATATATGTTTATAATCTTATATATGCTTCTGTGTTCTCATACAGTCTCATGTGTTTATCATAGAATCACAGAATCATTATGGCTTTATACTCATATATATGTGTGTATTGATACTAATTTGATAGTTGTCTTTTACATAGTCTTTGCAATGCTTCCTGAACAAAACTTGCTTCCATTCATCCTATGGTCCAGTTTAATATCAGCTGCTGTGAAGCACAGTTGGAGGGTGAGGGCAGGGATGATATTTTTAGTGATATAAATATCATATACCAGATTTTTACATGAATGTAGCCAGGCTTCTGTTCCTTACCCTTCACTTCAAGGGCTCCACAAAACTCGTTACTCACATCAGAGCTTCCAGGTGACAGGAGAGAAATGGTTCAAAGCTTATTAATATAACATGCACAATTAACAGGTGTTTATGGGATTCTTTGAACATTAATGTCAAGAATTTCACAAAGAATTTACACATAAAACTCAAAAATGGGAACCTAAACAGAAAAGTCTGAATTCACATTTAAGTCTCAGTGTGAGAATGGTTTCTGAGTGACACAGAGATACATACACTCACTTTGGTGCGGCTTGTGAAAGCACCATGCTTTGGCACCAAAATGCCAATGTATAAATAATGTTTGGGCATTACAGGAGTAGTCTACAAAATAGTCCAAGCACTAAAACTATATCTAAAGTAGAATGATACGAACAGCCCGCTAACAGAGAATAACCTTTTTGAAAGTTTTTAAGTGAAAATGATTTGAAACTTTAAGTCGTATCTTTGAAAGTGGTTTATAATATGGCAGGCTGTTAAAGTCCATGTCTGTAATTGCAAATATAATAAAATATACATTTCTGAACAACTCGGTATGTAAATATTCTTAATCCTAATAACATGAATTAAATTAAATAGGAAAAAGAGGATTTACTCCAAAATAAGTGTATTGAAACAGGGGCTTATGTGCAAAAAATCATTCTTAACTAGGTTTTCCAGAATAACTATTTTCATGTATTTCTAGATTAAAAATTTGAATCTTGCTCAAATGAATGAAATGTACAATTCTAAATTTAAACTTGTGTCCGTCACTTCTGATAATGCCACATTGGTCCCTAAATCCTTCGATCCTCCTGAAAATACTACTCTTACCTGGGAACACGTAGCTTTTTTCTTTCAATCTTGAATTACTTTAAATTACTACGCAGTTTCTGTCGCTTGATTTCATAGCTAATATTAAAGAGAGAAGTCGGGGATCCAGGCACTCCAGTGACTCCTTTTTGACTCCCTGTGTACAGGCTGAGCGGCTGAGGCAAACTCACCACCCAGCCGCAGAGAAATGGGCTTCCAGCCGGCTGAGAGGACAAGTCTCCTCTCTCTATGCCTTTCCTCCTCTGCCGGCACCACCTTCAGCTTCTCTTTGCTTGAAATAGGCAACCACAAGACTTTGATGCTGCACTGCAAAAGGACGATTGATTGAAATGTCACTGCGCTAAACTCGCAGGGCCAAACATTGCTGCCCCTCCTCGGCCACAACACCTACAGCCAGCCCCACACGAGTTTGCAGAAGTGTGAAGTGCAGCACGGGACCTTTTAGGATTTGGGGGTGTAAGAGAAACAGTTCAGTGAGGGAAAACACCAGCGGCCAGCAATCCAAATATTTATTAACAATATGCATCAGCATACGAAGGAGTATACAATGATAGGTACAGGAAATATTACTGATTTATATTTATATTAGCCTGGAGAAAAGGAGGCTCAGGGGAGACCTTATCGCTCTCTACAACTACCTGAAAGGAGGTTGCAGAGAGGTGGGAGTCGACCTGTTCTGTCAAGTAACAGGTGATAGAACAAGAGGAAATGGCTTCAAGTCGCACCAAGGGAAGTTTAGACTGGATATTAGGAAGAATTTCTTTACTGAAAGGGTCATCGGGCATTGGAACACGTTACCCAGGGCAGTGGTGGAGTCCCCATCCCTGGAGGTATTTAAGGGTCGTGTAGATATAGTGCTTAGGCACATGGTTTAGTGGTGGGCTTGTCAGTGTTAGATTAATGATTGGACTAGGTGATCTTACAGGTCTTTCCCAATCTAGGAGATTCTGTGATTCTGTGATTTATTGGTGGGAACGGCAAACCCTCTCCTTGAAGCAGACTGGAAGCTTGTGCTGTGATAGGAAGGAATTACTCTGCGCTGATCTTAAAAGAAAACGCACCCGACTTTGAACATTAAATTTCTATGCTTTTTTTCCCCTGAAGCTGTGTAAAGGAGGGAATGCTTAGTTTTATTTTCTCATTGCTTTGCATTCTGCATCTTCATGACAGTGCATTAAAGTAACAGTGTGATCTGCTGCAACCCCAGAAGCAGCACTAATGTTACTAGAAATGCAATGCTCTAAGGATATTATGATGGAAATTTTTGCAGGGACAGCTAATATCCTTTAGCACATCAATTCCTATTACTGGACAAATTATGTACAGGTCGAGAACAAGACTGATACGACGAGTTTAACATGATCATGTTAATTGGTTAGTCTATTTGAGGAAAAATGGTGCCTGTTATCTGTAGAGCTGGGGGAGGAGACCTTAGCAATGAAAAAGGCCACAGTGTTTCCCCATCTTGTTACGGGACGAGGAGAGGGACACATATTTATTGCCCGTGGAAGGTCAAGATGGGTGTGGAAGTGCTCCCTAGGACGTCTCCCAGAAGATGAAGGAGGAACACAGCCACTGTTTGTTACCTTCTGTAAGGAAGTGTGAATAGGGAACAGATTCCCAACTCTTCCTCAAGCACTGTGGAGTAGCTTGTCCCAACGGGCATCTTGTAAGACTGCATGTGCCTCGTATTAGCCATGATGTGAATGACGACTGATCTGTTTAGAGGGAGAGAAAAAGCGCATGAAAACTCCCCATCACCATGTAGGGCCCAGCCAAAACCTGATCCTTAGGAGGCAAGTGGAGGTGAAGACTCTGCTTCAATACAAATTAAATACACTCGTGCTCCCCAGAACCTTGTCAGATGAATTATCCTTCTCATTTCTTCTCCCACTGTAGTAGCACAAAAGTGAGCATGAGTTTTCCCAGATTCCAGGGGGTTTTAACTCTAAGAGAAACAGATCAGGTGGCTGTTTTTTTTTTAAATTGCATTTAAACCAAATCCAGCAACTCAGTCCATGGTTAGCATTTACTATTCTTCCTGGCTTGAACAGCTGCTTTGGGGAGTAGCTTGGCAGAAGTGTTGTTTGTAGCCTAGAAAAAAGAGTCTAAGTGGGATCTTTTTTACAATCCATCACTGCTCTGAATATTTGGACCAAAGTGTGTGAAAACAGGATATAAAGCTAATGATCCACATCTTCACCATCTTTCCACTTCCCTCAATGAAAAAAACAGTTGACACTGATCAAGTAAATTGCTGTTTTTCAGAGTCTTACACACTTTATTAACTTCAGATGAACAAGGCACCAGACGTTTTTTGCAAAGTACTAATTACAACAGTCAAGGTTAAAAGATTTAGACAACTTCCTTCCTTCTTTTCTGCAGTCAACAATATTTAAGAAAGAAAAAAATAGTGACTGAACAGAAAAATATTTTGATTCACTTTAAAAACACAAACCAATTTCAAAATATCTGTGACAAATACTTGTTTTGATTTGATTTTATGAAACTCTAGGTATTTTAATAATGTTATTTTTAAAATCCACCAGAAAGAATGAGTTAAGATTGCTCATGAATAGTGAAAAAAATACATGAAAGAAGCAGCTGGGCTTTTCAACAAGAGATATTGTACAAAATGTGAAGATCAAAATTTTCTTTACAAACTCAGTTATTTTATACAAAAGCAGAATCAAATTTCACCAGTCCCGGGAAATATTTTAGAGATCCTTCCCTACTCCAGGCTATTACCACAGGTTGCCTCAAGGCATTTCTTTCCTCTTGACTACAGCCTGTAACTCTCTTCAAGCATGCAGAAAGTGAATTGCTGTAAAACTGCATTACCCTGTCACAGGTTTGAAATCCTTGGGAAAATTGTGATAGCTTTACAGGGGCTGTGTCGCTTCAATTATTTAAAGTTGAAAATGTCTTTTTTTTTTTTTTTAACAATATACAGAAACCAAATTACTCACAAATCCGTAACAACCACTATAAAAATGTCAGCAGTTTCCAACAATTAGAGTACATATATATAGCCGATTTAAAGATAGGGAAATTCTGTATGTTACAGCACAGACTACTGGACTGCTAAATGTTTTTTTTTTAATGCAGTTCAGTATCTTCAGGGAGTTCTCTAAAACCCATATGCTCTATAACAGGACAGCCAACATATATGAGTAAGGGTGGGTTAAAATTAATTGCCTGACATATGAACCAAACTCACTGAACAGTGAAGTGAATCCTTCAATGCTCCACTGAGTGAACTACACTCCTGCCAAAATCCCTAAAATGCTGAATTAACTCTGAATATGCAACCATGAATCATGACTCTCTTGACCCTTCCCCAACATATTTTTCCCTTGTTTCTTTCCCTATCCAGTTGTATCCCTAGCAGAAAGCATAAATCGTATTAGCACAGAGAAGCTTGCAAAAAAAAAAAAAAAACCCAAACCACAAAAAAACCCAACTCCATAGGCTGCTTTGAGCATAGCTGAATTTCCTCTCTGGATCTCTGGGCTTATTGATCGAAGGCTTGAACTTTTCACCCCTTTAGTAAAACAGGCTTTCTGATCATCGCAGTATGATGCTTGTCTACGCACAGAGGCTTCTGCTTGCAGGTATGATAATAACTGACATTAGTCACATAGTGCTTTTCCCGTTAATGTTTGCATGCTTTAAATTAGAAGGCTACTGTGATTACATAGCCTTTTTTGATTCATAGTAATCCAATTAATTCAATTTATACAGGGAATGTAAGTGTAGAATTCAGCCCTCCTCCACAAACATTAATGTGGCAGTGACCTCGTGACGTGTAGCTTCATCTCAGTCTCACGCGTTGGAGGATACAAGCCACTGAGTTCAGAGCAGCAGTGTCTTGATGTCACTTCATTAAACAGGCACTCGGAAAGCACGTGCCCTGAAACAAGTGTGTCTGAATCGGCCTAACGAGCCAAAAGTGCTAAACTAGTAACTCCTCGGCAGCATCCCTCCTTCCATTGAGCAAGCATGTTTCTGTAACACAGACCTTGCAAGAACCAGCCTTTTCACACCGCTAGCTATTTATAGCTCTTAAGTCAGCAACATCAGGCAGACCCAAACATAGACAGAGCACCAGAAAAGTGCAGTCTGTGCTAGAAGCGGAGCCTGGGTGTATCGACCGCTGAAGCTGGAGCTGTAACATGAATTCACCAGACCGGAAATACAGATCTAGAAAACCTAAGTGCTACCTTTTTACCTCAGCCAAACAGCCAATAACTGACCAGGTAGTGAGCAAAAGTGCTTGAGTTACAATATCAAACCACCAAGCTATGTAGCTGGTTAACGAGTAAAATCACTGGAATTTGATAGTTCAGATCTGTGTAACACTGCAGCTGCTGAACAAATGACCTTACCATAACCTATACTTTTCTATACCAAACAAATTTCCTGTACTAATCTATACTGAATCTATACTATTTCCTCTTGGCATCTGACCACCTGAGGGAGAGGAATAACCAAACTCAGGTACCCCTGAGTGTTAATGTTGAATGTCACATCTAGAAATAGCAGGTCAAGATCTCCCTAGGGCAAGCCTGAGATCTCTGGAACGACTGTCGTCAAACTGGCATCAAAACCAAGCGTCAGGTTTGCCAGCTTGATGGATGTCTGGTGAACAGACCTGAGTGGTGATTTAAGTAAGGTTACATACAGCCATGTATAGAGTACAGAAACATCAAATACCAGTAAAGTTGCGTTGTACCATTTTAAACTAAATCAGGAGCCACAAAGCTAGGGGACTGGGAAGAGAAACACTACAGGAAGGTGGAAAGAGGAAATGTTTGTATATGCTTTATACAAAATATACAATGTACAAAATGAGCAGTGAGAGGATACATCAGAGGCAGGGCCCGATGCCACAGCCCTTGCGTACCATGCTTGCTAACCTGAGCTGTCCTATTTGGAGTGACAACAGACACAAGATCTTCTTCACGATCTTGTAAAACTGCAGCTATTACTACAAACATGCTCAGAGATCTAGCGGACCTTAAGCTTTCAGTAGGAATTCATATACTCGGTATATCTCTGTGGGACCCTGATGAAATCAGGTTGTATTTTGGTCGTGGCTGTCGCAAAGGGCGCACACACCCCTGCAGCTCCTGGGGTTTACGTAGAGCAGCTTTCCAGTATCTGAAGGGGCCCTACAAGAAAGCTGGAGAGGGACTTTTTACAAGGGCATGTAGTGATAGGATGAGGGGGAATAGCTTCAAACTGGGAAAGGGGAGATTTAGAATAGATATTAGAAAGAATTTTTTCACTCTGAGGGTGGTGAGGCACTGGCACAGGTTGCCCAGGGAAGTTGTGGCTGCCCCATCCCTGGAGGTATTCAAGGCCAGGCTGGATGGGGCTGTGAGCAGCCTGGTCTGGTGGGAGGTGTCCCTGCCCATGGCAGGGGGGGTTGGAACTCGACGATCTTCAAGGTCCCTTCCAGCCTAAACCACTCCATGAGCCTATGATTTCTCCTATTTGCCGTTTGGGTAGAAAGATGCTTGATGTCTTGAAGGTTGCCCAGTGCCATCAGCCACCCCAGGACACACTGCTACCTGCCCGTTTTATCCCTCCAAGCGTCCATCTCTCCTAAAACCACCCCCTAGCGCAAAACATGCCCTGGGACCCTCCGATGCTCCCCCGTCGACAGCGCTGGGGCCCGGCTTCCGCTTGCACAGCCACTCGTATAGCATTACACGTGCTGCCACGGCCATGAACTGCAGCTGATGCACCACAAAGCCCACGCGGGCTTTGCCGCCCGACCCACGCCGTGTTTTCCCCGGACCTCTGAGGACCACCACCACCCAATGTCCACATCTGCCGCGCGGGGAGGGGGTGGGCGGGGCCTCCAACGGCTGCCGCCCCCTCGGCAGGGCCGCGCATGCGCACTCCTCCCCACACCCCCTCCCGCCGCGCTCTGCGGAAATGACCTCATCGCGCAGCCCCGTCCCCGCCCCTCCTCCCTCTCTCCGGCTGCACCGGTGCACCGTACTCCTTCCCGGGTGGCGGGTGGCCTGGTCGGGGGCCGCCTCCCCCGTTGGCAGGGGATGTCGGTGCCGGTGCCGCCGGTGCGGTGGCTCCGCCAGGCCCCGCGGCACTTGCTGGTCTGCGAGAAGGGCCACGCGCGGCACGCGCGCTCGCGGCATGCGGCGCACGTGCGGGACCACGCCTACAACTGCCGCGTGAGTGCGCCCGCCCACCCGCTGAGCCGCGAGCGTGGGCGGAGGGGGGGGGGGGGTGTGGATTTTGCGGTTAACGGACGTTGCAGTCGGCGGGCGCGAGGGGAGGGCCCTGTGGGGGTGGCTGTGGGCTCGTGCGGGGCGCGGGACCCCCCGGGTTCCTCGTCCGAGCAGTGGGGGGCTGAGGGAGGCCCCGGGGATGGGGCGGGGAGGCGGGGGGTGTTCGGCTGAAGCCTGGCCCCAGGCGTGCCCGGGAAGTCCCCTCTCTCACGTGTCCCTGCTGCTGCCGCCACCGAACTACCGTACCGTACCGTACCATCGTCAGCTGCTTCGGTTGTTTTGGACAGCTTAAAATGTTGGGAGGTCCGGGTTTTGCCAGGTCGCTCTCCTTTCTTCGGCTGCTGTAAGTTTCAGTCGAGATCCTCTCCTAAGTTTCAGTCGAGACCCTCCCGCTGTTTGCCGAGTAATTTGTTTAGCAGCTGACAAGAGAGCTTCCCGCTGGTGTGGCGGGCAGCTCATCTCTCCCTTGTTACTTCTCTTACACGTGTGTGCAAAGGGAGGTAGATAAGTACCTGTTCTCTGGCAGCTTTTGGGAAAAAAAAAAAAGTTTTTTGAGGGACGGAGGGAGAAAGAGCAGGAGGAGAGACCTTTATGCTGCTTGGGCATAGCTGTTGGGAAGCTTGGCACTTGTCCGTGTAATAACCTTGTTTTCCCTGGTCTCCTGGACTTAAGAGTTCTGTTGATCTATGAAACACGTACAGGAAAGATTTTAAACAGAATGGAAATTAAAAGCAGGCAATTGGACCAAAACTCTGAATGTTGAGTTTAGTAAGAAAAGCTAGGTGCTCATCCCTTTTGAAAATTGGTTTCCTGCCTTACATTCAAAACTTCCTACAGAAGCTGTACGTATGTAGCCTTAACATATGTTTTATGACTTTTTTTGAAAATCGTAAGCCCATCTTCAAGTTTTGTTCTGGTGGTATGTTGACTCTTCAGACCTCCAAAATTATCTACAGAGGAGAGGAGAATGCATTGATTCAAAAACTAGTTTAAATTCTACTTTGGTCTTCGCTTTTTCACTGACATTACATAAATGCTTAGCCTACATTTTCAGTAGGGGCTGCAGGAAACGTTCCAGTGTGACATCAGGCTAAACTTACAATTACATGAAACAAGATCTTTAGGTAGCTCGTGCTGTGTAAAATCGTGCCTCTATGTAACACCTCAAATGCTATTGTATAGCATGTAAAATGCAAAAAGAAACCCCAAATAATGTATTTAATGGACCTAGAGACTTTGTGCAAATTGATACATTTTGAAGACAATAGCCTGATACTACTTTTTCTTAATCTCATTTTGGTATAATATACTAATGTCTTTGAAAAGTAGAGTTTTTCTTATGTATTTCTGGGTTTTCTTCCAGAGCTGATTTTAGGATATGACTTACATTACAAATATGTTCCTAATAGGTGTCCTTTTTGATCCCTGAATGTGGCATACTACCTGAAGTGCTGAAAAGTACCGTCGCGGATGTTGGAGAGTACTACCTGGTGAGGAACTTACCGGTTCATGAGTTGGTCACTCGTGAATTCATCGATGCTTTTGTAAAGAAAGGTAAGAAGGAAATCAGAACATGACAGATGCAGAAACAGTGTATTTTTTTCATAACACAGTAAAATCAATTTGTTATTATCCATTCTGGAAAGTATTTTAAAGAAAGGGAAGGAAAATACAAAGAAAATTCTGTATTAATTTTTTATCTGTTTTTTATTGCTTTGTGGTTTGTCAACATTTGTGTACGCCCCCTGGGTCCAGAACTTCTGTGATTGTTCCCTCTTCCCATCTTAATTTTGCAAACCAGCTATCAAGAGGGCTTCTGCGTATCCTCACGGCTGTTTCTTCTACGCCTCATCTTTATGCAGGTTCCTGCAGCAGTCGGCTCCATTCTTTCTTTCTTGTTCCTTCATATTCCAACACAGAGCTGTGTTAGCTGTGTTCCACAGCAGGCAAGAGAAAAAGAGGGGGGAAAAAAATGTTTGCTTTTTTTCTTTTTTGCTAATGGAGCTGTGGTGGCTCATCCTTACACTGTAAGAGCAAGGAGGATACGAAGAAAGATGCAGCCTCTGCCCAGCCAGCTTGCTATTGCATACTTGGCACATGCTGTTTTCATCAAGCAGGCCCTGGTTGTTTGGCTCATGATAAATGTTGTACCCTTCAGATGATTGTCAGGGAGAACAACAGCTTTAAAGGGAAAACGGGGGGGAGGGGGGGGGAAGAGAACAAGTGGGTGAAAGGGGAGAATGAGAGCCATTACTTTCTAAATGTGGGACTCTTACTTACTTTAGTCTCACTAATGGCTTTTATGCCAGCAGTTTTACGGAAGCCGTGTGACACGTACACTAAGTTTACAGGATCTGACTCTTATATTTTTAAGAACAAAATTGGTTGTGGCAGGTAATGCTATAAAATATATTGGTAATGTGAGCATCTTCCACCTTGTCTTCATGTGAACTAATAATAGAAATGTGTCAGCAAAAAATGCGGTTTGCCATTTGCTGAGTGGGGAAGGTTGCAGGTGGAAAGAAAGTGTTTTCATATTGGGGCATATTGTTAATGTTATCTGTATTACAGGCCCTTTAAAGTAGTGCCAAGGTTTATAAAAATAATAATAAAACGCTGTTTTGCTTGACAAGGTGAAAGAAAGTTGATGAAAACAAGGGTTTGGGGTGATTCAAATGGTATTTTACATGTTTGATTATCTTGAGGTGAATCTTTCATATTGTCATGTTTGTCTTTAGAGACTGTGTAACCTCATGGTCTTCTGCTTTATTATTAAAGGTTCATGCTATGCACTTACCTATAACACAAGAATTGATCAAGATAATTCTGCAGCTCTGCTACCAAACGGTATGTTTTGTTTTCATTTTAGTAATACATACATACTGATTCTGATCTTGGGTTTGTTGGTTGTTTTTTTTCATGTGAAATGATGTAAACTGGAAAATTTAGTGCATGCTGTACTTGCCAACTTTATTAGAAATATGTTTGAATCGGAAAAATATTCATTCTAACTTTTTTTCATTCATGTTGTTAAACTATTTCTTTAATCTGAAGGAAATTAAATAAAAATCCTCTTCACTTACGTAGAGTATCAGATTGTCAGTGCTTCAACTATAATTGCAATTGCTACAGAGGATTATTTTTGTGAAAACATTGCATTCCAACTTCTTGTTTCCTGCTGGTTTTGAAGACAAAATTTGTACCAAAAAAGAAAATTATCAGCACTGCTTAGGAAAACTTTTAAAATATTTAGGGTTTATTCTTTGAGAATTATGTAATGTGCTAAAATATTCTGTTGCGGTTCCATCGCAGTTTTATGGAAAAATGTTATGTCTCAGGTGGGATTTTTAATGTAGAGAAAATGATGAAGCTATTTGGGACTTCAAATATGTTGTCTTATTCCCATTTAATATTATATCAGATATAATAGAAACACAAATTGGTCTTACAGCCTAAGACGCTGTAATATGACAGGCGCCCATCAGGACAGAAGTAAATTCAGATTCTTCAGAGGGTGGGTTTTTATGTGTGCTCTGTTAGCACAGTCCTAGCAAAACAGATACTTGATAGTGTTTGAGTTTGTATGGTACGATTATTGCATGTAATGCGCAGTTAATGCAGAGACAGCATTACAGTTCCATCTGAAATCTTCAACAACTTTGTTTGTATTCTATATTATACTGTTACTTGTACAGTAGAATCAAAAGACTGTAGTAGAGATGCGTGAAATTCTGTACCAAGTGGCAGCTGCCAGATTTGGTTTATGAACGTGGAAGTGGAGTTGTTCCAGTTCATATCTGCTCGTGACTAATAACCATAGTTTACGCAGTGTGAGTAGTCCCACTGGAGTTGGAGGAACTGCTTTTGTATATTTAGTTGAGCAATGCATGCATGAATGTTTACTAAGTCAGGCCCTAGAGTTAAGGTAGTGTTCAACCAATGATACAGCAAATGTTAGGGGACAAGTGGAGGAAAGATTGAGGCAATGAAGTGAGGTAGTACAGTTAAAAAAGCTGTGACTGTCTCAGGAATAATATTACACTTTTCTCATTCTAGTTCATAAGTCTGCTTTGATAAAAAAGAGTACTTGAGTTATAACATTTTAATTTTTTTTAAGGGTTAATCTGGTAATCCATTTAACTGGAACTAAGGAGTCTGGATTACATTAGTAATACTGTTGATCCAAAGCTAACATTGTGTAACGTATACGGTTCTCAGAAGACTTCAAAGGGAACTAAGTAGAAGATTATTTGTATTAAAGTTTATTTTGTTTATAGGAAAACTAATTCTATCAGTGGATAAGGATACTTATGAGGAACTTGGACTGCAAGGTCGCCCTTCTCGGTATTCTGGCAAAAAAGTAATGAGATACAGTAAGTATTGTTTATATTAATGGTGCTTGTTTCAGATCTGTCTGTGAAGCATCTTGTTAGGATATTAAACCAGCAATGCTGAAACTTCCCTTTCCTTAAAATTGGTTATTGTCTAGGTCGTATTTTTCCAGATGCAGATACAGGGACTGCATGAAGAAAAAACCCCACTTTTTCCAAATAATAAAGCAGCTATAAGGGAACAAATGTATGATCTTTTGGGTATTCTATAAAATTTTTAATTACTGGGTTTTTCACTGTGTTGTTTATACAGCGAAGACCCTCACTTGAGACTGCTTGCTTGAATGGCAGAATTGTATTACATTTGACACATTTAAAATGGTGGTCTCCATATATCAAGTACTTGGAAAATGTTGTAATTTTTTAACAGCTGCAGAGGAGACATACTGAGCGTGACTTTTTTGGTGAAATTTTTTTTGTTAAATAATAAAAAAAAGCCATGAACAGTACCATCTCAAATGTATTAGAACCTGCAGTAGTTGATAAGTAGTTACATAACAAGTTTTCCCTTCTAATGTTTTTATCTATAACAAGAATTTTGGCAAAACAGGACATCATTTTACTATTCAGTTTGTCAAGTAAAGTGTCTGATGAAGTTTCCATCTGACAAGTAAATGTAACTCTTAGCCTGGGACGAATTCATCTAGAAAAAAACAGTTGAAAATTTGTCATTGCAATATACATGGCTTTTGATGTTAGAAATTCTAGCTTTTTTTAGTGCTAATAGCTTGCCTAATTACCAAGATATTTTTAAGGTGCTGTTTTGGGATGTCTGTCATTGCCATTACAAAAAGAATCTGTCCCTCCAGTTACTAGAAGGCAGTTCCAGATAATATCAAAGTAAGGACAGCAGGAGGTGAATATTTATTTACATAATAGGGAGTCATATTTGCATAATCAAATACCTTATAAATATACTGTATATGTTAAAAGGAAGTTTAATGTTATTTGGTTTCTTCATGTTCTTTTGATTCTTAATTTAATGTTAAAATTTATTTCCACCGAGTAACTATTGTTTTTTACATTTTTGCAGTTATAACTATTGACCTGGCTGATTCCGGCTTTCAGCCTGATAGCAAGAAACATAACAGAGTGCTCTGGGCCTTGAAAGAAAAGAAACCTTTAGAATTTGACTTCCTACTGGCTTGGTATAATACAGGTAATGAGAAGTAAATGTAAAACTAAAATGTAACTGACATGAAGTCCAAATATTTTTAGTTTACTGTTCTTTTCTAGTGGTTGTCCAAATGCATTTTTAGTGGAGGGAAAAGCTAGATTAAAATGTGTTTGGGTGGGATTTTTTGTTTGTTTTGTTTATTTGTTTTGGGTGTGTGTTACTTCCTACGCAGCAGAACATTTCATTTCAGGAACACAACAGTGATTCATAGGAGACAGATTAGTTGCTTCATTTCCTTGTCTCTGTGTTGCCCGGGCTTTCTGGCATAAGTTTGCCTATTTGATAGTGCTGCCTCTTTATAAATTTGTGACATACATAACCATTGTTAATACACTTTTTTTTTGAGTTTTTTATTAATACACATAAGTTACGTATTTGGTGTAGTGCTTGAGATGGGGAACTTTCATTTCATCAGTAGTTACAGGACATGTAGAGAGTCCGTATTTCTGTCATGTGCTGTGTACACTGATACGCAGTCTACTATTTTGTAATTTTATTCTCAAGCACTTGTGTGAGATTGGAGCAGAGTAAGAGGTTATTGTTGTAAGAAATTGTATTGTCTCAAATCACCTTTCTTCTAGCATTCATTTGTCTACTGTTTTCTAACTACATTAATTTTTCTTCTGGGTTTTAAGTATTGTTCTTCCTCTGAGGGTCATTTTCCAAACTCCTCAGTTGCTTGTTTTACCTCTGAACAGGCTGTATCTAGGGATATGTAGCATTTGGATGGAATTGACAAAAACTGCAGGAGTGTGTACCGCAAAAAAATGTTTTTCTTCATCATAGCTGTGTAGCTTTTAGTGTGTTTTTTCGTGGCTCTTCAAGACCAAGTCTGAGAGGAAGTTACTGATCTGAGAAATTAAAGCTGCTTACGAGCTCCTTTAGCAGTGTCCCATGTTTCACTTTAGTCCTTCATGTTTCCCCTCACCCTTTTTAAGTACTAATCATACAATAAGGATCCTTCCTTGTTTGTCATTCAGAAATTGTTTGAAGGCTTGCAATGTCTGTCCTTGTAGTCTTCAGAAAAGAGTCACAGTGAAGACTATTGCTACCATAAATGGTGACATAAATCCAACAAAGGTGTGGATCTTCAGGCTCAGCATGCTTGGATTTATTGACCCTCAGCAGAGAGCAAAATGCCTCTAGAGCCAATATGTTTCTTAGGTTTGTTGCTGCCAGTGTAGCAGCATTCAAGAAGAATAGCATTCATATTCCTCACTTTCTTACATCCAAAAACTGGGTCAGGTCAATCATTTCCTCAATATGGAGTTAAATCTAAATGCCTTTCTGTGCAGGAATCTTGTGCTCATAACACACGAAAGACTCTTAGTTCCTTTGTACTGACAAAAATAAAACTTTTATAGATTTTTATTAACAGACATGAGGCATTGTGTAGATTCTGCTGGAAGGGGAAAAGAGGCATGCGTTTTGTTGAGAGAATCCGTGTCCTCTGTGAACATTCTGCTTTCAGCCTTCCTGCTGATAACTGGTGTTTCTTGCTATGGCCAGCACGGCTGCAAACCTATAAACAATGTCACTTTCCAAAAGCAGGATTTTTATTTTTTTTCATACCCGCTTTTCCCACTTAGTCGTTCTGGCACCAGGAGGAACAGAAAAAGGGAATATGCAGTGTCTCACATCTTTAATGACAGAGGCAAACCAACCTTTTCTTCTCTTTTCTATTGCTGTAATGTCTATGACAATTTTAAGTGTTTATTGGCTGAAATTCACTGGCCTCCAAAAAACTTTGACAATGTGCCTGGTTGTTGTTGACGTGGAATGCTATGCTTTAGCTAGAGGAATTGTTCTGTTGCAGTCTTGATGTAGTGTTTGAGATTTCTTGAAGTTAGGACTACAGCTGAGGCTCCCGTATGGAGCAGACATTTAAAATGTATAATTTCTTATACTTGAATAAGAATTCTAGGGCAATATTATACATTCTTTGAACCTGTTAGTCTAACAAATGCCAAGAGGAAATAGAGAGTGAAGGAAGATGATCTGTTCTAGCACACTTCAGAATTAAATATATCTGTATAAAAATACTAAATTAACAAGAATTCAGTGGCTGCCTGTCTTTGTCACTATGCCCTTTGGTCCTTGGACAGCCTTTTTTGAAGGATGAATAAAAAGGATCAGGTTAGTCCTCCTTTTTTCTGCTTCCCCATGTGATTGTCCTTGATGAGATAAATATTGCTGATGGAGTTTAGGCAGTCCATAATTTTGGATAGAAAGTCTTGGATATTGTATTCTGTAGTGAACTCTGTCCTGTTCTTGAATTTCTTCTGTTCATACATGCCTTTCCTGTAGTATTTAAATGCTATTCTGGGCTTCAGACTTCTCATGAATGAGGTGGTATTTCTTGGTCACCTGGAGACCCATTGTTACTCTACAAAAGTAGAATACATTATCTGGAATTTCAAATTTGGGAGAATTGATTCCACATCAGTTGTCTTACTGCTTCCAAAAGGAAGTTGGTTAATATCTCTTAATTTGCAATATGCTTGCTTAGGTTAGGTTTTTAGATTTTTAGCTGCTGTTTTGGATCACTTACTGGAGTTGAAGAAATGTGGCCTTTCCCAGAAGTCCATCAAGGTACATCTAACTCTTACAGCCATACTGCATTTGAAGACTTCTCACTGTTCTGTTTTGGTTTGTTTTTTTCTTCTCTGATCCTAGTAAAGTGGGATTTGTGATACAGTTTAATTTCTCTACACTTCCCCTTTCCTCCTCTCTTCAATCCTTGTCCCCCAGACTATTCTGAAATTCATCTTGCCATCATTGATACATCTGTTCTCAAACCTGTAGCCACCTGCTCACTTTTCCACTATTTGGGGAAAACAGTGTTCTGGGATGACAGACACCTTAGCCAGGTGGGTAAGAGGGTCTCTAGTCTTGATATCTGATGCTGGTATTTTTTCTGGGGTAACATCACCTTCCAAATATACCTTAGCTGAAGATGATTTCTTAGTTTACTGTAAACGAGGAGTTTTTCTCAAAAACCTTATGGCTCCTAAATTGTTTGCCATCACACCTAGGAAATCAAGTATGTGGTCTTTAGTGATGGGATCAGACCTCAGAAGGATTCTTACATGTTTTTGTCCTCAGCTGAGTAAGCTGAGAGATCCACTAACCTGACATGCTGGCTAGAAGATTGAGTGCCTTTAAGGACAACGAAAAGGGAAACTTTCTGCAGTTGCAAAGGCGCGTTCCGGGAGAATTTAAATGTCACTATAGCTTTTTGCAGAGTATTCCTGAGATCTGCAGGAATTTATTCTGCTGGAGTTGTTCATGATTCTAGAAGCCATGCTGTCTCTAGGAGGCAGTTCTTGGTGAACTACTGGTGCTCCGATCTCTCTAGACACTTGGTGGTTTTGGAGGGACTACCGCCTGAATTCGTTTGAGCTCAGTTCCCTTTACCTGGTCTTAGAGATGCATTATCTTTGTGTACATCTAACATGTGTTCTCCCTCTCGTGGTGCAATGCCCAAGGAATTTCTAGAGATGCTGAGCTAGAGATCGCCTAATGGTATAAGGCACACATCACTTTTCTACAGCAGCAAGTACCTGTGCATGGGCGCCGAGGGAGTGTACATACAGGCACTAGTAAGGCAAAATGTTCTCTGGCCTCATGAATACAGGCATGGGTATACTTACAGTGTGAGTGCGTTTGCAGACCACTTTGTCTTGGGAAGCAGTTAACGTGTTCCTGCTCCTTTTCACGTGTTCCTTTTCAGGAACACTCCAAATTCCTCTTTTTAATACGTTTGTTTTATTACTTGCCCAGTTAATTCTGCTTGAATTTTCTATTGACAAATCTATACTTGATAGTTAAATAGTAATTTTACTGAGGTATACTGAGTTGCTAGATCTTGCACTGTTTTATTTCCAGTAAGATAAGGAAGTTGAAGATTCTACAGCCTTTGCCAAAGATAACAGCATGTAAGCAGTTTACACGCTGCATTTTCTTGTATACATATACAAAGGTTTCATGTATTCAGTGCTCCTTTTGTTTAGTAGTTTTGTAACAGCTCTTTGTGGTGTTGTGTTGTTAAGGTGCAGAGGGATCAACATTGATGTCATACTTTTCAAAGAACCAAATACAGGCTCTGAAGCCAAAAATAACATTCAGCACATTAAGGGACTTGCAGTGTCCAGTGTTACAAAGTAATGAACTACAAGGAAAGCCCGACGAGTCCTGCAGTACAGAGGAACTGTTTGAATGGCTAGGTGCTGTCTTGAATCAAGTTAGCTTGTAAGTACTTGAATTTGTTTGATCCTTACATGCATTTTAAGTAAGGAAAGCCACAATTTATTTTAAGGAAGAGCTAAATAAGAATTAAGAAAGACACATTTCTGTAAGTGGGAAGTCTGTTAGGCGCTTAACTGTTTGTTGTTAGTCTTGAATAACTTGGCTCTGTTTTTGGGGGTACCCACGTGTATTGGTGCTTGTGTGGTGCTGTGTTTTGGATTTATGACCAAAACAGTGTTGATAACACAGGGATGTTTTAGCTGTTGCTGAGCAGTGCATACACAGCGTCAAGGTCTTTCCTGTCTCTCATGCTGCCCTGCCAGTGAGTAGGCTGGGAGGTAACATAGCCACAACAGCAGACCCCAACTGACCCGAGGGACATGGTCAGTTGACATGAGCATGCCACACCGTATGGTGGCATGCTCAGCAATAAAATCTGGGGGACAGAAGAAGGGGGGGATCATTTGGAGGTACACCATTTGTCTTCCCAAGTCACAGTTACACAAGATGGAGATGGCTAAGCATCTGCCATCCGATGAGAAGTAGTAAATGAATTCTTTAGCTTGCTTTGCTTTCACGTGCAACTTTTGCTTTACCTATTAAATTATCCTTACCTCTACCCACATGTTTTCTTGCTTTTACCCTTCCTATTCTCTGCCCCATCCCACTAGGGGAAAGGGACTGAGTGGCTGTGTGGTGTTTAGGTGCTTACCAGGGTTAACCCACAGCACCATGACATCTTGTGTATTAATTGTTTAGCCACTAGTTGGTTCTGTATTAATTTAGATGGTATGCATAGACAGTACTTGTTTGGTACAAGTTTTGATTACTAATACTTACTGTAGAAGATTTCAAGTGTATTTATTTTAGTTGTTTTGTTTGTTTTTCAGAGACAACAAATCATCTAGCTTCTTATCAACCTATTGCTGTCCTCAGCCCAACACAATGGTGGAAAAAGCTTTTTTGTGCACAATCACAGGTTTTATAATTCCTGAGAAGATAATTCAGTTATTGGAGCAGCTATGGTAATGGCTGACAGGAGTACATCACTAAAACATTTGTACTCTAGACTTTTTAATTTTCGGAATCACTTTTAAATAATTCTTTTCAGTGGTGCTGTTGGAGGTAAATAGCAAAATACACAAAATGAAGACTTGCTTTTTTAATTAGGAAGTGAGCTGGAAGCTTAACATCGGTATAAAAAAGCAATAAACAGTTTTGGATACTCCAAATTGAGAACGCCTGCACTGTATTCTAGTAATGACTTTGCCTTTTGTCTTAATTTCTAAGAAACAGTGGCTCTACTGAGCTCCACATTTTTCAAATTCCCCTCACCTATGAAAATCACATGCCCTTAAATATATCTGATGTAGTATTTTTAACTACTGATAGAAAATATGATTGAAGTCCTTTTATGATACCAAAATGAGTGTTACAAGGTACTTCAAGGTTGTTATGCCATTACAATAAATTAACTTACAGTGAGTTTTTTGAATCAAATGTTGTGACATAGGACACTGGATAGTGATGACCAGGGTAGCTGTTGTTCTAATTCAGTAGCAAACTACATGATACTAGTGTTTCATGGATCAGTGTGGTATCTGTGCTACTGATAGCAAATTCTGGAAGATCCTTGCTTCGTGTGCGAGACAATTCTTAAAGGGCCTGGTGGCTAATAATTGTAGCACTGACTTGGGACAGCATTGCTGTTGCTTTATCTGGAATATGATCATTACTCTGAGCAATTTTCAAATCTCATGCAGGGTTGGAACACAAATTTCCTGGGCTTTTATTCTCTCCTTTAAAGAGCAGTGAATAATGTCTGGCTTTGATTATTTGTAATCCATTTCCTTTCTGGTGGTAAAAATATTTGTGTCAAGCATAGCCTGACTATGTTTCTTCCTCCAATGTCTTTTTTGCCCTGATAGCAACTGTTCTCAGTAAATGTTCTATTTTCTGAAAGACAGTGGATGCTGTAGGAAAATCAGAACAGCTACTTTACAACTTACAACTTTTTCTAATTTCAATAACTTGCATGTTTGCCATGTCTAAAAGTATGGTAGAAATAATCAAGAGTTAATCTTGTTTCATTTCTTGATGTGTTCTGATAGAATATTTTCTTTTGAATTTATTTATTATGTTCTAAAGCAGGGGGGGTTTTAACTGTTAATTATAAATTTTCACTAAAGTACTTGTGTCTGATTTTTTTTTTTTTTTTGCTTTATATTGTATACTTGAACATGCTGTCTATTCCATTGTAATTATTGACTACCTTGTCTTCTTCCTTGCAGTTGCTATTTTGGTGAACCAAAACTGGCATATTGGCTGACATTAACTGTGCATGGCTTTGCCGACAGCCCTGTTTCCTGGAGAGAAAGTGAACATGGTTTCCACAAGGGAGGAGAGAACTTGTACAACTTTGTCATTTTTAGAAATCTGGACTACTGGCTTCAGATGGCTGTAGGAACTCATGATGATTGTCCTCCATAAAGCTACGTCTACAGAAGAAGTTTTCTAATAATCCCATGTTACTGTATAGAAACGTAATAAGAATTTTTATAAAAGTAACTAGGTAACAAGTTAAGTACTAAGAGGCTGTATATATTTTTCCATTATTTATAGCCCTTAAAGCATGACCTACAATGGAAGGAATGGATTTTTGTTTCTTCACTGTCATACAGTGTGTTCTGAAAGACTTCGCAATTCTAGCTTTTAAGAAAAATATATGGTTTTGAGAGTTTAAGTTCTCAGGAATTGACTGTAAGTGGTTTCCTTTTATCCAGGAGTAATTTTGGAGTTTGAAAGTTAGCTAAGACTTCACTGTCACATTATTGCAGACACTTTTCTGGGAAGAACACTACGGACATACCCTCAAACAATGCAGTTGAAGTGGAATGGGTTTTGTTAACCATAAGCAGTAATGCTGAGAGCATAGGCAGCTATAAAGAATCCAGGTTAACTCCTGTTGAAATCCATGAAAGGTTGGATGGTGGTTTGGGGGAGAGCAGGGATGGGCATTATTTGGTTTTTGTTTTATGGAGTGGGTATGTATCATTAAAGTACCGATGCAGTGCTAAAATGGAAGTTCTTCACTTGATGGAGCGAGAGATTGGTAGTGGAAGTTAGGGCATAGCTGTAGCAGAAACATCAAGATCTTCTATCAGGGTGAGTGGCACAGAAAAGCAGAAAGCCCATGGGAAGCAGTTGAGCTTTCTTTTTTTATCTTTTTATTGGTGTTCTGCAGTGAGGAGAATCGTCCTGCATAACACCTTTTGCTCAAGTTTTGTTACGTTTCACAAATGCAACTCTGACAAATGAGCAGTTTTCTAAATCGTGATGATGTTTTTCAAAATTATCCTGCCATGAGATGTTTCTAGTAGGTAGAAGTGCCACCTTGTCACATGTACAGACATAGACTCACATGATCACAAACTGAATGGACAAGTCTAGGAAAGTTCTTCGCTTGATGCTTGACTAGTAAATATTTAACATGGCTGGCTCAAACATCGTTTCATTACTATGCATCAGTGCAAATGGCTTCAGTTGTTGAAGTCTGCTTTCGAAAGTATGTTGAGGGATTAGGCCATGTGTCAACTTTCACAAAAAAAACCTAGTAACCAGAAGTGTCGTCTTTTCTCCCCTTGATCAGAAGGTCTCTTAAAAGCTTGGGCTTTTCCTAGAAGTTACACCTGCAGCAAAAGTTCTAATACAAAGTTAAAAATCTTATATCTTTATGAAAAGAATCATAGAATTGTCTAAGATCATTGAGTCCAACCATTAACCTAACACTGCCAAAACCACCACTAAACCATGGCAACTTGAAGCCATTTCCTCTTGTCCTATTGCTTGTTACTTGGGAGAAGAGGTCAACCCCTACCTCACTACACCCTCCTTTCAGGTAATTGTAGAGAGCAATAAAGGCAACATCAGGCTCCTTTTCTCCAGACTAAACAACCCCAGTTCCCTCAGCTGCTCTTCATAAGACTTGTGCTTTAGACCCCTCACCAGCTTTGTTTCCCTTCTCTGGATGTGCTCCAGCACCTCAATGTCTTGTACTGAACACAGTATTCAAAGTGCAGCCTCTCCAGGGCCGAGTACAGCGGGACAATCACTTCCCTAGTCCTGCTGGCCACACTGTTCCTGATACAGGCCAGGATGCTGTTGGCTGCCTTGCCCACCTGGGCACGCTGCTGGCTCATATTCAGCCGGCTGTTGACCAATGCCCCCAGGTCCTTTTCTGCCGGGCAGCTCTCCAGCCACTCCTCCCCAATCCTGTAGCACTGCATGGGGTTATTGTGACCCAAGTGCAGGAACCGGCACTTGGCCTTGTTGAATCTCATACCGTTGGCCCCGACATAATGATCCAGCCTGTCCAGATCCCTCTGCAGAGCCTTCCTACCCTCAAACACATCAGCACTCCTGCCCAATTTGGTGTTGTCTGCAAACTTACTGAGGGTACACTCTATCCCCTCATCCAGGTGGTTGATAAAGATACTAAACAGAACTGGCTGCAATACTGAGCCCTGGGGAATGCCACTTGTGACCAGCCGCCAACTGGATTTAACTCCATTCACCACAACATTTTGGGCCCAGCCATCTAGTCAGTTTTTTAGCCGGTGAAGAGTATGCCTGTCCAAGCCACAAGCAGCCAGTTTTTCCCTGAGAATGCTGCGGGAAATGGTGTCAAAACGGTGTTGGATGAAGTCTGTAGCTGGTCCAGCGAACATGCTCATCTTTCTGTCAGATTCCAGTAAAACCAACTCTTTCCCTCACAATGTGTACACATGCACACAAAGAAGTGTATCATATACTGCTTGGAAAAAACCCAAATGCCATCCAGAGATAAGAGTTTTGTATTGGTGGGTTTGTTTCCCTCATTAACTGAGAGAAAGGAGTGAAGTCTTATACATATGCCTCATACTACTGCCAGCAGGAGTGCAGCAGCTTGGGCTCTGAAATGTCGGCAGTAGGACCAGGTGAAGTGATTTTTCTAATTGGCACCTGGTCACAGAGCACCTTGGGTTCATTGATGAAGTAGCTGCTGCAGAAGTGCTGATGGGTACAGGGTGGTAGCTTCACTGAGACAATTCTGGAAGGCGAGCTGAGAAGCAGGTGTTTCAGGTCTATCAGTTTTCCTCAGTGTGTGAGTACTAAGGTTACTCTTTTATGGGTATCTAGGGAAATCTCATCAGATTGATCAACAGTTCCCTTTGCCTCCTATCTGCATAGATAAGGGACTGTAAATATTTCTCAAAGCTCAGTGTTACAGGCACAGTCGTTTGGCTATGTTGCTTCCTCCAATCCCTAGTTGTCTTACAGTGGTTGTTTAAAATAGCTTTTCTATCTAAGGAAGGGGTTAAAATCCTGTCTCTGGATCTTGCAACTTACTTATTTGAGATGCTGAGTTGTTTTCTGGCTTTTCTCTGTTTTCTATAAACCTGTACAAAGCATCGTTGAAAACCTTGTGCTGGTAACAGTCACTGCACTTGGTCTACTCTTAGACTGTGTGAGATGGTACTGTGTTAACCAGATCTATGCTTTGCTAGCAAGGTCCGATGGTGTGCCTGCCTCTTAGGAAGCAGGCTTTCCTGTGCTGGCTGGGCTTTGTAGTTGCACAGAAGAGAAACTGGGAGGTGGAATTGACTTTTCTTACTACCTGCAAACAACTGTGACCGGAGGGAAGATTTTCCTGGGATGAGGGACAGCAGCCAGATCCCCACTGTCTGTAAGGACAGACAGAATATTCTGTCTCCCCTGGAGACTCTTGGTGAGAAAAAGAACAGCAAGGCATTGCTCGCATGCCTGGGGAACGGGTTAGGAGGGAAGAGCTGGTACTGGGCCAGGTGGGCCCGGTAGTAGTTCAAGGAAGAATTGGGCAGGATACATGAGATGGAGATAAAAATTTTTGCATGAGAATGAAAGATGGCTGCCGGTGGTGTTCTTGCCCTCTGTGCCTGCCTGTGAGGGAGGACAGGAAAATGCACAAAGTTCCTGAGAGCTGCAAAAGCAATGGGGAGCAGCTGTGCACCAGCTGGTCCTGAGATCAAAGGGCTGAGTGCTTACTAAGAAGTTTTGCCTTTGGGGAGTGTTTTATCTACCATAGGGAAGGACAGCCAAATCTCTGAATGCAGAGGCAACCTGGGGCAAGCTGGTTGCATGAGGAGTAGAGGTTTTTGTTGTCCTGGTATGCGGAGAGACAGTGATAACTCCTTGAGAGCTAGGGAATTGCTCTGTTTTAGCTTCTGCCCTTTTTCTGAGTTGTGCATTCCTGCCTCTCGGCTGGTGGAAGGAAAGGGAATTTTGTTGAGAGGTTACAGAGGTTGAGAGGTAGCAGAACTAGCTGGGAGTGGGCTGCAAAGATCATGTGCTTTTCTAGCCACATGTTCGAGTAAGTGGTTATACGTATTCAGAAACTGGTCGGTGTGGAACAAATAGAGAACAAAAGTTGGTGCTGACAAAGGGGAGAAAAAGCTGAGGCAGTTGGATAGTGTGTGTTATGCAAAATCACTCTAAATAGAATATATTTGCCTTTTTGGTTTGCAAATGTTGAGTCAGGAAGCTGTCTGGAGAAATAAAGGTGTGTGTCCCTTAATGGCATGAATGGGACCCTGATGGGTGGTGGTAGTATTTTGTGTCTACGAGTGTCTATTAGCATGGGGGACTCTGAGAAAATTAGCGATAAAGATGAGAAAAAGAAGTTTCACTATCAGAATAGATTCTAGAGGGGCTGTGGTTGCAGAGGGAAAGCAGCAAAATTTGGCACAGCTTAGATCTGGGGAATGCAGGAGAGAGAAGAATAAGTGCTAATCTAAGGCTGCTTGAAAGGGAGGTGAGAGGGCTTAACGGAAGGAGATGCATAAGCTTTGTTTTGGCTGCATCATGCTGTCGTTTACTGGTGAATATCCATTTTGGAGAGGCTAGCCAAGATGTAAAGTTGGATGTCTGGAAGAAAGCCAACAAGAGAACAGGTTCATACATCATCAGCCTGGGGATTGCATAGCAGTCGTGGGAGTGAGGGAGATTGCTCAAAGATGGGCTGTAATGTTTTTGTTGGAAATAATTTGTGTGCTTTTATTATTCCTTGCCACAGGCTGCTTCTTTTTGGTTTATCTGTAAGGTTTCTGAGAGTGTTACAGAAGGACCAAAGATTTAAAAACTGTCTTGAGATAGGTTAGATGGTGTTGATATTGCTGTTAATTGCAATTAGCAGTTGGGCTGCTCACTCAATGCTGCAGAGCCGGTGTGGGGTTTTGTAAATGTAGAGAGTGCCCCTGCTACAACTACTGCAAAAATAAATAGGTAAGGCAGACAAAAGGTAAAAAGCAAAATAAGAGCTTAGAGGGGTATTTCTCTTCCCCTTCTCATGGGAGGTGCACAGCAAATCAGTGGCTGATCTGGGATTAGAATGAAGGCTTTTCGTAGCTAGTCCAGTGCTCTAGCCACTAGATTATATTGACTCTGTCTTTGGTATTTCTTTATGTGGTAGCTATACTGGAACACGCTTGAACTGTTTCTCTTAATCATTTTTATTCACAGAATAGATCTTAAAGGGTAAAAACAGAGACTAATTCCATTAGGGGGCTATTAAATAACCACCTTCTGAATATTAGCAAGAATTTCAGAAATACCTACTATAAATGAAGGCAGCTCTTCATAAATGAGTGGCCTCTGTTTCATCCTTGGAAGTAGCTTCCAGCACTGCTTAAAAGGATTTGTTTTAATGCAGCCGTATACAGGAGAAAAAAGGGGGAGCTAAAGTGACTTGAGCAGTTTTCAGTTTTCCAGAAAGCAAGGCACAGGGTGCCTTGGCTATGCCGAGTTTCTTTTAGCTGGCTTTATTAGAACAATTTAGTGGGCTTTAGTTATTAGAATATGGATATGTTTTACTTGGGTAATTGAAGAATATCCTAAGCAGTGGTATAAGCTGTTCTATGCCCCCACTGTCAAATATAGATAACAATTGATATTAATATTATTGTTGTTAATGTCTAAGCCAGCTGTCTAGGTTACTAGATACCAACAATCTTTCTGCATCGTATACCAGTAGGGTTGTGGAGAATGCAAAGGGACTAAGTTTTGCTATGCAATTGCAGGTGAGAAAAAGCATGTTTACTGATTTATCACGAAGACAAGTATTTCTAATCTGTGTCACTGTTGAAGTTTGTACCTTTCTTCAGTGCTACCAAATCGAGTATGCATTTTTAAAAGGGTATAGCTTAAGGCTCTACAGGAAGCTAGTGCTATTACACTGCAATTTTTGAAAGTTCTTGTAGTTTGTCACTGGGATAAAAGCCTTACTGAACTAGGCACCGTGCTGCCATTGAGACAACACTGATTATGATTTATGAAGAGAAGTTTCTTCTTTGTTATTGAAGCAAATTAAGATTTTAAACGGTCAGCTTTTGCAGGGCAGGCACAAAACCAAGTAGTGATACATTGGTCCTTGAGCCTGTTTTTTGGTTAGATACTAAATCCAGTTTTAGAGCCCCTGGTGTCAGAACAAGATGTTGTAGCCCCATAAACTTATTTAGATGTGCTTAAATATTTTTATAAGATTTATGACAGTTGGGTATAATTTGTTTTCCCATAGCTGGCATAAATGCCATATTGTGTATTTGTCCCTGATTTGATAGAAAGGTGTTTGTGTGTTTCAGACGTCATTGAAATTTGTACTGTATCTCTAATGTTAAATACTGTGGAATCACAGTCTGAGACATGTGGCACTTCTGTACCTGTGCTGATTTTAAAGGTGAATGGGAATAGCAGGCATTTAGCAATTCAGAGTAATGGATGCCTTGGACAGACGATTAAAGGTATTTGTGTGACCAGCATGGGTTTACAAAGTCCATAAATTAAGTCTTCAAAATTATGTAGGTACCCTTAGGTTAGATCTGTAAAAGCAGTGGTACCTACATAATTATGAAGACTTGTAAAAGACTTCTGGAGATTTGTAAAAGCAGAGCATCATGGTGCCTACTTGTAGGCAGTTAATTCCCCAATGGCATTAACAGCCTTCAGACTGGATGCTCAGTCCTGCAAAGTGCATTTACTCTTGTGCTCAGAACAGAGATGAGAAAAGTCAGCATGCTGAGTAGTGAGCTACCTACACTAGCTGGCAGACAGTGTGAAGGACTACAGTGCACCTAGCTCAACATGCTCTGATGGAAGTGGGGGTTTGGGGTTGTTTGGGGTGTTGGTTTGTTTGTGGTTTTTTTTGGGGGGGGGGGGGGGGGGGGAGAAGGTTGAGATAGAAAGGCACATTTGCCTGAAGAACTGTGACAGAGACATCTGGGTTTTACTTGTAGCTCTGATAACAAATTGCTAGGTGACTCTACAAATAACTTTGCAGTTCTGTGCTGCTCTGACACTTGCCCATTCAATGCAACAGACTTAGAGATGCTACTTGCTTTGTAAAGCATGTTGAGAGAGCCATAGGTTATCATTTAGTGTTCACAGAATTTACTTCAGAACCTAGAATCATCTCTTGCCACATCCGTTTGACTTTGAAGACTGCTGATCAGAGGGGAGTGGTTTTGACCGGGGCTTCAGGGCAAAACAAGTCCTATCTTTCCTCTACCTGCCTGGAGGGTGATGTAAGTGAAGGAAGTGGTATGGGGTTTGCTCTGCTTAAGGCAAGACTGTAATGTACTGGAAAACATGACTCCATTTAGTCAGCTGCATTGCAGAGAACAGAGGGATGAAGGGTAACTAAGGGTAACATGAAGCATTTGGGATATTTATGAAAATGTGAAATGGCTTTTCTTATTAAAAGAATGGTTATGTGTCATTAAAGGCTACAAAAGCGAAGTGGGAACGTGCTTTCCAAATCAGGAGGAGAGCAATCCTTAGCAGTTGCTAATCTATTTATGTTCCAGTCATGCTCAGAGTGTGGCTTTGAGGTCTGAAGCTCTTGTAATTGCCTGGAATATGTCACTCTGCAGCAAGATTCATTGTTCTGTTCTCCCCAAGAGGAAAGCTGAGATTTTTAGCTGTAGGACTTCCCTTTCAACTGAGCAGAGAGACATGGCTAAATTCCCATGTATTGTTTTGTTGAAACACTATTAATTATGGCTTCCATTATAAGCATGTCAGTTCTATGTGATCTAGGCAGAAATTGATGCATTTGGTGGGAAGCAGCCAGAGCTTTATTTTGGAGATTATACATGAGTCCTAGGAGCCAGGTTTTGATCGCTGTTGATAAAGTCCCTTAAACCTTGCAGGATCAGTAGGGTGCTTGTTTGGTTCCCTGATTTGACAAAGGGTCAGAGACTTAATTTTTTTCTTTCCTTTTTCTCAGCTTCTTTCCTGCCAGGTTTCCTTTGCTATTCCCCAAGCAATGCTCAAAACATTTGGACATTGAGCCCAATTAAATGAGAGTGAACTCGAAGTTCCGTGCCTTGCATGAAGATTGAGAGAGGCAAGATTCAGCAGGGATTGAATGCAGTTTCAGGAAGCTATGTGAAATGTGGCTTCAAAAAGGCTAACAGCCCAACCTCACCCACGTTACTTTGCATGGGAACCTCTCTCCTTTGTGCCTTCCCTTGAAGAGAAGTGAGTGCATTTGTAAATAGTGAAGAATTCCTGTAGTTTCCTTTCAAGTCCCCAAGGTATTGTTGGCCGTGGGAACCTCTCTATATAGCTCCTATGGAACCGGCAGCTTGGAGCGTAGCCATGACACTTCCATGTAAGAAAGCACACGTGCTCTATGTAAACCTCTTGACTGGTGTTGGTAGACCGGGTGGAAAAGCCAATTTTTATTCTATAGATTAATTTCTTTTGTGAATGACAGTTTACGCTAACTTTTCCTCCCTGGGGGCTGAAAGTGGAGTTGCTGCAAAGTTTCAACTGAATATGAAGCTTCTTTAGATCAGATGCTGTTCTCCCTGCTCCTTCTTTAATGCATGGCTTGATCAAGTGAATTATATGCTGAGGACCTCTAAGGAAGGGAGCTGTGAAGAAAATATCTTTCTTCATGCCTGTCAAAAGGCAGGTCTGCCCCTTCCAGGGCTGCTTTGGTATTTCGTAGTCTGGGGCAGCTCGCTCTTTCTTTTCTTACTCCAGTGTGCATTGGCGGATTGGTTCAGAAAGTTCAAGTGCTCCTGGATTTACTGGCGTCTGTTTCCAAAGTTGTTCACTGTGCTGAAACCGAGAAATCAGCCAGGGAGATGGGCTTTGCTGCAGGCAGGGGACCTGCTCAGTGTCCTGCTTGCCCAGCTGAACCCTACCCTTGGCCAACAGCTTCTGTAGATGAGCAAGCGGGATTTGCTTCTAGGGAATATACACTGTGGAGTTCTTGGCCTCTCTTCTGGGAGAGTAGTCTGACAACCATCATCTGGACAGAAAGCCTTCAGCACTGAGAGTTCACTCTTCTCTTCAACTTACAAAAGGCATACCTCCAAGATGGTGTTTGTCTGTTTGTTGTTTGTGGGTTGTTTGTTTGTTTTTTCCCCTCAGAGATCAGTCATTTCAGGAACACCTGCTATTTTCTGAAAGACTCCAAAAAACATGATTTGGAAACAAAGTTAAGGGGTCAAAAACTGCAGTGGTAACATAGGACAGATGTTTGGCTGAGGCTTTTTCAATAGCACAGAAATTGCTTCATGAACCAGATTTTGTCCAAAATGTCATAGGTGCTTGTCCCTGTTAATTGTGAGGACATGGTAGAAGCACTGTGGGTTCTTAAAAAAAAAAAAAAAGTGTGCCGGCTTATACAGTTACTACTATAAAATTGCTGTGGTGGCCCCCTTCTTCCCTCTAAATTCAATTTCAACAAAAAAAGCCAGAGTGGATAAAGAAGAAAACTAGAATTTAGAAATTGGTCTTGGACTGAGACTGAGCATAAGAAATTTTGCCTTGGATCTTTTAGATAGTAATATAGAAAAATACACAGTATTTTAAGGGTAAGTTGAGGCTCTGATGTGCTTTTCTCCCAACTCGGTAAGAGTTTTGTGAGCAGAAGAGGACAGAATGTATTAAGATGGCTGATTTTAGTACAAATAGAGAACTCCCAGGTTCTTCCATAGTGTCCTGAATTTGGTAAAAACATTGTTTCTTTCTTCCTAATGAACAAATAGCTTACTGTGCCAAATACCTCTAAGCATTTTTTGGATTTATTCCATTCGCACTCAAACAAGATGAGATACTGCCCTATTCCAAGAGAAGATCAACAAATACCATAATTTGTGCAAGAATCAAGAAACTGATCAGCATTGTAATAAACCCTCTTGGTTTCTTGCCCTTGTACAACTACAGCAAGGAAAAAACCCTGTTGATAAACGCCTATGAAAAGTATTTCAATTTTTTTGTTAAACTACCTGCAAGTATGCTGGCTGTACGTAACTACTATTGTGAATGGCCGCTAGAGCTGTGTCCTCTCACCAGCTCCGAGCTGTTCTGTGTGACCCTGAGTGGGGGCATATTGAGTCAGATTTTTCAAAGAATCCTGTTTCCATTTAGAAGTAGAAATAAGTAGCAGCCTTCTTGTGGACCAAAGTTTCTCTTGACTTCACTGATCCTTAGTGTGCCCTTTTTTTTTTTTTTTTTTTTAACCCTCACCGATGTTTCACTGTGTCTGTAGTTTGAAAATTACTACAGTCAGTTTTACAACAGAGGGGATAAATTTGATTCCTGCTGTCTAAAACCTTCCTGCATGAACTTTCTGGATGTTCTCAGGGAAGGATTCGGTATCAGTAGTAGCAAATTTAGAGGGAAACAGTGCAACTTCTGAGCACTTCACTGAATTTCTAACCAGTTCTTATACTGAACACGAAATGCTGTAGTCTGCTGACAGCATTATGTCAAGTGCTGTACTAATGTGGAAGAAGAGACTGTCTCTGCCTCCCAGTGCTTCCAATCTTTTTTTTAAAAAAAAAAAAAGTGGTAAAGTAGCACAAAAGATTTTGCTGTTACTAGAGAAGAGATATGCACTTCTGAGTGTTTCACCCAAGCCAATGCTTTGAAACTTGATTGGTGGCTCTTAAACAAGGTTCAGAAAGTTTGTCCTTGCCCCATGGTACTGTGGTTAGACATGTAGCCTGCTGTCTTGTGTCCCTGTAGCTGTTCTGAGGGTGTTATTGCCAGCAGAATAATGTCCTATTTACCAGGTTTTGGAGGTATTGGGGACTTACCAAAGGGATCTGTCGCTCCTTATTTTTCCTTCTTCTCTCCCAATAGCATCTGGCTTGCCTCAGTGGTGGAAAAGGTTGGTACATGGAAAATCCTGAGAGTGACTGTCAAGAACAGTAACGGTTTGAAATAGTGAAAACCAGTTTCAAGATATTGTGAAGAGCTAGGGGAAGCTTTCTGGGAAGGGAATTGAAGCCAACCAAAGAGAAGTCTGGACTATTAAATTAATTAGCCTGTCATGAGGTTTTTGAAAGCAAAGATGGAGCTCTGTTAGCATGTTGGCTTCATGGCAAGTGAAAGCTGGCTGGAGCCTGCTCATCTGCATGTAGTTTTGGGATGAATTAAAGTCTTAAAGCCTGTGGGTTTTGTTGAAAAATGACATTTTGAAAGAGGCAAGTTGGCTGCTAGGAGTCGGAATCAAAACAGAGCCAAAATAAGCTTCATATTTCTTAACCCCCGTGTCGCTGTGAAGTCCAGACTTTCCCAGATGATGTGCAAATGCACAAGGATCAGGCATTGTGAGCTGCCAGGTTTTAGTGAGAGAGGGGAAAAGAAAATAAACTACAGTTGTCCATTATGTAAATACATGGCAGGTACGAAAAAGACTGGATTAATTCAGACCTGATAATGTTTATGAGGAAAGGGAGGAGGCAGCTATAGAATAAGAAAAAGAGCTAGGGATGTGAGTAAACTGAAAACTCAGACTATGACTTCAGTGTTTGGCACAAGTCAGAAGAATAAATAAAGCACTGAGATGGTAGGGGGCAGGGAAAAGAGAAGTGTCAAGAGTAGCATAAACAGCGAGTCTTGAGCCAGCGTGCTGTGCATTGTGTTAGCAGGCATCAAGTTGGACTTGTGGGAAAGATGGATAACAGCAAAAGAGACAGAAGAGTTTGAATGAAGGCAACTAAAAGATTGCTGTGCTCCAGTCATTTTTGTATTCTGGTATGAATCGGATGCAGCTCCATGGGACTTCAAAGAGGGATACTGACATAATGCTAGGAGAGAAATAGGCTTTCTTTTTATTAGAAAAGATGCAGATTAGATAAAATTGTGATTTATATGATTCCCAGTATGTGGGGAGCTGGCATCAAGGGCTGAGAAACTAAGAAATTGACAAGGCCCAAAGAGAAACCGAACAGGATCCCATGGGACTGCTTATTCTCTCCTGATAAAAAATGATCATTAAGAAAGATAAACGTATTTAAATTAGGTGGTAAGTATAATTTGGGGCAGATTGTAGCCAGCATTGCTCGTGACCTACTTTGTGTATGTGTGAACGGGAGATTAGGAGCCTAAATGCCTTAGGATCTTTAATGCTGTATAGTAGCAGCACAGGGTAGGTCAAGCTAGGAGGGTGCCAGGCTTCCTCCAGTGTCCCTGTGTTCCTTTTCCAGGTACTGATGACCTCTTCAGATGATGAATGGCTTTACATGTCCTCGACAAGAGCTATTCTGAGCGTCAGTAAAGTTCTGCTTCAAGGTTGCTGTTGGATAAAGGCAACGCAGCAGAGAGGGGTGAAGGGTGTTAAATATGTGGCTGGATACAGTCCTGATCCGAAAGGTGGGGGAGGATATAGCGCACAGCTTTTCAGGGGCTCCTGTTTCATGTGGCTACTGCCCCTTCCCTCAGTAAACCTGAGGGACACCATTTTGTGTAACTTTCTATTTCCATACAAGTTGATCAGGGAATGCATAGTTTCTACTAAAGAAAGGAAGAAAACTACTATTCAGATTAACTCTTTCTTGGCAGGAAAAGCCTGTGCAGATCAAATACCAATGCAAAAATCATTGCGCTGTTCCATCTTCTGTTTAGAAAAAAAAAAAAGAAGAAATTAATTTTTTTGTTAATAGTGCATGACATCAAGTAAAGGATACCTGGTATCTACCTCCAGAGTTCCTAGAATTGCTTGTGAAAGTTTCCCCATCACATATAATCTTGGACCAAGAATCTTTAAAGTGAAGCTCCTGAAGCCGTGCCAGCAGGCCCTGTTTTGTAGTTTTATGAATGCTTCTGATCATTACAAGTGTTGAATTCAGAAATTTTGCTGGAAAAATGTTGGGTCAGTGTGACAGGGGGATAAAATTGAGTTTAAAGTTGTCTTGATGCGAAGGTAATAGGGTGACATGTTAGTAAAACATAAGAAAAGAAAAAGAAAACTTGCTGGTTAAACCTCTTAAGATGGGCAAAACCTTGTAAACTTATTGGGTAAGTTGTCCATGCGGAATATACACATGAGGACTGCATGTTATGCATTGTGTGTGTACAATTGCCTGTATATGTATCATGAATATATTTAAAATAAGGGATTTAAAAAATCTAGATCTAAGCAAAATTTATATCCCATTTGCTTTTACTGGCAGCTATGTGTCTAAACCTCATGGTTACTGTCAAAAATATCGAACTTCGCTAGTGTCTTAGAGCATAGGTTTGTTAATTTACACAAATAAAGAAGTAGGGATGGAGGAAAACCTATAGCTAAAATTTTTGAAAAGTTGGAGGTTGTTTTGCTTTGCTGCAGGGCCATGCAAACTGTAATATGCTTGTCAGTTAAACTGGTTTGGGGTTGTTTACCCATTCTGGGCACCTAGCCAGCCTAACTTACAAAACTGCAATTATCATGATTGTTAGGAATAGTTCCACTTCTTCCCTTGGATTTCTTCTGCCTTGCTGCTTTTCTTCTTCAAGGAAGTCTTAAATTTTCCTGTCAGTTCTGAGGAGACCCTAATTTTCCCCTTGGGGGTTCCCACAGAGACGGGGAGTCGCAGAGGCTCTCTGGCTCTCCAACAAATGTAGTCTTTCCTCAGAGGCAGCAACAAGCAAAAGTGTCGCTCGTCAGATTCAAATCCCCACTGGCCCCAACCAACAAAGCCAGGTCTTGCTGCTAGGCGACCCGCAGTGTTCAGGGTTTTTTAATTTTATGGTTTAACACAGAATTTCTAAATATGCATCTAACTTGAAGGCTGCGAGGCTTTGGCATTTGGGTCGCTCCTCATTTGTGGGCACACCATTTCTGTGGCGGTTGACAGCAGTTGGTCGGTGAACGCTTTTGAAGTATTTTGATGCCCCTCCACAAAACAAGAATCGAAAGGAAAGAACTGGCACCAGGTGCTGGCCACCCAGCAGCTTTTTGACCCCAAGTACTGTGAGGTACCCATGGTTTGAAGGCCCTCGGGTAACACAATGTTTACTGTGCTGTTGCCTCTGGCCTCACAGTCTCCAGGAGACATAAGCCCCTGCTTCTCTCTGCCTCCTATAAAACTGCTTTTCAACTCTTCCCGGTTTGCTGCTGTGGCTGGATGTAGATGTGGATGGCTTTAGGTATCAAGGAGAGCATGTTGGAAGGTGCAGGTTTTCACGTTGCTGGTGTGAGCTGGGGTCACAGCTTCATTCGTGAGAAAGCCTGCAAGGTGGTGATAGTGTGTTGATCTAGTGGGGAAACTGGGCAAGTCTGTAATCTTAGCACTGTTGTACTCTGCTGTTTTATCATCAGTGATTTGCAGGGTCAAAGTATGGCAGCAGTCCAGGCACAGCGCACGGAGGCCTTTGCACAGCTCTTTGAACAGAGCTCCTGTTGTGCACAGTAGGGAAAACAGATGTAAAAGGTCCTTAATCTCAGCTGTCATCCTTGCAGAGGAGCAGTGCCTCTCTTCCCTGCGTTTCATGTAGGTTCTGGGTGGGATGCTCTGATTCTTCTTTGCCTGTGCAAGTGGTTTCAGTTTGTGATGAGGCGGTGGCCTGAGAGAGAAAATCCAGTGCTTATCTCGCTTGCGCCTTGTACTGCTGGGCTGCTGTGTCTTCAGTGATAACATGTTGCTGGGGAATGTGCCGTTCTGTCCTTGCCATTAATGCTGGAGCTTTCCTCAAGGCTGCAGTTGCTCTTCGTGAGTATGAACTTAGAGGAGCACCACAAAAGTCAAAGATGGGGAAATCATGATAGCGTGTCAGGTTATTGTCTGGCCAGAAATTTTCTGTCAGGGAATTTCCTGGGTTCAAACCAACTTCTTGGGGTACAAAACTCTGCTGAAGATTTCTGGAGTCTCTGAATGTAAATCTGGGGACTCTGTGCACGTCTTTTTCTAGACACTGGTAAAATTACATTTCTTTTCAGCCAACTAACCTCTGTCAGGAACTTCTGGACAATTTTTATATGGCTTATTTGTGTAATCATTTTATATATATATATCTCGGTGTTACAAATTGCTGTATTACTTGTTTATTTGGTTTTGAAAGCTCAGGAATCAACACCAATTTACCAGAGGGGTAATTGAAAAAGAGAAATCTTAAGTGACATGCTGAGAAACAGTGATAACTGGTTCAGTGGCGAAATTGTGGTTTTAATGCCTGTGTGTCAAGAACTGTCTAGAGGCAGCTGTGCCACACCTCTTGTTCAGGAAGGTTTTTGTATTCCCAAAGAATTAACTTGCCACAGGAGCATTGGGTGAACCTTTCCTGCTCTTAGGAAATGTAGTGAGGGAACTGAATGGCTTTTTTAATATAGGCTAACCAGAGAGTTCCAGAAACTCCTTGCATATTTTCAGATTTTGAGGTATCTCATTAATAACATTCTTGTGTGCTTAGTTCTTTTTTTTTTTCATTGAAAACTATCTTTTCAAACAATTATGTTTAAACTATTTAATGTCAGTGAAGAATCTATTTGCTGAGTCACACTGTCTAAATCTGTAGCAGAATATAAAAGAATTGAGTGACTGTGAAAAACTACTGTCGCCCTCATCTGAATGGTTGGTAGTGACACTGGGGGTACCCATTGTAGGGGAACCTGGACTGTAGACCTTGAGGCTGCATCTTTTTAAGGATTAAGTGTAATAGCCTATCTTCTTGTGCCAGGACCTTTCAGAAGCACTGAGTGTCTGAATTACTTTTTAATTGTTTATTCTACTTCAGAGCTGGGTTGTGTGAGGTCTCCAAATTTCCTGCTTTACATCATTAGGACTAACAATTTTCAAAAATCTTCTGTTGAAGGAATTAGAAATAATTCTGCTGCCACACAGACTAATATAAATAATTTCAGGTGCTTATGATTCTAGGGGAAAATAAAGCTGTTCAGCTCACGAGCTGAAGTAGATTGTCCAAAAGATTGTGGATTTGTTGCCCCTGGTTCCTCCATCAGAATGGCTGTTGTGGTTAATTTTGCTTCAAGAAAATTGATGTCAAGACCTGACTTCTCTCTTACCCTTCCCTTGGATGCACGGACTTGTTTCATTTCCATCCAGAATACAATTTTCTCTTAGCATGAATGAACATGTAATTCCTTCAGAAACTTTCAAAAATGAAAGTGTGACTTCAATTATTCCTAGACGCAATATAATGCTGGCTTCACAAATACTTCTGTGAATTGTTACAGCTCAGCTCTTGAGAACACAAAATTAAGTTTGCAGACATTTTGGTGTGATAGGTCTTGAGAAGCCCACCAAGAAGCAAGATGAAAAACTTCTGGTGGGCAAGGTGGCTTCCCTTTGCTTTCTTATTTTGATCCCCTTGATTCAAGGGGTCATCTAGTTTTAAAACTCCTAGCTTTGCATTGCTTTAATTTTGTTTACTGTTATTTAGCAGCCAAAATAGTACTTCCAGCACATAAGTTCAGGGTTTATCAGGTTTCCAACTTCAATCCCCACCACTCTTTCTAAATATAAAGCCTGGGATGAGGGGGCATGGTGGAGAGAAGAAAGGGAGGAAATACGGGGATGTGTCTGTCTTTTGACACATGAATGCGGAAAGAAAATTACATTTTTTTTTTCACTTTTAATTTACATCATGTCGTGCAAGCATGATTTCTGTGGATGTGTGTCTCAGTTATTCCTGGCTTAGCAGGTGTGTTTAGGCTTTTTCTTTGGTTGTTGGTTTTGTTGGGATTTTTTTTGGTTTTTTTTTTAATAATACTGTTTGATTGAAGATCCTAGTCCAACTTGACAAGCTCAGTGAATTCCAAAAATGTTGTATTTTTAAGTAGCAGCATCTGTATTTCACAAAAGTTGCTACTGGCAGCCACCAGTTTGCCTAGCAAGTGACTTGGTGACTTTGAGGGTGGCCTCAGTGACTGCCTTTTCCTACTGAGACAGATGCTACAGTGAATTTAGTGAAAATTAATTAATAAGGGGGAGGCAGGCAAGATAAGTAGGACTTTGAAGATTGTTTATATTCTAGGTCTTGTCTAGCAATCAGAACGTTTTGCTGGAGATGGAAGTAAAGGGTTATAACAAATGTGTTTTGAAAAGCAGCATCTAGGAAACACAGGTTTATTACAGCATTATAAGTTGACTTTTCACCCCGCAGAGTTATGTAGTTCCTCTGCAATGTGTGTTTAGTAAGTTATATCTGGAGGACATAGTAAAGAAGTGTTACATTGGACCTAAAGGCTCACACTATATGCTGTCTTCTTGGGTAGCCTGTGTGGTTACATTTCAGCATGACTGCCAGTGGCTGGATTACTGTTCAACTTGATAGATCGAGGCAGATCTTGGAAAAAGAGCAAAATTTCAAGGAGCTGCTGAGGTCAAAGCAATGTTTCAGGTACTGTGATAGGCATGTATTTGTTTTGTTTAAGTAAGTATCACAATCCTGTTTATCCTCAAAGAAACAAATAAGTTCTTTTTTGTTGAACAAATAACTTTCTTTATGCTTTTTAACAGACAGAGTAAAGGATGATCCCTGCCTTACCTGAAACATGGGAGTTGATCTGTGCTTATCTCTGTTCTTGGTGATTTTGTACCATCCGGCACAAGATGTTAGGTTCTTAAAGACTAAAGCATGTAGCATTGCAGAGCTTGATGAGCCTGCGGTTCTAGCCATAAGGGTTGTTTGGTGGATGATGACTGGATAGTTGGAAAATGAATGCAAGTGGGTTTTTTTGGTTTTTTTTGTTTTTTTGTGGGGGGTTTTGGGGTTGGTTTTCTTTTTTTTCAGGTTGTTTTTTTTTCCCAGAATGGTTGAGCTTGGAAGGGACCTCCAGAGGTCATCTAGTTCCACACCCCTGCTCAAGCAGAGCCACCTAGGCAAGTTGCCTAGGACTATGTTCAGAAGTTTAAGTATCTTCAAGGATGGAGACTACAGACTCTCCAGGCAACCTGTGCTAGTGCTCGGTCACCCTGACAGTATGAAAGTGTTTCCTCATGTTCAGAGGGAACCTCCTGTGTTTCTGTTTGTGCCCACTGCCTCTGGTTCTGTCACTGGGCACCACTGAAAAGAGCCTGGCTCTGTCCTCTTTGCACCCTCCCTTCAGGTGTTTATACACATTGATGAGATTCTCTAAGCCTTCTCTTCTCTGTGTTGTCCCTCCAGGAGATATCGGGGTGGTTGAAGTCCCCCATGAGGACCAGGAGCTGTGAACAGGAGGCTTGTAACTTGCATGAGTTTAGACATAGGTACTCATAATGTGCTCCACACTGATGTATGGAACAGGTATATGTACACCTGGTGTTCTTTTCAATTGTGTCTCTTCCAGCATTGATAAGAATGAGGACTTAAGGGAGAATAACTGTCATTCCTTTATTTCCTCCTGCAGCTCCTTTAACTTCTTACCTGCTGTCTCTTGGTGGTTTCTAATTCCACTTATTTGTTGTATTTTTCCCTGTGCAGGAGGGATGAGGAGGACCAAAAGAATTCCATCACCATCTTCTCATTTTGTATTGCACTTCAAAATCTTTGCACATCAAGCCGGTCTTCATCTTGCGGGTGCCTTGCGAGGTAATTATATTTGGGTTTTGTTTGTTTGTAAGTTTGGTACGTGACTTAATCTGCCAGTCGTGTCCCTCGTAAGTAAGAAAAAAAACGTAACTGCAGAGACCTGGGAGTGAAGTATTCGTTAGAGAAATCTGAGAGGCTGTACAGAACAGAACCATGGTGATCTTGTGCTATACAGGGGTTCTCCCCCTGATACTTCTTCCCTCGGAAAGAAAAATTCAACTGGGTGCCACCTTCAGTATAACTGCGCTCCCATGCTGCATGACTTAAGGTTGCCAACTCCGGCTCTGCTACAGCTCTGTAGTAAGACAGCCTTTGTGTTGACAGCCACTGGCAGTTCCTTAGGATGGAAAATCATACAGCAAACTGTAACTGAGTTAAGAGATATCTATCTATCATCTCATCTCATCTCCTCTCTCCTACTCTCTTCAGAAGCGTACTTGTCATGTCCCAGGTGAACATGAAGTGCCTCAATTTCCACCAACAAACCTAGGTAGAGTATTGGCTCCATTTATTGAAGCAAGTCTCTCCTGGCCACTTGGGCAGAAATGTTTTGTTTGCTGCCTTATTCCCTAGATGTGTACAGTCCTATTTTATCCACTGTTTGGATAAACTGCTTAAATTTACACTGATCTATTTCATACTTTATGGCTCAGTATTATGTGTTTTTTCTTTTATTTTCACATATGCCTTACTTTAAGAAAATCATGTCACCTAAAAAGATGATTTAATTCCCCTGAGCCTCGTTTTCAGAAGGATAATGGGTGCAGCTTCTGAAGCACAGAGGAGTGTCTTTGAACAATGTCAGCAATCCCATGAAGGACTCACTGAAGGAAACCACTTCAAATCCTGGCTTCAGGCAAATTAGTAAACTTGAACAAAGAAAAGACCTATAGGTGAGGTTCAGATCTTCAGATTACCCACAACTACCTTTTGTTGTAGGTTAGTTTACCCAGAGCTAAAACCTTGCTCTGCTTTCTATTTTTGCTCAAACTAACACAGCAGCAGAAGGTGTGGTTAAGTGTACACAGGTGGCTTTCAAACAGTTCCAAGTAAATTCAACCCATGGCTCCCTGGTACTGTTTCCTGACCAGGAGAAGAGTTCTCTTATTTACTTCCAAAAGTAAACTTGAATGTGATGAAACTTAAAAGTAAACTTGAATGTGATGAAACTTTTGTGGGGAAAGCATACTCTGGGGCCTCAATGCAGTCCAGTTGCCAGTGCTCATCAATTTGGTGTTTGCTGGTGCCTGAGACAGTACCTATTTCAGGAAGAGAACTAGAATGCCATAGATTCCTACACTGCATTTTCAAGGCTCCTCGATACAGCATGTCTCGGTGCTCTGTAAGGAATTGAGCAGATTGTGTAATATGAATGAAGTATGCAATGAAGATAGCAGACAGTCTGTACAGGAGACTTGGGGGCAGGCCTGAGCAAGGCTAAAGCTAGATAAAACTTATGTTCTGATACTGTTATTCCTAATTCTACTAGCCGCTGACTAGACTTCTGCCACCAAAACAAATGCTGTGATTTGCCTTCATGCCTGAGAGGAGGAAAAAAACGGAGGAAAAAGTCTTCCTTGTTTAAAAAAAAAAAAAAAAAACAAACGCCACGTGGAAGTTCTCTCAGGCATCATTCAGGAAGATACTGTTTCTATGTTCTTACACCTGATCCAACAATATTTATGCTCCAAAATTCTCCAGGTACAAGTCTTTAAATTAGAAGTCTATAACTGTTCTTTGTTTTGTTATGGTTTTGCAAAGACTAAACTAACTCTAACTTTCACACACAAAGGCTATTTACTGACCTATACTGAAAAGAACTGGACAGTATTTTCCTAAAGAAACTGTATCCCTGTAGTCCAGTATGTGACAAAATGTGTATCATGTTTATGAATGAAAGCATAATTTGTTAATAGTGTAAAGTTAGTTACTGCTTTTAATATAAAGGCAGGGCAATTGCACAGTGACGCTGACAGTGTATATGCATTGGTCTGAACTAAGGACTTTTTCCAGTCAAGGACAGGAATTTACTTGGTCACCAACTTATTCACATCTTAATATGCAAACTGTAGGCAGCACAACAGCCTGACTGATAATAACACAAAAATAAAGCAAGTAGAATTATTTTCCATTTGAACTGCCTGCACCTTCAACTGATTTAATTTTTCTTAAATATCTTTAGCTCCAGTCCTCTGCTACGATTAAATTCTTGGATGTTTAAGGAAAGCATAGATGTTTTTCCTCCAGCTGAAATAGATGCAATCTATGCCCAAATGCTTCTTACAGATGCCAACAAAGGGATCTTCCTATAAATTTGAGTTAAACTCCAAAAGGTTTAACATTACAGAACTGTAGGTAAGGTATCTTTCCTTCTCCCTTTGAATAAAATCAAATTCAACTAAGGAATTCTCACTTTACTGCAGCATTGTAGGGAAAGTGACCCATTTTCAAGAGATTGCAAAGAAACATTTACTGAACGTTGTTTTAGAACTGTAACAAAATAATTGAGTAGGAGGACTTCCTATACATCTTATTTCTCCAACCACCTCCTCTGAGAGGAAACTTCTATATAGTTTACAATAAATTCTTTTTCAACTTTTCCCCTGAAGGAAATTATTGCACTTGTATAACAATACAAACCATAAATATTGAAGTCTTTAATTTGCAAGATTCATGTAAGCAACTCTTACTTTGAAACATCTCTGAAAAAGACAACTATATGAGAGAACCACATTTAAAATGTGTTAAGAAATATTAGTTTTATTTAACCAGTTTTCACAGCTGAATATTTATTCTATAAAAACTTTACAGATTGTACAGTTTATATATAGTTCAAACTACTAGAACAAAAAAGTAGGTCCCACAGATGCAAAAATACTGTACCAATCCAAGGTAAAGGCAGATTTACACACTGTACAGCTCTCCACTGGGAAGGGGAGGTGGGTCAGTTCCAAGTAAAAACTTTAAAACTGTACAAAAATAAGGTTTGATTTCTTTTTCATTCTTCATAATACATTCAATAAGATTGCAAGCACAGATACCCAAGTAATAATAGATATCTGCAGTCAGGAATCAATAACCACTCCTGAAAGGAATGCAAAATAGGTCTATTTACACAGGGCACTCTTTTACACCATACTGTATATAGTGTATATTTAAAATAATAAAAAAGCATAGACAAAGAACATTAAACATCTAATTAAGGTAGTTGTTTTTTTTTTAAAAGGAGTTTTTTTTTGTTTTCGCTTAATAGTGTGCCAAAAGAATTTTAACTTATTAAATAATATATTCTAAGTGAACCTAAAATTTAAGAACATAAAATGCATTTTTGGTGTAATACATCAATTAAACCAGCAACTAGGAAAAAAAGAACCAAAACCCAAACTGTATATAAAGTAGTATTCTCACCCAGCAACAGAAGCACTTATGTAGTTATTTAAAAAAAAAACAAAACCAAAAATTAAAAAAAAAAAAAAAACCAAAACAAACCCAGAGAGACTATTTAAAAACCCACTAAAACTAACTTATAACTTAGGATATTCATACATAAGATATTCAGTGATTCACTAATACTGCAAAACAAGCTTTTTTGTTTGTTGGTTGGTGTTTTTTATCCTTTCTTCCCCCTTCCATTTCCCTCCCACTTCCCCTCATTCCCCTTCCCCAAGAGACAGTGGTTTCTTCATGCTATCTGGGTAAGAATTAAACATATTCCTGCCCCCTTCCTCCCACCCCTCTATACCTCCCCCCAAAAAAGGACAGAGTGTTTTCTTAGCATTAATCCTGAGCACACTCTCTTTTGGGGGATATGTGTGATTTAATCTTAATAGGGTTTAATTCCCCAAAATTTTAGAATGTTCCATTATTTGAGGTATTTCAACCTTCTTCTGAGACGATGCCTTGTATCTTAGCTGACTCGTTGGGCAGTGAAAGTAAGGGCTGGCTAATACCCGTTTCAATTCTGTATTCTAATGAAAAAGAAAAGCATTATTCCAGACTTCCCTGCCACACAGAAAATAATGCAACACCATTCACTTTTTAATCCATTCTCTATTTGATACAGTACTAGCCAAAGATAACAAAAACTAGAGCCTTTAGAGAGATGTTTGGTAGTGCACTCTATCATATTTTTTTTTAGCTTGTGTGTGTGTGTCTATATACACACTCTCACACACATATTACATTATATATATATATAAAAGACATATATATGCACACACATACACTTGTGTGCGTGTACATATATCTATATGTAACAATCAGGGAGAAAGGAGTTTTGTTCAAATTTAAGTGATACAGTACTTTTAAACCCCTTGACAATAAAAGGGGAGGGGGGGTCCACTCCTGTTCCCAAGCTGAGCAAGGAGTGAGTTTATATAGGTTTTTAAAATGGGCATATTTTGTTTGCCCTCATGTCCAAGAAATACAATTCCAGTGTCAACGGGCATCTCATCAGAACTCATCAATTTTCTTCTGCAGATACTTTAACATTGAGTCCATCCCTTGTGCTGAGCCCCAGATTTTCTTCAAAACTTCACACTCCTTTTCATTTGCTTGTTCCAAGTCCACCTTCATGATATTACGTACTAAAGCTTTGGATTCTTCAAGTACCTAGGCCAAAAAAAAAAGGGAGTTGGGTTAGTATTACATGAGAACTGAGCGAAATGTGTACTTCCAGGTTTATATGGACGAATCCTGAAGCTGATTATGACAAGCTTATCGATTCATGGATATACTATGACATAAGAAACATTTCTCTCAACAGTTTCTCATAGCATCATACAGGCTGTCCTTTATCCCGTGCACAACAATGTGGAAATAATGAAATTCATAAAATCATAACTATGAATATAGATATGGTTTTATACTAACTAAAGAAAACTCCAGCTCCATGTTGGTGAAGGCTAATCATAACACTATTATCCAGAACTGCTCTAATAACCAGGCAGACTTTGAATCTCTTGAATGTTTAAAATAGATTGAAAAACCTTGTTTGATTTTCCATTTAGAAAACTATTAATCTGTTTCAAACCCCAAAATTTCTAATGCACAGAACAGTTAATTTGTACCGCATCTCTTCTCATAAGAAAGCATAAAATATTGGTAGTTTAAGCTATCTCGTGCAACTGCCAGTAGCGCACACAACCACGAATGCACTAGGCATTACTTGTAAAACTGTAAGTTCAACCTAATGTCAAAGACTGCATTTAGTTCCCTGGTAATTTAAACTACAACTTAAGATAACTCAAGGTTTCTGTGCAGTTCCTAGGACGACTGTTTACACTGTTAATTAGAATAAGTTAGACTTACGCAACTATGTTAAACCTAAAATATATTGTAAAGAGTCCGATACTGTTTTAATGTTCTTAACCACAATGTACTATGGTGTATTATACAGTCAGATACAAACTTAAAAAAGATCCTAAAAACAGCCAGAAACAAAAACATATGTAAGAATGTGTTAAAAGATGCTGCTATATTAAAATGCAGTCCTTGTTTCATGAAAATGGTCTTTTTTTTAGAAGGACATAATGATGTAGTCTAATAATACTTAGACTGATTCTTATTAATCTAATCATAAAGATGTATTGTAAGAAAATAAAGGAAACTTACAACTGAATTACATGTGACAAGCTCCTTAATTCGAACCATTACTTCTTGCGTGAATGTTCCCGGCCAAAACACTTGAGAGACGAGTCCTTTGGCACAAGCTTCCTGCGCCGTCAACTTCCTTCCACTGAACAACATTTCATTGGCCTGAAGGGATAAAAAGTTACTTCTGGTATGAAATGTAATGAGACAAAACTCATTAAAGGAAAAATGTTCAAAACAAATAAGGAAAATGCCTGCACTATTTGAAATAGTTTTATTATAGCTCTTCCAACTTTTAATTAATAAAGAAAAAGACTTGCCTATCGATAGCTGGTTGGTGTTGTTGGCTGTACTATGGCAGTAGTTATAAAAATACGGGAGCCTACGATTAAGGGTTAAACGCGTAAATGTCTTGTTTCCAATACTTATTCCAATACTTATTTCCAATACTTATTTCCCATTCATGAATGGTCATTAGCTCTAGCTTTCTTGCAGTATTGCTGACTTGATTAACTGTATGTGTGGTACTAGGTTATAATGCCTGGCAGATCTGTAAAACAGCAATGAATACGTCAGCTTGCCCTTTATAATAATGTTAGTTGCAGCAATAAAATCTTTGCTAAAAATCTGCATTATCTTTAAATTGTAAAGATAACCCAGTTTTGGTAGTAGACCTCCTGGGAACTGCTAGTCTGGATAGAAAAGAATAAGTATTTAGCAACTAAAATGTGTTTTAGTACTAAAAATGTTTGAAACCTAAATATATGGTTTATTTTCAGTACTTCTCAAAACTCTTCAGCAGTATTTCAACATTTAAAATGGCTGGATCATCTTGGAATTTGACCTCCAAAACCCACTGAAGTGAGCAGGATATAGTCCAATTTCTGATCAAATTCATACAAAATAAATATTCCCATTTTAGTCAGTAGCTCAATAGTGAACAGATAAATCCTTTCAAAAGCTGACTTAACAGTCATTTTAAAAAACCCAACAGTATTTAAAAGATCTTGTACATAGTTAAAAGGTACAGAACTACTATATTCTACACAATAAGGTGATCTCTAGTTCTGTAAATCTTTTTTATTTGTAATTATCATACACTTCACTATTTATCAGCTTCCCCATTCAAACTTCATCCTACAATCATTTGTGCTTAAGCTTTAATTCTACCTTTAATGAAGTTTCTTATATAGTTAAACTTTTTCTTTGCACTGACATCTGCACAGAAACAGCAGTGAGGATGAAAAAGTTGGAGTAATTGGCAACCTCAAAAAAAAAAAAAATCAGTTTTACTGTTTCTTAATGACTAATTTACATTGAAAAATATGACAAACCCATCACCAGACTCTTGGAATATGGGAAAGAAGTCTGTTATAAACCACCCAAACCTGATAGGTGTAGCATTTCTGAAGACAAAATTCTAAGTTTTTTTTTAATGTTTTCTAATACTGGACATTTTGGTAACTACTACTGCAACTTTCAGTTAAAGATCTCAAGTTATCTAATTACTGTAGGTAGTGTTTCTAGTATTGCCATTTTACACATGAAGAAATCTGAAAACTCAAGAGGTCTGTTACTTGCTCCTTTGTAATGAAATACAAAGTCTGTGTTGCAACTCCCAGTCCATTAGGCATGTTAAAAAAAAAAAAAAAGAGAGAGAGATGTTTCCTGGGATCTTTTACATAAAATTTATCATCAGCACATCTTACATTTACATGGGAAGTTCTGATTCACATATATTAGTTTAAAAAACAACAAACCTCAAACTAAAGGTACAAATTATATACCCCTATAGTTCTACCTTCTGTGAAGCAAAATCAATTATACAAGGTTCATTATCACAACTATACCTTCTGACTTTCCAGATTATATGTGAATGATACTAGCCTGAAACATTAGCCAAAAAATCAGTGATATACACAAGTCTGTCTAAAAACAGGAATCATTTTCCTAAGGAGAGATGGAAAAAAAAAAAAATTCTTCCAAAATAATTTTGAGAGATACTTAACATTTATATCAAAGATCAAAATGTGAAGTCAAAATAACTGGGAGTTGGGAAAGTCAGAAATTTAAGTCAGCTGGGCAGGTCTACATAGTCTTCACATGCCTCTTTGGTAACAAGGATAAAAAAGAATGCTAGAAAACTGTAATTAATGTGAAAAACCACAAATGATACTAGTGCAGTTATCTTATTTCTGCCAGCTGCAACACATCATTAACAGAAAACCTTACATGAAGTGAGCCCTCCCATTAGTGGTCTCAGTTGACAGGTTTTGAAGGGGAACAGTTTCTCTTGCATCTTCACTTTTGATCTATACACAATGTATGCCAGAGACCCACGACTAAACAGGTTTTAATCATATAATCATGCCTTGTATCTGCTGTGAAAGTTAACGCACATAGTGGTTACTTTCCAAGAAATACAATCATAGAATTGTTTAGGTTGGAAGAGCCCTTTAAAGGTCATCTAGTCCAACCCCCCTGCAATGAGCAGGGGCATCTTCATAAAATGGTTTGCAAGGGACTTTAAAGAGCATCTAGTCCAACTCCCCTGCCACAGGCAGGGACACCTCCCACTAGACCAGGTTACTCAAAGCTCCATCCAACCTGACTTTGAATGCTTCCGGGGATGGGGCATCCACAACTTCTCTGGGCAATCCGTTCCAGTGCCTCACCACCCTCACAGTAAAGAATGTCTTCCTAATATCTAATCTAAATCTACCCTCTTTCAGTTTATAACCATTACCCCTTGGTCCTGTCGCTGCATTCCCTGATAAAGAGTCCCTCCCTATATTTCCTGTAGGCCGCCTTTAAGTACTGGAAGGCCACTATAAGGTCTGCCCAAAGCCTTCTCTTCTCCAGGCCGAACAACCCCAACTCTCTCAGCCTGTCTTCATAGGAGAGGTGCTCCTGCCCTCTGATCATCTTTGTGGCCCTCCTCTAGACTCGTTCCAACAGGTCCATGTCCTTCTTATGTGGAGGGCTCCAGAGCTGGACACAGTGCTCCAGGTGGAGTCTCACCAGAGCAGAGTAAAGGGGCAGAATCACCTCCCTCAACCTGCTGGCCACAATTCTTTTGATGCAGCCCAGTATATGGTATAATTGGATAAGAATATGGTATATGGATCATACAGCAACAGAAATAAAGCTGATTGATAGAAAATATTTAACATAAGATTCTCATTAACAACCTTCATTTTCTACTCAGGCTCTTTCTCCTTCCACAGAGGAACATCACTGGGACATCCTCTGGCTTCTTTTACAGTGAGTACTTTAAGGCTCACAGGGGACCTTTCGTGCACTCCGGCAGGCGCTAGCTGCCATAGTGCAAGTGAGCTGAGGTGCTCCATGACCTGGAGGCAGCTGGTCTCCGTAACGCCCGAGACCCTGGCTGTGATGTGGACTACAGGCACGAAACGTGTATCCCTCATGACTGACAGAAAAGCATAAGATACTGCCAAGGAACCAACAGGGAAACCCAGTGTGTGAAGCTTGATCACGTGGCTCCTGTGCTTTATAGCCAGGACCAGAAAAACAGACCAAGACCTCCGCAGCAGACACACAATAACGTGTCTCCCCAAACAGATGTCACCTTAATCTCTATTATAAATTATTTCCAAAACCTAAAAGCCAAGTTTAAGAATCCTTCTAAAATTCTTGGTATTCCCAATACAGTATCAGTTTTGAATCCAAAGGTCTGGGCTTCAGATTTCCTGAAATAATTAACTCTGTTGAACATGGTCTGTGAAAACACTCTCCATGGCAGACCTGCGCACCAGCCAAGACTGACCTGGTAGGGAAAACATTTCCAGCAATCTTGCCCTTGATTTTTACATAACTGCTGGTGATAAAAAGAATGCACTGAATCTGATTTACAAGAGTTAAGGGTGGGATTAATATCGCTGAATTAATACATTTGTAACAAATTTTATGATGCATAGAGGCCTTAATTCTTTCTTTCATGTGATATTTTAATTCCTCTCCCACCCCCCCGAATGTTTCTCATCACACTCATACCATCTCTTCTTTCTGCTGACTTCTCTCTCCCTTTTGTAGATAGAAAGCATGTTACTTTATCAAAATTTTCAGTATAGATTCTGACTATATTTCCTGGAATCTGTTGTTTAAAGTCCAACTTTGCCCCGTACAGCATTGACATTGCTGTACTGCAGAGGGTCAAGGATAGTATGAAAACAGTGGACGTTTTTTTCCTTTTTGCACTGAATATTATGGAATTGTTATCACTGGAAGCTTTCAATTTAAGTGTTTATATTGAAAAATGAGAGCATTCACAAACACACATGAAAGAGTATACTAGGGAAGAGCTTCTTGTGTTTTTTGTACAACTTCTAAAGAAATGAGAAGTAACAACCACAAGTCACTAAAGGACGGGAATGGATGGAATGGATGGATGAATGGATGGATGGCCAAATAAAAAGGGAAAGGAACAATCAGTAGTTTGAAACATGCTAAGATATTCAAGATACTCTTATAACTGTTAATATACTTCAGTTACCTTTTCTGTTCTCTTCTAATAACTAAATCCAGGCATCACACAGTCATTAGATCTGTTCAAACTGATGCTTTTAATATATTAAAATCTGTATTTTTATAGCAATAGATATCTACAGGGAAAAATTGGCTTTTATAATAAACAGTAATTTAGGAAAAACAAGTGTAGCTACAAGCACTCGTTTCATACTGTTACTATTCAACTTCAAATTGGAATGGGACATAGGTCTAACAGTTTTCAAAGAACACAGCATGAAAAATAGTAAGCAACATGAAAATAATGTAGGTAAGAGATTTTTAAATAGTTTTTTATTACATTTGATTCTTCCATCTAATTGGAAAGCAAGAAAAGGGATACTCAGTAACATGTGGCTTAGGTTTTCAGCAGCAATGCAAAGTGTTACCTTTTTTTTTTCCAATCCAGCAATACTGTAAATCGAGTGCAAGACTGAAAAAAAAAAATGCTTCACAGAGGTAATTTGGACTGATTATTTCTTGCCTAACACACTTGTGTTAAACATCAGCAGAGATCTACAGAGTGAGGATGTTCGACACGACTTCTTGAGAACAAGAAGTGCATGAAAGCTGAATTACTTATTTTGCATACGAGCATGAGACTGCTAATAGCTGGTGACACAGTGCTGTGCTATGTAACAACACTGAGAGCAAACCAGCCCGTTCTCTGCTACACTCTAATGCTGTGCTGAATGCAAGACACTGGTGGCTGAGAACGTACATCCTGGTGTGCAGGACATAACCCTTCTGCCACCGTCAGGGTTAAGCGTGCCCATGACATGGGATTAGATCCCGTGCCTGCTTTCTGTTCTGTGCGCGCAGGTGAAGACTAGGTTGTAACATCATGGAGCAGAGAAGCTATAAATACTGGCTTCTCGTGAAAGGTTTTCATGAGAGAAAGAAGAAAATAAAGAACAGACAACACAGCAAAGTTAAAAAGTCTTGAAATCACTCTGGATAAATTATCACAACTGCATTGTGAAGCTGTCAGCCCCTACCCTGCAAGCTACTTACAGAAGCCAGGCCCATTATCCGGGGGAATGTAAGGGATGAACATCCATCTGGACTTTGTCCAAAAGTAGTGTATGGTGTCTGAAACCATGCCTTCTCATTAGCCCAAACCACATCACACAGAGGCAATATAGATGCTCCAAGTCCAATGGCTGGGCCATTTACTGCTACAATGATAGGCTTCTTAAACTGAATAAAAGTATTCACAAAATTCCTGAAGAGAAACAGAAACATGCATTCACTACATATATAGAAAGAGTAAAATATACCAGCCCTTGAAAACTCAGTAATAATTCATCTCCACAGTAACATCACTTTCAAAACCAACCTGATAACCTTCCACGATGAGGTGGTTAGCTTGGTGGATGAGGGACAGCATTGGATATTGTCTACCTAGACTTCAGAGTGAGGCGCTTAGCACTATCTCCCATAAGACTTTCATAGACAAGCTGTTGATGTATGAGCTGGATGAGCAGACAGTGAGGTGGACTGAAAAATGTCTGAATGGCTGGCCCAGGGCATGGTGATCAGTGGCACAAAGTCTAGTTGGAGGCCCGTAATTAGTGTTGCACCCCAGGGGGGTCAGTGCTGGGTCCAGTACTGTTCAAAAGCTTCACTCGTGATCTGGATGTTGGGGCAGAATATACCCTCAGCAAGTTTGCTGATGATCCAAAACTGGGATGATACACTGGAGGGTCATGCTGCCATCCAGAGGGACCTCGACAGGCTGGACCTCATGAAATTCAACAAGGGGAAGTGCGAAGTCCTGCACATGGGGAAGAACAACCCCAGATACCAGTATATGCTGGAAGCCAAACAGCTGGAAAGCAGCTTGGCAGAAAAGGACCTAGGGGTCCTGGAGGACACCAAGTTGAACTTGAGCCGGCAGTGTCCCTTTGTGGCAAAGAAGGCTAATGGTATCCTGGGCTGCATTAGGAGGAGTGTTGCCAGCAGGTTGTGGGAGGTGATCCTTCCCCTCTGCTCAGCACTGGTGTCCAGTTATGGGATCCCCAGCGAAAGAGAGATGCAGAGCTACTGAAGATGGTCTAGCAAAGGGCCACCAAGATGACTAAGAGACCAGAGCATCTCTTGTGAGCAAAGACTGAGAGAGCTGGGACTGTTCAGCCTGGAAAAGAGAAAGCTTAGGGGGATCTCATCAGTGTGTATATATACACCTGAAGGAAGGATGCAAAGAGGATGGAGCCAGGTTTTGTTCAGGGGCGCCCAATGACAGGACCAGAGGCAGTGGGCATAAACTGAAATTCAGGAAGTTCCCTCTGAACATCAGGAAACACTTTCTTACTCTCAGGGTGGCTGAACAGGTGGCCAGCAAGGTTATGGACTCTCCATCCTTGGAGATATTCAAAACCCCTGTCTGGCCATGGTCCTGGGCAACCTGCTCTAGGTGACCCTGCTTGAGCAGGGGCAGGTTAAACAAGACGAACTCCAAAGGTCCTTTCCAACCTTAACCATTGTTTGATTCTGTGAAAGCCCAGCATTTTTCCCAGCCCAAAGCAGCACAGTAATCGGGCAGCTCTGGATTTAATGCCCCTCCTACAAGAACCAGTACACTTCTGGTATATTCACATGCCTCACAGCCCTCTCTGAGATGAGGCTGTAGTCGTACCTCACCTCTGGGCACCAAAACTGTGGTTACAGCCCTGCTTGGTCTTCACCATGTTTATGTATGACATTGGTATAAGGTAGCTATCTATATTTTTAAGTGAAGGTATAAGGTGTATAGGTATAAATGAAGATGGGCAAAGCATTAATGACTTTCCTTAAGGAGTATTTCTGGACTTCTGGGAGACAGCTTTTCTAAATAAATCAATCTGACTTTTTAAATTATGAACAAGCCATAAACAGTAGAGCTCTATTATCACATACCACACACCTTTAAACTTCCCCTCCTCATCTCCCTCTCTTGGTTGGTCATAATGCTATGGGTGCTATGCTACTTACAAATGCACATTCTCATCCTCATTATCAACACAAAATGACAATTCATTCTTGTACCCAAAAAGCATGGATGCTTACATGCTTCTCTGTTCTCAAACAGTAAATGCCTTCAAGATCTTCTTAGGAAAAACTAAGCACATGTGTACGTACACATTAGACCAAGTAGAGACTTCTAAAACCTCAAAGTTGAGGTGCAGATATTTCTCAGTTAATAGCTACCACATATAATGAAGTTGTCATCCATATTTACTTCAAGTACATGACAAATTCTGATTAGAATACAACATAGAGTGGTCAGCACCTGCAAAGCATTCCTTGGCTCTGAATGACAGATGATTTCTCATTTCAGTGTTAGATGCTGAAATATGGCATTTTTATCAAAATTTTAGAAAAGGGGATTTAGTGGTAATTTTTTATTTCTGCAAAACAGGACATTTTTACTATATTGTGTCCATCCCTAAAGGTTATCATCCTTCTCAACTCATTCTAGTGAGCTGTAATAGATGAATGCAAAAAAATTTCTGGAACCATCTTATGCAAGTCGTCATACAAACAACCCACCCAGACACAATAATTTTAGTCATGTCTGAATATTCCAGAGAGGACAATGTGTAGCATACATATGAAAAATACCATTATTATATTTGAAGGGGGGGGTTCATAGGTGTTTTAAGTTACCTTTATCCATTTTATTAACAATAAATAAGAGGTGGCAAATCAGGCTTCTGGAAGGGCCTGAATTAAACTAGTGACAGAAGCTCAGAGCCTCTGTTCCCTGGCCGCATCTGAAGTCCCTGCATGAGCAACTTCTACATGGAATGACTAAAAAGTTCCTTCAAAAAAAAATAACTATTATCATCTCTATGAGCCAACTGTGCCTCCAATGAAACTAGCTTTACATGTTACAAGGCCTTTTTTAGGGACATGAATATTGATAACGACAACAGAACATAGGTCTCTGAAGGAATATAGATACTCTGGAAGCATACAAGAGCCCAGGCCCTCAAAGTCAGTGTTCAAATGATACTGGTTTGTACTGTTAAAACACATCTCTAAGATCCGTACTTTTGTCCATATATATTCCTCTAGTTTGTAGTAGTTCAGCTAATTTTGTTTAAATGTTAGGTTTGGTACCTAGCATTGGGATTATGTGCACTAGTATTAATCTACTCCTCTAAAATATCCATCATTCCACTGCTCTGAATGTACTATATTTAAAATTACTCATTCAATGCCCATCTTGTATTTGTGCATGTTAAATTTGTCTTCCTGAAACTCTATGGCTGTTTAAGTCTTTTAAAATTGGTTTCAACTGGAGGATTATTACCATACTACCAGTTTTCACAGTTAAATTTTAGCAGTAAAAATAGTGACGCATGAAAAGACAACCCGAATAGCAAGGGACAGAGAGTATAAAGAAGTGCTGCACACTATATCACGTAACAGGTGAATGTCTGTGATCTTGTTGAAGTGGAGGCTTTCGATATAAAAAGATAAACCAAGCCAGACTACATGATGAAGAATACCTGCTCAGATGACTGAAGATAATCTTACATACCTAATAGCTTCTGCCATCTTAGTGCTTTCCTTTTTTCTATCATCTGTTAAACGTCGTATAAAATAAATAAAATCAAGACCACAGCAGAAAATGCTACCGACTGCACTGAACAGCACCAGTTTACTGTCATCTGCAGCTGCTGTGTTCAGTGCACTTTGGACTTCCTTCATTACCTGAAAGAAAAAAAATAAAAATAACTCATTAGAATCTTTTTATTACATCATTAAAAAGTAGCATACTGTTGTCCTCCTCTCTTCCCCCATAAGATCTCAACCTTCAACATCTTTAATTTTTCCTTAGGATCCACTCAACCATCATGTTAGAAAAATTAAACTTTTTTCATTATGCCCAAATAAGAAAGTTTAAAAAAAGAAAGTATAGAAGCTTTGCATTTCAAAAAAGTAATTAGACTAAGATAATGAAATCATTAGGAAAAGATCTATTAGGTGTTATCTGTAACTAAAACACTCATTCAGCATTTCTGTAATTTGGACAGCAGATGGCACATGCAACTAGTTCAGAATAAAAGAACCTTAATTCAGGCTAAAGCTTGTTTCAAGCTGCACTTCATAAATCGCCACGTCTTATAAGAGACAGTACATCTAAAAGTTCAGATAACGTAGTTAAAACTCAACTGAATTACACTTAAAGTCAGTTGTATGTGTAACATCTTGCAAGCAACAACCTGAGACTTAGAATTCCATCAGCACCCTTCCCCCACCAAATCAGAATTATTCTGACCTCTGGATTTAGTGAATTATTTTCAGATGATTTTGTTGATAGCAAAATGTGTGTGAATCCATCTTGTTTCCTGACAACAATGTCTCTGTACCGGTATGCACTCTCCGTTTGTCTCACGCTGAAACGTAGCCTTTTATCAAAAGGTTGATCTCTCCTGTCATCAATAAACCTTCGTTTGCTGGCTGTCACTCCTGTTACAGATGTCTGTATGTTGGTTGTACCATTGGCTGCTAATGCTTCCATAAAGGTGGATGTACCTGGAAATAGTTTAAATAACATTCTATTAATTACCTTTTATTAGCTCAGCAGTTTCAAAATCCCAGTTAGCATGAAAACACGCAAGTCATATTAAGAACACACGGTAAATATGAAACTCAGTCCCCTGAAAGTTACTGAAAAGTTACACTGTGCAGAGAGCAAAATTAAAGTGACAAAGGGATACAACAAATTCGTTTTACATTTGTGAGAAAATACATTCAAAACAAGCCAAACAAACCAATTATCATATACTTATTCTTAGAAGGAAGGGAAAGATTTATTTAACGTTCCTAATACCAGTGCACTTCAGCAGGTTAACGCACTGCTTTCTCCCTTTCCAACACCTTTAAGATTTCTAATAGCATCAAGATTGCAAAGAGAAAGCAGAAGCCTATTGTTTCAAATGCCACAAGAAGTTAATACACGGAAGAAAACGACACCTACAATAAGCCAAATAAAGAACTTGATTGACAAGATCATATAAAGCATAATAGTCTTTAAAGGAAAATGGAAATGAAGAAATACAGACTATACTTCTGTGAGAGGGAAACAAGACCCATGCAGTGACTGATATTTTAATGGATTCATAGACAATGAGATATTTCTCAAGTCTAAACAATTTTTGCTATTAGAACTGGCAAATAGAGCATTGTGTCTTTCTGGTCTTGATCCCAGTCACTTAAATAGACAGAATTTGAAGGCACACAAGTAAACAGGTCATTCCTTATGACAAAAGAGGGACAGGTTTTTCTGTGCTCCACATTAGAAACTAATACCAAATAATTAGCATTCATAAGAGAAAATAAGAACATCTTGGATCTATAATCCATCTGCATGTTAAAGTTTCCATGTAAAACCTCCACAAAATTTGTCAGATTAAAGTAATGAAGTGTGTGGGAGGGAGGGGACAGTAGGGTTAAAATGTTGGAAAAATGTGTTACAGGCCAAGATAGGAAAGTTTTAAAAGCCTTTTCCTGAAAACTGAGGCCTAAGACTTTGTTAAAATCTGCTGGAAATCCACAGCCCTTATCTCACAAGCAGGTACTTCAGAACATCATGTGTATGATGTCTTAAAAAGTACAGTTAAACCGTGTATAAATAAGTTGTTAATTAAATGCCATTGATGGATTTGTCATTATCTTTCTGAAGAAGCTATATTTTTAAAGTTGTAATAATATGCAATGCTTTGTGTGTTTTTTTTTGTTTTGTTGGTTTTGTTTGTTTTTTTTTTAAACACAAGATAATTCAAACACTTGTGGGTCCAGTGAAGACATTAAACAGGCTCACCAAAATAACTGGAATATCCTATATCTCCACATTTTAATTGTATTCAAATGTTGCTTACTTTGGCCCGTATGAAGTACGAGAGATATTAAGAGAAAGACTAACAAAATTAAAATTTAGAACATTATATGCTTTTCTATTTGTATTTCAGAAACTTCCTGCAGATATAACTGAAGTGTCTATATCAAATATTTTTAAATAAATAAATATTTGATTATAAATCTATTATGATTAATTAGGCAAGTTGTCTGTCAAAGGAGTGATACAATAATAAGGTTTTATTTTACTTTAAGTCTTTCTTGTATTGGTGATTTAATTCTCTTACCATATCACTTTTTGTGAAGAAGTTAAAAACTCAAGATTTTTCAATTGTTTAAAGTGAAGAGTAAGAAATTGAATTCTGTTTGTGATCAGTCTCAAAGACAACAGAGGTGAACAAAATGAAATGGAAAAAGTTAATATTTTATATTGTCACAGAAGTTTCACATTTATTCCTTAATTTTTCACATCTTATCAAATTTCTTTTTTAATTTCAGCAGAATAAATAAAAATTTGATTCATACCAAATATGAAATTGATAAGGGATACTTTCGATACTTTTCCCTTCTAAACCATGCCGTGTTGATTACATTCCTTTAAAAGAATTCCCTTTAAAGGGAATTTGTAGGAACACCACTGTTGCCCCATATTTCATTAGGAATGCAGATGAAATGGTATCACTGGCTGCAATGGTTTGTTTTTCCATAGGAAAGGTAAATTAAAACAACTGAAATCACCTCTGATTTCTAAACCCTGATGTAAGATTTTATGGCTTCTGTCCTAGCCATAGTGAAAAAAGTGGAGAACAAGGAGAGCACAATAGGTTAGACTAAGCCAAAAAAAAAAAAAGTCAGTAAACTTGTGTTAGAGCTTTGAGTGGATCTTTTCCCACAACTCATACTTCCACAGACGCACTCAAATACCAGAAAATTACTTTTGAGATGTAAGAGCAAATGATTATACACTTTGAGACACAAAACTTTTGGCACGAGAGACCAAGATGTAAACACCACACATCACTTTTCATGCTTATTGAATTGGCAAGAAACCGTCTGAGTTTTTATATAAACTCTGTCTGCACTTGTCAATAGCTGCAGTTTCAAACCACAAACAAGGGACAGCTGCAGCTCAGCAGAAGAAGTCTCCTACATCCAATCTTGTAAACACACTTTTAGGATACTTAGATTGGAATCAAAAACCTGTCTGCTTTAGAAAAATGTACCTCTGCACAGGGATATTTGACCAGCTGGTACGAATTAGAAAATGGCACCAACAGAGTTAAAATACGTTCATTACTGTTTGTCATTATCGCTGTAAGTTTGTCACCTTCTACACCTTAAATCATAGGGGGCTCTTTCTTTCCGAGATGCAACTCAGAGACATCAGTACTTCATGCTATATATAAATAGGCAAAGGTTGCATCACTGGACAGTCTTGGACATGTGCCGCAGCAAATGAAGATGAAAGTAAATGAAAAAATGCCAGAGAGAATTAACTGTATTGCCATAGATTTCCTCACATGAAAATTTTGCATTGAGTTACTTATTTTCAGGTTAATTACAACTATATTTTACAATCTGAAAATACAGATTTCATAACAAACCAAAAGCAGTTCCACATTTTAATACGTTCATGGCAATAGCATATCAAAGACAAAAACACCACCACAGCCCTCTCCTTGCAAACTGAGCCTTCCAAAAACAATAAGGGCTTGGAAAAAAGACAATTTACCCTGGATATTGTCAACTAATGCAAAACTATTTTTTTTAAGAGGTAAACAAACAGCTCTTATAGTTACAAAAAAATGCTTCCAACTGCAAACTGTTAATTAATGTGATCTTCTCAAACATGAAGACATACTTCTACTGCGCAAAGCTTCACCATACAGATGCAAAACGAAATTAAGACAACTACTTGGTTTTGCAGCTGCTGATCAAAACTTGATAACAGTCACCATTTTCATGCAGCTGCTCTTAGAGAAGGAAAAAAAAAACCTATGTGCAACAGATAAGAAAGGAACTGGTCTTATTCAAAAGGAAGAAAGACACAAAATACAGAAGTTGGAAGAGGGGCGGAACAGCAAAGGTATCACCATCCCCACTCCACTGGCATAACACAGAAAAAAGCCACCTCTCCAAAATATGAGGGGGATAACAGTTAAAATGCACAATGCCAGACATCTAGATAAACAGAGTTACAAACAAAACAAGTAACACACAACTTCACAACAATCCAAAAGTTACAATCCCAAGCTCCTCTCCAAGATATTGTGCCTCACTGTTACTGTGTCCCAAATTCTGAAGAAGTTCGGTTTAGCTTACATAGCAAGCCTCGAGTACAAACACTCCCCCTCCCTGCAACAATACCGGGGACACATCCAAGCAGGTGCTCTAATGACAGCCAAGCCTCTTGCGTACGCATCTTTGCCAGTACGCATGTACTTGTGGTGGTATTAATTCAAAGGTTTGCCTGACAGATATGCCATTTCTGAAAGGCTTAGGACAGACGTCCAAGGAATGAGCATAAGAAGACATGAGGTGGGAACAGTGCTGTCTGAGTATCTTCCCCAACTCCAGCCACCGGAAATTTTGTGATTCCTAAAATTTGCATGCCCAGAACCATAGGGTGCACCCAAACCATGTAATTAAATCCTTATCCCCCACAGGACTGTCCAATTTACTTTCAAAATCACTGTGGTTTTGCCTTGCAAAGTATCTTTTTGCAGTAAGTTGCAGAACTTACATCTTTACTTTCTTCATCCCTTTCATCACATCCCTTCTCCAGATTGATTACTCTCAATCTTATTTACCCTTTCTTCTTCCAGAAGCCAGCCCAAGCCCGTCATTCTTCTCCATGCCTCCTCTTCTTCTACTAAACCTTGGAACAGGTTCCAAAATGGCACAAATTATCAAGATGGGGATTTATAACGTGGCATATTTGAGCCTTCTCTTGTCCTCTACTCCTTTTCCTTAATAATTTCTATTTTTTTTTTTTTTTTAAACTAGCACTGAGCAGGTGTTTGCAGCAAACTACCCAAAACAAACCCAGTGCCCTTTCCCTGACCAGTAACAGGTGGTGAGGAACCAGTCATTGTCCAGGCATGGTTTTAAGTTTTGCTATAGGCATAGTCTTGCATAGAATTCTGTTTTGTCCCCTCCTCATTACTTGGTATTCATCTGCACTGAAATCAATCTCTCATTTTAATCATGAAATCACTCGGTATTTTCAGACACGTCTGCAGTGCTCACAAGGAGCTTTGGGGACCCTCCCTTGCACCTTTCCTGTACCCTCATTCACCAACCATGTCCCCTCCTACACTAAGTGATGAAATGGTTAATAAGAAGCATCCCACTTGAATAAGCAAATGGAAAAACACCAGCAACAACAATTTCTTAAAGTGTTAACTGCAAAAATAACACTGTAATTGTAACTGATTACAACTCAAGTACTGGAGAGGGAAAAATATGATCTGCAAAACTGATTAGGAAAAAAAATTAAAATAAAAAAAAAGGAAGAAATCAGTGCTAGAAGTAAGTTGTATTTTTTCCAAAGTCCTTTCTATACTTTCACTGCTTTATAGTTCACTGTATATATAATCCACAAGACTTTACATCAGTTGTCCAGTGCAGGTTGCCTCATGTTCCCTTTTCGCGTACAAACAGTGGTATTTTGCTACATGTTCATATGTGCTAGCAAGCTCTAACTGTAAACACATATTTCACACAATAAGACACCAAACCCAGACGATGATACCCCAATGCAAACATAATATATAACAGCTTCCAGTAGTTCTTCCACCTCTGCTTCAGCAATTGCACAGCAAATATTTCCTAAAATTGCAGTGTATTGGCACAGATTACAGAAATTCAAAACGAGTGTTCCAAAAAAACTATCAAAACCTTACATGCTCCGAAAAGCAACTCTATATATCTGCCCATTTTTTGTCTGAGTATCTGTATTTACAGCACTTACATTTTGGAATCAAACAAATGTTCCAGCTTCCTTTGAATGTTACTATAAATATTAGTAAGGAGAAAAACAAAACTGAATTTATTGTGCATTTCACCTAAAATACTGTTTTGCTCTGTGTTTGTGAAAGAGCGTTCAGAAGGTATAAGTCATTTATGAAAGAAAGGTACACTTTACTTACATCCTTCCAGAATACGGTGTTGTACTGATGCAGCGCACAAAACACCAGTGCTACCAATAATAAGAATAAGCTGCGCAAACCCCAGCATTAGAACAGGCATCCCCAAAGACACCTGGGAGGAGAAACGGGTGGGGAAAGGGTGATACTTCTTCAAATTATGGGCTGCTGATCCCTGTAATACCCTGCCGCTCGTGTTGAAACCTCTTCACAACTCTTACTGTTGGGAGGGGGCGTGTGTGCACTGAGTTTATCTTTTCAAATAAAGTTAACCACTTCTTGATTCTGTTTCCAGGAAACAGTTACACAGAGAACCAATTAAGATGTTTCTTCAGCCACCTTCTGTTGTTTTTGCAAATAAACAAAGAACGTAGGTTTTAAGCACAGGCTAACAGGGAAATTGTTGTGGTAGTACTTGGTGGAACATCAGCAACAGGTAGCTACAACTCAGCAGTGAACAGTCCTGCAGTGGCTGGCAGGCAGACTTGACTGTCAATGGCTGTTTTCAGTTCCTAAGAAAGGCACTTTCTCATGCCCTTAATTCCTCTTCTCCTTTTATTTTGTATATGGGTTAATTTAAAATGCTATTTTGAAACATTGCTCCTATAAAATTACGTTTCTTACAGGACGGTGTTGTTGCAGACAAAATTAACATGAGACGAGAAACACACACATGCACACATGTACCCTTGGTAATATTTCCCTACTTGATTAAGAGTTTTTCAGTCCTACGACAGTTTTCATCGTGGCTGCTGTGCCACATTTAGAGTAATATAGTAGCCATTTTTTTCCTTCTGTAGATAGTTTTCTCTGTTTCTTTGATTACTTACATCATCAATCAAATATATTTATGTTTACAACAATACTCTTAGGAAGATGGCAGCATTATTGGTTGCATTGGACTTATGCTATAAGCTATTTAGTTATTTTTGCTTTTGAATGTCTTTCCTTCTCAGAGCATAAGCCATATCCATGCCATAAACTCGCAATGCCAACCAAAAATGCAATGAATCAGAACATAAAATTCTAGTACTAAAAGCAGGCAATCATTACAAGCGAAAATGGCATCTCTCCACTCTCAAGTTAAATAGGTTTATCTTAGCCTGGCTACTTTATGTCATACAAGTGGAAATAAAAAGAAAGTTTACATACTTTAAAAAAGGTGTGAATAGCAAGATACTAGACCTAACATTTAAGACTATGGTTAAGACCATGCCCACAAGAACAACAAGGGTAACATTATTAATGTAATTTGGCAACAAAGCTCTTAAAAAGTCTGATTAAGTTTTACTACCTTCAAAAAGAAACTCTGCATTTTTATGCTTATGGTACTAAGTAAACTTTCCACATGCTGTCTTTACAGTGGAAAAAAATGCCCCCCTCCTAACAGCTGCAAAAGGCTTTATAAATATATCTCCATTCTTATTTCACTGGAAATATAGCCATATTTCACTGCAGCATGCACCAAAGTATTTGATGGGAGAAACAAAGACTTAGTTGTATTTCTTTTTCTCACAAATCAATACAAACAAGAAAAACCTTCCCCAAGTTACAGGCTCCTTTTTGAGGTCTTTTAACACGGGAAACATTTCATAAGGAGGAACTCTCTTATCTTGCCCTTTGATATTCTTGGAACAGCAGGTTGTAATACCACAGCATTCATTCAAAATGCTCTCAAATTTGAGAGCTAAGTAAGGACATCTCTTGGGGCTCATCTATAGAGGAAAGCTATTGCAAAATAGGCTAAGGTGTAAACTCGAAGTATGTCCAGCTATTTTACGCTAACTCCTAAGGTGAACACATTCTGTATTAAGAGCACTTCATTGCAATTTAATCCAATCCTCAAAGTGATCTAAACAAATGGCTCTCTTGATGGGAAGTAAGAGTGCCCTAACGTAAGGCTAGCCTAGAACAGATACTGCCAAAAGACATCCCAGGCAGTTTCCCCTATAGACACAATCATACACATACCATGTACACATGACATAATTCTTGTAAGGACATCAAACCTTTCTAAGTCAGTTTAACTAAATTATTAATGAGATTTAGATAGATGGACATAGCACCACTGTGTTGGCAGAATTCTTTCATTTACCTTCTTTTTGAAAGCAACATGTCAATAAGTATTCACATTTCACTCTCATCACATAGATGAGGCTTTAAATACCAGAGTTTGCAAGAGCTCCGTTCACAACTGCCCACAGAAACATTTGGCATTTCAGTGCAGAAAAGCAGTAGGCAAAGAGGGCTAGAGGGCTTTCAGAGTTTCAGGACACTGATGTGTACGTATTGAGCTTTACGGGAGACCTCAAGCTCGCGAGTGCTGAGTGTCTGGAGTAAGCATCTCTGCCGGGAAGAAGCATCCCTGTTTTTACAGATCTACCTCAAGGAGAGTGCCTTTCCAGCCACTCCCTGACATCTGTCATTAATAGATGTCTCTACCTCCTGTGGGACATTCAGCAACAGCTTCATTAAGAGGTGGCCAATGAATAGATTACGTAAAGCCATATGAGCTTGCAGCAAGGAAGCCATCTTCTAGTACGCAAGTGCATACAGCTGTGTGCCTTAACACGGCAAGCTATACCCTGTACTTGGGCAGCCTACAATACATAACCTCGCTGGCTGCTGCTAACCTGGGCAATCTGTTCTGCAGCAGCACCCCCTTATCAGAAATTACTGACCTTGACAGAAGTAACTGGCTGGGGTGGGAAGGGGAAGCACAAAGGACGAGTCGTCACTTGAGTTTTGGGTACCTTTTAGAGATGAATGGCACGTTCAGCAATGCACGTGCCAAGCAGTTCCTTACTTTTGATTCAGAGATACTCAAGGAGAGTAGTCTCCATTGGAGAGTCACGAATTTGAGCCAAGATTTCTGAAAGGCCCTGCTTTTAGGCAAAGCACGCAACTGCTATTTACACCACATCTAAAGAAGCATTCACAAATTGTTCTAGAGGCAATCTCTCCCCCAGTTTTCCCAATATTCTGGGAAAATAGTCCCCATTAAAAGTAGGATGATGAAAGGTTGGGTATCCCATCCAACAGATGCTGCACAGTTAGATGCTCTGAACTGAAAAAGTGATTCAGAACAGCGTATCCCCTTGCCAAATTTGTCCTTTTATATTGTTGGAGAGGAATAAATCCCAAATATCTACTGGCAACAGCTGAAGGGAGGTATGATGGAAAGGAGTAAGTAAATACAACCTGTGCGCTCAGGCTTAAACTGATTTCTCCTCCTTGCTTTTGGCAATACTAGCTAGGATCAGAGGGTATGTGAGGACATGCTTGAACTGAAGAATTCATGGAGAAAACCCAGAATTCCTTATTCTTCCTATATTAAATAAGAACAATAAACAAACAAAAAAAACCCCAAACCCCAAACAAACAAACAAACAAAAACAAAAGTCCCCTCAAAAAAAAACCCAAACCAGAAAAGCCCAGAGAAAGTCCTAAAGTCAACACTAGGAGACTTGTGAGAGTAAAAGACTTGGATCAGATGCTTTGCATGAGGAAAACGTATATGATACCCTCCCTCAATTAGGCTTTGTCCTGGATCACTGCAGGCAACTACTAGAAAACACAAGAGGCATTTGTCTCTGCATCATCTTGCCTCGCAGCTTGACCTCAGTACAAATGGCACAGTTCTCCACGTTGTGGGATTTGCAGAGATAGCAGAGATCTTGAACACGGCCATGAGTCTTGGAAAAAATGGCCATCATAAGAAAATGTTTTCATCAAATTTTGAAATCGAGAATATAGTGGTAAACAAGCAAATCAAAAAACGATGTCCAGGAAAAATCACAAGAAAATAACCAGAGCTGAAAGCAGTGAACAGAGAAGGCAATGCTCCAATCTCAGCCAGCAGCTGGGAGGAACTGGAGGCAGGAGCTGCCCTTACACAGCAGGATGGATCGCACATGCGTGGGTAGTGTTTGGGTTCATACTCTTTTTATTCCTGAGGAAAGCAATCAGCTTCTCTTTAAGACCTTAGGCTTTTATAAATATGACAACAGTCAATGAAGTAGAACAGTCTATCAAAGCGAAAAATCTCACAGACAAAAAACCTAAACTGATAACTCCATAAAGCACTAATTAAGTAGTTAACACATGCTGCCATGCATAGAAAATGATGCAGAGCTGCTAAAGTGGCTTTCCTCAGGCTACAGAACGAGTCAGTATAGAAGCCAGGATTATTAGTTACAGGTGGTCCCTATCCCCAAAAGCTACTTTCCCCTGTAAAAATCTGCTTTTATAGAGTACTGAATTTTTTTTCTTTCCACAAATTACATGTATCTAGATTAAAGTACAAGTAGCAATATTGATACTATTGCTAGTCAAAAGAGACAGGTAAGGAAGCAACGGAATAAGGGAATAAGCACTATGTGATATTTAAGTGGGACATAATGTTTCAGCAGCATCAATATATTAATATGAAACCACAGCCTCTAAAAGACTACAAAGACTAGTAACAGGAGGCTGAAATTGTGAAGGGGGGGACCGGCGACCAAGAAATTACGAAGTTACAGATGTGGCAGAGAAAAAAACCCAGTGTGGTTTAAGGCAAATTTCAGAACAAGTTTTAAAAAGACAAACCACTGAAGATCTATCTCAGAGAGTTGGACTTAGCAACTACCTATCAATCATGCCAAAACCAAGGAAGGCTTAGTTAGGGTACCATAATGCCTGTTGCTACGCAAACCCAAGAACAAAGTATACCGTATTTGATGCTTTAAATCATAGTGTGCAGTGGCCTCAGAGAATTTTATAGCTTCTGTAGCTGGTAGTAGGGAAGCAAGGTTTATTTCACTATTTGGAGATGGAGGTAGGAGCACATCTTTTCACAGGAGTCATACTGGTGTGATCATAGTTCAAGAGTCAATTTGTAGATTTTAAAAAAATTATCATCACTGCAAGTGCATGGAAGGACTTGGGTCCATAACCTGGTAATTTCAGAAAGCAGAGGAAAAAATTTAAAAATCTCCACTTGAATTTTTGGCTTGGGAATTGTTGGAATTCCAATTGGTGCAATCACAAGTCCAATGTTGGAGCCTCAGATGTTCAGTGGGAAGTTCATAAAGCTGTGCTCGGAGTTACATTTACTAAGAGGTGGTTCACGGGTGACGGGCTTTAAACATCTTTAGATACAGCAAAGTCCTAAAATACTGAATCTTGCCTTAGGAAACAATCCATTAAGAATACACAGAGAAGCCAAAAATATCAGAGGGAGTCACTACATAATAGTAATTCTGTCTTTTAAGTAAAGCAAAGATCGTGTACACACAAATAATGGGACTAGTACATAACTAGTCACAATTGGGAGCTCAATTTTAATTTGGAAACCATTGAAAACATGTCATAGATGAGACAAAATGATAGATGAATTACACAACTAGTTGTTTCCTGAAGCCTGCCAGGGACCCACCTGTTCAAGTCAGATTCCGACCACTAAACAAAGAGAATAAAGAAAATAGAAACAGGACAGTATCAGCAAATGGAATTGAAATTTAATTTCTACCAAGATGAATGCTGTGCAATTTTAGACAAATGTGTTACGTAAAAAGATATTGCATTAAATACTATTTAGACAAATAGTAAGACACCCCAGTCACAAGGAAAGGGTGTAGAAATGGAACTAAACTTATACAGTGATTGAGTTATTTTCTTCAGGAGTGAGATGTAGCTTCAATTAACTCCACATGGTTAAACAGATCAATAGGAACTGAGGGGAAAAATAGAATATGCTATACTTACAAGAAAATAGGAAGTAAAGAACACTGGGAAGAATACAGGGAGATGCTAAAACAGATAAAGAACGGTATTAGAAATGCAAAGTAAAACTCTAAAGTTCTCATAGTTACAGATGCTAAACACAAATTATTTTTCCAGTGATAAAAAAAAAATAAGAGAGAGAAGGATTAGACAAAAAAAATAAGAGTGAAATGTAGTGTGAATTACAAAGTCAATTAAAATATTAGTGGGGAAACAAGCATGCCATAAGAAACCAGAAAAGATTTATCATGTGTATGAATATATTGTACATATAACAAATGACAGACTAAAAGGCTTGAACATGGCAAGACTGCTGACTTACAGTAAAAAAAAAAGAGAAACAGACAAATGTGATAGTCTGTGTAGGAAATGTATCACAGTAAGTGAAATACCTCTGAGACTTGCTTGCTTAAAGACTAGCAAATTTGGAAGGTACCTCGAATAATAAGGCCTGTATTGATGTAGTTTCAGAAAGAGTTGGGAAAAAAACTTTAAAAAAAAAAGAAGCCTGAAAACTCTGCCATTTATTTCTGTTTATAAACGAGACTGCTCTCAAAGTCATGTTTCAAAAGTGCACTTCCAATTAAAACCTGCTGGGGATCAAAAGAAACACTCAGTAGAGCCATACTGATACTGCAGAGAAATTTCATCTTCATACAAGATTTCACTCATTACTTGCCATATATTTTACCAATATTTTGCAGTTTCATACCATGCATCAGAACCCTTCCTATCATGTACACTTACATCTAATGTAAATTTCAGGATTTTAAAATAATATCTCAACACAGGAGCAACACGATTTTGCTCAGCATCAAAGCTGTATACATAGAATTATCCTTAGTAATACAAAGTTGGAAATACATTGAAAAGTAAAAATTTTCTATCTAAAATTAATTTTACTTTATAAGATCCTAAAACATGAAAGTTTCTATTGATGTAAAAAAAGTGGAAGTTAGTAACAACAAAGATTTCAGGTTTATTGTATGCTAAGAATGGTAACATTCTCTGCTATTGGGAGTTTCATATACAGAGTTATCATAAACTCTGCATTTCCATTGGATCTCAGAACGTGTTGCCATATCACTAGTACATTGCCATAAGGTCAACTGTTAACAGAAACAAAGATATCACACAGTTTTCTATTCTGTTATTATCTATACATCAACATATTTGTGATTTACAAACCCAAACACTTTGTCCATTTTTAATTAGTATGGTAGAGGACTTTTCCAATAAAGCTTCATCACAGAAGTTACCACACCATCACATATTTCCCCCCACAGCTCAGTTAAAATACTATGGAGATCTCAAAGGAATTTATCTTCAAGGTGTTATTTTGAATCATTATAATTAACAAAAGTGCTGCAGTGGGATCATCTTACTTTTTCATTAGTTCTTAAACAAAATTATATGCTTACTGAAATTTCAAAAAGAACGAATGTGGTATTTTGTTTAAGGAAAAAACAAACAAAAAAGTAGGATTATTCCCCCCTCCCTTTTTTTTTCCCCTCTCCTTCCTTACAAACCAGGTAATAGACTACAAGCAAGAAGCAGAATGTTCATATGCTGCCTCAGATCAGACCAACACTGCAAATGTATTATCCAAGTTCACCCCTGCTACAAGGGGGAAGAAGTCTGCCGCACACCTGTCCTTGGGCTCAGTTGTTCTTGCCAGCCAACTGGCACTCCACTTAGCTGGCAAGCTGAGGCAAATCAGCCAGCGACCTTCCATGAACCTCACCATACCCCTGTGATCTAGGCAAGCAGGCACATACTGAACTACTTAGTGATACTTAAGTACCAATCTAGTTTACACAACATGAAAATTAAGATTTGTTTCCCTTCACTGCTCTGCTTCTTCTGCGCCTAGTCTGCCAGATCAGAAACCAGTCATTCATCGCAGGTATTTCTATCTAATCGAGGAACAGGGCAGCTGGGTTCCTTAATACCTTCCCTCCCTCCACTGATACATCTGCTGAACAATTCTGCAAGAGCTTCCAAAGATAAACTAAATTACAGCTTAAAACTATTTACCATCATCAGTGGTTTTATCTCATTTGGCTTTCCTTTCCTTTCCCAGCCTTCAGTAAGACAACTGGAATCCTAAACCAAATTTACGAAAAACATTACGTATAGTTCAATTACAGCAGAATATCTGGGAAAAATTATTAGTGTTTTCGTACTCTGGGCTCATTATTTGGACAGAAATATCAACTTATGACTAAGTAACAAGAAATGTGTAATAAATCGACATAAACAAATGAAGACATGCCAAAAAACCCACAAAACCTGACAAAATTCATTTAGCAGCAGGAACAAGCCAAACATTTTTGCAGGGTGCACTGGGTTAGCTTTCGGCTGGATCAGTTCCTGAGTGCTGCTGCTGACCAAGCAGGGCAGCGAGAATGTGTGGGAAGGGAGTGGTGGAAAGAGAGGACAGGATAACTGAGAGTAACGTGGAAAGGACATCTAAAGAGAACAGCAACACATATCTCTCAAGTTTAAATAATATACAGACTAGCAGACAAAAATTATAAAAAAAGATATTTCCTCATGCAAACCATTTAATTATGAGATTGAGCCCCAGTATTGCAAAGTAAACTCAAACACTACTGGTTTATCCACATAGGAAACTTGCAGAATTGAAATCATCAGAGAACAGTTACCATTGTAGAGCATGAAAGAGTATGTAGCACTACAATCTAAAGCATTTAAACAAACAACAAATCTATCTTCTAATATTTTAATAAATGTTGAGATTATGAACTAATTTTGCAAGCATAAGGTTCCTTGTAGTTTAGAACAGATCTGTGGACTAATTTATTTATACTGTAGAAAATAGCCCGTGGTGTAAACTCTTCAAACTTTCCCAAACAGAAAAATCATGAGGAAAATCTGTTGCAGGTGTCTGCGAGGGAAATACAGCACACTTCATTACTGCCATCAATTTGTAGTTTATCAATGCTTACCTAGAAAGCCAGGAAATGAGAAAAGTTGTCACGGAAATGAAAATGGCATCAGAAGCAGACAGGACGTCCCACTAAGACATGAGCTAGAGTGGGAGGCAAAGCCATGCGTCAAATGACGCTGCCACAGCCTGCAGTGGGCTGAAGCACGAACAGGGACAGTAAGAGAAGTGTGACTATTCATCACCTCCTCTTCACAAAGGAGACTTCCCTCCCTGTTAGGTCTGGGACTGTCCCTACAGCATGACTTTTGACTGTAAAAAATTCTAGGGTAAACTGCATGGAATAGGAAAGGCGATGAACCTTCAAGCTGAGGCTCCACAAACCAGTCTAAAAAATGCTCCAGTAAGGCCCTGGAAAACATTGCTAGAGAGTGCCCTGACATCTCCAAGAATAACATTAGTGCAATATGTACTCAAAAAGATGATTTGGGATTGTTAGGTTGCTGACTTTGTCAGCCTTTTGAAGGACACAGAGAACAGTGCAATGGTACAGCCTCTAAAGCTGTTGGGAAAGTTGTTTTTTTCTAATCTAATGGCTACAGTAAATAGTAGGCTTCATGTCAAAACACATTCCTTCTACATGCCATGACGTGTTGCCCATCATTACCAGCCCACGAAACAGCTTTGTTTTCAGAGAGAGACTCACACTGTGCCACTCCAGGTGGTTCTCTCACAACCGCTCCTTCCAAAGACGTCTTTCACCTTGCGTCACACTGCGTATACCGGCCAGCAGGCAAAGACTTTTCCTATCTTTTAGGCTGGTTAAGGCTTAAAACATTAAAGGTTTAAAGTTTAAAATTTCCCCTTCCTTTTCATCTAGCTTATATACGTTCCCTGTAACATACAAAAAATGAATATGATGATGACCGTAAAGTAGGAAGCATTCAAGAGCAGAAGTGGGCAAAGAGCAAAATAATGGATTTTGGCTCAGAGGGTAAGCTGGAGACGCAATAAAAAACCTAAACAGGTTCTCTTTTGTTTTCAGATTTACTCCTTTTATGTAATATATTTTAAACTGCTCTGAACCAAAATAAAGATGCTGCTTCGAAACAAAGTCAGATGTATATCTAATAAATTGGACTAATTTGTAAATAGGATTCTGCTCTTCCCTGCTGTAAGCTCTGCTTTTGTTACAATCTGTTATTAAAAAAGTGTTGCCCATAGCCATATTCAGAAGTAGTAATTATAGCATTTATTACTACACTTAATACAGTAGTTTTAATTCTTTTGCTGCATGAACCTGAACACCTTATTCATGTTACTTGTTGCAAAGATAAATAAGAAACATCATAAAGTTTGCAAACACTAATACAGCATTAAACTCACTACAGTCTTCTTGAGGAAGGTTAAAACTGAAGCAGAACAAACTCAGTGCTATATCATAGAATTGTCTAGCTTGGAAGAGACCTTTAAGATCAGAGAGTCCAGCCATCAATCTAACACTGCCAAAACCACCACTAAACCATGTCCCTAAGCACCAGTCTACCAGTCTTTTAAATACCTCCAGGGATGGTGAGTCAACCACTTCCCTGGGCAGCCTGTTTCAGTGCTTGACAACCCTTTCTGTGAAGAAATTTTTCCTAATATCCAATCTAAAACTCCCCTGGTGTAACTTGAGGCCATTTCCTCTCGTCCTATCGCTTGTTATGTGGGAGAAGAGATCTACCCCCACCTCTCTACAACCTCCTTTCAGGTTGATTTAAAATTAATCATAGCTTTAGTCCCACATGCGTTTAGCTGAAAGCCAAAAATGATTTAATCTTAAATTCTAAGATTGGAAAGATGTTTCCCTTATGTGGTAAAGGGAAACCAATGGCTTGAATTCAAGCCTGTGCTGTTTCAAGGTCACTCTTTGAAAGAGTCTGTCAGTGATTTCACTCTGCTTTGGTAGCTTAAAAAACTATGCATATCAGTGGTCACGAGGCAATTGGAAACAAAAACTTCTCACAATTATTTTCCTTCCAAAAGCATTGGAGAAAACGCCTTCTCCCTGTTAGGATTCCTCTACGAAACCCAAAGCATTTGCCTTGCACAGACTCACGAGTGAGCTGGAGCTCATCACCCTGTATGATCGTACTACACAAGCAGACAAATAACCAGGACCCATAAGCAAAAAAAGTGAAGTATGGTCCATTTAAAATAACATACATACACTGCCCTGTGTTGCAATTCCACCTTATTGTATGCCCCAGAGGTGTCTTTTAATGTTCTGATGCAACTAAATGCTTCAACAAGTAAATTCAACCCAGACTCTGAAAGCAAAATGAGATTCCCCCATTTTGTAGTCCTCACAAGCAAACACGGCTCAACAGAAAAACCAAACAGCTCCAGAGACATGCGAATTATTTCCACTGAAAACTTCCACCATTAAAACTCTCTTTCCCTACATTCTTGACTAGCTAGAATTATCACTATTTCTGATGTCCTAAGGGCATCTACAACAGCAGATGACATTCTGACTATCACACTACCTAAAAACACCTTCTGCTCCACCAGATGACCCTCAAAGAGAACCTATCTCCATTTGCAGTTCCTTGCTTTTGTCTCTGCACAGTGACACAACAGCTACCACCCTTTTTGCTAGCTGGCACATTCTTTAACCACAGAGCTACAGGTGTTTCCCAATGACCCTGATGGATTCGCCTGCATGTGAAAACTGTTTGACTGAATCAACAGCAGCATCTGCAGAGCAATCTGGGGGGAGGAGGATGGATTAGATGACAAAGGTATCTTCCAGCCCTATTTCCTTGTATTCTGTGATGCATATGTGATCGCACTATGTAGCATTTATGCCTTTTTGTCCTGACCTAAAGGCAGCTGCTTTTCAACACGCGGGAACACAAAGAAAAGGTACCTGAACCGATGGTATGAGATGCAGATTAGCAAGCTGTGGACAATGACAATGGGATTCTTAGCTAACTGCTGCTTTCAGTCCTGATGGCCATCTCTCTGCCTGTGTCCTGGAACGAACCGGGGGGTGGGGGTGGGGTGGGGTGGTGGTGGAGGGAATCCTCTCCTGTGGAGATGCTTGAATATTTGTCTGGGAAGCCACAACCACAGCTCCAATATGTATCTGTAGCTCTGCCATAAAGCTTAGGGTCTCATGCTCTGTAAGGTCTTTGCAAGAATGTTCCTATGGATGGCAGTCTCTATTCTGAACTGATCATTTCTGCAGTGACCTCACTGATGTGAAAATTACTCGTTTTACACATTATTTGTAAAATACTTCTAAATCAGGAGACTGGACTCTATGACTGGATACAAGAAATGATAACCTTCTAGCAGTTTCAAAATAAGGATGAGAAAAATAGCCTATGGTAAGAGGAAACTTCTAAATGATCAGATTAAAACTGACAATTTCCTTTTCTCCAAGGGTAAGGAACACAGTCATTCACCAGGGGAAAGTGCTAATCTCCTTGATTTCAGCACAACCAAAAAACTATCTAATTTAAATATGAAAACTATTATTGGATAAACTTTGTGCAACACCTTTTGGACCACCCACGGGAGTTTATGGCCAACTCTAGGAGTCATTCTCTGGGATGACCTTCTGCAGTGCTCGGTGTTAAGCTAGAATTTGGCAGGGTTGCAGCAAGAGAAGTAATGCCAGTCTGAACACTGATATTATTGGCCTTTAAGCACGGGCCATAGTAAAATCACCTTTCCCTGATGTGGGAGAGCCAGGAATATCTGATAAAACAATAGCAAGAGTGGACATAACAGTTACTTTATCTCAGCAAAAGCAGAGCCAATTCCCTCTTGAGGGGCTTCAGGTTCCTCCATTTTTTATCCCTAAATCAAGCATTACTTTGTCAGGGAAACATCACAGTGAGCCAAACCAGTGTTCAGTAGCTGAACAAGAGCTGCGGAAGGGTCTTCCGCCCTGGCAGTGCTTTTGGCCCTGCATCAGTTCACAGCTGCTCTCCCGGGCTGGCAGGTGGGAGCTGGTGGGCTCCTGGCCCAGCAGACACGGAAAAGATGTGGCAAGCGCATGGGGTCATTCTACAGTGTAGCACAGGGTTACATTATAGAAGGATAGAAAAATCCTTCCTTGGATCTGGGGGTCCTGGTAGATAGTAAATTATCCATGACCCAGCAATGTGCCCTTGTCGCCAAAAAGGCCAATGGCATCCTGGGCTGCATAGGGAAGGGTGTGGCCAGCAGGTCGAGGGAGGTCACTCTCCCCCTCTACTCTGCACTGGTGAGGCCACAACTGGAATACTGTGTCCAGTTCTGGGCTCCCCAGTTCAAGAGAGACAGGGAACTGCTGGAGAGAGTCCAGCGTAGGGCAACAAAGATGATTTGAGGGATTGGAGCATCTCCCTTATGAGGAAGGGCTGAGAGAGCTGGGATTCTTTAGCCTGGAGAAGAGAAGGCTGAGAGGAGACCTTATTATGGCGTACAAGTATCTAAAGGATGGGCTGAAGGAGGATGGAGTCAGACTCTTTTCAGTGGTTCCCAGTGACAGGACAAAGGGCAATGGGCACAAGTTGGAACATAGGAAGTTCCGTTCAAATACACGGAAAATCTTCTTTACGGTTGGGGTGACAGAGCAGTGGCACAGGCTGCCCAGGGAGGTTGTGGAGTCCCCTTCTCTGGAGATTTTCCAGACCCGCCTGGATGCGTGTCTGAGTAATGTGCTCTGGGCAATCCTGCTTTGGCAGGGGAGTTGGACTAGATGATCTCTAGAGGTCCCTTCCAACTCTGAAAATTCTGTGATTCCGTGAAAAAGGCTGATAAAATTCATCAAAAAGGAAGGAGGTGGAGGGAAATGGAGTGGAAGCAGAAAGAGAACTGAGCTGGGTGCCAGCAGAGGCAGACACAGCTGGTTGCAATTTGGTGAGCAGCCCCTTCCCCACCTGGACTGTTCAGAGAGAGCCTGGGCTGCCCCTGCTCCAGCTGGCACAGCCCCCCCACACCTCAAAGGGGGCCTGTTAGATAACTCACTCCCCTCAAAAAAAAAAAAGAAAGAAAAAAGAAAAAAAAAGTCTTTTTAAAGAAGCCTAGCTAGTGGGTGCAGTATTTCTGTGCTGAGGAGATCCATTCACTTAAAAGGAGACTGCTTTGTCTGCTGTTAGCCTTATGTTAGTAGGAAACATTTGCAGGCGCTGTTACATTCATTTCCAAGCCAGACTATGTTCAGTGTAGGCGATCTTCAGACAATGTAATGGATAAAAAACGAAGAGGGTTTTGCTGAGTGCGCACACAGTCAAACATTTTTAGAAAGACTTAAAAGGTGGCCAAGTCTGAATGGATTTTAACGTGATAGCAAAAGCACATCTCTGACACAAAGGCCAAAGCTGTGTTAAACTGCATATCATTGCGCAAAGGCTTGTGTGAGGAGCAGATGATCACTTGCCTTCTTTGACAGTTAAGATATTCAGAAAGCAAACTGCTGAGCAATGTATGACATTCTTGGGATATGGGAATTCCTGACATCCCATACATTTCTTCAGTATAATTCCCTCTGATGCAAGCCCAATATTCACCACAGAACTGCTATTGACTTTTTCCTTTCCTCTTCCTTTCCTTTATTCTTCTGGTAATGTTTTAGTTTGGATGATAAGTGAAGAGCCTGAGGTTTTTGCCCTTCCTCTTCCCAAAGGGCTAAAATCTCAAGCAAGTAAAGATTCATCACTGTCCCAAAGATTAAATACTACAAGATGACTAAAACCAAATCCAACCCCCACAAACATGACATATAACAATGACTCTCTGCTACATTTTCAATGGAAATCTACCCATTAGATATTGGTGTCCACTGAAAGTTAGCCTGTGTGAACATACACACACCAAAAATGCCATGTAAACTTTTTTCTTTTGCTTTAAATTTCTCCCTGGAAAGGATGTTACCTTAGCTATCATAGTAAAAGCGGTTAATTTGCACTGAAAATTGTTCCTTCTCATCTGCTTAGCAAAGCTGCATTTATGATTCAAGATAAACAATTATTGTTTAATTCAGTTTTTGTAATTTTTTTGCCAGTGTAAATTGATTGTTTTACTATATGGATTTTAGTATTAAACTTCATTACAATAATTTAAGATTGGCTTATCTAATTTACACCTACAACCTATATTTCAAAAATTGCTTTTGCTATCTCTTGGCAAAGACTCATTTCTTGGTTAATTCAACAATGTGATCGCATTAAGACCTATTTTCTTTTACAGAATATGACAAAGTACACACTCTTAAGTATTACTATGAAATAGCAAAAGTGAATACAATCAGGCGTAAACAATCAGAAGCACGTAGTCATTTCTCTGCATATATGCATTTATCACAAACAATATATTGTGAAAAATCAGTCATTCAAAGCAAGTATTCACATCCTTATTGCAAGTTCCAAGTGCTGAAGTTTCACAAACAAATAAAATAATAAAAACTCCCAACACTTAAGAGTAGTCCATCAACACCAACACAGGATTTGGAGCAAAAAAAGGGCGATGCAACTTGTAACACACTAGCCAGACTGTAACCTTATGAGATGAGAGAGTAAGAATATCAACGTTATGGCAGCATCAGCATTATGGCAGTCCCAACCACTAAAGCAGTGGACCATAGATGGAATACTACTTCTGTTGTGCTTCTAACAGCTGCAAGAAAATTAATGTAACAGAATTGTGGGTACTTCAGGCAAACACATTTGTTCAAACAGAGTGTTTGTCTATAGAATTCCTTTGGTTTAAAACAATGTACAATGTTTTGAGAGAAAGATACACAGACAAAGAAAATAAATATCCTCTAAACTTGAAAATATTTGTTTTTTAGCTGTTAATCTGTTTCACAATTTAAAATGCCTAACAATAGTTGTAAGAGGAAAACCCCAAATATAGTCCCTAAACCAACCACAAATACTGACATCCTAGAGAAATCTAAATATTTTAAAGATGGAACCAAGACCAAACAAGCAAAGTAAAGAACATCCTTCTGTAGGACTTAACACTAAAATTAACTGGCAAAAATGGGGGGCTGTGGAAAAGCAATCATCAGATGAAGCCCAAGTATCTTCTGCTCAGGAAACTTGGGTAGATTTGGAGGAATAAGCTGTCAAAGTACAAGACGTTTTGCTGAAATTTTTACTTAATGAAATCTGTGGTGCTCTCCTTAACTGTTCCTTGTTGTCTGACAGATTTTTACTGTTTAAATCCTTTCAAGTAAGCTAGAAATCAGAGAGTAACATGTTTTCTGCACGTTTCATTTCTATCCTGCTACTGTTCCCTATGCCTTTTCACCTCGCAGCAACCGAAAAACTGTGTTACACAGTGCGGGCAAAAACCAGACAACCAACCAACCAATCAAAAATCTACGAAACCTATCAGTATCAAAAACCAAACCCTTACTATGGGAATTGTACTGAAAGGCTAAAACAAGAGGACAGAATGAGTGAAGATAACATACAGAGAAATAAAAAGCATAAATCTGAACAGGGTTGACATATCAGGTAAGGGCTTTTTTGTTTGAGTAGCAATAGCATAGGACAGTACAATAGTGTCTGCCTCCACTGTAAAAGAATGAAGTGACTTTAAAGGAAAAAAAGCCCCTAAAACACATCTGCATGTCCTGACAAGTAAAATGTAACTTTTTATTAAAAACACAAAATAGAGCTTTGAAGATCTATTAGCTACTTTATGGAAAGATCAGAGTATGGTAAACTATCTGAACAATCATAAAGCAATTAATGATGATACTTACGCCAACTTTGATAAATCATGAGAAAATCAAACACCAGCAAGTGAATTTAACAAATGCTCATACTGGAAATGAGCAAAAAACTCTGTAAGAAAGAACATATCCATATGTCCCTATAACATAAGATGAGCTATGTGATACTGAAAAAGCACCGTGTTCTTGGCATTTGCTTATTTTAAGCCAAAAACCTAAATCTCAGGAATGCTACAATTAATTACCCATTATTGCAGGTTACTGAAAGAAGCCTATAAAATTACTAACTTTATATTCTGTAATGCAAACAAGACAGGTCTACCTCCCAGCTGGAGCCATCTATTTTACTTATATTACGTACTGAAACTAGGTCCAGAAAAGTCATTTTGAATGTGTCATGGGAAAACATTGATGAGATGCTGTCAAAAAAATAGTGTTCAGAATCCCTTTTTAAAACACTCTACATTCTGTAGGCCACAGATCGTTCAATGATTCGCTACTGAGCCTTTCTCCCACCACACTGAATTTTGCAAGAATCACATGAGAAAACCTTGGAAGATTAAAAGAAATGGAAGAAACAGCAAGAACCCTTAACGTCCACGAATGAAATTACTCTTCACTAAATACAACTGTCTTCAAAAAACTTAAGAATTCAGATCAACCTGATACTTTTGCAGCATTTTCTACCAGCCTAAAGAGCTGTCTTAATGACTTCACACTGAGCTGAGGTCTCTGGCATGACCAGACAGCAGAATAGTTGGGAAGCAGAGATTTTCCATGTACTTACAGACACAGTCTCAGGGGATCTTATTATCCTGACCTTTAATAACATGCAAAAAAAAAAATAAAAAGCTAAACCAAAAAAACCCCACCAAATTTATCAAATTCTGTAGTCTCTTAAATTTAAGGTAGAGATATGGAGATTATTACCTCTTAGATTTAATCATGTTATTAAATCAGAGCAGCAGACTCAGACAATGAAATTTGAATTCTCCCTAACTTAGGCAAAAAAAAAGCCAACCCAAAACTTTATCCTAGAGTCAGTCTGAGCAGTACATTTTGTGGGCAAAAGCCTGTTACACTGACAATAAAAATCAAACAATGTGGCTTAAAGTAGATTTCATATAACTCAGATATAGTAAGAAGCACAGCCCCAGTTTATTACCTATAGACCACAAAAATTCCAGGCTAGTTCGGATATGCGTTACATCTGTAGCAATGCTGATCTGTGAATTGACAAGACAGGAGTCTCTGAAGCACAGGAGTGATTACAGAATTGGGCATCAGTGCTGGGAGTTTTATGGGGCAGGTAATATTAGACATGCTTAATATTAGACACATTAATGTTAAGTTCATTCTTCACATCATCTGAAATAAACTTGTAGTGCTATGTGTACACATCGCCACAAATTACACTGTCAAATAAATATACAAAGACTTAGAAAATCCACATTTAAGAATTATATTATGTCACTTCCCTCACAGGTGTGCAAGAAGGAAGCTATCCCACTATAGCTTTCACATAGCAGTAGTTATGATTTGCCACTGACAAAAGCAAAAGGAAAGCTGCAATTGCATGCAACCACAAAAGACCCTGAATTAAGTACTTCTCGTCAGCCTATAAACTAAGACAAATTTCTCATTTGCCCAGTGAGCCAGGATACCTTTCCTGTCACCATACAGGTCAAAAGTATCACTCTACACTACAAACTTTCCACACTGCAGAAACTACAACCTCTTAGAAAGGTATATTGCTTTTGAAGATATACTGCCTCTTTCTTCTGGCAAAATGTTACCTCTTACAGTACTATAAAGATCCTAGTAAACATACTGTGATAACTCATGAACTGCAGACTCCATTTAAATTTCGAGGCGTGCATTTTTATTTGTTAAACTGTTCCAGAGACATTTGAAATTGGGTGGTCTTTATTGATATCCTGATGAAAGGAAAATAAGAAGTACAGGACAAAACCTACTAATTTTTTTCTTAAACACAGATAATTTGTCATTAAATTTAACTGTAAAATATTCTAATCCTTCTGAGTGATGACCTGGTGAAGTGGGTTCTTAAAAAGCTTGAGGTCATATTTACCTTGCAAACATGAAACACCCAACACTGGCTAGATTTGTCAACTTTCTAGAATATGTTTAAGACCAGTAAAAGTCAAAGGTTTTCAAGAAAGTCTCAAGGTAATGCTTCGTTGCTCATGGTATTACATAGGTTTACAAAAGCAGTCTTTGTTTGAAAAGCATGTAGGACAGTAAGACAAATGGGTTTTTAGGATACACATGCTGTTTATTTAAGCCTGTGACAGGAAGCTGGAGCCCCGGATGGGAAAAGTTCTTAGCAGAAATTCACTTAACTGAAACTCTGCCAATTTATAATTAGTGACTTCATCCATTACACCTTTTCTGTTCGTTTTTTTTTGTTTCCTTTTTTTTTTTTTCCCCAAATCCTCACCAGGTATTTTGTTTGAGCACAAAAAACTTCCAGAATTCTGTACAGTTAGCAAACAATACGGAACTAGATGATGACTTTCTTGTATTATTTCAAGGTAGGAGTGACAAAATTAGATAAATTATGAAAGTCATCCATTCACTACATATTGTAGTATTATATAAATTTATGAGATATTGAGAATGATTATTTCCCCCTACCCTCTGAAGCACAAAGCTTAATTTAAATGAGCTGAAGCCCAGTAAAAAGGTTACTAATTCACTGACTTAGAGTCTAAGTGATTTATAAATCATTTACCTTCACAGAGAAAAAGAGATTAAAATAACTATGGCACTGTTTTAAAAGAGGGATGAGGATTGCTACCTGAAACAAATACAAAACATAAGAAACTGCCTGGTTTCTCCTGCAAAGTCAGTCCAAAGAGTGGGAAAATGCGGGAAAACAAAGCATCGTGACTTGTATGAGCAGAAACAAGCATCAACCCAAATTATTCAAACAAGTAGTGCACAGCTTTTTGGAAAGTCTGGAGCTAAAAATGAAACAGAAAGTGCAACTGATTCAGCAGTGTCCACTACTGAAACTGCAAGTCACTGTGCCATAAAAGAGCTGGTGCACTGTAAACACTGGGAAGGATTCCCATGGAAAAGAGATGCACTGCAAATCACTCCTCCTCCAAAATCAATACTTAACTATAATTACAGAGTTCCTTGGTCAAAACGTGTAGTTAATGCTATCAAAAGGAAATCAAAGCAATAAAGTTCAACGCTCAAAAAAATTTAAAATAAAAGTATGGGTGGAGAATGTTAAATTTAAAAAGGAAGAAAAAAGTGAATTTGCTGTGTGTTTGCAAATATATGCAAACACCACCACTTGACCAGACTGAGCAAGCAATACATTGTAAAGACAACATCTACAGATCCTGGGCTGCTAATCTCCAGAGTGATCTTTAAAATCTGATAGGCAAAACATTTCGCATTTGTAGCTGATTCAGGAACAGCACACACTTTGATTTACAGAACCTGATTAAAATGCAAGGCAGTCATAAATTAAAGCAGCCCAAGGTCATGCTCGATAGAGGGACGGACAAACCTTACCCTGGGGCAGTTCAGAGGCTGTCATCACACACAGCCCACCTAGAGGGCATGCAAAGATCCTCTCTGGGAGAGGGGGGCCACAATTTAAGAGCCCTCGGGCACTACTCCTTGCCACAGAAGAGGAAGGTGGGACAGAGAGTGCAGCCCAATCCTGCACAGAGGCAGTGAAACGCTGTGCCTTTCTGGTGTCAGTCAGAAAAACCAAAACCACAATCCAGCAATCTCACTGAGGGGAAAGGAAGAAAAGAAGAAAAGAAAAAAAAAGTAAAAAAGTAAAAATTTATTTCTTCCCACTGTGGTATATTGGTGCGGTAGATGTAAATAAGGTATTAAGGATCACTGTGAATCCTGTGACTTGTCTTTAGCACCTTTTTAGCTTCACGAGGAGAAAATTAGGAAGTCTGCAGAATCTAGATAATCTCACAGGTGCTAACATCACCCCTAAATTTGAGAAACAGCAGAACAAGGTTAGGAAATCTCGGAAGGTAATCATAGCTGCTGGACTAGACAAGCGGAAAAAGGTGTGCTGCGACAGATCAGGAGGGTTACTGGGGCAGTGGTTATAGGAATAGATTAGGGGGCTGATGCAAAAACCCCAACGCTTAAGTATTACACTTCCACTTGTAAATATCCTTGGACCGCTGCTGTTATTTTTTCAATAAAATTTTGGCTCCTGCTCTTGGCCACCCAATTTTGAACACCCACCCAACCCCCCAAAACACAAAATCCCCACCACCCCCCACCTGCAAGCAACTTCTAGAGGTTGCTTGAAATCAAGTAAATGACCTAGCGATGGGGGGGAGGGGAGAGAGGGGAGAAAAAAAAAAGAGATCAAGTAGATGTTTTTGACACTGGTGGCATAACAAGATAGGAAATTACTGTCTAACAGTAATAACCATTGAGAGGTGAGAGAAGCAAGGTATATGAATAGTTGAAAAAATATATGCAGAAACATTATTATTCCTACACTATCAAACTAAAAATACTTTTCAAGTACAAAGGTCTGCCTTGGGCCCAGTTCTAGTCAGCATTTTTATGCAAGACTTGGATAATGGAATAGCAACTATACTCATGAAATGAACAGATTGCATCAAACTGAAAGGACTGCAAGCTCTCAGAAGGGGAGGACCACATTTCTAAATTATATTGCTGAATTTGGAAGGCCGCTGGAAAAGTGAATTTTCACTTGTATGGAAAAAAAATAAAACATGCATTAAAAACGTGGAATAACAGAGCATGAAGCAGAAATGTTTATTGGGTTATTTCAGTCACAAAGTATATACCAGTTAACAATGTGATGTAAGAAAGAAAGGCAAAGTCTAATTCTGAGGCATATCGGTAAGGGAACTTTACACGTGCAAGGAGATGACACATTCTACTAAGTACTTGTGAAGCATCTGCTGAAACGATCCCGTTTTGGGCACCACACCTAAAGAGAGATACTTTGGACTGTCCATGGTTGATCAACAATGACAACAGGTTTGAAAACAAGACATATGAGGAAAGATGAAAGGAATAGGGTCTTTTTAGTCTGTAAGAGGAAGTAAGTACAGACAGCTGTTCTACAGCATGTGCAAGACAAATATGAATTGTTTATTGGAAGAATCACTACCAAATGGCATTGGCATAACCTGTATCAACTAAAATATATTGGGAAAGAAAAGGAAGAGGACTTTTCTAATCAAAGCAGCATGAAAGGTGAGTTACAAATGGTTTAATCCTTATTACGGATGTATTTTAAGAACAGGTTATACAACCTCTGTCAGGGAAAACAAACACTTGCTCAATTCTGCCTCAGTACAAGGATGGACTAAGCTGATCAACATCTCCTTTAGTCCAAGCTGCAGCCCTAACAGCAGCCCTGAGGTTTTTAAAAAAAAAAAAATAAAAATCTGCTTTCCACACGCGTAGTCCCAGTTTCAATGCTATCGTAATTTCAACAAAGGCCAATATTTATTGCTTTAGTGACACGTTATTCTACACAGCTCTTAAGCTTAAGATGTTAGGTATTTCTAAGTGGAGAAAAGGAGTTTGATTAACAAACTTACTATAAACACATACCATCTTTCTAGTTTAACAGCATCTACTTGAGGAGCCCTATTGACTTCTCAAATTTTCCAAATGTGAGCCTACAGGTCCAAACAATCAAGTTATTCAAACAGTAACTAATACTGAACAACAACAAAGTTGAATACAGTTTACTAGCTTAATTTGACTATTTGATGAGGTAGCTGGGAGAATCTCAGAACTAAGAAATTCCCTCCTCTTCCCCCAAAATCAGACTTCCAGTGCTGAAAGTTCACAAGGAAAAGCAAAAACTACTCAGATTTTAGTTCTCACAGTCTACATAGGATGGCCTGAAATATTAGAAAGAAGCCCCTAATGAGAGCTGATGATCTTACTCGTGTCATATTTAGCTACCTAATGTGTGGCTGTATGGAAGCAGAACCAGATTATTCATGGAGGTGCATATTAAAGGATGAAGTTGTAATGAGGGAAATTCAGATTAGATACTAGGTTAAAAAAACAAAAGTTCCCAATGTGGTAGTCAGGCATTGGAACAAGCATCCACGAGAGGTGTGAGATATCCATCCTTGCAGTTATTTTAAACAAGCCCTGAGCAACGTTCACAAGGATATCCAAATGTCTGCTGAGAAGCAAAACATTGGGCTACCTGCTAGATCTTGGTAATTTTTTTCTATTATAGAGCTGAGTAAAGAATAGGGACATTTTTCTGTTAAATACTGCCTTATAAAATTTGTTTAGCTTCTATCTTCCTGTGACCTGCTATCACATTAGTCTAATGAAGTTGAGCAGTTCCAAAAAGTCATATTGACTAATGGCCCAGGCCACATTTTGCTGGGTCTGAATTATAAACTTCTTGGCTGAAGTGAAGTTTTGAGTCAGTTACTTCCATTCTTATCATCCAGAGGGATGCCGCTGCCAATGCAAAGAGTGGAGATGGCTAAGGGAAACCGCCATTAAAAAGACTCTGTATTAGCTTAGTTGAGATATAAAGCAATCTTTCCACTGCTGTAAAACTCAGTTCAGAGGTTTTTATGTGCATGGATTACATACTGCCTGTATTTGAAGAAGCTGCTTACTGACACTGCTTGCTTCTATGAGGGGGGTAGCAGATTGTTATATCGCATCAGGGTTATAAGCATCTAAGAGATCGTTAATTAGGGGACCTCAAAGTTATCTCTGTATCTCTATGCATTGCAATAAGGGCTTTTGTTCAGTGAAGAAACCAGCTCTTTACTACTCACCACCATTTTACCAGATGTTTTTAGCAGGAAAAAAAAAAAGTCTTTTCAACATGCTCTACATCTGGAGCATGCTTCTGTAAGCAGCAGTGCCAGTTTCAAGATCCTGTTTTGCCCACTGCCTGCTGGTTTCAGCCCCTGCTCAGCCGCTTTCAGTGGGCTGGCAGAGATTAAAGGATATGGACAGGAGCAAGCAGCCAAAACCATGGATTGATAAGAGGGATAGATAGAAGGAAAAAAAGACATTGTGCAAGCAGGTGTAGGAAGCACTCCTACTTAATGTTTAACCACAATACTAAATGGGGGTGGCTTGGGCTAGGCTGCCTAATAGAAGTCTGTGGCTGTGTTTCTCCTTCCCCTCAAGGAAGCTGTACAGACTGAAGATTTTGAAGAAGCTGCATTCAATAGACAGAATGAAACTGGAGAAGACACTTCAGCAAGGGACAGGAAAAACAAATAAACTCTTTTTAGAGAGAAAAAACCTGTAAAAAATGCCAGGACCTTTCCCACATTTAAGAGGGGTGAGTACAGGGAACCTGCAGACATTCCTGAAACCAACTTCCAATAATTTGAAGTCTAAAATATTTTCCTTACATTTGCAGAACTTCATAGCCTAGATGATGCAAGCAAAAAAAATGCAGTGTGTTTATGAGACCTTCTATCTTAAAATCTGTTCCCATTGGATCTCCCTGGCTTGGAGCTCCTACAGGGATCTTTCCAGGCTTGACAAACATAAAATTCAGAAATCTCTATGGTCATATTCTATTCCATAGGCAATTGCAACAACAAACAGAAAATCCACAATAAACACACAATAAAACCAAACAACCCCAACCATTTTTTGTTAAAAAAAGAAGCAACAAAACCCCCCTCTATACTTCTCTCATATTCATAAAGCTCCTTATGCCAACTCAGCTTTTACACGCAAGAGAAATTCCAGAGTTTATGCTGCAGAGGTTCAGTGAGGAATCATCTGAGCCCCCCTCTATTCTCCTCCTCACCTGAGAAGGACACCAAAGGAAGAAATTGTTAATAGTGAAAGCAAGCCCTTTAGCAAGAGGACCTCAACAGAAGTTTTAATAACCAGCCTACACAGTTTTTCACTGTCAGCATACTCAGGCAATCGGGGAGGCATAACAATCTGCACAGGTCTTGGTGGGAAGAGCAGAGGTTGCCAGAAGGAAGTGTTTGGAAGGCACATTACCAGGGCTAGGCTATGTGTACATGGCTGAAACATAAGCTGCTTTTCTGCAAGCGAGCTCTTTTAATAGGAATCCAGTTTATTTATTTATTCAGAAGCAGATGGCATCCTCTCAAGACGTTATGCAGAACATGACACACAAAACAAGTATTTTCATCTGAGCATATTTTTTCTAATCAACTCCCTGCTATTCAGCATTAAATGACAAACAAAAATTTAGTCTCCAGAGTCTGGTAATACTCTAGGGCTAACTCAAGCTAACTCAGGATATAGCAGTAAGTGATGAAATGTAATGACTTGTAATACAGTAGACTGCAGAATAGATGACCTCAGTGTCTTTTGACTTAAATGTTATTTAAAAAAAAAAAAAGGCATTCCAACTGTGGGGGGAAAAAATTTACAAATTGCAACCTCCATGCTGACAAGCGCATTTGATGGACAAACCCCATAACCTAAGGTTAGTCAGAACTGTGTATTGCAACTTTTTGTATTTATAGAAAGGAAAACAAGAGGCAAGAAATCCTATCATAGTTAGTACTACTGCCATGCAATCACTGTATTGTAGGGTTCTATATGACACTGCTGATAGCTTTCATATTATGTTTTTATGCAATTCCTCCTGAATCATGACCTTTAATCTTAATTCACTGCAAAGCCTAAGCAACCACTACAAAGACTTGTGGAAGGATCGCCCGTTAAAGAAAACATTATCACCACATACAGACACAATATAATTTACAAGAAAGCCAAATAAATACTAGGAAACACTCCCCTGTCCTGACCCTGCCTGGTCCACACCTCAAGTCTGAGACCACTGTGTACCACCTTTTAATAAGACACCATATGATTTCCTTTTAATAGGGAAGTCATATATACCCAAGTATGTTGATGTACAGAGGTTCATTTACCACACAATAATACAATGCAGTACATCAAAAGTGAGTCATCCTCTCATTATAGCCTCATACAACACATAATTAAAGTATAAGAGACTCCCACAAACTAAAGTGATTTTAGAATTGTCTGCATTATTTTCCAATAATTTAACAATTCACTGGTTTTGTTTTTAAAGAAAAGCATGCTGAAACAATACTAACACTAACTCCAGGAATTTGTATATTGTTATGCACTATACCACAGTGGTCCAAATTCAGCAGTCATTGTATTCACATCCAAATTTAAGGTCCCTTTACCCTCCTGCCAGTATTCCTGGCTTCTTTTCAATGCCTCCCCTGCACCCCAAACTAAGACCATCTCCTTCCACACTCTGTGTAAGGAGGTCCTTCCCCCTCCTCTCCCTCTCCCATACAAGCAGCCCCACTTCCCATTTCTTCTATTGGCAACAGCTGCTCCTGCACGCACCATCGCGAGGCTCGAGAGGGGACGGGTCTGGGAGAGCTGCTGCTGCCAGGCAGAGCACACAGTTGCTGCAGGAAGCATGGGGCAGCTGCTGCTGCTGGCGGATTCCCTCCCACAAGCAGGAGCTGCAAGCCTGGATCCCTGGGAGGCAGGGCAAGGGAAGGACTTCAGGATTTGGACCGCACACTTGCTGCTCAAATGGTTCTCCATCTCCTTTGGGAAAGGGCAACAGACTCCAAAGGTGGATGGATCCTCTGGGCTCAACCACCCGTGACCTGCTTATTAGGATCAACTACTACGTGCTAGATCTTAGAAGAAAAAAGAAATTGTATCTTTTGCCCAATTAACTGCATCTCAAGGAGACTTGTACCCAAACTTCTCATGATCAAGAATGATAAAAGTTTACATAAGCATAGCTGTATTAAACAAGACATTTTAATATCCTCTTTCTCATCTTATATTTATAAAGGTAAATTAAGTAGGTAAATATAAAGCATTTTTAGTGTGAATACTCCATTTCTTACCAATGACTTACTCTCTCTTTACTTTGTTATGCCTGAACATGGATAAGAGTAAAAAACCCAAAACTTAGGTTTTGTTCAAATGTGTAACTCTTATTTTTAGAAGAGTCCGGGCCATTATTATTTGGATGATTTTGCCTAACTCAAGTGCCCTTGAGAAAATTGGCCTGCATCACTACTTTTCCCCTCTCTGCTACATCCAGAATACTGAAAAGACTTAACAGGTATGCAAATATCATTGAAGGTGGCCAAGGAAAGTTAAAACTACAATTTTTTGTATTTGTGAAGTTGTTCTTCTTTAGTTTTTGGTATTGAAGCAGATGCCCAGAAAATTTCCAAGCATTGACAGCCAGTCTGATTTTGTGTTCTCTCTCCCTTTTTGGGAATGCATAGCTGAGATGATGACCGAGAACCCTAAATTCTAATAGCTCCATAGGAAGGAGCTGCTAAACTTCAATCTTCCTCCTTGGTCTGGCTGTTCCACAGCTAACCCTATGGAAATCCAGCCAACTACCAGCTCAACACTAGTGAAAACCTAACAAACTAGCTGGTAAGAAAGAGCTATTTAGACCTATCTGCACCTCTCCTTTTCCTAAAAAACCTAAACTCTGAATGTACATCTCATGAGATACCTGGATTTTTTAAAATAATTTCCCCCCTCACCCATTATAACTGAGAAATACTGAAATCAAGGTGGCCACTTTTTGGATTTAGTCTTTAGTTGCTTCCTGATGAGAATAAAAGCTCCCGGTGCAAACTACGGAGCTTACAATTCACCATGATTATGAAAATTCAGAAGTGGAGGAGGGTGTTACTTCCCTCATTAAAGAATGCAAAATAATCTATCATCCTTTGTATTCAGAAATTAAAACAGAAAATCACAAAACAAACAGTAAATTGTTTGAAATACCCATTATTATCATGTTTTTCCCACTTGTATTAATAGTATAAAAAATCCTACCTTTGAATTCTTTGGTGGAAATATGTTGCCCTGCACTGCCACGAATGTGTCTTCACACAATCACCAACTTTAAGAGAAGACCTAGCAGGTTGTTCTTTCCACATGATGAAAATTGTGTTTAAATTATCTATGACAACCAAATGTTATGCCTGGCAAAATAAGAATTAGCTTTGCAGTTACAGTTGGTTTCAACTCATTCCTGTATTTTTCAAAAATGCACACTGAATTTGAAATCTGTCCAGAAAACCAAGGGATGGGGGGAGAATACAATATAACAAATCTGTTTACACTGGATGGGTTTTTGAGCTGACTATTCCAAAACAAAAAGGACGAATGAAAATCAGTATTCTTTACTTAAAGCATCTAAATTTTGTGGTGGTTTTTTTTTTTTCCAAAATGATTTTTTTATACCATTCTTTAAGCATTTTTTAAAGGATGTCATATATGGATCTAGAGTAGAGAAAGTTTCTTCACAGTAAGGACCTCAGTAGGACCCAGACCAGACCTCCACCTTCTTTTCCAGTGCCTATCCTATATAGATATGCCTATATGCCTATCCTATAATTAGAATCTCTGAACGTCTGTACAGTATAAAAGTAATTTTATAAATAATAGAGTGAATTATGCCATAAATAATAATAGCTAATAATGCATAAAGTTATTAAAAAATCCTGAATTAAAATTTTCAGGTATGTCACAAAAAGTTTCCTTACTTCTAAAGCAAGGGAACTTAACATTCTTTGTAAAACTATACCATTCCTATAACTACAATTTATTGCCATTATCTTAATAAACGCCTACAATTTTTTTTAATGGTCATTATCTCTTGGACTCAATTATGTTTTAGCAAACAGTTCTCAGGACTAAATGGAAGCTATATCAAAAGCTACTATCTTTCTGTTTTGAATTTGACACCCTTTGATTTCTTTAGATGTTCCCTTGTGTTATTCATTCAATTTCAGAATAGAAATTTCCAAATACATCACTCATTATTTCATTATGTCTATAATTTGTTTCTTCTCTAAAATAATCATGTGCAATCTTTTCAGTATTCCTTTCAGACACATGATTTTTTAATTATTATTATTTTATAACCTCTTTGTTCCTGTTGTACCAACTTTCATCAATGGCTTGGCCTAGGTTCTCCAACTATGTATACACTGGAAGTTCACCTGGAGACTTCTCACAAGGAACTAGTCTGAGAAGGCATGTGGCCAGTCTCTCCACTCCCTCTCATTCTAGCCCATCTTAAAACCAATATAATGATCCAAGTTGAAATTTGAGGGACAGCAGTGCTAACGCATGGAAGACACTAAGCCAGCCAACACGTACTATTCACCGATTCATTATACACCAAGCTTGACTGAAGAGTAGTGACAAATGTGTACGGCAGAGAAACCTTGAGAACTTGTTTAGTTCAATATTAAGCCAAGTCTTCTTGGAGTTGCCCTCAGCAGCGTTTAGGTATTCCTACCTGCATCCCAGGCTAACGACTCTGTTTAGGAACCAGCAAGGAAAATGACCAGTTCAAGTTATCTTCCTGCTGTTCATCACTTTGCATAGCCTCCCACTTTAGATGTTTCCCTCTGAAGTTTCTATTTTCTTAAGGAGTAAATGACTGTTTCTCTGCAAGTTTTGTACCTTTGCTGCTCACTGCATTTTTTTTTTAAAGATCACTAATAAACATAAATAAGCACAGATCCTATTACAGAATCTTATGCCATCCCACTGTTAACCTTCTGACACAACTAAAATGAACCATTAAGCCTGCTCTATTTTTCATCTTCCCAGCCAGTTTCTTAGCAGTCTTTTGAAGCACAATTACTTACTTTCTGTAGTTGTCTCTTTCAAGGAATATTTCCAAACAAAATAAATCACAATCTGTACTTCTTTATCCACTGTTTCACTGAGATGTTCAAAGAACTCTTAATACAATAGTAAGATGCTCTCTCTCCTCTTCTTCCACATTAAATCTTAGAAATTCCCAGTTTTCAGATGTGTTCAAACAGAGATTATTCTAGTTCAAAGCACTAGTGTTTATGATTTGCCTTTGTTTCTTAAAGGCATCTAAAATATAATAAACTTTAAAGCATTTTAAATTTAAAATACTAAATAAAAAACAAAAGCTTTTTTATGCATTCTAAGATTGCAAAATTAAGAAAATAATTACTAGAGCAGAATTAACTATTTGATAATTTGTGGTCTAATGCATTTTAGTGTGTGTTCTTAAGTTTACAATATAAATGGTATGTACAGTAGCTAATTTAGATATTTTTGTTTGGTTTGAAAAGCTATGTACAGTATCTCAGGCTGTGTAGGCAGTACAGCTATCCCAGGGCAATACAGGATCTGGCTATTTCATTAGGTCTCATTATGAAAAAAGATATTTTTGCAGTCACCTGTAACATGCAAACTGTTTCCAGCCATTTTCCAAGCAGCTAGCTTTAAAAAAAAATTTTAAGTCTCAGTTTTGCATCTCCTTGAATCTAACCACTTTCTCTCTTTCGTACGCATCGACGGAAAAAACCTGTAGTAGTTTATTTACTAATTCTTTCTACGATATTTTATCCCACCTGTAACAGTCTCCCTATGAGGATGTTTTCTTGACTGAAGATTTAATTGTACTCTCATCATATCCCTTTTTCATTTTAAGTAGATAATGTGATCTAGGAAAATCTTCCCTGAACTCTGTTATGATTGTTTTGGTCCATTTTTTATGGATTTTTGTATCAACCTATTAACCTTCTTTTCAAGAGAACACAGATTCATAATGACAGTTTCCATAGCAAACATACATTCCATCCACTTCACAGCCTTAACAGAGATGGGAGATGTAACTTTTTAAAAAAACTGAAACAGCAAGAGACTAAAGAAGTTGCTGGTTACTCTGCCTGGCACAAATGCAAAAGGCACCACATTAGTATTTCTGATTGCACTTCCCATTTCTGCTGTATTATCAAAAGCTGTTCTGAAGTTCTACAATTTTGACAATGGTGGAAGAAAAAAAAAATAATCTAGCTCAACTCTTTTTTCTATCATTCAGTCTGATCTTCACCACATTTTCTCTGCATAGACATATGCAAAGTAGGTTGAAAGTGAGCATTGTAAACAGAAACTTTACTTCATTGTGCTTCATCTTTCCTAAGTTTTGACACAGCAGGTATAACAAACGCATCCTCAGAAATTACTTTTCTCTCCTATTGGTACAAGTGCTGTAGGAGGACATAATGGCTGAATAGTCAAGAGATATGTAGACTCCAGATCCTCACTCCATGTAAACTGATGCGTCAGAAGAACTGCGCAGCTAAGAGCATTACGTTTACCAGTGCGTCTGCAGGTGTAATACAAATTTCAGTGAAAATAACAGTTTTTCTATCAACTTAGGTTGAGGATTTTATATCCAAACTGAGTATTTATTAAGAACTTCCCCCCCCCCCCCCCCCTTTTTTTTAATATATTATATCCAGAGTTCACATTAAAGGTTTTTCAGGGACAGAATTAAAACAAGGAAAAAGCATGTTCCTGTCTCCCTCCCCAGGGACACATCCTCTCCCTCACTGTCACTTCCAGAGGGCTGATAAAAATAAGCCTGTCCTTAAAAGAGCAGTTTATTAGGCCATATTATAACCTGGGGTTGGGGAAGTGAGGGAAAGGAATGGGACCACTCTTTTCAAAGTAGCTACCTTTTACATCAGCTAAGCTGTATCAAAAGTCTACACTAATGTAGCATCCAACTATGGCATCTCTGTTCTAAGACATGGAGGATGGCAGAAGGCAGAGAAAGCAAGAAACCAGTCACTTACAACTTACGTTCTCAGGAAGACTGCCTTAAAACTCAAGCAAACCCTGCACCTAAATTCTGCTTTATTATTATGATAATCTATTGACCTATATAAAAATGGCCTAGAAAATAAGAGGTTTTCACAAGAAGTTCTCAGTCTTGGAGTACCACGTAAAATCACAACAAACTGTACCAGAAACTGCACAAGCGATGGGGTGGAGTGGGAGACAAAAAAACAGAACAGTATAGGGTAACAGATCAATTTTCCACGTAATACAGACCGTCCGGTCTACCATATTACTTAACACTTTTGCATTTATATTAAGCTAGAAAATATAGATAAACAAGAAATTGGCAACAATTCAGAATATTATTTAAGTTAAGAGTAAAGAAGCTGAAGAACTTGAAAATGACTTAACAGTAATATAGATGGAAAATTTGATGGTAGCTTAAAATGTTGCAATACAGTACATAAGGAAAGTAATAATGTGAACTCTTAAAGAATAGAATCTAAATGAAATGCAACTTCTGAAGAGAAAAAAACCCACACCAAAGGTGTCTTTAAGGTTGATTAAATGAAAACTGTTTTACTCTCTACTCTTAGTGATTTGCTAAATGCATACACAATAGAAAACATACAAAATTACACACTGCTGCATTTGACAAAGAAGTTTAACCAGTAATTTCAGAAGTTAGGCAGGCTTTACAAAGGACATTAACCTATTTCATAGTCTTTTGCTTGCCACTAATAAAATACTTGGTTGCTTTCCAGATCGCTCAGCAGAGATCAAGCCACCATCCAAGTGCAACGTACAAACACACTGAAAAAGGAAGTTCCTGTCTTAGAGCTTCTTTTGGAATCACATTTTACTACTTAATGAACACAAAAACAAACAAAAGGAGGGCTCAAAGCTGCTTCTGTCCTTCCAGGACGCTAAAAAGAAATCTGACAAACTGTAACACATCACACCAACTTTCCTTTAGTTGTACTGTCTGTTCTAATTCACACAGCAATGAGCTTCTGCAACTTTCCTCTCACTTTTGGTTTTTGAGAGGGTTATATGCATACCTTGGGGTCCACCAGGACAACTAGTGTGGTTTCACACCCAACACACCTTTGTCAACTGCTACAGTCTTCCCATGGGACCCTTGAGGGTGGCCTAATGAGCTGCGCTAGTGACAGTGGACTGTTTCTCATGTAATGCCCAACACCCAGGCACATACGGGGAGAAGGAAGAAAGTAACTGGGAGAATTTATCTGGGAGTGATCTGGGTGAGCTCTCCTCACCCTAAGGAACAGGGAGCGGCTGAATTCCTTTCAGCTCGGCTTGGTATTATATTGAGAACGTACATTTCTCCCTGCTTCCAGTTGCCTCCCGTAAGTGCTTCTACGCTTGCTTGGTTCCTGTTGAGACTTAAAGCTATCAGACACTTAAACAAACAACAGACACTATTTTCCTTGGGTGTGAGTGGATTTTTGGTTTTCCGAATCTGTGGGTTTTAATCCCATAAGCCACTCGGGGTAAGGGAGAGAACAGGTAACAAACAGAACTTAAATTCAATCATTTTTCTCCTGATGTCTGGCTTTCCTTTTGGTGTTAATACCATTGTTTTCAGATAAAAACAGCACCATATCCATCTGAAGAAATCAGCAGACACCCTTATTCCTTGTAGGGTGAAATACTCCAATCATCTTTGTACTGTCAGACAGCCAATTGCTCCCGCAAGTTATTCATCTGAACTAATATGTGCAAGAAGGGAGATGCTAATGCCACTGTGCGCGCTGGTGGTGCTTGTCTGTCTAACAAGTGATGTAATTCACTGCATTTCTTGTATTTCTTCTCTTCCTGTATGCCAGCCACCAGCCTGCCTTATTCTAATTATAACGACACATGTGGCTAGATTTTCTTGCTCATTTTATACTTTGAGCTTTGCATGCTTTTCTGCCCAAAGTCTCCCTTCTTGTGGCATTTATTCTCAATTACATCCAGATGTTGGATATTGTTAGATGAATACAAACTGTAGCAACTATAGGGTGACCGAGAAAAAAAAAATATAGTAAGGCAACTAGAATTTGCCAAGCAATGGTATTCACCTGGCTTATGGTCAAGTCTTGCAGAAGGTGAACAGTCAATCCAGTCTTTTAGTCCTTTCTAAAATTGCAAGGCAACTTTCTAGCCTTGTGTGACTGACAGGTTAGATTCCCTTTACAGTTTCACTTTGTGTGTACTCTATTCAATAGAACTTCCCTGGACAGTTATGAATGTACTATGCCTAAAACATTTGCAATAAAATCACAAAGCTAATTTTTTATTCAATTTTGATGAAGGAAGCTTTCAAAAACTTTAAAGGTATCAGAACCTATTGTAAGACATGAGGCCACTTTCTGTCTTGCCTAGTTTTGAGTAATATGCATTGTTTGTAGGTACCATTAACATCTTTTCCGCAATATTCGGTTCTTTGGTGGTGTTTTTCTGTTTCATTCATCCATTTACGGATCGCTTCTGTTAACTTTTAGCAGCAGCTGATGATGACCACATATTTCAAAAAAACAGAACCACAGCAATGTTCCTTCAGTGACCTATTCCCACTTCTTCCATTTATCACCCTTCTTAGACTTTTGTGTAGTATATTACTCCATTGACTCTGTTTTCGAGGCCAAGCCTTTAAAATATGAACATTCAATACAATGATTTTCTTTGTTAAAAAAATATACTTTGGACAGTAGCTAGATTTTAGTGTGCTGAAACCACCAACTCCCAGAGTAAACATTACTGTTGTTTTATTCCCCTGGCACCCCTGCATATTTGTATAAATATTTGCTGGTTGCCTCTTCTGAGACTGTAGGAACTTTGGAACAAGAACTGCATCATGGCAGTTCGTTCCATGAAAAGCATGACTAGGTGCTACAATAATACTAATATTTCCTAGTAATTGCAGTCATGGGATTTTCCTATGCATATAAGTTTTTTTTTCCTGGTGTGTACTCTTATTATTATAAAAATAAAATAATAAAGATCAAGGCTGGGAAAAAAAAAAAGAACAGACTAAACACTGAAGAGTTTTACTATCCTGAACTAGGACTAAAAACCCAACAATTCAAAAGCAGTCATAGCAATAATCTCAAAATTACAAATACTGGTTTTATATAAAAATTTTAAATTATTTTTTCCAATATTACTTTTGAAAATAAAATTCAAAATCTGTCAGCTTTAATAAAAAAAAGTTGTATAAAATTTTTTGGAAGTATAATATTTATTTTTCTAGAATCTTTCAAAATTATGCTTTCCAATTAGTGATTTGTTTTGACTAACTGGGTTTTTCCAACAAAAATGTTTTGATAAAAAATTCCTAAACCAGCTCAAGTAAAAAGTTATTTTTCAAAACACGCTTTTGTCTTCTTGACAGCATCCTCCATGTGGAAGTAGGAACTCTTAAAATTAACAGAAGGTGTATGCGGAGGAGGTGGGAAGCTTGGAAAGAGTGCTCCAAATGCCAGATCTATCTGTATTATTAATATGTCAGATCAGGTGCGTATGAAGATGAGGGTATGAATTTGATGGCGCTGTTGTACAATGAATACCTTCTCATGGTGTATCATTCCTGAGGTGGTGTCAAAAACGTGATGAGGTGTCCATTTAAGACAGAAGGAATGTCCTGAGTAAGGAGTGAAACGGGATGCTGAACTGCAACAGCCCCATGCAGGGGAGGGAGAGAAGCATCGATTTACTACATTTTAATGAACAGCAGTGTGAAGTCAAAAATAAAAACAGCAAGGAGAAGAGCGCAGCTTTAATGAAGAGACAGAGACTGTGTCAGATCAGAAAGCTCCAAGGCCAAGTTAGCTCTAGAAGACAGGGCTGCCTCTCTTGGCTTCGCTCTAAATAAAGGTCCATTCTGGTCATGCAGAATGGCTGAGTTGGAGCCTGGGTTTCTGAGAAAGGTATCAGTCCAAGAAATCCTAAAAAGCTAGGAAAAAAACCTGATGTCAGATATAAACACAAAGTATTTTTCTTTTGTAACTTTGCTTCCAAGTTTTATAATCAGAGATATACTGCATGATTTGGATGTTACCTCCAAAAGTGTTGCAGATCAGCATAACTGCCTGTAAAACTGTAATAAATTTGGATATTTGGCAACCATTTCCCAGAAGCACAGCTTGGGGACTGGCAGCGGTGTATCAGGACTGAGAGGGAAAGCCTCAGTTAATGTACTTGAACTAATATCCCTCCTGCAGCAGACAAAAGGTGGAAACACATTGCATATTTCTGGGCAATCACATATTGTGACTACCTCCTTGGCTCTCCTTTTTTTTGAGCTACACCTTAAGATCATGTGAAAATGTAAGTGTGATGTCATATTGCCATCATCTCTAGGGTGAGTCGGTAGCTTTCAATGTTGGCTGACCAGACAAATGCCTATGAAGAGCTGAAGGAGGTAGTGGCAGTTGAGGAACTTGTAACATCTCAGTGAAACAGACAAATGTACCCCTGCTAATACTGTATTTATCACTACCATCCCTGTGCAGGTCTTTCCACTTCCACTTGATGCCCTGTAACTGGGCCCTCGCTGTACCGTTATTAGCAGAGTCAAAGGTTGGTGGGAATTATTTAATCATTTTGATCTACTCAAGAATGTCCTTTGTGTTCCAACCTTTTTTTGTGAATGCCATAAGGCAAAAAGACAGGATGCCGAAGGCAGCAATTATCAATCGCTTCACTAGGAACAACTCCAAAATGCATATTCGTTATCACAAAACCATCACAAGCGCAAACACACTCCTCTACCTCACCTACTCAGAAAACTTACATACTGGCACCTCTTGCATTTTCCCCTCCAGCTTTGTTTACATCCTCTGAGATTTACATTCCTTCTTTAGCCCATGCAAAGGAAGAGATATTCCTGGCATCTGTGTGTGCATTACCATGGTTACCTAGTTCATCTGCAGCAAAATGGGTTGGTCCATGACCTGACACCGCAGCTCCAGGAGCAAACTCCTCCCTTGTCCACTGCTTTGCAACCTCTCCCGCTGCAGCTTTTGTTCAGAAAATGTGAATGCCAGCAACAGTGGGGCACCCAACACAGACTATCCCAAAGTCTTCAACACATTTTTGTGCCTACATAGTTTGTCCGTAAATCTGGATTTTGGCAGACCCAGTCCTTGGTTTTCAAGCAATTTTTCCAGCAAGCCATCAACAATAGCATACCTGCAGATTTTACCCACTGCATTTTATTTGAGGAAGCAGTATTACACTTGAAAATTTAGCCTCAAAAGCATGCTTACAAGAACACCTGTGACTACACAACAACCTGGGTCTGTCAGGGAAGAACAAAAGTTTGAGGCACAAGAATGAGGACCATTGTCGTGGTTTGGGCTGGACTGGCCACCCAGATGAACAACAAAGTCTTAAATGAGGGTCTCAGCTGGGTCTAGAGAACAAACAGCTTCCTCCCACAAAAGCAGTTTGGGTTTCATCACTGTCACGAATTTTACAGTACAACTTGAAGAAACTGTCACCTACTGAGATATTAACAAGCCAGGCAGCAAACCTAAATTAGCTCTCAATATCAGATGAGGTATAAACAACAAAATATTGATAAAATATAATGAACGAAGACAGAATTCAATCCAGGCAGAAGGCATATGTATCTCCACAACTGGCTCGAATTTTCACTGAAACAACTTATCAACTTCGTTTTTTAAGCAACGTTGTTCTCACAGGTTTTTTTTCCCAGGCAATACTTGTAACAAAATAGATATGTAAACTGTAATGAAGAATCCCTGCTCACATCATTCACCTATTCCCATAATTTATGTTTCTAATATTAATAACAAATTTGACCTATTTAAAGAAACTTAAAGCAATGATGTAATCTCTGGAAGTGGTACACAGAATATATGTACCACACAATGTCAAGGCAAACACAGATGTATCTTATGGTGATTCTGAAAAACACAAATACCAATGAATCTCTGCGAGGAAAGCAAAATCTGGCAAATTCAAAATGGCTTTGTAGTCATATAGTTATGTAAAATAAAGTTGTGAAGTTCTCCAGACTTGATTTAACATGGCTGAAAGAAACAGAGTGGGTAATTTGTTTGCATCTGAACAGCAAAAAAGATCAGTCAAATGAAAAATGTACACAAAAATGACCAACTCATACACGTACCTTTTCCATTTATTGTTAATGCTGATGCAATTGTGGCTGTTACTGGCACTGGCAATTGTGGCACTAATGGATGTATCCTTGGTCGGCTCCCCATCCTAGCACGCTCTGCACCAGGTCCTAATAAAGCTCCCACTGGTTTTTCTGCTCCTACTTCTGGTGCTACAGAGTCTTCTTGATCCTGCTCTATATGGTCCATTTTATCCGGGCTTTCGTTCTGGAAGCCATCAACTGTTGTCCGGCTCTTAATTGGACTTTTGGGCACTAGGATTTTAATACCTGATTTTGCAAGGTCCATATTTTTCCTTCCAGAAAGAGATGGTGAATTGTTTTTCCGGAACTTCTGGGTGGCAGAAAAGAGTTGGTTATTTTTTGACTCATGGTCTTTAGCCATAACTAAAGATTTAGTAGATGTCTTTGAAAAGGAACTATTGGTAGATCTAGAAATTTGTTTTCTGGCATTATTTGGAGAGGTCCTGTTTGTCCTGGTTAATGTGCTTTCTTTCTGCTTTTCATTGTGGCGTCTGTTAAATTCATGTATATATTCCTCACAATTAACAAGGTGCTGTTCTGGCTCCCAAGTATCGTCTTCACTGTCGTATCCTTTCCATCGCACCAAATACTCTGTTTTTCCCTTCTTGTTTTTCCTCTTGTCAACAATTCTTTCTACCTGTTAAAAGGAAAATTCAACATTAGACATGGGCAGGTACACAACTCAGGAGAGCAACTTGCATGCAAATAATTCGTTTAGTATAGATAAATTTAAAAATACTTTCGTAGTTCTGTAATTCTGTATTGTAGCTCTATAGCTTACAGTCTTTCACTGCTGACTGGAAATTCCTCTCTTTAAACTTCAGATTGTTACTTCCGTATCATAAAAGATGCTCTAAGATACCAAAATTTTCTTCAGTAAGTATTTTGCATGCACAAGAATCTGAATATGACACATTAAAGTTGACAATCAGCATTGGCCCCAGCGAAGTTTTGACACCAATTTCAACGTGGATAGGATTTCCCTCTCTGAATATAGAGATCATGTTTAAATATGCTGTATAAACACAGTGTGTTTACCTTACAAAACTTATCAATTTGATACTGTTTGAATAATTTGGTTGCTTAGCATAAGGCATATGTGAGAATCTCTTACTTACAGTGAGCTATCCCTTAGCCACCAGTGACAATACGGTACAGTTCAGAAATTGGGGCAAATACAGAAGATTTTTTTAAAGGCTGTTCTTCTTGTGAAAACAGAGAACTTGTTTTGGCCAGAGCCTTTGATACACATACTTGAACAAATTACCATGCCTCACTTATCTGCAAATAGAGATGATATTTATGTCACAAGTATTAAGCATGCACATGCTAAAACTGCACGTGGGACCCACAGGCTAGAGGAATTCAGGCACTGGGGTAAAGCAAACAGGGCAGACAGCAGCAGCTGCAGGGACAGAGGCTCACGCCTCATACGAAAACTCATGCCAGTCATGCTAGTCCTGCAGAAAGGGAATTCTTTTACAGAAACGTAAGTGCCAGGCTAGTCTTGGGAGTTTCCCGTTTTATTTCATTTTTTCTACCTAGGCTGATCATTCTGGTAAATCCTCCAGCCCATTTCAGTTATGGGATCAATACAGCTGTCTTCCCCACCTCTATCTTCCTTTTCGTTATTTAAAAAAAAAAAAAAAAAAAAAAAAAAGTGTGTGTATGGGAGTGATTAAATCCTAGCCCCTCATGAACAAAGACCACGCATGTAGGCTAAGATCAGATGTAGCTAGGAGAACCTCTGAAGACCAGTAACGTTTACTGGAGTGGTATTAACGGAAGGGAATGTCTACAAAACAGTTTGGAAGGATGTAAGGAAAATACGGGCACGTATGGTATACATATATATGGTACACGATTCATTACCAAATCATATGACTGTTGACAACAGATTAAGAGTGCACCTCAGTTTTATATGTGGCATGTTATCATAATGTACTGCCTGGCTTTCAACAGCAAGGTTAAATGATTACTATTATTATAATCTCAGCAGCAACACATCCTACAACTTCATGTGATACCCTGCAGGTGTTGTACTATGTTGTCCTGTCATTAGGATGTTGCACAGCTCTGTTTCCATAGGTCTCAAAAAAACCCAACCAAAACAACAACACACAAATAAAAACCAAACACAAACTAGCTCCACCTTTACCTTGTTACTCAGTTATACAATCCAATATATTTTATAGAGTAGTGTAATATAAATTGTCCAAATATTATTTAAAATGTTAAAATACATCAAAACTATTTTTATTCTGGTTATTTCACTTTTTAGTAAAGTTACTGGACTTAAAAAACCACTCAGCTAAAACAATGAAACTATTGTTTTTCCATGAAACTGTATTTAAGAACGTCTTAACAAAAATACTATCCCAAATAAGAAAGTCATTATGGAGAAATACACCTTCAAATTTTTTTTAGTAGAGACTGAGTAAAAAGGCCTTCAAGTATTAAGCCAGAATTGTTAAATTGAAAAATAAAAACAAACTCATGAATCAAACCTGATACAATGTCAAGAAAAGCTGTTACTGCTATAGTCTTGTTTATACTCTCTCACTCTCTTGACCTTCTAAAATAGATTTTAAAAACACAATTCTCAGAGAAAGATTTCTACTACTAGTAAAGTATTTTTATTTTCTAGCAGGAAATCTTTTTAACAAAAAGCATCGATTACTGGGCACAAAGTTCTACTAATGTCTTTCAATACTGAAAGGCCACCTATTAAGGACATGCCCTTTTCAGGTAGGAAGCCATCCCTCTCATCCAAAAAAACAGACACCTTGCAGAGATAACAGATGAACTCTAGAAAAGGAGACACAAAAATCCATTCTCAACCCGATGATTTATAAAGCAAACAGAAATGCATAAAGAAAACTGTTATATTTAGCTGTATTGTCCAAGTCTGCAACAAACCGTACTTTGACATTGCTCTTTTTGATTAAAAGACTTTTTTTCCTAACCCTTTAATTCTTCTTTTTGAACACATCTTATTTCTATTTTATTTACAACACAAAAATTATAGCAATTAACCTGTGATACACAATTTATCATGTGGCTTCAGAGCTTTAGTGACGGACAAGCCTTAGCTTGATTAGTCTAACTCCCCTAGGACCACTTGAGAAACTGTTCAGGAATATTCTGCTTCAATACTTCTGCTGGTGATAACAGTTTACATATGTGTTTCTTGTCCAGACTCGGGAAGAGGAAACTGGAGTGTTTGGGTATAGAGCAGGAATAGGAATATTCATCCTGAACTAGTTGCATATTTAAACTGAGTTTCATGGCAAAGACAGAGACAACAAACTCGTACTTCTCCTTGTTTCCTATTGAAAAAGAAAACTTGCCCAAGTCCATTTCTACTTTGATATACAGCGGTGACAGAACATGAAATATAATGCAACACGTCTCAAAGTCTTACATTAGAAGATATTAATGACTTATATCCAAATATTAAAAAAGAACATGACTGGGTGGGGAAAAAAAGTCTATGTTTCTACTTCCTGACACATCAGTTACGATGGGGTTTGATGATACAGCTAACTTGCTGGAACAACTAGGTAACATCCATGCAGGCAGTGTTACTTCTCCCCCCGCTATTGTAACCCTGGAGCTAAGCTGGTGCTTTTCTGATCTTATGAGGAGTTAGTTCAGAGACTTAAAAACTGGCAGAGAGCCCCTAGGCACCAGGGTAAGAGCGAGACCACATCCACAGCCATGATCATGCCACAAATGCTGGCGACGACTAATTCATGCCAACTACCATTTCTACAGTGTCCAATGCCTTCTGCCACAGGGTAATATTTATTTTTAGTAATTAAGAAGTTCCGTACTTCCAGGATTTGCAACTAACGGTTAGTTTTCAAGTGTTGTGGAAGAATCAAAACAAAAAGGAAAATTATATAAAAAAAGAAAGACAAAACAAGTGTAAGGGAAAGTTATCAGACAAACTGTCTGGGTGGCAAAAGACAACACCTCCCAGTTTATTTTAGCATGCTAAGTTATCAATTTCTCCACATGGGGTACTGATCAATGACACTCAAAAACTCAGCCTGCAGAAAAACTGGCAGAAAACCAACGCACTGCTCAGAGGTATAATCCAACAGTGGAGTGCCCAAATTACAATCCCACACACCATAATTATACTTGAGATTTCCCATCTGTAAAATGGTGAACTTCCCTTCTTTTCCGTGAATATGGTGAGAATCCGTTCACATTTGCTTTCTCTCGCTGAAGAAGCAAATACTTTGATTTCAGTTGCTTTTATTACAAAATATACTGTATTTGTACTTTTGAAGAAAACTGACAGGAACGAGGTATGGTTGCAGGCCAAAATGCTGTTTGGCTGCAGGTGCGCCAGGTGAAAACAGCAACACCACGACTACTCCTCCCCATCCCGTGCTCAGAGACAACAGCTCCTCCCCATCTGTCAGCACAACTTCTTGTGTAATTATTCCCTAATGTAGTTCTGTCAAAGTGACCTGGTTTAGATATTAAGAATACCTGAGCTAATGTTGGCATCCTGAAATAACTGGTTTGGAGAGCAGCCACATATGCGGTATTTTCTGACACATTTAAGAGGACTGCAACGTCCAGCAGAGGACAAACACACACCTATGGGCAGGACAGGTACAGTAACCTCTTCGCTCTGCTATGGTCAGAAAAAGGACACACAGTCTTAATCCATGGTGAAAGATCTTTAGTTCAGGTCAGTCAAAGTAAGGATGAAATTCAAGAGGATGTTCTCAGTTTAAAGCATTGTAATTTGGAAACTTTTGTAAACTCTATGTAAGGCATACTTTGTGTGTGTATATACATATGTTTTTCAAATGTATATAGAAAAAGATCATACTTTAATGTAACAGAAGATTTGAAGAGATTAAACTAAAGGTATAGTTGTCATGGGGGGAAAAAAACACAATGAGCAAAAGAAACATAAGTAAGCACGTAAATATTCAATGAATGCTGCCTTGTTTATCATAAATCCATTTTCCATTCCCATTATGTTCTTCTCTGTCCTCACATTCATGTCAGGCTAAATTAATTTAAAGTTAACAGAATAGAATCTATTTGACTTTATACTCTTATCTTGTTGTGTGTAAAATATAGGAGAAGGCCTTGTTCTGTTAGCTGGAGGCTATGTTTACATTAGTGTTTTGGTTCAGAGCAAAAGTGCAACTTAGAAGCAAATCCTTCTGCTCTGTGCGCTAGTCCCGCTTGCTGTGCAATGGTTTTGTTCACAGCCCAGATTTTGTATAAGTGATCTGGATTCTTTATGGAGAAATATAAACTGGAAATGGTGTTGCCATTGCAATGGTGTTGTCTGCCATGTTTCAACCCCTCAAGGGGCACACAGGTCCAAGCAATTAACAGCTCTGAACAGTTTCAACACACATTGTGGCATGGATATTCGATCCTGAGAGGCTCCACTAAATCCAGTCCAAAATAAAAGTGCTGCACAGCAGAATATGTATAGGTGGGGGTCACAGCACCAACTGCTTCACTCTACTGATTTTCTCCAATTGAGCCAAATTACTACTGCAGACTTTCCCCAATTCAGCGACTGAAGCTAGAATAACTGCAAGTCTTGCACATGTGTGTGCTACGTGTGAACAGTCGCCCTTGGTTAAATTTTAAACTGTTCCATGTACAAATGGGACCTAAATGATCAGCTATAACCAAACAGCAATGTTTATGAATGACTATATCCTCTATTTATTAAAATCTTTCAGAAGTCAATGATAAACAGTATTCAAATACTTCTTATTGTAAAGAAAATAAATTCATTCTATAATAAAAATCCAACTAATATATAGCAGCATACAACACAAGAAAACCGTTAAAGTGACAAGTTTTGCTTAAAGTAAAAAGAGAAAGTAGTTTTGGGAAGACAGTTATTCAAAAGCAAATTTGACAAGTGTGTCAAATACACCTGAAGGTCTGCAAAATGTGCACTAAAACCTCCACTGTACACATTTTCTTAGAAAATACATCATTTCCAACAGTACGACTTAACACCACTTCAGAGCATTGCTCACTGCAGTTAGCACCAGAGGGTAAATTTTAAAAAACACTTAACACACATACGTTCAGAATACCAAAACTAAAGTATTGTATGGTTAAAATTCAAAAAAATCACTAAAAAAACCCCAATTACACTAGGATTCTGTATAAATCCCAGAGTTCATCTTCACTGCAACTTGGTATTACTCCATTTACGTTAGCCTGGCAGCGAACATAACCCTACCGCCACACGCTCCTGGAGCTGACTGATTTGATTAGCAGGACAGAGTGATTGGATTAACAGTCGATGAACTGTTGTAAACTGAGCCGCTGTGTCCTTATGGCATGACTAGCCAGCGTGTCTATACAGTACAGGACTCTCTGGCTGTGGTGATGACTGTATTAAATATATATTGTTCTAAAAGCCAGAGCTATAGAAAATAAACATGGATCAGAGGCGGGCAGATTATTGCCTTTCTGTCAAATTAGCTACAGCAGATGATACAGCTTTTGTGTTAATTTTGTGACAGCTCTGGGATGCGGGATGATACCTGATCTGGGCCAAGGCTGCCAATACAGAGTTCACCTACTCAACTGTCTTCTTGAGGCTGTTGAGGGGACCAGCAGGATGAGTTCGTACAGGATCATCACTTTACAGCCCGCAGCCGCTCCCAGCCTTATTTTGAGGAAGCAGTATGTGCAGTGAAGTTGGCACACATTTACGTGTATGAAGAGGAGTCACATAAAGGGCTAATACACTTCCAGTGGTCCTTCATGCTCGCAGTGCAATAAGAGAATTGTGTATCTCAACCCTCCTTCCAAAAATTAAATAACCGCGCTAAAACAAATATTAAGATTTCTCTTTTCCCCAAGCTTTATTTCAATCAAAGACTGTCCATTCTTTTAGGATTCCTGGGCACAAGTCATGCAAGAGCTAACTTTGTGGCTATCCGCAACATTCAATTAATATACTGCCCTGCAGGTCATAATTAAAGTTTTAATTCACCCTCTGTATAAATTTCTAATCAAGTTGCCTATAAAAATACAATTGTCTCAGTCAAGCTCGTAATTTATCATCAACTTTATGACTTATATCCTTCCATAGTCCTAACAAAGACAATAGACACAATAATTTAATTACCACATTCTCATCAATGCCAATGGTTCCAGGGAATCAGCTGCGGCGTGTGCCATGCCTGGCTGCACAGCCACCTCCTGAAAAGGCACTTCAGGAAGTTTTATGCCTCATACTTACATTCAGCAAACTGATTATCACTCTACCTGCACCTCCTTTATGATTTATTGAAAAATACAGTTCACAATCAGAAAAAAGATCTTAGTAAAAAGCCTTTTCCATAGAGGACACCAGGGAAACAGGTGGGGAAGGAAGGCCTGTGACACTGTCACTTTGCTTAAGAGAATTAATTCACTGGAGAAACAGTTTGCCTGAGATTTACTTCCTCACAAGTCACCACTGATGACTGATGCTAAGATGTCAGTATCACAGATCTTTCCAGATACAATTTACATAGAAAGAATCATAACAAGTTGTGATGCAAGTTACAGCCTACTGCAGAATTTATCAGCTGCTTTACCCTAATTATAGTTATCTAGCTATTGCAAAAATGGTTAGAAAAATCTTACTCTCATCAACTCACTGTTCATAACTGTTCTAGCCTTTTATTTACAAAGAGATAATACAGACTTATACATTTTCTATTTTGCACAAAACCAGAATGAAAATACCTGAAATATCTGTACAAATACTCAATATAAACAAATGCCTGCAACAATGTATTCTTACCAAATGTGCACTGTTTTCCTCCTTTTGAAATAAGAACAAGTAAGAAATAAGAACAAATAGGATTATCTTCTTAAATGGAAATAGCCCTAATCAGAAGAAACTATTAAAAACTACTAGTATTTCATTTAAGATATGCATTTTGGGCAGTCAAAGCTATTACATAAGTATTACTGTGTGATTAAGTTATTAAATTTTTTCTCATCACTAGTTACTAGAAGATCTCAGCACCACCCACGCACAGAATTCCAACAGAAATTCTTCCCATCTTCAATTAATTTATAAAAGCTATATCCCAGGATCTTTTTTTTCCCCCATAGGTAAATATTCCATCTGCACTGGTCAAATTCTGTTGCTGGTATCTCTCCACTGTAGTCATGAAAAGTACAGGTCCCAAACTTTGCATAACCAACACTATCCCAAAGAAAAAAAATATAGAAAACTGAAATGTATATTTATTATTGGCAACTCTGGCAACATGAAAGACAAAACTCTCACCCAAAGATGATCATGTTTTGGGATGTGATAATTTGGGGAAATGTAGTAATAAATTAAAGCTACCTCACAGTAAGAGCTTCAACAGCTTGACTACTATTTCCTTAGAGGATAAGGCTAGTAGAAATATTGTCACTTTATCTTTCAGCTAGACTAATACAGAGTAGCAGATGAAGAATTTGTCAACATTAAGCATCAAGACTACAGACTTTTGCTTTCAAAGCGGAGAAACTGAACCTTCAACAGTACTCAATTACAAAGACTCTGTAAAAACAACTGACTGATAAAGATTCAAAATATTTTATCTAAAGAGTGTCTTAAGGTGAGAGTAACTCACAGCAAAACCGCACTCCCAATATGTTAGAGAACACTTTGTCATGGCTAAGCAAACTTCAGAAACGGGGACCATAACAAGAAAGAGGAGAAAGAAAAAGAAAATCACAGGACAGCTGAAGAGTGAACTTGGTATGCTGTACTTAATTTATCAAATTCCACTTAATTCTACAGTAACGCTTTTGTCTACCAACACGAAACAAGACTTTTCAGCAGCCTACTGCTTGCAGAAGGGACAGTGACATGAGTCTGCTACTGTAGATCACTTGGCCAAACCTCAGTAAGAAGGGACACAGACCTCATATAAGGTCGTAGAAGCTTAGCAGTCTCCTCGTCCTTTTTTCTCTTAGAGGTCCTGAGGTATTTGTCCTAAATAAAGATAGTAGCCACAGCTTTCTTTGGAATCACGGCATCCGAGAAAGCACAACACACACTTAACCAGGCTCCTCTCAGCCTTGCGCGAAAAGCTGATTTCAGCATGACAAAATTCAAGCTTCTGGATACAAGACCATGACTGCATTTTTGCTTTCAAATACAGAAAAACGTACTAAACAATTCCAGATCACAGTCAAGAAAAACATTATTTACTGGTTCTTTCTGTATTCCTTACCTCAATTCCAAACACGTCCTAGAAGAATGTACTGGTGCTGTACAAGCACAGGTCCCCAGTCACTCTGCCTGTAATATGACTTCTCTCAATACTTGATTTAATCCCATCTAGAAAAGCTGGTGTTATGGAAATTTCCCTTAATTAATCAACCTCAGTGCTGCACAGCTGCCTCTTAGTTATGACATTCTGTTTCTCTATGGCATTTATTAGTAGATGAACTATTTTTTTCAGTAGGAAATGTCTCTGTTTTAGGTTTCAAGTCTCTGTTTCCCCAGCTTTTAGTCTGAGCCTAAGTTATTGTTCCTTATTTAATACCTCTGCAGCTTCCATGACTCCACTCCCATTTTCTTTTGGAACTGGGCTGTGGGGTACAATAAAGCTGTGGGATCACTGGTAACTCTGCTTGGCAAAGATTCTTCCAGCTTGCAAGGTTTTAAAGTTGGTTTTTACAAACAGGGAAATTTTATAATGTTCTTCCAGGGTATGCCTTCCTAACTAAAAAAATAATTCAGAGTACATACAGATAAGTTCGTGATCTTTGGCAGATAATTAACTTTTTACTAGGCCTGCACATAGCACGTGACTAGTACAAGTTTTGCAATAAGGTATGTTATTCAAATGACTTTCTTATTTCACCAGTATTTGTAACTTTAAGGGGTCCCTAAGGCTCATCCTTTCATCCTTCAAACATGCCAATCAGAAATAAAACTAGCCTGTGTTGTATCACTGTTTTTAACATATATATACCTCCTGCTGGCATCATTTGTATGAAAATATATTTCCAATAATTATGATTTTCCCAAAATGTAACTAATGCTTTAGGCATGATCCATACTTTCTAACGCCAAATCACTAGCCATTCAGTCTAACATGTTACATTGATACTACAAGGCCTGAATCAATGGGACTGATGCCTATAAGATTTTCTTCTGTTGTCTTTTGAAAATATGCGCTGCCTTAAGCTCTGTTATTTACTGATCCTATCCACCATCAGTTCCTACATGCATACTAAAAGTAACAGACACTAGATATTATTCTGATTACTGTGATGTTGGTTCATAAAACATTTTGTCCCATCTCAAAATCCTTCATGCTTTGGCAATGACAACAAACAGCATTAAAAGCAGGCTTAGAAAATGGCAGCTTCATTAACAGCAACTTGTGTTGAGGTAGTGAAACTCATTTTTCAATAATTCAGATTTTTTAAAAAGCTGGATAGCAGCAACTTCTCCATTACAAGGTTAACAAGAATTTCTGAAGTAATATAGCTATAAAAACCTTCTTCAGAAGAATCTTCTATTTGCTATCGTCTGGAATGAAGTAAGGTAAGAAAAAAAGCATGCAGTTTGCAGAATCAGGTAATAAAATTAAAGAAGTCATTTGTTACTCAAAACAGTTCTTCTTACCCATTATTTTTGTCCAGAAAATACAGTCTCAAAATTGGCTGTAGCATGACATAGCCATTGCACTCTTGCACACTTAACAAATGTGCCCTTTAAGGCCACAATGCAGATACTAAAGAAACGTAAACTATTTGTTCTGCAGATTTTGCCAATGCTCAGTAAAGTCTGTGGAAAAGCCAGAGCTTTTTCCTAAAAAGAACCATGGCTGTAATCTTCATTTAGGCAGAACTGGCATGACACGACAACTTGTTAAAGTCCATCACCAAGAACAAAGGAACCAAGAGTCCCAAATTTCCTTCTCTACTTGCATTCAAGTCTTCTCCCCTGCAGAGATGTCATATAAAATAATTGGTCAGCTTTCTATTGTTACTACAGAAATATTGTAAGTTACCACGTGCTGTTCTGTAGAAGAACAACACATTTTTCTGTATTTTCAACCAGATATGGATACTGTATTGGCTTTTGGTGCATCTTCACCCACCCACTGTACTCAGTTCTAAGATAACACTTCATCTGTTTAAAAGAGTAGTTCTTGGAAAAGAAAAAAAAAAAAAAAATCATCTCTCATGCCATCTCCTTCAGTCTCGGTTGCTTTTTATTCCTTTCCCTGTGTTTGTCCCTGTCTGAATATGATACTGCTATTTGCAGTGTTTTTCCTAATCCCACATCATAGTTTGCTCTCCAAATAATGCCTTGAGGATTATTTTTCTCATCATTTTATCCTGTAACAGCATATTAAACCCTTACTCATTTTTCTAGTTTCAACACTAATTTGTAAAACAGTCTGCAAAATAACACTTTTTATTTTAAAAAAAATTAAAAATCGTGTTCTCTTTAATCTATGCAGCTGTTTGTGGAAAAGTCACTGTTCACAAACAGGTTTTTTTATTACATAGAAGGTATTTTAAGTTAGGCCCAAACCTTTCTTTTTGCCTTAGTTATGTGTACAATTTCACTGACGGATCACAAATTATTATTTCTATACTGTACAGGCTGTACAGAATAAATGACTGTCTCACCTCCTTGTTTATCAAACAGGCACATTCACTAACATGCACATGGAGAATCAAGACCTAAGCAGGTAATACACCAGCATCTATTTTCCCCTTCACTATGACTTTTTATATTTAAAGTTAGTTTAAATAAATACGCACTGTAAGTGTGAACGTTATTTTACTTAAGAGCTGTTTTCATATATAACTTTTTAGCATTGTTGCCCTTCCCCCATTGAAAAAAAACTCACATCCAAACTAATGCCACAAAAAGAATGCAAAAATTCACATAAAATTATCATCACATTCCAACATAAGCAGTATTTACAGGTTGCCCACACTGAGAAATGGTCATCACAGGCCAGTATCAACAGTGGGGAGTTACCCTTCCAAAATAGCTACTGTGTCACAAAACACCCTTCCCGCAGAAGTAATACCAGTCAGTTTCTTTGCACAAAAAAAGCCCTCAAATTCAGGGAATGATCAGGCAAGGGCTAGCATGTTGATCTTTCAAACTTCTAGCCTTGCTAAACCCTGCCTACCTAAAATAGAAATAATTTATCTAGAAGTGACTTGCTAAATTCCAGGAATATGCCATTGTACTTATTTTGTCATAGTACAGTTACAGTAACATTGAAATATAGAATCATATTTCACTTTCTTTCAAATTTCACTGGAAGGACAGGTGAGAGTTCCTTTCTCCCTACACACTTGTCTTTATAACTAGCATTATTACCACATACCTATACTGTATGCAATGACTTAGTGCTGCAAATTCCTTGCCAAGGGTCCATCTGTTTCTAGAAATAGACACATTTTTGGAAAATATTTTGAATTCAGGATCTTCTTTAAAAATAGGTAATTTCCCTTTTTTCAGGTGCTGGTAGTTAATCTAGTCATCTGTTGGCAATGTCCAGTATCACCTGTAAATCCAAAATATCCAGTGGTTAACTTGAATATGTTTTAAAACACACCCTTTAAAAAGATTTTTGCATACTAAAGGTCTTTTGTGATAGTTTTTGACAGCATTTTTAATACTGTAGCACCATAAATTACAATTAGTGCTACTCAGTACAGGATTTAGTCTTATCTCTACAGTTACTCAAAAATTAAACTAAATTAATCGGTATTGTTACTGTTACATTGGTGCTACAGAGAACAGAATTGAATCTCTATAACAAATGGACAAATTTAGATGCAATCCAAATCACTAATGATTTTGTAAAGGGATTTCCTGGAAACTGTGTCCAAACTGCTGTACTTTGTCATGTAGTTCATGAGCCTGTATCTTCCACATCTTGCTACTAAAGTAACACAAAGGTTCAGATTTTTCCCTGCTATTTTTATTATTACTAAATCAGTCACCAAGATATTTATCACTGATTAATTTACAATTTGATTTTAAGGCTATGCTTTTTATTGTATTGAGCGAGATTAGTCATGCCATCAGTGTGAGAATTTATTTTTTTTATCTGAAATCACACAAACAGTTAAGCATTAGGTAAAGTTAAATATCCTTTAATAATTCCTTCAACTTTTTTTTTCTTTTAAGAAATGCTTGCCTCTTAAAATGTTTTGGTTGGTTGGTTGGTTGTTGTTTGTTTGACTGTTTTTTATTGTGGGGTTTTTTTTTAAGGCATGTTAGTAGTGCATGTACTACATTTCTGGGGGAATGTAAGATTTATTTAGGTTTTTTTTCCCCTCAGCAGACAAGGTCCTAAAAAAACTCTTCCTTGTTCTCATAATTCTAATCCATAACAACAAACACCTTTGTTTCATATTCTGTTGAATCTGGAACAACTTGGCTCTGTTACTGCAAAGAACATCACTGATTCCTTCCTTTTCCAAAAAGTAGCAATGTTATGAATTAAACTGGGGGATGGATCTGCCTAAAAATAAATATATCCAAAAATGTTTTGGTTTTCAGCTGGTTTATTGTGTAATCATACGCTTAGGTGATGGAAGTGGGACAGAGCAGGGGGGAAAAAAAGGTGGACAGATACACAGCAGTAGTGAGTTTTTGTGGAACGAGACTGTGGAATTATGGTGAAAATTGCTGCAGTGCCATAGCAGCACGGTTTATATGGGTTTGTCATGAACACAAAGGAAATTTAAACCAGAGTCTCTCAATCTGAGAAAAAAAAGATAATCAGAGATGAGAAAGTTACCTGAAGGAATGCAGTATTTTTGGAGATTCCTTTAAAGACTGAATACTGAGTTGATATGCATGAAAATAATTACAAATTGTATATAAGCATTAAAGATCATTAACTGCATGATCAAGCATTCTTAAAGACTAATAATTACATTTTATAGAATACTGGAATATGTATGAATTAAAACCTTCCAATTTCTTGCTTCCACGTTTGTCTTTTGCTCCTTGTTTTTGAAAGGTCTTCAATTACATGAGGATGGTATCACAGTTTTGAGAAGTCTGTCTCTTCCAAAATCTTTTCTACCCAAAGCCTTTAATTGTTTGCTTTATGGCATGAACCTTTTCACAGTAATCAAGTACAATGTAGTGTCAAAATAAAGGATTATGACTTTGCCTCTTCTTCTATGTATTCCTTACCCTGACTGCATGTTTGAAGTCTTGCTTTCTAACAACTAAACAGCGGATAAGTAAAAATGAAATCATTCCAATCCAGAAAACAAAATAAACAAAATTTTGCAACAAACCTTATTAGTACTCCTCATAAATGCAAGAAGGGTTACGTAAAAGTTTTGATTTTTGTTCTGTAGGTACAATGTCATTTTAACTCATCATCTGACATTTAGAAATAATTATTCAAGGGCCAGACTGGAATCTTCATTCAGAGAGCTCCATTAAAAAAAAACCACAAAAAAAACCCCCACACAAACAAACAAACCCCAAACAACACAAAAAACAAACCCACAATGCATAACTGCTTCTGAACTAGAAAAGCATTTAAGTCAAGCATTTTTTATTCTTTTTTTAAATCCAGATATTCAGATGTCAATTTCTGACATTATTCTTCTTGATGCTTCCAGAACTCTGCAACATCTCACTGGAGCAAGGAGAAAATGAAGTGAAACAGACTCCTCTTTAATCCTAAAGTTACTAACGAATGTGAAATTTCATTTGAGTTTCCACTATACACAAACAGCGGGTTTCATTTTCCAATAGAAATCTAGGGGGAAACTTCTTCTAAAGGATTTGGATACATCTGTGTGTATGTACCTTAGAGACACCCTGCTAACAGTACCTTAACTTATACTGGGATGCTTTCTTTCCCACCTACCGGTCTATAACAGGATATGAAAGAGGTACACTTTCACAGACCAAATATGGTAGAGCACACATTTATTTTACACCCCCCCCCCCCTTTTTTTAGCTTAACATTATGAGAGTGACAGCCCTTTTGTTGAGTGTAATGTGTGTATTAGAAACAGTGTAAGCTTTCTTCTGCTGTTAGCCATAATATACCTGCTTCAGTCTGCCTCCTTACACCCAAAACCACCACTGCATGTTGTGCCTGTTCTTTCTTACACCTCCACAGCTTTCCAAGTGCCAGTATCCTGTCTAGTCCAAGGCATCCAGTTTGCAGTCTAAATCACCATTTCTCCCCTGCCTCAAAAAAAAAAATAAAAAAAATCTCCAATTCACCAGTGTTTCCTTTTCCCACAGAGGGTTTTTCCAAGGCAGCATACGTTTACAGTGGAATGCTTATTACTACCCTTTTGGATTGACTTACTAATACTTGGACCTAGCAGCCATGAATAGACTATATTTTGAAGAAGGATGATGTGTATTTATGTAAAAAGGCAGGGAAACAGATTTCAAAATACTGTCACGAATTCGGGAAGTCATTCTAACACAGTGGAGTTAAGTTCTTACTTGAAAAAAAAAGTTAAGACAAAATAATAGAAAATCTACTAAAAGTTGCAACCAAATTTAGATAAATTTAGTTTGACAGATAAAATTAGGAGAAATAAGATGGAAACAACTGACCACAGAAGTACATTTTGCAATATTATTCATAATTTTAATAATGTTAATTGAAAATACTTTTAACTGTTACTGATTATTGGGGGAGAGAATTTACTTTGTACTACACAGCAGTAATACACATACAAAATTAAATTGCTGTGATTCTCTGTCAAAGAGTTTGGAGCTAGTTCTGAAGAATGAAAGTGGTAATATCCAGAGTTAAAGAGAAGTTCTTCAATACTTTCCTAAACCAACAGCTGAAATTAAGGTTCTGCTGACTGTATTGAAAAAGTAAGTGTCTATGGGATGGAAATGCTCATGTTTTATATGGGTGGGGGTGGACAGAAAAGACAAACAACTTTATAATCCAACTTCCTAGAACAGATGGTACTCTGAGGGACTCATTTTTTAAACTCCTGATATTTCCAAGAACTGGTAAGTTGAGCTACACTACTCTATGTGTAAAACTGAATTATCTGCTGAAACAGGCTTTACATCTCAAAGCCTCTAGATAGATCTTTAGGAGGACCAGAGGCTTTCTGCGTTTGTTTTTGTATTATCCTTCTTACAACTATTTTAGCTCACCCCACCTCCCCACATAAATCTAACACACCATCTTTTTTTGTACTTCCCAGTGCCACTGGGTTCTTCTTGCTTTTACAACTCCTCACAAACATGAAAATGTTGAACTCTAGGGACCGGACCTTTTTCTAACCCGGAAAAGGCACAATACAATTAATGAACTTTTAGAAGTTTGCCTGAATTCCTCAAGTACTGCATGGTATAAACCCAAACAATATCCACATTGCATGTGCAGTTGCCTCTCTGTCTTTTTTTTGAGATCAGATGATCTCAAGTGACCAGAACTATCAGAATTTTGTAACTGTTTCCAAAGAAGGAAAAACTAAACAGACTGACTCTACAGTCTGGGGAAGAGATGAATGAGGTTAAGATTTATATGAAGCAATGAGTAAAAAAAAATGAATCAGAAATATTTCCTATATTTCCCATAACAACAACAAGCTAGGGATACTTAGCGAAAAAAAAAATAATTTAAAATTAAAACCAAGATGCAGAACATATTGCCACATCACATAGTGGAGAGACTAGACTAAGTTATGAATAATGGATCCATTATAGATTACTGAGTGCAAACTGTAGCTCAGGAAGCTCTTCAATTACTGCCTCCCAGTATTGAGAAGGGTATGCCAAAGGAAGAGTCACTCTGTGCTTTCTTACTTTTCTTTATCCATTCACTACTGTCATTTAAAGACAGGACACTACCTAGGTGGATCTTTGGGCTAGTCCAGTAGAGCATCGCTGTGGCAGTCTGGTGAGGTTCCCGACGACTGGAAAATGGGAAACATAACCCCTATTTGCAAAAAGGGAAATAAGGAAGACCCAGGGAACTACAGGCCAGTCAGTCTCACCTCTGTGCCTGGCAAGATCATGGAGCAAATCTTCCTGGAAACTCTGCTAAAGCACATGGAAAATAAGGAGGTGATTGGTAGCAGCCAACACAGCTTCATCAAGGACAAGCCATGCCTGAAAAATTTGGGGGCCTTCTACGAAGTGGTTACAGAGGCAGTGGACAAGGGAAGAGCAATTGCTGTAATCTACCTTGACTTGTGCAAAGCATTTGATGCTGTCCCACACAATATCCTGGTCTCTAAATTGGAGAGACATGGCTACAACAGATGGACCACTCAGTCGATAAAGAACTGGCTGGACAGTTGCACTCAAAGAGTTGCGGTCAATGGCTCAGTGTTCAAGTGGAAAGCAGTGACGAGTGGCGTTCCTCAGGGGTCGCTATTGGAACCTGTGCTGTTCAACATCTTTGGCGGTGACCTGGACAATGGGATCGAGTGCACCCTCAGCAAGTTTGCCAATGATACCAAGCTGTTTGGCAAGGTAGACATGCTGGAGGGGAGGGACACCATCCAGAGGGACCTGGACAGGCTGGAGAGGTGGGGCCATGCCAACCTCATGAAATTCAACAAGGCCAAGTGCAAGGTCCTATGTCTGGGTTGGGGCAATCCCAAGCACAAATACAGGCTGGGCAGAGCATGGATTGAGAGCAGCCCTGAGGAGAAGGACCTGGGGGTGCTGATTAATGAGAAGCTCAACATGAGCCAGCACTGTGCGATCGCAGCCCAGAAGGCCAACCGTATCCTGGGCTGCATCAAAAGAAGTGTGGCCAGCAGGTCAAGGGAGGTGATTCTGCCCCTCTGCTCTACTCTCATGAGACCCCACCTGGAGTACTGTGTCCAGCTCCGGATTCCCCAATATAAGAAGGGCATGGACCTGTTGGAGCAGGTCCAGGAGGGCTGCAAGGATGACCCGAGGGCTGGAGCACCTCTCCTATCAGGAAAGGCTGAAAGAGTTGGGGCTGTTCAGCCTGGAGAAGAGAAGGATTATTATGGCTTTCCAGTACCTAAAGGGGGCCTACAGGAGAGCTGGGGAAGGACTTTTTACTAGGGCATGTAGTGATAGGACGAGGGGGAATGGCTTTAAGCTGGAAGAGGGCAGGTTTAGATTAAACATTAGGAAGAAATTTTTCACTTTGAGGGTGGTGAGGCACTGGCACAGGTTGTCCAGGGAAGTTGTTGAGGCCCCATCCCTGGAAGTGTTCAAGGCCAGGCTGGATGGGGCCTTGGGCAGCCTGGTCTGGTGGGAGGTGTCCCTGCCTATGGCAGGGCGGTTGAAACTCAATGATATTCAAGGTCCCTTCCAACCTAAACCATTCTATGATTCTATGATCTCTTACATCAAAAGCCACTCAATATTTTTAAGAAGTAGAAAGATGAGGATTAGTACTTCGTTGACAACAGGGTAAAGAAGCTTTATGGAAAAGCTAAGGTCACCAGCAGATCAAGGGCTTGAAATGGAGTAGTAGCTCTTATGTTCTGTCTCATTCAGATCAGTGACACTTTAGAGTCCGGGTTACAGAGACAGTTTGGAAAGTATAGGCAACACAAAGATAACTGCTTATTAAATTTAAATGTTGTCAGGAATTTTAAAAATGAAATATTTTCTTATCAGTAAGGCAGTTTTCATTAAATCAATGTTTCCACGGGGAATTTCAATTCTTCCGAAAGTTTTATTTTCTCCAATCAACAAAATCATAAGCCACTTTTTCATTCTTTGTCTGATCTGAATTGGAATATCTCAAGACGATATTTAAAGCAACTCAATGCACTCTGCTTTAATGTCATTTCAAACCAATTTAACTTCCTTTTCCCACAAGAGTTGACATGATGGTCTCTACTCTGAGGTCCTAAAGGCCCGACTCTTTTCAGAGGATCACAAGCCTCTCAGAAGATGATGCAATTCCTCACATTATGCAGGCATGCCTCCTACCTGTCTGTGTTGGAAGCACAAGAGAGACATAAGTCTTCGTGCATTCTGGGAGAAATAACTTGGCCAAAGACTCTGGTTCATTTGGGTAAATAATATATTGAGGTTTCTAAATGACAAAAGCCTGAAGACGATATGCCACCGTGGTAAATAAAATGCAGGTTGAAGTATCAAAAGTCAGCTCAACTTCAACATTCCCAAGAAAACACAGAATGAGAATTTCTACTGTCAAAAAGTTATTTTCAATTTACTTCCACCAAGAAAAAGCCTCACCGTCCTGTTGTTCCTCCGAAACCCAAACAAATGCTGTTTGTCAGGATTTGCCTGTGTTGGAAATTCTAAGTTTTGGCTAGCTCTTCATAGAAATGCTTTTAGTGAGGACCCTCATGTTTGAAGGTTAATTAGCTTCCAGGAGGGCAAAACAGAGGACGCTTGAAAACATGTAACACTTTTACAGCAGAAAGCCACTACATGGGTAAGATCCAGATTACCCCAGACACCAAAAGTGAGATGTTCTATACATACACAGCCTGCTACAGTCTCCGGATTTAACACCCTCATGGAATTCAACCATGTCCCACAGCAAGGTGATATTCAGGCAATCACATAGCTAAGATGCCAATGCCAGAGACCTGTGGTAATGCAAAAGTCTTGCCTTCTAAATTAAAACAAAACAAACCACACAACCCCCCCACATTTCCATAAGAATATGTGAAAGACACCATTGTCTCAGTTATGCTGGTATTTAACACAATGATTAAGAGGTACTTTACTTTTGGTATGGGCATTGGTGCCAATTTAAGCAGTCCCTGCTCTTTGGACCCTTCCCCCCAACGTTAGTACAGGGGTTTTTAGCTACACAATGAGACAGTCTGGGAAACAGATCCAGGTTTAAAATGTCCCAATAAAGAAAAAAATACTTTAAACTTAACTTGGTTTCCAGTATCATGTTGTGCCATTATTGCTCAAAAGTTTTGCCATGCACAGGGGCAGGAAGGAACAGACAGGCACAGAAAAAGAACTTTTCTGCTTTTGATGGCACCAGTGCTAACTTATGCCAAGGTTCATTTTAGCTGTAGTCTGATGAAACAGAACAAAGGTCTACAGATGCTTACAGGTAACGTGTTATGGTGTAGGTAAGTCATAAACTACCACTGAAACAGGCAGTCATAATTTCACTATTACTCTTCCCCATCCTTTATATCAATTATAGGGATATTGCAGCTCCTGAAGAACTACTGTAATAAGTGGAAAGCTAGTCATTCCGGGCAATAACTGTGTTATTTTTCCTTTTATTCTTTTTTGTTTTCTATCAGCTAACAGGCATCAGAACAGCTCTTTGAATTACTTTGAAACCAAGAACTTTGACAGTAACTAGATGATGAAACCGAAACAGAGAAAGGTCTTCTTCAAAAAGGAGAGCTTAGCCCAGCTCAGAGACCTTGTTGTTGGGTTTGATGCCCTTTGCAGGCATCAGATATAGTTTCCACTGAAGGCAGCTCTTTGCTGGAATTGCAAGGTCTCTCTTCTGCTTGCTGTGATTTGACAAACCTGATGACTGTAAGAAGAAATGTAACCACTTGCTGATAATCAATCACAACCATGCAGATACCAAAATGTCCAAAGACTTCTTGTAGTGGGTCATGGAACATATTGTCCCACTGTCACAGTATATTCTGTCTTACAGCTTGTTTCTATCTTCTGTCTTCTCATTTACTCTCTTCCTCACCACAATCAACCGCCTCCTAATAACTGAGCGCACTGAAGATTAACTAAGTGATTAAGTACTACAACGTTCCTACCCAATCAGCAAATAAAGCCAAAGCCTTAAAAAGGTCATTTCGTCACATCACCTATCCATTTCTCTGACTTTGCTAGAAGGGAAGTTTCATGACAACAACTAAAGCATTTCTGCCACAGTCCTACTTTTCGCATTCCCAGGGTGTCCCAAACCCTTTCCTTGGGAACAGCACTGGAGTTAATCCGATCTCAGAGGGACAGGATTCAGGAACCTTTTACCCACTGTACCCTTAACCGGTATAAAACTCACCAGCTCTCCGAATAGCCTCACCAATAGATCAGTTCATCAGCAGCGCTCATACAAGGCAGGAAACTGTAGTTTGGGACGGGTCAAAAGCGAAACCAAAGAGAGTTCCCACTCAGCTCAATTTAAAAGCTGCAGTGGAAATGCACCTTCAAGCTGTTCATCTCCACCTCCTATTGTTTGGCCACACGGGTCCAGCCCCCAGACATTGAGGACCTTTTCAAATCAGGAGTCTCCTGACTCCTGAGTCATCCTACACTTCACTAGGTAGTTAACTCCACACTCTTCAAATCAGCTAAATGAGTTTGCTGGGTTTTTTTTTAGTGTTGGTTATCAGAAAAAAAACCCTAACAACTGCATACATAGAATAAGAAATAAACCAAACCACACCAAATAGAAAGCCGAATTTAAAGGAGAAAATAAAATAATGTTTCAGGTACTACAAATGGGCTAGAACAAAGTTCAGCTAGCTCTTGCTCAACCTGCTTTTTAAATTTACTTTTCCCACTCTATCCTTCTCTTCATCTAGCCACTAATCAAATTTACTTTAACTCAAATTTGTTCCCACCTTCTTTCCTGCATTTTTTTAACTCCCTTGGGGACACACACAAAATAGAAATAAATCAGATCAATCTAGTAAGAGTTGCTTTCTCCAGCTCAGTTCAATGGTCTTTTCACTCTTCCTCTTCAACCATATCTGCAGCTTCCAAAGATTCAGGGTCCAGTTTTGTTTCTCTCTTTCATTAAATTTTGGGAACAAATACTTTATGATTCAGTTTGTTCAGTTCTTCTTTCTGGGTATACCCTTCCCTGCTGCACCAGATAGCTGCTTTAACAGGAATGAATAAACTCGGAGGCATGGGAGCAGCAGAATGCATTCATTGGAATAAATAAATAAATAAAACCAAAAACCCTCAAACAAACAAAACTAAGATCACCAAATACTTTAATCCTGGCTCAAATTAAGTTTTTCCGCTTGCTTGAATCTTACACTTTAACAGCAGTTGCATCCTACATTTTAAGGAAAGGCCCATTTTCATTGGTTGTTATTGTTAAGTCAAAATAATAAACACCATCTTTTAAACAAAATTAGCAGGTTTTGCTGAACAGGATCATATATCGCTCACATTTATCAGTGTGATGATCAGATGTGAAAAGATTTAACTGATTTTGTTATTCAGCCAAGAAATGGACCAATTTTAATCCTAAAAGAATTAATGAAACTCTGAATATCCAGGGTTTTATTTATAACTTACATGAATTCTTATTTGGATGTGAACTAAGATTTAACTACAGTGCATGAAGCTTACCTCTCTATTGTTTATTTTAGTATTATTTAACCAAAAATAGGTTATGCACTTAAATACTTGGTTGTTTTGGTTTGTTTTTTTTTTTTTTAATGTAGTACGATTTTATTATAAATTGCTTTGAGAAAATAATCAGTAGCAGGGAGCTAAATTTGGTTTTATGTTTAAGCTAAAAGATTTTAGAAGTAAAATATCTTAACTCATACCTATTCTTTTATTTAGACCGGAATATATAAGACATTGATTTCTGAAATTCAAAATGTTTTCTTAGCTTTATAAGTTACTCAAGTAATTGAGACAGTTGAATAAGCTGAAATGAAGAAAGTATCACTGTGCATCTATAAGCATTTTGCTACTACTGCTAAGAATGGATTAGGTACTTAAAACTCAAGTTTACTTAAGCTTAGCCCATGCCTGATTCAGTGATGTAATTCTTTGGCAGCAAAATACATAGTATTTTATACTTTTCTGTAGTTTTCTGTACCTTGGTAGGTTATAGAAAATTCAGTCTTAAACAGATGTATCATATTTTAAGTATGTTTTTCAATAAAGTTAATTACTTATTTAAAAACACACCTAGCCATATCATCACATATTCAGAATTTTATATTAATCTGTATCTTATTTGTTTATCTAACATAATGTTGTTACTTTCACGTTCTGTCAGAAAGAGATTTTTTTTAATTCCTTAGACTCCGTTTTCTTACAGCTACCAGAGTTACTATATCTGTTAAATGTTCTTACTTCACTGCCTAAGCCTCTCTCTCCAGAGAAAGAGAGAAGTTATAGTAGTAAACATTGGCTAAATTAAACTCAGACCAAATTCTAAATTTAAAAAAGAGTTTCAGCCAATTTTTTAGACTAGCAGTGGGGATCTGCTAATGCACAACAGCTGGGGACAGCTATTTAAATCTAGGAAATGAACAGCTTAATTAGGGAAGTATGTTAAGGAACATGAGAAGCCCCAAGTACAGTATATGAGGATTCATTCAGATAACCATTTTCAGATCTGGGAATCAACACATGCTCCTCTCACATATTATTAAGAAGTGTATCCTATACACGTACACCTATGTAACTGCTTCTGGCCTAAAAATCTACATACATACATGTTTCAGACATAAGAAAAACCCAAACAATTTTTTTAATATATCTTAAAATTGCTTGGAAAAAAAATATTCAGTCTAAAGGGTGGTTTGCCTGAGTATGCATTTTCCACATAAGTAAAAGTTGAAGGACTGGCTTTGCATTCTTTTAGAAAACAGAAGTGGATATGCTACTACTTAGCAAGGCACTAGCATTTGCTTTATTCTGAACTGTTTCCAAAAACTCTTCTTAATGATGGATCCAGGTACAATGGATCTAACAACAACAGTATGTGCTTTCATATTTAAAGTTTAGTGTGAGAGCAAAGGGTCAAAGGTAAATATATTCAGTTTTAACCACTGAGTTCTACATTAAGTGGTGTGGTTCAATCACGCCAACACAGTTTACAAGATATTTTGCTGTCTACCAACAATGTTAATGCATCAAAATCAGCAGCAACAGATCTTAGTGTCACACCAGAGGAAATCTAAAAAAACCTGCTCAGCTTGGCACCTGTCAAACAACTTGAAATCCTGCTGGTAAGCACTTAGTTACATAGTTGATCCAAAAAAAATGTAAAATACAGCAAGAGAAGGAAAAGGGTAAAGAGTACAAAAGGGTCAACAGAAAGGAACAATAGAGAGAACACTGAAAAAAAAGAGCGCTATTTAAAAGACAACTCTGCATCCCTCACTGTATTCAGTTCTCAAGGTGGAAGAATGGATGGTATTTTTTTTAAGTGCTTAATGAAATAATCTTTGAGAATAAGGATTCAAGCAGAAGGGAAGAAGGAACACTGTCTGTGAAAGAAGCCAAGTAAAAAGAAGGTGAGGATTAGGATAGAACAAAGGATACAAAGGTTGCACATAGAAAGTACTGTATAACAGTAGTTTCAAAGAGACAAGCAGGTGGCTTTTCAGCACTGTATGCAATAACATATTTGAAAGTGACTTGGAGTAGAAGATGGGAGTAAAATGGCCAAATGGAAGAGCGGGAAGAACACGGGGGATGAAGAAGCAGGCTACAGCACTGCAAGCATAGCTTTTCAGACAGTTGCCTGGCTGATGCTCAGCAGTACCATGGTTTGAGAATCTAGACAGTAGCTCCTGGCTAAATTCAGTCAGGACTCACAAAGGACCAAGGATGTGCTTTAGCCCCAGTGAAGATTGTGGTCCAGTAGATACGCTCAGACTACAAGGCGCACTCAGATTTCACCAAAGTTTATGAAAAACTCAACTGTTCAAGATGTGTATAAACATAATTTAAGTAATTCTGATTGCTGAAAAAAAAATTAAATGAGGAAAAGGACCATTTTGAGAAACTGCACTACATTGTCACTCAGTTTTTCTCTCAGGCTAAACAAGAATTATTCCTACAGTGGAACTGGACAGCACTGAAATTATCATCTTGTTTAAGTATTGCCTTCCAGAAAGGCATTGTTTTTCCTCAAGAAAAGTGGTTGGGTATTTTGAAGTATATTTATGGTGGTGTAATATTTTCTTCTGAATGCTTCCTTCCCCCAGACCCTGGTCTAAGGTCTGAACTTGAGTTCTCAACATAAAAGAATGTTTTTCATTATTTGTCTTGCAGTACAATCCTTACTGTCATTCCCACCTTACGGATGTAGTGCAGGTGTAAACAGGCAGATGGACAACTATATTTCATCAAACTTTCCCATAAACTGGGACTAGAGAGATTTGGGTACCTTCCAGTAACCTTTAGTGCCTTCTTTATTTTGTTACGAAGATTATGAAGGTTTTTTGAGCAACATTCCTCCACAGCACTGAGTGCATTTTGAGAACACAGTATTCTTGAGAGCGTTTCTCTGATTCCTAGACACTTTGGAAGATAGTAAGCAAACAAATTCTACAAGACAAAACAATCACATGAAGAAAGGAAGTTTCCTTGGGAAGGAAGTGGAGGAGTAAGATTGAGAAGCCTTAGAAAGCATCTGACTGATCCTCCAGAACAAAACAATTTTTTATGCCACTGAAAAGAACGAGAGCCTTGCAAGCAATCTTTTGCCGCCTCTCCATGTACATGTTACCACTGGGACCTAGATTGTCTTTGAGAGGACGTCTAAACTCAAGGGCAGAATTTAAGGAGGTACTAAGTGCTAGCAGTGAAAAAGTAATCTAGTTCTCTGATTTGCTCTTAGAGGAGGTTGCTGACGTGCTTGTGCTTCGGACAGCACCACAATAAAAGCATTTAGAGGCCAATTTATTCCTTTTGAAAGCAGACAAGTGAGTGTGAAAGAGCTTCTTCGACACTTGGTTTTGTTTTCTATGAAGAAATTAGAAAAATATGGGAGAAGAGTGCAACACAAAGACCAGTTACAGCCAGATGTTCAAGCTGAGAATTCATCTTACTGAGAATGAACAGAAGCCCTTTAATGGCAGCTTGCAGGAGAGCATTACCCATTGGGTGACCTACTACCTGCTCATCCTTGCTTCTTTCCTTTAAAGAATATTTTTTAAAATTCTTTTTTTTTTTTAAAAATAAACCCCCAAACCTATACCTTTTTCTTGAAGTTCCCTTCTGTTTCTCCCCCACCTCAGTGCTGACATAGCTGTTGTGCAGATACATATTGTACCCATTCAGAGAACTAATTCTGCTGAGAAGCAGACCAGGGTAATATTTATGTTTTAGCTGAATTTCTGGACCTGGTTCACATTCAGCCATGAAAACAGATGAGCCAGCACAATGGAAGAGCGTGCACTGGGAAAAAATCTACCCCACCCCCCTCAAAAATGTCGCATCCCCCCCCCCCCCCGCAATTCCTGCCGCAATACTAATACATATGAAAACTACAGCCTAACACTCAGATGGGGAAATACTAGTTTTATATCAAGTGAGTAGACAAATATAGGGAGACTAAAGGCCAACACCACTCCCACCCCAAAACAACCTGATCGTCATTGTCCTCTGCAGTTTTCCAAAGAGCACAGCGAGTCAAAAGACCACCTGGGTTCTTTTCAGGGCTAGCAGCTTGTCCCCCACATAAACAGCAACGGACATCACGAGAAGGTAGGACTCCCCACAATGAACTGTTCCACATGGTTCCTTGGTTCCTCTGCTTTAGAACAAAGTATCCTAAAACCTCAGCCGAGCAGGTTGTTCTGCTGGACATTGTCCACAGAGCTATCCCCAGGCAAGCTTCAAATGCAAGATTAGACTACTGTTCTGTAAGACTGTGTCAAATAGGTCAACTGATGGGGGCTGCCTTTGGCTTATTATTTCTAAGCACCAACCTGACCTTGCTTATGCTGGCACAGTCCAAATCAGTCCTTTATGTTGATTTGTTTCTCATACCGGGAAAGTGTTTAGATATATGTTGGTTCACAACAAAGGATGAAAAAAATCACACGTCTGAAACATTAACCAGTATTCCTCTAGAACTGTATTTCTAAACAATTGTTTTGGGCATTTTTAAAGCAGGCTTATTTCTGGAAATACCAACATGTAGGACTGAGTCATGCACATCACCTGTAGTTGTTTGAGAACTGCCTGCTGATATCAGGAGCTGTCAAGGTATTCTCAAAGTCAGCAAGGTACAACCAAAAGGTATCAAGTCCAAAATGCATGGAGTTCTTTTGATGTACAACACAACCGGGATACTTCTGAGAAACATTTGTGCTGTGTGTTCTTGGGAACATGAACAGAAAAATTTACACATAGATATCTATGAATGGTAGGACTGATTATGTAAAATGTGGTTCACTGAAGGGGGCAGAGGCCCTGAGCTGGAAGGTGATTTAAATGAAAAATTCCTCGCTCAGCAACAACATCAGTTTTTAGCATGTGTGCTCCTATCAATGTTCTGATGTCTAAGCCTTTCCATCAGTGGGGTAAGGGCTTTAAATTAGATCTTGATCGCCACAATTTTAAATCCATCAAGGCAGAAAACTTCTAGTTGTAGAAGAAAGACCAATTTTTGTGTGGTCAAGTAATTTCCAAAATTATCAGCTAAAGGGGATTGGTAAGGAAGCAAAAAAGATTAGAAACTGACAAAAATCCTCTGGTTTTATTTCCACATATCTACTAACAAATATACCTCCCAAATAGGAGATTTTACTGTTAGAAGAGGTGCAGAGGACAAGCAGTGCTGTAGCTGACAGGGAATACCAAGTTCTGAATTTATGTGTAGATTAGCACTATGTACCATGAGAAAAAAAGTAGTCTACTGTCTAACGTTACTGTCAGCACTCTCAGAACTGTTATTACCAGGACAACAAAGAGACCTTTCTCTTTTCATACAGTTGGTTTTCAATTGCTCAGCCCAATTATAAAATCTTGTGCTTTTACAATGTAGGCACCAGAGGGAGACCTGCACTTTAGTTCAACTATGAAATAATGCTGGCAGGAGTCATTCAAAAGTGGACAATCAAAGCCTCTTGGCCAATATACCCTAGGTGGTTTCGGGTGAAATTGTGGCTAACAGGAACATTCAGAGAGGGACTGGTGCTGGCAGTCCTCTCTTTTTTAATGGCCAAAAAAAAGGTAAGACTGCTCCATGAAGAAAAGCAGGTTCCCAAATTTCAGGCTGTAGTTGAGCATACCTCAACCAGTTTGGGCATAGCTAGGAAAGACCTGCTCTTTGCCACCCATGCCCCCAGCTTATCATCATGTCCTGCTGACGGCTACCACTTCTCAAATCTTCTGGCTGAGCTGCGTATAGAAGAACTCCCTAAACATGTCAGTCAAAATAAACTAGATCAGCTTAAGTAATTTAAATAACAAATCTTTCCTAACATGGCTCAATTTGACTGAATTGGATTAGGGAGAGCTCCCATGAGCAGCTCAGCTAGCAGACCAGAGAGGGCAGTAAGCCCAGGTAGAGGGCAGTGATGAATGCTTTGGGATGGGCTTGCTCTTCCATTGACAAGGCTACTTCTGAAGGAAGATTGTAAATAAATATGTTGAGGCAGGTTGCTATTGTTTTCTAAGCCTGATAAGAGACAGCAAGAGAAGCTATATGGACAGGAAATACATTATTCTCTTAAAAACAGGTACTCTTAAGTTCAAGTGGGGAAAGGCAAGGGACAATGGCTTCTAGGAAGCAGGCAAGAGCCCAGAAAATTGATCCCGTGCATGTGGAGTCAAGCACACTAACTGGAATCCATGTAGACAAATTAAAACAAAATCATTATCAATGATAGTTCTGTTGGTATGGAAAAAACTATTGACTCCTTACCTATACAGCTGGATACAGCTTTATACTTATGATAATCGAAAGTGTTATTGATGGGCTCATCAGAAGTACTCCCCCTACCCCATAATTTTTCTTATCATCCAAAGGGAAAAAAACATCAACAAAATCAGCTCCATATATGCATCCCAAGTTAAGAAAATTATTGTATAACAAAGAATAAGGAGCAAATTCTAGAAGAAAACCAAAATTTGACTCTGCTCTCTTGTGATAAAACAACAGGCAGTCTTAGTCAATACATTTCTAGAAAATTTGTTTTTGAACTTCCAAATTGAGAATTTGGGCTTTGCATTTTTGTTTTAAGTAGGTGCAACTCAAGTTTTTAATGAACAAATTCATTCTAGATACTTACAACTACAAATACAAACCCTTTGGTATTTCAACTACAAAATTATTATACCTTTCATGTAATTTTGCATGCTACTTTAAATATATTTCATTATAGGGGAGTTGGTAGTGAAATAATGCCAAATTTAAAGTTTTCTTACAATATCAGTCCCTTCCAGAAGTTATACCACCTCCAAAGTTGCCAGCAGCTTCTGAAACTCAGCAGACAACTGTCCAAGGATGCTTCTCCACAGCTGCTTAAAGCAATATTTATGGGGTTGCCAAAATTTAAGATGAACTTGCTCTTGGAGAAAATCTGGCCTCAAACTAACCCTATTAAGCAAAACAGGAGGGGGGCGGGGGGGGGAGTGGGCAGTTGTGAGGGAGAAGAATTTTCAGATGGATAAACTCCCTAAACTGACTCTGTGAAACCCTGAGTGCCAGTGGTGGTAGAGAGAACATCCAGCTGAGGAGGGGAGGGAAAGGCAGGGTATCAACATACATTGCCTTGGAAATATGTGGGAATCTCTAGTCTTTGTCAGTACCATGGGTTTTGCTCATGGCTTACACTTCTCTCACCAAAAGGGAAGTACACCTTCCCACTGAATTCATCGGAAAGAGTAGATTAGCTGTGCACCTTCTAGTTCTCTTTTAATTATGACTGCAGACGGTTTCCTTCCCTGACCAGAGGACTCATGATACAGTCTGTGCACAAATTAGATGCAAAGAAAGAATTAAGAACTCACAGGCAACCATAAATCTGGCATTTCCTCAATCTAAAGTGTTTGAATTTGTGACGCAAATAACAGTCTTTTTATGATGTGGTATAAAATCTATAAAGAAAAAAAATATAAAAGATGCTCAGACATAGCCCTTGCCCTAGAGAGCTCACAATCCTCCTCCTTGCAGGGGTGCAAGAGTTTTATCAGTTTTATCAAGTATATATGAACAAGGGGCTAACCTAAATGTGGTTTGTTTATATGTGCATGTCTTTATCAGGCAAGTAAAAGTAATTATCTCATAATCTGGTGGGAGCTGAACTTGAAATATCTTCTTTCTTTTTGTGGTAACACACATGCATTGCCAGTTAACTGTATCACAGAGCAGACTGGATATAGTTTCAGTTATATTATATAACCTTTTTTTCTGTATCAGTCAAATAGTCTTTTTAGAAAGTGTCAAATTAGTTATTTAAAAAGTTATGGTGAACTACCAAAATGTGCCCTAACATAAGGAACGTTTGTGTGCACGGCTATACGTCCAATTTCATTTCCATGAATAATACTCAAAGGTAGCCTGGTTTGTTATCAGCCTGCCATCAAATCATCAAGCAAGTTATCAGGAAACTTAGTACATCGTGCCTGCCTTCCATTTTCCCACAGACTTGTTAGCATGGGCAGAGGGAAGTGGCGGAAAGAAGAAGGAAAAGAATAGGCCTGAGCAAATTTCACCATTTAGATAAATACAGTGACTATACTCACTAACTGCAAAAGTGGAAAAGAAACCAAATTCACAGAGCTTTGCACTCTCTGCAATTCATAATTGTTTCTCCTATTTGGGTCATGTTTTCCTAAAAAGTGAGAAGCTAAAGCCACATTACAAGGAAGGGCACGGTAATTAAAGAGGCAAGATGCTCATTGTCTCCCCAAAGGATGCAGTACACACTTATGTACACGCACAGAGTAAGCGTAAACTCTATAGCATGTCCCAAAGAAATCATCTAGAATTTAGATACACAATACAGAATCTCAAGAGGCATATCACAAAATAACATTCAGAGATTGCCACAAAGAACTACCTAGATACATAAGCCTGCCTACTAAGTGGTGCCCGTTTTTAAAGTTAAAATAGATTTTCCTTGATATATCATTTTCCATCATACTGTCTTTGAAAAACGAGACATTTAAAATGTAATACAAGTGTAGGTCTTGAAAACAGCATTTCATTCCTTCAAATATTTTTCAAAAAGATCTTAATTGCATTACTAACACATCTTGTGAACTGAAGAATCTTAACTTGCAAGACATAATTTAGGCACAACTTTACTCTTAGAAAGCACTAAGGTAATTCAGAGACCTTTATCATAGTAAACAAATCCACCATTCAAACCAGGAAAACCTAGAATTCAGGAAATCAAATTAAAGATTTTCTGATAAAGATTTTAGATGCTCAAGTCAAACATCTGAAGGAACCCAGACAAGCTGAAAAGCTACATATTGAACTCAAATTCTACTGGAAAACTGCTATTAAACTGGAATAAATTTTTTTTAAACCACAGAAGTGTTCAAGAACAAACTTTTGGAAAACTGTACCTGTGCCATTCGCAGAAATTAGGGTTTTATACAGAGCCTTAAGGGTTTTTTTCCCCCTTGATCATAACAACCTTCATTCCACGTGCAACTCCAGCTTTTGCCCGCAGTTACTCCGATGCAATAGTGCTTCTGGAGTTTAACAAAACAGAACAGGGCAGACAGCAAACAAGAGACAAAAATCTACATCTGAACTGTTAAAACCAATACAGAAATTGCACAAAATAAACAAAAACTGCAACAAAAAGGGATTCTGACATATTCACCTCTACATTCATCAAAGAGAAAGACCTACTTAGTCTTTTTAACACTATTTATGAAGTAAGTTGAAGACTAAACTCAATAGCTGTGACATGGTTAAAAATAGCTGTACGGCTTAAGCGCAGCAACTCATACTGCTCCACAGGAAGAATTATTCTCCTGGTCAAAATATTTGCCTTTTCAATGAGCTGAACTTTCAGGTCATCTGTTAACAATGTAGATTCTTTCCTGTCTAGAAGAACTATATTGTCTCTCCTTTAACAAATAGCAGGGCATTGTTCCCAGCTGGTTGCTAATTCACACAATTATCATGTAAAAATCTTTCAAAATCCCATATAGAAGATGTATGTATTGCTTGGATAATCACATATTTTTATTTAGTAAATCTCATACTTAATTGCTTTCTATGTGTAAAATAAAATTTAACCTCATCTTTATTATACCCTCTCCCCACATCCCCAGCCCTCTCTTTCCCTTCTCTTTTCAGCCTTGCCTTCAAAAATACAGACGCACATTACAGCTGAGTACAGGGTGCCTTTGATGCTGAAAACACTTTTGTCAGATTTTGTAGATAACCTCTGTGAGCAATGATCTTTTAGTTTGCCTTCCTGTATAACAGACAATTTCACTCCAAAATTCCTACATGAGGCCATCATATTGTGCTTGAACTAAAGGCATCTTTTTGGGAAAATTCACAGCTTTTTATTGCTGACATATCCAGAATACCCTTAAATAAGCTGTTCTGATAGATAAAGGTCTTCAGTTTTAAATTTATTATATTTCTAGAAGAAATACACCTGAGTTCAGCTTTCAGCTCCTGTATTTTGTTATAGCGTTGCCTACTATACTTAAAGGACTGCTCCTTCTGAAATCTTTACCCCATATGAGTACTTACAGGCCATCAGTCACTTCCTTTTGCTAAAGTAAACAAACTGAGCTTCTCCAGGCTCTTACTATACACCAGCATTTGTTCACTTACTTGTTTTGAAGGTTTTTAATTGTCCTTGACATGTTTTTCTGAATCTTTTGAAGTTTACCTAGGTTTTGAGGATTTTGCATCTTAAGCTCAAACAGGACGTAATTTTCTAAGATTGTCTTACCAGAGCTATACAGCAAAACAAAAGCACACCTAATTCCACGTGAGATCCCCTAGATCCATACAAAGGGACTGCACTGTGCATTTTAGCTACTGTATTGTATCACTGAATTACTCCTTTCCAAAGCAGTACTCTCCATCCTACATATATGATCTTACTGTCTAGACAGATATATTTAGCTATATTAACATATGTTGAAATGATCCCCATTAACTAAGTACAGACCATCCTTCACACTTACTAATCCATCAATTTTTGCATGTATGCATTTTGCCAGAGATTATATTCTATTTTCCTCCAGATCATTATCCAAATCCTCAAAGCAATGGACTGTGAAAAACTTCCATAAAATCCAACAGGAACGTCCTTCATCTATTACTGCTTTACGATCTGTCAATTACCCAGTTTGAAATGTATTTAACATGGGCCATGTTGTCTTAGCAAAGAGCTAGGTTTTAAAAAATCAGAATAACATGCAGTACTGCATCAGGTGCCTTATGAAAGCTTACTATACCTACATAAGTATCTTTGTCAACCAAAAACTTTTAGCCTCAGAATAAAGAAATAAATACAGACAAGTTCTAATTGTCACAAACAGTTGGGCAAGCAGTGACTCTGCTTTCTTCAATTTTCTGGTAAGCAATTCTCATTTCAGCCTTTCCAAAGTTCTTTCTGCAATCATTATCAACATGTCCAGTCTAGGATTTAGGTTATATCCTGGCTTATCCTATCTCATTTACACTTCTACAACAATTAAAATTAATACAAAACAAAATACAAAACCCAATATCTTAGATATCTTCAGTTGGTTGGGTTTTGTTTGTTTGTTTGTTTGTTTTAAATCCTGACTCCTGTAGACTAAAGAAAAAATTAAATTTGTTTGTTTCTACCATAATAACAAAATATTTTCTGTAACTCACTGTAAATTGTGAGCACAACAGAGAACAACAGTATTTTGACTCATAGCATGGTTTTTTAAGTGATCATGGAATAATATTTTTTGCAGTATTTCTGTCTCTTCTCAACTATTATTGTCCCTATCTAGTAGACACATGCCATTACTAACATTTTTTTGCTCTCAATAAATAAGAGAACTTTCATATTGTTCTTAACCCTATTGATACAAGGCTTATGATTAGTGTCTACAGCTAATAACTACTACTGCTTATGGCATTTTCTCTGAATCTTCATTCAATTGAATCTTCACCTCTGCCTTACTATGCTATGACAGTTGCTTACCTATTCTTAATGACTTTTCATTGTAAGAATTACAAATCCCGTGGGTAACTTTTATTTTTAAGTAATGTAACTTTGAGATAAAATTATTTTCTTTACATTTTGAGTAAAATTTGTATTACGTTATCTTTAGGAAATCATCCTTTTAGAAAAAGTGATTATACATTATTGGCAAAACCTGTACTGGATAGACCAGACTCAAATAAACAACAATAACTTTCAGCGCTGATTGTTTTCATGGAAGTGATCTTATATTTCATTTCATTTTTGTCAGACAAGTAAAATTGAACAGAACAGAACAGAACTTCTTATTCTCAGAAAAGTATGATGAATGACCTGCACATATTAGAAATTCCAGGAAAATTTTATTAATGATCACCTAATGTAATCACTCAGAAATAACAATGCATGGTTTCTTTCCACCTAGACATTTAAAGAAACACTCCTCTATCACATAAATCCCAGGAAAATGTACCTTTATCTCTATAAAAAGAAAGTTCTGACCTCACGGAACCTTCTGAGGCAACTTTCTATCCTTAAGCATACCCTTTGTTTAGTTGCTTTTATCTTGCAAATAATGAAAAATAGAATGCAATGTTTTAATCCTTGCTTTCTGGGTGTAAAAACCCCAGTGCCTAGACCAGGTTGGCTGTTAAAACGACGTCAGAATTGAACCACAGAGGAAAAATGGAAGGGGCAATAATAATGGCCTGATTTTATAATTTGATTCTGCTCTTAATAAATTGTGGCACTCAATAAAAACTAGCCCAATGGAAGACTGTTTGACTTAGTAATTTTCACGTAAGTAGTCTGAAGTGTTTGTTGCTTTTGATTTTGTTTTAAATACTTTGTTGGCAAATAAATAAATTTGAATATATTGGATTGAGTTTCCAGACAATGATTAACCGAGCCTTTCTTAAACTGACGGTAATCTTGTTTTGTACTTTTAAATTATTTATTTAATAATTTGCATTTTTTAAAAAAACTAAATGAAGGATCAATGCCAATGCCTGGCAATGCCATTAAATTGTACAGGTTTAGAAGCAAAGTATAGCTTTTAAACTTATTGCTACATGCACCTGTTAAAACAATGAGTCACCTGAATATACATTCACGCAATCTTAATTTTTGTGTGCTACACCCTTGAAATAACGAATATTTTAATCTATTTTATGTTTTCAAACTGCATACAAAAGCAGACTACATTTGCAATAAGTAATTTCTAATAAGAGAAAATTGTCTTTAAAATGTTTAATACATAATCCAGTCTTTTTATCATCATATTTAACATTTAGAAATAATACATTTCTTAATTAAGTATTAGCTACACCTAATTAATTGGCAGCATATTTTTGCTTCCTGGAAACAAAATAAGGGGCCTACACACACACAGAACTGAGAACATTGGATTTGGGGCACTTAAGCTACTTGGCTGCTTTCTGAATTCTCACTCAATTACTATCTCTATGTTCCCAAACCCTTCCACAATATAGCACTAGCCTTATAGTCTTTAGTATTAGTTGATATTATTCTTTCCTAACCAGTTTTTATTTATATATTGGAAGGAGTTAAAGAGCGACACAGTTTACTTTCCTTATCAGTTTTCCCACCTTCACATAAACACATTCAAAGTGAAAATAATTTGTTCCTGCCCGTGAAACTGAAACCAAAAGTAATTAAAGCGTAAGTTTTTCCACCCAAAAGATATTGACAGCAGTTATACTTTGAACTTTAAATCCATTGGAGGGGCTAAAAATAATCTTTATGAATATCAGCATTTTGAAATTAAATACAGCTTAAAGTGAGCTCAACTACAAAGCGACGTCCTGTCCCATCCTGCTCCTGCCCAATGCCCACTCAATAACCATAATCCTTAGAAATAAATGATACTTTTAACTATGCTTGTATGTCACCCCCAACATCAGGCTGGGTTTGCACAACAGCATTAGGGCACAATTATAACATAATCAAGATGGACTGGGAAAAGAAAACCTTACACGGCTGTGGAATTTTCATTACTGGTGTGGCACACTAAAAGTAACAAAAAGTTTCAGCAAGCTTTGTAACTGCTATGGTTAAAGTAAAATTCAGGGAATTGTTAATAAATAGCAGTTATGCAGCACTGAGAAGTAAGTGGAATCCCAAATCGTTGCAAGCATGAGTTTCCCATTTTCACATTAAAATGGGCGTGTAAGCAGCCACTAAAACTACACAGCACAGTGTTTTCTACTCTGAACGTGATCACCCCATCACTGGGCATAGCTCAAGGGTGCTGCTCCTCGCCCCATCTCTGCGTGGTGCTGCACCAGCTCAAGGTGCAATCCCGGGGACACGGGCTCTCTGAGTCAGCACAAGCCAAGGGCGAGAAGCTGCGCAGTCACACTGCAAGTCAGTCCAGCGAGTTGATCCAGCTGAAAATTAAACATGCAGCTTGACCACTTTTTTAAATTATTTTTTTTTAAACAGAGCCAAGTCATTGCTGCAACCGTCCCCCCACATCTACCCAGTTTTTGCTCCTGTCTCCCTTCAAACATGACATGTATTCCTGCTCCTTTACTTGAAGTAGCACCTCTTCGATTTCAACCTGAGTCAGTCAGAAAACCGCCAGACAACTATTTCTGCAACAGCAGTGGACAGCCTTCAGCTAGACAGGCTTCCTTAAACGGCATTCACCTGACCCAGTGACACAAATCAGTGTCGGTACAAAGGAAAGGGGAAGAACGAGTGGCTTGCTGGAAGAGGCAGGGGTGGCAAGCAAGGCCCGCAGAACTTAAATTTGCTTAAGCTGTAGGGAACAGAGCCCTCGTACTCATATGTAGCCTCCTTCTTTAATATTTAGTATGTTTCAAAACTAACTTTTAAAAATCGCGCCACTCAAAGAAACTTTAAGGGAAAGAGAGAAAAACTGACACAAGTGCTGCCAGGATACACAAACTTCTTCCCTCAGTCTCAGGGCTCGCTCACTGAGGCTGTTCTTCAGTGGACATCACTTGGTGGTTCAACAGCTCCAATGACCTTCCACACCTGCTTCATCATCCTGGCAAATATGTGTGTAGCCATGCACTGAACCAGACTGAGGAACTGATTCAACCAAATAATCATTTTTGGAGCCAGAGGTTTTTGTTTGGTTGTTTTTAATTATGCCAGATTGATTTTCCAATCCTCTTAACATGCAGCCAAGCTGACGTTGTGGCTCAATGGAAGGAACAGCTGAGCGGTCAGAGGAGGGACTTGCTGAAGTCAATTTTGAAGCACCATCATGCAAGCACCTTCTGAGATTTAATGTAAAATGAAGTAAAATACAACAATTATGGTTTAAAAACATAACTTGATCAGTTACTGCCACTCAGATAACAAATCTTAACTTACACTATAGTAGCTCAGTGCTGTGCCTAAGCACTTTATACTTCAACAGCACAATCCCTTCACAACGTTCACCTACTAACACAGTTTACAGTCCCAAGGGAAGGCCTGTAATAAATGAAAAGTTGGGTATTATCCTGCATCAGGTTCAGAAGAGAGTAGAAAAATGAAAAAAAACCTCACTGCTTAGGAAGTCACATTTAAACGTATTTAACCTAACTGACTAAATTAACCCAACTAGCCTTTCTATACCTCTTTGTAGAGAAAGGGGATGAAGTCTGATGACCTTCTAGAGGAATTTCACTTAGATGGGCTGAATGGCCTTCTGGATGACTCTCATCACCGATGACAGAGGATATCAAAGATAACACTGCGTGCTAGTTAAATACACCTCTGCAGTTAGCCCTGCCAAAACCAAACCAAACCAAACCAAAAAAACCCAACACAAAAGGGAGACAGCTTTGTCTGTGGCTTGTACTTGTAGCATAACTTCTCTTTATAAGACCTAATCAGCCTGCTCTATTTTATTCTAAGATGTTCTGACAATATTTACTTGGGGAAAAAAGAAAAAAGGCTTTGTTCTGCTTGTCTGTTGGCTCAGGGATTCAAACTTTGTCAGGGAGATGAGCAAATGATTAGCAGCCCTCTCTGAAATATTCAGCCTGGGTGATATGCTCAGTGCTAGACTACCTATGACAGAGGAAAGAGAGAATTACATTTTTCAAGACAGCATTCAGGGGTCTTAATGATGAGATCCTCCATTTTCCCCCAACAACCCCTGCCTACCCATCTTTCCACAAAAAATAAGGCAGTTCTAGCAGGATATGCCTTTCTTCCACTACATAACAAAGTTCCAGTTTCTTGCTCAGAAAAATAGAAATCGTCTTTACTTTACAATCAATAGACAACTGATTCCACACTGAAAGTGCCCTTTTCTGAACAAGTTGGATGCAAAAAGATTTTTCTGGTGGTTTGACTGAAAACAAGAGAGACAGGTATTGGGAAGACACTGGGAAGGTAGAGTTCAAACATTTGACGAAAAGGACAAATGAATGAAAAGGGAGCATTCACTTGTGAATTAGCATTAGTGAAAAGTAGAACAAAAATTATCACATGGTTCCACAGTCCAATCACTACTTTCTTCTTCCCCTTCTCATAATTTACTACGGCTCAGTATACTTTAAGACTTTATTTAGCATATAATGACCTAAAATCCCTTCCCCCAAATTAATCACTTCTATTCACTTCTTAGTTCAAGCTTCATAAATATAAACAAGTGTACAGAAGAAAAATTAAAAAGAGCCAAATAAAGCATTATTTTACTAATGGAAAGAATAAAACCAGATGCATATATATAGGCTAGAATAATGACTCTTATTAATTCCCGTTATTTATGAAAACATCCATCATGAACAAGCAAAAAAGGCAGAGGACATTATTTTTACTTGACAATAAGAGTGTCACAATAAAGCAAATTATTTTGTGTACATGCAAGGAATGAGTTTCGTTATATTTAATAGCTTTGATTAGAGGTATATATGTTCAAGTGCAGAGGATTAAATTCTTTAGAATAAACTAGGTTGTAATTACTTGAGTGAGTACTTTAACGTTGAATAATTCAATTAATATTGAATATATTCAAATAACACACAGCAATAAAGACAGGAACTTCCCATTTTACAGACCAATACTGGTAAAGAATGATTAACTAAGATCTTCACTTACACTGAAAAAAACCTCATCTCACACTATTTTAACTGTAACTTAACGGACAGCTGTCCATCATAGAATCATCTAGGTTGGAAGGGACCTTTAAGATCATCAAGTCCAACCATCAGCCTAACACTGCCAAAAATAATTCATTGCTTTTCATGAGTATCCAAAGGTATGAAGAACTAGAGTGTAACAAAAACCTTTTTCTGGATAAACCAAGGAAAAACACATAGGAATAGGTATAAATGAATAAGAGTAAATTTTAATCTGTCAGTATGGGTGGATCAAGACCTAAAGTTCATGGGGACAGAAACCATATGACACCCTAGTGCTCATTCTATCTCCTCACTAAATCCATGTTTTGCCACTAATGGCAGCAGAGATAACCTCCAAAACACCATCTTATTCAATATGCTTGTTTTTCACTGCACCAGTTTCAGGGCAAAACTGGACTTAAAATTGAAATTGATCCTTGCAAAGAATTGGTTTTAAAGATAAGGTGTTTTAATGATTTATCTCAATCAGCGTTTTTTTTAAAAAATCCAGTAAAAGACAAACAACCCTGATATTAAATCCTTACTGATAAGAAAGTAGAGAAGCAAGGCATGGTTTGCATACAAATATGACACATGTATCCTGCTGAGGAAAAAATGAGCAAGAACCCATCTTAGTGTGGTTTTAAAGATTTGCAAAGTAGTAATCCTTCATATCCGGTGGGTTTCTGTAGTCATGGACATAAGCTGTCAAATCAACAACTGCTTGATGCACTGACTTCCATGTTGTAACACTCCTACAATGTTACATCTCAAAGAAGTATCCTTAAATCCAGTACTTTCCATCTTCTCATTCAGAACCTAATATTTTATTCTTGGGCAGTTTAAATAAATAAGCACAAATCTCAGGAGATCTGATGAGTACAATGTGGGAGAGAGGAAGAACAAATCAATTAAGGAGATGCTCTGATACAAGAGAGATGCCTCTAACATGAGCGAAATAGAATCTGGAACACTGATGGATCCTTTGAAACAGGATGCTACCTTATTTGCCACCGGCATCTGGGAAAAAATTCTTTGTTGTTATTGATCATCATTCCTTGATGACCTGGGTAAAAATACAGCTTTTTCCAATATTAATTCTCTGGAAGTCATGCCTCTCAAAAGTCATATAATAATAAACTCATCCTAGACTTCTGTATTACATCGTCTTATGGATGTTTTTTCCAAATTAAAACGAAATAGAGATCGAGTGTCCTTTACTTTCCCACTCAACACATACCCTTTTGTACAATCAAATAAAAAAAATGAAGTACATAACACTAAGCATATGAACCAGACAAAGAAAAGAGCAAATTTGAAAACAATTTGTAAGCTGGGCTTTAACCTTCTCTAGCCACGTGTATACACTATAAACAACCTGGTGTGCACCGACAGTTTAAATTTTAACTTTGAAACTTCTGACCTTACTATATCATAAGTGAAAACTGATTGACTCCTCTAAACCTGCACCAATTTAAAACTTCCATTGCCCTTGGGAACATTTGGACATCTAGTTATTCCTTCAGCTACAAAAGACAGTGGTGAGCTGTTCCTACAAACACCTCCGTCTTCCAGGGGAAGAAGCTCTACAGCATCACTTGCAGGAAGCATTAGAAATTGTTTAGCTGGAAATGGCTCATGCAACTGACTGTCGAGTTGCTATGAATACATCTACTTAGAATAGCTATATTTATGATCAAATTCCACAGAAAAGTATACTAAGAACAAAAGCTCAAGATTCTCAGTCTGATGTAAACATCATTGGTTTTACTTTCTTTCTGTTTCTTTGTTCTTAGAAAGCACCACTAATCAAAGATCAAGTTTGGTCCTTATCTGTGACCCAAACAAGCGAGAAAAAATGCACCAGCCATGAAAACATGAGGGGCCATCTAAAGGTTACAGTATAGGGTTACAGTATGGCAAAAAGCCTACAGAGAAAAAAAAAATCAGAGATTTTTCCTGAGATTCCTCTTTAAGAAAAAGTTTTCTGTCAATCTTCCTAATTTTAGGAAGATTATATACCAGTATAATCTACTATGGTTTATACTTAAACTCACAAAATAGTATTAATTTGAAATAATGACATGAATTCCTAGATTTATTATTACAAGTGCGATAACAATTTTTTTTAATTCTGTGGCTATATTCCTCTCTCTAAATTTTCTAGACTAGGAGTCTCCTTACACAAAGCGGTTAGCTAGAACTTATTCTGGGATAGAGACCTTAAGCGTGTGAAGTCTCCACTGAAGACTTTGCAGGTATCTAGACTGTACACTGCTGATGACTTTAGATTTTACTCAGAGTTGGTGTTTCTGTTTTGTTTCATCACATACACTAACCACCTCTTCTTGAAAATTGAAGTTCAAGTTAATACAGTGTTCAGTAAGAGCAATGTATTCCATGGTCACGACTCAGAAAAGACTTGTACAAATGCCTTGAGCTCTACCATTTGAACAAGACCCCAGCGAGTGTTTAGAAACATCATCTGAAGAGAAAAGATGAAAGTTTAGCCCGACAAACAACTGTGCTAACACAAGTGAGTGACCTGGCAATCACACCATACTCCTGCTTACACCATGCCCTGCCATGATCGACAGAAACAGCTACGCATCGCTCTTCCTACAGATGTGCCCGCCTTTGCCTGAGCCTGCAGCCGCGACCCTCCGGCAGAGGTGCGCAGGGAACGAAGGTGGGCTCTGAACACCTGGGGAGCCCAGCTCACACTGCTGGCATTTTAAAAACAAGGCTGAAATCTGCCTTGGTCCCAGCAAAGCCAGCCCCCAAAAGAAAGCTCCCAATGATCATCGCTGTACCACGTTTCCCATTTTTTCCTTCTACAATAAGGCATTATGGACCTGTGATAGGAATCAGGATGCTGAACTGGATGGATCTTTTATGTTAGTACATATAGTCTTACATTCTTGTCAGTACATATAGTCTTACATTCTCATTATTTCTCAGAGACACAATCCCAGGTATGTTAGTTTTAACCTTGTAAGTGACCTAGCCACTAAAATATGATGGAAGAGTCACACTGTGCTAGCACAAGCTATATTTTATATGTATAACTGGGCAAAATGAGGTGCTGAAATCAAAACACAACACACAAGCCTGATTTAGCAACTAGCCGAACTATAATCCAGCTAACTTTCCCAAAGTTACTTTGAATTGTTTTGCACCCTTCATATTTATACATTGTTACTGGTAAAAAAAAAATGTTATCGATATATAGATGATGTTTCACTGAAGAGTTGTGTTTTATCGAAAGGACTTCAAAAACTATAGACTTCCGCATATCCACTGAATACAACATTCAACACATCACAGTGTTGGGGAAGTATTTTGGAGTTAAGATATATTCATTTCAACACTCTTAAGAATGTACCTCAATGGTTCTCCATCATACAAAATATACATATAACATTTTCCTGTGATAAATACATCACAACATACTTCCCATACCTTGCTTTAAATTGTGGCACCTTCAAACTAAAGCCAATTTTTTTATTACTCCCTAAACCGAGCAAATTTCCATAAACCAGTCTTTTATAGGAAGTGGAGATGCTTCGAGAGGTATTTAAATGTCTTTGCAAAGTGAAAATCACAAAGTCACTTAAAAAAAATAAGAAAAAGAAAAAAGTACATCTCCTTCCTTCCTTGTTCATCCAAGCTACTCAAAAAAACCTCTGGGTTTTGATTTTTCAGATCCTACTATGACAATCAGCAAAGACTGAACATTAAGACTTAATTTACTTAAAAGCTGTGAAACTTTCAGCAACTGTGGGGGCAGAAGAGTTGCAAAGGCACAACTACAAATGTGGTTAGGCCACTTAAAACACACACCTTGTCTTTCCCCAAAGAAAAAAAAAAATGAAACAAACAAACCATCAGACATAACATGGCCAAGAAGGAAGATCTGATCAGAGCTGTACTAATTTATTTTATGTGGTGTGATTACAAAATGTGAAGCCTCACTGAAGAATCACAACAAAACTGATAGCTACAGTAGTTACTTTGTTTCATTATTCAATAAAACAAATACATAGTTAAAAGACATTTAGTAAATAGTTGCTTTATTTTGCATTTGAAGCCACTTTGCTAGCATAAAAATAATTTTAAAATGCAAATCTATGGTTAAAAATGTTTTTTAGCCAAATCCATTCTATGTATTCATACATATTCATAGATTTCTTGAAATAGATCTACAGCAGGTCACCATTAAGGGACACATGTAAATCTTCTGAGGATGTTTATGAAAACAGTAAATATTCTTGCCTTCATAGTGTACTGAACCGGTAACATGCCAATTTTCTTTTCCTCTGAGTAATATGCAGAGAAGTTCAAAGAAATTATTTCAAAGAACACAAAATTCTTGTGCGTAAATATTAAAAGCCCATAAAAATTAGAAAAATAAAAGCTCTTAAGAGAGATACTATGGCTTTGGAGAATCCATTTAATAGTGAAAAATACAGAACTTCCATTTTTAAGATATTTTCTGGACTAACAATATACTGTTAGAGAAAGCACATGGTATGTTTAAGATGAAAATTATTAATGTTTTACTCAAAGATAAAAAAACCCAAACAACCAAGAACCCTGTATTTATTGACAAATAAGGTTATCACATGCCATCCAGCCACCCAAAACCTCAAAGGCACAGAAGTAGTTGACTTGTGCATCCCTTTTCATCTTGCATATTTGGAAGGTCTGCCTGTGTCTCCAGTCTGTGGAGCTCATGCTCCCAACAGATAACCCAAAATGATACATTGCCCAGTAACACCAGATTTGGAGTTTATTACAGAAGAGTAAGAGTGGCATTATTGGTCTGCATATCAGTTATATCCAACAGATCTGTACATCCAGTTATCAAATATTTAAGAAGTCATTCTTGTTGTCAAAGTTTTGTATCAAATACAGTCTTTGCAAGCATGGAGTATTTATCAGAGCGAGATGAAACCATTACTGTTAGTAACTTGTTTTTTCCACCACTTCAGCACAGGTCAGACACGCTGCAGCAGTCAGGAAGAAATGAAGCTGCACCAACTGAGAAGTCAGAGGGACACAGCATCACTGATGCTGTTCCAGCTGCACCAACTTTCCTGAGGAACAAGGGGCTGTGGCATATGTCATTAAGTCCTTTGTGTCCAATAATTTATCTTCATTCAAAACGTACTGAACATCAGCATAGTGGAAGCAACCTTCTGAGACAGTATAGTGTTGTAAGGTGGAAGTAATTATGCCACAACTCTAAAAGTGATTGGCAACACATTAGCCAATCTTCAATTGACCAAAAAACTCAAGAAATAAAATCACAGTCTGCTGTGAACGACAGAGACTGTGAAGGTAAGAATTATCAGAGCCATTATCATGCTTTGTGGATGGGGCATCTCTCCCTCTCTCCCGCTTCCTCTCCCTCCCATCCTTTTTTTCCTGATGGACATGAGCAATTTAAAGTGAGTTACACAGAGGAAAAAAAAAAAAAAAATCTATTTTCTTAATATACCTATAAGATACACATGTATGTAAAAAACAGTTTTGTGCGTAAGAACTGCTAATGCATCTCCTTATCTGTGAATTGTTTGTGATCCTACACACACAGGACTCAGGAAGAATGTCAATCCTTTGGCCACGGGTGTTTGAACTCTGGGAGAAGCCACAAGAGCCTTGCCAGGCCAGCGGCACTGCAGAGTGCAGGGCACCAGGCATTTCCCCGCCAGCAATAGCAGAATATGGTTCTGTCTAGAGCTTTGGAACAGGAGATGAGAGATAACTCAAGCTGGTGAAAAGCAGTGTGGCAAGGGACATGGAAAAGAGCTGAGTTTCTTGTACTAAAAGTGGTGGATCCATTTCTGCAGTGCTCTTGCATTAGCGCTCTGGTTTAAAGAAGCGAAAGTCACCGAAGGGGATGAACAGCTAATCCCCAACTCTATTTTAAGTCAGATGTACAGTTCCTAAAGGGTGGAAGCAATGCAAACAAGTCTGATGTAAATTCCCAGTCCTGTTTAGTTGGCTAGGGTTAGTCAAGCAAGTCTTAGTCTTTTACCTCTTCTGAAACAAGTAATAACATTTGCACCACTTGTGGTCAAAATCGGAAAGATTCAGGCTCAGTGACCATAAGATCCCCATTATGAACAACTGTCACTGATGTTTAACCGAGATCTTAGGAATCAGCACATCAGAAACAAGCAGCAGAAGATAGATCCCAAGATACTTTGGACTTCCTGCAAGACAGGTTGAATAAAACCAACCCATTTCAATGGGGGAAAAATGGCTATTGCCCAAACAGGCAATTCTAATTTGTTGTTAATAGCAATGTTTCATCAAATAGCCCTAAGAAATTACGACAAGTTCCAAGCTGCCTACTGTAGATAATGGATTTACCTTTTCAGTTAACTTAAGCAAAACAAACGTTTAAACTTTCTAGTAAACACACACGAAACATGCTGAAGATCTGATCACTGCAGTGTTACTAGGGTTGTGAGACACACTTTGGTTTTAAGTGGATAATTCCCATGCAGTATCAAATTTTGAACTAAATGACAGCATTTCTCCTTCAGTTTTCTACACTCTGTCATTTAAAAAACTAGCACAGTAGCTGAAGAACAGCCCACAGGATCACTTTTTTTGACTTGTGGCCGCTACTGTATACACAAAGTTTAAATTTTCATGGAATACATGTCTTTGGATCTTACTTATTAGGTGATCAAATCTGACATATAGCCTAACACAAGGCCATAGAACTTCAGCCAGGTACTCCTGAAATTAGTTTCAGTTTGTAATTTCATGGTATCTGTATAATTTAATGTCAAAGGCTTTAGTTCTAAAAATAAAACCAAAAATACTGAATCATCACTGGAAGGGAAGTATCACCTTGAGAATACTAGACATCAGGATGAAAAAAAATGCACGTGTATTTTGCAAGATACTTGAAAAATTAGGAAAAAAAAAGACATTTTCCATTGTATAAAACACCCAGAAATTCATAATTTTGGACTACAGGACTTTAATATGTTAAACTAATATTTTAATGGAAATTGATTAAGTCACCTTAAAACACCAGGTTTACGAGTAACGTCAAGGTGAAATACATAGTGAAGAAAAGACACCAATGCACAGGTGCACTTGCAAAGTTCACACAAACTGTTTTGCTTGCTTCTTGGTAAAACCCAGTAGAAATGTTTTGATAAGAATAGCAATCACGGCCCAAGGCTAACTACAGTTACACAAATGGATCCAGTGGGCCATGTATACCATCAGCTGTACCAGTAATTCTCAGAGGAAACATAGAATCATAGAATGGTTAGAGTTGGAAAAGACCTTAAATATCATCTGGTTCCAACCCCCCTGGATTCCAACCCAACCAACACTTGGTTGTTTGATTAGATACAATCTCCAACAGGCAGAGAACATCAATATATTTCCACCACACTTACTACAGAAAAAGATACTAAATTTTATAAGAAAGAGACTCTTCCAAACTCAGCACAGCTTTATTATGTGTCTACCAACCAGTGGTACTTCTGACCTGCTGGGTAACACACAGTTGTCCTGGGGAGTACTTTTACGGGATCACTTCCCCATTTCATCCAACAATTTTGTCGTGCCAACCACAATTCAGGATTACTTCAATCCCAGACATCACTGCAAGGGTTTGCCAGAGGAGGTCAAGTGATTTGACTGCAGAGAGAGCAAACATAGTTTGCTTCCAAATGAACCTTGTAAATGAGGTGGGTACCCTACTTCTAATTACTCCAGTGAAGATCGGGAGAATCAGCAACAATCTTTCAGTGGGTGGGAACCAGTCAGTAAAGCAAAGCAAACTTGTCACAATGTAAAAGACAGTAGCCCAAGCAGCGGTCCAAAGGGCTTTCCAAAAGCCACAGTAACGCTGACAGCACCAGGCACCCACGAAGAAAGATGCCGTAAGATGTCAATGCCTATTGAAACAATTTTGGGGGGGACCCCCCGCCCCAACCCTATGGCACCTTTTCTTACGTTTTCCTTTACCTGTCTTATTCACCAGTTTCTCTATGTCCGTCCACCTCACTAGCATGTTGTCACTTGAAGAATGAAACTTACAAACAGAAAAACTATGTTATTCACCTCACCCATAGAGGTTGCCAACATTACTACCTGTTTCACTTTCCATCTAGAAAAAAAAGAGTCTCTTCCACGTTGCTCAATAAAAGTTTCATACTTTCTTCAGATCTTCTCCCCCCTCAAAACCTGCAGGTAATCATTACCACCACCTCAGAAACGCTTGGGAACAAATGACATACAGGATTATATCGCCAGCCCAACAAAGTCACCCTTCCAGCCTGTTAGTGTATTTCAAGGTTTTGATCTTTGAATTCCAGTTCACCGGCCTACAGTTTGGCCCCCTCTCTCCAGACATGATATCCAGAGTAAAATTAAAAATCATCCCACACACAAGTGAATCCATAAAGGTGGCTTTTTTTTTTTCCTTAAAAGAAAAAAAAAAAAAGGAACTTACCTTCATTGTATATAAAATGATTTCTTATTTGTATTTTGGAAGAACCATGACACATATCAGTTGGCATTCATACTTAGCCTAACAATCGCAAATAGGTTACACACTTTTTTTGATCAAGACGCAGGATCAAGATTCAAGAGGAAAAACAGAGGTATAACAAATGGCCCTGGATTTCAATCACCATGTTCCAAGAATATTGTGTGGCATGAATTACAAAAAAAAAATCCACGAAACAGAACTAAACCCCCAGTCAATAACACAGACACTTCACAGAGGGGTTTAAATTACCTAGTAGTCAACAATTCAAGTCAACTTGCAATTATGTACTTCCCAAATTAGTGCTCACTATATTTAAATTATTTATTATTTTATGATTTTTCAGGCATAGCTATAAATTTCACTACAAGACAAAATTTGTCAAAAATGAACAACAATTTAGACCAAAAAAAATTGCAAAAGAGACAGCTTGACCACATCTGAGTCCAAATGCATTAACAATTTCGGCAACTCAAATAAACTTTGCACTTGCACAATTTAAGAATGTCTGACTTTTAAAATAAAAAAGTAGTTTATCACTTCAGGTGGTTTCTGAAAGAGGCTTTTGCCTGATGGACATCGCACGCCACCCGCCCAGTGAGGACAGCCACGCTCAACAGACTACTGAGCCTTTCAAACAAGTCAACATTTCCAACACAACACAACCAAGAAGAGTAATGAACAGTGGTCACTCTTAACCTCAGTCCAGTGTCCAGCAAATAGAATCATTCTGGTCATTTTTTATGCCTATTGAAACCAACATCCCATTGTTCGTGTTTGATCAAATACAGCGACACACAAAGAGCAAGTATTGGCCACAGCACAGTCTATTGGCCCAACTCCACAAACCCAACAGAACTTTTTCCAAAGTCAAAGCAAGTTTTGGCAGTTCTTTCACATGCAGAGTGGTCCCTAAATTTCTCTCCTACTTCCAGGGATGATCCCTTCAAGATTGGCTTAAGCCACATTATGAGGATGGGGAAACTTGCCAAAGCAATTAACCATGATTTATCTGTCTTGGGAATACAGGCCTTTGGTCTTCTAGTCTATCGGTTCAGCACCTCCACTCAGCAGTCAACTTGCTTAAAATATATACCCAACTGGAGCACCTTTCGCTGGCTTCTACGGGTCTGTTCACCCATGGCAGCCCAGACGCAACTCCATTAACGGGATATACACACGCACAGCAACAGTACAGTAAGACATCTTCTTCTGTCAAGTGTCCTGAAGGCTGTCTGTCTCCCTTTGACCTTAGCCTTCCAGCCTCTGGGTATAAATATTTTTTTATAGAACACTGCCTGGATGCGTATTAACTACGAGATAAAAGCATTTTTGGTTTTGGGTGGCCACTTCTTTACCCAAAAGACAAGAATGGCTCCAAAACAACAACGGCTTTTCACTCCCAGGGATGACTTCTTGTAAAAATAAAAACAAGGAAGTTAAATCCAGGAGAACCATAATGCTTTTCAATTAAGGGCAAGGATGTGAAATTGCTGCACATAAGACAGGAAATTCAAAGTTCGGCTGTCACCTCATTCCCTTCTTCACCCCAAAAACCTTCCTCTGCCGTCAGCACACCCTTTGGCCACCTCCCGAGCGGGCGAGCGACGGATGGCGTGTCGGAGCCTTAACTTTCAATCTTTTTGGCTTTCCCTCGCAACCTTAGCCGTATCGTTAGAGCACGAAGAGCCGAGGAGTTTAAATTTTAATATTTTGCATCATCGCAGCTTGCTGCATGGCCGAGGCACAGGATGGTAGCGCAGGACTTTGGTACGGACACGAATGCAGGAGGAAAGCCCCTCTGCCTGCCTTCCCCCCCTCCCTTTCCCTCCCTCCCTCCCCCCCCCCGGACACATGCAGTAACTCGGTTTTTGCACCCATTTTTGCACACCGCCGGGCTCCCACTTCGGCGTGCTCACTCCCGGAGCAAGTCGCGGCTGTCAGCGCTGCTCCCCGCCATCCAGCACCCCCCAACTCCCCACCACCCCCCCTTTCCTTCTCCTTTCTGGAGTCAAACTGTTGGGTGAACGTTGGGGGGGGGGGGGGGTGAGGGGGGGGGAGCGCAGGCCACGGGTAACACTTTGCCGTCTCCTCCTTTCAGTCACATTTCCGTCCTCCTCCAGCAAAACTGGGGAGGAAAGGGGGGGGGGGGGGGGCGGGGGGCCAGGCTGGGCTCTTGGGGGGGGGGGGGGGGGAGGCCGGTGGACGGGGACGACGGACGGACACACGGACACACAGAGAGACAGAGGCAGGCGCTGGGCCCAGCGGGAAGGGGCAGCCGCAGCAAGTGTGGGTGACAAGACGGCCGGCTCTCCCGAGAGCAACAAAAAGGCGGGTGGGGTGGGGTGGGGTGGGGTGGCCGGCGGGGCCGGAGGGGGGGGGGGGGGGGGGGGCCGGGCCGGCGCTCGGGGGCTGTTACCTCGTAGAGTTCCTCGGAAGCCATGCTGGGGAGCCTCACAAGGTGGAGTTGGGTGCTGGTTTGGAAATACTTTGTTTCAGTTGGTGTCCGTGTGGCCTCCTCCTCCTCCTCTTCTCGCTCCTCGTCTTCTTCTTCTTCTTCTTCTTCTTCTTCTTCTTCTTCTTCTCCTCCCTCTCCCTCCTCCTCCTCCTCCTCTTCCCCTCCTCCTCCTCCTCCTCTTCTTCCTCCTCCTCCTCCTCCTCCTCCTCCTCCTCCTCCTCCTCCTCCCTGCGCGTCTCTCTCCAGCGCAACTAGCAGCTCCGCTCGCTAAATGCCAGTGAGGTGGTGCTGGTGGTGCTGCTGCTGCTGCTGCCGCTGCTGCTGGCGGCGGCGGCGGCGGCGGCGGGGCTGCGCGCACGGCAGCTGCGCAGCTCGCTCCCCGCTCGCCCTCGCGCTGCCTCTTCGCACACCCCGGCAGGCAGGCAGGCAGGCCGGCCGGCACGCACGCACGCACGCACGCGCGCGCGCGCACCCGCGCTCACACTCGCGCGCGCACCCGCACCCCCCCCCCCCCCGCGCGCGCGCGCGCGCACCCACCCGCGCTCGCGCACCACGGCGGCGCCCCGCAACCCCCACCCCGGCCGGCCCGCTCGCTCGCTCGCTCGCTCCCTCCCTCCCTCCCCAGGAACACCAATCGAGCGCAGAGCGAGCGCCGCACGCAACCACTCCGCCCCGGCTCCAGCCGCCCCCGGCACCATCCTCCTCCTCCTCCTCCTTCCCCCCCGCCCCGCTTTGATCTCCCATTGTCTGCACGGCGGCGGGGCCGCGCCCGGGGACGGGGACGGGGGGGGGGGGGAGGGCGGCGGGTTTGGGGGAGGCGGGCGTGGAGGGGTGTGGGGAGGGCCGTGGGGCACGGGGCCCACGCGCGTGCGGGGCCCTCGTGGCTTCCCGCAGCTCACATTCCCCCCCCACACACACTCATCCCCTCGCCTCGCCCGGGCGCCGCGGCCACTCGTCACCCCGCTGGTCCCCCAGCCCCTCCGGCCGCTGCTTGACCACCGCCCTTTGTAGAAGCAATGCGGTGACCCATCTGCAGATGTTTTCCCAAAACTCAACTGGGTTGAGCGCCTTTGGCCGGGAGAGAGCGACGGCGGTGGGCAAATCCACGGGGCGACCGAGCGGCCCTCAATGCAGGTGGCCAAGGGCGCGCGTGCGGCTCATGTCTCCCAGCTGACCGGGTTTGCGAAATGGGCAAGGCCCCCGCCAAGGCCTCCCTGGTCAACAAGAGAGTAGCAGTGCTGTTGACTTTCTTAGGTGTCCAGCGTGAGTTACACCACGCGACTCGTTCTTGTCACCTCGTCTGTCACCTGGGAGCGCTCCACAGGAAATTGTGCAAATAAGGTGCCAGGTAGTAAACCATTAACTTGATGAACTGAAGGCATCGTTGTGCAAAGGTAGATGTGATGAGTTACTTCTTCTAGAGCGAATTCTGCAAGACGGCGTTTCTGACCTCAAAAGGGCTGAAGGGTGGGACAAAACCAGTGCTGGGACAGCAGTGCCTTACTGCGTGTCCTACCATACCGAGGCGTTTGCTCTGGTGAGTGTTTCTTATTCCCTACCACACCAGGAAGCCATACTCTGCTGCAGAACCGCACAAGGTAGAGCAGAGTTCATCACGTTTCTGTGATGAATCAACCCATTGGTGTTCAACTAGTTTTTCATCAAATTACCCCTTATTTTCTTTTTGGGTATTTTTTTTTGGTTTTTTTGTTTGCCAAAGTCTTCAAAGTCTTTCAAAAACATCTCTGGAAAGCCAAGAAACTCCTCAACGTTCTACTTTGATCAACAAGTTTTGGACCGTTGTCCAGCAGGTATGCATTTGGGAAACATTGATCCATTTGTGGGCTTTGGATGATTTATGTAGAAAGAGCTGGAGATTCCTTCCTCGGACTTGGTTAACCTGCCCATTCTTCGTGACAAATACATCCTGTCTCCCAGGTCAACATCCTTCTTCTGGATAACTGAAATTCTGGTATTGGACTGCTAGACGGACATAATTTATGCAGATAAAACATCTAACAGCTGTCACATATTTCATACTTTCCTCATTTCCTAACTAGTCTCTGAAAAGGTTGGAACTGATCTGTATTTAAACCACTTCTTGAGATCTTCAAGAGATCTAAGTGGCGAAGAAGGGGGTCGTTCAGCGACAGTAAGAGGATCATTGACAGAAGAATAGGCCGATGTATGAAATGGAGACGGTTAAGGTCTAGGAGCTCAGTGCCTGCCTTCTGGAGGTGAGCATTTAGTCACAGTCCTTAAGATGTGGTCTGAATCCTTTCTGAGCTGTGCTCAGCAGACCATCCTTGTTGTAGCCACCCTTTGAAGGACAATCTTTTAAAGTAATTGCTAAAGAGATGGCAGCGGTGGTTGCTGAAGGTGTTACTTTGCTTGTGAAGCGTAACAATAGAACATCTTAATTTGTACTAAGGGTCTTAGACCAGGTCTTAGGCATTTAGATCTTCTGGATGACCAAAAAACCACAGTTCCTTAGCCCTGCTCTATTTTTAGTACTTCAAGGAAACGACAAAATCTTGGAGTTATTACTAATTTTTAATGTTTCAACCACACTCCAAATTACATCTTCAGTGAAAGAAGTTCTTCTTTTACACATATTCACTGCTTGCCTTGCCATTAATTCTTCTTTGCCTTCTATTCTAACCGTTTGTGCTTGTTTCTTTCTAAGACTTTTCAGGAGAATCAACCATACAATGCAAAAATACCCCGTGACAGTGCTATGGTTCAAGCATCTGAGAGGTACCAGGTTTTGTGACTGGCGCCCGGGTTTCACAATTGGATTTGGCTACATGACAGCTTGCTCCCATCTTGCTTTTTTCGAGAAAAAAATCAAGTTGTCCAAGAGCTGTATGCTGGATTGTCTAGATCACAATTTCCTTCTTGTTTCTGAAGGTCTTTCACGCTTTCCTCATTGCAACAGGACATGTCGATTTTTAACAATATTTTCCTCGTTGAAACCAATCTTCCTGCCAACTTCCTAAATGGCTTTAGTAACATTGCATACAAATGTTTCTAGGAGAGAAGTTGTATGGAATACAGTAATGGAGCAGTCTAGGAAGAGCGGAAAGCCAGGGCAGATGGAGTTCTGACAGCGGCAGCAAATGTTATTAGAGGTGCTTGAAACAGCCTCGGTTAATCCAGCTTTGGAAAGAGTCAGAAAATGTCAGCCAGGCAGGAACAATTACCATACGCATACAGTGCTTCCAGTTTGAAGTGGACAACTGCCTGTAGTGGCAGTCCTGGTAAAATCAGGAGGACAGTCGTTCTTCTGTTTAGCAGTATGAAGAACATTCTGATTTATGGGCAAGGTATAGATCACGGAATCGAGTTCATTTGAAAGGTCAACTCCATTTTGACCTCTCTGCGTGCCATTGTAATGTCTGTAAAGGTCTTCATGGATGGTGGAAAAGCTGGATTTGAAATAGTTATGGTGGTAGGCCACAGCTGGCTGAAAGTTTACAATTCTGAAAACATCATAAAGATCAGTATCAGATGGGCATGGGTCTACATCTCCGGGATTTGCTCTAACCAAGCGATCGCAGCCATATTTGATATGCAGATATTTATCCATAAGATCATAACTCTTGATAATAAGGTGACCATCAGTAACTTGTGATTGGTTATACTAAGGTGATTGTCTGCCTTCTATTTTTTGGGAGTAGGGCTTGGAAACGAAGCATTTAGTAGTTGAGACGCAGTCAGCGATTAGCTAAAGGGTTTCAAAAGGTGGGATTGATATGGCTAAACGTGATGGTCTACGCTGTGGGCATTAACATCTGATCAAATCATCCTATGCTACTTTTTCACAGTCAACAAAAAGCTAGTCAGCAGAGTCAATGGAATTCACAGCGTGCTTCATCTCATCCTAAAGTAGATGCCCGTGTCTTTTCAGATGAATTGGAACCTAAATGTGATTTACGTTGTTGACTGCATTTTTACTGATTGGGAGTATGGCACCTATTCTGCAACTGCCTAAAGAAAGGTGAGATTCATCCTACTCACGTTTCTATGATCCAGGCTTTCTTGATCTAAGACGACTGAATAATTTAAAAGTCCATACTGACCAAACGATGTTGACAGCTTAGATACGAAATATATAATATCCCTTTGCTACAAATAAATTTTTTCCTATTTTGATCCTATCCTCATTTGTTCTCATCTTAACACCTAGGATGTACCTCATCCTTGCACTCTGATATTCCCTGAAATTTCTGTCCCTCTTCCTTTCCTTACCTCTTCCCCATCTCCGTCTCATTCTCTTGTCTTCTAAGTGGTCTGAGATGCTTAATTTAAAATAAAGAAACAAAAATGCTAGGAAAAAAGCATTTCTCGCAATCTATATCTATACTTTCAACACAGAGCTAAGAACCATGTTTCCTACTTTTTAGTGGGGGCAGTTTAAACAGAGGTTGTTTCAGGCAGAAAGAAAGGGGTTCATTTCTGTGACACATTGAGGAAAAAGGGATCACCTGAAGGAACAACTGTTAAACAAGGTTCTTCAAATGAAAGTCTAGAAGAGAGAGACTCCTGGTTCTCTAAACTACTAAGGCATTACTGTCATTCATCTGCAAAACATTGACTTCTAGAGTAGATTGTTAGTAACATAATCAGATTTAAATAACTGAAGAAAAGAATGGTAATTATGCTTGTAGTAATAGATTCTTGGTAATTTTGGTGGACTGCCATCATATCTAGCTCTTTATTGATAAGGACATGGTTTCATTCCTCAAATTCTTGCTTTTAAAGAATGCTAGCACATACACAATCGTTTCCTGGTGGACTTCAACGATAGCCTCAATGTAATAATTTTTTTTTAACATCCATTAAATTCTCTTCACAATCTGCCTGTGGAATGAGTTTTTATTGTTATCCATCCTCTGCCCGTGTAGAACTGAGACATGAAATTAAAGTAAATGTTGTCGGAGATGTCCATTGATTTCTGCTGTTCAATTAAAGAGGCCTAGATTTAAGTACATATGAGAATGTAGTAAATTTTATTTTAAAAGTAGCATTCTTATTGATATTTGCTACAGGTGTAAATACCAGATGTTTCTATAACTCCAGCTGGGTACCCAACATCTTGAATTGAGTTACCAAAGATATAAATATAGAAGCCATCATGACTACTATGTTTTAAATGACTTGCTTACTGTCAAATGGAAGCTTTGTGACAGAAACAGGACTAAATTACAATCTCATGGGACACAATGCATGTTTTATCTATCGGACCTGCTTTTGTCTTCCTGCATTCTCCTGCCTCTTTCGCTACCCACCTTTCTAGTTCTGCAACACATGAAACTGGAATCTTGAGTACGACAGCTTCCATGAGTACACAGAAACAGACATAGATAGCCCTGACTATAGGAGCCGTGCAGTCAATGCTAACAGAGATGAGATTAATGTCTCTTTACATGCTTGGTAAATCTGTCTGCTACACGTCCCTGTTTTATTCCTAGAGGGTGCTTTGTGCCCTGAGTGAGGCAAAAGCTGCATGAAAGAGGCAACGTGAATAGCTGATGGGAGGAGACACACATAGACAGTGAAGGTGTCTGAGTATTACCTAACTTTAAAAAAGTTTATGTTTAAAAGCCCCAACTTGAAAACCTAAAATAAAAATAATCTTGTTGCAATCACATTGCTTGCTCTTTCAGCTCGCCCTGTTTGTCACCAGCAGAGTTTATATGTTTACATCCACATCAGAGAGAAAAAGTTTTAGCTACTTCCTTGAACTCCTTGGCTCTATTCAAAGTAGCGCTGTCTTACTGCTGGAATGTAGCTTCCCTTGTCTTGATAAGGATGAGAACTGGTTTATAAAACAACTAAGAAAACAAAATCCTAGGGATGGGAGCATGGAGTGAAGCTGAAGGATAATTTTTATCCTTACAGAACACTTCGAATGGCCGATCAGCCATAACAGTTTGCTCATTCTCATAGTCAATGTAGTGATCATTATGAAGAGTGCATTAACTGAAAATTAAATTAGGGAATGTCCTCTTCAATTTTTGAAAGGAGGTATCATAAACCAAGAAAGTAGTGAGTTGAAAACTTATGTAACTTCAGGTACCATGTCTGAAAGGTAGCCATTCCTTTCTATTCTCTGGAATCCGTAATTTACCTTCTCATGACTGAAGACAATTTTAAAGTGAGTAAGTATGTGGAGAATAGAGACAGCTGAAATTCTGTCTGAAATTCTCTTTTATAGAGAACACAAAGCGCCCTACAGATTTTTAATGAAGTAGATATTCCAATATAGCTCATGCAGGATATTTGTTCACATGGAACTCCCCCCCCCAGTTATGACTGTGGTATTTACAGGTTGACTTTTCCACAATTTAAAAATCTCCAGCATTTTTTTTTCTCAACATGATGTATCAAGCCTGTTCAAAATCCTATAACCAGTGCTGTCAAGTGAAGAGAACGTTAGTCTTGGTGGTAAACTGTTAGCTATTTTCCATGATAAGGACATTTGTAGATACCGAGAAAGAACAGGGTATTCCTTCTGATAATTGTAGAAAGACAAAAAACCTTCATTATTTCCATTGAGATGAGAAAAATAAAAAGCTTAACTGTCTTTTCTTCTTAAAAAACTGAAAAGGGGAAAACTGAAAAATGCAGTGGAAAGCTATCTTCTACAGCAATAGAAAAGCATTATTATGAATAAAGAATACAAACTTTTTGATCTAACAGTTAATTTCTTTTTCAGATGAGAAATGGGTCAAAGATCTATGTTTTTCTTTCGGTTTCAAGGTTCAACCCTGTATTTTTCTGTGACTGGAAGAGTAATTTTACTTTAACATGGTGATGTCAGAATATCAAACACTGTTTTGATGTCTCAACCAGGATTGCTGGCGGAATGTTACAGGTTGCAATCCTTCCTTTCCTCCAGTTCATAGGACTGCAACATATCTTCTGAAGAAGATGATGAAGAAACAAACACTCATGAGCTCATCTGCTTAGGTCTGATCACCTGGTTCTGTGCCTCCCTCTTGGAATGCAACAGACCCTGCATCTTCCCCTCAGGACTGGGAATATAGATGTAGATATGTTGGATCCAGTGCTTGATTTCCCTTGACTGTGCAAACAAAGGTTTTCTATATAGTGGATTAAATGTAGACTTTCTGTAATCACCACAAAATAGGTTTATCCAGTCTACTGCAGCATAGCCCAGTTCTACCAGTACCTCTTACCAAAAGATTTATTCATACATAAGAATATTATGCTAATCAGTTAGGCTTGGTGCTGGAAAGACTTTTCACAAAACTGCAAACTGCCTTTCAGCATAGGGAGGGGAAAACAAAATGTCTGCTTGATTCATCATTAGACTGCAGATTTGACCGTGGATTCAACATAACTTGAAAAAATCCAGTGGTATCTTCTGTAAAGGAAAGGATGCAAATGTTAAGGAACCTTTAGTGGGAGAACTAATGTCTTGTCTTGGAGGTGGTTTGTGAAGAGTTCCTTTTTGGGGAAGCGTGTTCGTGTCGCTATATAGCTTAGTAAAAGTGCGACAAAGTGGAAGAGGAAGTGGTCTGAATGCCTTTCATTTTGCTTCCTCATCTTTCTCTGAAGTTGTCCATAGGGCTTACTGATTTGACTGGTGGTCCACAGATGAATTAATGAGCTGTTGCAATAAGTGTGGCGATATGAAAGATCAAAACTATACCATGGCTTCTTATTCAACATCACCATTGGAAATAAATTTATTTCCTAGTGACAGACCATGACAGTATGATCCTTTAATGTAGAAGCTTAAGTCAACACGACCACTCCTCTTGGATCAGTTTACAGATGGAGGTTTTGCAGCTGAGAATTAATGGATCTGAAATTGCAGATTCATGCAATGTTCATCTTTTCAGGTAGCCCCCAGTAACAAAAGCTGGCACATCCAGTCAATAGCCTTGTTGTTTAGGCTGGCGGCACTGGAACAAAAGGCCTTGTTCCAGAAGTTTGCCTGTATTAGGATAGGCTGAATTCTACTGGATTTGCTGTTAAATTTTAGCAGCTGCTAGCTGGTGATCTTTTGGTACTGTTACTTAAGTTGTCCTGTCAATAGACAAGGGTAATTCACTAGTAAACACTTTACTAGGTTTTGCCATGAGGCCTCTATGTCGTCTTGAACTGTGTTCATCGTCCTCACGCAAGGACGTTGTGTATTAGCGGGGCATGGATATGTTTCTATCGTCCTTCTACAGCGGTGCAACGGGGAATGGCTTTTCCTCTGGAAGGTCAAGCATCAACACAGACACAATGCCTATCTTTTATCTTGGTATTAATAACTTTATGTTGCAGCAGAATAGTCATTATTCTTAAAAACAACAACAAAAAATTTTAAAAAATGGTCTAAAGTCATGTCGAATCAAACCGAAAAACTAACTAAATGCCAACCATGTTGGTACATTTATGTCTGCTTGGCTCACTGAAATTCCAAAAGAGATCACTGCTGTAGATTGGAAGGAGCTCTTGTTGTTAAAAGTTCCTTATATCTACATTTTGTAGCCTTACCATTCGATCACTATGCAGCAGTAAGGAAAAGAATTGAGCAAAGGAGACGTGAGGACACTCCAGTGAGTACCTCCTCAAGGAGTCAAGCAGTTGTCAAGCTGTATTGTTGGCACATCCCAATAATGAGAAACTACAAAAGCTATTCAAAGAAAACATATTTTTCCTAATGTTGTTCTGGGAAAACAAACCCACCCTACAAACTGAATCTTTTCAGGTGAAACATTCTTTTAAAGAAATCATCAAAAGGCATATATTCAGCCTGAAAGATTGTAATCCAAATAGTTTCAACTCAGCAAAGGTAACAATGTAAAAGTGTCTTATACTAGAAAGTGTCGAGCAACATTAACTGTAGGCATTACTATCTGTATTGGGTATAATAAAACCAGTATAACATAGCATGTAATGCACTCCCCAAAGATACAATCTTAGATCAGCACAGGCATGCATAAACACTACATAATATAAAGATTTTTGAAAACAAATATGGGATGATTCCATTACTCACAAATAGCATAATTATAAATTAGTCATACAGGTCATCCCAAATGAATGCAGAAGATAATGTCTTTATATATTATATCATAGCGTTACATTTTTTCGATATAATACATATACCAAAGAGGAGCTATTAAAAGAATATTTAAAAAAATTGAAAAAACAGGATTGCAATTGTTGTCTGTAGTTTTGAACCTATAAAGGCTGCTCTAATTAACTCCACTGCAATAGTTCAGGCTTCAGACAAGATGAAGACTTAAGATTAGTATCTGTAAAAGAGTGTAAAACTACTTAAAATTGTTTCTGTATATGGAAGAGGTTTTGAAGTGGAATAAAGGATTTTATACACCTACAAATGCTGGAACACTGGCACTTCCCAGGGGAATAGCCTTTTTCCTCAAAGCTCTGGAGAACGGCAGGAAAAAAACCCTGTCAACCATCAAAAATATATCACAAATCAGTTATATTTCTATTAAAAGTATCTAAGTGCAGAGCAGAGAACAGTGACTGGTCATCTTCCTGGCTCTGTTCAGAGAATCTGTCATGTGGAACATGTCAAGGAAAATGGAGATGGAGTCACAGAAGAAACTTCCCTGCTTCTGCATGAAACAGGGGAAGCCAAGGGCTCGGGGCCTGCTTCAAATCCCATTCTTTACATTAGTTGTTCTTGAGTATACTTGAAACGTACCAACAAAAATCATCAGTAAGCTGCATATAATAAGACAAAACAGATTTTTGTGCTTTATGGACATACTCCATTATTCAGGTGATAAAACTCTCATTGACTTCAAAGGGTCAAAGCTTTATAAAGCAATTTCTAAGAGTCAGCAAACATAATTTTGCCAAAGAGAAGTATTCATTCTTGGGCAGAGAATGTATAGCAATCCAAGGGGTAATAAACTCAAAAGTTGTTTGGTTTTTTTTTTTGCAGAGTTATAAGTGTAAGAGTAGACAGCAGAGTCAGTGTCAGCTTTTACCAGAATCCTAACATGACGTTTTCAGTGTTACAGGAGTGACTTCACCTCTGGCTCCTCTCTGACTTGTCTGATCCTGGGCTTCTGTTTGTGTGCAATCTTGCTTTTCTTTTATTTTCAGTCAGGAGGCAAGTGCTATCTTGTATATACTAATGCCTATCATCCTGCAGATCTGACTGGTTTCAGGCACCTGTTTTCCTTTTGATATTGACAAACAGCTCCCTTAAAAGAAGGCATCTTTATTTAGCTGTTGGAATAAAGCATGAGAGAAAAGGGGAATTTAGAAACGCCAAAGAGCCTAAGCACATATTTAGTTCAATTTTGGTAAAGGTCCAGCTGGAACCAATCCACTTCACAGGGATGTGCAGGAATAACATAGTCATGCTGATAGTCATCAAATGGCTTCTCACAGTTCTCCCCCCACCCCCAAGGACAGGCAACCTCTAACAACCGACACCATCAACTCTGAAAGAGTATCTCAGCTCAAATAACCTGACTCACAGGACTGAGTTTAAAAAACAGCGGAGATATTAATGAAAGAATTACTCCGTTGCGGGAATACTCTCATCCACAGAAGGTTAACCCAGGTGTTCTCATGTATTTGTCTGTCACCTGGCTGGAAGTGAAGATGCACTTCAAGACCTTAAAGTCACATGTCCAGTGCCTTATGTGTAGCACAGAAACATCATATTAAGGACAGATCCAAATACAGCACGAAAAATTATTCAAAGGCACACCCGCATTTGTCACAGTCACATTCCTCTTACATTGTGTAAGAAGAAAACAATATCTGGCAAAAATAGAATAAACAGAGGCACATGAATGAAAGAGAACTGGTTACAATGCTTTCACATTTATCTGATATTCTAAGGTCAGTTAAAATATGTGTTTGGTGTTATCATGGAAATGTCACATAAGGAAATATAATACTAGTTCACTTACAGAAAGTTAAAGAGGAGAAAGGCTGTAAGTATGTCCTCAACAGAGATGAAACAATGCAAAAGTTATTAAAGGTAAGTATATATATTTTCAAAGTCTGCTTTCCACCTTCTTATTTCTTCTGTTCCATAGAAGTCTTTGCTAGCTTTCATCATGGGTACTCTCTCAGTAACATGAAACACTATTACATTCTTGATGATGAAAATGTAGCAGTGAACAAAGTAAGTAGGTTTATTTTCTGTCCAACGGGTTGAGGAGAATTTTCAAACCTGTCAGCTAATTTGGAATCTCAGGGGATGGGGGGAATTTATGAAGGCGAAGATTAATAACCATCCTCTCTGCTATTCCTGACACAATGAAAAAATATTTAAAACAGTGTTTGCATAGCTGTTAGGATCCTTGGGTTTTGAAGAGCTGCCCAAGGTAAGGATTTGTCTCACATTTTAGGATCTAAAGAATAGAATTTTTGTTTGCAGCAGAACATAAGCCTCAAAGCAAGACACCTATGCACATACACAGATTTTCCCTTCCACTATAAATAGTCTTCAGCACATAAACTAATGCCCTGCTGATTCAGGCTTGCTGAAGAAATGCAATTTCTATTTAAATCTTCGGGAATTATAAATGTTTTTTGGGGAAGTAAAAACAAAAATAAAAAGTCCCCACATGGATATTATTTCAGGAAACAAACCCATGCCTGAAAAGAAGGAAAACAATTCTATTCCTCTGAGGAATTTCAAGTTCTGGCTGTTAAGTCTCCACTAAGGTAAAGGTTGGTAAGAAATTTACATTTTTGGATTATTGTCAAGTAGTAATCAAGCAACAACATAATTTATTTCTGAGTATTCAACTAACATGCAAAATCTGAAAGATCAGCAACTGTGCTCAATGATAATTTTTGTCATTTCTGGGGTGTTGATTTTTTTTTTTTTTTGACTACCTTGTCTTCTTTGGTACTAATCCTGAGTTCCTGCTGTTTGTGAAACATATCCTGTAATCTAGATTCATGTTGGTTTTGTTTAAATTTGTTCTCGTGTTTTTTCTACTGCATGCAACAGGATCAAGCGAATGGATTGCTACAGTTTTTCCATTAGTGACAGTAGTAATTAAAGACATAAAAAAGACTAAGACTGGTCATTTTTGACTTCCATTCAGAGATGAACGGTCCCAGTCAGGTTTCATTGTGAACAGAGTTTTCAGGCACTTCTAAGTTTTGAGGATGTCACTGACTCCTTAAGTCTGCATTTTTGTTTCCTGGCTTTTGCAACTGGCTGTAAGTCTTCTTTAAATTGCATGAAATCAACTTTATCTTTTCAATCCAAAGAGAAAGAATAATAACAACAACAACAACAACAACAACAATAATAACAATACATAATATACATAGACCAACAGTTAATTTTTTCCAACTGTGATTTGAGGGATAAAAGTTCCAGATACTTTCTTCCTATCCGCTTTAAACGGTGGCATCTTAAATAGGTGGTGATAGTTGTTTTGATCTCAGGAACATAGTCCATTAAATTTTAGAGCAACTCAGTTACACTTCAGGATTCACTAACAATGCCGTGGAAGCCCACACTGGTACCACATCACATGATTTTGCTCAGAAAGCATATTTTATTTTAGTTTAATTTGTAATGGCAAGTGGATTAGAGGACATATCGGTTGGGTTTTTTTTACAAACCTAACCAAATAATTAATTGTTAAAAAATCCCTTTCAAATCCAGCCTGGTATAGAGCATTTGTTACTAAGACTCCTTTCACACTGGCTTTTTTATACTTTTGGTATGTATAGAGTGACTTGACAAATATGTAGTAGAGATTCCCATCACTGTCTGTACAACTAAGTTGCCTTACAATTATGCCTAATAGCCTTTGCATTTCTGGTTTTCAAACTGTGAATCATGTCAAATTTGCTCTTTAGAGATTTTCTATTGATCTTTCTTTTCTCTTCAGACATAATCTCCAAGTGCAGGTGGGCATGACGTGTTTGGTGATGCATTCAAACTATTTTACCAGATAAGGCAATGGATTCATAGAAAATAATGACACTTGGCAAAAAAAGCCTGTAGAGTTTTTTCTGATACTTGCCCTGGAACCTTTGCTAACTCATTCTGTGATACAACAGTACCCACAGGACGTGCTCTTGAGTTACAGCTCAACAAGCCTTTCAAATGCATCAAAGTCAAGGTGTTTTTTGTCTAATTAAGTGGGCATTTACTCACTTGGAGCAACTATTCTAGTAGTGGAACCATCTTCTAAAACTTACTAATATTCAAAGGTACTTCCACTATCATTTCAGAGGGCGTCCAGCAATGCTGACAACCTGTGCAGATTGGTATAAGTATTTTTTTCCTTATCCACAGGTAAGTCCACCTCTTGCTCAAGCACTTTACAACTTCCACAATTTTTTTTGGCTGTGTTTTTGTTGTAAGCTTCTGTAATAATGATTTAGAGGGTGTTCTTTTGATCAATACGCATTCAGTTGCAGTGATCCTCCAATGTATAGTCTGCCACAAGATAAACATTTTAAGTCTGTATCACATAAATCATATCTATCATATATAACAGTTTAAAAACTACAACAAAATTAGCATCTTTCCCAATTACAGAATCACACAGAATCACAGAATGGTCAGGGTTGGAAGGGACCTCTGGAGATCATCTAGTCCACCCCCCCTGCCACAGCAGGGACACCTACAGCATGTTTCACAGGATGGTGTCCAGGTGGGTTTTGAATGTTTCCAGTCCGAGACTCCACCACCTCTCTGGGCAGCCTGTTCCAGTGCTCTGCCACCCTCAAAGTAAAGAAATTCCTCCTCATGTTCAGGTGGAACTTCCTATGTTCAAGTTTGCGCCCATTACCTCTTGTCCTATCACTGGGCACCACTGAAAAAAGACTGGTCCCATCCTCCTAGCACCCTCCCTTTAAGTATTTATAAGTATTGATAAGATCCCCCGTCGGTCTTCTCCAGACTAAAAAGAGCCAAGTGCCTCAGCCTTTCCTCATAAGTCCCCTAATCACCTTTGGAGCCCTTTGTTGCACCCTCTCCAGCAGTTCCTGTCCTTGAACTGGGGAGCCCAGAACTGGACACAGTACTTCAGATGCAGCCTCACCAGGGCAGAGAAGAGGGTAAGGATGACCTCCCTCGACCTGCTGGCCACACTCTTCTTGATGTACCCTAGGATGCCATTGGCCTTCTTGGCCACAAGGGCACATTGCTGCCTCATGGTCATCCTGTTGTCCACCAGGACTCCCAGGTCCCTCTCTGCAGAGCTGCTTTCCAGCAGGACAACCCCTAACCTTTACCGGTGCATGGGGTTATTCCTCCCTAGGTGCAGGACCCTAGGCTTGTCCTTGTTGAACTTCATTATGTTCCTCTCTGCCCAACTCTCCAGCCTGTCCAGGTCACGCTGTATGGTGGCATAGCCATCTGGTGTGTCAGCCACTCCTCCCAGTTTTGTGTCATCAGCAAACTTGCTGATGGTACACTCTATCCCTTCATCCAGGTTATTGATGAATATATTGAAGAAGACCGGACCCAGTACTGACCCCTGGGGAACACCACTTTTTACAGACCTCCAACTAGACTCTGTGCCACTAATCACAACCCTCTGAGATCTACCTGTCAGCCAGTTTCCAATCCACCCCACTGCCCATTCATCTAACCCACACTTCCTAAGCTTGCCTATGAGGATGATGTGGGAGACAGTGTCGAAAGCTTTGCTGAAGTCAAGGTAGACAACACCCACTGGCCTCCCCTCATCCACCCATCCAGTCATGCCATCGTAGAAGGTTATTAGATTAGTCAGACATGACTTCCCCTTGGTGAATTAATGTTGACTACTTCTGATAACCTTCTTTTCCTCCAGATGTTTGGAGATGATGCCCAGAATGAGCTGTTCCATCATCTTTCCAGGGATGGAGGTGAGGCTGACTGGCCTGCAGTTTCCCGGGTCATCCTTCTTGCCCTTTTTGAAGACTGGAGTGACATTGGCTTTTCTCCAGTTCTCAGGCACCTCGCCTGTTCTTCAGGACCTTTCAAAGATGACGGAGAGTGGTCCAGCAATGACTTCTGCCAGCTTCCTCAGCACTCGTGGGTGCATCCCATCAGGCCCCATGGACTTGTGGATATCCGGTTTGCTTAATTGACCTCTAACTTGATCCTCTTCAACCAAGGGAAGGTCTTCCTTCCTCCAGACTTTCTCTGTTACTTGCAAAGTCTGGTACTCCTGAGGGCTGGCGTGACCAGTAAAGACAGAAGCAAAGAAGGTATTCAGGAACTCCTCCTTCTCTGCATCATCTGTCACCACAGCACCTTTCTTGTTCAACCGCAGGCCCACATTTTCTCTAGTTTTCCTTTTGCCTCCAATGTACTTGAAGACACCTTTCCTGTTGACCTTGACATCCCTTGCCAAATTTAATTCCAAGGAAGCCTCGGCTTTCCTCATTTCATCCCTGAATACTCTGATGGGATTCTTGTAATCTTCCCAAGTGGTCAGTCCTTTTTTCCACATACTGTAGACGTCCTTCTTTCACTTGAGCTTTTTCAGAAGCTCCCTGCTCAGCCATGCAGGTCTCCTGCTTCCCTTGCCTGATTTCTTGCTCTTCGGGATGCACCGATCCTGAGCTTGGAGGAAGTGATACTTGAATATCAGCCAGCTCTCTTGAGCCCCCCTACCCTCTAGAGCCCTCATCCATGGGATTTCTCCAAGCAGTTTCTTGAAGAGATCAAAGTTAGTCCTCTTGAAGTCCAAGGTTGCACACTAGCACAAGGCTCTGATGGAAAGGGATGCTAACCCACAATCCTGATTAAGTCCTAAATATGCCTCTTCTGCTAGATGCCAGTGCTAGCAACAAAGGCTTAAGCGAATCAATCCCATTGCTCTGTCTTAAAATATCACTAAGGCCTAGAGCCTCCCACTTTCAGTTCATACAGTTAATTTTTGGCTCTGGAAATTGAAACTAAACCTTCTTAGTTATCACTACAGGTTACATTTTTTCCATCTGCAATATCCTTTAAGAAGATGAATACAATTATCTTTTATTTGGAGAAAAGTGGGAAAAATAAGTCATACAAACAGCTCAAAATCATTCAATCGTACATATGATCAACCTCACAGGTCCAAATAGAGTTTACCCTACTCATCAACCTGCTTGGCTTTGGTGATATCAAGAGTAGCAAAAGGAGGGTCTCTGTTGTCTGTTCCAGTCTAAAAAAAAGCACTTATGTCAAGACCAACTTATTTGTGTAATTAGCTGGTTCAGTATTCTGCTGTGAGCCGGGCTGTGACCAACACAACAGTACTGCCATCACCTATCAGTCCCCTTGGTGAAATCAGGTCTGGTCTACCAATGCTACTAGCCTGATAAGATAATTCTCAGAAGTCAACTCTGCAAATACAGCTGTAGTCAAACTGACTTTATGCAGGTACACAATCTCCAAGTAGATATGCCTGTACGAAGTGTTTCCTCTCTGAGTTTGTTGATTTTGAATTTAATTACAAACCAAAGTCCACTTCCTATAAAGGCAGAGTGATTCTGTGACTTCGGGTCATCTTTTGCAAGACTTATGCATTTTCCCTTGTTAACTATTAGAAATTTATTAACATTTATACAATTCAAACAAATTCTAAGCACAGCAACATGATCTCTCTATATGGAATTTCAGGTAATTAATAGTATAGTTATTTACATAAGATGGCTAGTACTGACTTTTCCCCTTCTCTCTGAGTAAAAAAGAAAGTACTATTGCATTACTTGTAGTGGTACAGAGACATTAAAATTAATACAATACAAAGAGTTCTTTTTGCTTTGCAGGTGCCAATAAGCAACCTCAAGGGAATATTCAAGAATCCTTGGCGTGTTGAGTTTTATTGCAGGAAAACTGCATGATGTAAGTGCCTTTCATTTCACTCTTTCTCAGCTATGGTGCCTTTAGTTGGCCTGCTTATACATATAAAACACACATGCCTCTCTCTCTTCTTTCCTCAGCCTTTCTAAAGTACTTAAGCAGATATTCAAAACAGCTTGTATACTACTACACGTGCACAGAAAACATTAAAAGAACATTATGAAAGTTGCAAAGTAAAAAACTCTAAGTTGCCTTAATGGAACTCTATTTTTATAGGCATTATGATACTGCCTTTATTTGTACAATTACATATTTCTTGTTTTTCCACAAGGCAACTTTAATTCCTTATCTCAGAATGCTTATTTTACAAGTTTCATAATTTGTTGACACAGATTTTTTCTTTTTCATTTTTCTAGAGAATTAAAGAAGCAAACAAAACTCCAAGATCTCCTTGTGTGGCATCATACAGATTGCAGTTTTTTAGCAGGGTTAAAATTTTTAGTTACAGAAAGGAGGTTCCTACCTTTCGGTTAGTGAGTAACAGTTAGATTTGTAAGCTACCCCTCTCCTTATGGTCCACCAATAGAGGGGAAAGAGGGCATCATTTCAGGGCCGGTGTAAGTGAATGTAGGACCAGACAGTAAAAAGAACTTTGGGAGCGGAGTTGTTCCCTGCATTCCCATCTGTCTCTGCTGCAGCTTCCACCATTTCAACTTTTGTTGACATGAGTAATCATGCAGCAACATGGTAAATCAGACCAGCTTGCTGATCTTACTGAAAGCCATCTCTGCAAAATAGTATCTAGTGTCTTATTAGATCTGTGAGCTGCATCAGCTCTTACTGTGGGTCCATACTCCTTAGGGCTGAAGCAAGAAAAGGGCAGCCAGAGGCAAGAGAGAACGTACCTTCACCCTTTTAAATGGCAGTGTGGCCTTAAATACACTTAAGACCACATGCTGAGATACCCAAATGTTAGTGAGTTTCATAAATACTTGCTGAGAGCAGAAAAATGTTAACAGTCAAGAAACTTTGGTTCAGGTCAAACTGCTGCCAGGGTGTGATCTAGCAGGCAGAGGACTTTGCTCACCACGTCGTTATCACCGCATCCCCATCCACTCAAATCTGTCTTGCTGGTCCTCTTTTTTTTCTTAGTATAGTCTCTCTGTTGTTGACTTCTTGTCAAACTAATACATGTCTTCAGTTGCAGAATTCTTCTTGCAGCTCCAGCTCCCCACTCCCCATTCTAAGTTTTTGGCTGTGGCTCACAACCAGTTTCCTGCTCTGGTCCACACGCTTAGCCATTCCCAGGCTGCCCTTTTTCCCATTCCCTGTTCTGTTTAATTCTCTTCAAACACACACTCGATCACAATCTCTTCTCCGAGTCCCACTATCAATTTCTACCAGCTTTTTGCCCCTTTCATTGTCCTCCTTGCCAGTTCCTGTCTCCCAGTCTTTCTTTCCTCCAACCCAGACTTCTTGCTCCAGTTTCTTCATTCAGTTAGTCTCAGGATCCCCTTCAACTTCCCATTTTGTTTCAGCCTTCCCATCCCCTAGCTATCTGAGTCCCAAATCTCCGTTTCCTGAAGCTGATTTCCTTTTCTCAATTTGCCAATAACAACAATCAGTTGCCTGGTCCCCAAAGTCCACCCAAACTCCTCCAGTCCAAGCTTTTGCTACGCTTTGGCGTTTCAGACAGACTGCTTTTCCTTTCTTTCTGTATTTCATTCAGGTTCTTACTCTAGAACTGAGTTGGCAGTATCAGAACGTGAAGATCATAGAGAAGAGTCTTCCCGTTTTCAGCTCCCATGCCTGCTCCTGCAGTGCTCTACAGCAACCTGGAGCGGTAGTGGCAGGGATTGTCCAGCTCAGCACCTCAGTGCGGAAAGACTCTTAAGAGACTGTAGCTGTCAAATTGTGGCTATGTGCTGCTGAGCATGTGCAAAAAGTGGTTCTCATAAAAGGCTTATCATTGTGGCAGTTCATCAGGGAGATTACAAAAGGCTCATCCCTGACACAAAAGCTATTTTGCTGCCAAATTTTAAGTCCCTCACCCACATCAGAAACACGTATGAGCATCTCGATAAAATAATTTTAGTATTTTAAACAGGATCACAAGAATTTAAAATAAATGCATCGAAAAAAAGGCATCACTTAACAACTTGTAATCTATTTATTAGGTGCCTCAGAGCAAAGTTAAGAAAAGAATACATAATATATTCTTTTCCAATGAGGTTTAGAAAAAAGCTGCTTTGTAGTCATCTAACATTTGTCATTATAATGGTGAGAGAGAGATATTCCATTAGACACTAATAAATAGTTATTTTACTTTCGAAATACTGTATTACTGTTTGTCACAACAGTTTTATTTCTATTTTGAGAGAGTTACGTGCTAATTTTATTTACATTTGCATAGCTGAGAATACACAGACTGTCAGTTACTGCATTTTATCTGAGAGATGGTTTCTTAAGAAGCATCCTGGCTTCTTGTCAAGTTGAGTCTTGTTACCTGACTATATCCTAAGTGTTTGTCTACATGGGAGAAAATTGCCCTTTGTATGAATTATATCAGTTGCATAGCTATGTATTATAAGGCACTGTCTTGTAAGGAAATTCCTCATTTTGGAAATGAAAGAGTGCTTATATTTGGTAGCTCGATAAATTATAGCTTATGTGATAACTTTTATTAGAGTCTCTCTAATGACCTATAAACCTGTTAAATAAATTCAAACAAATTTAACAGAAGAATAGAGATCTCAGAGTTCCCTAAAATGTAGTGGAAATCAGCAGCTAGTTAGCTAACCCCATCATGTTGCTGCTGAGGGAAAGACATGTTACTATGGTGTGGATGTTTAGGGATAAAGGACCGAAACAAATAGAAAAGCAGTCCTCCTTAGTACTCCCCTCCCTTATGAAAGAATTTATTTCTAAATAGCTTAACCCCCATCTCAAGTTACGCAAACTAAATTTTAAAAAATAATTTTTGTTCTAGGCAGCATCAGTAGTTGCTTGACATGTTCCATTATGAGTTTGTTTTCACTTGCCTGTTATTTTGAAAAACTTAAAAGCCATCTGGATTCAAATTTGGACTTACCCTTTTCCAGAAGGTCTGTTGCAGTTTGAGCTACTGGGGGAAGTTTCTTCTGAAACAAAATGCAAAACCTTTGTGGGTTTTTTTCCCCCTGTGTTAGAATAAAACTAACTAAGTAGCTGTTACAGTCCAGTAATTTTGGGCAAAGAATTAAATTTGGCAAGGTTATTACTCTTCCTTGGAAAATTCACCCGGTAGTTATTAGGCCAAATGGCATTCTTTAGAGAAGCCTAGAGAGAGTTGCTAGCTAAATATGATTACACTCTTCTGTTTCACAGCTCCTTTGTGTGAATTCCCCTTCAGAGCATCTTGGCACATTCCTGCACAAAGTTTTAGGAAAATCTAAATACTAAATGAAACTGCTGCTCCTTGTTCCAGTATGTATTTTATATGTCTACATGTAGGAATACTGATAGCAGGAAAACAATCACTCCTTTGCTGTCAGTGTTTCCCTAGCATTAATTTCAATCCTGTACTTTTTGGTTCCTCCAAATTTAAGGGCTTTGTTAGTATTATTGCTTTTCAGGGATTTTAAGTATAGGTGCAGCTCACATTCAGGAATAATGTAAAGAACCACTGTTTAGGCTGAACAGTGGTTCTTAGTTCTTAGGTTCTTAGGCAGCTAGTTTTGTGGCAATCAGCTTCCCTTCTTTTCAGTAAAGTGCTGTTAATGAGGATGCACAACTGGGAGGTACATGTGGGATGTCACGTGGAAGCTTCCTGATAGACAGTGGATGGTTTAGATTGGTAACTGAGGCCATCTGAGACATCAGCATATGAATCAGACAGCTGAGTAAACTGACTGAGTAAACTTTTTGTATGTGATAACTTTTCCATCTGAGCAACTCCTGGAAAATCAGCCCAATGAAAAGACAGTTGGTCCAATGAAAAGTGCATGTCACAACATTAGTTTTACTTGTACATCTGCTATATTGCTGTTATTTACATTATGTCAGTCAGCTTTCATGCAGTTTAAAGTATATACCTATTTTACTGCAATTTTTAAACAAAACTGTAGTAAATATGGAGCTGAGGAGAGAAGAAGAAAAGAAGCCTACAGACATGCATCTAGTTGAGCAAAGGTGAAATGTATAACTCTCAAGGTTCAGAAGATGTATCTACCAGCACAAGATCACTTAAGAACTTAAATTCAGATTCTGCTGTTCAGATCTCCATTCATATTTCAGCTCCGCTTGTTGCTAGAAACTTGAATTAGGGTAAGAAAACACAGATTCTTTTTTAACCGCAGGCGATGTTGCTGGTGCCTCATAGAGTCGTATTAGCACAACCGAACTAGCAGTACTAATACAGTGCTCCTATGCAGAAGCAGGAAAAAATGGCCCAGGGCAGGGAAGGATAAGAACACTTTAAGGTGGTTTTGCCACCATGAGAAAGGCTTGTGTACTAAAGCCTAAGAGGGACTACAGGAAAGATCATCATAACTGATGGGCCATAAGGCAAACATCTCTTGATTATTGCAGTAAGAGAACTGTATGGGGGAGAGCTAGATTCTTTACTTGATTTTAAATGGATATTATTTAAGAAAGGGACCTTAGCCCATTTTGAGTAAATATGAAATAGCTCATACATACTGATAGGAGATGCATTGAGAGCAGTCAATAGAAACGAATAGAGATTTTCACATTAGTTATGGGGGGTTGAGACAACCTGTCCACCTTGGTGTGTGTTCACCCACCCTCCTTCAAAGTCTATTAGTTTTCCAAACAACGTCACTATCAACATGGAATTCACAGCACCCTCAAAAATAAAATCAGCTATTTCCTGAGGAATGCCTGGACTAAATGTCTCAAAATTTTCCTGCAGAACAAAATGATTCATTGTCTGGACAAACCAGTATTCAGTTATGTATATAGACTTCAGAACACATTTCAAGTTGAAAGGTGTTGTACTATGGGCATTGCATATTCGAAGCGCCTTAGTCAAACGATCTGAAGTTTCTACTCTTTTAGGTCCCCACTATTGGAATTTTCAAGACAATGCACATATGTAAATCAAGTATCTTGATTATGAAAATAAGTTCCTTTGAGCAGAAAGGCAACTGAAGCAAATTATCTTAAACTTGCACTTTTAATTCTTCCCTTCCCTAGGCACAGCAATTTTCAGAATAATCTGGGTATGCACATTGATTAGAAAGCATTTTGAAATATTGGCTCTTAAACCTGAATCATTGTTTCCAGGGCAAATGTTCCTGAAAGAGCTCCTGCAGAATGCAAACACCACATATAAAAATTCTTTAAAATGGCAAGACTCAAATTCACACTATCGAAGTGCTGTTTGCGTTTGATGGCTTCAGTATGTTACCATAACCCACCTATTTATTCCAGTATTAGCCTGTCTGCAAACACTTTGGCTCGTAACTGGACTATACTCCTGTTGTACAAATGATTTTATTTGGGTCATTACCTGGACTTGACTCCCCTCTTATCTCTTCTCAGGATCTTTTAACATACTGCTTTTCCTATGGACTTTGGAGTTCTGTGGCCAGAATTGAAACATATAATTTTTCTAAGAAGGATCAGCATTAAAATTGGGGCCAAAATATAAAAAAAATATTAAGATAATGTGGCAGTTTGATGTCACACGAGTTTTTCAGAGGAACGGTGTTTTTAGAGTGTCCTGTTCAGTCTCAGTATTTTACCATAAACTTTAGCTGGATCTTTAGTAGGTTAGAACTGTAGTAGTGCAACACAGAATGCAACAGATAGATATATAATCACCACAATCCAGCTTTTTTATATATGCTCATTGGAGACAATTACATTAGCTGCTTATGTAATTTGTACAGTTAGATTACACATGTAGCTTGTATAACATGACGTGACACGAGAATAGGGGTAGGGAGAAACTTACTAGCTGTTGCCTGATAGGATGGTCCCCACTGACATGTTCTCTCACACTCTTCCTGGGGAATAAAATAAAAGCCTATACTGTTTGTGATACAACAATGAGATGCAAGCTCAGGTCTGTAAGTGCAGCACCATTTTATTCCAGTATTCTTTTAATACTATGTATCTTTCAGTTATGAAGAAAATTATCTGTCTTCAGATGGATGCTTGGTCTTAGCAGGTTTTAGCAGCCATCTGAATGACCTTCCTTTAGTTTCACAGCCTATTCCCACCATGCTATCTCATGTCTAGAGAATATCCCTGAATATCAGCAGTGCCTTTACAGTGTATCACATTTCCCCGCAATGGACTTCGGTTGCAGAAGCAGTGAAATGCCACAATCTCTAAATATACAGGTAAGAGGCTCTGCGAGTCTTTGTCCCTTGGATCCAGAACAATTGTGGATAAGATGGATCAAGAACCAATGAGGGGAAAAGCTTCTTCAGAGGTTTGGGTTGCCCAGCAGACTATGAAGAAACGTGCATTTGAAAAAGGAATATGCATAAGAGCGCACAAACTGGCTACAGCAGGCAGATGATATCAAACTGAGTGGGATGAATAGCTGCTTTTGCCTGTTTATGTCTCTGGTCAGATGAGCACCAACACTAGTGCTAACGATTTGCCTTTTTGCCCTTGGCTAGCAATCTTCCCAGAGTAGCATCATAACACCTGCAGTCTCCTGACCAGCTGCCTGATTTATTTGGGACAATTACATTTACATTCTTTCCTGAATAATATATGACTATAGCCAAGCACAAAGATAGCTACATTCTTTATAGCATCCACAATTTTGAGAAAGCAGTTGTCTGTTTGTTCATGAACCATATCATGTTTCTTTCCTGGTATTTCTTAAGTGCCACAACATCTAACCCACGTTTACTTCTCCATCTCCATCACTCAAAACTTGAAGGTACTTGAAAAAAGCCTGACATGGAATGATCTGTGTTTACAGTAAACCAGGATTATTTTGAAATAGTAGATAATCCATTTTAGTAAGCAGCCCTCTGCAAATTTCCCAATGATGACACATCTGGGAGGACAAAGCAGAAGTTAAGGCATAATCCTGGGATAGTTGCCAACATACACATGAGTATCAGGTATGTTTCACAGATCGTTGCCATATTCACTGAGTCAGCTTCTATACCCTTTGATGTAGGTGCCTGCGTCTCTTAGGTTGTTACGTAAGTCACCCACAGGTTCCAGGACTACGGGTAGCATGCAATTTAATGGAAAACTTCCTTATTCTTATGCTAAAAATATTTACCATTAGAATGTTGATATCCTTCATTACATATCACAGGGAGGTCTTTGGAAACAAATAGATAACGTAAGAAGTTGGAGTATACTGACTGACCTCTGTAGCCTATTTATAGCCTTCTGACACAATTGAGAGGCCATGATTCTAAGTACAGTCATAACCCTATAAGCACTGAGGAAGCATGGGTCCTTTATGTCATGGGCATGATGTCATCATGGGCATGATATCGTCATGCAAAAAAAAAAAAAAAAGGGTTGAAGTCAAGCCAGGGCTGATGATCTTGTGATCTTGTGTCCATGTGTTCAAATTTGCTCTAAAATACTGAAGAATCTACTACAGAACTACAGGTGTAACCTTTGGGATATATTCTCTGACTTTCTTTTCTCCCTGTCTCCTCCTATTTTCTAGTCTCCTCTGCCTTTCTCACCTTTTGAATCACAAACAGAATCTCTCTGTCTTCTTCCTCCACAGTCTTTTCGCTACCTTTGCTACCAATAAATACCCTCCTTCCCAACCTATCTGAACTACTTTACTTCCTTTGCGCCAATTATTTGCTATCCACACTTTTCTAATACTCTAGTCTTAGAAGAATAACTGCTTCATTAGCACAGTCACTTTCCCTTGGCAAGCTAACCTAATAACTCCTTTGTATATCTGTTTGTCCCTACCTGTGAGTTACTTTAAAGGTTTGCTGGAGTTTCTGGTCAAATAAAATACTTTTTCTGTAAGTGAATGAGGAAATTACAGTCATCTTCATTTGACTGCAACAGCAATTTCCTGATTTCATTTTAAAATGACACATGAAATTTAAAATGGGGGCAGAAGTCTTATGACTTGTCAACATAAGTGACCCAATTATGTAGCTCATTTGGCACCTGGTTCAGCTAAGCAAAAAACACCATCTAGTTCTCCTTCTTTCCCTTCTTCAGAGAAAAAGTCAGAAGCGGGAAGGGAGGGTAAAGAACCATGAAAAAGGCTAACTCTGGGGGAGATCCTACCTGCTTTATTAACCCACATGGCTCTTGGATATCTACCAGTTTAAGCGGTTCCTAACTTGTCCAGTAGGGACTGAGTCTAGAAAATAATTAGGAGGATATTCTTGGTAGTGGTCAGTATTCTGTTCACTGCAGGGGAGAAAAGGAGAGAAGCAGGGTGAGAACTTGGCAGTAAGTAGACTCCATTGATCAAACAGGGCTTGTTTCTTACGATCTGCTTGTTCAGCAGCCTGCTCGAGGTCACAAAGCTTTAAAAATGACTGCTTTAAAGCTCTAATTTTGCAAGCTCATCTGGTGGATCGATTCTTGATAACACATGAAGCCCCATTAACATCAATGGGATTTTGTGCAGGTGTAAGAATCCTCCCTAGAGAATCAGCCCTGTAGTCAGCAGTAAAGCTCATTGTTGAAACAAATTATTTTTCAGTAACCAAGTATGTAATTATCCTACACATAATAAAATTTTCTGTACATCCTTTGGAGATTTACAATCCATCCACCGGAACATGTTGATTCCTAATGCCAGTTATAAAAGCTAAAACACTGACACCACAAACAATTATAGAGATGAACTGAAATACAGTTGTAAAAAAAGCTAATGGGTCATGGGTGTGCCATTTCAGTAGTGCTGGTAGAAAAAATGTGTTTGCACTATTTCAATCTTTAATTAGGGGGATACAGTTTTCCTGAGAGCTAGATTCGTTGTGGGGGTTGAGTTCTATTCTCAATCTTTTCACTCTCCAGAGGGAGCAGAGACTGTGCTTTTGAAAGTGGATGGGAGCCTCCTCCCCTCCCCCTCGGCTTAGTCATTTTCTCTGACTTTGCAGAATTGTGACTTATGCAAAGTCATAGAGAGCCAACGTCAGAGCTGCAAATAGTTCTTCCATCCCCCTGTTCTGACTATTAGATCACTGTTCTAACAGTGCACTGGATCGAAGGTAGGTGTGTTTTGAGGAACCTTCCTTATCAGACATTAAATATCTAATACCACATTGCAACTAAACTGGCATGCTCATAGAGTAAGACTCCTCTGAGAAAGCTCTAGCTAACAAGCCAAGGGAAAGTTACTTATTAAAAATGCACTAAATGGACCACAAGCGTTTCTCTTATAATTCTGTAATATTTTAGGTGAAGGATCTCTACCTAAAGATATCCGGGAATTTTCAAAAATTCCCAGTCTTTTTCTTCTGAAAATAGGATTTAAGATTCATGCACGATGATTATACTCTCCATTTTCTGCCTCATACAAATGAACTCAAGATACCTTATAGTTTGCTCGGTTAAATTTTGTTTACACCATCTCTGGAGGTGTTTAAAGAAAGGGTAGATATGGTACTTAGGGACATGGTTTAGAAGTGGGTTTTGTCAGGGTAGGTTAATGGTTGGACTTGATGATCTTAAAGGTCCCTTCCAACCTCAGCAATTCTATGATTCTATGATTCTATACAGTAAGCATGGTGAATTGATAAGACTATGAAGATTTCCCAAACATCCAGATAGCTGTTGTAATTTGATCTCTGAAATAGTACCAGAATGTTTTCATCATCTTTGTCCTTGGCCAAGGGCTGGTAGCCATTACAAGTAACAGTTACTACATGAGTGAGATAAAATTTGATCAGGCTTAATTTCTTCTCACTGTAGGCATCCAAACGTTATTTATTTACTCTGAGCTAGTCGTATAGATCTCCCTTGCAATCAAGGGATAGAGTTAGGAACTTCAGAAAGGACTCAGTTGATGCCCTTGAGACATTTATTCTACATTTCGATTAATCATTGTTGGGAAGTGCCCATCTCTCCCTGTTGACTATAGAGGGAGCCTTGACAACTCACTTAGGTAGAGCCTAGCTTTTATATGATTACTATTAGTGAGATGAATCCCACCCTTACAGAGATCAGAAGGGCAGCAGTCTATTGCCTCTTAACACTTTCTCTTCTAATCCTTTTGTGGCTGTCACACAAGCATCTTATTCCAGCTGTGTTCATGTTTGTAACTTTAAAAAATAAAAATAGCATAAAAGTATCCATAACCACAAACCTTGCTGCTTTCACAGCTGTGTTTTGTAAGACAAATAACCAAAATCCTTATCCTGTTTGTTTTAGTCCTCAATATTCTCAATCCACTCCAGTTAATTTTGAATTCTTTAAAAAGAGCTTTTGTAAGGATCTCAAATGATGGAGATGATTCCAGTTTTGCCTTCAAGAGCTGTGTTTGAAGAATATTAACTGTGCGTGTGCACAATATGTAGAACAGACCATTTCAAATCTCTGAATGTTAACTGAAGTATCTATTTTTCTTAACAATTCTGTACATCTGTATAACTATCAAACACAGTTGATCCACTCATCTCAAAAACTGGTGATACAGAGATGCCTAAACTTTGGTTTAGGCACCCTACCAAGGGATGAATTATTATTATTACGTATATTTATATATAAAATGTTAAAACATTATAGAATAGGAATATATAAAGGGTCCACCATACCAATAAGTTGTTCTTGGACCTAATATGTTAGAGTGAGACATTTGAGTTGTATCACTGATGTCTCTGTAAAAGTACAAGTGGAACCAAAGGTAGGATTTGTCTGACCAGAAGTAGATATCAACTGTGTCTATCACCTCAGAGTTTTTGTCTAGACTCCTTTTATAATCAATGAGAGAGAAAATGACACTCCTAAACATGATTTCCTTAAGCATAAGGTAGATTATCTGAAATAGGTCAGATGAATTCTCTTTCTTTTTTGACTAGAGTTAGGCAATATGACCAGCTCAAATATAAAAGCTTATATTGTAGAATTAGGTGAGATTGATCATAAGCCTTGCTGAAGCATTAGGGTTTCATTATTAAAGGTGGGATTTTGAGATAAGTTGATCTGCATTAAGGCAATGGGAAAAACATTTCAGTCTTGTTAGCCCCTGGCAAGCTAAATCAATCACTCAACACTGAAGCAGGTGGGACTTTCTGGAGCACCGAACCAGTGTCAGAAGATTTTGATGACATACTGACATGTAGCAAGGCCAGATTTCTGAATGGCAAAACATCTACCAAACTGTTTGCTCTATTCAGCTTCTGAGTAGATGTTTATATTTAATACATCTTTCATATTATCTATGTACCTCTCCATACACCTCAAAAGTATTGTCGGTTACTGACAAAGAAGGACCCTATCACAGACTGGATGATAATAGTGAGTCATGAAACAGAGAATAGTATGTGAGTGAATAGATTTTGTTGTGTTTACACAGACAGACATGGAAGCATTGGTCAGTAAAGACATATTTAACATTATTTTACTCTGCATCCTTTTATCTAGAACTTAACATGCCAAAGAAGTTGCAAAGAGGATGACTTTGGTCCATTTTGTTGACACTGAGCTATTTGTGAAATGTCGGTATGAGATTGCATATCAAGAAGGAAAGGCAATAAGAAAATTGGTGTAATTATTATTAAATATATTCAAAATAATCCACATTGAAAGCAAATCCATTAAGAGAAATTCCTTGAAGTATCAGTAAAATTAAAAGTACTTAATAATAACAGAGGAGTAATGTGAAGTATATTTAGTCCATCTTTTACCAGCAACTGGAATTTTTCCTACATTATGTTAAAATCTGGACGGTATGTATGAAAACATCAAGACTAATTCATGTGTGATTAATAGTACTTTGATATAAACAACATTGAACAGAATAGAAGTGTATTGGGTTTGCATGGCAAGGTTTTGGTAGTGGGGAAGGTGCAGGCACGACTTCTGTGAGAATATGCCAGAAGCTTTCCACATGTGTGATAGAGCCAATGCCAGCTGGCTCCACGTTGGACCTGCTGCTGGCCAAGGCCAAGCCCATCAGCAATGGTGGTGGTGGCTCTGTAACGACATAGTTAAGAAGAGTAAAAACTGCTGCGCAACAGCGACTGGGACAGAGGAGTGAGAATATGTGAGAGAAACAACCCTGCAGACACCAAGGGCAGTGAAGAAGAAGGGAGAAGAGGTGTTCCAGGTGCTGGAGCAGAGATTCCCCTGCAGCTATGGTGAAGATCATGGTGAAGCATGTTCTCCCTCTGCAGTCCATGGAGGTCCACAGTGGAGCAGATATCCACCTGCAGCCCATGAAGGCTAATGGTGGAGCAGATATCCACCTGCAGGCTGTGGAGGACACCATGCCAGAGCAGGTGGATGCACCCAAAGGAGGTCATGACACCTTGGAGAGCCCATACTGGAGCACCCTCCTGGCAGGACCCATGACCCTGTGGAGAGGAGCTGATGGTGGAGCAGGTTTTCTGGCAGGACTTGTGACCCTCTGCAGGATCCATGCTGGAGCAGTCCGTTCCTGAAGGACTGCACCCTGTGGAAAGAACCCACGCTGGAGCAGTTCGTGAAGAACTGCAGCCTGTGGGAAGGACCCATGTTGGACGAGGATTGTCTCCTGTGGGTGGGACCCCACTCCAGAGCAGGGGAAGAGCGTGAGGAGGAAGGAGTAGCAAAGACATCACATGAACTGACCACAACCTCCATTCCCTGTCCCCCTGTGCCACTCGGGAAGAGGAGGTAGGGAATTTGGGAGAATTCCTGAGAATTTGGGAGTTGAGCCGGGAAGAAGGGAGGGGTGGGGGAAAGTATTTTAAATTTGGTTTTATTTCTCATTATCCTACTCTGACTTTTTATTGGCAATAAATTAAATTAATTTTCCTGAGTTGAGTCTGTTTTACCTGTGATGGTAATTGCTGAGTGTTCTCCCTGTCCTTATCTCGACCCATTATATTTTCTCTCCCCTGTCCATTTGAGGAGAGGGAGTGATAGAGCAGCTTGGCAGGCACCTGGTGTCCAGCCAAGGTTAACCCACCACAAGAAGTTAATGAAGAATATGTCTTTGTCTCCTTTTTCTGATTTGCCTTCTTAACTAAGCAACCCTGCTAGTCTAAATCTTCCTTTAAAAATTGTGTGATAGTGTTACCTGAAGTTACATCTTATGTATGATGTTGACTGAATAGTTCCACTGTTGTAAAACAAGATGCCTGGAACAGGAATAGTAGGGAATCATCAGTAGCATTGTACACTCACAAAAGTCTGCTGGCTGCAAGGTCACCTCCTCCTTTCTTCCAAATATTATCTGGCAAATGTTATAAGGAAAGAAATGAGCATTTCAATGAGTAGTTCAGTTCTGCATAACACAGAATCTCATCCTGTAATTTTTTCACTAAGACCTTAATGTCTCTTTGGGAGTTACAATATAGGAAGACATCTAACTTTAACTTAGGTCACAAGTGACAAAGAATCAAACATATCCTTCTAACTTGTTAATTTCCAATCAGTTAAAAATAAAAACAAAAAAGGACATCTCCTTTCTTACCTGGATGTACCTAGTATCAACTTCAAACACTAGATTTCTTTTTACTCATCCAGCCTACAGTTTTGTTACTAAGAAGGGAAGGTTGAACACCTTATTGTTGTTCATAGATACCTGACTGGAGGTTGTACAAAAGATGAAGCTACTCTCTTCTTGGAGGTGCACAGTGGAAGGAGAAAAGGTGATAGACACTGCATGAAACCTGGGAAAGTCTCACTCAATATAGGAAAAGAATTTTTACTATGAAGGTGATCAGACACTGAAGCAGGTGCCCAGAGCAGTTGTGGAATCTCCATCTTGGAGGCAGGCGAGATCCATCTGGAAACAGTCCTGGGAAACTTGCTCCACCTGGGTCTGCTTTGAGCACATGGCTGGACTGGAGACTACTGGTGGCCTGTTCCAGCCTATGTGATCTGTGATTCAGTGATGCTTAGATATCTGATCTTGATTTTGCAGGTTAAAAATTCATGTTGTACATATTAATCATTACTATTTCCACTGTGGTAGCACTAAGGACTCCTATACCTAACACGTCCACTAGGGTAGGTGTAGAGGTCATTTGCAGGGATATCCTTTCAAACCTATGAAGCAATAAAAGAAAACTAAAAAACCTCATGTAGGTAATTTTATTTAGCACATATGGAAGAAAAGGCTGGAAAAATTGGTCGGTTGCAGAGAGGAACTGACACACTGAGAATGAATGAAACAGCTTGTGAAGTGGGAATATGCCTGAAAGGCATTCTTCAAAAAAAATGAGCTTATTCTTGATGCGATAGGAAAGAAGGAGCCAGTGGAGAGAGTCAAAAAGAAAGGACACCTAGAAAAATGGTCTTTGCAGCAGTAGTATGAATATTGGTTCTGTTAAGAGCAGCAGGAAAATGTTGTAGTGTTTGAAGGTAAAGAACATGAGAACTTGGAATAGAGTTATAACTTTGTAGCTATCTACGGGCTCCAGAAATAAGATACAAGATGGAAACTTAATCTGATTTTTGGACCTCAAAAGCTGCCTGCATCACCTGACAAGCCTGGTGGTCATATTATTCGCAGCAGTTCTAAATGAGGGAAGTTGTAAGGACTGATTAGGGAAGAGAGGAGTGCGTGACATGCTTTAGACATACTGCATTTGAGCTGGTAGCTATTAGAAGATGCTGAAGCTGAGAGACAAGCCAACATGTTGTGGATGAAGTAGAGATATAAATTTGTATCTCCACGTGGAGATGGTATTTAAACTTATGCTTGTGGATGAGACTACTGAGACACAGGCAGACAAGAAGAAGAGAAAGGAGCCAAAGTCAGGACTCCATGCAATCATCTATGAAGGCAGAGGATCCTTGAAAATACAGACTAACAAACAGAGTGATTGGTAAGAGAACCCAGAAAGGACAAAGTTGCTGAAGTCACTGAAGCTAAGGAAGGAAAAGAATTCAAAAGAAGAGTATTGCTATTGTGTTAAGGCCAAGAGGCAAGTGTGGGTACTGATTTTGAGCATTAAGCAGATGTAGGTCAATATAGTAATACTGACTGTAGCTTCAATTGAATGAAAAGATGAATAGAAAGGTTCTGAAAGCTCAGCTGAGCTGAAAGAAGGATGGAATCAGGGCATGAGACTCCTGACAGCAATTGCAGTGTGAGCTTAGAGAGTGGAAAGAAAGGGAAAAGACTGGATTTTTTTTTTAAATGGAAGAAAATAAAACATAATCTTTATTGTGAAAGGGAAGATCAAGAAGATGAAGTGATGAAAAAAGCAGGGTGCTAATATGAATGGCTAAGATGCAAGAAATCACTAATAGGGCAAGAGAGGCTCAGCAGATTAGAAATCGTGGTATGAAGAAGATGTAGTTGAAGTAGACGAAGAACAGACTAGCCAAAATGAGTACTTCATAGTTTGTCAATTTTCTCTTGGATTAAATCAGTGACTTCCGTCACAGGGAAACAAGTTAAAACAGAACTGAAGAAAGGCTTAAGAAGCAAGCTACAGACAAAAAGAAGACATCTAGAATATGGGAGTGGAAGTCTGTTGAACTGGAGAAGTAGAGTTGTTCCATTTGAAGACAGAAAAATTGAAAGGGACAAAATACATTTGTAGTACAGGAAGTCAGACTGTTCACAGAACTTTCCACTGAAGATACCATACAGCACGAACAGAGGAAGCAGATAATGAATCTGGCCAAGGAGTTGGCATGCTGCAGCAGCTTATGTCTTCTGCAACACTTACGAGAAAGATTTCATATTTTCTTCAAATCTTTATCAAAAATGTTGACCATCATGGGGCTCAGTGTAGCTCCTTGGTGAATGCACAAGCAACCTCCACGCTAGGGTGACAGCTCACCATTTACAACTACATACTCTTATCATGTTTTTAATCTACTTAATATAAGCTGCTTTGATTTTTTTGTTTTGAGCACAAATTACTTCAATAAGAGTGCTATGCAAGACTAAGTTAAATTCCCTGCAGAAATCTCAATATATAATGTCATCACATTATCATTATCAGCAAAGTTTCTAATCCCTAAAAAGTGGCATTTTTTAAACAAGAGATATGTTCTACAAGTCATGTTCATTTTGGATTAATAAATGTAGTGACTTCTAAAAATCATTAGAACAGACTCTTCTGACAGTCTTGTTTCCACTGACTATCTATGGACCACAGGATTTTAAAGTCCCTTCTGAAGACCGATAGGTCAAACACTTGGTCTCCTTTGGAGTGTGGGTGTGAAGCTGCAGATACCTGTATGTGATACTCCCTCTGGTTTTGCTGGAATGTGAAGAGGTTGGTTTTCTAATATGGGGGGTTTTTATGCCTTTTTGCTAACTATACCATTACCTCCAACTAAAGGAACAATAGCACAGCAGGAGGCAACATTATGTGGAATGTGCCTGCCATCCTGCTGGGAAACTGGGCGATGCCTAGTCACTATGAAGGCAAAACTAAGGCAAATAATTTGTATTTATATTAAAATAAGTAATCAGATCCTTTTTTTTTGGGGGGGGGGGGGACAGCAGGTAGCCTCTGTCTTAATTAGAGTTGCAGTTATGAAGGAGGCAGATAACAGTTTTTTCCTGTTAGCTCTCCTGTTCTCTTTTATAAAAATAAGCAGCCAATCATGTTTACGACAGTACTTCAACTATAAGTGCTGACTGTTAGCCAATAGCAAATCAAGGAAGGACATCTAACGCATTAATTGACAACCACGAACAATTTGTTATAGCTGGAGAAACCACAGTTGCTGATTCTGCTAATTCAAATCCCTATTTTAAGATTTGCCTTTTCCATGAAAACCACAGAAATTGAGCCTTCTTTTGTTTTAAAAAAAACCAACCATACCACAGCTGTTAACTGAGTTATCAAGTTCTCTAAATCCTTGAACAGAGTAACCAGGTTACATTACTGCTATAAACCTTGAACCACATCCTCTCTGTTCTATTTGTTACATTTCCTTGATGTAGTTGGAACTTAACATATACAGGTACAGTGGACTACCATTTGTAAATGGCCATTTGCAAGAATGGAGTCTTAGATAACAAAAGCATGAGATTGGTATAGGATCTGATCATGAGAAAATGTAAACAAGGGTAGCTTCACTGACTGCTATTTGTTTCCTTCCTATCACAGTAATACATGCTGTGTCATCAGTCAGATTTTGAATCCTTCCTGCAGAATTAGAAATCACTAAATGTTCACAAAAGAGTCATCAAGTATTCCGGGTAGATCTTCATACGTACTCGGCATTGTTTAGTCCCATAAATTTTCCCTCGCTGAGAAATATTTGCAGGATTTTTTTCATTTAGGCTCTTGTATGTGTTCCTCCAGCTGCTCAGTGACAAGTATGCTAATGGCACATGCTTTGGCCTCATTCTTAACATGTGCCCCATATATTTCTATTTTCTGTTCTGGATAACTTTGGAAAGATGGGTCTGCTAAACTTTCTGATGACTGTGGGCAATACCTAGTACTTTATTCGAGCATTTGATTTTGAAGAGGCTTAGACATTTGTTTTTACCCCTTTTGGCTTTCTAACTTTCACATACATATATTGTGATGGAATAAATTTTCAACTGAAAACCGATAGAGAGTTCCTTAAGCTCTAGGTTCTTGATAATCAAATCTTGTTTAAGCTTGTAAATACAGATGATAACATTTTAAAGCATCCTTTTGGATGTTATATTGGCTTGCACAGGTATGTTAGCTTAATGCTTAACAAGAGTAAAAAAAAGTAAATCAAATATTATGAATTGTTAGGGAAATACCAGACAATACAACGGAGAATATTGTGTGCCTCCATGTTGAACTTGTTTCTAGGATACTGTGTGAGGACCTGCTGACCCCATCCACCAATATCCCTTCCACCAAACAGGGGAGAGTAAAAGTGGAAAAGGTTTGTCAAAGGGCTAAAATAACATGGGAACAGCTCCTATACAAGCAGCAAATAGGCAGGTTAGCACCCTTCATCCTGGAAAAGGTGTCTGAGGATCAAACATCGGAGTCTGACAAAATCCCGAGTGGCATGGAGAAGGTATGAAATTATTACTTTTTCACTGTGTCTGCTGGTACAAGAATTAGAAGGCAACAAAAGAAGGCGGCAGACTCAAACCAAGGAAGAAGTCATTCTTCACAAAGCACGTAGATAAGTTGCAGAGATGTGAAACAGTGAGAATTACTGTTTACAGTAAAACTGTTTCAGGCTCCGGGTGTCTCTAAGCTGCAAATCAGAAATACAGAATCGCATAGGTTGGAAAGGGCCACCGTCTAGTCCAATCCCCTGCTCAAAGCAGGCCCAGGTAGAGAAGGTTGTTTAGGACTGCGTCCAGATGGATCTCGCATGCCTCCACAACTGTGCTGGGCACCTGCTTCAGTGTCTGACCACCTTCATAGTAAATATTTTTTCCCTGTATTGAGTGAGAAATTCCCAGGCTTCATGCTGTGTCTGTTGCCTCTTGTCCTTCCACTGTGCGCCTCCAAGAAAAGAGTCCCTGCCTGAGCTATCCTGTAGGTGAGATGGTCTCCAGCTGTTAACCAGTTGGCCCCCAGCCTGTACTACTGCATGGAGTTGTTCCATTCTTGGTGCAGGACTTTGGCTTTGCCTTTATTGAACCTCACGAAGTTTCTCTCAGCCCATTTTTCCAGCTTCCCTGTCTGTAAAAATACACAGCAGGCAGGCATCTTATTCACTACCCCTAGTTTGCTATCATCTGCAAACTTGCTGATCATGTACCCTAGCCCATCATCCAGCTTGTTAATAAAGATGCTGAATGGTCTTGCTGTCGGTATTGACCTCTGAGGGATAATCATTAGTAACTGGCTGTCTGTTGAGACTTCTTGCTGCTGATCACCAACTTTCAACCTGCATGGTCCAGCCAAATTTTTACCCAGCTTATCATGCACTTATCTAGTCCATATCTTACTCATTTGCCTATAAGGATACTACCGGAGACCATGTCAAAGACCTGTTAAAGTAAGGGTGTACAACATTTACTGCTGTCCCATTATCCACACAGCTAGCCATCTCACCATAGAAAATTAGTTGGTTAGACATGATTTGCCCTTGGTAAGTACATTCTGGCTGTTGCAGTCGCCACATTCTCCTTCTTGTGGCTGGATATAGCTCTCAAGAGGATTTGCTTCTTGACCTTCCCAGAGACTAAGGTGAGGATGACCATCCTGTACTTCCCCATACTTCTTGCCTTTCTTAAAGATGGGTATGATGTTTGCCTTTTCTCAATACCCTTAGATGCACCTGGTCTGGTCCCATGGACTTGTATGTGCTCAATTGGCTTAAGAGCTTCCTAATTGTACCTCCCTCTACATTCCCACTGACTCAGTTAGTAGGCAGTGGGAACTGGGCAGTCAGAGGGCAGACCTAACCAGTGAAAATCAAAGAAAAAACCCTTGAATAACTCAGCCTGTTCTATATCCTTTATCAGTTGGTCTCCTCCCCCATTAAGCACCAGGCTCACATTTTCTTCAGCCTTCCTTTTGCTGACAGTGTAGCTGTGGAAGTCCTTCCTTTTGCCCTTCATATCCCTCGCTAGTTTCAACTCCAGCTGAGCTTTGGTTTTCCTAATTCTTTCCTCTGTACTAAAGAATGTCTCTCTAATCTTCCTGGGTAGCGTTCTTTCTTTGTACTTTCTTTTTGCATTTGCGCTAAGTCAGGAGTTCTCCAATCACCCAAGATACCCTCTGCCATACTGGGTCCACTTTCTGCCCATTGGAATGGAATTTTCTTGCATTTTGAGGAAGTTCTACTAAAAGATCAACCAGTTGTCTTGGGCTCCTTTGCCCTCTAGGGTAGTCTCCTATTGGATTCTACTGAGTAGATCCCTGAAAAACCCGAAACTTGCTCTTCTGAAGTCGAGGGTTGTGATGCGACTATTTGTCTATCTCCTTTCAGGTTTCGTAACTCCATGATCTAATGGTCATGGCAGCTAAGGCAGCTCATCTTTACATCAGTGACTTGCTGGTGAGTACAACGTTCAGGAGACCACCTTCTCTAAACAGCTCCATCATAACCTGTGTCAAGAAATTGTCACTGACGTGTTCCAGAAACCTTCTGTGTTGCTTGCTGCAGCTCTATTGTCCTTTCTCAGCTGTTAGGGTGGTTGAGTACCTAGATGTGCAATCATGAGGGTTCTGGATGTCTAAAGAAAACTTCACCTGTTTTCTCTTCTCGATAAGGCAGTCTGTAGCGCATGTTTACCACAATATCACCTGTGTTGGTCTGTCCTCTGGTTCTCAGCCACAAGGTCTCAGCTATCTCTTCACCTATTCCAAGGCAAAGCTCCATGATCTCTACCCACTCCTTTGCACAGACTGCAACCCCTCCTCCTTGCCTTTGCAGCCTGTCTTTCATGAAAAGCCCGTATCCGTTTACCACAGCACTCCCGTCCTGTGAGCTATCCCACCTTGTCTCTGTAATCCCAATGAGGTCACAGGTCTACAGCTGCATGGACTCCTAACTCTTCTTGTTTGCTCCCAGGCTGTGTGCATTTGTGTACAGGCACTTGAGACAGGCCCCTAGCCATGCTGCTTTCATGAGCGGAATGTGACAGCCTCCGCACTCATGTTGTCTCCCAGACGCTTCCTCAAATTGCTGGCTGCTGGGAGGGTATTTGGAAAAGTATCATCATATACTTGTTCCATTTTTGTACTCTTCCCCAAATATCTACTTTTGATCACTGCCCTTGGTATGTACCTGAAGAACTGCCACCACTAGAAGGGATTATGTCTGTTAAGTTCTGATGTCAAGAGTAGGACATGAACCCAAATTTCCAAATTTTCCATCAGAAAATATGCCACAGAAAACTTATAGCTTTCAGCCTAGTACCTCCACTCCTCCTTGGCAACCATCTGAAACAGGATACTGGGCTACACAGACCCAGTACAACCATGCTTATATTCTTGGGTTGCTGCCCAGAGCAGATATGCAAACTGAATTACTTCTTTTGTTCCTTTGCCTTTTAAGATAATACTTGACTTGGAACTACTGAAATTCTTGCTAGGTGTTTTTCACAATTGTTTTTTAACTCAATCTTTTTGATGCTGAGTAGTCCTTCTTTGCTTGCAAGCTAATTGAGCTATCCCCTAGAAAAACTATGTTGTCAGCAAAATCCAAGTCTCCTAAGGTACTGTTGTTGAACCAGGCAATGTATGTGTTACAGCAAAGCATATCTTTTTTTCATAATGAATTAACGACAATACCAACAGAAAATGTGAAAGAACACTTTCCTATTTGACGGAGTCTATGTTAAACCTTTTAACATGTGCTCACCTTGGTTCTATCTTAGGTTGAACCTTATATGAGGGTACATTGATATTAATTTTTTTTGGCAAACACAACATCTAAATATGTTCCCGAATGATTCACAGTGATGCTGTCACACAGTTTCTGGAAATTTCTGCTCAATTTTATGACCACTTTTAGGCTGAAAAAGTCTGGTTAACACATGACTTTCTGAATCAAGCCTTGATTGATCATCCTTTTGCTTCCTTTCTTCCATTCAAGATGATATTGTAGGAGATTTGGTATTGCTCACAAAAGCATAATACACATCAGATGCTGCAAAGGCATAGGTTACTTTTTTGTATTATTTTGATTATGATAATATTTTCTTATTGTTCTGCAGAGGTTTTGCTAAGGCAAACCAAAAGCAAGTGTCAGAACCTCTCCAAACAGGTGTTCATTAAGAAAATATGTGATGAAAATGCTAACAATATGTCATAAAGCACAGACTTATAAATGTTTACTAGGGCTAGTAAAAAATAACAGAAAAGATTGGATGTGTTTTTAAATTTCTTTACGGTTTAAGATGTATGGACTCTGGTTGTCAAAGCAATGGGTTTTGGAGACAATCCAAATGTCTGCATTATTAACTCAGGTCTATCTCATTAGATCTTACTCTTTCTTGTATTATTTTGGGCATAGAAACTGGACAGCAAATCCACCCAGTTCATCGGGTTTTGGTCCTGCCAAAAATCTGCTCAGAGCAACAAAACAAAGGATTTTTTTATTCCTAAATTTCACACTGATTAACTTGTTCTAAGAATGGGACTCTGCAGAAAGGGTGGTGGAAACACCCCATGAAGAAGCTGCTCTCAGCATCTTTCGCACAGCATGCCTAGGCAGGCCTTTCTAGCAGTTACACCTCATAAACAATGAGTGGAATGAAGAAGACTTCAGAAATGAGTACAGAAACACCAGAGCTATGTTGCCCTCCTTACATCATAGCTATAAATGCTGAAATGTGTACAATGTGGATACTGGGTTCTCAGCTCTAACTCTTTCACTCTACGTGTCCGCATTAATTGCTAATGTAGAGATAACGTCAGTAGTCCCCTTTTACATGTGCTGCCTCATCTCCCACCTCTTTAAATTGGCAGTTCCCTGTACTCTGCTTCTTCCTCTATATGACTGAGACAGAGAAAACATCTACTGTACTTGAAAAGATTTTCTCTCGTCTCCCCTTGGTCATAGGTTTGGGAGTGTCTTGAAATTCAAGCTCTGTATTTAGAATAATTTTAAAAGTTAAAAACATCTGAGTCTACATTAATAGGATAAATTTTTGGAAGGAGCAAAAAAGCCAGAGCATTAAGAGGTAGAAAAATATTAAAGCAAAATAGTTTTAATTAATAGAGATAATTCAAGGCAACATTGTGAAAATTCAGATGTCACTTGTTTTTGGAAGGTATACAAATCAGCACAAACAAATAACCCAAATAAAAATCAGAGAGCCAGTTGGTAAGTCATGCACTAAGTACATGAGGAATACTTTGACTTAATCATTTTGCAGCTCAATAGCAGACTGAGCCTCCTCCAGTATGTCTTTCTCTGCTGCAGACTGCTTGTATAATGAGAACAATATCTGAGAGGAGGTATTTCAGTTTCAGTTCTTTTTCCACAGTTTCCAGCCTGTTGACAAATATAAATTGCACACTTTTTCTGTGACAGGGGGAATATTGTATAAGGAATTGCGACCTGATTATTTATCTACTGTTTATTTAACTTTCAATATTTTCACCTCTGAGGATCACACAGGTTGGTATTCCTCAGAGCCTAGGAAATGGATTTTTAATTAGATACCCAGAGAATGACTCCAGATGATGGATGTGAAGGTGATTTTAGTATTCTGTGTGACTTCTGGCCAATGATTTTTGCACTGTATTTTAAGCCAGGGCTTAAGCTCAGGTACAGCCAGTCCACTGAACACTCACTGCTGTGTCTAATCTGGCATTGGTCTCAGGGGAGGAGACAAGGGAGGGTGACGTGAGTGGGGACAGCAGTTTCCACGACCACACTAAGGTGATATAGGAGCTTGCTTGAGGGGTTCTCTTTTTTCTTTCTGGGATGCCAGCAGGACTGAAGAAACTATTAGGTGCTGCTACCCACCTAGCATTGGGGAATTTCTTCCACAACGGAGAGAGATGGAGAACTCTAGAGCTAAATGAAGTTTTTCTTTATTCAGTTTCCACTCTTCCTGGCAGCTGAGCAGCATTAAGTGCAAATATTACTAGGATGATACTGAGAAGAAGCATAGGGAGAGAGACAACTGTATTTGGGTCTCAAGAGCTGTTTCTCCTCACCTTGCCTGGGGAAGCAGGACCCTGGAATCAGCAGACAATACTGCCATTCAACTGATACCAGAAACTGGTATGGAGGAAAGAGACGTTCCTTTGGTTCCAGTGACCTTTTACTTCCACCCATTCCCAAAAAATACATGCTTATTGCATATAAGCCTGAACCCTAACTTATCTCACTGAATGGCCCTTTATTGGTTGGCAGGTTTTGGGGGTGAGCTGAGGGACAGTCAAGCTTGGATTTATGTTCAATAATGTGAATGTAAATTGGGTTAGAGAACTGATTCAAAAGTAAAAGGTAATGAAAATATGCTCAGTGAATTGATACCGAAACTAAAGGAAGAGCCTCCTCTTAATCCTGTTGGGATAAGTCTGTACAAGTCTTGCTTACAGACTGAGCTTACCAGCTATGGGTTGGATGTTGGGTAGCTCTAGTTACTGCAGTTCTGTGCTTGATCTAAAATGCTCTGCTGAACAGTAGGATATAGCAAACCGGGCTTAGCACTAGGCTTACAGTGCTATATAATATCTCCAGCCTAAAGGACAGGTATATGAGGCATGTGTATCTGAAAAATACTATGTGGGTATACCATTAGTTCAACAACCTTAAGAAGGTGAAGAGCAGTAACATGGAGGAGTTAAAACAGATTAGAACTTGGATAACACAAGCCCCAGAAACCAAGACAGCTGAAATCTGTATTTACAAAAACAAAGCCGAGGACTATTGCGTCTCTTAGGTCATGTAACATCTACAGTGATGTTTTGAAGAAAAAATCTATAGTTTCATTTGCAAATAATGATGTGAAAGATTATGTAAATATAGGGAAGAACAAATAAATATTACAAATTAACCTTGAGGGAAGGAGAAAGGAAGAGGAAAGAAATCAGAAACAATTATTCCTTCGTGTGCTTATATGAGAGGACACTTTGCTGAAGAACGGACAGTAAATTAGTGAAGAGGTTGCAGTGCAAAGTACAGTCCCATGAGCAAGTTACTATAGAAGAAACAATGGTATGAACTTAAAGTGTTTCTATTACTGCATGTTAATTGCTAGGGTGCACACTTGCATTATTTAGTAAATGTGAGGTAGTCTATGCTACAGTGAAAGTGGTAACTTACATTGCTTGATGATATACAATATATAAATATAATAATGATCTACAAATCAGCCTTTTTCACTATCGTAAAGTGAGTTATCACTCTTGCTTACCTTGTGGTAACTTATTCATGTAACAAAACTCTGACAAACACTGAAGCAAGCTATTGGAATTTGAGTTATATATAGAGATGTTACTGAAATGAGAAGTAAGTGTTTTTCCTCTAAAATTTTGACTAGTTCTAGTCTAGTGTGCCAGTCACCCTCAGAGCACTTCATTCTGGGCTTTTCATTATCAGAAAAATGAAGACAAGCTGAATCCTTAAGTGTTGCTTAGTATTTCAATGTTTACATTCTTTTTTCTTACTTTTTAATCTTATCACCTGGAAAGGCAAGGGCCTTGTTACCGTTATTGTCTGTCAGACTGTACACAGGGCAAAAAGAAAGAAACATTTTTGCGACTGGGCAAAATTTTCTATATATAAAGGCAGAGTAACCCTAATGATTTCAGTGGTTTTATTTCTGTATTACACCAGCAAAAGTGAGATGAAATTTCACGACAGCACATCTCTGTACCACTAAAAGTGACCTAAAAATACTTTTTTGATAAAACCTGTATGTAACAGTCTTAAAGGGATACCTAGCTTTACAGCTGACATTAGAGTGTCCTTTCTTTTCAGTCTAAGTTGTCTATTCCTCCACAAGCTAGCTGGAAATATTTCTTTTCCAGAGAAGCATATGGTCTGGCTTTGTGAATGATAAACCTCATGGGGTAGCTCCTTACTGGTTAAAAGGTTTTCAGAATATTAATCCTGAGAATCTAAATGTAAGGGAGAGATATGGGAACTATAAACTGAATTTTTATTGACTTTTTGAAGTTTCTATCTTTTATCTGCTTGAGGGGGACATGTTTTCAGAAAGGAGACATTGGCAATTTGAAACTGTTTTAAGGTATCACAAACATGATAATGAAGTTTACTGGTCATTAAAAAAATCCAAACAAACAGTAGACAGGTATAATTAAAAATATTTCTGAATCTCAGATACATTTAAACTAACCTGTCATCCTTATATTTAAAAGCTAAATTTACTGCACATTTTACTTTGGTACCATTAAACTACAAACAGATTTCAAATGATAACGTATGATGAAACAGTCAGTTTATCTGGTTTTAGAGGTAGGCAGGACAGAAGAGATGAATATTTGTTCTAAGGCATTCTAGCTCTCTCTACCAACTCAAACTGTTTTTTTTTCCTCTGAATCGTGTGTCACATCCTGCATTCAAAATACCTTACAGAACACTCACTGTCACACAACTATGGTAAAATATCTGTTCCCTGGACTCTGGCAAAAGAAAACAGTTGGGGGCAGACCGCTGTGGGTTTGGATTTTTTGGCTTGTAATTTAGTAAACCTCACCCAATTTGACCTGAAGTGTCCTTCATGTTTAACAGTGCTACAATAAGCATAGGTAGCATTTAGGGCTTACTCCTGTTCAGACTAAATCAATGTTAAAACTTGTTAAATTTTCTAAGCATAGGATAAAACTTTTAGACAGGCATGGTTTGAATTTGAGACTTACCTGAATCAGAATGGTATAGAATAGCTTGTGTTGGTTTAAGTAACCTGAGTGTTTTAAAATATACTAAAAATGATCTGCGGACCATGTTTTTATTAAAGGACAACATACTGTTGACCAGAACACATACGCATATCTTTGAATTTACTAAAGGAATTCAGGCATGGTCCTAGTATCTAAAGACTGTGAAATAAAAAACTGTTTTCAATGCTGGCCCCGTTTCAACAGGGACGCCAGGTATGACTGGCTACTGTGCTGCTTACTTTGATTTCTGTCTGAAACGTTCATCCACTTGTTTTGTTAGCCTTCATTCAGAGGTCTATCTCTTGAGGCCCTTGATTAGTTTTTACTCCATAGACCTGAATCCAAAAATGTGCACCTTCTCTTGCAGGCCTGCATCTTTTGCTCTGTGCCCCCTCCAGGGGGTACGAGGACATAATCTCCCCCTTTCTACAAAAACAACTATTTTAGCAGAGTCTCATCTGCCTATTGAAGGCCTATTGTCTGCCATGAGAAAGCAGTCTGGGGATTTTCAATAATAATAATAATGCATAATTAGGAATTCTCTCTGATTTGGCATCACCTGCAGCTCAGTGCCATTGCTATCAGTGTAATCCGTAGGGTCAGTGCTGTTGCAAGAGAAAAGCTGACACTGAAGAAAAGCAGAAGCGTCATTCCTTGTTACTCTTAGAGTAGTTCTGTCCTAGCTGGACTCTGCTTACTTCGTAAGAGCTGATGAGATCTCAGACCTAAGTGGTGTGGCCACAGGCAAATAAAAGAAAACACAAATATAAATCTGGGAGATTTCTGTTTACAACTGTAATGCTTTAAGCAGAAGCACTAAGCTGCACTTATCACATTTGAATTCTGCTTTTCCAGTCTTTCCTAATAAGAATCACTCATACGAGCTAAGTATTTCCCTCAGTAACCATCCTTGCATTATTAATAACCAACTCAATTTTGCCTGCTAGAATAAGAGCCCTCCTTTAATATGTAAGGTTAGGTTCAAGTAACAGTCTTTCATGAATGCATATATTATCAGTCTTTTCCACTAATTGGTCTCAAAGTATGTCATCAATCTTACCACCAAATCTACATGGATTGGAAGCTGTTCTTCTACTCAGATGCTAACGTTCAGCTAAAGACCTGGACAGACAAGCAAAAGGAAAAGCTGAGCAAATGAATCACACCATGGTCCACAGCGAAAACAGCAAGAATGAAGAGACACGAAGCTATCTAATGCTCTTAGAAAAACAAACATACTACATGTAAAAGAACATCAGAAGCAAAAATCCCTGATGGAGGCCCATGACTCTGAACCTAACCCTTCAGCTTCTAATCCATTTTGTTGCAAACAGGTCTATCACTGGAGCTAATCTCTGAAGGATGTGTGTTTACCTTAAACAGTTCTGCTAATTGTTAGATTATCCAAAACCAGAAGTATGAGGCACAGGATTAGGTATTTCTGATTATAAAAGGAACAATTTGGTGTCGGGACTATACTAAGTTTCCTTTTTTTTTGGTTTAATATACCTAGACAAATAGTCGTTATCTCTAAAGAGAAACCATATACAGTCAATGATAGAAAGAACAGGTTGCAGAAAGTCTCTGCTTACCTTACACTGATTTATTTATGCTGACTCTTAATCATTCTCAGCTTTGTTATCCATGTGGAAGATGTGACTCTAAATGAAAGTATTGGTTCTAAGAATTTTTTTTCTGTAAGACAATTGTTTTTTTATGACAACAAAGTTGATCTCAATTCTGATGGACAGCATAACGGGACCCATGAGGCTATCAAGCTATGGTTACCCAGTTGTGTCAGAAAAATTTTCTTCTCATGAAATTCATTTCCCTCACTGCACAGAGCTAACGCGCTCGGGAGAGATGATGTATCAGCACACCCCTGGGACAGGGTTTTCTTTCAATAGCACAAATGTTCTGTTAAAGGCTTTACCATATATTACCTGTGTATATTTTCTACAGGTGACATACTTATTGGTTACCACTTCCTCATTAACAAGAGAACGGTTATCTAGAGCTTTAACACAAGACTAAGCAACATATAACACCTACTTCGAGTTCCGCTTCCCGCTCCATGGACACCACTTGCTCTCTGGGCATCCTCTGGCTCGACCAAAGTAACAGGCATCAGTTACATCTCCTCCCACTGAGCCGAGTTGGGCTACAGACTTGTAGGCTTTTCACCTCCAGATCCTTTAGGAACCAGATCCTAACTTCTTTGACAGACAGCTGGACCCTACAGGACGGGTTCAGGGGCACCGTTCCTTAAGCATGTTGACCCTTTTGGGCAGCTGGACTTAACTCATCAGCTTTCAAGAGCCACACTAGCAGCTGAAGCATAGGAGACTGAAAACCTTGGACCAGACTCACAACTTCCCCTCCCAGCCATGAGAAGGACTAGCTGTCTGCCCAACCATGCGTGAGCCCAGCCTGCAGTGGCGGGGGAGGCAGGGATAGTGCCTGCGGGGTGGGTGGGAGGGGGTCCATGGGGCGCAGCCCTGGAGGCGGTGGCCAAGGCTCGCTTCCCTCCTGAAGCCACTGAAGGCTGCGAGCACAGGTGCTTCGGCTGCACAAGCAGCGACATGCGAGGGTGCAGCCTGCAGAGCTTCCTTTTCAGCTGACTAACCTCTTTCCTTGGCAAGAAGCAACATTTCCTTGTATTTTTTTAAATGCGAGAGAGAGAGAGAGTGCACGAGAGAGAGAGCTATTTTCCTCCTCAGCATCTACTCTGGAGAGAAGCCTGGAGAGAAGGCTCTAAAACCTGTATGCATGTGTAGTTGCCTGTTAGGGTAAGAGTGTTTTCTCTTGTGGTGGAAACAAGGAGCTTTAGGCATTTGATCAGGCATTTAAGCAGTGGGATTTCACCACATTTTTGCTGCTTTTCTGGAGGAGATGCATAGCAAGAGTGGCAACCCTATTGCTTCCTCCCTGCTCCTCCTAGCTCATCTTCGGTCTCTGGGAAACACTTAGATCAGCAGTCCCAGCAACCATCCCGCTGTCTTTGCTTATCTAGGATGATCAGTGCCAGCTTTTGTTTAAAACTTCAGGATTTAAGATCCTTTTTTCAGGAAATGAGAGGCATTTTGTAATTTGTGTCCTCTGAAATCCTCAATCCTCCAAGTTTTTTCACCTAGCGTGAGAAGGATTTTACTGGTTTTCAGCTGTCTCTTAACCAAATGCATAGAATGAATTTAATGCTGCTTCTCAGAGAGTTAAATTGGATTTGTCCAGATGGACACTGTTACAGGCCTCCTTTATAGGTGGGATTAATTTTATTAAAAAATAATCCTCTCATGCTCACATTATCCCCTTCAGACATTCTCTTTTAATCTTTTGCAAAGTAGCATTAAAACAGTTTCTGGCATTCATTAAGAATTATATTAAAATGCAGACACACCTTTTTAGGCTACAACTGCTGAGAAAAAGCAAACCTGGGATTTCCTTTACTTGGAGCCCCTCTCAGACCCAATAGGGTAGGAATAAGCAAGACGTGGTTGCACCAGTCCCATCAACATGATCACCACAGGGGCAAGAAATAATCCTGTGACCACTTGACTGCTTTCCTTCTGGGACAGAGGCGCAGTTTATTTTCTGCCTCCCAGTCCTGGAAATCAACGTGTTGCTCCGTAGCCTTGCTTTGAAGGAAGGTCTAGAGAGGCTTCTGTGATTTTCCATTTCACTCCCATGCGGTGCAAGGTCTATACACCACTCAAATCCCCATCAAAATAGGGCTTAGGTAATACCCTTGGCAGAAGGGTGAGTTCCACCCACATTCCTCTGTGCTCATCTGGGCTGGAGAACCAGAACTGGAAAGCTGTGCGTGTGGGGGGTTTTTCTACTGCTTGGAACTAAATACTTATCGTGCACCTATTTCAGCTTTGTTTCAGGCCATGCTTTCTGCAAAGCCAAAAACTACCCGAGTAAAAGCAGTTTATGTTAAAAATTTAGAATTCCAAGATTGAGTTGAAAGAATAAAAATGAGAAATCTTTGCCATTCTTTAATCTTGTACTGGGAATAAGCAGAGACACTTCTCAATTATGTTATTCTCCTCAAAAGAGATTCTTAGGTTTCCAAAACACTGTCAGTCAGTTGTGAAACATACACATGTTGCAAAAAAGTAAATAAATCTCTTTTGACTGGTCTCCCAATTTCTGGCAAAGCCCTACAGTATATGTTCTTTACTATTAATGGTAGCATTTTAAGTCCACCTATAAGTGAGAAATAAAGGAGAATTAAATATATATAGTGCAATAAAATGCAAAGGCCTGCTGAAAAGCCAAATAGAAGAGAACACAAGAGCAAAAAGAAAAGTGGTGTATTTGGAATTATTTCATTTTTAACTAAAATGCAAAACCTTGGCAATAATATTATACATTTCAACATATAATAAGCCCTGAAGAAAATGAGGTCCTTGATCTGTTTTTGTAAAAATGGTATTGCCTAATGTTGTAGTACCTCTGATACAGATAGACCTCTAATCATTTGTGGAAAACAGAAGCACAGTTTTGGTACATGTTACATAGCCATAAAATGAACCCACTCATCCCTGGCTAAAGGTAGTCACAGGTAACCAGGAGATCTGAGGAAGAGCTGGAAAAACAGACACTGGAAAGAGAAAATGTAAAAAAAGAGAGGGTGCAGCAACAGTGTCTGAACACAGAGATAGAAGGGTTCGTGGCATGGGTGCTCTTTTTTTCTCCTGTCACTGATAAAGGCAGGTTTTCAAAACTCTTGTAATGTGGCATTATCAATGCAATTAAACTATAGTAAGTTCTCACTTAGTTAATTACATTGCTTTATACTTTGTAGTGGTTGCTTAAGAGATCAGTTCTGAAACTGGAAAGCTCTTCAGTTAGTTCACTTTGTTAAATCTGTCTTTTTGGAGGGAAGGGATTCATAAGGGTCTCCTAAACTATCCTATCTATCAGTATTTGCTTACCTAAGTTTTCAGCTATCCTGTGTGAACTTAGACTCAGGCCTTGACATGCTATAAGCAACGCATTAGCAGATTTGATCTTGGACGGGTCCATGCTAATTTTGGAAACGAATCTCTGCTCCATCTTCCTCCCATAGTAAATAGCACATTTGTAAAACAAGAGTGGGAATCTCTATGACAATTTTAACCACTCTTCTTGATTGAAGCATAATCCTACTCATTGTCTCTGGTATCAGCTGTGGATCTGAAGAAATCTGTCCAGCCACCTGCTCATCATTCTTCACCAAGGAGATCATCCAGACCAAAACTCCTACTGCATTGGATCAGCCCATCCAGTTTTCACTTGCATCACATAACGCAGTTGCAGCCATGTAGCTATTCAGCCCCATTTGGATGAGGACCACATTAACCTGGTAGGTTTATTTCATGATATTATCTTGGCAGGATGGAACTGAAACTGGGCAGAACTTAGTCTGCCCAGCTCCTGGCATCTTTAGCCATCAGAATCTTGGATTGCCACAGCTACCAGAATCTCAGCTAATTAATTTAAAATCAGCCCTAGAATTTCCCAACTCTTTTGCTTTATCACTTCACATTCTAGAAATAACAGCAAATTGACATGTAATACAGCAGAAAGAGTATTCTAGCTGCCTTTAGAATGTCCTCTCTGCTGGCTGGGCAATATTTACATTGTTACACTGAATTCCCTGTGCACTGTTCTCATCATTGCCATCATATGAGTGCACCTGGGTATCTTTGTATGGCACTATATTGTCCCCCGTAGACAAAGTCACAACTCCAAGCCATTGATTTAACAACTGAAGGGCAAGTATTTCCAGGTCAGAAGGTATGACAAAGCTCTTGCAGGTAGGCTCTGTCAAATCTTGCATTAGAGTTTGAAAAGTTATGTTTTGAAAGGTTATGTCCCATCTCTTTTTTGGATGTTACTACCCTGTGCAAGCAGAAGCAGAATGGGACAGGGCAGAGCCACTGCATTTCAGAATTCTGGCACAAATTTAAGTTGGTGTTCCTTTGTATACTCATGTGCTGCCTTGTTTTTGATGAATCAACAGTGCTAAACAATTTTCTTATAATGCATGCTAGTCCATATCATCAAAGGGTCCAAAGAGGCTGCCTTTTGTTCCAGCAAATGCTACTGCTAAGAATCTGTTTCGTCCTGATAGCAAAAATCTACTTTACTTTATTGTCTACTGCAATGATTTACCAGTTTCCTTTATGTCACCTGCTTGTATTAGGAAATTACTGTCATTATATGGAAAATACATTTCCATTGCGATATGTATGTATTATGTATACATATTTTTTTCCAATTGTGAGATATATGTTTATTTGTATAAGTATATATCTCTATATATACAAGATATATATCTAAATAATCCGATAACCTAAAAGAAAATTCTCCCTTATGTTACTTTACATTCCCACTGCAAAACTGCTACGTCCCATAAACCCCCAGCAATACTTTTCATTTGTCCTACACAGTTCCCTACACATAGCACTTCGATAAGTACTAACCCACCAGCTTGGCAAGGAGATGAACATGCTGTGACGAGCTCTAAGCTGTGCGCATGCAGACTGTCAAAAATGATTGACTTTGGACAACAAGTTCTAAAGTTAGTGGAGGGAGAAGGAGAGGAAGAAAATAAGGATTGATAGATGGTGTAATTGCATATGGTTAGAAAGCCTTAGAAAACGAGGCTAAAAACAAGGCTACAAGAATGAAATATAAACTATTCAATGAAAGCTGTAGAACAGAGGTAACAGACGCCACTTAAAATAAGAACAGCCAATAGCCAGAGACATCAAGGCAAATGATAAGATGTTAAACATTATCATAAATGGAGAACTTTTACTGCAGGTTAATCTTCTGGTGTTTAGCTCCTAGCTATTAAGAGGATAGGGGATGAACAGATAAGGCTTTTGAAATAAAAATGGTATTTTCACATCTCTGCTGGTGAGGACATGGGTGATATTTCTGGATTGCTGTTATGTTTTTAAAGGTAATCAAGTCACAGTATTAAAGGTAGTGATTCCTAGCAATCCTGTTGATCAGAATAACTTAAAGAAGTTGGAAAAAAGCAAATCTCCAGAAGCAGTGCTATTCACACTGCAATTTGAAGGAAATTAGAGAAAAAAGCAAATGAAATAATTAGATCTAAGTGCTAAGTCTTATTAAAAAATGTTAAAAAAAAAAACTTTAAAAATAAATTAGCATTTCAAAGCACACATTTTTCCTATTTTTAATGATTTCCTCAACCTGCTTTAGATATTGTTATTACTGGTACTAAGCAAGAGATGATACACTGCATGTTCAGGAAAAGAATGGTCCCAGACTATGTGTAGATGTCTGTTTGCATCTAAGGCTGTGCTTCCCAGTGAAGGATGATGATGCTAGGCCAACCCTATGGGCTTGAAGGGTACTCTGGAGGCATACCCCGAGAAAAGGTCATTGACCTTTGTCTCCTCCTCTCCTCTCCTCTCCTCTCCTCTCCTCTCCTCTCCTCTCCTCTCCTCTCCTCTCCTCTCCTCTCCTCTCCTCTCCTCTCCTCTCCTCTCCTCTCCTCTCCTCTCCTCTCCTCTCCTCTCCTCTCCTCTCCTCTCCTCTCCTCTCCTCTCCTCTCCTCTCCTCTCCTCTCCTCTCCTCTCCTCTCCTCTCCTCTCCTCTCCTCTCCTCTCCTCTCCTCTCCTCTCCTCTCCTCTCCTCTCCTCTCCTCTCCTCTCCTCTCCTCTCCTCTCCTCTCCTCTCCTCTCCTCTCCTCTCCTCCCTTTCCCCAAATTGCCATGTGAAGTGTGTAACATCTACTCCAAGTCAATGGAAAGGAGCCAAAGGCTGTGGCTTTAGCTCCAGTGTGTTGCTGGTGGATGGCTAGCTCTTTCTGTTCATCCTTCCCTGTCCCTTGATATGATGGTGAGCTGTACTGATTTTGGGGGATGCACCACAGCGATAGAAACAGCATCCATGAAGAGACATGTGCTTCCGGTGGGAGCAGAGACCGACTGGCTAGAGGCAGCTACAGGGCTCAGGCTGTTAAAAGTTGTGAAGCAGAAATACGACTTCCTCAGAGCTTCTCTATTGAGTTGGAGTACCAGGCAGGAATACAGGTGCGATGCATCAGGAATGGTTTAGGTTGGAAGGGACCTTGAAGATCATCTAGTTAATACTAGGAAATACATGGGTTTTCAGTGGGCTTAACTAGAGTAGAGGAAGCTGTCTAAAAGCAGGGCAATGAAAGGGTATTTTGCTGGAAGCTGAGGTGCAGGATTTGAAGAAAAGGTTTGCACTGGGAAGACTGTTTTACTGGAGGCTGAGGCGCAAGCACTTTTTAAGAATGGGGAGTGTGTAGCATAGTTTATTAGGCTGCCACAGACCTTTAAGACTGGACTGCAAGGAAAGGCAGTCCTGATCTAAAAAGATTGAGAGCCACTGGTTTGAACTGCCATTTCCTCAGTGATACTACATCTTTTGGTTTTACTTACTTTGGAGAAGTGACAACTGAACTACTGTAAGCAGTATCATCTCATTTTGCAAATAAAGAAATAGGTTTGGGGAAAGACACGAGGTGGTTTGGTTGATTCATTCTTGACATCAGTCTGACTGCAGACAAGAAAAGAGGAAGAATTTATGAGTTAAGGGACTAGCTGACAATAAGAATGATTTAAATTCAATTCTTCAACCTTTTTTCACGAGTTTTGGCCTTTCGCTCTGTTCCGCCACAGCCTATGGGTGACCTAAAGTGTTTAATTTCTCTAGGTCTTCTAGCAACATAACAATGAGATTCAACATAATTTCTCCAGATCTTCATCTCTGATGCAACATAACAAGGTTATTGTGAAAATAACTGCTTCGTTCATGTTGTGAGATGATGAGAAAAAACAATGAAAAATGCAATGTAAATTCCAAGGGAAAAGTTGACTGATTAACACAACATATAAACCTCTGAACAGCTTCATTTATGACTGGCCTGGTACTGAATATTTACTAACTCCCAAAAATAAACTTATACAAAAATAACGCAGTAGTATTACTAGAATTGTTAAATTCAATTACTATTGCATTGTGACACAACTTGGAAGATCTCTTTGTCAGATCATGTAATTGAGAGTTTTTCACTGCCATTGGATTAAGAGGTAGTTGAAGTGTCTCTCATTAAAATTTTTTGCTTGGATTCCTGCTGAAGTATGGAGATGGGCTCCTGTCTTTAAGTTGTTACATTCTTTCCTATCCTGTAGTGTATTTTCAGAGCATTTTAAAATAATCTCCAACAGCCAAAGACTACCTGTAAAATCTTTAAACCATTATTGTGAAATATAAAAGGCTGTAAAAATAGGAATAGTCATGGAATTTAAAAAATAAAAACAGGGCTAGAAAAAGGGACAATAAAGAAAATCAGAGGTATCACTACTAAAGTGCCTCTGCTGGAATTAACAAACTGAGCTATAACAATTTGTTTCTTTAGCATTGTAACTCTTCTATACCCCATCTCTTGTTTAAAGATTAGAAAATACCTCTTTTGCAGTTCATTAGCTTTTCATTTTCAAGGGGGACAAATTTAGGCAAGGTATTTTGTCCATTTAGTTTACATGCTAGAAAATCCTCAGTGTCTGTGTACATTAGAAAGCTTCACTGCTTAGATCAGGTCAGTGTAAAACCAATTTAATAGAGTGCAAACTACTACAGGGACACTTTATTTCAGTCTGGTGTATGCCAGTTCCAAGTGGTTTAAAATAAACTGAAACAACAGGAGATTAAACTAGTATTTACACAAATGTTGTATTACCTTAATTTAAATTGGAGTGACTTTCTTGGCAGGTTCTCCCTAAAACATTGCTTTTTTTCTCAGGGTAAGCCTGACTATATTAAGTAATAGAACTATGTAATTTAATGAATTGCCACCCTTCAGCTGGAGGTTACTGCCTGTTTAGTTGAAATGTGACAACTGGAGTGAATGCCCTACCACAAACATGAAATAGAAAGGATTAAATGGAAACACATCTTTGATGGCCTGAAGGTTTTCATCTAGTCCTAGTATATAAGAGCAAGAGAAGATAAAGAAATTGATTTTCAATTTAAAGCTATTGATAGACCATGAACGATTACTAATAATAAGCCATTCCATAAGCAGAGGAACCAGCGAAGCCTGCTTTCTTATGCAGTTGTGTCCTCTGTGCCCTTCAATAAATAAGGACAGAAATCCCAGCTCCCTTATATGACTCCACTGAATTCTCCCCCTGCAGCCCACAGTATCCATAACTTTCTCGTATATCCCTCTACAGGATGAGAAGAAACAGCATATGCAGTGGCTGAGCTGTAGCTCCATATGTGTAGATAGGTTAGATCTGATGTACACAACAGTGGCAGAGTCAGAAGGACGAGCAGAACAGGTAACTGTTGGGATCACACCGTAGCATTTCCCTGAAGAAGCAGTGAGGAGAGAACGGGAGTGCCAATTTGGCTCTCTCTCTGCTTATTTGACAATTTTCAGGAAATTTCAGTAACTTAATAACTACAAATGTTCTTAGTCTCCGTTTAATTGAGTTTGAAGTTGCTGATTGAGTAAAAAAATAAGTGTGAAATGAAAGACATGTCAGCCATATAAGCTTTACTTCCTTAGGCAAAGGAATACTTCACACCAGTTTCACATACGTGTTTAGGTATTTCAAATACTTCAGTATATACCGATACCCTGAAGTTTTTGCAGGTAGGCACACTGAGGAATGGACACATTATGCTTCTTGCCAAATACTGCTTACTTAGCTAATGGCAGGCCTGTGGGGAGAAAATACGTAGTTTCACTTCCAGTCTCGTACCTTAACCATTGGATAATGTTGTTCTTTGGCATTCACTTCCATGGAGAAATCAATGAGCTTGCTTTCTCTGGGGAGATGGAAAGACTGGTCATAGTATCTTCCTTGTATTTTTATTCTAGCAAGCAACTTAACATGACGAATGAGTTTCCAATTTCCAGTTGTCTTAGCTGCAGCAACAATGGAAGCACTGACCCGAGGATAAAATGTCAACAAAATGCCCAGTCACAGAACAAGGCTCTTCTGGGAAACCAAACTTTACACCAATATTTGCATTTATTAGAAGCTGAAAACCTGCTTTTATCAGAAATTTCAGAACATTTCTGTTCCTGGTTTGGAATTATTTGAAATGCACTTCTTTCTCATTTTGCAGTTTTCTAAGCGTATTTAATTTAAAATCATGGAAAGACTTATCAAAAGCTTTCAAGTCTTATAACCTCTAATGAACTATTATGTTTCCAGAATGGCTTGGGAATTAAATTAAAAATGCCTTTGTGAGAAACTGATTTGTTTTGCCAGTATTGATAAGAGGATCTTGAAAAGGCAATTTTTGACAAATCTTTTCATTATTCCATTAGAGGCTCTAATGAGCATCCTGATGTAACGGGAGCCACACGAGGACTTTCCTACTGTTGTCATTAATTCAGTCAGAATCGTCACACTAATACTCCTCAATGTCTTTGCTGCTTTCAATGCCATTGATTAGGGAGGAGGTTTTGCAGACCTGGCTGTGACACCTCACCAGGATGAACACTTATACTTTAAGATGGCTTTGATCATTCCTGGCAGACCTGCAGCTACTCCTTTTACTCATGACCTTTCACCATTCCTATTCAAGAGCAGTTCAGCAAGACTTCTGGGAAAGAATGTGCAGTGCCCTGAGCTACAATGCCAGCAATGGGCTGACAGCACCCAGCTCTGCGCCTCAAGGCTGGCTTGTTCCCAGCTGTTCTACAGTCTGTAGGAAATTGGAAGCCTGCTGAATGAAAGGCAGATGGTGTGATGGACAACCTCTGATCCCTATCGGCAAGTTACACAATGTAGACTGGTAGATCTTTTCAGTACATGATAAAATGAATTGTGCTTGCACTGTCACCAAATTAACTCTTGGTTTTAGTGCTTGCAGACCATTGGAACTGAAGATGGTTTGCTACTCCTATCTAAAATACTGGAACATAGTCATGCTGTCAGTCTGATTTTACACCGTCTTCCTTCATTTTTGCGTGAGAACATTATCAGCTCAAGGAAAAATGGCTCTAATAAGTACAGTGAAGAATATGCAGGGATTTATTTTCATAGTCTAACATTGGGTTAGAGATACATAAAAAAATAGCAAAGGAAAATTGAAATTAACTTTAAAAATAAAGCCAAAATAAATTTTCTGAATGTAACAACACAGAAGTTTATTAATCAGTAAACTAAATAAAAATAAATTGCTTCTGACATAAAATGAACCCAGAACCATGGTCCATGAAATAAATAGAATTGTAGGCTCACACTAGTTATTCTGAATAATGTGATTGAAATGTATTCCTATATACATAAAGTAGTTTATCTTCTACTCCAAATATTAGTCTTGGTGAAGTGATGAACCCTTAATATCAAATCCGCTGACTTATATTCATTGCCTGGAAAAGTACAGTTGCATCTTTAATCTGTACTTTAGTACACTCTCTAGATGAGCCCAACACTTTGCTTTTATTACCTGAAAAAAAGCTCTCTACCTCGTATTTCCTCTGTGACAATTTCTAGAAGCTCCATCCTCCCAGTTTGCACATTGTGAGACTAAATAAAGTGCTGGGTGATTAGACCTCCTACTTGACGATACACTTGAGTAGGCTGAGGTGTTTTTTAATAGGGAGTTTGGAGGGAATACCTTTCTCCTCTACCACCAAACCTGCCTAACAAAATGCCTGTTGCCTCAGCTTCAACTGCCAGTGTCAAAGTTGCACGCAAGCTAGATTTTCGACACACCGCAAGTGGGGTGCATTTGTACAGACACGTGCTTGCAGTGAGACAAGGTTGTAGCTAACAGGCTCGGCTCATGCCGTAACGGGAAGTACAAGCTGCTCTGTGGATGCAGAGGCAGACTGTGTTTCTCATCAGCCTGGAGAGCTTACGTCATTTTTCAGAGTTGCAGGGGCTGTGATAGCATTTGTTTACCTAGCTGATCCCTGTGCCAGGTACAGTGCGGCAGGCGGGAACCAGGAGACGGATGGGATGGCTCTCTTTTAGACTTTTACTCCGGGTCCAGTGCTGGGTGTCTCTGGTTTCTGGATAGGGTGTGCCTTCAACTGCTGTTTCTCTGGTTGCCAGGAGGGACAGAGAAGATAAATGAAATGGCTGAGCATTCCAAACCCTCATTCAGGCTACTGTTGCTAGGTGGTTTTGGTTCCCAGATTGGGTGTCTCCCCTGTTTCTGTGGCTCCCAGAAGGGACAATGAAGATGGATGACATGGCAAAGTGCTTTACAGCTTTCATTCAGGCTCCAATGTCTTCCCCGTTCCGGTACAAGATTCCCCAATATCTGAGGAAAAGGAGGAAAATGCCTACTGTGTCCAACTTCTGTGTATTAAAGAAGACATGGGGGTTAATACTGGCTTGTTTCATCACAGTTTTATTCTTTCTCTCTTTTATACTCGTAAAAATTGCCACATCTAATTGCCAGCTTTTACTAAAGACACAGTGGGCTGAAGTCTGAGGACTAGATATTCTGCTTTAATTCACAGATTGGTAGTTTTAGGGGATAGTATCAGGGGACTTGACTTTTCTTCAGCCACAGCAACAGACTAAGCATCCCCTGCTTCTCCCTGGCACCTTGCACTGCATGTTCACTTGTGTTGATACCACTTTTGGTGGGGCTACATGTTGCCACCTGACAAAAAGCATTGGAGAAGAAAAAATGCTATTTTTAACTGGAATAAATTTCAAATCTAGATCACCTTGCAGCTCCAGAAACAATTAACAGCGGCACAACTGTGAAGACAACAGGGGCTGCTCAAGATGGCTCCAGTGTCCCAAAGAAACACAATGTGCAATCAACCATAGCCTTTGCTGTGCCAAAATAGGTAAGGATACTCATGTTGTTTGACTTTGGCATCCTAGTTTACAAGCATTTGTATGTCAGCGATGGTCCCAAAAGAAGACGAATGAATGGCCAGGAAGGAGATTTCCCCATTTCGTCAGCGGAAGTCACTGCATTGGTTCAAGATGTACTGTGTACTCGCCCTTCAATGCTAGGGAGTGGGTAAAGGGATTTTTTTCTGTTGGGGCAGGGATTATCTTTTTAATGTGTTTGTAAAATACCTGACACAGGAAGGGTGGGGTCTTCCTCCGATAGAAATGGCAAGAAGAATAGAGCACTTCGGAAAATCCTGCACTCAGCAAGAGTAGCTTAATCTCATTAAAGGGACATGAGGATGATACATTGTATAAGCTGATTAACATTTACAAAGAGAGCACTACTACTTTTGAGAGATTTTGAAAAAGGATGCCTATTCATAGTGTGAGGATGCTGAAAAAATACCAAATAGCTTCTATTTTAAAAAAACAAACCCCAACAATAATAGGTGTAATAAAAATGTTGTTTACAGTACTGCAAAGAGTTCACCAGTAATTCAAAATTGAGCTCCCTGTTTGCATTTGCACACTGAATTTTTCTTTCTATGCATTTCTCATAGTTGGAGAGGTTTAATAAAGTAGAAAACAAAAAGATAAACAGTCAAATGACTTCAGACATGCTTAATTGAAACTTAATTTAATGCTTCTGAAAGGCACTGGATTAGCAACATCGGAAATTGAATTATTCATCCACAGAACAAGAACTTTCTGTGCAGTACTGATGACATCTTTTTGTCTGATCCCATGAACAGGGCTCCACAATGAACAACAGAAAATGGTCAGATGAGAAATATAGTTTTTTGCTTCTCTGACACAATAGCAGGTGGCACTTTTTTAGTTTTTTGCCAGGCTGAAGGGAAGGAGCTGGTGCTATAAGTAATATCACTTACTAGGTCTGAATTGAAATGACTAGCTTATTTCATATTGGGTTATAGAGCACCATCAGACTAACTGAAATTCCTAAGGGTTTCTGTTACTGACCTACGGTTCGTTTCAGTTGGTGATGTATAATGCAAAGGACCTAGCTCTGATTACCAGTTCTTTTAGCAGTTTGCAGACTACTTTTTTGCCAAATTAGCATTTGTTTCTGATATATAAAACTATCCACAGTCGGGACACCCCTGTAATTTTAGAGATGAAATCAGCTGTTTTCTCTCACAAGTGTGTAATCATATAATCAACCTGGCTTAGTTTTTAAAGGTACCTTCAAAGACTTTTTAATGGGGAGCACTGGCTCTTCTTAGGCTAGTTGTGCACTTCAAAAAGGGGGAGTTAGGGCATGGTCAGACAAGCTCTGGCAAATCTAGCTTTTGCTTTTTCAGTTTAAGAAATTACTGCCCCCAGCTCACTCAGTTCAACCTCACTCCTCGAAGTTACCAACCCTACACCAGATTTTGTAGGGAATTGGCTGAGACATGCAAATCCATTCCCTTTTGCTGACTTTGTTATGTGTGCCCGAACCTCCAGGAAAGGCCTGGTGCAGCTTCAACCAAAGCTGCCACATCTGTTGTGAACACGGAAAAATGTGAGTCTTGGCCACTGTAAGCAGCAGTGCACCTGGAGAAAGCCAAATCAGTTAGGACACAACAGGAGCCAGGGAAACCTTTGTCAGCATGAGCAAAGGTCATGTCTCCCTTGGCTTCTGTATGTCCACCCCTTTGCCACAAAGACCTATGCATATAGACTGTATTTCATTAATTTTTTCTAATAGATTCTCTGGTAGAAAACAGCCTACAGTTCCCATCCTTTGGCTGTTTCTGCCAAGTGGGGCTCCTTGTTGCTCTCACTCACATCCCTTCTAATCCCAGGTGGTACATGCAATTCACCTCTGATGCTGTCCTACTTCGACAAAACTCAAAGGCCAGAGCTGATACCACCTTTATGTTTGTGCTTGAGGTCCTCAGGAAAACATCCAAGCAAGAAGGATCTCTAAAAAAAACCCCAAACAGTGGGCATATAAATGTAGAATTTAGGGACAAACTCATAGCTCGTTTTCTAATTTATGGGCAGAGATAATTTGCACATAAATGACCAGGCTTTTGTTTATAATGAATTTGAAGCATAGCACATGATCTAGGCCAGGTGGACAGGTAAACTAGTCTGTTAGGAGTGAGAACTGTCATTCAGTCTATGAAGCACACTAACAATTTAGATAGGTAATTAAATTGTTTACCTTAATCAGGAAAAGGCTTGTGAGCCTTTGAGAATCTCCTTCTATTTTGTAGTCAAGATATAAAATGTTCTCTAATGGGAGCGAAGTTTATGAGGGGAAAAATATTTCCTCTGTGTAAGGATATTTGTGAGAGGAATTTCAATTGAGGACACTTCACTAACAACAGGATCTCTAAGCATCCCTTTCTGTTGTGCTTTACTATGTGTGAAGGTACTTTTAAAGAAAAAAACCCTGAAAATATTAATAGGTATATATGATCAATTTGCTGAAATATGTAAGTGAAGCCTCAAACATGTTTAATGCTTGCCTGCTTTCAAATGTTCCGTAGAGTCAAATTAACTACTGTGGTGTGCTGTCAATGGTTGGCAGCAGGCATATTGCTCGGTAGATCCAAATATGACATTTCAAATTGTTATTTAATCCATAAGGAAAGGAGTGATTGTCACATCTTGATATATTTAGTATTGGGAGATTGATAAAGGTTCACTCTGCAGCTCTTAGAAATAATAGAATGTTATTGAATCAAGTGAGGCTCATGCAGCGTGTGCTATTGCTGCTGTAAATTAGAATTACAACCCATATGGTGACAGGTCCATGGTGGAATTGTATCTCTAAACTTGGGTTCTCTTTACTAAGCTGCTTGCCTGGAAACGTATGCATATTATGAAATATTTCCATTCCTTGCACTTAATGTATGGGTAAATTATGAGGCTCTAGGATCCATAAAGGAGAAAAATATATGTCGGATTGTAGTTTTATTAGATTGGTCAACACATTTTGAAAAAAGATTTATAAAATGGTAATAATTATTTTCTTTTCCAATGTTGAAATTTTAGTGATTTTTTTTTAAATTCCAATTTTAAAACATGGAAAATTAATGATGTAATACTTTTTTTCCCTTCTTTTTCTAAGAAAATATATTCTATGCTACTGCACTTTCTGTCTCAGTCTGTACAAGTGCTTCTTGTCCCATAATAACTTAGATCCTGTTGGCCAATTTCAATCAAGTTTTGCAAGAGATGGAGGGATGGACATTTGACAGATACAAAGTTCCTGCAAAGTTTATAAAAAGGTTTGACCAAGTAGAAAAGACAGATCCTTGTGACAGAGACCCTTATAAATCCCTCTGTTGAAGGAAAAGTGCAATGCGAGCCCAAACCTTGGTAGACTAGACAGAATAAATATGCAAGATCAATCTTGAGATGCAAATCCAAAGAAAACCTCATTTGTAGTGCTGTTCGCAGGGCTACCTGTTGGTTGAACAGCCTTTGCTCTCCCTCTTCCCACTAAATGTCTCTCTCTTATGTAGAGCCTCAAAACAAATAGTCCAATAATATGCCTAATGTTTCACTGCCATGGAAAGGGGCGGCCCTACTCCTTGCTCCTCCCTTCCAGTGCCCCTGCTTCTGGCCACCCTGTCACGTCCCCTCCCTTGTGCTGGGCTGGTTCGGCTCACTAGCCTGAGAAAAAAAGAATTTGCTTCTCTGCTGTTTTTTTCTGGGTTAGTGAGTGGAATTAGTTCAACACACGTCTTACAAGTGCCAATGCTGCACAAGGCAGTGGTGAGCGTGTGTTAACAGCAGTGGGGTAGCAGCAGTGAGCTGCTAGATTGACTCTGTTTGATGATGAATTACCTCTGCCAGAGATTATCTACACACAAGCTTTGTAAGGTTTAATTTCTGTTCATTGATATTGTATCTTTAGTTAATTTGACTCAGCTGTCCTAGGAATTCCTGTTTCAACATAAGACCTCTGCGGCTGCTAAAAAAGCAGGTTATAAATAAGGCGTAGAAAACAGAGGCTTTGTCTGTATAAAAGAACGAATATTGGAAATTCAGGAGGTGAAAAATCATACCACTACCACTTACTACGGGCTTTGACAAAGAGGGTGATCTGGTGCATTTAGCTACACCAGAGAGGCAGCCAACGTTGCCTCTCCTACCTATCCGCACCACTCACCTGCTAGAAATTATTGCACCCAAGGATGCATTCACCGACCTCACTGGCAGTCGGTGTTCTAACACATGCCAAACTTCAGCCCTGCTTAAGGCAAGTGAACTGGCACACCCCATGTCCTGCCTTGCTGGCCCCATGAGCCGGGATGGCAGCAGAAGTGCTGCCGTCTCACCCAGGTCAGAGCGGGAAGGCAGTACAGCTGCCATTCGTTACTCAGGATCACAACTCTGGGAAGCAACTAGATCTGGACCTATTCTGAGAGAGTTATTACCCTGGAGATGTGTCCATTTTGATTCTGGAAATGATCCTATTGTGAAGGAAAAGCTGGGAATACTATTAATGGAAAGACATTTCTTAGAAATTGAAAGAAAAGAATAAACGAGGATGAAAGACCTCCCACAGTTAAATGTACAGTAATCACAATTGTAAAGGCATAATTAAAAAGCCACAGAGTTCTAGCTAATATTTAAACTGATGACAACAGCTGAAAATGATAAAGATTCTTTTACAGGAAAACTAAATATTTCCAGTATTGGTAAAAATATTTCCATGTGGAACACTTCAGGCATTGACATATTAGACACTCATAGATTATGCTGGATATTTAGTTAATGCTTGGCTTTGACTTGTATAAAATAGTGATGGCAATCATTTGCTGTCTTGAACAAACTGGACTTTAAGTAGTACTGAGGGTTCATTACTATTTTTAGCCTGGTTTCTTAAGCAAAGAGGTTCACAGATCCCACGTGTGTGCGTGTCTGTGTGTCCGTCTCTTCCTCTCCATGTACATCTTGAGACTGTTGATTAATTTCAGCCAAAGTCATCAGAAGGGTGATCTCACAGAAATTAAGACCTTCTTTTCATGAAAACAGGCAAACAGAAAAAGCACTTGCTAAGTGAGAGCACAGAAGATGAGTTCAGCCATTACAGCATCTCTATCCAGCATTCACATATCGGGGAGAAACAGGATTACTTCACCCTAAGGTAATTAGAGGTCACACCTTCTTAGAGAGCAGAAAATCCAACCATGATGCACAAATCTGTAGGAAACAAGGCTTCTACTGTTCACATAATCAGTTGCTATATTACCATAAAGACACTAATCCAGATATTTTGCTTTTCATGCAGTGACTTCTGCATATAACTGTGTTGTGAGTTAACTCTGCTAAGCCAGACCCAGTACACTGTACCAATAACGTTTTGTTTCCAATTTAGTAATGAAAATGACCGTTCCTGTCATACCTATTTTTGTAACTGAAGGCTATGACTGTCTAAGTGAAGAAGCATCCAAGACAGACACACCATGCTGCAGAGGAACATACGAATGTAAGTGTCCTGTAAAAAACATAATTTATACAGAACAAAGGAACCTTTTCAGGCTACAAAGCATGATATGAAAATTGGAGCCACATTAGCTGCCTTTGGATTCCAGCACTGCAAATTGTCTAAACCGCACTTTGTAATTAAGCAGAGTTATTAAGCTAGTGTTAAAGAAGATACATTGAAGGCCAGAAGCAAACAACCTGCAGCAGCATGGAGCTCCTGAAGGCTAAACCGCCCTGCTAAGCAGCACTGTGAATTGACCTGTGTTGTTATGACCAAAATTATTGCCATATTCAAACTAGCTAATTTAGCTTCACTTTGGGTATCTCTGTGCTGCACCGTTGTTTGCCACATAGACACTCTTGTCTGCGTCCTGGTAAACAAAGCTAATTCAGTAATGCAACCTATTTCAGATATCTATTCAGTATCTTAACCTTCCCAGATATGCTGTGTGTTAGGGAATCTGGCACAGCAATCTGGTAGAGACTTCCGATCTCCAGCAAATCAAGAACTGTCAACACACTGTGGTACTCTGGACAAAAGAGATGATTATATTCATTTTAAAATGTAAGGCTCCTCTTCTCACTGAGGTGAAATTTTCCTGCAGGAAGCTTATCAAAATTTCCTATTGTGTATACCTATAAAAATGTAGATCCACTGATTTCTTTTTTAGGTTTAGACAAAGTTGAGGTATCTAAAAAAAGGCTTGCTTTTATTTTTTGTTTACAACTAGTTTTAGTGTAATACATTTAAAACTTACAAACTGCAGACTTACCCACATACATATATTGATGATGTCTACTATAAAGAGCATGAATTGAATTTAATATTGCCTCAATTAAGTATTTGCATTTCCTCCATAACTTTTCATTTATAGTAATGCATTTGTCGATGAAAGTATTTTACCGTGGATATGCAAAGCAATTTAAAGCATTTTGCTGTGGTGAAACCAACACAAACCATATTTAGCAGCAGTCAGGATTTACAGGACAGGACAGTATAACAGAGCCAGGTTTATAAACATACCAAGTTCCCTGTTGTGGAAACATTCCCTAGTACCTAAGTCTTGCCTGAAGCCCCAGCCCCTCCTGACAGCTGACAGAGGGTTCACATCTCATTTCTGCCCCATCAGGAAAAGTGCCTGGTCCTGCTGGGAACTTGCATCAATTTAGCTCATTCTAATGAATCTTTATTGGCACAGAAGAAAGAATATCCCAGTGGTTAGCATGGTAGCCACAGGCTACTTCTGTGATCTTGAGCAGTTGTTCTGAGGCAGAATTGTTAAAGAATGCAGTAAGTAGTCAGTAGGATTTCCAGAGCCACTTAAGGGCCTGTTTGCCACAGACAACAACAGAAATTAGGCACCTGGTGCTTTCAAAAATCCCGTCTAGGTGCCTATGGCCATGTCTCGACTGCAGAGCAGTTGCACTCCAGGGCTCTACATCTTGTGTGCATAGATTTTCTTCCCATGGAAACCAAAGCTCAGGGTGGGGAGAGGGGGATGCTCAGCTCAGAGATTGCACTTTGACACAGCTGATGCACTGGGAAGCACTCCTGCAGCCCTTCCTACATCTTTAAGTATCTAAACAGTTTTAAGCTTCGAAACAAAGCGTCAAAGTACGTTAAAAAACAAGCTCTTTATTGCTCTGGGACTCCTTTCCCCATCAGTAAGATAGAGATAATAATTCTTTTCTCTCATAAAGAAAAAATACATCAACAACTTTGTAGAACTCAGAAGCCATACAAACACCAACCAAGAAACCCCGTGACTCTTAGTCTATGCAGGGATAATACAAATTACCAGCAGGGGAGGAGAGGTTAAGGTAGTACTAGTCCTCCTATTAATGCAACGATGTGCAGCATGCAACTCCCCATTCACGGCGCAGTAATATTCCTCCCTGTGATTTGAGCAATAGACATAATCTTCCCAGACTGAAATGGTGTCACTAACAGGCTGCTTCTGCACATCTTTTCCATCCCCAATGACTATATAAATTCCCACCAACAACTGCACACAAATATTTGATCTACCTTGGATTTCCATCTCTCCAAAATAACGTCCAACTTATGCCCAGTAAGTTCTATGGCTAAGCTCCACTTTTGCACTGAACTGTGGAAGTTATTTATAGCTATAAACGAGGATGATTTTTGAGAATACTGTCTCTATAGAAACTAGTGGTGGACTAGACCAAAGAGGTTTCTTAGAGGAAATTCCCTGCTCTTTTCCTTTTGAAGATGATGCCAGAAAGAGCTTGAACTCCTTGTTGGCTGGTAGGGAAGGATGCGTTTGGCATATTTGGTATTATTAATTTCTCTTCCATGAGTAAAAATGGATACATTTACAATTTACAGTATTTACTTACATAAAAATCTTTTTTCAATTGTATTTCAGCTGGGTCCATGTGTTCACTTCACTTACATTCCAAAAAACCAAGGGAAATTCCAGCACACACACACAAAATTGCATTAAGATGGTGTTAAGGTTGCTGATTCTCATTCCTAAATAACACAAAAACTAAAAGTACAGGAAATCCTGAGTTAAGACTCTTTCACAAACTTTAGACATAATTTCCTTTTTCATACATAATACTTCCTTCAGTGTTAGTGGAATCAATTTGTGGCTGCCTATTCTGGCATTGGGACAATAATGTGGCAGCAGAATACAGCAAATCTGAGCGGACCCATTTCTTTTCCACTTATGCATGTGGTATTACCATAAGGCCAAAGCGTTTAAAAGCAAGTAGTGATTTTGAGTACTTAAAGCTAAGATGTCAGAAGTGCTCCGATTCTTGGAGATCACTGCCAGAAGGAAAACTGAAAATAATTTAAAAATTTGGAAAATCCTACATGGAGTAGGAACCCCGATAACAGATGCACTTTCAGTTAATTGTCAGTCATGGTCAAATTGCTTGCTGTATAGAGACTCTAACATCTTTCCAATCCTTAATAATTCACTTTTCTCAAGGCATCTCATGAAATCCAAGTATTACAATAAACATCAGTCTTTCCCTGAAGGGAACTCCTGCTGTGAAAGATAATAGTAAATTGCATTAGCACGTTTCCTGTAACCAAAAAGGTCTGCGATGTTGGTGCAACCATTAAAAGCCCTTCACCTACTGACGTGCTATCAGTTTCAGGGGCAGGTTCCATACTTTGAGGCCTGCCAGTGAATTGCGCTTGCTGCTGGGGAAGGAAGCAATAAATGTTTAGATGCTGATAGCAACATTCCTCGCTATTTTGGAACAGGAAGTTAAGGAGCAACATGCAGCTGGAACTGCAAGGAATGTCCCAGTAGTCACTATGGGTTTCGTTACTGCTTGGAACTTGCCCAGCACAGCAAGGGCAGTGCAGTAACTCATGTGAGAACCACCATTCTGTGTTTTTTCACTCTCATTTGACAATAAAAAAAACCCCAACAAACAGCATACTTTGGCACTGCGATGGCACCAAATAACCTGGTAGCAAAGCTATAAGTGAGACCCATGGCTTCAGCATCTTGAGATGTTTTAAAACATATTTAACTGAATCTTCCAACCTCAAATAGCATGAGGTTTTCAAGGCTTTCCTTAACAATATAAACTCATTTATAGAATGGCAAAACCAAACTTGATTAACTAGATACCAATAAATAATTACATACACTGAAAGCCTTCTGTTCGCACAGAATAATAACTGCCTTGATGAGCAGTCCATAGTGAAGTTATTTCCATTTCGTATTGCAGCTAAGATGACGCAGCAATGCAGTTGAAGGAGTGGAAGAAGCCCTGTACCCCAGTCAGTCTGTGGCCATGTACTCCCTCTGCTTCCTGCATCATACCTAACAAAAGTGTAGCTGCAAGGTGAGTCAGTTCAACTGGCTGATCCAGTGGAAAACTCTGAAAAGAAAAGAAATGCTTCCTCACTGGGTCAGTCAGCCACATCAGGTCACACTGAGGCTGCATGACTTAGATCTGGTAACAGCAGCTGGGGGAGAGAAGGGGCAGAGCAAGACCATACTTCCTAGCAGCTGCCATCAGTAGAGTCCCTTAGATATACCATGAAAATTCACCCTCAGACTAACAGGAGAGGGTGGTGGAATTTGGTGCAAGGACAGCTGGCATCCTCCTCTCTGTGCACAAAGGAAAGCAGCGGACCACAAGGCAAACAGAATGCAGGACCCTTATCTGGCACACGGAAAGCAGGCTGTGGCAGACCGCTGAGAAGAGCTAGTCTCAGGCTGGGGGACCTTAATTAACTCAGCAGCAGGACACAGCTACAACAAGGCCTAAACACCTGAGGTGTTTAAAATAGGCATTGTCACAAGAAGCATGCTTGAAATTAGGGTGGAATTTGGAAAAGCAGTGCCAGGAGTCTTCCTGTCCCATCCTGTTCAGGAGCTCAGCAATTGTATTTTGTAGAAGCTCCGAAGTGCCTGTCTAGTGTAGTTCCATTCATCATAGACCTTTTCAGCGGTTTGGCTTATATGTGACAAAGAAACCTGTAGTGATGTCCACCCTGGACAAAAATGAGGAAGCCATTTCACCTAACTATATCATCCCAGGTTAGCTACTTGTCTTAGACAGCCATTACAGGCCACACCAAGAAATATTCACCTCAAGTGTCATTCTTTTGCCTTACTTTGGACGCCTACATTAGATGAAATGGATTGTGCTCCACAAGATGCTTACTTCTTTCCATTGACAGTAAAGGGAACTTAGGGTGATTAGCTCAGGTGCAGCTGTCTGTTTCAGACAGCTGAAGATAAGTGAGATGAATGTCATATGAGGAGCTCTCACCTTCTGTCCAGCTGTAGATGATGAAATACATGGTACTATGATCCAAATATTCAGGAGTAAATGTAGTGAGACTCAGAATTATTTGGTTATGCTACTTCTGTCACCCCATCCCCTTAGAGGCTTTCCCTACCTAGTTAACCTCATATCAATCTCAATGTGTCAGGGCAAAGCCACAGACAGTTCATATCTATCTCAACTAAGCACTGTAAAGGAAGAGGAGGAGTATATTTTCTGGATTTCAATGACAAAATTTTGGCAATTAAGGATCAGAGCAACTAATTTCAGCAACCTCTCTGCAACTGCCTTGCGTATTGCTTTGTTCAATTTAGTTCTAGAAGTTCAAAGAAGCTGAATGTCTACTGGTTTCCTAGGTATCTTCATGAATCTCATCATCAGGGAAATGCTGCCCTAACATTTACACGTAGTAGTCTCTCATTTAATTTAAATCTGCTCATTCTTGTTATAGTTTCCTTTACAGCAGTAAACAATCTCTCCCCTGTCTTGGTACTTAGATGTTCCAAAGTGAGCATCTAAGTGCACTTGGTGATTCGGGTGTCTCTGTGTGGATCTCTTAACTTTTCCTTGTGAGCCAAGCCAACCTTCCACACAATTACTACCTTGAAGAAGCTCTCCTAAAATAACCAGCTTAAATTAATCCAGTTCAAAAAAAACTTTTTTTTTTTTTAAATTTACAATCATAGACTCTTTTACCTATGTGAAGTTTTTCAGTAACTCTTGGAGCTTTTACAGTCCATCTAGGTTTAGAATCCTTTAGTGGTACCATGGCATCATAAATAAAATAACATCCTTTTTAATGAAAGCAAAGCTTTCAAAGTAGCTTCATTGCACATTCCTACAACAGCTTTGGTATGAAACTTGACACTGTGATGACAGCAAAGCCATAGATGAGTTTTTCTGTGACGACTATGAAAAGAATTTTTGCTCCAAATTTTATTGGACATTGTATTATAGGCCGGCCTGGATGAACACATGCCCAGCAAGGTTGTCCAACATTTCCCATTATAAGACTCTGTTTTCAGTTATTTGTAATTTTGCCAGAATTTAATTATTTGCACTGAAATTTTCCACACTGAGCATCTGCCTCAGCCTGATTTTTTTATTTTTTTTTTGAAACAAAGAACTCAGCCATTTCCGAGATCAAGGCAAGGGGAAAATACGTCATTTTCTTTGTAAAAAAAACAACCAAGTTCCACTGAAATTTTTTAGGGCTACCACGACTTCTAGAATCGACTTAAAATTTGGCAGAGATTTGCCTTTATTTCAAGCGCTGTCCATATCTTAAAAGAATTTGTCAAATTTGGCTAAGTTCTAGTCCTTTGGGAAAAAAAAAAGCAGTTCACACATGCTCAGTACAGAAGTCTCAGGTGTCAGCAGTTGCATTTCTCAAAGATTCTGTAATTATAGAACGTGTTCCAGACTGAGGCTGAGCAGGATTTTCCTTGCAACTACAGCTCTACGTCATACTGGGCTACAGTCCAAGACGGAGTGCAGAAGCTCTATTTCTCCCACCTACTCCAAACAGGAAGCGAGGAGGAAGCTGCATGATTTAAAAGCAGACTTAGCAAAAAGCTGATCTGCTTGGAGATGAGGATCAGACAGGAACCAGGATACCAGAATGCAGAGACAGACTGAAAGAAGAGGGAATCGGGATGGTGATGGAGACAGTAAACTGCCCGTGGAAAAGGAGGTGATCAGATTCAGAGCCAGCAGGAAAGAAAAAAAAATAAGAAGAGTTGCTGAGAAGTGTTGGCAATTGTGAGAAAGGCTGAAGGATGCACTCAGTCTGGGTGAGGGTCTGGTGCTGAACATCAGTCTACACAGAAATCTATGGTGAAGAAGGAAAAGGAGCGAAGAGAGACAGAACAGATTAAAAGCTAGGAAGGAAAGGACCTGTGCTGAGAAATGGAAATGCAGCTAGAAAGAGGACTGAGGTTAAGCAGAAAACAAGACTGAGGCAGTGACTGTTAGAGCCAGAAGCGGTTATGCTTTGCAGGAATAAATTCAGGCATCTGTGTCCTGTTGACGTGCATTCAATCTGGATGTTGCAGTGGAGCCCAAGAACCTTGACTTCAACAATCCAGCCATTTTCAGAAAATCGGCTGAAAACTGTCCATCAAAACGTTCTATCATTTTTTTGTGGTCCACAGAGAGGACAAAAAATATTATTTCTAGTTATTCTGTTAGCTTAAATGTCAGGTGACTATGTGGGGTATTTACATTTTCCTACCCCAGTGATAAAACACACACATTTAGGCATGACAGCTGGAACAGGAGGGAGATTTTTTTTTCTAGTTTTGATCAAAAAAGAGAAACTTATCAACACATAGAATAGCATGATGGAACATTTTTAAGACTCCAAACCAAGTGTTCACAAGTTAGGAAATGGAAAAACTAAAGCTATACAATCATGGAGACTGTATATTGTCTCCTTTGTGTTTAGGTGACACATTTCTTAATTGCATGATTACTTATATGTTTGATTTATTTTACAATGGCATTATACACCTTCTTCTCCCTCAGAATCCCTGTGTAATTCTTAGCAAGTCATTTACACTAAAAGATTTTCATATGTAGTGCCTCTTTCTCTGGGTGCCTCACCTGAATTCCTGTGATCTGGCTCACTTTCTCTGGGTGCCTCACCTGAATTCCTGTGATCTGGCTTACAGAAGTGTTGCACACTTGAGAAGTCACCAGGAATTACAACTTCAATAAATAAATTGCTATATTAAGGCTTAAGATCACACACCTTGAACTGAGCACCTCAAACTACAGGATAGTTTTAACCTTATCTCTGCAAAAAGCAGCAGCAATATCACTTTAACTGCTAGAGGTGTATCATAAAAGTAGACATATTCATATTTGTGAGGCACTCGGAGAATACAAGTAATGAGAACCACTGAAAAGATCAAGAGGAGATTAGTCATTCTGTTTTCAGATAAGATTTTAATACTGTCAAATAAGCAAGGCAGAGGGACTCATACTGAACAAGGACAAGAAAACAAAATATCAGATATCATTTAAAAACTACCTGTCACTCCTGAGTGCTGATTGAGGCTTGGATCTTGAAGAAAAAACCCTATGTGTATATGTAACTAAAGGCATTTGTACAAGGGAGATCAGTAAAGTTTGCATACAACCTGACTTCTGGCATTTTCTACCTTTTGATTACTTGACTTTGCAGCTTTAATGACATTCTTAAAGCCTATCATTTAATATGCTTTACACAAACACACAGAGCCTTAGGAATCCTGCATTTTATAATCACCAAAACCCCAAGATGGCATTATAGTTTTGTTTTATAAAGCTGTTCGAAAACAAACATACTTTTGTTTTTAATGCTATACGTAGTTAAAATGTTTCAAAAACTCTTCTTTCACTCTTCCCTCCTTTCTGTTTCCATGTCTCTCCTTCATTCTTTACAAATGCCTTCTTTCTTCAAAAACTGCAGGGCTAGCTCTGGCTCAAACAGCTGCAGAAACAGCTTGGCTTCAGACATTTACCACAGCAGATTTGCTTAATCAAACAACCATCAGAGCAGCTTTGTTCCAAGCAGTTGCCAAAAGCCTGTCATGCTACAACTTCAAAAAGCTGCTCCAGCAGCTTTGCTGCACACCAGAGATGCTCATCATGCGTGGAGGTGACATCATACATTTCTAAGTAGGAAATCCAGTGATATTAACGTTCTGTGTATTTCTGTGGTACAGTTTTATCCATCTAATTAAGATATTTGTAGTAACTAATGTCATACTTTAGTGTCCATGGCCACTTTATCTAGTTTATGTCTTTCACAAAAAAGGTGTTACTTTGTCCTACATACTTCCCACAGTTGGCCTCTGTCCAAACATGAATTATTTCAGAAAGTTTGAAGAAAATTCTTTCAACAACTTTGAATAGGCAATTGAAACAAACAAAAAAAAAAACAAAAACCAACCCAACAGGGAGCCGGCAGAATAAAAGTCTAGGAAGCATGCTGTACGGTCATCACAAGTTCCAGCCATCATCAATGACTACCACATTTTTGCTGTTTCCATAGATTGATTGTTTAACCTGTATTAAAGCCTTCGCTGAGAGTGACTTTACCAGCTCCTGAGGGAAACCTACTCCAGAGTGTCAGCACCCCTACCTTCAGTAAGTTTTTCCCAACAGTTAACCTGATTCTTTCTTCCTGCAGTTTAAGTCCATCACTTCTTGTCACACATGAAGTCTTGTCTGCATGATCTGGGAGAAAAGGGTATACGCTTCTCTCTATGGGTATAAGGTCTTCTCTCCTTTAGGGTACACAACAACAGTTCTTTCAGTCTCGGCTCATTGAATGTGTTTGTTTGGCTTGTAATTATTTTCACTGCTGTTCTCTGGACTGTCTTGAGTAGTCCACTCCTTTCTTGAAGAGCAATGCCCAGAGCTGGACACTGTAGTCCAGCTGAGGCCTTGCCAGCTGTGAGAAGAGTGGAAGGATTACTCTCTGATTTGTAGGCTGTGCTTTTCTTAAGAGAAATTAAGAGCATATAGTTAATATCAGAGAGGATAAGTGCTGTATCCTAAATGTCACAGGCGCTTAGATCTCACTTGGGAATACTCAACAAGTATGCAGGAAATATATTAGGTCAGCTAATAAGATCAGATTTCGAACATACAAAAAGTTCTGGTAAGTATAAATATTTGTAGCTTTAAAAAATGTACACACCAATCTCTCACAGTGGTATAACTTGCTTAGAAGTGAAGCACTGATCTGTTCTTGTGAATCTACTTTTTTTGAAGTTTAGAAACAACAGCTACACCAATAGCAGTTAAATATTCATGTTTAATTCAAACAGACCTGTGTTAACTTTGTTAAATCTCTTGTGATTTCTCAGCAATTCTTCTGCCGTGCTTTTTGCAAATTCCATATATCAGATGCTTTGTCCTTCATGGTAGGCCTCATGTTTGGGCATATCCATCATGCTGGGCTTTTTCTGTCATGCTTCTCTCTTCTAGACAGTCTTTACTGCATACACTTAGTGTTTCAACTCATGCTTTGAGGTATAGGATACGATATCACTATCTAGTTATTATATCCACTGGGAAATGCAATTTTATATTTATAGCATTGGTTATCTTCCCCTTGAAAGTTACGGAGCTTTTTCTAACGGTCATTCAACTAGAGGAACTCACCAAAGCTCTTTTGGTAGTACCACTTCATGAGTACAAAATACCTCCAGAAATGCATAGCACTTCTGTTCTGTTTATTTCAAACTTTCCTTCTGCTTATTCCTTCCTTTCATTATTCAGAATATGCTCTTGGCAGAAAGTTCTCTTCCAGTCTCTATTTTTCACTTAATGTATGGATGACCACATTTCTGTGTGCTTTGTGTTTCACTTAGGATCTTTAGTCACTTCAGAATGAGCGATGCCATGTAAATGTAAGGTATTGGCACATTATTATTATCAGTAATAACTAATGTAAATCTATTCCTCACTTGTTGCTGAGTACTTGTAGCCTTATAAATTAAGTGGCATGAAAATTCTGCTGCTCTCTAATTACAGGGCTCTTTATACAAGTAGTATAGAATAAACAGTAAGATTTTAAGTCTTACAGTGAATCATGCTGATGATAGAAAATATTAAATCTACATCTTATCATTATTACTTATGTACTACGGTAGCGATCAGGGTCCCATTGTGCAAAGAATTGTGCAAGCACACAGTAAAAGGCAAACCTTATTCTGAAGAATAACAGCATAGCTGGATAGTTTTTCTCCCCTTCTTTCTACCATTATTTCCATTTTAACAGGGGAGGAAGTCACAGCATGAAAGCAAGTTACTTGCGGGTCAGAGAAATGTGAAAGAGGCAGAGATTGAATCCTGAACCACTGAGTCAAATCCAGTTCTTTAACTGCAATTCACCTACACTATGTACAGCATCAGCAATCCCAAATTTAAAAACCTCAGACCCTCCATTTTGACAATTTTATAACTGCCCTTTTAAAGGCCATCCCTAAACTCAGAGTAAGAGTACAATAGAATATATTCTGGTTATACTAAGGTCCTACCAGTCCATCCATATCTGGGAGATGTCTTTTCTCAGAACAATGAGTTATAAACAACGAGTTATAAACAACGCTTTGAATCAATGAGTAAATGAATGTCTCTATGCAATCAAATCTGCAGGAATCACCTTTGGTGTCTGTATCTAGTAACCTTCATATCAGCAATACTGAGTAATTTGAACAGAAATACAACAAGTCAACAGCTTTTCAAACCAAGTTTAACAGAGAAATAATTATGGAAATTGTATTGTATGGCAACAGACTAGGTCTGAAATTTGATAAAGCATATTTAAGTACAGCTACTACAGAACAGCTAGGTGGCTAGAAGTCTGCCCTGTCTGCAGTTTATGGTTCATGGGCCCTAGCCCGTGTTGTGAGCCAAAGTCAGTGTTTTGATCTTCTGCAGTTTCTCCACACCAATTCATTCCCGGAAGATATATTCCTTGCCTAAACATCACACCTGGAGTTCAGCCAGTCATGAAAGATCTGTGTCAAGTTGACATCTGAGAATACTGAAAAATGATGGGTATCATCCAAATACAGGGCCTTCTTTTGGCAAGTTGCTTCTTAGCTGCCTTTTGGTCCCTGAGAATTTGAAGAATAGAGTTTAGGCTCGGGTACAGATGTTTTTAGCTTTCCTGAGTAAAACTCAAGTCTGATGCCTTTTTCCACAGCATGGTTCCTCCCTTTGAGGAGATAGTGTCCGATTTCAAAATCCCAGCAATCCGTTTCTCCCAAAGGAACAGATAATCTCACGATCTGTCTCTTTCTATGAGTTCACTCATGTTGGCTCCAGCCGTCTGAGCCAGCCACTGCCTGTTGTGGTTGCAAAGGACTGGCAGCAGGGTCTCTGATTTGCATGCTAGATGTATGACAGACCCATGCCAGTTTAGAGCAAAGCAGGATGTCTGTAAGCTGCATGCAGGTCTCAAAGGACCATCAGCTGGGGACTACAGGAGACTAATAAGCACTGGACAGACTGGAAGGCAACAGGAGTGTGTCTGCATGAGCTGCCTTACTAGTGAACACTTCCCTCAGCAAATTGTCTTACTGAGAAGATCTTGTGGGTTTTCAGGCACTAAGGGATAGAAGCAAGAAAATTAACCTAAGTAATTGGTCCTATGGTTCTGTGTCCTCTGAGTTTTATTTTCCCATTTAACACTACCCACTCTGAATGCATATGACCCTTATATATTCTCCATGGGTTTTTTTTTAAGAAGTGTGGATACAATGAGCTATATCCCTGAGGGAAAGAGGCAGCCTCACATTGCATGTCCTAGTATCTGACTTTCAGGTGTCATATACCAGCCCTGAGTTAGATGCCTACACTGCAAAGCTCAGTGCTAACCTAGAGCATTCTGAGCAGAAAAGCAACAAAGTCAACAAAAATTAGCAAGAGTATGGAGACTAAGCTCTCTGAATGATTTAAGTGCTTAATCTCAGGCTATAGCAAGAAAATTCTTTTCTCTTGGTGTTTACTACCTTGAATGCACAGTTGGGGTCACAGATTTCAAAGAGGGGTACAGCCAGAAGCTCAGTTTTATCCAATAGCTCAGCAGTTAGTTTGAGGACAGAAGAAGAGCCATAATTCCTCTTATTGAAGCTGCTTTACTTCACTGAGAATAATTAAATATTCATTAGGCAAAAGAGAGAGCAATACTTTATTGCCTAGCATTCGAGGCACTCAGCTACAAGAAAAGAGGCCTCAGTGCCTGTGTCAATGAAATTTTAAGTATCCCATATTAAGTAATCATGAGAACAGGGACTGGGATTCAGCCTTCTCTTTACTTAGGTGAGAGAGGTAACCACTGAGCTATATTATCACACTAGTTTCTATATTCCTTCACTTCCTTTCCTGCACTCTCTCAGTTCTAACAAATATTTTGCTACTCTGTACACACTGGAAAAGCGTAGAAAGAACGGATGTTGAATGCCTTCACTCTGGAAAGCAGACTTCGCCTAAAGTTAAAATGATCTTGGAAGGTGGGAAATACCTATTCAAAAGACAGAGGCAGGAACAAAAGAAATAGTGCCTTCCATGTCTCAGCTGAACTCTTTAGCTGAGTAGAAGGGCAGCAAGAGTGATGACAGATCCCCAGCCATGTTTTCTATATGGCTCAACCCAACATGTTTGTACTCAGGGTTTTTTCTGGACTGTATTTTGGATGCAAGCTAAGGGATGGAATGTCTTCCTTGAGAAATATAAGGCTCAGGCATCAGTGCTCCCATTTCATTCATTTAGCCGCTTAGTGAATATCACTTATAAGGACTTGGGGACTTAAAGATTTTATATGCCTCCAGGCAAAGAAGCATCTAAGTGAGGACTTTGAATGCTTATCTTTGGGATTCAAACACATAAATATTCCTGGAGAGCCACTATATACACAATATTTGACCATGAATGTCTAGCAGGTACACATGAGAATTTTCTTTGTTTGACTTCAATATAATTTATCTTTTAAAGCTATCCATATTTTGTCATATTATTTCTGGGAGCCAAAGACTGAGTAGCTGTTTTTAATTCAGTGACTAGGCGAGAAAATAGCTTGAGGAAAATGATACGTTGTCCTGCTTAGCACTTGGAATATTGACTTAGTAACAGTCATGTGATTTAACTTGTTGTTACTATTATTTTGATGTTCCTTCCTAAGCTTTAGTAACACGTATATCACCTTTTGTAATGATCTCCCATCCTATGAATTTTGATGGGTGTGGTACTGTATTTTACAAAAAAAGAGGCATTTTCAACTTGAATAGGGTGATTGTACAAGGTTGGACACACTGTAGAAAATCAGTGTACTTCTAGTTTCATCAGTCCTATTTTCATTGAGCTTTTAAAAAATGGATACTTTATTTTAAGGATGAGCTAGCACACATCTAGTGAGGCTGTACCCTGACTCTGTTTTGATTAGAAATAGATTTGGACAGTGCATAGGACTATCATTCAACTGTCCTTGGTTTTGCACCAATCAGCTCAGTTCTCATACAAAGAACCCATCATCTCAGTGAGAAAATAGGGCAGAAGGGAAATTCACAGATACAAAATAAGCTGAAATAACTGGTTTTACATGAATATAAGGATCTGCCTACATGGTTAAGTGGAACCAAAATAACCAAATGGCTCACATGTTATGCTTACAGTTATGGCAGTTCAGGTCTTCATGAGTGCTATAATTTTAGAACAACAGTGCTCAATTGTGAAATTAAAGGTACATTATTTAGAAATAGGGCAACCTTTTTCTAAATAAAAGCACTCACAGACAGTCAAAATCCTGCATTTAGACAAGGCCAAATTCCTTTCTTGGATATTTGGCATTAGCCGTTTATAGGACGTATAACAGCCGTATTGAGTACAGTAATCAAAAAAGGCTGCTCCTGAAAGCCTACCAGCAGTCCTTTGCCTTTGGACTGTCAGTGTCTATGCTCTGAGGTCCAAAATGTTCCTCTAACTGGAATGTCTGGAAAGTGAAATGGACCTAAGAAGAAAGTTCAGATAACACTAAAAATACCACTTACAGGAAAGTGGGGAGATCAAAGCAGGTCTTTAATAACAGAATATGATTTGCTGATGGGTAAGCGGAAAAAGAAGAAACATATATTTGAGCTATTTTTCATTTTGTTATGAAAGAAAAGCTTTACAAGTATGTGTATTTTAAAAACACTTTATTTCTGCTTGCTGTGTACTTAGAGATCTCAAATAAATCTTTTATATTTTTGAAAGATTTCTTGGATGGCTTAGATGAATGGGTGTGGATAGGAAGATTTCGTCCATTAATCATAGGGTTCAATTTTCACCAGAGCATCTTTTCATACAAATATTTGAGCTGAATAAGCATTTGAAGCAAAAAGAATTTGAAGCTGACTAAAATTATTTCCTCTTTCAATTAAGTACATTTCACTTGCCTGGTTGCTTGCATTACAAATGAACCACAATTTTTTTTAGGGCAATCGAGATCAGACTTTCTCCTTTAAATATTAAAAAAAAATACATGCGCCAAATATTCTTCTTTAGAATGTCTCTTTTTTAGGGGGAAGGAAACCCTCATCCTATATGTGCCACACAGAGCAGCAACAGAGAGATAGAACTTCTTCACCAGCCTCAGCAAACAGCTCACACCTGCAGCCATATCAAGTTACACATTGAGATTCTCAGGAAAGTACATGCTTAACTTTAAGAATGTACATATTTTTCACTGCCTTCTGCAGAGCTTAGGCATATGTTAATGAGCTTCATTGCACGGGGACAATTTCCTAAAATGGGACCAAGGTGTTTTATCAGATACTACAAGATCCACAAGTTCCAACTTCCCGCAATCTGCAATATGAAAACGTTGAAAGAGGGACCTGTGGCAATCCTCAGGCAGCACCTCCTCTTCTGAATCAGATACACCCAACAGCCCAGAAAAGTGAGGGAACTCTACAGCTGGAGGAACTACCTTCTGGAGGCAGGGAAGGGGCTGAATGCTTCAGATAATTCAAGGTATGGCAGCATTTGTTGTAAAAATGGTGTGCGTGGTTAACCCAACACTTTTGCCAAATACAGTTGCCAAATGCTAGTGTATCAATTACAAGCATTACCACATAGCCAAGACTCAACCAGTAATTTGTAACCTGTGCTTGGGTTTAGATGCATTTGTGTCATCTTCTGTATTAAGTGGGGACAGTCTTACTTACAGCAATGAGTGCTTTTAACCATTCAGGACCAAGTGCCTTTGTAGTAAACTGTGCAAGGAATATCTCCAAGGAAACAATGGGTTCGCTTCCTATTTGCACAGTATCAATTAGAGCTGAGTCTGTCTGGTGGCTGATAAAGGTTATCACAACTATCAGCTGTAGAGAAGGATTGGGACATCCTTTCTGCTCAATTTAACAGCTCAAGAGAATTGTGATGTTCCTGGGCTGCACTGGCAGCTGTGGGGACAACCATGGACACCAGTTCGTTGCTTTATAAGCAACTGTAATTACATACCTGCTGGAAGTCCTGCTTGCTGGAAAGTCAGAGTGACCATTTGACTTTTAGTGTAATGAATAAATAAAGACTCTGCAGTAATCTGCAGGCTTTGCGAACCGGGGAGGATGAAGCCCTTGGTAGTGCTCTCACTTTCCTATAAAATGCTGCAAGAACACTACACAGACATCTGCATGGGCTGTGCAAGCAAAGGTACAACTTGCTGATGTATGAGGGTGCTTTGTTCCTAAGTTAGAACTTCACTTGACAAAACATTTTATCACAGACAAAATCCCTACACAGACCCTGGTATATAAAAGGAGCATGCAGAAATATCACTGAACTTACATGGTTGCTTCCATAGCAAGCGTATTTTTTTTTAATTGTGTTTCTTTCCACCTATGAAATATCTTCCTTGGTACATTTTAAAACTATACATAAACAAGCTTTAAACACACCATCAATACACACTAATAAGCTAAGTCATGTTTTCAGTTAACTTTTTGTAAGCTATTGGTATTTACTGGCTTTAAAGGTTCTCTTAGTAAATGTTGAGGTAGTTCTTTATACTGTCATGCTAATTTCCATTTTGGAGAGCTGAAAGTTATGGTCCATAGTAATGTTTTGACACTTTTAATTAGATTTTCAGATACAGCTAGGCCTAGGGGTCAACTCAGGAAGTGGCGTGTTTAAAAGTCACTCTCACCCCAGGATTAAAATATGTTATGATAATTCAGATTTAAAAAAAAACCAAAACAAAACCAACAAAATAGACCTAAATGTGTCTAATAAACTAGAGGACTAAGTAGCATTAAGTGCTGCCAGCTGAGAGACTCAAGTATAAAAGTGATTTGAGACTGCAGGCCCTAAGCCAGTGGAAGCTGAAAAGCTTTGCAGATGTGATGTGGTCATTCTCTGTTGACGTTGGTGGTCATGCTGTTATCACAGCACTGCTCCCACAGCTGTCATTGGAGTGATGTTGGCAGAGCCTCTGCTGGGAGACATCTGCCTTGCTCTTCTAACTGGAGTTGAAATGCTATGATGACAGCTGCACAGAAAGTGAAGAAAAAGGGAAGACAATAGAAATCTGAAAGAAATATTGAAGATATAAAGGGAAGCAACTATGCTAACCGCTGTCAAGATGCAGACCAGAATTTCACAGAAGTTAGAAAATGCAGCTACGGGGCCATCATTCTTATTTCAGTTACCTTGCTGTAAATCTGGGATTAGGTTAGTGACTCTATATTTACACCAATACAATCAGAATCTGCCTTGTATCCCTACAGTAATTTTAATTCACCTCCCTTGTTTGTTTATGGTACAGTGGCTCTTCACAGCAGTATGCTATGATCACACAACATACACATGACATTTTATGGCAATACTATAAAAGAAGTTGACCACTGAACATAACAGCTTGCAGTCAACTTCTGTGAACGCGGAGAGAAGAGTGGTTGCATTCAGTGTACTCTGATCTATTGTTTTTCATTGGAAGGATAGCAATGATGCATCAGTTTTTATCTCTAAGAAACATGCACTGTTCTGGCGGTTAAGAAAAACTATTACAACTTACAGAAAATGGTATTTTTGTTGAGAACACCATGTCTATTTTTTTCTATTGTTCTGTATATTAAGCCTTACCCCCACTTATGTGTAACTTGGTCCCAGTGGAAAAGCTATTGTAACTGGTATGTATTTGTTATAAAGACTTGGAACATAACAAATACTTCAAGAGCACATACATAAACTAGATGAGCTCAGAGAAACACAGACCATTCTGCTAGGCTGCCTAAATCATGAACGGGCTGAAGCATTGTTCAAATATGACAATTGCACACCTCACACATTAAATTGAACAACCACCCTCCACATACATGCGTTTCAGGTGCAAGAGATTAAACTGTAGCCAAAAGCCTGGCTCTTTGCTGTAAGTGAATTGAGGCTTAATGCAAAAAAAAAAGCCCACCTCACTCCATTTCACTTACAGCTCAGGTATTAAAGAATCCATGCACTGGGGTATCCTTGCTTCTGTGTTTGTTACAGACTGGATGGTGCTGGAAAAGTGGACTTTTGAGGGACACACACAACTTGAATCTGCATGACTTAGAACAGATGGAGGATAAGAACAGCCTGCTGTGCATGTGACATTACCTTACCTAACTGTATGTGGCAACGTGCCAAATGTGTGGGTGTCCTGGCCCTCAAATACACAAGGAGAATGAGTATTACCTTTACAGGCATAATACCTTGCTGCATTTTCATGTAATGAAAGCATTTGGTTTCCTTCCTTTTTGAGGGCTGGGGCTTGGAAATATACACACTGGTACATGTGCCATGATATATAGCAATGGCACTCCTCCATACAGTACAATTTTTTTTCTAGGATGCCAAAGTACCTGTGGCTGAATAATTGCACATAAGAAAACTAGTCACAAAGTGAACATATGTGAAAGTACGCAAAAGCACAGGGGAGAGAATAAGAGAGGTTGCGCAGACCTCCTTCTGTGCTAAAAAAGTATTGAGAGAGATTTCCTGCAACAAACATGAGTAATAAATAAACAAAATAGTGAAAGAAAATAATGAAACTGTCTATAATCATATCCACATTACTAAATTATGAAATAGTCAGTACTTATGGTTATTCCATTTTGTAGGCAAACATCTGTTAATGGTTCTTTTTTCTGTTTCTGAGCATCCACATCTTCCTACTGAGATCTGGCTTGGATTATTCCCAGAAGCTCCTTTATAGTTTCTGATCCCTAAACAGTGGTTTTGTTGTGGTGTTGTTCCTCTGTTTTGTGAGGGTGAAGAGGGCCATGTCTGTTTTTCCTATCCCAGTTTCTCTCCTCACATCCAGGAGTTCGCTCCAAAGAGCCACGATAACCAAACTTGGGTGACAGAAGAACAGGATCCTGTTCCCTAGATATGAAAGTTCTTGCTGTTCTTTGGCTGCTCTCGACAGAAAGCCCTAATCTTCTGTGTCAGTAAATGTAACAGTGAAGATGATATTAATTTCTCAGGATAATGTAACTTGCTTTGGTGCCTTAAACGTGGGTTATACTTTTTTTCAGTTACCGAATTTGTGCACAGCTTCCCACAATAACTCCTTCGCGTTTACCTACACACTCCCCAGGGGCAGAGCCCCTGGGCTTCAGATCAGACCAGAGACCAGCTCGTGTCCGCCTTCAGTTTTTTTGTCACCATGGTACAGCAACCACAGCAGTATCAGACATGAAAAAAAGCAAAAGTCTTCAGCAAAGGTGAGAAGTCTTGGCAGTATTAACTGAGAAAATGAAAATTAAATAAGAAACACCATACTATAGCAGTTACTAAACATCAGAGACTAATTCAAGATCCTTAATTGCAATGACAGAGGTGTTCTGGGACTGCTCAGATACAGGGTCAGTCTTACACAAAAAAAGAAGAAAGAAAGGAGTTAACTTGAGAGCAAAATGCTTGAGAGCAATGAGACCTTTTCTGTTTCAAAGGAAAATTCCATGCCTTCCCTTCTGGTTGGCCTGCCGTAGCGGATATGCTTTTGGAGTACAGCATGTACAGTACATAAGCAACTATTGGCATTCATGGTTGGCTTCCAAATCAGCAGTGCTTAAAAATATGAAGTGCAAACTTGGCTCTCTTTTCTATCCTGGGTTTTGATATTGTTGTTTTTGTTGTTCTTGTTGTTGCTCTGAAAGAGTATTTGCTCACTTTTTTTAAAAAATAAAATCTAATTTTAACTCTGTGGATGTATTTCTCCTTTACTCATTCAAAATGCTCTTCCTTTCCTTGTGATGTCAGTGGCAGACAGTTGGCAGTTTCCTGTAAAGAAACAGTGCTGTAGCTGACTGTGCAAATCAGCCCTTCTCCTGAAGACATTAAGTATCGTCTCAGACCACCCCTGGAGCAATACCAGAAGTAATGCCTCCACTAGCACAAATACAGTAACTGTTCTGCCAAGGTACTGGAGGCTCTGTGTAAAACTTGCTCTAGAAAATGTAACTAAACTGAGTGACAAGCAAGGATCAGCCTGAGAACTTCAGGTTCCTCATAAGCAATTATTTCTCCTAATTAGCAAAAGGCTTACTGTTATCCATGCTCTCTTCCCAAAACAGTGTATCATCTCGTTGGAATTAAAAGACATGGCTCTAGGTATTGTTTATATTATTCCAGTATCTGCATGTGCTGGTGGAGGAATGAGACACTCAAGATGGCTAGCAGTAAAAACCTTCAGTGGGAATGAAGATGATTACTACTCAGAGCCAAGCAGCAGGTCACTGTGTCTTTGGACATGGGTAATGCTAACAATGTGGAAATGTTCAAGAATGGATTGGTCAGAGCAGCTGCGCAAGTGTGAGGAAATTGCTCTCACCAGAGCTGTGGTGAGAAGAAAACTGAGACAGGATGACAGCAAGAAGTAAAGCTCAAGGAAGAGACTTTTTCACATTTGAAACTAGCTTCTCTATGTAGCTGTAATCTCCTATACCAACAGATTTATATATACCATGGCTGCAATTTAGGTGAGTTTTACATAACCAAGCAAGTGGGGCAGAATAAGATTTTTCAACCTTTATGCCTATGTATAATTATAAACATGTCTCCATAAAGTAATACTTTGGATTGTTTTAGTTATTCAGTATTCAGAAAGAAGTATAGGAGAATTGAAACAGGTGTAAAACCACAAATATACTAGGAGAAAATGTGTGTGTCAACCTTACTTCATGAGCACATCAAAAATATATCATCTCCTGTTAGCAACAAAGACAGAAAGTCCCCAGCCTCAGTTATTTCTTCAGATCTACCTCCATTTCACTTCAGGGCACCCACCCAATTACACTACCCCTCAACCAGTCATTCTTGCAGACATGACCTCTTGCCAGTAAAAATGACCATACCACGGAAACTAAATCTCTCCTAGTACGTTCCCTTATGCAATTAAGAAGGGTTAGGTGGACAGGCAATGCTTTCATAGAACTCCTCTGCTTTGTCATAAGGCTTAAGAAGAAAAAATATTATAGGACATGTTGGAACAGATCACTGACAAAAAGATAGCTCACACCAGCCTGGCTTTCACTTGGGTGAGACCAGTGGAGACTTGCCAATGAAATCCCTCTTGCCCTCTTTGGTTTGGAAAAATGCTTTACAATAGGAAATGTGTCAGCTAACACAATGTTAAATACAGTTTTGCTCATACTGCAGGAAAGAACAGTAATGTTTAAAATGGTGTTTTCTGGTCAGAAATAGCCTGTGAACTGATTGAAGAGAAACATGAATAAAAGCACTGTTCCCCTTTCTGTTCCTACTTGAAACTTCTCTGTAACACGGTTGAAAACACATATGCTCTTTCTCACAGTGGGGAAGAGCCTAAAACGCCTCATGTCTAAAATGTTCAGACAACAGTCTCTTGTCTGTTCCGTACTTATTAGTTGCTTGACTCTAACAAGGTTGTTATTAAAACAACCCAGTTTAATGTCTTTCATGTTGTATTGACTTCATGTCAAATAATGTTTATATAAATAATCTTTGAGCCATAGGAAACTTGCAGGATGTTTTGTCAAAGTCCTTGTAGTGTTTGTCTCAGGTATTGTTAAGATATGTGAAGAATATAAGAAATCCTAAATAAAATGCAAATTCATGAAAAAGAAAGTTTTTTTCCTTCAGAAATGTTTTGCACTTTATTTGTAACTGGATTTAAACACACTTCATCCATTCCCACTTTTCATCAGAGATCCTGTGCTCTTGGATCCCATGGCTTCTTCAGTTTTCCAGTCTCAACAACTCTACCCACCAGAAAGTTTCCAGTTTTCTTCAAAATTTCTCCTTTTCCTTCCTCTCCAAAGTCCTTGTTGAAAGCCTTCAACAAATCAAATACTTGACAGCAACTTCTTTTATCTTCATTTTAAAAACCTGTCACCTGTGTTTCTGTAGAATGATACTTTAAACTGGCCTAGCAGAGTGATTTATAAGCTTACAGACTGCTTTATTTGACCTCCTTCACCTTGAAAGGACATATAAAAGGAAACAGAGATTCATCTTCTGCCATTCCATGGGCTCCCAAGCTCCTTTTCATTGAGAACAGGACACAATCATTTATCCTTATCATTTATCCTGAAATATTGCAGGTTACACATGCTTTACTATCTCTATAATATATTGTGTTTTAACTTACATTTTTCTCACAATGTATTAATGTTAAATGCACTAACTGGTAAAAACACCCAGTGCCTTCATTTTTTCCTTCACTGGTGACTTGCCAAAGCAACAATACTTGGTTATGTCTTCATGACATTTTACTTTGACACTCATGTGGTCAAATAAGCTAAAAAAAAAGGAACCTGCGTTTTTCTTTCTACTTGATAATCTAGTTCGAAATTATGCAGTGGTGCAAAAGGGGTTCAGAAGTTTTGAACAAAAGTATCTTTAATAAAGCATGTCAGCACTAGCAACAGCAGTCAGATATAACCAGTCATGTTGTGTTACTTTCAACAGAATAAGTGAGACTTCAGTCATAGGTGTTAATGTGATCTTACCAACGTGAAGTGTTAAACCATTAACATGCTTTGTGGTTTTAAGTATAGAGAGCTTAGCCTGCGCAGTCACATGGCAGCTGCACTAGAAATACATGCCAAAGCTGGGAAGTATATTGATTAGTATGTACACAAAACAAAACACAAAGCATTTGGAAATTGAAATCAAGTGGTTAAACAAGGCTAACAATCAAAATCTGTCACAGTCCCTTTGCTAGACACAGGTTATTAATTTAGAATCCATTATGCTATCCAGAAGTCCTTCTTAGCACAACAAGAAAGGTTTAATTCTCTTACTCATCTTTCGGTTCATGACTGTAGGAGTAGAGATTGATTTCCTGCTTTTGATAATAAATATAGACAAGGAAAGGACAAAGGATAAGAGAGTGGAAAGCAGGGGAGATGTAGCTGTTGCTGAGCTTTTCAGGATACAAGACAACTGAGTAGTCATGGAAAATAGTTTGGAAAAGCCAGTCACATCTGGTAACTACTGGCCTAGAGCCTGATTCCCTTGCCTATATGGACTATCCCCTGCCTGGCCAAGTCAGGTCTCCTTCCTTCCACTCACCATCCAGCATTTGACAGAGCAGCACAGGCCAACTCAAAGAGAGGTTAAAAGCTGAGTGGCAGAAAGAGAGAGACCAAAACCGAGATAATAAGGGGAAAGAAAGAGACTCAGAGAGCATGGAAAGGCAAGGCAGGACCTCACTTTTTTCAGGTTGCTGGTTTGTTGAGAACAGCCAAGTACCTTCTCATATTCGATGGCTGGGTCTGGTGGAAGCTGTGCAGGGAAGGAAAGAATCAACCAGCGGCCTTTCCTCAGGAAGTCCTTCAGAAACTTCTACTATATGCTGGCTATTTTGCTTTCTAAATGTTCAACAGGTGATGTGAGATCAAACAGGCAATCCTTTCCTTGTTTCATTCACCAGTTTTGATCCACTAATTTCTCACTTCACCCCTTCCTTATCTGTCACATATCATCTTCATACTACCCTTGATCAGATGAGGAAGACCTCTCTGAACGAGTGATTGTTATCTCAATTTCTTAACCCCGCCATCTTTAACTCTTACAGCTAATTGCAGCACTTTATGAATTCTTACCAATTTCTCAGAGATGATTTCACAATTGCAATAGACATACAGTTTTTGTTTCATGAATTTTGTTTCATTTCAGCCAGGGATACTTACTGGAATGTGAGGTTCCACTGGAGCAATTAAATCCCCTAATAAGGCAGGGAGGAAACTAAAGATCCTGATCTAGTTGTCATGGTTAAATCCATTTTACATCCCAAGAACAGACTTCAGGATTTCCACCAACCACTATAAAGTTCAAAACAATCCATCCAACCCTTTAGGCTGGTGAGTCTTTCTCCATGGTAAACGTGCCCAATGTTTCACAACACATTCTCTCAGAGATGGCAGTTAGCCACCTGGCAGTCAGTCTTATGAAAGGTTTTCTTCCTTTTAATTATAAAAATATCCACACAAATGCCTCCCTTGCCTATCATGATGTTTCCACAATACAGTTCAAAGTGATTTACGAAGAAGTAAATGAACACATTCTTACTATAGTCATTATAGTTATAGTTGATTGGGCAGTATCACGTGCCACATTTTTGCAGTTTAGGCACCAGAATAATTCATTTGATCTGATTTACACTGATGACATTCAGTGCTGTCACTCCTATGATATAGCAACTTGTCAATGCCAGCTCTTTAATTTTGTAAAGCCACTGCCTCGAATTTATTAGTGAGGGGTGTTAAATAGCACTTCATGCCTGAAGAGTCTTATATTTTGGGGGCAGTGAACATCCTTGAAACAGGCTTACGTTAATGTCTTGTATCTTGCAATTGGGCAGACTAGGAACACTCAGTCACACAAAGAGCGATAGCTGTTCAGCTGAGCTTTGCAGCTGCTCCCTTCTGCTACAACCAGCAGAATGAAATATTTGGATTGCCATAATATAAAAAAACGAAAAGGACTGGATCTAGAACTAAGGCTGGGTTTTCCTCTTGCTACAATGTGTGGTTATACATACACAGATCAGTGCCTGCTGTTGCCTGCGTTAATTTTACTATTGACTTCAGTAGCTGTATGGCTGGTCCTCTCTACACTAGGGGGTGATTGACTAGTTATTTAATTAACTAGTTTAAGCAGCATTAACAATAATCTCAGCAGTACCCAATGGATTTTCTGCTTTAAATATACTGTGCACTTCCCTATTTATAGTAAACACCAGCAGTGGGATTCATCTGTCCAAATATAGATTCTGCATTGTAGGTGTCTGTATCTAAGTTAACTGTCTAGGCTCCCTTTATAGTCAAGGGAACAGGCCTTCTGAGGCCAGAGCTCCTCTCATCCCATTTCCAATGTCTAAAACAGATTAAACGCATCACCTTGATTTAGGAGATAGAGTAGGAAGGCCTATTTCTGTCCATTCACTATGGAGGGAGCCTGGACAACTGGTAACGGTATAGATGCCTACACTGTGGAGGCTACAACACAGAGAGATACTTCCTGCCCTAAAGTAATACCAAGAAGGCTGCGGCCATCAAGCAACCCCTATGTTTCCTCTGAGGAACAATTTACCACTTTCCTGCCTTGCAATAATGTTAGACTCTATCTCCTACTCCTTTCATTTGGGAGCAGGGCATGATCGAGAATGGTATTTCAGACCCACCCTTCTTGCTGGCTTTCAGTCTTCTCCCCATAGTTTCAACTCCATGGTCTCATTTTACTCGCCAAGGAGGTAACGAGCTATTGAAATGAAACAGTGCTGCTGTGTAGCTGGTTGAGGAGATCATTGTTGAGCAATGTAACATGCTCTTATCCTTTGTCCCCAGAGGACTGAGCAAACGTTTTGTGAGGCAATCCCATTTACTGCTGATGCCGATGCCAGGAAATGAACAATCTGTGTTAGCTTTTGACTTTTAAAAACAATGGGCTGGATGCAATGCCCTCTGAAGTTACCAGGAGTCTTGTTCTTCCTTTGTTTTCAAAGGCCATGGGGTCAGGCTCAAGACTAGAAGTTTATTTTGCTTTGTTTATACACTTAATGAGAAATAAAAGTTAAAAGCACGTGTAGTTGTGATTATGAGCAGTTGATCTATATGGCGAAAGCAGAATGTGATTTTTAAACAGTCAATCAACCTTCCTGGTTAAAATGTTTTTGTACTAATTGCAGATGGAATTTTTTATCACACGTGTCCCAGTTTAAGGTTTAGATAGGAGATTATTGTCCTCTGCATTATAAAATCTAGACACACAACAATTTTGTTATAAAGTTCTTGTTACGCTTTTAAAGAGGAATTTCCCAAAGAATATGTGTATTGCCGACGATTCTTTTGTGTAGCAGTTCTTCCCTAGTCTGACAATCTTTTATGCAAATATTGATAAGGCTTCTATCACTCATGTTCCCCTTTCCTCCATTTTCCCTCTCCCTATGTGAAACCTCCCTCTAAGGACCATGCATGACCCACAGTATTTGTATGTATGGCGTATAATGCACAGGCTTCTGATCTCACTTTTAGTTCAGGATTAAGTGCAGTATGCACAAAACAACAAGTAGGGTTGAAACCTTAGACTTCAGGAAGACTAACTTTGATCTCTCTAAGGAATTGCTTGGAGAAATCCCATGGGCTCTAGAGGGTAGGGGGGCTCAAGAGAGCTGGCTGATATTTAAGCATCACTTCCTCCAAGCTCAGGATCGGTGCATCCCGAAGAGCAAGAAATCAGGCAAGGGAAGCAGGAGACCTGCATGGCTGAGCAGGGAGCTTCTGAAAAAGCTCAGGTGGAAGAAGGGAGTTTACAGTATGCGGGAGAAGAGACTGACCACTTGAGATGAGTATAAAATACTGTCAGGGTATGCAGGGATGAAACAAGGAAAGCCAAGGCAGCCTTGGAATTGAACCTGGTGAGGGATGTCAAAGCCAGTAGGAAGGGTTTCTTTAAGTATACAGGAAGCAAAAGGAAAACTAGGGAAAATGTGGGCTTGCTGTTGAATGAGACAGGTGCTGTGGTGACGGACGATGCAGAGAAGGAGGAGTTGCTGAATACCTTCTTTGCTTCTGTCTTCACTGCTCAGGCCAGCCCTCGGGAGTACCAGACTTTGCAGGTAACAGAGAAAGTCTGGAGGAAGGAAGACTTTCCCTTGCTTGAAGAAGAACAGGTCAGAGAACAATTAAGTAAACTGGATACCCACAAGTCCATGGGGCCCGATGGGATGCACCCGCGAGTGCTGAGGGAGCTGGTGGAAGTCATTGCTGGACCACTCTCCATCATCTCTGAAAGGTCCTGAAGAACAGGCAAGGTGCCTGAGAACTGGAGAAAAGCCAATGTCACTCCAGTCTTCAAAAAGGACAAGAAGGAAGACCCAGGAAACTACAGGCCAGTCAGTCTCACCTCCATCCCCGGAAAGATGATGGAACAGCTCGTTCTGGGTGTTATCTCCAAGCATCTGGAGGAAAAGAAGGTTATCAGAAGTAGTCAACATTAATTCACCAAGGGGAAGTCATGTCTGACGAATCTAATAGCATTCTGTGATGGCGTGACTGGATGGGTGGATGAGCGGAGGGCAGTAGATATTGTCTACCTTGACTTCAGCAAAGCTTTTGACACCGTCTCCCACATCATCCTCACAGACAAGCTTAGGAAGTGTGGGTTAGATGAATGGACAGTGGGGTGGATTGAACAGTGGCTGACATATAGAACTCAAAGGGTTGTGGTTAGTGGTGCAGAGTCCAGTTGGAGGCCAGTAACTAGTGGTGTCCCTCAGGGGTCAGTACTGGGTCCAGTCCTGTTCAATATATTCATCAGTAACCTGGATGAAGGAATAGAATGTTCCCTCAGCAAGTTTGCTGATGATACAAAACTGGGAGGGGTGGCTGACACGCTGGAAGGCTGTGCCGCCATACAGCATGACCTGGACAGGCTGGAGAGTTGGGTGGAGAGGAACCCAATGAAATTCAACAAGGGCAAGTGTAAGGTACTGCATCTGGGGAGGAATAACCCCACGCATCAGTACAGGTTGGGGGCTGACCTCCTGGAGAGCAGCTCTGTGGAAAGGGACCTGGGAGTCCTGATGGACAACAGGATGACCATGAGCCAGCAATGTGCCCTGGTGGCCAAGAAGGCCAATGGCATCCTGGGGTGGGGTGCATCAAGAAGAGTGTGGCCAGCAGGTCAAGGGAGGTCATTCTCCCCCTCTACTCCGCCCTGGTGAGGCCACATCTGGAGTACTGTGTCCAGTTCTGGGCTCTCTGGTTCAAGAAGGACAGGAGATTGCTGGAGAGGGTACAACAAAGGGCTGCAAAGATGATTAGGGGATTTGAGCATCTTTCTTATGAGGAAAGGCTTAGGCACTTGGCTCTTTTTAGTCTGGAGAAAAGAGGACTGAGAGGGGATCTTATTAACGCTTATAAATACTTAAAGGTGCTAGGGCGATGAGAACAGTCTTTTTTCAGTGGTGCTCAGTGATAGAACAAGAGGTAACAGGCACAAACTTGAACATAGGAAGTTCCATCTTAACATGAGGAGGGACTTCTTTACTTTGAGGGTGGCAGAGCACTGGCACAGGCTGCCCAGAGAGGTTGTGGAGTCTCCCACACTGGAGACATTCAAAACCCGCCTGGACGCCGTCCTGTGCAACGTGCTGTAGGTGACCCTGCTGTGGCAGGGGGGTTGGACTAGATGATCTCCAGAGATCCCCTCCAACCCTGACCATTCTGTGATTCTGTGATTCTGACAAAACTACTGCAGTCCAAAACCAATTACCAACATTTCTGAAACATTAGTTACCCTCAAAAAATGTTTATGTAGTACAACAATGGTATTATCCTTATTTTAGAGGTAAGAAGAATATAATTGACCTATTCATGATCGCATGGACCCACAAACATGCTCTTCTCGAGGCCATGCCCCATACGCTTAGGCAGAGAACTATATACCCTTAGTCCTACACTATGCACACACATATCAATTTATGGTTATATTCATTGACTACATTCCCTATCTGTGATATGGCTGATTTGCAGGAAGGACTGGTTTGTAAAGACCCTAACCCATAGGGACAAAAACCACTTCAGCCATTTACATGATCATGGCACTACTGAGGCTGAGCACAAAGTTGCAGCTGTGCTTTTTTTGTGTATACGGCACAACTGCCTCCTAGGACTTGGACTGTGCCTGCCACGCAACTCATGTATCACCAAACATCATCTCCTTAGGTTATAGGCAAGTGGATGGGTATAACTAGCAGTAAGCTCTCCTTCAAGAGGCTTTCTTATGTACGGAAACATATAAAACATCTTCATAACTAACATCATTCTTAGTAACTTTTAACACCTTTATTGTAACCTAGAGGGATGATGGAGTAAACTTTCATCAAGTTTGCAGATGACACCAAACAGGGGCAACCAGTTGATGCACTTCAGGGCAGGGCTGCCATCCACAGTGACCTAGACAGGCTGGAGGAACGGGTCAACCACAACCTTATGAAATTCAGCAAGGGGACATGGAAAGTCCTGCACCTGAGAAGGAATAAACCTGGCAATGATACAGGCCAGATACTGACTAGCTGGGGAGCAGTTCTGTTGAGAAGGACCTGGGAATCATGGTGGGCAGTCAGCTGGGCATGAGCCAGTAACCTGCCTGGCAGCAAGGAAAGGAAGCAGCATCCTGGGCTGTTTCAGCAGAAGCACAGCCGGGAAGGTGATAATCTCCCTTTACTGGGTGCTTGTTAGACCACATCTAAAATACTCTGTGCAGTTTTGGAATCCCGGATACATGAAAACCACTGATACATTGAAGCATGTTTAGCAGAGGGCTACCAAGATGCTCAAGGGTCTGGAGCACTTGTACTGAAGGGAGAGGCTGGGGAAATGGTGCTTGTTCAGCCTGGAGAAGAGACAGCTTTTGAGGGACTGCCAGTATGTACAAGGAGGTGGCATCAGGCTCTTCACGGCAGCGCATGGTGAGAGGATGACAAACAATGGGCATAAACTGAAGCAAGAGAGCCTCAAGGTGGGTATAAAGAAAAACTTTTCCCCGTGTCAAGCAGAAAAACAGGTTAGCAGAGAGGCAGTGAAGTCCCCATTCTTTGAGCTTTTCAAGACCTGACTGGATAAATTCCAGAGTAACCTTGGTCTGATCTCTTAGGTAACCTACCTGAGAAGGAAGTACGACTAGACACCTCCTGAGGTTCCTTCCAACTTGAATTATCCTACAATCCTCTGAAAGAGAGTTGTCAGCAAAAGATTTTGTCTGGGAAGCACCAAATAATATTTTCAAGCCACAAACCTCAGGAAGGAGTGTAAATGCATACTAAAATCTTACAGCAGACACATTATACATTCTGTGCAGAGCAGTTACTTCCCTTATATAACAGCCTTTGCATTGTTCCTATTTTTAATCCTTTTATTATCACCAATCACCACTAATGCAAGGAGTGAGACAGAAGGAATGTGGACTGCCATACTGCTTATGATGGCTTTTGGACACATTGCAGAGTGCGGACAAAATTGCTTATGTTTATGGAGAGACATTCTGGCCTCTGCCTCACTACAAAAACATGTGCTTCGCTTATGCAAAATCCTCACAAGTCTAAAGTAATTAAAGTTGCTGTATTTCTGTGTAATATTTCACAGTCAGAAGTGAGTGAGCGTGCACTGCGTGACACACCACAGTGAGTCTGACACACTGGAGAGGTATCTGAGCTGCAGCTGAATTATTGTGCAAGCACATACCATCTGTGCAATAAAAGGGATGGCCTGAAATGGCTATTTATCCACGCTCTACTATCCAGGCCAGAGGCCTGGATATCTTGGCCAAATGGCCATATATTTGTCTTTTTCCACATGGAGAATAAAATAGAACAATTGACAAAAAAGGACGATGGGGCAATGCAGATACAAGGTATCCCTAGAAAAAATGTGTGTGGTCATCTCTTTCCCTGATAGACCTTAAAATTGTAAGACACACCTCTTTTGCTTCGTATGCTGAAGAAGTGTCACCCCTTTCTTGTCCAAGGATAAAAGTTAAATCACAGAACTATGGCTTTCATTTTCTGTTCTTTTCACTCCTGGGATGGTATGACAGTGGGGATAAATAAATCCTGCGTTGGCAGGATGTGCCAATTTAAAACACAGTCTCAGTACTATTTCCTGCACTGGCTTTGCTGCCTGCTGCCAGACATCTTCTTCTGTGTGAGGGCAGCTGTTCTTCGGGGCTGGTGGGAAGGATCACCCAAGAGCAGATTGAATTCCAGGTCCCAGAGCAGATCTAATGTCTTACACTTACAAGGCACCCAGACCCCTCTTGGGCTTTCAGCACAGCTTTCTCCCACAGGGTCAGTAGTCTGTTTGTCCAAAAAGTGAAAAGGGCAGTGATAAAGCTGATGAGTGATTTCCAGCTTGTTTTCTTTACTCAGGTCTTGTTTACTCTCTAGTTCCCAGAAGTCTCTGTGACCAGTTGTGAACCAGTAGCCTCATCTCACCAGAAGAACCGATGAAATAAAACAGGAGCAAAATGTGAAAGCAAGAAAGTTTCACTGAGTTCTCTAAAATGCTTTGGGCTTGTCTGCATGAGTTTTTGTGCTGATCTAACAAAACTGAATTGGGGTTGCACCAATTTAATTAAATCTCTGCGAAAGCTGTGTAATCTAATCCTTTGTTTTGATTCACACCTATGCAACTCAAACATCTGAGCAATAGCTACACAAAGAGCTCAAAGGCATAAAAAAGACTCAAACCCCAGCCCACCAACCTCAGTTTCAATTAAAGGTGAAGAAAGCATGCACTTCATGCCCCTATACTTCACTGTAAAGCAGGGAGAAACAGAGAAAGTGGTGGATGTTCCTAAATTAAAGAAACTCATGCTTGGTAGGTATAGGCTAAACCAAATTAAGTCACTTTCAGGTCTTCCTCCTTCATAAAACTAGCACTAAATGCCAAAAGCTTTTTTTTTTTTTTTTTTTTTGTATTGCAAGCCACCTTCAAGAATAAAGGGAAAGAGTCTCCTTGACAATATTGTATGAGTTCCTCAAGGCTTTTCCAGCACTTCATTTTAGTCATCTGGAACAACTTATTGATACACAGTCATCCCTTTCAGAAATTTCCAGAGAAAGTAACCCACTGTTACTCACACTGTAAATCCCTAGGGAGCAGCCTGGTTGATGTTTTTGTGTATAGTGACTCCTACCACACATGACAGTGCCAGACTCATGGAGACCATCAGAGCTTTCTGAATAATCAGCAAAAACAGATCGCTTTCTGACTTTGCCAGTTGGCAGCTGACAGCGTCTCTAATGGTAAGTTGGCCACTCCTCCCCCTTCCATTTGCCCACGTGGATCCTGAAAAGGAAACCTCAGGGAACCCAGGAGGCATTAAATTAGCTGAGGTGGAGGTTATCTGCTGATTTCTGATTGCACCAGAAACAGACTGAAAATTAGCAAGGTTAACTCACTAAAAGTCAACAAGTGATAGCTCCTGTTACTCTGCTGTGTAAATGAGGAGGGGGCTCAAGTGTCTTTCCCTCTTACACTCATAAATACAGATCAACCGGAAACCCTCTTTGTGCTCCCCTGAGTCGAAAAGCGGGGCTGGGAATTACAGAATCTGGGACTGGCTCCAGCAGGAATATATTCTGCACTTCTTCACAGTTACATAGCTGTTGCGTTTTCTACACAGGCCCCAGCAGGGCTCCCTGGAGGCACGATGACCGCTTCTCTTTGTTGAAAGCTGATTATTGCTGTGGTTGCAGGCATCCTTCCTCAGCTTGCCACTGCCTTCTGCTGCTGCAGCCTAGATTCAAGAAAGCCAGCAGCCTGATGAGATGGCTTTGTACCACACTCACTAAATGCACAGCTGGTCAGTTAGCTGGGCTGTGGATGAATACCGGCCTCCTGGCCCAGCTGTGGGAGCTGGAGGGGATATTTCTCCCAGCTGCTTGTTGCTGCCCCCTTGTCAAATGCCACCATCTTCTCAAGTCTGCCAGAGGGAATCAGGACAGACCTCTGGGACTCCAAAGTGCTCCCAATGTTCTGCCAGCTAGAAACAGTGGCACCAGTTACAACAGTAATGAACACCTTCACAACAGGCAGTGTTCTCTCCAATAATTCAGCAGTTCGGAAGACAACACACAATTCTTCTAAACTTTTTAAAAAAATCTTTGTCACTATCAATTTCATTGCTCCCAAGCTCACAAATTTATTTATTTCTTCTTACATATGTCCAAATTTTTTGCTTGGTCACACCTGTGATATCATTTTAGGTATGATGGAGTTATTAAGGGATCAATGTAGTCAGAACTGGCCCGCGTTCTCACTATTTGGTTCTGATATATATCAGTTAAAAGACAAAATTTTGTGTAGTTTCCTGACCCAGATCTCTTCTGGTCCTGTTTTTATTATTGTTGTGAGACACGATATATGTATCAAAGTATCCTTGTTTCCACTAGAACCTTTACATTTTTTCTTTTGCCAAATAAGCCTCTCTTCAGTGTATAACCCCAATAATGCTTCAGCAACTTTAATTACTTGCACATTACAAGCACAAACACTTTTTGTTCTCTGGTGAACACAAATGCCCCCCCTCAAAGCCTTGCACACATACGTGCCAGCAGACACACATGCAGGCCTACACTGCCCTTCCAGTGCAAAGACATCATCTCTGTTCATAGAAATTTTCTGTGTTTACAGAACAGGCATCTTTAGGCTCAGTTATTACAACGCTCCATTATTTCTTTTGTTGCAGAATGGTAGGGCTGGCAGGGACTTAGGTAAGCCTCATTAAGCAACTCTTGCAGTATGCATAATCGTTGTGATGGAAGTTATAGGAGTGTTTATGATATTCTTACATGAATCAATTAAATATGGGACTTAAAATGACTCATCGTGGTTCTGCAGCATTCACTTCCCATCTGTCTGACCTTTGTTCCCTACACAGGCATGCTGGATCTTCCTCCCACAAAAATCTGAACCTGGTACATAACTGAAAAGAATGCTGTATGACTTACATCCATCACAGAATGAGAGTGTGCCTTAGGCTGCAAGGTTTGTTACTCTGCTTTCAAAAACATACTCACAAATCATCTCTCCAAACGGTACAGAATATCAGCTCTGGAAGTACTAGCGCTAGTTATTCATCGACACAGCTACCAAAAGGTTATGTGTCTTCACAGCCCACTGGCTTTATCTGCTCATAGAGGGATATCTCATATAAAGCTTCACTGCCACTCTGCCCATCAGCGTATGTAACATTGCACACAATAACGTGCACAAACACTCCTCACTATATGGAGTTGTCATCTTTATTTGTCTCCGGATGAAACATGTCGCGTTCTTAGTTGCAACTGTAGAAACAGTAGGCGGGGCCGTGCTGCCAGCTCATTATGAATGCTCAAAATCCCTTCCCCCATTGACCATCAAGGACAACATTACTCACAGCCTGCGCAAGTGGCATGGCACACTCTATTTTCATAGCAGTCAACTGCAGGAACATTAATTCATTTCCTTTTCCTTCACTATCTGGAACATGAAAAGTGGTGATACACTGGGAAGACAAATAAAGCCAGATTCAGCTGAGCAAGGTCAAATCAAAACACTTTGGGCTATGACTAAGGGCTTGAAGGACCAGCAGAAACGCGTTGCTGACTGCACTTGCACAACACAGCAGGTTCATGGCAGGAAGCTCTAAAGAGAATCTGTGTGCTGCCAATGCAACAATTAATTCCCTAAACTGCACTGTAATTTGGAGACAGTTGGGTAAGCCTCTTAATATTTCCTATGGAAAAGCAGACAAATTTCCCAAGAACTTCTATGAGAAGTTTTCTCATTTCCAGCAGTTTTAAGGTACAAAAAAAATAAGTATCACTAAAGTGTTCTGGAAAAACAAAACGCATGATAACATTTTATACCACCATAGCACTGGTAATAATCACCACTTCATTGATAATTCACAGTCCTACATTCAATAACACCACTTGCCTTATAACTTAGGTAAAAATTCATAGAGAATAACCTACCACTAGCATAGAAAAAGCTACTTTAAAATAAAAGGAGCTGCTAACTTCAGTGATGCCTAGGAACCCTCAATAATTCTCTGTCATCGTTTTGAGAGTGCGTGAGCACAGCATTTTTAATATTACCCCTTCACATTATGACACTTGCACTCTCTCTCTGCACAGTAGTAACAGTGAGGACATTACAGACCTACCTCCCACTTCAGGAGAAAGAGAGAACACTCAGACTCCATGCTGCTAAGTGCGAAGTGCCACATTTGACAACAATATTGGCAGAAAATAAAAAATAACTCAGAAAAAGTGCAAAGTGTTTTTCAGTTGTGAGAGTTCCCTCATCTGGTTCATAGCACAGACCCCACATGCAGTTCTTCCAGCATAAATGAGGGATTAGCAAGGGGATGGAAAAGAGGCCAGTGACAGAGATACAGGAGTTGTTTATACAAGCACTGCTGCTGGGAAAATGTATGTGCAACCACAGATAAATTCAGTTTGTATTATTTATATATGAACTTGGGTTCTGGAAATGAAATGTCTACAAACCACGTACTGGCCATCTCTTCTCTCACCAGTATAACGCCAATACTTACTTCACAGACAGCAACTCCACTTTAAGACAGACAACACCTTGGGCATTGCTCACAAACTGAAAGAGAAAACAAATTGACTTGAAGGTCATAACACTTCAGTCTACACCAATTCTTGCATGAGAAAGTTAATTGCAGTGCAACATATCTCCAATAGGCTGAACATTTCCTGGCTCCCTAAGAAAGAAGCACTCTTAAAACATATACAATATTCTCACTGCTGGTACGTGTTGTAGCTATGAACCAAGGAAGAAACTGCTTGCATACTGTGTTAACAGTATGCTGTCTGCATGGCTGTGCAGCAGATTGTTGCTGCTTCCTTATTGCTGCTCCTGCAGATTTCATAATTGCTTTCAAGTATATGATTAAAAATGCGTTATACTGGGGCTGCAAATTAATTATTAAATTTGAACTGCAGTCAGACAACCCCTCCGAGTTTACAGTCACCCAAAAGTTCATTCTACCAGGTATTTATTTCATATGTCGTTGAAGTTGTCTTTCAATGTCATCTAGGAATGCCTTCTGAAAAAAACAGTAAGTATGCAGGGCCACTTGGAACTGCAGCGCTGTGAAGACGTTACGAATGACAGTGTTTTGGCAAACATGAAGCCAAGACCACTTTTCCCAAAGGAAGCAAACATTGAAAACCTGCACTTTGCCTGGCCTCCCTGCGTATAAGTCAACAGCTTCCTATGATGATTCACTGACTTACATCATCACCACTGTTGTTATTTATACTGAGAGCTCTTCAGAGAAAGAATTATCTCTTGCTGTATATGTGCACAGCATCTGCCATGGCTACCACCTCAGAACATGAAATTGCATTAACTCTTATTTAATAGGCCTGTCCTATGGAGCATTTTTGTGCTCATATGAAAAAAAAAAGGGACAGAAGAACAGGCACATGAATTCCATCAACAGCTCTTGAGAAACCCGTGAAAATATTTCAAATGCTTCTTCAGCACACTATAATTTCCACACACGCTTGCATATCAGCAGGTCAGGAACTGCTTAATGCTGAAGTAGTGCCCGGCTGAACACCATTGGTGGGACTGGCCGAAGTCTACTGGGAATCTGACAGTGATTAGTGCTCTCATCTTGGAGGTCTTGGTCTGATAACAAAAATGCCTCCTTCCTCTTCCCAGGAAAACATTCCCTGTGTAACTCAGGACTTGAAAACATGCCTGTCTGACTAGTCAATGCTTTGAACCAGGCCAAAAAGCCACGTATGTCACCACCCTACAGAACCCTACAGATTGCGCTATTTCTGAGCTGACCTCACATGGGTCTAAGTGAATGCTTCCAGAATGCCCTACATCAGTTTGATGTTCCAGCTGACAGTACAGAAACTCCAGCAGACACTTTTTGTTCCTCACCAAGCGGAGAGTAAAAGCAGAGCATTTTCCCTGGCCTCCAGTATAAGAAAAGAAGTTGGCAATGGTTGATGAAAATTTTCCTAGCAACTCAGCAGGATATAATCTTTCCTCTCACAGTTCCACAAGGCTCTGAAGGGCCCTTCAAAATTAGCTATAGCTTCAGAGATAAGTGCCCAGGGAGCAAAATGCTGCAGTTCTGTGTAGCAGAAAGGCAGACTGAGAACAGCAACGAAGTGAAACTGTTAGAGTGGACATACTGCATCATTAGCACTCACGCACGCGTTTTCCTGATCAGTCAATTCCACAGAGTACAAAGATCGAGTGGATCATTAATTCTTCACAGTAGAATTAGAGGTCACCTGAATTTTAAAGTGCCATTTTAGTGAGAGATGTCTAACAACAGGAGAGCAAAATAAATAGCATATTATTAGTGGGTGCACTCTGCATTAGATTCATCAATTTAGTCATCTACTGTAGTATTCTTCCATCCTTTTGTACTATATGTAGGCAAGAGTTGCAAACATAAATACTGGGACAGGAAGATATTGTAGATAAAATATAACTTACTGACACTGCACTTAGAGAATAATATCATTTAATAAATACAGCCTAATGTATGTTATCACTGGCAACAGAAATTTGCAACTGTGGAAAATATTCTGATTCCACAAATTTATGACCTCTGTGTACTATAAAGTAGATAGACTATACCACACACTACCATTTTATAAGTTCACATTTTTTTCTATTAGGAATAGTCTTATCTTATACAGCTTTCCTTCTACAGCAAGTTGCATAAATCAGGTTTCCAACCTCCTAGCGAGTTCACAGCAGAGACGCTTCCATGGTACCAAAGGGAACCAGAATTGCCCTATTCACCTTAATGGCGTGCTAACTTGCCCAAGTATGTCCATTTTAATGTTTAATTTGCTGATGTGTAAGACAAAGCAGTATGTATGAATAAAGAAAACAGACATAAAATACAATATTTTGCTAGCTGCTAAATAACATAAAATATGTGTGAAAATCGCAATTAAGAAAGCCACAATTATGCAGAGAAAACGTGCCATCCTCACAACATACCAGGATTCCCTTTTCATTTAGGATAGACTTTTACACACTTTTGACATTTTGTCCCAGGGAGCCTGAGTCCCTTAAGACATGAGGATGTCTAATGATTCTTTTCTTTCTGTAAAGAAAAATAGCTATTACAGGCATCCCTACTAGACAGTGGATAAGGTTGTACAAGGTGTTCGGTGCTTCAGTCTCATCTACGATCAGACTCTCACACAGTCTGCGTCTAATTCACCTCAGACCAACAGCCACCTGTTGATTTTTGGATGACAATTGCCTCTAAACTTTGAAAGGGAGAAAGAGAATGTATAATTCAGAAAGAAGGGTTCGAGAGCTAGAGGAAGGTATCAAGGACAATGCAATAACTCAGATATGAACACCCTCCCCACTTTTAGCAAGCAATGGAGTATCTAAACTTATGGGGTGTCCGGGGGAAAGTGCTGGTGGGGGGCAGCAGGGTGGGCACTGGTGGGGAGCAGTTGGGACTGCCCTGTGCCGGACGCAGTCACTTCCAGCCAGCTCCAACAGCCCCACCGCAGGGCACAGCTGAGCCCCTCAGCCACGGGCGGGTGCCGCGGGGAAAGCCTGTGTCAGAAAGGGCAAAACACTGCCCGGCAGCCAGGGCTGAGGGAAACCGGGTGAGAAACAGCCCTGCGGGCCCCGAGGGGAGAGCAGGAGAAGGTGCACTGGGAGAGCCCCTGGTGGAGCAGGTATTTCCACACCAGAGCAGATATCCGCACTGTAGCCCACACTGGAGCAGGTGGATATGCCCTGAAGGAAGCTGCAGCCCATGGAGAGCCCACATCGGAGCAGGCAGGCTCCTGGCAAGACCTGCAGCCCATGGACAGGAGCCCACTCAGAAGCAGGTCTGTCCTGAAGGACTGCAGTGCCTGGAGAGCACACGCTGGAAAATAGGACAAGCATGAGGGGGAAGGAGCAGCACAGAGGAGCTGTTATGGACAGACCACAGCCCCCCATTCCCCATCGCCCTGCGCCGCTCAGGGGGCAGGAGGCAGAGGAGTCGGGACTGAAGGAATGAAGTGGAGCCTGGGAAGAAGAAGGGTGAGGGTAAAGTGTTTAAGTTTTTGTCTTTGTTTCTCACATCCGACTCTATTTGTAGTTGGCAGTAAATCAAATCGTTTTCCACCAAGTTGAGTCTGTTTTGTCTGACAGTAACTGGTAAGCGATCTCTCTGTCTTTATCTTGACCCATGAGCTTTTCCACATTGTTTTCTCCCCCTGTCCCATTAAGGAGAGGACTGAGTAAGCAGTTGGGTAGGCGTCTGGCAGCTGGCCCAGGTCAACCCACCACAATGAATAAGAAGTTTACAGTTCTGGAAGATATGACATAGATAAAGACAGACATGTGGGAAACACAGTGTGAGTACATTAAACTTAGTGGTGAGCTACAGAAAGATGACCTTCTTTCTGCCCATATCATATGAGGAGCTTGTCTCTTCACACCAGTCTTGTCATCATCCTGTACAATAGAAACCCATTAGTAGAGCACCCATTGAGCATTTCCAAGGGTTAATTTATCATAGAATCATAGAATCATAGAATGGTTTAGGTTGGAAGGGACCTTGAAGATCATCGAGTTCCAACCCCCCTGCCATAGGCAGAGGCACCTCCCACTAGACCAGGTTGCCCAAGGCCACATCCAGCCTGGCCTTGAACACACCTCCAGGGACGGAGCTTCAACAACCTCTCTGGGCAACCTGTTCCAGTGCCTTACTACCCTTAAAGTGAAAAACTTCTTCCTAATGTTTAATCTAAACCTGCCCTCTTCCAGCTTAAAGCCGTTCCCCCTCGTCCTATCACTACATGCCCTAGTAAAAAGTCCTTCCCCAGCTCTCCTGTAGGCCCCCTTTAGGTACTGGAAGGCCGCAATAAGATCTCCCCGGAGCCTTCTCTTCTCCAGGCTGAACAGCCCCAACTCTCTCAGCCTCTCCTCATAGGAGAGGTGCTCCAGCCCTCTGATCATCCTCGTGGCTCTCCTCTGGACACACTCCAGCAGGTCCATGTCCTTCTTATGTTGGGGGCTCCAGAGCTGGATGCAGTACTCCAGGTGGGGTCTCACGAGAGCGGAGTAGAGGGGCAGAATCACCTCCCTTGACCTGCTGGACACACTTCTTTTGATGCAGCCCAGAATACGGTTGGCCTTCTGGGCTGCGATCGCACATTGCTGGCTCATGTCGAGCTTCTCGTCAATCATCACCCCCAGGTCCTTCTCCACAGGGCTGCTCTCCAGCCATTCCCTGCTGAGCCTGTTTCTGCCAGCTTTACTTATGCTGAGTACTCCCACTGACTACTGGTCATAAAGTTGGTGGAATCTGGGCTTGTTCTAGAAAAGCACTACTTCTAGTGGTTAGCCATTGAGACTAGTAACTAACAATATTTTCCAGCAAAGCTTCTTGTATTGAATGTAAAAAGTCAAAACAATGCTTACAATTGTTCTACAGAATAGTCCCTACAGCACATGCAGCGTTAGACTTCTCAGTATCATGTGATTTGATCATGGTTGAAGAGCCAACCTGAAGAATGAAGTTGAGGAAAGCAAATACATGTGAAGTGTAGGTGTATGGCAGAATGCACTTATGATACAAGATGGCATGTAATTCATGCCAAAAATCAGCTTTTGGTGCAGTTGTCACAGACTACATTTTGATTAGGTATAGTGAAAGACTTAATACTCATTCTTACCTGTAATACTTCAAGGACAACCAAAAAATGACAGATCGTTGTGACAAAAAGCAAAGCAAACATTCATCCATTTTTAAATTTAAACTCAAGGTATTTAAGCTAGTGTCATGATCTTTCATCAGCATAAATGTTCAAAAGAAACCAGTTTCAAAATGTTGAATCCAATGTAATCTTGGGATTGGAATTTTAAACTCAGACACAAGTATTATTGCTGAAATACTTCCATATTTAGGAAATTGGAGAATGGAAACAATGGCATGGGATTTTTTTTAGTCAGTCTGTTCTCCAATATGAAAAAAATCCCTGGAGGACTGTTTGCACTCCAGCCACAGAGTCAAAGACATCTGCACTAATATTCATCAAATACTCTAGAATAATGGGAACAAGCAGAGAAATCACAGTCTATTCACTGACAGCCATCAAGCAGAAAGAATGGCTAAATTTCTTGTCATTGTTGGCGAGTGCCAGCAAAACACATTCGGATAGCAGGGAAAAAATATCCCATGATGCAACGGATCATGGGATGATCATGACAAAAAGACATAGTTAAGGGTTTGAGAAGTAAAGGCAGCTGTCACAGCCCCAACTTCAGCACCATAGCTTGCAACATGTCGGTATGACATTTATAGTAATGACTGAGAGCAAACGTAGCATGACCTTTACTCATCAGCCACAAGTAGAATAATAAACACTATTAAGGACAAGAGAGTTATAACGCAATTACGTCCAGATCAAAAGTAAGATACTCATAATATGAAAGGTCATTTGTTTCAAAGAAAGAGTTTGAATTTCTTTATTTCTCTTGTTTTCCATCCTTAACCTGTATTTTGAAATTGAAACATTGTCATTACATGATAAAAGCATGACATTTCCATTGGATAAAGCAGAAAGGCAATTCAGGCAGAAATAATTTTCTGTTTATGCAATGGCCCGTTCTATTAATTGTCCATGGTTGATTGTCATTGTCATTATCAATGTAAGGGTTATAAAAATACTGAGGAAATGTAAGGGCACATTAAAAATCTCATCCAGTCTTACAGGATCTGTTGCCTTTACTATAATAACCTCTTTCTCTATGACTTCCTTCTGCTGGTATCTTGAAGAGCCAGCATATTCCAACGGCTCTTCAAACCCTGGAAATTGGTGTCATTGGAAAAATCAAACACTCTACACTCCTGTGATTTCAGCAGAGCTGCAGCAGTGTAAAACTGGAAGTAAAAAATGATGAATAAGCACTTGCATTTCATTTATGAGAATTTCAAACAGCTACTCTAATCCTCTGCTGGTATCACTAAGGTAGAGTTCAGAGCATGCAGGAGACAAGCAGTCAGTCAAATTATGCTAAAGGCCACTGTTTGCATTACTATTATGGTAGTTATGGATATTTTCCCTCCAAACTCACATACATATGCAGCCTACAGGCCTGAATCTTCATTCCTTATCGCTAGAACTGACTGTAGAGTTTCCCACAACAGTATTACTGGAGTGCCAAACACAGCCTTTACACTGCTCATGGTTTCTGAATTATTCTTTCACTCCCAGCATTACCTCCAGTGGATGCCTTAGGTTAATAAGTGAGCCCTGTAACTGTATAAAAGGATTCTAAAAGAAATAGGAGACAACTGTCACCATGGTATCAAACTGTACCTTCTGTTCCTTGAAGAGAAACATTAATAAGATTGTACAGAAGAGGTGGGAGGGGAACAACCAACAGCAGCAATGCATTGTCTAACATCCTGAACTTAAACGAAGGACATTTTTTGAGAACTCAAGACTTAAAGAAACACCTAACAACCTATTCCCACTTGCGTTCACATATTGTCCATAAAGTCTTAAACATATCTTCTGAAAAGAAAACAATTGAACAGCTAGTAGAAGTTATTCAGCTGTGACCTGCAGTAAAAAGTAAGGAACAGATATACTTGATTCATGCAGACATGTATTTTCCCTGTCCTATTATCAGTCTTCATGCTCTCTTTTGGAACTTAAATGAGTTTATCCTGCTGTGTGTTAGCCCTAAAAAGGTATACTTTTATTTCAGAGAAGATACTAATTTGGTCAGGGAATTGAACTCCTGCCTTCAATCTCTTGCTGAACAAAGGGCTCTGAACAAGTGAACTTAGCCTAATGCGGAAACACTTGATAACTTTCTCAGAACAAATACCATAACTGTGAGGGAAACATCCAGTATTGCATTGTTTATTAACAGGTATTGACTAAAAGCAAGCCTCTAACAGTAAAGATTCCCTAGATGCAAGACGTTTAAAATCTGACAGTACATCTAGATTCATACACTCCCATTTTTTTCTGTCTTTAACATATACAGGATATCATCCTTTGTGAGAGGGGTGAATATCATATGAATATACAAGTAGCTTTTTTAGGTTTTGCTTGTGGTGTCTATCACTGTGGTATGTCAGGCAGCAATCCTGTATAGAGAGTAAGGCAGAGACTCCTGCAGAACTGAGTCCACAAGTGAAGTGGAACAATTCCAGAAATAGAGAAAAGTGGACAATTATGGAAATATTATCTACTCAGCATATCCAGTCTTGCAGAACTTGCAGAACAGCTGCAGATACATCGCAAGTTGCAACTATCCAGCTTTTTTTACTCTACGAACTCATGAACCGAGAGCACTTTGGTATCTGATATTTGGAACTGACTTTGTTCTGACTTCTCACACAGTATTTTTCATGTGGCTTGATATGATAAACACAGACTTTATAATTAGCTAGGGATAACTGAGGCTTTCATACGTTAATGTAGCAAAGTAGTGAGAAAAATGGAGGAAGGAGCACCTCCAGAATGAGGCAACAGAAAGCTTTCTCTTGAAAGTACTTATAACAGAAATTGACTTAATCACCTTTGAAATTGCTGCTGAAGATGTAAACATTTCTGGGGAAAACTGATTTTAAAAAGGAAAAAATTCAAACCTTCAAAATTTCTGATTTTTATTTTTGATGATGCGTAGGACAGATTTATCAGAAAATGCAAAAAGAAATTCCAGACCAGTTCTGAGTGACCAGAGATGACACTCTCAGTTCAGCCAATGCTGATTTTTCATGCCTGACCTGTGGTTGGTAGCAGTGGATTGGTACCAACCTATCTCAAACCATACACTATGGTGGGGCAGGTTGAACTTTGAAGATACCTGTCTCAGAAGGGAGCTTAAATGAGTAGGTCAGACTAGATGCCTAGCTTTGTAACTCCTAAACCTGGAGAAAACCAATCTCATGTTAAGAATGCTTCAGCAGTTCTGCTGGTGAAAATCCTCTCCCATTCAGCCACTCAGAGAATGGTGCTTTGAAGATCTTTGTATATCTGATTTCCACAAATGGTTGATTTTAATTGTTGTTTTAATAATAAATTAAAACAATTTTCTCTAGTGCAAAAAGGACGATTTTGAAAACACGCTCAGTTCTCACCAGTGTCAGTGGTGTAATATTTAGCATTTGAAGTGCCTGAGTCTCAGTGCAGCTTAACAGCTGTCTTCATAGGCCTCTTATTTCAATGGTCCTTTACACCACGGAAAGATGGTAAAGCTCCCACATTTGCCAAGTGATGTTTCAAGTGAACCGAGTGTCATTTCAAAGCAAAGTATGGCATCTCCTACAGAGGAACCATTTTTTTTTTTTTTAGTGCAATGAATTTTAGTGTTTTCCTTTGAACTTAGAGCAAATGAGGCCTATATTATTGAACTCCTATTGGACTTTTCATTTCAGCAGACAACAGAGCTGTCATACAACTTCAGGATTTGACATGAATCCATAACCAGTGGGAATACAGTCCTGCAAAGGAGCAAAGACCTCCATCTATCTATCCTCAGGTTACAAATTAGCTCCCTGATCAGATCACCCAGTCAACTGCATACAAGAATAAAGGACACAACTGGTGTACTGAAAGTTTTACCAAACAACCTGTTAAAAGATTTGGGACCACCCAAATGATGGGGACGCTGTGAACAAGCATCTGGAACGCATTGTATTTAAAAAATATTCATGAGGAAAGAATGTGTCTCCAATCCAAGCAATTATACAGGTAAAACTTATTGTCAGTATCAGGAAAAGGCACTGATTCAGTAAATTTTGCCTGAATGCAGATCTCAGGGATTTGATGTCTCCGGTATTCCTGTATTTCTCGGTCTTCCTCTGATTGCTTGGGAAGCAGGTGCACAGCGCTTCTGCAGACTTCCCCACTACACAGTGCTGGAACTGGTATCCTGGGCCTCAGAAAAACTATGCAGTGGATCCTGTGGGGGGACGTGGAATAGAGCAGTTGTATTCTAAAAGAACAGCCATTTGGTGGTTCCTGGACAAAAGGTCCTTGGGGAAGAAGCTCTTCATGATCCGTTGCCAAATAGCTTCTTTATGAGATGACAGACATCCATTGCCTCCCAACTTCTGATTTCAGCTTTAGGTAGTGCAGCTCCTTTCAAACATCTTGATTTTATCCCATGTGGAATTCTGTCAGTCTCTGTGCAGGTCTTGTGGCTGAAGCATGTGCACTGTTAACCTTATCCTTGATAATCAACACTCACCAAGGTTTCTAGGTGTGTACAGAAGATACTGTTTCATAAGATTATCCCTGCTCCATTTCAACACATAATGCATTTTCTCTTTTTCTAGACACAACCATTTCATCTGCTAGGCATTTATTGTGAATCCAAGGCAACTACACCAATTTTCTAAGATAGCCAAGAACCTCTTATGAATTCAAGCATGTCTGACAATTATATGACACCATCTACACAAGCTAGGAAACTTAACTCTCTACCAGAGAGCCTCAAACAACAAAAAGTTTTGTGGATCAGACCCAGCCTGTGAGAACAATTTTAGTCTAGCAGTTCATTGCTTGCTACCCACTTATCATAGGCCCTTCCGACACAATTTGGGAGAAAGATAGAGGTTAGATGTCTTGGGTTTGTTACTCTCTAACCTCCTTTCTCAAATTCTTTTGAGACTGAAGCGACAGGACTGTAGTCACCACACAGTAACAGCATAAATTTTTTCACATCACATAATTTGCATGACCTGTGACAAAAGCACAGATGAATACTGGGGAAAATGATAGGAACTACTTGTATGACCAGCCACACAACTACAGAATCCTAGGGACCAGACCCCCAGGGACACCTCCATTTTGGTCACATCATACACACTCTTGCAGATGCAGGACAGAGGAGGCTTTGAGGTGTGCAGTCCTCATAAAATGGAATAAAGCCTTTTCCAACAGGATGTTTGAAGAACACTGCTCATCCAATGCTACACACTGGACTTCATCATGGCTAGTTAAAGAGAGTGATGAAGAGCAACAGCAGCTCTAGGGTCCTTTCTGTTCTATCAGCCTTTGGAATGAGTCTGTTGCTTGGTTGCCCATCAGTTCTTATGAGACTGCAAGGGTTATACACACCTTTTAGCATTGTTATCACCTTATCTATAGCCCTGATGAGTCTGATTTAGTCACTTTTCATAGTGCTCCCTTTTGACCTTAACCTAATGTCATTGTAAAATAAATGAAATAAACAATCAAATGTATTTTAATAAGGCCTTAAACCATATTCTTACTTTTTTTCCAGTCCCCTGTTGAAACACAAATATTCAATCAATACAGTTTTGGCCAAGCCATGCTGCACTGTTTTTCAACTCCTTTTTCTTTTGAAACTTTTAAAATTACTTTTCCTAGCACTGATGATAAATTTTATCTATATAATTATTTGGATTGGCAAGACATCCTTTCCTCATGAATGCTTTCTAAATACAGTGCATTCCAGATGCTCATTCAGATCCTTCTGCCACCTTAGTGGCAATGTCATATGTTCCTGCAGTTTTTGCATTTTTACTTGCCTCAGTGTTGGTTCTGTTTCTTCTGTGGATGAAGATTCACTGCTGAGATCCTTTGTTGTCCTGAGAGCCATGCCATCTTGCCTTGCAAGCTGTCCTCTCCCTACTACATTCCCAGAATGCATGTGTCATCAGCTACAGAGAAGACATGTTTTAAAATATCCTTCTTTACCTGCAGCACCTCTTTATGACTTGTCAACTTATTGTTAGCCATCCTAGCACAAGTAGTATTGTCTCAGTTTCTTTTCCCATACTATTTAACCACCATGTAAACTGTTTTTCTAGCTAGTCTGAACTATTCTGTAGTTGCTGAGCTTCTTTCTCCCAAATCTTTGCTTGTGCTGTCTTTGTGATCTCTTCACTGCTTTGATCATGCTCTTGCTTTGCCAGCAGACTTGGCCTGTTTATGCTTTTCTTGTAACATTCTATTTTGTTGCTTGTCCAGCTTGTCTTTGTTTGTTTATAACTTCCAATAACTTCCTGTGAAGTATTTGGTATCACTTTCTCAAATATTTCCCATACAAGCTGTAGTGAGATTACTTCATCATCTCAAAGTAATGGCCTGAAATGCACTCTCAGCTTCACCTTGCATGTCTCCTTTGCCAAGCTATCTTTGCACGCACAAAGAATCAGAGAGACAGCAATACCCAATTATCTTCTTGGGCTATATCTTACTCTTTCCCAGAACAGAACAAAACAGAACGGAACAGTTCATGCTCGCAACCACACTCTGTACTTCTATAGATGAGAGCATCCCACCATGGCTGTCCATATCTTTGACTGAAAAGAATGTGTTTAATGTGGTTTTTGGTCTGACCATTTAGGGAACATCATATGACTTCATACATATATATGTATGTGAGAGAGCTAAATAGACCTTATGCGTGACTTTCATGACCTAACCTTCATGACCTAACTATTCACTGACTTTTTATTTTTAAATTCAGCCCTCACATTCATACCATCAGTCATCAGATTCTGGAAGCTTGTCTACAGTGTGGTTTCATCCATCCTTCTTCTCTGCATGTTCTGCTGCTTTTGTAGGTGTCTGCACCAGCATATCATATCTATGCACAGTTCAGTGTATCAGTGGTAAACATGAAGTACCAATTTGCCTAAGTAAGAGTCTCCAGTGGCTCACTGAGGAAATTTTAGTGCTGCCTACTGCTGTAGCAATCCTAATGGCATGCTTTCCTTGCCCACTTGTATATCTGAAGTTGGAAAAGTGTAATTTCTTATTGACACCTGTCCTATGTTCTGTTCTGAGGATTACTGAATTCTCTAAATTCTGTTATATTGATATGCTATTGTAATACAAAGCAATGTGACACAACTGGATGCAAATGTTTCCAGCTTTCTTTAAGCTGAATATTTTGACCCTCTCAAATGATTTTTTTTTGTTCTAAATTTCATTTTGCAAAGACTGTTCTGTTTCCACTCTGATTCACACCAGAGCAAATTAGGAAATGTCAGAATCTCCCGAGAGAAATGAAAGGCGGGGCTTTGACCAGCTCTAGTAAGTCATTGACATAGACCAAAGTATATCCTTGCAGTTCATAAATTTGTATGCAAGATATACCTTGACAGGATAGTGAAGCTGGGATAGCGCTGCTGACTCACTGTGATTCTAATCTTTATGGTCAAGAAACTGTTGACGTATGCAACTTCCTGCAGTGCCAGTCTGGTCACAGCAGGCTCAGTACCACCAGAATTACTACAGAAGAAGTCCCACAGAGTTCCACGGACTCACTCTCAAGCGAGTGTCTGAGGGAGAAAGGAGACATAAAGACTCTTCTGTTGAGGAGCCACCATGAGGTCTTCCTGACAAGCTAATTCTACTTACTCTAATTTTTCCTTTCTCTTTTAGAAGAGACAAGGGGGATATCACACTGCCACATCAAATGAAGTGCTAGCTGAACCTCACAAATGAGTTTTCAGCAGAAGCACTGCCTTTCTGTGCTAGGGAAATAATTTGCCTTTGTCTAGATGAAGCAGCAGGAGTATGTCAGAGCATTTGCTGGTGTCCTGATCTCCCCGTTATCCACAGTGGAGACTTGGCAGGATAGTAATGTTCCATTCTGGCCTATTAAAGTCACATACCTTTCCCATTGCCATTGGAAAATCAATGGTTGGGAGAGAAGGTGTCTAAATAGACAGGTTACACTCTAGAGTAAGGTTGGGATGCTGCCAATGTGTGTACCTGGACTTGAGATTTATGATGTGCTCCAGCTCAGACATTTCCCCCCAGAAAAAGTGGCTAAAGCACTTTTGTCATCCTCAAAATGTGGAAAGACTCCTATTTATTTTGGTTCAGTCTGTATGTCTCAGCACTCTGTGGAGGGCAGTGGAAAGACTGAGCTGTTTGTGCAAGACACCATCAACCAAGTGAGACTCTTTGGGCAATAGGGTATCAAGCAGTCTGAAGGGAGAATTAACCTGACAGCAAGAAGTATTTGAAGAGTTGTCACTTACTTAAATATCAGAGAGTAAAGAGTTATATATGAACCAGCAGAAGTTTGTATTCAGTCTAAGGATTTGATTCTCCTCTCACCTCAGTGAAATTGTAAAGAAACCACTAAGAAGCCAACAGTGTAAGATGAAAAACAGAGCAGGAGGCATTCTCTAGTTTGTGGGCCCTGATAATCAAATCCACAGTATTACAGCATGGCAACTCCACTCAATTCAACACATCAGCATGAACAAAACTGCAGAGAACTAGACCTAGTAACAAGCAGACAGTGACCCTAAAAACATTCAGGACCAAACTGTGTTCTTACCGACAGTAGTGAAAATCAAGCAGAACTGCATGGATTTCAGAGCAGAACTTGGCCATAAGTCGCAGAACTAAGACACAGTGAGTCATTCTCGCATGCCAGATGCCATTCGCCATGTACAGAAACAGCACATGTGCTGGAGCTGTTCTTGCTGAAAAAGGACACGGTAGCTCCAGGTACTGAGATACAGCGTCTCTGCATCTGACATGCTCAGCAGTATTAATATGAAGAAGAACTGTAGGTGCATTCTTCCAGGAATGGTTAAAGCCCTTTTATTTAAATCCAGATGAAACAGATGAAAGTCTATTTAAAAAAAAACCAAACAAACAACAACAAAACAACAGAGTGAGCTTAGCCACTAGCACTCTTCAAAATTGAAGCTATTTCATGTCATTTGCATTGCAGATTCACATTCTGCAGGGTTTTTTATACTGGACCAAAGATGCTGGAGGATAGTCACTTTAAATAAACTTGCCACAGAATCCAAGACAGTGCACCCTGGCCAGGGCTATGAGGACTCTGCTGCTGATGGGTTTGCTGCTAGGTGGGCAGAAATGTTGCCTAAAAAAATGCTCTTACTGTTTCTGAAAGGCAGTTCAAGGAGGAAAATAGTCTGTCCCAAAAATGCTATTGCTGCTGGAGAGTTTGACAACAAGTAGGTTTGCCCTAAAGAACACTCTATTTCAAGTCTGTAATAACAGTTCAGTACTATGTAGAGTTTATCTTCAAGATAGACCTGAAAGAATTTATTTGGTGAAGGGTAGGCCTGTCAACCCAAATCATTCGGCACTGTTTACTTAGATTGGAGAATAATACCACTTGGGAACTTATTCCTGGTTACTGATGCCTCTGTATTGCCTGCTTTTGTAACTGCATGTTAAAACTAGACAACCCTCAAACAGACAGATGTAATGACTGACACTCCAAAAATGCAGGTTTAGTCTACTCACCACATGCAGGGGAAACACACCTTACAAACAAGCATACAAATGACACCCTTGCAGCAGGGCTTGCCAGGAGATAACACCACACAGCCTTGGAGTAATGGCATCTCTGTGACAGGGGAAAAGCAGGCTAGCTACGACCCACAGTGCTGGAGAGTAACATCAGCTGCGCTTCCACACTTAGCTGGTGTATCTCCCGTCATAAGCATTTCCACTTAGGAAGAGTGAGATCAAGCTGTAACCTTTTTTTGTTTATAAGGTACATTTTGGATGACCACAGCAGTGAGCAAACTAGAAGAGTGGTGAAAGACCACCCCATGAGGGTAACAGAGATTCTTAGTCACTGAGAATAGGCTGGAAAGCAAGAAGCAGTGACAAGGGAGAAAGCACTGGTCTTGGTCTGCACCATTCTCGAAGAGGAATCCCAGTAACTAGCATTTCTGAAGAGAACATCCTGGGTTGTTCATTTTCTTGCTTTCTTTCGAACTGTGTCTGTAACTTGAACCAAGCCACTTCATTATTTATTAATTTTACACTTCTGTTTCAGTACATGTTGGGAATGCATCTTCCACCACATATTTTACAACTGGCACTTGAAGTCTCCCTCGGTGCACTTTTCTACAGTGATAAACAACAATTTGTCTTCAGATCCAGGTTAGAGGTATTATATAATATAGCTACATGAGGAAAAAAAAATAGCTTCCATCCTTTTTTCAGGCATCCCTCCTGTGATGTCTGTACAAACCACAGATTGAAAGCAGGCCCTGAATTCAGGCTGTTCTCTCTAAGTACCACATGCAGGTGAAATTATTACAACTTAATCGATTTATCATGACAGCTAAGGGACTGGAAAAGAATAATACTTTTTCTGTGGCCCCGCTGACAGAAAATATATGTAATAACAGAATCTGAGAGCACTGGGAGATGTTTTGTTTTATTCAGAAGCATTGCCCAGAGTAGTCTCAGATAATATGCTCACAATGGAGACTTCCATTATCAGGTTGATAGATTTGTGCAAAGTAAATTTTGAAAAAAATCTTGCCTCATAGTTTTCACAAAAACAATCTAATTTCACAACTATGTACAATTTTAATCATTGAAAGTCTGATCCTCTGAGATTATGTTTCACCATAAACAATTGTCCAGAACTTTTCCTGCCTTCCATGACCTTGGCAATGAATACAATGGTAGAGAGAATTCCTCCAAGACAGTTTCATGTTTTAGGATTCATAAGGCAGATTTTTGTAGTTAATCACACAAAAAGCAATGGATTGCACAGGCTGCAAATCCAAACTATTTGGCAAAAGTCAGAACAAGGAGTTTAGTTTATTTCTGTATTGGCCAACAATGAAAACAATTTGACCTGGGGCAGGAAAGAAGAGAGAAGTGAGAAGATCTTTATTTTTTCTAATTCTGGTATTTTTTTCCTCTAATTTGGTAATTAGGATCTCTGCTATCCTTACAACAAAATCAGTGACCCTTGCACCCAAAGATAACTGCTGTTTCAAGGCAAGGCAATACTCTTGACAACTGAGAGAAGACTCTCAGCTGGATCTAGAATCTAGCTTTCCTTTTTTTTTTGAGTGTTAAGACAAGTTTTCCTTACAATAAGAGTTAATGAAGTAACTATTAACCAAAATCTAATTCTGATTTTGACTGGCTTACCTAACAGGCCTAGTTCCTATAGCAGGAAAAATTAATATTCCTACTGGGATATGACAACAAATGAATAAATTCAGAAAGGTTGCACCATTCTTCTTAATGGATCACTGAAATCAATTGACTTGATCTCACATTTATATTTCCAAACTCCAAAAATTAAGTAATGGGGACATTTTAGCATTGAATGCTTTATAATTTAGTAACAGTACCAATCTTTATTTTCCAGGTATTTGCAAAGTTAATCTTTAACAACACTATGACGTATATATTGATTATCTATGTTTTTAGGGGAGTTTTGTCACCAGCTCTGTGGGAAAAGATGCTGGACTTCACCAAGGCTAAGCAAAAAATACTCAGCTGGAAGTTGGGAACTCGGACTTGGCCCTTGGTTAAAATAGCCATTTTTGACATTTTATATGCTCTGCTAGGCTCTTGAATTAGGGTTATGCATGTCATTTATTAATGCTTATATAAAACACTGAAAAGAACTGGATTTTTTAAAGCATGTTTGTGATATATGGAGCACTGAAGATCTACATATCAATTCTGCATTGATATAAAATCCTGTTCCATCTTACTGAAATCAACTAGGATTACACAGCTGTAAATTCTTATAGAATTTTTGTTGGTGAGTGTATTATATCTAATTATCCTGCCTTATCCTAATTATCTTTAATCTGTCCTGTTTGGAGCAGTAGTTAAGAGGCACTATGAGTGGATTCCAAAGACATTAAGTAAGAATTTACAGGGATACTTACATGGCTTAAGGCCCAATTATAGGGTTTTTTCGAGCTTTTACACTGCATTACCACTAATGTTACGTTACAATATGTTTTAATTCTACTCCACACTTTTTAAAAATTCTGGTGAGGAAAACAATTTTCTTGGACTAAGCCTCACTGCATCTGTAGGCCCACCCTGGCCAGGATGGGTGTACACACCAGAAATGAATCCATCGTGAAGCGGGAAGGAAAGGGAGCTTGGCAGACAGGCCCACGCATGAAAGAGAGGAGGAAGGAGAGCGTGTAGGTAGCTACAGCTGTCCGCCTTGGCCCTGGTGGGGAGGGCACGCGGGCCTCTCAGGGGAGCAGGGGGCATGTTTGATTTCCTCCTTTTTCTGCCCTTCTGATCCACAGCATTTGCAATCTGTCCTCCCTCTTGGGCAGTGCCGTTGTCTGAGGTCATTCCAGCAGAGCAGCGGGTGATTGCCCAACCTGTGCATTTTACCGGCTGCTTGCCTTGCTGTTCTGTCTCATGTTCACCAGGTAGCTACTTGCCTGGCACTTGGGAGAGAAACGCTCAGGCGGTAGGAAGGAAGGCTTCCCAGGAGGTACAAAAATGGAGCCTGCAGACACGGCGAATGGTAGCGAAAAGACATGTACTTATTTCTTCTCTCTCCCTGGGAAAAGGTAATGGGAAAAGTATGAAGCCTGGCTGGTTAGACAGCTGACCGGTATGATGGAGGTGCTAGAAAAAGGTGTTTGCTGAATGTTGTAGAAGGATACACGTATTTTACCCCCCAAAAAGCATTGAATTTCAGTGTTAAAAGAGGCTTATTCACATTTTCCTTCTAAAGTATTAAAATATTCCATTATTAAAGGAGAAGTCTATGGCACACAAGTCCAGTTCATCTGAAAAATTGCTGCAGAGGAGAAATCAACAGCAGCTGCCAGCTCAGGCCAAAGGAATGGAGGCAGCAGAAACAAACTGCCCAGGAAGAAAGGCAACAATCAGTAGACTTCTTATGGAAAGCAGTACAGAAAGAACACTGAAACATGCCTGGGGGCAAGGATGTTATGGATGTTGAAAAAGAGATTCATTTCATATCCCAGTGTTGTAGCTTACAAAAAAAAAAAAAAAAAAAAAAGAACAAAACCCACAACACAACAAAACAAACAAGAAAAAAACCACAAAAAAAATAACAAACAAAACCAAACCCAAAAAAACAGTTCACACACAAAGTAGGAATGTATAGACTTGCTATGAAAAAGACACTATCTGTACCACAAGTTTAAGGAACCAACGTTTTTGTACTGCAAGTGGCATGCACTCAGCTGCTTTGTTTGCAACTGTGAAGTGAGATTAGTGACCTGTTTGATTGTAGCAGAATTGCGGAGGCAGCTGTAACATGGCTGTAGTAACATGGATAAGCCGTCCCCTCAACCTGTAGCAACGTTACCAGCTGTGGGTGAGGTGATATGGACACAAGGAAAAGGGAGACTTTGCAGAAATACTTAGAACAAAAGATAAAATATGACTTAACCCAGATGACCAACTGTGTTCCCAAAAGGAAACAATAACCTACCAGAAGGCAATGAAACTTTATAACATTTATCAAGCAATGCTGAGGAATAGCACAATGTAGCCAAAAAAAAAATGAGCTATTGAAAGTAAAATGAAAATATAAGAGACACACTGCTTCTAAAGATTGATAGCCCTGCAAAGCTCTCAGGTCTCCAAGGAGACCTAGGGTCACGTTATGCAAAGATAATGCCCAAATCAATTGCTAGTTTAACAGGGCTGTGCCATGGAACGGGGAAGAGTGCCTGGCAGCAGCCACTGCCAGCTACTTATGGGAGACTAAGAAAAAGAAGATGATAAGGACGTAAAGAGTGATCTTCCCCGTATGACAATCCCCTGCCTTCTGACTGTCAGCCATTTAGGAGCTTTCTGAGCCAAAGGCTGCATTCAGAGCACAGCGCTTAACGTGTTCCTTGCCCCATGAATTTGTCTGATCCTTTTTGAATCCAGTTCCACATTTGCACTGGTTGTGCTCTTTGGACTGAGGTGATGTCATTAGTTTACCTTTGCGTAGGAGGGTGTAGTCACAAGCAATTAGAAAGCATCAGAAACTGACTTCAGCTACAGCTTAAGATACTGAAATGACAGGATGGTGATGTGAGGCTGTTGTAGCATTTGTCTACAGCTGGAGATGATGACAGCCAGCAATTCACGCTTCTCATTTGAGTTGAATGAAAGCTCATAATCAAAATTAGCATCGAGTTTTTCTCAGAAAGTTTCCTTTTCCCAGAAACAACAACAAACGAGGATAAAGCCCTGCCTAGGAAAATCATTACATGTATTGGATTATTTGAGTAGGACATACTATTCAGTGTAACACAACACTGGTTCTGCATAATCAATGGCAGACTCCATCTGCGCATCACGGTATGTTCATATTTGTAACAGAAAGCTCCGGCCAGTTCAGTGAAACACTGACAAAGATGGGATGCCATACAGAAAAAAAATAGCTTTGGAATGTTTTTCAAGGAACAAATGATGGTGAAGGCTGCCTCCTGCTAACAGAGTGCAACCTATTTGCACGTTGATATTTTGTTTAAAGGAAACCAAGTTCTAACCCTGGCTAATCAAAGAAGTACATCTACAGACCAGACTACTCTTAAGGACACATTAGAAGGGCATTTAGCTGTTTAATAATGCGAATAGGCATCTAGCTTATTCTGCACAAGAGCTTAAGCACCTAAAGCCCATTGGCTTCAGCCATTTCTGGGAGGAGAAATACTTTTGCAAGTCTGGTCCAAAAGGATAGTTCAGATCACTCCCCTGGCAAACAGAAAGCCTCTGTAGCAAATAACCGGTGAGTTAGTTGTTCAGGCATAAAAAATACCTGGCCACAATACTAAATGTATTACAAAGAGGAAGCAAAACTTTAGGCCACCACAGGTAACCCAGGAGGAAGTCTTACTCCTATATACATGCTTACACCTGCAGTATATACTGAATGTCTAACTTTGAAATTATAGCTGTTCATAAGAAACTTTTTTTTTTTAACTTTTGGCTTCTAGTGCAGTCCCATTTTTAACCCTGGCTGTTACTTTGAGAAGGGCTTTCTGGATGGTACCATCTGTCTGCCACCAGTTACTGCTCAGTCATATGCAGTTGTGAGAATATGTCCTAGAACAGCAGAATACTCTATTCCATCTAGTTTCCAAGCTCATAATACTGTAATATCTGATAATATCTTCCTCTTTTCTCTGGTAGTTTAGAAGTCATTTTTGGCAAACTGCTTGATTTAAAAGTATGCTTGTAATTCTTTACCTGTAAAATATGTGGTTTTGCCCATTTTTTATCTCTTCATCTGCTACAAACAACAACGTGATACATTTTATGTGACTGACTGCATTTTGAGTTTTGGTTGTCATGAGTGGTACAGTCTCAAAATATACTGAGTAATAGTATACATAAAGCCCTTTAATATGCCACAGTCTATTTCTAGCATTACTCATGGATGAACATCAGTAGTTCATAAATCCTGAGTAGTTCTTTTCTCCTTGCAGAAGCAAACATGTATCATAATACAAAGATAACAATTTTATGAAGACTGTATGGTTTTACCTGCATATTGCTTTTTGTCTAGATGAACCCAATTAATACAAACTTATTATCACTACAATTTATGAAAATCTTATTGTCGGATTTGTTAGCCTGGTCTCCCTGTAATGTATAGTAACCCATTAAATTCAAAGGCATGGTTATACCTGCACTTTACATATGTACTTTCATACCCATTGAACAATTTTATGGTATTTGTTTAAATCTACTGTTGCCCACAGGTTTGTTCTGAGCTGAATCACATTTTTCACTAAAGAAGCTTACAAAAATACACAGGAGGGCTTAGCGGACTGGCTGACTTCATGCTTTCCTATAGAAATACACAGGCCTGGGCCAGTATTTCAATATACCTGTATTTTACTGAGGCTTGGACTTGGATCTACAATTGGCAGCTCAGGCTGATCAATAAATGAGAGCTTTTCCCTACATAAATGTTGCACCAACTGAACCACAATCGATGGTTTAATTTAGTGACAGTGGTGCAAATTCCTTTGTGCACATGGCTGAAAACCTCAAACCCTGCAAGGAACTGACTTAATTCTAATGAATTTAAGCCAGATTAAAATCTAATAAAGAAAATCCACATGGGAATTTGTAAGAATTTAACTAAATTTTAAAACATATATCTGGATAAACAGATGCAACTTTGTGTATAAGTAGGACTAATATTACAAAAGCATACCGAAGTTATTTTTCAAGTATTTCAGCTTATTTTCAAGAACTGCAATTTTATCCTTAAATTCACTGTAATTCTGATGAAATCCTTTTTGCTACATGCTGATCAGCTGTTTGCATCAGACAGAGTAGAGGAAGGAGCACGAAAAAGATTTATAACAATTTAGAATGTCAGCCATTATGCTTTTGGTTTCTCGTAAGTTTTAATAATTAATGTCCTGAGAATAGCAGATGTCCCCAATTCTTTTTAAATTACTGTAGTTAAAAATATGTATTTTTTCAGTCCTCCAATATGGCACCAAATGTTACTGCTTCTGGCTCCAGCGCTTCTTCCTCTCTGACTTACACTCTCTGATTTATTTCTATTCCTCTGCTTCAGCTGAGAGACAACTTGAAAGCAGTTGTCACTCCAGACAGAAGCACAGATATGAGGGTGGTGAGGCACCGGAACAGGTTGTCCAGAGAAGCCGTGGATGCCCCATCCCTGGAAGTGTTCAAGGCCAGGTTGGATGGGGCTTTGAGCAACCTGGTCTGGTGGGAGGCGTCCCTGCCCATGGCAGGGGGGTTGGAACTAGGTGATCTTTAAGGTCCCTTCCAACCTAAACCATTCTATGATTCTATGATATGTAATTACTGTTTTGTTTTAAACATGCAGACTAAGGACTAATGAGTGCATTTTGAATCCATATATACCCTATTGTTTGGAAATTGCACTGACGCAAATTCCACCAAGGTATTGTCTACGCAGTAAGACTTAACAGTGTATCCCTTCTTGCCAGTGTATCAGTTCCTCTAGTTTTACTTTCTGTGTACACATTCTTGTTCCCAAATCAGCGTATCACCCAGGAACAAGAATTTAAGTCATCAGTCATGGTCACCTATAGCTGTCAGTAACCATACAGCATATGTCTATTTTATAATGTTCCACAGTAGTAGAACTCGTTAATTAAAATACATCACAAACACTTCCCAAAACTTCACGACAAATGTAAAACTTGGGATAATCCACAGCTACAATGTACTGCAGGACAAAAATCAACATTATCATCACCGTGCTATGACCCTGCAATAGCAGAGTAGTTTCTAAACAAAACTCCTAGAGTGTATTGGGAGGCAGAGAAGGGCCCTCACAAAAGAGAACGGCAAGAGACCCAAAGCTAATGTTCCCTGCCAATCTGTCTGAGGTGAAATGTTTTGCTTTCACCCTAAATCTGACCACTTCTTTATTTCTGAGCACGTGAGCAGAACACACAGCTTTCTGACCTCTACAGGCAACTGGGAGATGCCACAAGACGTGAGATTTTTAGTGTGTAAGGATAGTGCAGACAAATAGTGAGTCAGCTTCTCTTAGATCAGTGATTTTGGAGATGCCAATACCTTGGGTACTCAAGGGTTCTTTATTTTCCATCCCCAGAAATTTTCTCATTCTGTCATGTAGTCCTGCACTTAAGTTTACAAAGTTCAATCTTTAAGGCATCATCGGCTTCTCACCTTCACTAATGTTGTTTGGAAATCGGATAGGATTTTTTTTTCCTCATTTTTTATCTGAAGTTCTTTGATTTTGTGATGATGTTATTCTTCAGTTTTTCTCCCTTCTTAGCATCTAATCCAATATCTTTTAATTCTCTTTCGGTCTTCCCTCCTCTGCAGCTATTCCATTTTAATCTCTTCTTCTTGAACATAGGTGAAAACTTGCACGTAATACTGCAGAAAAGGTCTTATTGGTGCTTTGTACAATGCAGCTCCTGCATCCCTATCTCTACTACAAGTACCTCAGTCGACGCGTCCTACTACTGCATTTCACAGCTGCTTCAAAATGTTCATCAACTGTCACCCTCCAATAACCAATACACTGAGATCTTTTTCTTCCGCTTGGTTCCCTGCAATGGATGATATTTTTAGCAGTTTGTGCTGGTATGTCATATTCCTTTAAGAAAGAAGGGACTGAGTCAGGCTGGCCTTGTGGAGAAGGGGAGACTGCTCTTACCCTGGAGCAACTGCCTGGAGGAGAGACACTTCCCTGACAGCCAGGTTGGGCTGGCGGAGGAAGAGGCAAAAAAATCCTGCAGAGCAGCAGAGGGATTGAGAGACTGCTCTCTAAGGAGCAGGGAGCAGAGCCAAAGTTAGAGCTCTATACCTTCTTCTTGCGGTCCAAAAGAGGACCACACAGAGTTTCTGCAACCCAGAAAGCCACTCAGTGGACTGAAATCACAACTAGAAGGAAGGATCGAGCCAACAAAGTTACTGTGGGCAGGAGGGGAGCTGTTTATAAATTCCTTCTTATTTCTGTTGCATCTCACCTAGCCACTGAGCTGTCTTTGTTTAAAACACACTGTTCACTCGCACAGGCTGCCCAGAGAGGTTGTGGAGTCTCCCACACTGGAGACACTCAAAACCCGCCTGGACGCCATCCTGTGCAACCTGCTGTAGGTGTCCCTGCTGTGGCAGGGGGGTTGGACTAGATGATCTCCAGAGGTCCCTTCCAACCCTGATGATTCTGTGATTCTGTGAAAACACAAACTGTTCAGTGTATATGCAAGTAAAACCTGGTCTTTTGAGATTAAAAGCCTTTTTTTTTTTCCTACTTTGGAAAGCTCACTATAAGAAGGATACCCAGGCAGATCCGCTGCAAAGTTCTGACTGGCTTAATATCCCATGCCTGCATGACTTCACGCTACTGAACCTGCTCCCATCTCTGCCACTTGTCCTTAAGCTGAAAATGATTAAAAAGGGTAGGATAAGTCTCAAGACTGTTCTGTGAGGAAGTGTCAACAGATCGCCGCCTTCATCCTGAGAACTTCTCTTTTCATACATTGCAGTCTCATGCTAGTCAGTGCCTTATCCACCTAATCAGTTCTTGCGGTAATCCTCATCATTTCCACTTCAGTAATAATTTGCCTTCACACTACAACAAGTGCTGCTCTAACATGTGTGAAAATTCAGGCTATCGCATTGTCCCCGTGTAAAAGGTCAATTATCTTATCCAAAAAGATTTCAGTCTAACACTATCTACATTTGATAAAACCAGGATTATCCCATTTTGCATTTGCCTTCAGGGCTTTAATTATTCTTTCCTTCAAGTATTTTCCAACACTGTATACAGTATTGCATTCAAACTGAAAGACTCAAGAGTTATCTGGGTGATTCCTCTTTTCCAATTTTTTAGAATGTAAAAAATGAAGGGAGATAGAGAGCGTATTGACATGAGTACATTTATTCTGTCGATAAGGCCTGAATTTGTATTCAGTTGAGAAGAGCCATCTTTTATCAAATTTTTGGCTTCTTTTATAGGTATAATACACTGTGATCAAGGTTTCCAAGGTTGCCAAATCTTCAGCTTTGCAAGTGCAGCCCGCCTACATGCCAGGTTCATCACAAATATAAAAGATTGTACAAAGAACCTCATTTCGGCAAAGCCTCATTTTTCAACAGAACACTTTGTCAAAAATATTAATCAGACTGAGCCATAGATTTCTTTTACTATATAGTCTTTTCCATCATCTCTGTAGTCTTTATGACAAGCTTAACTGGCTGAATTTATGTTGTTTGGGTGCTCACTCTGTGACCATAACCTTGCTGTCTAAGCTAATGCTTAATCATTTAAGTTTTGGGTAAACATAGGTTAATGTCACTAGTGCATTATGTAAGTACTTTTATGGGGTAGTATTTCACTAGAAGACAAATATTTCAGAATATTTCCTTTTATAAATTACCTTCATTTCAATAATATTCACAGTGATTAATGAGTAATTTAAGATGTATTGTCATAATTTTTACAACATGTTTTCAAAGCACTTTCCAATATATTCAGGCTCATGGAGAATTAATGGTGAATGCAGAAAAGTGTTTAGAGACCTCTTACATTTTTATTTCAGTGGATACTTGGTTATGTATTTATCAGGCTCTTCAAAATGTTTATCACATTGTGAGTAGAACCATCTACAAACAACGTAGCTTCATAGATTTTAAACACAGAAGGGAATACTGTAAGCCACAATATTGCACTAATTATTCCCTGTACCACAAAAGCCTGCAAGTCTTATAATTCCTATTTCAAATCCAAGAGCATTCTTGCTTAGATGTTTTGGTGCTGATTTTTCTTATCCCAAGACATTTTCAGTTCATTTCTCGCTGTGACTTTCAACATCAGGTCACCTTACATTTTGCCTCTTGGGTGTAAGAGCTGCCTTCTAGTGTATGTTCTTCACAGACAGCAATCAAATCACCCCTGTACCACCGCATCGGTGAGCTTTTTGCATCTCTCACTGTAAGTCATGCCTCTCTTTCTTGAATATCTGCATCTCTTCCAAAGAAACTATTTAACATCTTTCTCAAGAGCATATTCTGCACAGACAGCATTTTGGTAGACAGTCTACCAATGGTTACATCAGTGCTAACTCCATTAGCATCATACCATGGAGATTTGTTCAGTTTATTATCACTCACAACACTTAATTTTTCCAGTCTTTACTTTCCATACTGTTGTCCTAACTTCTGTAAGGATGGCCTATATCCTTTAAGTTGTCTGTGCTGAAATACATTTTGTTTGCTTGCAGCTGGCTTACCAAATAATTCATGTCACTGTCTTGATGTTCTGTCGTTATTATAATTCAGCACTCCCCCACAGTTTGTGAAATGTGCAGATTTTATCAGTAACTGCTTGATGATGATTTGCCTTTTATAGTAAATATTTTAAAATCAGTTTATTACCTATCATATTGAATCTTACTTGGGTTACTTTTGCAGTTGATAAGCAATGACAGTCCATACAATGAATCAACAAGACTGATCAGGAGAGCAGCCTGTATGAAAATGTGTTTTGAGTGAATTTGTACTTTGTGTAACAAAGTTTGGCAGCCTGTGACCAAATTCTTCAGTGCACTACTTCTGCTCTGTGATTCAAGGCTGAGTTTTTAAATTGGAGATGAATATTATGCTCTAAAAATGTATCCGTATTTTCAGAGAAAACAATCATTGCGCTAAAAAAGATGAGGTCATTTGGAGAATGTGAACATTTCTGCAGATAGCAATAGTTGTCCAAATAATCCTTACTTTCCCAGTAATAGAGACCAGCGACTTGAAAGACCAAAATCCAGTGGTTTTGAAAATATTTCAGCAGATAAAATCTCACCTGTTCTGTTTGTGTTTCAGAGGTGCAGGGAACCTGGAATGGGTGTGGTGGAGGCATATGAGCTGAGAGCACCAGCCACAGGAACCAGTAGAACCAGTTCTTCTCTGTACAGCCTGGGAAATCCTGCCTTCAAAGACATGACTTGACTGCTTTTACTAAAATAACGAGCTCACATTTAGGTAAAATTCAGACTGTAAATCATTGTCTACTGGGGCCTACCTGGATGTAGGCCATTTTCTTAAGAGCACACATTTTCCTGCCATATGACAACAGAATTTGACTGGCATGTTTTGGATATTTCTCCAACTGTGAAGCCGAAGAGAGCCATGACAAACTTCTTTTCTTAAAACTGTAGGACTCTTTTTTCCTTGGAATCAGCTCCTGCCAACACATATCTCTTCCCAATCACAACCCCATTTAAAATGCACTGCTTAAAATGCACTGTCCAGGTCTTCCACTAACTGCAGATGTTGGAACCTCTGGCATTTATCCCACTATTTAGGTTATCTCCATCTGTCCTTCAGAGGTAGAGTGATTTCACAATGTGCATGCTTTTTATAGACAATGGAAGAAATGTTCTTTTTCAAAGATCAAATCTAGTTAAACGATGCTTCAAAACAATAGCAAGCAGCACCTCATTTTAAATCTGTAGCATTTAAACATGTAGAAGGCTAAATAAATCCAAATATGTGTTCTTCTCATTTGACTGGACTACACAAGCCACAGTTAACTTCCTGTATTCATTGCAGATGAAGGAAATATGAAAAGAAATTGTGTCCAGCTTTGCAATTTGAATTTTAGTGACAAGTCTTTTCTTTGTGTAAAGCTACATGTATAGATCACTTTGATATTGATAACAGAGTCAACACACAATTTATTTCATGTTTCATTGGGATTACTATTTTCTTCTCTGTGTAACTCATAATAGTAATTGTTATGTTTAAAGAAGATCGTTGAAAGGCAAAGAAACAGAGCATCGCGATTAAGACCAGTGATGATGTATAAAAGGAAGGGAAGAGTCAGTAAGCCACCATATACGATACCCAGGTCAGGACAGACTGACCTGAACAGCTAACCACTTACTAATAATGTATTTATTTCCAACAATCTTTGGATTGTTCATGGATGCTCTCTTCACACCTAAGTTTTTATGTTTACACATGGCATTCATCCACAGTGATGACACTCATACAAGAATCATTTCAATTTGAAAGAGTATAGGTTTCCAGATGAGTGAATCTATCCTACACAAATATCCTCTAGGGCCTTCTTTAGATTGCTATGATCTTTAAAAAGGGACATTTTGTTTTAAATGGTGGAGATAGTTTGTCAGGGGAATCCCTAAATGCTGGTCTTAAGGTAATTCACAAAGCAATCAAGTTAATCAATCTGATCCTGTATTACAAGAAGGAAAAATTTACTAAAAGGCTAAAGCTCAGATTGTAGGGAAACTTCACTATACTATTTAGGATTTCAATAAAAAAAAGAAAAATAAATAATTTACTGAAGGAAAATGTTCTCCACCTGAGATTGAAATAGGAGAAATAGGTCAGCTATAGACTGTAGGTTTGAAACAGATGAGCTACAAAAGAAATTTAGGACAAGAGGCTGTTACATCAGACAATTAGAGGAAGGAAAGGGCAGTTGATAAGCAGAGACTGCAATTGCTCAGCAGAAGTATTAAGGACCATGAAAAATCCTTTGCTCTTTTTTCATCAGTTTGCTCCACATTTATGTCAACTTTTATTTGATGGCTGGGAGTGCAGGGGTGTGAGCTTACTTTGCTCTAAATTGTCGACAGACAAGAGGTTTAAAGGATGAATTTGAGTCGTCCTTTAAGACACAAAAACAGACCCATTATAGCTTGATTCATATGGAACAACTCACTAGGCTGACACCCACTCATTTCCTTTCAATCACAATGCAGGGGAGTTTCCTGTTTAATCACTTCTCAGATGGTCATAATTTTGTTAGTTTCATCCTTTCATCTTCATGATCGCCATGAATTCCACGTTAGAAAACATATGCTAATTAGGAGTTGCTGTATGGTGGGTACAGTAAATAGCTTAGCTGGATCAACAAGAAGGCGGAAATGATAAACACACACTGAGAGAAGGTGGGGAAACTGCTCAGGTAAAGAAAAACAAAAAATCCCAAATTTTATTGAATTAATGTGGACAGAGGTAGCATGAACACTATAAGAAGTTCACACAGGAAATCTAAAAGCAGAAGAAGATTTAAAGAAACTCAATACAGTCATCATTTGATGTTGCTGATGCAATGAAGATATATAGCCAATTGGGAAAACTAAAAAAAAAAAAAAAAAAGTGTTGAAAATACCCCAAATTAGGTGGTAGAGTAACATTTTGCCCTACTAGTCCCTATAATTCAGTAGCAGTTCCATGTAAGGCTATAGCCATGTATTTATAAACAAAAGAGATAGAAAAGAAATGTAAATTTATAGGCTTGTTTAAAATGATTGATGTCAATTATCACTAAATCATGGATGTGTCTAACACAGGTGGCAACGTGTAGGATGGCAGTTTTATCCATAATAATGCACATCCTGTACAAGGCTCCTCACAGCACAAAACTGTTTTTCCAGACAGCTTTCTACTCCGCATAGAAAATATTTTCCATGAGTCATTTTGTTTAAATGTAAAAGAGAATTAACTTTGATTGTTCTCATGTCCTTTTATGTTTGCTGTCTAAGAACATTTAGGTGATATAACGTCTGCAGAAACTGAATTTTAAAGGAAATCTCCTCATGCTCTGTTCTATGTTGTACATTAAACTCTCCACATTCTCCATGATCACCTAGCTATTATGTCAAAGATTAACATGAAGCTCAGGAATCACACAGTGATTTGATACAAAGCAGACAGTAATTCCAGAGCTCCAGAGCTCCCTTCTCTGCCTCCTAAGATCCATACAAATGGATACAGTTGAATCATATATTCATCTTTCACCAATCAAATACTTCTCTGCAGCCCTTCCCTCTTCTGTTAAGAGTATGAAGGGAGTTCCTTACTTGCCAGATTCACCACCAAAAAAAAAAAAAAGTCTGTTATTCAGTCCCTTGTAGTCAGGATAGCTGAACAAGGAGCACCCAACCCTCTTGTGTTCATGACAAAAGTTACTTTGCGAAAATATCTGAGTATGTTTCTGCGGTAAAAAAAAAGTGTCAAATAAGTGAGCATGCATGGTTGGTCATTGAGAACAAGGGAAGCTGAAAATAGAACCTCCTTGTGAAAAGCAGCATCAAAGACTTCAGTAACAGCACCAGAAAGAGTACTATTGAGACAAAATGAGAATGGGGGAAGATCAGGGAGAAATAGCTCGAGAACTGTGATGTTTCAGAGGAGATGCAAAAAAAGGAGGACCGTGATGATAGCTGGTGATTAAGGAGACCTCAGTAACAACAGTGCATCTTTAACATAACATGTAGCCTGACAAACTCCAGTAGAAGGAGCAAGTGAGGGAGGGCAAGAGATCTTTATGCCTTTTTTTAGTGAGGCTTCTCATCAGCTAATGCTACGGCAACTGGCTTCAATCAAAATGTTCCAAGAGCCTTACATTTCATCCCAAGCCTATTAAAGGACCAAATGCTTACATGGAGAGAAGCTTGAATTAGTTTTGTTTGCCAGCAACATTTACTGTCTCTTTCCAGCAGAACTTGGCGTGGAAGTTGCACCATACTGCTTGAGCAGACCTAATGGTTCATTGCATGCCCCTGCCCCATCTCTGGAACTGTCTCTGACTGTCTTCTCACCTTGTGCTCAGCTGATTCACCTCATTAAAATGGGATAAAATGAAGCTAGCAAAAACCAAAACAAAATTTTTGCTTGTTTAGGAAGATGAATTGGTTCAGTCTGCAGCTGGAGGAATGCCAGAGCCAGTGCAAAGGAAGGAAAAGGACACGGAACAGAGAGAGTGTTGGAGAGAAAGGTGCAAGTTGGACTGCTCCATTTTGTGACAGCTGTACTGTGAAAATTCACCTGTAGAAAAGAGGACAGCCACTGTTCCTTTGCACCAAATATCTTGATTTGGCTTTAAGACTTTAAAAAGCAATGAGAGAATGTAATCTTTTTAAAAAAACTAGAAAATTCAGTTATGGCATAGAAAACATAAGTAGTGGTGATTTTCCATGATGTGCTTTAAGAGCATGATGGAAAAGAGAACAAAATTCAACACGTGAAAAGCCATCACTGAAGTCAGGAACTGGCTTACACTATTTTCTTTCCTGAAACTTCTAAACTTAAAAAGGAGAACAGGATGCTTTGTTTTATGAAAAGGTTTGAAAGAGATCCAGTATTACCACAACAGACAACCCCTCCCCCCAAAGATAATGAAGACAAGATGACATGAAGTATTGTAAAAGACGGGTTACTAGTGCGCTAAAATTGAGTTCTCAGTTCATCGTCAAACTGTAAAGGGTAAGCCCGCCATTTTGTCTTCCTTTTCATCTCTCATTTTCCTTTCTTTAGGTCTCCTTGAATTTACCAGCAGAGGGAGCAGGTGGAAGAGCAAATGGGTAGGGAAAAGGAACTGACTTCGATTAAACTTTGATCTTTGCTCCTTGTTCCGGACAGAGAAAACAGGGACCAGTTTCAGCAGCTGCTGCTAGTGGGTCAGAGTATCCACAGCACGAATACGCTTGCTTTGCCTGAGTTCTCCCTTCTTCCTCTTCCAGTTCTTGGCAGCAAAGCGGTATTAGAAAGCCTGGCTGTTCCACCGGTACTGCCTCATTTTCATCCCTGTGCACTGGCAATATTTAGCAGAAAATTGAAGCAGAATTCTCTAGCTGATGACATTTTAAATTCAGCTACACACTACTTTCAACACTTCCTTTAGCCTTCCTCATGTGATTTCACTGTGTCTCAACCATTTTTCTAGCACTGGACTTTACTGTAAATCTGGAACCACGCAGCCTATTCGTGCAAACTGAAAACTCATAAGGAAATTCATGTCTGAATAATGCAGTGCTAGTTTCATTCTGTTGGAGAAGCTTTTCAGTTCATCTGCCTCTCAAAAGGGGATTTGATAAGCTAAAGTCTTGTTCAAAACAATATTTGTAAGCCATTAAATGCTTTCTCTGAGAATGTTAGTGTTCTCTTAAAAACAACTGGTTTTCTTCCCACCTTGCATTTCAACCTATTCACAGATAGCTTCCTCTGCACCATTCCTGAATATGAAAGGGACTCACTACCTAATAACGAAATTAAGCCAATTACAATCTCTTATTGTGTATCAAAGATCCTGCAGTTTTTTCTTTTTCAGAAAAACTCAGCATGTAGGAAGATGGAGACTAGCACTCTTTCTTTTTGAAAGATAAACTTTTTGGCAATACGGGCTTATTTTCCTTAAAACAAATGTCAATGTATGGGATAGGCAAAAAATTATTTACAAGGATCAGGCACTGTTCTGTCCTCGATAAGGAGGAGGAGGACCAGTAGGATCAGGTCAGAGATTTAGGGAAATGCTTGATATCAGACTTCTCAGGCAGACATTCCCAATAAAATCTTAGACAAGCAGTTTAGGCGCATCATGAAGTAAATTGGCTTCTTGGAGTCCAACCTGAAGTTGCCCCCCGTTTTTTTTTTTACCTCAGTCATGTGGGGCTTTGAGGAAGACAAACTTATTCCATACAGAGTAAAGGTGAGAACCCAATAGGTCTGAAAACAATGTTGTTTGCATTAGATCAAAGATGAGTAATTACTAACCAAAAAGCGATCACTGACCAGTTTCTGAAATTCTGACTAGCACTTTACAAAAATGATTCACCACATAGAGGAAATGGGTGGCTTTGTAACAACTGCAGACTCCCACAACAGAGTGATAGGTGTGTCTTACAGAGCGATAGGTGTGTCTTATCTATCCTTCTCAACCAGAGGAGATAAACAAGGCTGTGAAGGAAAAGTGCAGAGCCAAAGCCCTTAGCTCTGTTGTTGTACCTGGAGAAGTCCACCAAATCTTCAAGAAAACTCTCAGCTCTGAGCTGGTAAGCAGTTATTTAGAGAAGGTACAGAAAAATTACAACCAACTGGAAGACAAGCCTTTAAATTTGTCCTTAAAGTAAAAAAAGCTGTGCATAACCACAGCAGATATTTGCCTGTCTTCTTCATATGAAACTATTTCAGGCTATATTTGATAAAAGTTTTGATGAGGTCATGAGTGATAGGACTCAGGCTAAGCAGGTTAGATTTATTTTCTAAAAAGTTCAGACAACCATCACTTGATTAATATCAGCATCCCATCCACATTCTAGAGTCCCTGTGCAGCCATTTTTCTTTGAACAGAAGCAGGTTTTGATTGACTGATCTTGCCGCACACTGAATATTACACAGACCAGTAGTTGGCAAGTTTTGTCCAGTTTTGGACTCATTAATATTTTCCCATGGAAGTGCAGATCCCTGAAGAGTGAATTCAAACTGACTGACAGCAGCCTTGCGATTCTTAGTTGCCTCTCTTGGACCACTCAGAAGTACCTGACCATGGGCTGAAAAACCCTGAAATATATATGGTCATATGTGGCCATGTGTGAAGTAGTTCCAAGGATAATACCCTGATAAACATTTCTTTCCCCTCCTACCTTTTTTAGCCTCTTTCAAGGAACCATTCAGGAGTGTCTCTTTTCACCTTAGTCTGATAGGACTGCATTCTTAGGGAAAAAGTGGACTCAAGACAGGGGTTTAGAAGATAAAAATCCTTTTATGTGCAAATGATATCCTCTTACTTGGTACAATCCCAGATCAGTCTAGTCTGTATTGTATTCTCTGTTTATAAAATAAATTAGAATAAAATGAAAGGACTGATCATCTCATTAAGTAAGTTGGAACCACTCCCTCTACAGGGCCATTCAGATGGGAACACAGGAACTTCAAACATGTTGGCATACAGTTTCCAAAGGAAATTCACAGTCAAGGTTAACCTAGCCCTATTAATTATGCAGTTAGTAAGTGACTTAAATAGATGGTGAGTGCTACCTCTTTCCATATGGGGAAAAGTAAACATAATTAAAATGAATGCTGGCCCTGGTATTTTGTTTACTTTCAACTCTCTCCCTATCCATATTCCTGACATTTATTTTAACAAAACTAACATGTTAAGATTGTCCTTGTGGGACATTGGTAACCAGACCAGAAATGCTCTACAAACCCTATAGAGGGCATTAACCTCCGAGTGCATGGTCAACCAAGAGGCCACAGATAAAGCTGGAATTACTTGTGCATCCTCTAAATTATAGCCCAATATCCCATCTAATTAGTCCATATGTCAATATTGCATATATTAATAGTCAAGAATGTATCTTGATGAGTAGATTAGAGAAAACATGCAAGAACTCAAAACCTGCTACCTCTGCAAGATAATTCCTGAAATCTCTCAGTCCTTGCACTCAGACACAGATTGCTAAATCCAGGATGACCAGCCTGTAATAAACCAGGTAGCAGCTATGCCACACAAGTAATTACCGTGCTGTAACATTGCTTGTTGTTTGCTACAAAGCATGAGGATATCTCATCCGTCAATGGATCTTGTCAACGATATGCATCTTTCTCATTGCCGAGCTAAATGATTTTCACTATGACTGCAGTATGTATGATCAAGTTCTTCCACTCACAGCCCACACTGAAAACTCATGAAAAAGGTAAAATGCGATACTGTCCTGCATCTGACTTCCACCTACGAACATGGTACCGCTCACTGATTCTCTATTGAAACTGCCTGAAATAGTTGACTGAAATCTGGGGCTTATTTTTTCAACCACTGCTCAGAAGTCTTCATGAATGGCACTCAGCAAACCTTAACTCAAAGGACTACCTCTAGGCTCTGAAATAGTGCCAACTCTTTTAAACATGTGCGTCAATGATCTGCCTGAAACTTGAACTTGTAAATAATCTGACTTGATGACATCTGTTTGGGCATTAATTCTTAGGGCTTTTCTGACCTTGAAAACATCTTGAAACCTGATTCAGCAGTAATACTGTCATAACTAGTATTTGCAATTGAATGCTTCGCTATTGTAATTTCTCCTGTAATTCAAGTTTAGTTTCTCAATTAATGGAATACAGTCCATATCTGGTCTGTCTCATAGTTCTTCTTGATGGATCTCTAATTTACCCCGTCTGTCTGATAACACTAGCTGTCTATGTCAAGACCTGCAACAACCTATTGACAAAGTTTTTGGACCTACCATACACAATCTTCAAACATTTAGAGTACTGTGGGATAAAGCCCTGGAGGGAAAAGGGGCCCAAGAAAGCTGGTTAATATTCAAGGATGACCTCCTCCAAGCTCAGGAGTGATGCATACCAACAAAGAGGAAGTTGGGCAAAAACACCAGGAGGCCTGCATGGATGAACAAGAGGCTGCTGGAGAAACTCAGACTCAAAAAGGAAGCCTACAGAGGGTAGAAGCAAGGACAGGCAGCCTGGGGGGAATGTAAAGAAATTGTTCTTAGCAACCAGAGATCAGGTTAGGAAAGCTAAAGCCCTGATAGAATTAAACTTGGCCAGGGACATCAAGGACAACAAGAAAAGCTTCTATAGGTATGTCGGTGATAAAAGGAAGACTAGGGAAAATGTGGGCCGTCTCCAGAAGGAAATAGGAGACCTGACCACCCAGGGTATGGAGAAGGCTGAGGTACTCAATGAATTTTTCGCCTCGGTCTTCACTGGCAAGTGCTCTAGCTACACTGCCCAAGTTGCAGAAGGCAAAGGCAGGGACTGGGAGAATGAGGAACCACACACTGTAGGAGAAGACCAGGTTCCAGACCATCTAAGGAACCTGAAGGTGCACAAGTCATAGAATCATAGAACGGTTTAGGTTGGAAGGGACCTTAAAGATCATCTACTTCCAACCTCCTGTGGCTGGATGGCCACACTCAAAGAGTTGTGGTCAACGGCTCGATGTCCAAGTGGTGACCAGTGATGAGTGGCGTTCCTTAGGGGTTGGTACTGGGACCAGTGCTGTTTAACATCTTTGTCAGTGACATGGACAGTGGAACTGAGTGCATCCTCAGGATTTTTTCTGATGACACCAAGCTATGTGGTGTGGTCAACATGCTGGAAGGAAGGGATCACATCCAGAGGGACCTTGGTAGGCTTGAGAGGTGGGCCTGTGCAAACCTCATGAAGTTCAACAAGGCCAAGTGCAAGGTCCTACATCTGGGTCGGGGCAATCCCAAGCACAAATACAGGCTCGGCAGAGAATGGCTGGAGAGCAGCCCTGAGGAGAAGGACTGGGGGGGTGTTGGTTGATGAGAAACTCAACATGAGCCAGCAATGTGCGCTTGTATCCCAGAAGGCCAACTGCATCCTGGGCTGCATCAAAAGAAGCGTGGCCAGCGTGTCGAGGGAGGTGATTCTGGCCCTCTACTCCACTCTCTTAAGACCCCACCTGGAGTATTGCGTCCAGCTCTGGAGCCCTCAACATAAGAAGGACATGGACCTCTTGGAGTGGGTCCAGAGGAGAGCCATGAAGATGATCAGAGGGCTGGAGCACCTCTCCTGTGAAGACAGGCTGAGAGAGTTTGAGCCTGGAGAAGAGAAGGCTCCAGGGAGACCTTATAGTGGTTTTCCAGTACTTAAAGGGGGCCTACTTGAAAGATGGGCAGGGACTTTTTATCACGGAGTGTAGTGATAGGACAAGGGTAACAGTTTTAAATTGAAAGAGGGCACATTTAGATTAAATATTATGAAGAAATTCTTTATGATGAGGGTGGTGAGGGACTGGCACAGGTTGCCCAGGGAAGCTGTGGATGCCTCATCCCTGGAAGTGTTCAAGGCCAGGCTGGATGGGGCTTTGAGCAACCTGGTCTAGTGGGAGGTGTCCCTGCCTATAGCAGGGAGGTTGGAACTAGATGATCTTTAAGGTCCCTTCCAACTCTAACCATTCTATGATTCTGTTATTTGCTGTCACTTCTCTACTCAGGAAGGAGTGGGGTCTTCCAATTTTGACCTCCTCACTTCACATTAGCCAACATGCAGCTCCATGCAGTTACATCCAGTATTCTGGGTTACCCATGTTGACTAACAATGTCCTACCACACTTCTATTATGAAGACAGTGAGCCGAAAGGGTCATGAATTTGAAAACCTTGCCTCACCTTCTGCTGTATTTGAAACTTTGTTTAGCCCTTGTCCAACTCGCCTAATATTCTGACATGTCATGTGGTCAGCCCTGTTACACTGTGGCATTTTGACAGCAGAAAATACAGACCCTGCTGGCAGCAAACTGTTGAAAATCCTACCATTTGACAGCCGTGTTTTATGCTGTGATATTCCTAAAATATTTCCAGATTGCTCAAAGCTAGAATGCTGCAACCAGACTCTGTTACAGCATAAGGAGAATCTGAACTGCAGGTGCAAGCTATGATTCACAGCATACAACATAAATTTCCTAACCAGATGAGGTCTAAGTGCACCAGATTCTGTCTCGGAAAATGCTGAGGTTTCATATGAGCTAATTTGCATATACTAGTGTCGCTAGTAATGTTATTTACATGACCTCTCTATCACTCAGCATGTTAAACAACCAAAAGAAGGCAGGGCAAACTGATGCTTTCAAAGAGACCTAGCATATGTATTAGTATTAAGAAATCATTACGGTTTAAAGATGAAAATTACTGTCCAGTTGGTCAACATCTCAGTCTCGTTTGTCAGAAGCATTCAGATCATGCACCCTGACCTCTGACCAACAGGCGGGGTATTCTGTTGGGTGCTCACATTGCCTCACTCCACATTTCTATTAGGTTTTCGTGTCCACAGGTATTGAGCATATCTACCTCTCCAAGGAGCCGCAGGAGTCCTATCTGTACAGGGATGTTGCTGCAAAATAAAGCTGGCATTTCAATTTACAGTGTGCTAACTACTTCATACTGTGTCCCCCATCAATGCCCATTTAAAATCCCACAGGCATCAATTGCAGAGGTTGAAAGTGGGAGAAAGAGGCCTCTGTACTGATATTTAATAGTATGGTGAGCTAAAACAAGAGACACACAAAGTTTTTGTATGACTCATTTTGTTTTCACGTTAGTGCAATACTTTTTACAGTACATGTGGAAAACTAACTACAAGTTGTAATTTACCCTCAAAGGACTACTATGGAGCTACAGATGTGCTGAAAAAATTATACACATCTTTAACCTCAGCTGGACTGAGGCCAGCAGTGCCACGAGGAAATAAGATAATGAATAGAGGCTTATATTTACATTGCTAGACTTGTCTGATCACATCAGGTATTTGTATCAATGCACATGTGCATTTGCCATATTGTAGAGGGAGTGCTCACTGTAGAAGCAGAAACTAAATGTCTTCATATTTCTGCTGTTCATTACCTCCAATTATGTCCCTTATATTTAGGAAGAATTTCTCTGGAGTCAGTGTTCAGTTGATAACTGCTTCTACATGAATCATGATAATGTCCATTGCTATTTGCATAGCACTGGAGATTATCAAGATGAATAGAGAGTAGGAATGACCCTTTAACTCATCAAAATGTAGTTTGTTCTTTTATTTTTTCTGCTGGTAATTGGTACACATTGGTAATTGTTGAAGCAGATAACTATTCCAAGGGAAGCAGAACTCTGAGGAATAGAGGTATTTCTTGATGTAGGGGGATTTGATTAGTTCTTCCCATTATTAAAAAAGACACTAAATGATCCAAAATAAAGTGCAAACAAATCTCAGCACCGCTTATCAAAGCAACAATCAGTAAGTGCTGATCAATTTTATTAGCTAGTTTCTTTCAGAGGAAGTTTTCAAGGGTTGTTTTAATGTAGCATGTGTAATTTGGTCCAGAAAAAAAAAATTGGGTTTCATAGAGGGACATTTTTTCTCTTCACATCTGCCAGAACACAATTTATTTGTGCATAAACTTGGCTTTTACTATGCAAATCTTTTATACTTGAGATTTTCTAGGGACTGGCAACTGTAAATATAAATTCTAAATACTTTGGGCCAGATGCTTAAACTCTCAATAAGTTTAAATAGCACTTTGTTCCTTAAGTGACTCCACTAAAGTAAGATACAGTATAGTTTATCAGAATCTGGCAATGAGTGGTTTGCTTCGTTATTAACATCAGTATCTTTCAGTTCTGCCACCAGATGCTAAACAGTTACAGGAGATTTGTTTAAAACCAATTACAAGAAAATCAAAGCAGAATCCACTGATACGGTTTTGTTTACAAAGGCTGAAGTCTGATATCGTTATTCATGTGACAACTGGCTCGTATTCAAGTCACAAGCCTTTCTACATGTAATTGATCTCACAAGCCTTGAAACAGACCTGAAGACATACTAACAGTGCTCACTTTTTCTCCATTATCTGAATATTCAATTAAGAAAAGGCTATAGATGGCTTCTTATGTGACATTAATGGCTAATGGGAGTCGTGTGTGCAATTTCTTAAGTCCACAATGAATGATTTGTGACAGAGCAGATCTATGTATGAGGACATGGAGGACGAGCAAAACAAATATTCTCGACTCTAATTGACTATTAAAATGATTGAAAGTCAGTGGGCTTCTAGCCTGTAGGCGGGGACAGTTTTATTTCATTCTTTCCCTTTCCTAAAGACAGCAAGAAACAGAAAATGTGATAACAGTGAAGAGACTACAGCTCTTTGGAAAGCTTAGGAGTGCACTATACGTGGAGTGATTTTGGTGAGCTTGGGATGTTAGCTCACATGCAATAGCAGATTAAATGAGGATGGCTGAAGTACTTACAGCTCCTGGCTGCCTGTTTACTCTTTGCTGGAGGCTGCTGCTTCAAATGCAAGGAGAGCTGCAAAGGCTGTGTAACATCTGCCGCACCCTCATATTTATAGTGGTTTATAGGTGAAGGTTAGGGTAAATTGAAATCAGAGCTGCTTTGCTGCAACAGACAAGACTGTTACCCTCAGAGGTTCTTTTGCTGCCTATTTTCTCTACTTGTTTCTGCTGTATGTACCTCAACAGGACCCTCTGAAGAAGGGCTGGTACAGACAAAGGGAGGTGGCAACAGCTTCTACTCTTTCAACTTAGTTTGTCACCACTGGTAAACTAACATCAGTAGTGGACAAGCATCCCTATTAACAATTCACCACTGCTGGCATTAGTGAACAGTCTAGATTTGGCTAACTCCTGAGGGACCGGAGAGCTTTGTGAAATGTCCATGTCCCAAGGAAGCAGAAGAAAACAACAACCTTGGGACAGTGAAGGAACTCCAATCTGATGTTCATTGTCTAATATCCTGGAGCAAATGTGGCTTACGCGCAACCACTACAGCAGATATGAACCATTATATCATTTCACATGGCCAGCCACCATTTTATATATCTATATGTACACACACACATGCATACACACACACATTTGCATTGTTCCTGTGTAACACTAAAGTCTGTGTTAGTGGGAGGCTTGTTAAATGTGTTTGAGAGGATCTGTTCAACTCTCAGCAAGTAAAAATTTCTTTTCCCCTGTCATAGAAGATTCCCCCCCCCCTCTCCGGCTTTTCCATTTAAATATTTGTTCTGCATTTTGGAATGGATAAAACCAGCTGGAATAAGGAAAATACTGCCCCAGAGATGAAGAGTATAAGAAACTGGTAATGGGAACAAGGTTAAAGACAGTGAGGCAGCACAGTGAAATTTTCATAAAAATCTTTTAAGTGAAAGGATTTGTACCTCAAGATCACAGTGAATCGAAACACTGACCACACACTACAAAGAACAAAGGCCACACATTTCCAGATTGTCTGATTCAGATGAACATGACTGTTGGGTTAAAAGGTCACTTAGTTCAATAGCTGTGACAGTAGCCAGTAGCAGATATTTCAGAAAGAATAAAAGAAACAGAGCAAACAAAGAATGATATTTCTGCTGATATTTTCACCCAGCTGCTATAAACCAGTAACATGATATTGCAAGGTTCTTCTACAACTGTCTTTTCTCACTGTTTACCTCCTTTCCCAGATCATTCCAGAACCTGAGTGGTCCCAACACAGATGCCTGAGAAACTCCATCGGAAACCTCAGCCTATTCGAAACACCTGCTTTTATTTCCTAGTAGTCAGCTCCTAATATACAAAAAGGCCTTCCCTTCTATCCAGTGGGAGTTTGATTTCCATAGGAGTCTTTTGTGATCTCTGTTGAATGACTTTTGAAAATGCAATATACTTTGCTGATAACCAGAGAATCTTAAAACATGACCTTACTGACTCCTACAGAGTGTTTTAACAGATTTATGAGATGTGACACCCCTCTACAAAAGCCCTAGTATTTATCTATGTGTCCTCTGGCATAAATTCCACCAATCTGCATAGTATGGAGGTCAGGCGTACAGGTCCTTGAATCACAATGGGAGTCTTTCCCTTTCAGTGAAGATAGGTTTAAGCAAAAGAACTATAGAGAAGCCAGCAACTATAATGTCTAAATAGCTTTAAATCATGTTAAGTACTTTGGAACGAGTCAGGCAATAGTATCAACAACAAGAACACTTTGGCACTGACAGGCAGATTGAGAATGTGTCATATCAGAAATTATTGTGAGTGTGATGAAGAAGCATTTTTTCAGTGGAAAGCTTTTTTGCAGAGGAGATCTTTTCAGTAACACAAACTATAACCCTGCCAGCACTCCCTGCGGCACTGTGGCTCAGGGATGGTATCTCTTTTTTCCCCCCTCCATCCCTACCTGGCCAATGCCCCTCTTTGGCCCTTCCAGGCCTTCTCCCTCATGCAGAAGGAAGTGCCTTTTCAAAGAGCAAAGAGAACGGAGGCCAAGTGAAGAGCTCACCCCTTCCTTGTTTCAGGAAATCGGACATCCAAGGCCAGCATTTATTCTCACCAGGGACTATTTTAAATCTCCAAAATCATCACTGACAGAAAGCTTTCCTAACATGCAGCCTAAATTTTCTTTTTTGTAGCATGAGTCAGTTGCTCCTGGTTATACAATCATCTGCTCTGCAACCCTGTGGAATTTCTTTCCTTTTGTATCCCTAAAATACATGTAGATATTGATGCTCTCTCTTCAATTCCTTTTTATGATGTATTTGAAAATGTATTATCTACATAGAGATGACATTTCAAGTCATGCTATGGTTTGATTTTGTTCTGCAAGCACTTTAAGAGTGTAAGAAATCAGAGATAAAGGCAGATGACAGGTCTTCATATTGGTAAGCCTCAGGGGGAGTTTTGGGGGGTTAGGTATTAGTGCAGGTTTCCTTTCATGTTATTATTCTTATCTCTCCAGTAGCCCACAGATGCCTAGGGGCTTGGGAGACCACTGCGTGTGGCTCAGCCCAAGTCTTACAGAGGTAGTCTTTCCCTAAGGATCTCAGTCAAGGATTTAGACAATATTAATTACATGATTACATAGGTAAACAGTGCCATGAGGGGGCAAAGTCTGGCCAAAAGTGGTTGCTTAATTTAATAGTCACTATTACAGAAGTGACAAGTTCACATTCTAATCCTCAGTTCAGAAGTCTGGATGGATGTTTTGGAGCAACCCTGCAGGTGCATATGCATGAACACGCACATGTGCACATACACGTTTCCGACTTTCTTCGTAATACAATCCTTCTAACTCCCCCATGCTAATAGCTGTCTTTTAACCTTTCCTCCTATTTTTCAATCATGTGCTATGATGGTGCTCATAGTATAAAGTTTGATCCAGTGAGGTGTGAAAATGTAAATCCAAAAACTCTAGGGCTTTTCACAATCACTATGCAAAGCAAGACTTTAATACTCCTTTTCCATGATTTTGAGAAGTTTATATATAGACGCTGTATAGCTTTGACTTTCACTCCTGGTGTACTTTGCTGAAACATTGTACATAGTTTTTTTGTCCATTATCACTATCTTTTCTTTTCTTTTGGTGCCAGTGCTTTTTTGCCCCCCCTTTCTTTCTCTCACATACACTGAAGACCCTTTCATCCGCATTTGGTGGCTTATTTGTATCTGTATCTATTCAGCTCTGCAAAATACTTCTTTCTTTTGCTAGCTCTATCCTAATATTCTCTCCTTTCTTCTCTCTTTTTACCCCCAAGGCCGGTTAAAGGCTTTTCCTTTTTTTTTTAAGCATAAGTGTTCTGGAGAGCAGACAGCCATTCTCAGACAGGCTGTACGCATTCAATCCAAAAGCATGTTATTTCATTAAGATGACTGCTACTGATGATGGGACATTTGGATGCTGCTCCCTCCTTGTCCTTGCTTGCTAGAGTTCACAGCTTAATTGTGCGATTTGGGAGACAGGTAGAGGGGGCTGGGAAAAGGAAATAACTGTCCCCTGCAAATATTAGGGAAGTTGACAATGGCAGAGAGAGCTACAAACAATTAATCCTCAGACAGAATTATTTTGATTTATAGACTAATGTAATTTTACTATTTTTGTGACTGCCAAAGTGTGTGACCTTAACCATAAACAAAGAGAATGGAAATTAGGTTTAAAATGGAAAGCTATGTAGATGGTTCCTGCTATGTCACTCCCTCTGGCAGAAAAAGCAGGAAGACTGTACTCAGATTTCTCAAGATATTAAACATGTGGTAGTTGTCTCAAATGTTGTTAATACAGCTATGAATATGCCTCCTGAAGAGTAACTATGCTGTCTTTTTTTTTCTGTGAGTTGAAAGTACAACTTCTCCCTTTTGCATTTTCCTACCCAAAATTTATTTAGTTTGAAGACATTTTCCAGGCTGACCTTTTAAAATCATTTATTCAGAGGAGTCTGAGTATCAGCACCACTAAACGTATGGGAGAACTGGACACAGTTACTTATGTCAAGCTGCTTGTAAGATTAAATATTTGCTGGATCAGATCCTGTATTTGCTAAGTTTAAAATGATGAAATGGATAAAGAACACTAGAACTTATCATAAAAACTGCAAAACCTTTCACTTTACCAAAGAACATTTTAACCTGCAACAATACTGTGCAAATCAGGTGCCATTTAAAATTCAGAACACTGTCTGTGGTCTAAAACAAGATCATTAAAAGGTCCCACTGAACTGAATGATAAAACATGATAATGCTACTACCATTCAGTAATTTCCCTTCAATAACTATTCTTTTTCTGTTCGATTTTCAACTTTGGAGATGCTTGCAGCTTCTAAACTACAACTTCTAAATTCAGTGTCCTACATCTGTTCACTGTGGCTGCAACTCTGTCTTTGAAAAACTGATATCGGACCTTCTATCTTTGTTTAATCAAGCAGGAGGTAAGGGCTGTTTTGAAATGGAGTTGATTTAGCAAGAGTAGCAAGCAAAATACAGAAAAAAACCCGCAAGAATGGGCTTAAATACATGTATTTCTTTGGCTCACAAATAGCTATGAGCACTCCCATAGGGTGCCACACATCTGTTCCAGCTCTATTTTCTCATATCCCAGGATTATCTGTTCTGTCTCAGAGTTGTGACTCTTGGATCTGTAATGCAACACTTGACATCAGTTTGGCTCACGGGATATTATCTTTCCCATTATAAACTAATTCATCTTTTGAAAAAGTAGTGTCCTACTTTCAAATGAAATTGTTCTAGAAAAAAATCACACTCCCAAACACCAAGCATATATCCTTTTGTCTGCTTTCACAAAGAACTAAACCTTTGTTATCCTGAAATAATTTTAGACAGTCATCATATCACACTAAATCATCTGCTTCGAGAGCTCTATTAAGGACAGGCCAACTTATTTGAATAATACAAGAACTGGCCTAACCCTTAACATTAACCTCAAAACACCACCAGACTGAAATTCAAAGAAGTCCAGCCAGCCCTTGCATGTTCCACTCACCCACAAATATTTTCACCTACCTCAATACATCTTCATTTTAGAGAGAACTGGGAAGCAATGTAAGAAATCATGACTATTTTCTTTCAACTGAATTCAAGGCACAGTAACTCCCATAAGGCAGCCCAGTTACCATATTTTTCATCCCAATCACTGGAAGAGGTGAAGATACTACTTCTATGAAATGTCAAAAACTATAGATAAATTTCAAAAAAATAAACAGCAAAATTCAAACTTCACTGGGTTCACCATCACTGTGTGATAGATGAGAAGACATTACCTTTAAAAAAAATTTCAGAGCAATAAGAACAAAAGAGAAAACAATTCAGCCAGCAGACTGAAAATGAAATTTATTACTTTTCCTAGCCATATTAGAGACTATGATGTGAAAGACCTTATGCAAATACTTAGTGGAAATTTATGTATAATATTATCCTCTGGCAGAACTCTTTTTTTGCCTTTCTGTGTGTAGCAGTCAATTAGAGATTATTTTACATGCTCATCTATGAGCAGAAATGGAAAATAAAGGGAGTTTCCCTGCATGATTCTTTTTATAACTGGAAATACATTTGCTTTTCTTCAGGTTTTATAAGCACTAAATCATATTTTAGCATTGAAGACAGTGGGAGTCTTGCCTGCATTCTCTGTCAGGACTGGGCCTATTGAAATTTCTGACTAGAAAATAAAGAGCCCAGCACAAAAGGCTGCAAAACAGAGAACTTATATTCAGCCATAAAACCACAAAACTGACTTTGCATTTTGTCTACGAATACGGGAAAAGCATCAGATGAAAACTTAGCAGGTTGCTTGATGGGAGGATTCCTGATAACTGCAAGGATCTGCCATTAAACTAGGGGTCAAATCCCATTTGACAATCTTGGGCATGATGACTACTGATGCTCATAGGGCATGTGTTAGGAGTAAAGACACTGTTATGCTTATTTTCCCTAATCTGTTTTTCACCCAGCACATCAAGTATCAATCCAATGCAGTTAGTAGGAGTTTTTCTGTACACTTTAGTCAATTTGGATATGTTTCATATCTGCTGTATAAGCAGTAGAGAAAGCATACATGGAGATTCACACCAGCAGCGTGGTTAAGATGCATAGCAGAGAATGAGTGTTTAATTTAATTTAGTTGTGCTAGTTGTTCTCTTGCTTTTTTCTCCTCCAGATGACTGTTTCTAGTGAGCAAGACGCATGTAACAGTAGGTAGGTCTCCTACTCTTAACTGCTGAATCAGCTTTTCCTGAATCCTTCACTTTCTTCATAATTTTTGATGCTTGAGGTGAGTCAGGGCCGTTCAGCTACATGGGTGCCTCCCAGAACTCACATTTCATGAGCCGAGTTCAAGATTTAAGCAAAAAAGGAACAATTACCCCAAAAGGGACCAATGCTGTTCACACAGAAGGCTGTTTTTGACACTTGTGTTCTGCGTCTGCTTGTTTGCAATGTGATTGACGCTTCTGTTGCAAAGCTCCTGTATCTACGTGAACAACCTTGAAGAAAGGCCTTAACCCTTGGCAGAGTGCCTGGATCTCTGAACTCAGGCACTTTGCTGCATTTCGTATTCACTCATACATGCAAGAGTGTTAGTATTATCTTCAGTCCTCAAGAGGCGCATACCTGACTGTGGTGAAATGGAGCCTGAGGGGCTGACACAGCTAATGAATGTAGCTGGGGATGTAGACAGACTGGGATGTGGCAGGTTCCAGTGTGCTGGTTGAGAACATAAGAATTTCTTTTTTGCTCAACTTATGCATTTGCTACTACAGCTCACCTGCCAGTGTGACTGTTTGGGAGACTCTGGTTTTGATTTTCCTCTGTCTCTCAGTGTAGTATGCAAGCTGGAACGCTGCAGCTCTTAAGAGCGCTTTACAACACAATGGCATATTTTAAAGATGACAGCATTGTGAACTGTTCCAGAGGAGCTATTTGGCTTTTAGGATGACTGCTCTAGAAAGAATTCTCTGGCTTAACAGCACCAGGAAAAGGGCAAGGGAAATACAGATGCTGCAATCTGGTTAAGGAAATGACAAGCTCCTGTGCTGTAGTACTTAAGCACGGTCTCTAGCCGACACCATTTATGAGCTGTTACATACGGCTGCAATCACACACAGGCTCATCGAGGCTTTCCATAGGGCTCACATTTGTTTTCACATTCACTTCGTAAATGAGTTTCTAATGTGGTGCAAATGGTAGCAAATGGACATTAAATGAGGCTTGTATGTAGACTGATCCTTTGTAAATATATAGGCTATTATAAAAGCAAATAATAAGAAGGCAAGCTAAGTAACAGCAGCCTCCGTGACAGAAACCAGTGAAAAAGGAGTTGTTTTACATACACAGCATCTTGAAATGTGGGTTTCCTGTTTAAACTGTCTTCACTCCAGCCTCAACTTCTCTCTCCATACTAAACCTACAACATATTTTATATTGCCATGGATACTTTGGATGGAAGACAGTGTGCACTAGCAATCAAATTTTCCGCAGGAAACTATTCCAAGAACCTGTCCCACACTGCAGTGCTCATACAGAGTCTTTGCTCAACAGTATACAATCTTTTTCTAAAGGGTATGCCTAGCTGGGACTTCGGCTGCCTGTCTGCAAGTTTGGAACAGGCCCAAGGCATTACCACTCTCCAGGATAATTACTGCTAACTGCATTTTGCTATCACTTGCCATTGCAAGCTATTTACACCCTCCTAAGCAGGGTCTGATAGACCGCAGGAGGAAACTCTCTTTAGGGTGCAAAGAAGAAATGAGAGTTGACATTTTAAAAAATCATTAGGAGACTAAAATACAAGCAAGCCACCATGGCGGCCAAACAGCAAGTGCAGTGAGAGCACAGGAATTACATGGAATTGAAGGTATTACAGGCTTAGAAGGGGAATAGTAAGCAGCAATCCTTATGATGTAAGCATCACATTTAGAAAAAAACTTAGGTTGAAAAAAAATATTAAATAATCACATGAAATGGTTAGGTTAAGCAAACTGCACAGTGAATTTTTACTTGCCTCAGAGGTTAGGAACGTGATCCGTTACTTCTCAGTGTTTGTTCCTCTTCTTCTTTGCTTCTTTTGCAATTTGACCTGACGGTTTTTTGTCCCATTCAGTAGTGGACTTCCCTCAGGGCAAGATTCAGTTACGGGCTGCAAGGTTATTCGATTCCTTCATAATGCTTCTCCCCCAAAACAATATCATAGTATTGTCAAGCTTTCTGGATAAGAGGTCAGTGGGGTTCCAGGGGTGGTAGGAAAGGATCTTCTCCTCTTCTCTCAGCAATCTTTATGCCCAGGTAGTCCAAGCTCAGTGGGGGCTGAATGAGCATCTCCTCAAGCTACAGGAGCGTGCAGCAACTTCCTCCTCTCTTGTCCTCCAGCTGGGGCACAGAATAATCCTTTCCCTTTTCCCTCTGCCTTTCCCGTCTGGTATCCTGTGGCCACGCACATGAAAGCTCTGCTCTGTGATGATGCTTTCCTGGGATAATCAGGACAGCCACAGGTCAGGAGAGTGGAGGGGAAGTGCAGCCTGGCCCAGTCGATCTCCTTCCCCACTGATGGAGCAGAGAGGTCACACGTAGCAATATCCCAGCCCTCAGGAGGACAACGGATGGATGGCCACAGCAAATGCAGGGCTGTGCAAACCTGTGAACAACAGGGCACAAAATTAGATTCACAGATACTATGGTTCTGAAGTGACAGTATATACTTAATGATTGTTTATTGTTGTCATCAGTTTGAATATCTCCAACTTAACAAAACTTAACACTCCACATTAATCTTCCTGGATGTGTATAGCCTGCATTCATGCCTCACCACAATTTTCCTGTATGGAAAGTACAATAGCAACAATGCATACCTTGGTACAAGTTGTCTGACATGATTCCTCTTGTTAAACTAAATTAATCTGAGGTAAGACCCATTCGCTTTTCTGAAGTTAGAGAGTTCTTGCATAAAGCAGAAAGCTTCAATTTATTTCCCAAGCCAATTTTTAAGTATATCTTCCATATATTCCCTTCTATTTCATCAAACGATTTTATGGATGTGCAGAGAAATGTTTTTATGCAATACGATACAGCTGTTTGAGACATTCCTTTTGCTGTACACAATTCATGTATCTAAAACAATCTTAACTAATAAGATTAAAATACTTGGTACTGTATACTTACTTGTAGTATACTCATTTCTCAATCTGCCAATGTCCTGGCAGAAATTTTCATTTTACTATTTATTAAAGATACAGACCTATACAACAAGTAGTTGCCATACTGTATCTTCTCTTTACATGCTACATTTCTTCCCGCTTCCTTTCTAGGGGAAGCATCATCTCCTCCTGGCTTGAGCCCATTAAATGCCTATTAATACAGAAGTGAAAACTCTTTTTAAAGCCCTTGTAAAACTCAGCCTTTAAACCCTCATAGACTGCTTCCTTACTTATCTTAGATTTTTAAAGGCATATCCACTCCTTTCTTTGAGCTCTCCAAAGCAGGCCTTTATTAAATATTGTTCAGCCTGGGTTCTGGACTTCTAGAGAGAGGAAGCTTTATGGGCAGCAATGCCTCTTGAATCTTCTTTTGATCTTGTCAGCACACATTTCATTTTTTATATGGGTCTTACCATTGTCTCCTAAATATTTCTGAGAAACACTCCCTAGTCCTTGTACTTTTAATTGCTCACATAAAGGAACTCCCTCTAGTCTCTATGAATGTCAGCTGGTTGAATACAGACTACTTCCCAGATCAGATCTATCAGGGAGTGTTGAGACCTTCCGATCACTGCTATGGATTTAGTTGTAAGTTGATATAGCAAGACACTGAAAGGTGTGTATTATCCTTCAAGATATAGGGTATGTAGCATGTGGTATGAAATAGTAAGTGGAGTTTCTAAAATCATGATTCATCACCCCCCAAATACTACTCAGATCCAGTGCTTTCAGCAAATTTGTAACCTTTCTAAATATCCTGCACTGGACAGTACTCATCTGTCCTGATCTCTCATCAGCTGAACCTAGGACTTCATTAAATTTGCCCCTAGGAAGGTAACTTCTCTTCCCTGAATGCTTTAAGAAATCTAAAAAGCTATACAAAGAAAACGAAAATGAAAGAGGAAACATTCAAGATAGGAATTTTTGTTATTTTCCCTTTAGGTAACTTTTGATCAGGAGCATCTGCCTCCCTCATCTAGCAACCTGATTTTTAAGACAAGCAATATATTGAGCCAGAAAAATTGCCACGCCTCTCTCCCGCTCAAGAAAGAGCAATGGCTCAGTTCCCATGCTTTTCAAATGTTTTTTTCTTGTAATGGCACAATGGCAGGTGTACCACTTTAGTCTTTGTAAAATCCTCTTTCAACCAGGTCTTTAAAAATTTATAAAAGTAATTTTAATTGGTTCTCTCATTCTACCACTATTATTTTATTATTTTTTATTTTCAAAGCATATCTCTTCTTCTTTCAATTTAAGTGTTGCAAACATTTATAAATCATTGAATATGCAAGAATAAGGATTTTATTTTAATACAAATTTCATTCTTTAAAAAAGCCACTGAAGATCTGGCTTTCTTCAGAGTCTTGTCAGTATATTGTGATTTCATTGGTTTTGTTCCCAAAGCATTTCGTTATATATTAGAGCTCTAAAATTGCTGACGGAAGTCACAATTAGCCAGAATTTACTTCCTCATCAGTGTTCCCTGACTGTTTAATCCCTTCCCCTCATCACCTTCCTGGTAACGCAAACATTCCTTACTGCAGAAAAAGGATAAAAATTCAATTTCCCTAGTCCTCTTCTAGAGAGGGGTGGTTAGCCCTTCCTCAGGGAAGCAGTGGAACGTTCTTGACTGGGAATCTGGGTGAAGCTGTGGCTCTGTGATATACTTGTCAAAGACTGGCTCACTTCTTCTCCGCTATGATTGTACCTTCTTCTTCCCAGTGCTTTCCTTTCAGCATTAAAAAACCCCTTTTCCCACATCCATTTCCAGGAGTTTGGTTGCAACTCTATTATCTCCTGCGATGTTCCAACTTCCACTTCTTATTCTACCTTTCATATTGTTCTTCAGTGTTAATCAAATCCTCTTGAATACTCACATTTGTGATTTTTCTTTAATTTGTGGTCTTCTTATCCCTGTACTTTAATTTCATCTTTATTTCAGCTATAAGTTTGCTATGCAGTATCATGGTGCTGTCTCTTGATGTCTACATCAGATTCAGATTGTATTTCTAGACTATTTTCCAACGACATTCAGTTCTTCAGGGATTTAATCTCTTCCTTTTTTCTTTTTGATGATGTGTCCTTGATACATAATAAGGTATTTTAAAGGAAAACTATATTTTATATTTGCTATTCTAAAGCAGGCCATTATATTGCTTACTTCCTCCTCCCTTAAAGTAGCCAGCGATGGATCCTGAAACATTTCTGTTTTATGTGCTCCCCCAGAAAAGGCGATAGCCTTCTTCAGAATCTTATCCTTCTGTTTAGAAGAGCGCAATCTTCATATTATTGATTTCTTGGCATGGGTACAGAGGGCTTTCTGGGCTCAGTCTACGATGATTGCTGGATTTGTTTCCAGTTGCACAAAGAAGTGAATATCTTGCCTGAAGTATTTAGCTCTTTACACTCCCTCTTTACACCTCCTGTGAACTTCCTCTCCTCACTCTTATATTACTTTTTCTTTTATGATTTTTCTCTACAAAGTCCTTCTGGTTTTATTCTTGATCAAATCTTGATTTATTTTGCAGCTTTGTTCCTCGCTGCAACATTTTCCACCCCTCTTACTTTTTTAGGCCAATGACCCTGCCCACTAAATCCTTCCATCAGTTTTAACCAAACAAATCCTCACCTCTGTGGAGGATTTTTAGAGATCTGCTTTTTTGATATCTGGCTGCTGTTAACTCCTGAAAGTGTCTCTGGTAACTGAGCTTGTTTTTGTCATTTTCCTTTTCCTGTCTCTACATTTTCTTTCCCTCTGTAGCAACCAACTCCGACAGTACAGGCACTGTGTGCTGTTCTGTGCTAAGATCTCCCAGTATTATTTTTGGTCAGGGGGTGAGAGAGTAGGATGAGAGATAGTATAGTTTTTCATAGTGGTCCCCTAAATAGAAGAGACAGGGAGCAATGATATTTGCAAATCATATCATCTCCTCCTTAAAGCTCCAGTGTGAGCAGCCATCTGCTCCCGCAACCCCTGGTGGTCCCCTAACAAACCATTTCTAATGCATTCATGAGGTCAAAATTACTTCAGCTGAAGTCAGTGGCATGGTTTAGCTATCCAGGGAATGTAAAAATGCATAATTCAGGCATTTTGTTGTGGGACTATGCGAATGGCAGTTGCAGAAGCACACGCAGAGGCAGTGACAAGCTAAGTTTGAGTTCTGCATAGAACAATTTGTATCACATTCCTTTCTTGTTCACAGCTATTTCACGCCCCTAAACAGCTATAATTCCTCTGAAGTGAAGGAGCACTTAAGTGGCAACTCCCCTTGTGAAGGGCACACAACAGGGACGGGGTGTAGTTTTTTAATCTGCATATCCCAGGCTGGATGTGGGCTCTACAAGGCTTGAACCTATTCTGGAGAACTAGGCAGCAACCTGACTGTCTCCCCATACCCTTCACCCAGTATCAGTAACAGTGTCTTTTTATTGAAAGCAAAGAAATGCTTATTAACATAGCGTGATGGGCATCTTCCGACTTAAGGTTTTCATTTTAAAATACTCCTCTGAAACCATTTCCACTGTCCCCACTGTGACAACCGAGACTATGCTCCCAGTTTTGACAAGGATGACATTTCTGATTGAAAGAAGAAGCACTGATTCATTTACCCTGGGGTAGCACATGGTCCAGTGATTGGAATACCGGCATGGGATGTCAGATATAAAAGTTGCGATTTCCTGCTACAGCTCATTTACATCAGGACAATACCTGTCAAGAGTATACTGCTTAACTGTCTGTGCCATACGATCACGGCACCTCAGTCATGCTGCTAAATAGTGCCCGAGAGATGCTGAGTAGGGATAGACAAAAGGCCCTGAAGGTTACAGAAAAGCAACAGAAAGAGGAAATCAGAGGTCAGGCTTTCTTGGTGGAACTCTTTCACTTTGTACAAAACATTAAAAATCCAATATGCCAGAATAAAGTCTTTAGGCTTTTACTGGCTTTTTCTTAAAAAATTTCAAAAGCTTTTGGCTTGTATAGAATGGAAAACACTTTGAAATATCAGAAAATTAAACGAAATAAAGATATATTTTCCTGTTCATTTTTTTTTTTCTCAAATAAGAAGGAAATATGAACATCTGGGCTGGCATTCAGATGCCTGGATTCAATTCCTGCTTCTCCTGCAGGCTTCCTATGTAAATTCCTACTCTTCTGCGTTCTTCCAGTTGCAAAAATGGGAATATTTCCTCTATCTTCCAGACATCCAACTCGCCTCTTTGCCTGCACACTTCTTTCTGTGTTTCTGTTATGGTGTCTTCCTAAAAGGGTTCTGAATTCAGACAAATCTTTGTCCTTTCTTAGAAGTATGTTGTGACCTTAAGGTTATTTGGACAGTATTGAGAAGAAATTGGTCATGCTTAGGCCATATTTCAAACTTCATATTGGAACAGAAGCATTGCACAAAATTGTAAATCCAGCGGAGCTGCTGAGCTAGCCATATCTGGAAGGATGCAGATCTTTTCAATGATCTCAATTATTTTGCATTTTAAAAACTAGGAAACTTGGATCGTTTAAAAAATATCCACTTCTCAAAGTCATTCTGACTCACTGATCACAGATGAATCAGAGAAGCCAGGCAAACCATATTTCTGGAACAGTAAGTAATCCTGCTACAGCAGGATTTGATTCTAAACCCCGATTCAAGAAAACACTTAAGCCTGTGTTTAAGTCCCCTTTTTGGGATAAGAATACGACAACAAGCCCTCTCATGTGAGAATGTTCTCTGGAATCGAAGTAGCATGTAGTAGCCTGATGTGGAAATGTGCTGAGAAGAGTATAAAATTGACCTTAAACTTGAGTATAACACAGCTTTATCTGATGTCATCTAATGATAGCTACTGATTGTGGTATAGCTGCAAGCTAGGACTGAACTTGATTCCTCCCTAACTGGCAGATCTGGTATGTTATCTGGGACCACTTCAAACAGCCCTCCTGGCCCAGCTGTGGGTTCCCACCCCTACATTTACACTGGCTCCTGCAGTCACACAGCTGCGAGTGGAGTTGGCTCGGTTTGCTGCTCTGACAAATATCCATCCTCCACAGGAAAGAAAAAAAAAAAAAAAAAAAAGAAAAAGCAGAAAAAAAGAGAAAGAAAGATAAAGATTTGTTTTCCCTCAGATCAGAGAGCTGAACCATTTCACCCTACGGCCACACAATCGCTAGACTGAGAGGAAGGAAGAGTGTGGGAAGTTACAGCTGTGGGTAATGGATGAAGACTGCTCATATTCTTAGCAGCCTGCAGTCACACTGTATTAGGTGTAATGTGAAACTGCAGCCTTGGTTGCTAAGAGAGATCTTTGCTAGCTTTCTTTGAAATAGCACGTTAGCTAAACTGCTCAACAATACTAATGTACATCACACATGGGTGCTATTACAGGCGATCTCTGCCATTCAGACTTCACTAAGCTGAGCAACGCGGTTAGCCAAACGTTAACTGCTGCTTCCTCTGCTGCTTCTTTTTGCTTTGCCACCATGGTATTTTTTGTGTCTAGTTCATACCACTTTAAGTCATCTTTTCTCTACCTTATGGAAAAATAATACTGCTTCACCTAACCCCCTTGGGAATATGTCTGAAAGAAATCTACTTCAACTAGCAATGACCACGTTACAGTCTTATGAATTTTCACCAAATCTGAACGGTGAATGGTCCCAAAAATGCTCTGGTTGGTAAGGTTTCCCTATCACTATTACAGGAGTCATAGACTTACATCGAAAGCCATACATAGACAGACATTGGAATGAAGATGTGAGAGCACATTGTAACTATAAATGTTACGTTGATGGGTTTTTAGGACATATTTTTTCACAATCAGTTATGACATACATGATCTCAGAGTGTGAACACTTTCTATAGACAAAGAATACCTCTATCATTTCGGATTTATTTGGTTAAACTATTTCAAAGCCAACATTCACGCATTTTCTTTCCAGATGCTCTTTTGTTCTTGTATGTTCTTCAAATCAAATTGGCAAGTGATTAGTCTTTAATAAAGGATATGACTTTGCAGATGCAAAAGGGAATTTAAAACATGCTGCAGTGCATCGGTTTTGTAATATTGAGCTCATCATGAAAACAAAATGCAAAGCTATTTTGCTTACTTAATTTAACACATAAGTCAGGTTTTGTGAAGTGTCCAAGTGAATAAGCATTTCAACTCACTTTGCTAAGTTAATTATAGCAGGTAACATCAGTGACCACAGTGGTTCAGATTGCAAGATAGTTTCCATGTTATGACACTACCTTAATGTGTTCACAGCTTTCTGAAAACAGTCACTTCTTGAAATGAAACCTCTTATTCTTAATTTCTGCCTGATGGTGGTCTATTTTTGTAGAGAATAGCTACGAGGGAGTGTTCAAATATGTGGAAAAAAGAAAGCTACGGTAAAACACATTAGTATTTGTGAGTTATTGTACTCACCCATTTCTGAACAGAGCATTTCTTGAAATTCACAGAACCTACAACCTAATCCAAAGCCCAGGGAAATTAATGGAAATACCCACAAGAACTGCAGTGGGCTTTAGATCAGGTGCACTGTGTTTAACAGAGAGAGTTATCCTTGTTTGTTTTAAAAATAATACTTGGTTTTAAATCAGAGACATGCTAGCCTAAAAATCTGCTGTTGTGGAGATAACACAGAAAACTATGCTGGACCTATTGTTTGCTGAACCTGGATAGGTGGTTTGCAAAAGACTTGTCTAGACACAGAATATTGTTGTGTACATCAGTAAATGTTGAATCCATCTATTTATATCAGGAAAAGCAAATGAACAAAAATGTCTTTCCCAAACCCCACACCATCTTAAACTAATAGTCACATTCGTACAAAAATTACACTCTCAACTCAGAAGAATGGAAGAGCCGAAAATCCTTATTGACAATGAATTAATGCTTCTCTCATTGAAGTTACTGGTCATTCTTCTTCAGTAGGAGTAGGGCAAGACTAATAACTAGTGCTTTTGAAAAAAAGCGTTTTCCTTAGCCTGTGTTTGAACCAGAAACGTAACATTTATTAGCTGAACAGCTATTAAGCTTTCAAATTCTCTGGAAAAGAGAAAGCACCAAACCAGTGAGTTCTTCAAGCTGAAGAACTTTTGGATAAGTCATTATCCAAACATACAAACATTCAACATTAAGGAGAAAACCAAAAATGTGCACTTCTCCCCCACACACATGTGGCTAGTCTATTATTAAATCCTCAATGAAATTTGCATAGTTACAACCACAGACAGTCTCAGGAAATGCTAAATGTCAGTGACAGGAACATCACTTAAGGTGGCCATCCTTAAGATAGATCATAGCGTCCAAGGGGGAGAACATGAACTTTTAGGAGACAAGATCCAGCACCACAGAATTTTCTCTGCAACTTTAGATCAGTGATTTCAGAAGGATTCTTCTCAACCGATTTAAACACTTTGAAAATTCCAGTATCTAGTATACAAAAGTCATCTAGGTGCTTCTTTAAAGGAAGAGACCAGCACCTCCACAAAGTTTACTCCTGCCTGTCACAGGACAAATGCTTAACTTACTGAAGCATGGTACAAGCCTAGATGACCAGCCCACAGAGACAGCCAATTTTTAGATGCAATGTTAATTCTCCTTCTTCCCCTCCTAAAGAATCCCTGTTTTTTAGTTTTGCAACTGTAAGATTATCTCTGACTACAAGGATAATAGCACCTCCCCACTTTTTAATCAGGATTGATTTAAAGATTAATACATGTAAAGATGGAAATAAGAAATAGGAAATTACCTAGAGAAGACAGAAGAACTCCAGGGCTGTATCCTGATAGCGAAAGGCCTTTGCATATGTCATTATATAGCTCCATTTAAGCAAGCAGGAATAACTGCTTATGCAGTCAAGCATAAGTATCGGGCTGCAGGATTAGGTCATGTCACCAGCTATTTTCTCTCTCTGTCTTTTGGGTTAAATGTCTTGCTCACTACTGTTGTTAATCTATTCCATAAGACATACGGCTACTGTATCATGAATTTTGTATAGGCTGATATTATGGGAAACTCTAATTTTCACATGTATCAACTAAATTATTTCAGCCTGAATGTTGTATTAGCATAGGTCTTTCCATTTAATACCATTATGCATCTAAAACACACAGTTCAAATTAAAGAAGTCTTAAAATGCATGTTCAGTACTTGGCAAATAAACCTTTTGAAACACATGGAGACCAGCCTTTTCATGTAAATCATTTGATTATTTCTAGAAGCAGAAATTCAAGACAATATACTTTGTTCAACATTTTTGTTCCTGAAAATGTCTGCCTCTACTCTTCAATATTTAGAAAGCAGGTATAGATATTTTGAAAAGTTTGCATGTAAATTATGGTGAAGAACAACGTCTTGGGACATTAATGCTGTACTAACAAGCCTCCAGAGCAGTATTATATAAACCTGTTCTCTTTCAATGTATTTTCAAATATGTTAAAACTTTCAAACTTTCATTACATGTTTTGTGCTTTGGAAAGTATCCCTGATATTTTTTGTCATATTTCACGTAAGTCAACACATGCATCTGTTTAAAACACTGCATGACTGTGACTGAAAATGATCAAAAAAAAATATTTGACATAGAGTGAAATAATCAAGGATATTGCAGTGTCTCCATTTTTACTTCAGCTTTACAAAAAGCATTCGTATTCAAGAGCCCAAGCCAAATTTTCAAACTAGAGATCTTTAAGTTAGTGGCTTAGCTTCAATTAGCAGCTAAATATAAAAGGCCAGCTTTTCAGACATTAAATCAATAGAAACTCCAGATACTTAATATCATAGGTCTGTAAATCAGTCCTGTGTGTTTAGATGGCTAAAGATAATGACCAATTCTCAGAAGAGTTAAATGGTCTCAATTAGAAATAAACATAGTTACGAGCTCTGCAAAGCAGGTCCTGTTGTTATAAAGTATTGATCTATTCCTTTATATTTGCCATCTTTTAAGTTTTTATTTAGGATAAAGAGAAACAAAAAAAAATATTCTTTTTCAGCAGAACAGATCCAGCCACCGTGTACAGGGCGTGAGCTGAATCATGCCCTTTTGTACATTGATGCAAAGCAGGAGTACCTTTGCTGAAGTGAATGGAATGACCTCCATATTTTTTCAGAAGAAAATCCTCTGACTTCATAGGTTATACATTCTATACAATTTTCAATTCAAATGTAAATATGCAGTTCTAGAAACAGTATTGCTGCAACTCTTCCGGAACGCAAAAGGAAGAGAAGAGATTGCAGCAGGGAAGGCTTCAGCTGCAATGAGAAGTTTGGAGCTTCTGCTGCAGCGTCTCTATCAATAATTCTCATAATAAAGGGGCCAACTTGGTTTTACGGGCACTGCGTTCATTCATGTTGTTACCAAGAAGGTCATACATGAAACAAGGCTAATGAAATTTCACTCCCTATTAAAAAGAATATCAGCAGGAAAGGAAGTTCCACCTAATTGATCACTAAATTTAGAAGAACACAACACTTCATTGATTCTGAGTATCAGAAGCAGATTCAGCAACAGGTTTTTTTAAAAAAAACCAACACTTTTCTTGCAACATACTAGACTTTCTCCAATTGCACTGCAAAGCAGAAACGTGATGCCTTTTGTCAATAAGTGGAGTGGCGCTACTATGTTCAGGACACCAAAAATTTTGCTTCTTACAGAAAAAGGTTCCATGGAAACCAGTGAACACTGATGAACATTTGACAATCATCTATTTTTACTCCTAACACGTCTAAACACCAAAAAGATAATTTTACCTCTCTTTTTCAGAAATTTATTTCCTTACCATTTGAAATAATATGGTGTCTTTCTAATTTATCAAATGGATTTCTTCTCTGCAAGAGTTAAAAATGGATAAAAAAGATATTAGAAATAATGATTTGGCCTGGAGATCTGGGATTTCTTTCGGTTCTGCACAAGACTGGACTACTGTCAGAATTATATAAATAAGTAATTGTAAACCATGCAATTAAAATATGAAAATAGATATTCAGAAACAAGAAATTTTCTTATCCTTCAAACATTTCTGAAGGATTTTTACTTAAACAGACAAGCTGTTTCAGTGAAATCAATTGTTCACCCCAACATTAAAAGTTTACACTTCTAATGTGAGGAATATAGAATGTACCTTCTTCCCAGTCCCTTGTATGGGATCCCATAGAGGTTGTCCCCCTTATTTTTTATTGAGCATTATATCTCTGTACAGGGTAGAACAGCAGCACGTCAGCTATGTTGCAATGCCACGACCAACATAAAAGTCTTCCTAAGTTTTATATTGGATCTATGTAAAATAATAATCTTCCCTGATATGTTAATAGATCAAACAGATAGGTGCAGAGAAGGGAAAGGGAAATCTTAGGTTCTTACAGCCATTTAAAAAACGTGTGGCTGATGCACAGAGATTTAAGTGATTTCAGTAACTGGTAATGGAAATCTAATGAATATAAGGAAAAGCTTATCTTTCTCCCAATCCCTAAAGTCTCTTAAAATCCTAACCCAGTCACCACTGAAGACAATGAGAATCTTTCCATTTACTTGAAAATGCTCTGGATTTAGCCCCCACATCTTGCATGCCTGCTCACTACGAGCTAAAATTTATCTGGGAATTTTGTATTTTATATAGTGCTTAGCTGGTTTCCCTTTTTATTTCCAGATTAAAACATAGTGTCTTCAGAAGTCTTCAGTTTCAGATTAGTTTTCACAGTTACCTGTCTTTCACATAGGGCACTATGACTACTGGATGTAGGAGAGGTTCATCCTCTTTAATGTTGCCTATACTAAGTAATAACTTCAAAGGGTTCCATACTTATCACACTAAACCAGATCCTTATTAAAAGAACTATAAATAAAGTCATCACAGCTGCATTTATTTTATGCACATTTCTTCCATGTGCATAAAACTAACTTTATGGTGCCTCTTCATGGTTATTCCTGCATGCAACCTGTGCTCCCCCTTGGAGTTCTGCCCCGGTTCTGACACGTTTGTGCTGTTCCAGGGAGCAATGGCTCATGAGTCTTCATGGATACGAAGCTGGAGCCTTTTCTTTTTTCTTTTTTTTTAAAATTAAAACATGTTTAAAACATTGCATCATTTTAACTCAGTTAATTCAGTTGATGGGTTTATGTGTTTTTCTCTTTGTTATCTTGGTCTAAACACCATCTTCATCCCTTTTTTTTTCTCCACAATATTAAATTCAGCTTCCCAGATCATAAATTCTTTGGGACACATGTGCTTTTTTCCCAGAGAAATGCACTCCTCTATATACACACAACCTCTAGCCGAGCATATAATATTAGTGCTTCTGTAATGCAGGAGTGTTGACAAGATCTAATCAGTCTAAGCAGTGACAAATGCATACCCACCTTGTGCTACTGACTACTTAGAAGACATACAAGTCAGTCGTGTTGTTTGAGAGGTTTTTTCAGTAGATTTGTTCATCACCATTTGCAAACATTTTTAAGTAACCATGACATTCTTCATGTAAGTTTGTGAACCTCTGCAAAGAAATCCAATCCAAGATACTACCTAGTCTTAGCTGTTCCTTCTCTTTCTATTCAGTTAATTGACTAATGCCATGATAAACAAGTAAGAAATCACCCTAAGACAAAGATATATTTTTCCAATAGAATGAAAAAGGTGACAGTAGAGATATTTCACTGTTTTGCATTCAGTAGCATATATTATTAAAGCATCAACTCATATCTGTCACATGAAGTCATATTTCTTTTTAATAAATTAAATAACTTCAAGTAATGTTATTGTGCCATGGCTTTCAGAAGAAGATTTGTCAAGAAAGAGACATCTTTGACGATTCACTTAGCAAAGGAGTTATACTGTTATATTTCTGACAGTTTTGGGACAGGGGAATAAAACAAACCTCCCTCTTTTAAACCATACTTGCATCCCCAGTAAAGCCCAAACCCTCTTTGGGCAGCTCCAGGGCTCAAACAACACAGCTTTGAAAGAGCAGAGGAAGCAATCTGCGTATTGAAATGTAAATATTCGCTACAGTGTACTGTACATAGGAACTCTGAAGGAAAGCAGGATGCTGAGCATATTTATTCATCCATCATTACCCAGAATTCTCCGTCTGCTGTTTCACAGAAATGCTTTTCAGTTTGTTTGAGCTCTGAAAGAAACAGAGCTTGGGCACTGCTTTGGAATAGGCAAAGTTCTTTTCTTGGCACTTATAGAGCACTAAAACTCATTTGAAAGCTTGATTCAAGAACAGATGAGTCAGTACCTTCATTAACAGATTTTAGACCTTCACACAAAAGTTGCAGGTTTGGGTTTATTGGGAGAAGTAACAGGGCTGTAGGCCCATTCCCTCCTCCTTTCCATCAGCACAGTCTCACATGCTACAGCTGTGGTTGTGTAAAGGATTTAAATCAGTTCCATTTGTATGTTCAGGCAACGCATTTGAAGATGAGAGATGGGTAAGTAAGTGCCAAGCATTGAATGCTGCTGATAACTGGGAGAAAAATATAATCGCTGATCTATACAAGACAGTCACTTTCATATTTAAGGAGTCCATTTTAGATGACATTGGTAATTCAAACAGTTGTATTTCGCCAAAAGCTTATTTTCTCATGTTACTGGTACTTTTGGAAAGGAAAAACAAACAAAAAACCTAAGAAATTTAAGCCCCAAATGGCTTTTAAAACAGTATTTCACTCAGTCAAAAACAAAGATTAAGCACATTTTTTTATTTTTAATTTTTTTTACTAAAATTCCAAGAGAAAAATTATGACATCATGTTCTAAGGATTTGAAATAAAGCATTGCCTTACTTTCAATTAACAGTTTGGCAAATTTGTGGAACACGTTGGTGTTAGTTTTACTGTCTTCTCTGAAGGGGATCTTGGGTACAGAAATTCACTCAGTTCTAGTGAAGAGGTCTTAAGGCAATTTAGTTTACAATCTTGTAATTTCTCTGGCAAAGGAGACAAATGTAAATAGAATAATACTCCAAATACTATGTGCACTTGTGAAAATGAGCCATTCTTCTTTCTTTATCAAGTGTTTAAGAAACATAAATATCTGTGAAATAAAAAAAGTATCTTAACAAATCCTGAAAATCTTAACAGGACACTTGAACTGAGAAAATTATGGTCACATTATCTATTATTATAAAATCATGACAAAGCCCAAACCAGACTATTTCAACATAAATGAAGTAGGTTATATTACTGTTTCTGAACTTGACTTGTTGATTGCTTTCTTTCAAAATATAGTGGATCATCTTTCTGAGTAAACTCTATGTAAATGCCTTTTTTCTCAACAGATCTGCCACTTCCGTGTATTCAGAATCCATTTAATGACTTTAATGACAAGAAAGTTTTCACTGTTATTAACAGTTAAGCTTCTGCATCTGATACAGACAACAGAGCTCAGTTGAACTGAATGTCTTCTTTTGAATAATCAATAATTTTTTACAAAATTCAAGAGATGGAATAGGTCAGCAGAAGTAAGAAGCAATCCCAATTGACCTTTACATGCCAATAGAGACAGCACTAAAAGCCACCTGTCTACTTTTAAACTAAAGACAGTTTGCCTCCTGATGCTGTTTTTTGAGGTAGAATCTGTACCTCTGTAAGTCAAGAGCAAAGAGGCAATGGTAAAGTAAACATACCTAGTGGAAAAATAAATTATCTGTGCTGCAACTATGCTTCTTTACACTTCTTGGTCCAGTGACCAGGATTCAGTTGAGTGAACGGCAAAAGCAAAGAATAAGATCCTGCAGAGCATGCAAGAAAATAAAATATTGAAGAGAGGGATACAGAGTGGATTTTAAAAAAAAGTATATGGGAAAAATCTCCAAATACCTTTTAAAGAAGAGAACCTTTTTTAAAAAAAATAAAATTAAAAACTGTTTGTAACTATGGTAATCATATAATTAATTAAATTAATCTGGAGTAAAATTTGTGATGATCAAATTTACCACAAGATGGAATTGTCAAGAATTTCAACCTGGAATGCAGCAAAACACAGGCAGTGTAAGAAGTTTTAAGAGAGTCAGAATTAAAAAAATATGTTCCTGCTCTAATAGGATGATTATATGCTGACTTTTAACATGGGATCAAAAGCTGGTACTCCATCTAAGAACAAATCCAGAAATTTAACCTGATACCTGGAGATTTCAGAGCAGTTGATGGTGGACTTGAAAAATTTTATGGTGACTGACGATGTACATGCACATCACATGCATGTGGAAAAGAAAAATCTAAAAACAGCTAAGAGAAAAAAAGAACTACCAAATTTGTCTACTGCAAAAAAATAGGATTATATCCCTTACTTCTGTGAAAATAATACACAGTGACTTACGAAGAGGAGGTTAACTCAGCTGTAAGATTTAATGTTCAGAAGAATTAAATCCTCAGCTTTGAATAACATTCACAATAAATTAAACTGGCAGTTATGCAATGTCTGGAGTACGTCGTAACCACCCCATGATTACCATAGCCAGCCAAACCCTGTCCCCAAGCAGGCAAAAATCCTAACTGGGATCAAGGTTTTTATCCAGTGTTTAGTCTCCTTTGACCTGATTCATTTCACCACCCTCACTTTAGAAGGAAGGGGAAAGTTTTGCTGCTGTGAAAGCCAGTGCAGATATCTGGCCCAAAATTAAGTCTGATGTAACTCCACTGATGTCACACCAGGGATGGATTTGGCCCAGGGTGTCTGGGGAGGTTATTGCTCTTCCTAAACTGGAGATCGGTGTTAATTCACCTCAGTTCTTTAGCTTTGCTGCAGCTACAACTGCAGGTTGGGCTCAAGTGTCCAAGAGGCTTGGTGAGCTGGTTGCTGTAAAGAGGGGAGCACAGGTTTCCTGCTGCCGGGCCAATCAATAGTCCTTTTTGTACCTTTACGATTGTGACAAACTGTTAATTTCTTTACAAAGTTACATTTCTTTACAAGTGTGACAAAACCTCTCCTACCAGCCTCTCTCTCTTTTAGGTCCCTTCTGCTCCACGCACTGCCAATGAAACCCTTTTATTGGTGGCATTTCAAGCTAGCAGGAGCTGTGGCAGTTCACAAACTGCACCTCAACATTTCCTTAGCAATGGTCGCTGCTGTATCTCCTGCACTAATCACCTTCATAGAAACAGGGCTATCATATGCTATTTTAAGGGCTGGATTCTGCTCTCTTATCCCAATTCACAAGACGGAAATGGTGTGGCACCATTATAACTAAGAGTGGAATTTAGAGCTCGTGCTAAAAATGCTGTCTGGCCGGGAGTGTTTGCCTCCTGCATTTCAAATGTTCCTTGTCTGAGCACGCATCCCAGTTGAACAGCTCCACGCACATACAGATGAGCAATGATGACTTCTCATTTAATGTCCTTTTCCCCCAAGACAGTTATTAATGGTGAAAAGAATTGTAGATTTACTGCAAGTTTGGTGCATAAATTACAGGAGAGCTACGGAGAGAGTCTGGATGTCCTGATGGCAATGCTGCCACACCTTGCAAGAAAGCTCAGGCAGCAGCATTACGTGACTCATTCGTAAGGCAGACAGGGGAAGCTGCTGAGTGCAGGAAATGCTCATCTCCACCGTCCTTGCTAAAGAAAAATAAAAGGGCATTGACAAACCTGTGGGAGGACACCTTTGGTCCTCCTCTGGCACAGCCCTTTCCTCCCCCAAACCAGAAATCAGTAGGGCAGAACAGGAAAACGGAGATGGCTTTACATTGCCTTTCTGCCTCCATCGCCCTGGGCTGCTTTATCCTGAAGCAAAAATAAAGCCTGGCCTGCCCTACGCCTACCACCTGTGGGGTAGTCTGGGAACATGGCAGCACAGTTTGTCATGTGCCTCCAAGCGTAGTCCCCCTCTAAGGAGGCTAAGAAGAGAGGCAGTGATGTGACATACGCACCAGCCGAGGAAGTCCTGCTTCATGATCACCTTCTGATAGCAAGGTCAACCATCTGCGCAGCCATGAATCACAATGAATGAGTCTCATGTTGCTGTTAGCCTGGGAAACAGCTGGAAGAAAGCCCCACTTTAAATTACAGTTGGATGGGGACACCAGTTTAACTCACAAATCCCATCAGTATTGATAAATTCAAATCACTGGAATCCTAGCTGGTATTTAAATCACATTTTAATAGTGTCTTGGGTTTGCGTGGCAAGGTTTTGGTAGTGAGGGGGCTGTAGGGGTGGCTTCTGTGAGAAGATGTGAGAAGCTTTCCCCATGTCCAATAGAGCCAATGTCAACTGGCTCCAAGATGGACCCACCGCTGGCAAAGGCCGAGCCCACCAGCAACACTGGTAGCGCCTCTGTGATAACATAGTTAAGAAGGGAAAAAAACTGCTGCGCAGCAGCAGCCAAAGGAGAGCAGTGAGAATATGAGAGAAACAACTCTGCAGACACCAAGGTCAGTGAAGAACGAGGTGCTTCTTCCGGTGCTTTAGAAGCTCCTGTGCTTTAGGCATCAGAGCAAAGATTCCCCTGCAGCCCATGGTGAAGACCATGGTGAGGCAGGCTGTCCCTGTGCAGCCCATGGAGGTCCACAGTGGAGCAGATATCCACCTGCAGCCCATGGAAGGCCCCACGCCAGAGCAGGTGGATGCCCAAAGGAGGCTGTGACCCCATGGGAAGCCTGCACTGGAGCAGGCTCCTGGCAGGACCTGTGGACCCGCAGAGAAGGGAGCCCACGCTGGAGCAGGTTTGCTGGGAGGACTCGTGACCCTGTGGGGGACCCACGCTGGAGCAGTCCGTTCCTGAAGGACTGCACCCCATGGAAAGGACCCTGGAGCAGTTCGTGAAGAACTGCAGCCTGTGGGAAGGACTCAGGTTGGAGAAGTTAATGGAGGAGTGTCTCCCATGGGAGGGAGCCCACGCTGGAGCAGGGGAAGAGTGTGAGGAGTCCTCCCCCTGAGGAGGAAGGAGCAGCAGAGATAACACAGAATGAACTGAACACAACGCCTGTTCTCCACCCCCTGTGCCACTGGAAGGGAGGAGGTAAAGAAATCGGGGGTGAAGTTGAGCCTGGGAAGAAGGGAGTGGTGTGGGGAATGTGTTTTAAGATTTGTTTGTATTTATCATTATCCTACTTTTACCTTTGATTGGCAATAAATTAAATTAATTTCCCCAAGTCGAGTCTGTTTGGCCCGTGATGGTAGCTGGTGAGTGATCTCCCTGTCCTTATCTCAACTCATGAGCTTTTCATCATATTTTTTCTCCCCTGACCACTTGAGGAGGGGGAGTGATAGAGTGGCTTGGTGGGCATCTGGTGTCCAGCCAAGGTTAACCCACCACAAATAGTATGATTAGTAAGTTAAGCTTCCAGTCAGCTGTAAAGTATGCAAGCTTTTTTTTTGGCATTGGAGAATTACCCAACTCTTGTTCACAATCAGTGTCAGATAAACCATCAATACAACCTGCCCTTGCTTTCGCAATACCACAGCCCTGTAATCTATTCAGTCCCTGCCCAATCTCACCATGTAAATGCCATGATTTAAGACAGTTGCTTTTCCTTCCCAGTGAGACAAAGAACCCACAGCTCTTCTGCTCCTGTCTCCCTACTCCACACCCAGTCTACATTTTCTCCCTTTTCCCAACCTTGAAGTGAAATTCTTGAGCTCCAATGAGATTAATTCCATCTGCTTTCCCCATATGTGACTTTCTTGATCTGCAATATCATTCACTCCAAAATGCCACTCCAAATCTTGGGATGAGAGGAGGGTTAGCTTCCTTCGGCCAGCAGTGAAAGGGCTAAAGCCATGAAAAACACACTGATCTTTTATTCCCATGTTAAAATGAGTTTGGTTTGTCTTTAGATAGTACAGATCATGGGAAGCCTTCTTCTTCCTTCCTCTGTGAATATTTCTCAGAAAATGTCATGTGAATCCCTAGTATTAGTCAGAAGGATAAACAGAATGTTGAGAATTACCAAGAAGGGAGTAAAGAACATAACAGAAAGCAGTTTTATGCAACTATATGAATCCATGGTGCAGTCATAGCCTGACTAGTGAATGTATTTCTGGTCATTCTAACCCATAAATAATATAACAGAACTAGAAAAGGAACAGAGGAGGGCAGAAAGGATGATCAAAACAATGAAAGGTTTCACTCAGACAGAGACTGAGGCCCTTCAGCCCAGAGAACACACAACCCAAGGAGATTATCAGATAACTAAAATATCTAGAGTGGCAAGCAGAACAACAATTCATTGTTTCTCAGAAAAGAAGGAAGCAAGAGGCCCCCAGTGGAAATTATCAAGCCTCAGGATTAAAAAAATCACGAAGGGAAGTACTTTTCCACGGACTGCAGAATGAAGCAGTGGGACTCATTGACACAGGATGTTGTGGAGGTCAAAAGGAAAATCTGATTAAAAAGGACTAGACCAATTCATAGAAAGGTCTACCGAGCCCTGTTAAATGTGACGGTCTGGATGTAAGCCACAAACCTAAAAATCCCTCACCACCTATTGTTAGAAGATGGAAAGGTATACCACAGGAAGAGCATACTTATCTTGTTTATTACGTTTCCCTAAACATCCATTACCCTCTAACAGGCTGAAAACTGGCCTTCCTGTCTCATCTAGTGGGGCTATCTTTGTGGGGTTTTTGTTTCTTTCTCCCAGTAAGACTGGAAGATGTGGTCAAAGTTTCCCCATCTCCTTTACTGAGCCTCCCAGAGGAAGGAATGCCAATGGGACACTTTGCACCAGACCCCTTGCTCCAAGGCGTTAGCAAACGCTCTGACTCATTACATGCATATGGTGAATCCCAGAATATATAGGTCACTGTCTCAGCTTTGTCCTTAGCCTGCTGCATGCCTCATTCGGTGATTATCCCAAAGCTTAGTATATTCTGTGCAACAGAGATTTACAATTTACAAAGGAAAAATCCCTACCTATGTTACCAAGAAAATACAGCTTTTCCTGTCATGGGTGTCAGAACCTTGGGAGACACAGGCATAGAAGAGTAATCCAGAGATTAGGGTGGTAACCGAGCCACAGATGGTTTTGTGACTTTGGATTCACCCATTCCTGTGCCTTCGTTTTCCACCTAGAAGATAACAACAATGGTGGGGTGGGGGGGTTTAGCTTGTTTTGATTTTTTAATCTTGTAAGGGTTTTATGTGGCTAAATATGTCAGATGTTTTAATAACAAGTGAGAGAGGAACCCTAAAACATCTGAACTTACACGACATGACTGCAAATGGAGCTGTAGTTAAGTCCAGCTCTGACATTTCCAAATCACATTTGCTCTCCCCAATTTAAAGCATATAGTCTTTTTAAAAATAAAAGGGAAAACTAGCATGGTTCACTAAGAGTACTTCTTTAGAAGCTAGAGGGTGGATTTGCCCCACTTCATATCAAACCGTTCATACCAGATGGTTGCAATGTCAATGTAAGGACGAAGCCAATGCAGATTTTAGAAAACAGCAATGTTGTGGAAAAAGTGCTCCCTCTGGTTATTTTGCTGGAGAATTAATTGCTTACAGCAGAGGAGAAGTAGGGCAGAGGGCAGTTGGGTTTACCTGCATTATTTTCACCATTATAGTCAGGACGAGGGTTGTTTGTCGAACATGTTTTTTTTCTTCCCCCCGCCAAGAAGGGCACGAGTTCCTGACACGCTGCGTTAGTTTTCTGAGGAGGTGACGGCTCCTTCTCAGAGGCCATGCGTTTTCTGGATGCCGTAGGGAGTGAAAGAATATAGTTTCGTAGCCAGTATGGGAGTCATTTCTTTTACCTGCTACGTCAGCCATGTTGTTAGGAGCAGAGACCCAAAATGACAGACGTGACTGAGGCAGCTCAGCTGCTGGAGCTAGCACAGCTTCCTTCAAACCCCCCTGGTCTGACACAACAACAGTGCAGCGTGCTGGCAGCCCTGGAGGATTACAGCATCACCGCTGACTTGCTGTTAACCCTTTTGAGCTCACAACCTGCCAAACCATGTAACGAGCTCTCAGGTGAAAAATAGTGACAGCACCCAGCACTCCGAGGCAAAGCGACTCTCCAGAGACAGTACCTTAAACAACAACACACTTGTATAGTATCTCTCGCTGGTTTGGCACGGTCAACTCTACCTGCCTCAAAACAATTACAAAAAAAGAAAATTGACTTGCAAAATTTTGCAAATCGAAAGAAAAAACCCAAACAGGTCATGTGGGGAGATAACAGCAGTAACTTCAAGGGATATCGCCGCAGGAGGGGAGTTAGCACATATCATTCATGTGTCCACACTGGGCAGTAATGGGGTCAGGTTCTGGGCAATGTCATTTACACTGTGTCAGCAGATACAAAACGTTCAGGTGCAGCATGCTTGAGTGCTAAGATATCACAGGCTATTGATTGCCATGTTAAAAAAATAAAATAAAAAGTAGTAATGCCTGAGAGAAGTGCTGAACTGAAAACCTCAGAGATTAAGTACCACAGTATAATCACAAAATACATCTTTGGGACAGTGGGTTGGTACTTCTGCTGTACAGGGACCCGCCAACACTAATTTCAATCTACTTTACCTATCAACAACAGAGATGTGAGTCCTAAAACCAGTTTGTTTTCAGAATGTGGCATTATCTAGGACGTGGTTTAACCGATACCTTTATTATTGTTTAATTTGCTGTTAATCCTTTTTCTTCCTCCTTCAACACCTTATATATCTACATATCAGCAGGTACTTGTAAGTTTCTGTCACTCAACAACTTACCCCACCTTTCCCTTCTTTGAGAAATTGCCTTCTCTTCCCTTTTTATAGGGACACGAACACAGTTCATTCCCTGAGCCAACTCTTTTTTTTTCTTTCCCCCTCTCTTCTGAAACTACCAGTAAGGCATTGAACAACACTGGTTGAACAACACTACACTAGGAATTAGTCATAGACCAGCTGACATCCAACTCTCATTTATTCTTCTATTTTTCTTACATTTTTCTTTGAAAAAGAAGACCTTTTCCCTAAACTCCCAAATGCACTAATCCATGAAGCATTCCAACAACACGGAAATGAATATTTAATTACTTCAATTCTACTATGTTATTGAAAGCACAATTCCAGGCAAGTTCATTTTACATGTGGTGATATTAAGGCAGTCAGTTTCAGTCCCCAGGTCTCACCACAACTGCTGAAGCCATGAATAGATTTGGGTATATGTTGCATTGTTTCAATGCGTTGAAATTCTGACTGTGTGTCTAGCTAGCATTGCTCATTACAAGTGAAAACCAAGGCTCCTCCTGTCCCTGCTGATTTGCAATAAAAAAGGCTCTGCACCTCTTTGTTGCAAACAAACTATATTGCAGCACACACAGAGCACAGCTACCAATCCTATATTTTGTCCAACTAAAACAGTTCAGTTAGGAAGCACTCCAAAGTTGCACAGAAGTTGGCATTTCCGATTATTCGGGCTGAAGGATTCCTACGGGCCAGTTGTCAAGCACAATTTGCAAAGGCTCCTGGCACTCTGACCAAGGGGGAATTCCCCAATTTATCTTATAACACAGCGAGCAGCAGTAACATTTTAATCAGATGGTGGAGCCTGCTGGGAAGCTCCATTATAAAGCATTGTTATGCCCAACGGGACTGCAGGTTGGTAGGGCCGGGGAGCCTACAGCGGGCTGTGTTTCCTTAACGCAGCCACCATGGATATCAATGCAAAATTAAACAAAAGATGTTTCCCCTCTCCCTTGACACTTACACGCTACAGTAAGTGACTGCAGTAAATTACTCCCTTTGCATAATAGTATAAGCTATTTTAAGAGCTATCTATCGTCTGTGAAGTTAGATCAGAGAATACCTTGTACGCTAATAATGGAAGTTGCAATTAGGAAGCAGATACAGAGGTCTTAATCTGGAGGACTCACAAAATACGAGTGAAAGATGGATTCTGACAGCTCACTTCGGGCACTTAAATGCATGTTAAGCATGAGTTCTCCATCTATACTAAACTTCTAAGTTATGCTGGTGAACACATTTTTGCAATCAGGCTTTTAAAATCAAAAGTAGAGTTTCTGATTTGCTTTTATGTCAAAACCATTTATCTTTTAAAGACACTAAGAAATGGAAGTGCAACAATATTAGCCTTCATCTCATTGTCTAGCTGAGGAGGCCTGAGTATAAAACCAAAAATACTTCAAGGAAAAGGGAAGAGGAACAAGAAGAAAGAAACATAAAACTATGGATTCACTAGAAAAAATAGTAATGTATTTTAAAAAAACACAGTTCAAATTGAATAAAAAAATATATCCTTGAAATTTATATCCTATATGTACAATAGTTCATAAGTTCATGTTTTAAATACATGAACTAGAATCTTTCTTGAAGCAATTACAGTATTCTTAATTAAATTGTGGCTCTTGTACAGTAATATCAATTAGCTCTTTAAAAACCACATTATTAATTTATCAAGGAGACAACTTGATAACACGGTGAAGGCAATAAAATAGATCAGTCTGTAACGCCCACTGCTTGAGGGAACAGACTTCATTCAGAAGTACACGGGCAGTGAATTTCCACTAACTTCTGTAGAGCTGCACTGATTCCCCCCTCTTAGGAGGGAATCTGCCTTATTAACATTAAAACTTTCTGCTTTATGTGTTCTGTTTCCTGTTTTCTTTATACACAGCCATGAAGGAAATCATATTGTCATACAGTACAATCTGTAATGAGGCGGTGTTATGAAAGAAGATAAGGTCAAAAAATAAGTTTGGAGTGAGAATGAGAACTGCAATTAAAACATCACCAACAACAAAAAAAACCCAAAACTTCTGCATTGAAAGGTATTTTAGCTACTGATAATGAAGTTTCCATATGAACCAGAAAAGAAAGGAGGAGGACTGGGAAGTACCTCTGGAAGCTATTTCTGAACAGCAGACAGATGGTTGGGATGGCTTGCATGTGCTTGACAGCACTACTCTGTGGAGTAATAAAAGAATAATAGACAGCTAGTTGATGTGCTGGTAAGTTTGGATGGCTGAAAACCATCTGCACTCGAAGTGGCAATACTTTATGGGAAGGAAAATGTACAAATCCTCTGAAGAAGAGGAATACAACCAAATAAGTGCAGAGGGAGAAGTACGACAAGCTTCCCCCACTGCCACAGAAGTACGTATGCCCCAATCTCGCTCACATGAGTGTTATAGGAAAACTTCTTTGCAGCTTCTCATTTACCAGGCTATTAGACTGGCAACTGTATTGAGGTTTTTTTGTTTGTTTGTTTGGTGTTTTTTTGTTGTTGTTGCTTTTAAAATCAAATTATTTGTATTTCTCTCAGTTCTATTTGTTCCATATCACCAATTTCATTACTCCTTTCTGTTTCTTCTTTTGACCGTATTTCTAACATCATTTCCTTTAGGCATTCTTCTAGAGGTTGATTTGCAGAGACAAAAATCTGTATTTACATGCGTGTTTGTGGGTCAAAAACCAAGCTCCAAATCATTTCAGCATTTTCTTGCAATGAATTGGTGATGTTGACATAGACCAGCTTTGGGCCACACACATAAAGCATAACGTACAGCTCCACCTGCTGCTGGAGGTGCCTCCTGCTTGGCTCGTCACCACACAGTTTCCTCCAATTGCATTTAGGGAGAATACAAAGTTTACAAAGAATACAAAAGGTCTTTGGGACTTTTACGTAGTCTGCCCTTCATGCAGGCTTCCAGACAAGCCTGTCTGCTTTACTCCCATGCTCGTATATAGGGCTGGCCCTCAGCACTGAACTTAAGACTACAAGCAAACAGCAAGCCCCAAAGCTGCCCTACCTATGCTTTACAGATGCTCTGTTGAAGGCTTCTTGCAAATCCCTTCACTTGCAAACCAGCAGTAGAGAGGAAATACCTTTTTCAAAGACACTAAAGCACACTTTCTAAACTGGAATATATTTTCTTGCAGCCGCTCTGTAGACCTGGAAAGACCAGCAAAGAAATGACAGTGAAAGTCAACTTCACACTTTGGAAAACTGTTTATAAGTGTTTGTGGGGGAAAAAAAAAAAGAAAGTCTGAGCTTCTGATTTGGTAAAACATTGTGAAATATCGATTTCTATCAAGTTTATATTAAAACCCTTTTTTTTCTTAAGAAGGGGGGGGGGAGAAAATAATATGAGGGTAGAAGAGATATTTCCCTCAAATGAGAACATGTCATTTATTCACAGCTTGGCATAATAACAAGGATCTAGTTCTCAAGAAGACTGGAAGAGGCTTCACACTGCTCTGTGGCTCATTACCGCAGCTGGTGGCCTCCAAGCCCAGCCAGGTGTCCAGCGTGGCAGTGTCCCAGCAGGAGCACTCCTGGCTCAGCCCCCCACAGGAAAGACTGTGCTGAGCTCCAGGGCTGGGGCTTCAGTCATGAGCCCTGTCTGATAAACACCGTCCTGGGTACCTCAAAAATATGGTTGATGAACTCAGCCTTTACCAAATGAAACGTTTGAGTCACAGAATTGTCGTTTTCGGGGAGGGGGGAGGGGAGAATTGCACCACTGGAAAATTTCTGATTCATTTTTTCCAAAAAAATTCAGTGGGATTTGGTGACAAAAGCCACCTGAATCCTCTGGAATGTGATGCAGGAAAATGGTTCCCACTCTTCCAAATTTATTTTAAAGAAGTAGGTATGAAGGCAAAAGCTAAACCGGTAACTAGGTATTAGAGACCCACAGAATATTCCAGCAGGAGCATGAATTATACTGCAAGACAAAGTCAGCCAGAAATTTAAAGTATAATTTTGTTTTGTTACAATTTTCTTTCAGGAAAAACATTTTTTTTACAAGAAATCAGCTACTTGGCAAGACTATTGCGATTGTGTTACAGATATCTAAAGTGAAATAAAATAAAATAAAGCTATAGAAGTTAAGAGTACAGAATTGGGAGGGAGGTTTTTGTAGTCTAACTGGTCGAAGCAACGTTATTGAAAGAAGTACGTAAAAGTTTTCAAGAAGAAGTGGCTTTTTGCAAGACTTACTAAGAGCTGTGCTTTCTAAATGATAGTAATAATAGACATACACCATGCCTAGGTATAAAATTGTTCTTCTACTTTAGATTTGGAGATAATCACAAAACAGCACAATCATTTCAATATGGCTGAAACAAGCTGTGGTTCCCCAGGCCAGCATTCCAGGTAATCAGGTAAACTTCAAATAGTTTCAGGTTTGGATGAAAACCAACATTTCTAGCAGGTTTGACCTGATATAGAATGAATAAAACCCTGCATCTTTGGCTCATGTATTGAAAAATATACAATTAAGCTATCTCATTTTGAGGTTAAGTCTCAAAACGTCACTTCTCACACAACACGATCAGGAGGAAATAAGATTGTGAAAGACTGCTTGTCTAGCACATAGACAATGACTATCACAACGCAGGGGTTTTCAACAGAAACTTCTGCAATACACCAAAGAGAAGACAAGAAAAAGAGGAGAAAGACCTGCTAAGCTGAAATGACTGGGATAAGTACATAAACCAAATACTCATTGCCAAACAAGTTTGATCAAATCCAGGAAAGATGGAAACAATTTTGCAAATGGCAAAGCTCCAAAGAAGTGATGCCTTACATAAGGTTCAGGGAATGTTTCCTTTGAAGATAAAAGGTACTCAAGTGTGAAATCTGTGATCAATATAGCAGACAGAATGAAAAAGCAAACCAGCCACAAACAAAAATTTCTGATGGCATTTTACTTCCACACACGTTAGACAGCACCCAGGGAGAAGACCAATGACTGTATATACTTTAAATAAACAGCATGTAAGATATACAAAGTGTTCATCCTTGATAGTATAGCCCTTATCAGTTACGGGCTCCTTCATTTGCATTTTCTTTTTATTCTCTGAAGTCTTGAAAGAATGAGATTTTATAAAATTAAATAAGTCTACTCTTATTTGCTAAGCAGTATTGCTGATCTTTTTATGAACATTCAGGAGCTTCATGTTGCTATAAATATTTGCTCTTGAAGCATTTAGCAACTTCAGGAAGTATCATCAGCAATTATAAGAAGAATATATTAAGTTTGGAATTAGATGGGATAAAACCTTGCACTATTCCCACTGAAATTTCTCAGTGTGAAATATTGGCTGTATGACTTCAAGAAGGCCTGGCCCCCACTGATACAAATAATCCAGTTAGGGAAATCCTAGTGGATTGTCTGAAACAGCTTAAAACTAATTTTCCCACTGCTATATCTTTCAGAAATGAAGTATTACTAATTGGTCTCTTGACCAGGGACAGACCTAAGGAAAAAAACTGGCTCCAAAGATCAATTTTCCTCAAAACCTGGCAAATATTTGGGTTTGGTTTTCTGATTTGTTTTCTGACTCCTGAAAATGAGATACAAAATCAGACATTTGAATATGATATCTTTTAGCTAATGCCTGTTTTTGTTGCCAGTTAGAAATGAGAGTGCTTCAGCACCTCAACTGAATATTTAATACCCTGTCCAATTTTTAAGCATGTGAACAGTATCATTGATTTTAATAGGACTACAGTCAAAATAGTTATCTCCTATGTCTCCTAACAAGACAGAGAACAGAAGAATGGCTGACCTCCCAGGGCAAACTCAAAACATAGACAACAGTCCTTTCTGATGTGTGGTAAGTCGAGCAGGCATGGCAGGAGGCTGTTTTGGCAAACATTGCTCCCATTTGATGAAGAAAGATATGGGAAACTACAAGCTGGTCAGTCTTATCTCAGTCCCTGAGAAGAAAATGTAGCAAATCTTCCTGAACATCATTTCTGGGCACATGAAGGAGATGAAGGTGATGAAATGACTGATTCAGCAAATAAGGGGATGGGAGAGGGTGCCATTTACCTTGACTTTAGCAAGGCTTTTGTCACAGTCTCCCAAAGCATCTTTTCAGCCTATCTGGGAAGGTATGGCTTGCATGGGTGGAAAACTAGCTGAACTGCCAGCCTCAACGAGCTCAGTGTCCAAAGGGCAGTCAGTTACTGGCGATGTTTCTAAAGTGTTGATCTTGGTACTGGTACCGCTTAACACCTGTGTTAAGAAACAGGACACAACTAATCACTGCCTGTTACTAACACATTACTTGCAACGGGACATGGTCTTGGCCATAGAGCCTCAAGGGTGGACATGGACATAGTCCAAATATAATGCTATCAACTGGTGCCACTAGAAAGCATATATAGTAATTGCATAAACAAACATAACAACACACATCCAATATGTAAAAAATAAACTTACTTGATATTCACATCACTTTATTTGCTGTTCTTCTGCCTAGACACTTCAGAGCAGCAAAAAAAATACTTTTTACCTTTTTTGAGAAGCAGATTCAAAAGTCAGTTATGACTGGGATCTCAAGGAACTATCAGGTGGAGTACATTAAAGTACTTACAGCCACAAATTAGGAATTCTTTGTGATTTCCAGAAAATGGTCTCCATGGATATAAGCTTAAAATTCCAGGATGGGATTTTTGATGGGTAGGTAGAGTCATAAAAAATGTCTCAGACCTCTCAAATTTGTAATATGCAATTTAGATGCCTAATCCACTTTGATTGCATGCACTGTTATGATGTGTTTCTGTTCCAGAAGCTAGATGGAAATTATCACTTTCCCTTTGCTTTTCTTACTTGTCAGAATATTCTCTGCTCCAGTCTTTTGGGTATCTACAGATGTCCTGAAACCTTTCTAAATATGACTTGGGACTGTGATGTGCAAGTCAGGGCATCCTGTTTGGTTCTTTTAACTTCTCTAGTCCCAGCTCAAATGACTAAGCATATCTGTCTAAGAATGTATACTGTATATACAAATATGAAGGATTTATTGCCATTTTCCCATTTCTTTAAATATGTGAATAGTATTCTAAGATGTCAATTCAAATGTTACTATAAGTGTTGGGAAATAAATCTCTTTGATAAAGTTCTTTTTTTAAAAACTAGGAAATAATTTACCTGCAAATACTCTTTTTTATTCCCAGGGAAATATGGAGCATTTAAAAAAACCCCAAACACCCAACCCCAAAAGATACTTCAAGCCTCCTGCTACTCTCTGCCATGACTGAAGAGAAGGCAACTGCACAAGAGATTCCTGCACAAGGCATGGTGCTGGCCATACCTCTTGGCACACAACTCTTCAGCTTCTGTCCACTGTAAGATACGTGGACATAGAAGGGCTTGTAGTCTATTAATTTCACAGAATCACAGAATGGTAGGGGTTGGAAGGGACCTTCAGACATCATCTAGTTGAACCCTGCTGCCATAGCAGGTTCACCTACAGCAGGTTGGACAGGAACGCATCCAGGCGTGTTTTGAATACCTTCAGAGAAGGAGACTCCAAAACCTCTCTGTGCAGCTTGTTCCAGTTCTCTGTCACCCTCAAAGTAAAGAAGTTTTTCCTTATGTTCAGATGGAGTTTCCTGTGTTCCAGCTTGTGCCTGTTGCCTCTCGCCCTGTCTCTGGGCACCACTGAAGAGAGTCTGCCCCCATCCTCTTGATGCTCGCCCTTTGTAAGCATTGATGAGATCCCCCTCAGTCTTCTCTTCTCCAGGCTAAACAGACCCAGGTGTTTCAGCCTTTCCTCATAAGAGAGGTGCTCCATTCCCTTGATCACCTTTGTAGCTCTCTGCTGGACTCTCTCCAGTAGTTCCTTGTCTTTCTTGAACTGGGGAGCCCAGAACTGGACGCAGTACTCCAGATGTGGCCTAGGGCAGAGCAGAGGGGAAGGATGACCTCCCTCAACCTGTTGGCCACGCTGCTGTAAATGCACCCCAGGAGACCGTTGGCCTTCTTGGCCACATGGGCACACTGCTGCCTCATGGTCATGTTGTTGTCCATCGGGACTCCCAGGTCCCTCTTGGCAGAGCTGCCTTCCAGCAGGTCAACCCCTAACCTGTAGTGGTGCATGGGGTTATTCCTCCCCAGGTGCAGGACCCTACGCTTCTCCTTGTTGAACTTCATTAGGTTTCTCTCTCCCCATCTCCATAGCCTGTCCAAGTCTTGCTGAACGACAACACAGTCTTCCGACGTGTTAGTCACTCCTCCCAGTTTTGTATCATCAGCAAACTTGCTAAGGGTACATTCTGTCCCCTCACCCAGGTTGTTGATGAATATATTGAACAAGACTGGACCCAGTACTGACCCCTGGGGAACAATGCTTCTTACAGGTCTCCAACTGCGCTGCTGATCACAACCCTCTGAGCTCTGCCATTCAGCCAGCTCTAAATCCACCTTGCTGTCCACTCATCTAAGCCACGCTTCCTAAGCCTACCTATGAGGATGTTATGGAAAACAGTGTCAAAAGTGTTGCCGAAGTCGAGGTAGACAACATCCGCTGCTCTCCGCTTATCCACCCAGCCAGTCATGCCATCACAGAAGGCTACCAGATTGGTCAAGCATGATTTCCCCTTGGTGAATCCATGTTGAGCATTCCCAATAACCTTCTTTTCCTCCACGTTCTTAGAGATGACATCCAGAATTAGCAGTTCCTTTTGTGTAGGTCTGTTTGATGGTGCTGGAGCACTGCAAGTTTTGTTTTTTCTCTTTGTTTCTGCCCTAAGCCTTCATGAAAAAAACACATTATGTGCATCGGATTAGCAACTCCTCTATGCTATATGCATCCAGAAAGCCTTGAGGTGTATGCAACTCATCCCAAAGACCTCCTTCAAGCCAAATACAGTCATCTACAGTAACACAACAAATACCTTTTGATGATTTAAGGCTGATGGAAGACTACTGTGGAGGACACTGTGGATGGAAAGTACTGCATTCATACCCAATTTTCGGCTTGCTGACTTTGTACCTCAGGTATGCACTAATACTCTTATTGATGAGAAAAAGCTTAGACACAAAACACTGCCTGACTGAAAGTTTCTGTTTGATGCCGGATTCTACTGGAATTCAGTTTCCTTTAACTGTAAAATAACATCCCTCCTAATTTTCTTATCTTGTTTATAATTTGAGCTCATTCATTCAGGAAGACATTGACTCCGATAACTGTAAATGGAAATAGACGACTCCTGCAACTTACCACTAACAGTGAAATGAAAGCAACAGTAAACTGCTCAGAAAAAGCAATGATACCAATCTTGTGGTGCACTGTGTAATACATATGCTGTAAACTACAGATTACCAAACTTGTGCAACGAATGTTAAGATCTATTCGAAGGACTGTCAAAAGCAGTTGCTCATCCCACTATCACCTATTGATTTCAACAAAAGTGTAATTAGGACAAAATGAAGCACATTTATGTAAGCATATGTTGTCTATCAGGAGCATGACTAGATCAAGACTGGAAACAATGCACTGAACTTTTGTTCTAATCCAAAGAAAAAAAAAGTCGAATTTGTTACCGTTTTGTTCTCTTATAAGTAAATATTAAGTAAAAATACAAACAGTCAAACAACACATATACTAAACACAACAGTTTCCAAGAGTTCCCCTTAAAATGTAACTATACATTTTTATCCATGCAAACTTTATTATATCACCAAACTTACTAATTTAAGTGGGGTTCCATCAAAAAGAACACCTAAACTTCAGCTAGCAGAGTAAAATTTCCAGTAAAACTGAGAAGTATCAAATTTTGGATTCTGTTTAAGGCTATGGATTTATCTTTAAAGATACTGAAGGGACTGACTGAAGTCACCTCTTTATTATTGAACACCAGGTTTTGTAATTATAGGTAGGAGATTTGTTCCAGGCTGTGAAGTTTGTTTTCAGAACAATGTCCTCAAATTAGTCCTGCAGTTTACAACACATTAGTACATTTGACTTTTAGTAACTGAAGTTCATGATGTTTTTTTGAAGACATTCACTGCCAACTAATGGTGGGGAAGACAAAACAACATGCATTTGAAAAAGTAATCAAATTTTCTGTACTTTAAATATATCTGAAATTGACATAAGGGATGGCACAAATACCTTAACATTTGTGATACTCTGTTTCTCACTTGCTCAAAAAGGATGTAAGGGCACAAATTGCTCCGTAATTTGTTCATAAAACTATTCACATCAAATACAATTCTTACAGATTTCAATAGCTGAGCTGAGTACAAGCCAAGTTCTATTTAGTCGCATTTATGGAATTCTTCTGGAGTTAAGGGCAAATAAAAGAACTGGGGAAGTCAAAGAATTGGGCCTTAAATTTATCCAGAATATTAATACACCTGGAAAGCTAAACAACCAAGTAATCTATTAGAAACTATGGAATAATTTATCATAAAGTCTGCTGGCTCTGAAGATCTTGGCCCTGATTATGCTTCTATCAGCACCAGCGATGTGTAATTCAACTGGAGGCAGTGTAAAATGAGTAGGCGAGACCACAATCATGCCTTTTGCGTCCAGTACCAACGTCTTCACAACTTTTATTTAAAATAAAATTTTTTTCCCCTTAATTCATATTACACTTTTCTTCCTAGAAATCATGGCAGAAAAAAGAGTCTCTCTTTTTCTTTCTCTCTCTTTTACTCTTTTTCCTCAGAGGTACGTAGAAATTACACAGCACTTAGAGAAGCTGCCAAGGACAGTTCAGCTATAAGCGTCAAAACAGGTATCATATTTCATGCGTTTCTTAGCCAGCCTTGATGTAATGCAGGAAAGATTAGATGATCTTTGGCATGTGTGAGTGGAGGACAGACCAATCTACCAGGTCAAAGCTACAGCAGGAGGAAGCTGGTGGGAATGCAAGGAGTTTACTTCCCCGCAAATATTCCAGCCTTGAAACTCATGGAAAGCCCCTCAGGAAGAGCTTCAAGGCTTAGAAAACTAGGCAGGGAGCTGATACTTGCATCTTTTGCACCTCCTGAATCTGTCTGTGGGCATTTACTGCCAAACTTGCATTCACCAGCTGACTACACATCAGACTGACTCCTTATTTCTGCCTCCTGCCTTCTCATGTACAGCCTTTATGGTAAAACAAGCAGCTCCAGAAACCAGTAGGCCTGTAAAGAGGACAAGCCTATTAAAGGCCAGGCTGTTGGGGAACTGAGCAAGGATGGTAGAGAACCATAGCCGGTAATAAAAAGGAAAGAGGGAAACGTCTATGACCTCTGCTACAACTCAGAGCACCTCCAACCTCCATAATGCTGTGTTACTGACAACCAAAGTTGAGCATCTGGAGGAATCCTGATGAAAATAAAATACAAACCAGCTGAGCCCAGTTTTACACCTCATCACCACTAGGAGGGCTGGTTTGGATCCCTTACTCCATCACTTCCTTTGTGCCTGCCAGACACAGCTCCATCATCAGGCCACACCTGCTGTAAAAGTGGCTGAATCCCACTTTTTATGAACAGCATGAGTTTGCATTGGTGTGCTTCGGAGACTTCTGCATTGTTTCAGGAAATGGCAATTACTGCTGTCATGGGAACAACTTCAGCAATTTTGCAGAAAATTGGGAGGGTGAGTAAACAAATTAAGAAAGGAAATTTTTAAACCTTGGTCTGTAAGAACCTGAGCCAAAGACCACTGAAAACAGCAAAAAACCCTGGCACAAAGCCTCTGCTGGTGCAGCTATGCTGTTTCCAAATCTCAGCTAATATCTGTACTCTATGCTGAGCTACAGCCTACAGAGTGGCTCAGGGGACTAGTTTGGAGAACACTGTGTTGTTATCTGTGATATAGGCAAGCTATGGGCACTGTTCTGAGACTGAGACAGATGGACTTTGAAACAGCGTTTGTATCGTCACAGGGGTAGTCAGCTGACAACAGTAGTTTTTTTCTAGGAAACTTTATCAGAATTCAGGAGAAAATAGGACTGTCCCTGCATCGGTCTATTTGCAACACAAGTCCCACTGCTTTTTTAGCATCTCCTCCCACTACAGATCTTAATTATTCATCTACCCAGGCTCATTTTACTGCATCTCAGATTCCTATAAAGGCTTTTGCACTCTTCTTAACTCTCACAATTCTAATAACAGTTTTCAGGAACTGAAAAGTTTTTGGTCTGCTTACAAGGATCTTCCTACATGGAATAAGACTTTAAAAGTCGTGCCTATTTTGTTTAAATAGAGTGTCAAGCCACCCACAATGAGTTCAGAGGTAGCCAGTTTCTGTTGTGACTTATTTCTTTGCACAATGGTTGAGATAGATTGAGACAGGAAGGGCAAGTTCTTACCGCACCAGCTAGAGCAGCTGGTGCAGTAAGAGGCTCCAAGGCATGTATGAAGGGAGAGAGGGAAGGAAGGAAGGCAATGAGGGAGGGGGAGCACCATTTTTCAGGACAGGAAGAGGACAGTAACCTCTCATCTCCTTTAGCAGAGAAACACAGGTTTAGATGGAACATCGTAGGTTAATGTGTCTGATTAAATCAAGTGCTTATACTTCCCTTCCTCTCTCCCCAAAAATCTTAAGACAAAACCAAAATAGTCAAGACCTTCTTTTCACTTTTACTTTATTAAAAAGATTGTTTTTAAAAAAAAATTAGAATTTTCTTCAAATGTCAGGGAAAGCTAAAAATAGGAAGGTACCAGAAAAACCTTTTATAGTGCAGTCATAACAGTACCACATCATTGTTGAGCACCACAATTAAAATGATACATTATGACAGTGATGTGATACATCTTTGCATTTGGTCTTTCAGGATGCAGCAAGAAAGTAGCACAATTTTTGTTCTGTCTGCCAACCATTTTTTTTTTTTCAAATGGGTTACTCATATACTTTGAGGTGGTAAAGTATTCTTTCCTTTAGATGCTGTGATACGGGTATATTTTAAACACATTTTTCAGGTGTTAAAGCAACATTATTGTATAGCCACCAAACCTGCTAAGACAAGGAAAGGAAGGCTAAGACAAACTCTGGGAAATGTAATACTTTTAGCTGGACTCAGGAGCCACAGTTTGTTTGGAAGACTGGCCAGGATAGTTAGGTTGCCTTTTGTGAATTAGATAAGAGTTGCAGGTGTGAAATTACTTTTGATATTTAGATAATTAAATTAATTTAGGAGACAAATTCATGCTGACATTTGTGAATGTGGATGCTGCTACAGTCCAGATTGAAAATGAAATGTGAAAACCCTTTAAAGCTGAAGCCATCTAAAGAGGCATTTGTGAATTATATGAATACTGTGTTTTCTTTATGGTGAAGGACTGTCACAAGAGAACCGTTTCCTTCAAAAACCAATCCTGTTCTATAGTGCATAAATGATTATAGGTGTCTATGGTACACTAAAATATAAGTAAGTCAATCTTAATTTATAACCAGACTTATTAAGATATTCATGAATATTTTGTGCCTTTATACTATGTGAATTAAGATCAAGGAAAATTGCAAAGTGAAGTGAATTTTCAGATGCATCTATTAAGTAGATAAAAGGCAAAAAATTCACCACTGCACCAAATCTTGAATATGCAATGAATCACACCAGTGAATACAAATCTAATCTTAAGCACTCATAGGTATTTGCAATACTGTGTTAAAAATCCATGAGAACCCCAGTGGCCAGCCCACTTAAGACCTGTGCTCATGAAGCTCCCCTCCAAGTTGACTCGGCCATGGAATCATCTGTTTGTTATATGAATGTCATGTACTCCAAGACATTTGGTTGATACTTCTTTGCAGAGAGGGCTTTCAAAAACTGCATATTTGTTTTTAAAAGATGTTTCTCCCTATACAGATGACACAAACTTGCATACAAAAAACTGGTATGGAAAAACTGGTGTAGGGAGGAATAACCTCAGAAGGTAAGAGTCTAATTGCTGTTTGAGCAACGTAACTATTTTTTATGACTCTAAGGACTGGGAAATGTAGAGTATTTATTTATCCAGCATCAATAAATCAACACTACAATTGGGAACTCAACAACTAAATTGATATTGAAACTAGAAAGCAATTCACAGAAGAGCATGCCACCAATGTGACAAAAATGTCACATGAATTAACACTGAACCACAAAATATAATAATGACATAACCCAGAAAAAAAGTCAACAGGGGGGGAAAAAAAACCAAAACCCATGACTATCTACCCTAAATGGGGTGGGTGAGGGCAGGGAGATGACTTGCTTGCCAGGACAGACAAGCTAGTTCATGTCATAAACTCATAGAACAGTTTGGGTTAGAAGGGACATTTAAGGATCATCTAGTCCAATCCCCCTGAAATGAGCAGGGACACCTTTAACTAGGTCAGGTTGCTCAGAGCCCCGTCCATCCTGACCTTCAATGTTTCCAGGGATGGGGCATCTACCACGTCTCTGGGCAACCTGTTCCAGTGTTTCACCACCCTCATCGTAAAATATTTCTTCCTTATATCTAGTCTGAATCTACTCTCTTTTAGTTTAAAATAATTACCCCTTGTCCTATTGCAACAGGCCCTGCTAAAAAGTTTGTCCCCATCTCTCCTGTAGGTCCCCTTTAAGTACTGAAAGGCCACAGTAAGGTCTCCCCGGAGCCTTCTCTTCTCCAGGCTGAAGAACATCAACTCTGTCAGCCTTTCTTCAAGGAGAGGTGTTCCAGCCCTCTGATAATTTTTGTGGGCCCCTCTGGATTCCCTCCAACAGGTCCATGTCTTTCCTATGCTGAGGACTCCAGAGCTAGACGCAGTACTCCAGATGGGGTGTCACCAGGGCAAAATAGAGGGGTAGAATCACCTTCCTCGACCTGCTGGCCACTCTTCTTTTGATGCAACCCAGGATATACCTGGCTTTCTGGGCTGTGAGCACACATTGTTGGCTCATGTCCAGTTTTTCATCCACCAGTATCCCCAAGTCCTCCACAGGGCTGCTCTCAATCCCTTCATCACCTAGCCTATATTGATACTGGGGGTTGCCCCAACCCAGGTGCAGGACCTTGCAATTGGCCTTGTTGAACCTCATGATATTCACATCTGAAAAGGAACATTTATGGAAAAAAAAATATTTCCTGGTGTTAATTGTGGTAGGAACAACTGGAATATGGGATAGTATAAAAGCCATTTATAGAAGCTGCACTACTGGAAAAACACAGAAGTCAACTGAAGAAATAAACTGAAACTGTTAGAATTGACAGTTTTTCTCCCACCTAGACTGTAACACCCCAACCTTGGTAGAAGCATGCTGCATGAGACCTTCTCACAACATCTGCTGCTCATTCCTAGATCTAGTAATTTCATTATACCATGAATCAGGTTGGTCAAGCATATTACCCTTGGCAAATCCACATTGTCTGTTCTTAATGACCATCTTTTCCTTCACGTCCCGAGAACTGGCTTCTAAAAGGACTTGCGAAAATTTTCTTGGGACATAAGCAAGGTTGATCAGTCTGGTCCTCTGAATTTCTATGGGTTGAGATTTCCCAAGAGAACCCTGATTTGATCTTCTTTCTTTATCAGTAGTTCCTTTCCTGTTTGACCCTGTCTCCAGGCACAAAGGCATGGGAGATGCTGCTAAAGGCAGAGGCAAAGAAAATGTTGAGTACCTCAGTCTTATTTGTATCTGCTGCCATTAATTTGCCCAGCATATTTAGCCGTGAGCTGAAGTTTTCCTCATATGTTCTTTTACCACTAATGTAGCGATAAGAGCACCCTTGATGTTTACTCTCCGTTTCAGCTCTAGCTGAACTTTTGCTTTCCTGCTATCACCCATGCCAGCCCGGGCAAATTCTATATTCCTTCTTGGTAGTCTGCTCCTGCTTCTGCCTCTTATATATGTTCTTTTTGCCTTGGAGCTCAGTTACACGACCCTATTTGGTCAAGCCAGTCTTGTGATCGTATAGTCATTTCCCCGAGTCCTAGCATGGACAACTCTTTACTCCTTAAGGACAGTATCTTCAAAGTGAGTTTGCTCTCTTGAGACCCTTTGCCCTTCAGAGCTGCCTCCCACATGATCCCACCTACCAGCTCCCCAAATAAGCCAAAGTCTGCTCATCTGAAGTTTAGGGTCTGTTCCCTGTTCTTCACCTACCTCCCCGCCTCAGGATTTTGAATATCCCTGTTCCATGATCACTAGGGAAATAGCCCTGTTCCATGGTCACTAGGGACAAGGCTCCCATTGATCTCATCAACAAACCACATCTCAGATCATAGTGTTCGAAGGGCTGAGGTACTCAATTCTACAACACATATAATAGAGATCACTCCTCTAAGGCTGAAGTCCCAGAACTCAAAACACTTGCAGAGGAAGGTTCATTGTGCAGCAAAAAGTGTGTTTATTTTCTTTCCCTTCCTAAAAAATGTAAGAAATGGCAAAAGCTGTACTGTGTGCATGTATGTATTTCATTATTTAGGGAATTTATATCAGCTTTTACGAGATACAGTTATCAATCCCGACATGTCACATAAATACATTTATTCTTTATAGAATAGGGCATTGGGGGATTTTGAAGCTGTGCTCTTATCCACTTTCTTTTAAATGCCCAACAATGACAACTGTACCAGTCTCCTATGAATTCAGAGGCAGCTGTTTATTTCTTTATGCTTCACTGTCTTTCTCCACCCTGTTGTCTCTTAAATTGTAAGCTCTTTGTGGCAGAAAAGCCTTTTGTTCATTGTTCTGTGGTGGGTTTTTTTGGACAGCACCCAGCACAATGAGGAGTGAGGTCCCTAAGCTTTACCATAATACTAAAAAACACACATTCATCCATTTTTTTTCTATTTTTGTGTCTATATAGGTGATATTTTAGACCCTTTTAACCCAGCTCAGCCAAACTCCAGAAACTGCTCCATACACATCTTCCCAAAGATAGTGGTTTCAACTGCAGTGAGCAGAAGATTGTTCCAAATGCTCTTCTTCAAATATGTGTAATGTAAACACTGTTCAATATGTAATCTACACTGCTCAATATGTAATCAGCTTTCTGAAGAGAGACAGAGGCACAAAAAGATGACCAAGTTATGGGCTGCTATTGCCAGAGGGAGCAAAATTATCTTTGTTACAGTGAGTGGTTTCGTTCAAAAATAATAGGACAAATTGGAAAGAACGTGATATTGTTCCTCATGAGAGAGGAAGAGAGTTCTTATTAACTGCCACTGAAGAACTGGCATAGTTGTACTTAAGTTTTTACAGTATGCACTTAGGGCCAGAGAAAGGTTACTTTTTTATTTTTGAACGCTTTGGAACACGAGAACAGCAGTGTTTTGTCATGGCTTGAATGACACAGTCACACAGAATAAACCTCACCTTTAAAAAAATTACACGCTCCCCACAAGCACAGGTGTAAATTGCATGGATGGTGAAGAAACTAAAAACAGTCTGTCTCTAAAGGCTTTGTTTCCCCTTTCTCTCTGTCTTCCTTTTCAAACGTACACACACTGTCCCTTCTACAATTACTTGGTAAGTCAAGTTCCTTCCAAAGCTTAGCAAGTGCTACCTAAAACATCACTGCCTGCTGGGGAGAGGCAACAAAACATATACCTCTTGCCTCTGGAGATGACACTACTCAGGCCAACAGAGATGTGATCCAACTACCCGATACCTAACCCATGTTTTTCAGACAGTTCATTACTGACAGTCACTCTCATCCCAACAGCTGCAGTGTTTAAGAACAGAACCTACAGCTACGTAGTCTATTCAAGCATAATCAAAATAGCACGTGATTTCAGGAACGCTGATGAATGACTCTATATTCTCATTTGTGTCTATATGTTAGAATCATTTCATTGTGGTGGTACTTTGGGTGGAATACCTTTTTGTTCCAGCAGTGACTATCTATTCTGAGCAAGATTTCAATAAATTTGTGTCTCCTTTCAACTACGTGAATAAATTCCCAACACTTTTAAGCAACTGCAAAGCTAAAAATCGACCTTTCTTGAAGACTAACTTGCATAATATTCTGTATTTTGTGTGTATTTTTCTTGAAAGAATTTCTCGTGTTCTGAAACTTGGGTTTATGCCACATGAATCTGTTAAAATTTCAGCTATTTTAGGCCTGTAAACTGTATTAAATGTTTCTGTAAGAAACTCCTGAAGCAAATTAATTGCATTTACCTTGCATCATGCAATTCTATCAAAGACTGAAGAACCAAGGAACTAGCATTATGTCTGAAGTGCAGCTGTAAAGCTCTTGCAGCCTACACATGCAAAATATTTAAGGTCTGCCTCTCAGAGTTTGTTTCTTTTGTCATTCAATAACTTGTCCCCCAAGTATGCTAGTTTTTCTGGGATGCTTATGATAACCACTTTAAGAAAAAAGAAACGGCTAGGTAAGTTGAGCTCATTTTTAAGTGATCCTGCAAACAGCAAAGGATCTTGTGCACCTTACAAGGCTGACTTTTGTTATTTGTTTTACACTGAGAATAGAGTCCCTTATATCTCTACTACCTTGCAGTACTCCACGTATTTCAGCTGAGGACTCACAAAGGGAAAGAGACTAATGAAGCGACAGTTTCTACCTCACCCCATCAGTACTGGACATAGCAGGACATCATGCGAGACAGAAGACTGTGCTGCATTTTCCCAGCCAACATCAAGTCCTTTAGAGTGACAGAAGTCCAATGAATCACCAGTGGGTTATCAGAGCCTTATGGTATACAGGGTGGCTTTTCCATATGAGCAGCTTTTCCGAGATGGACACTGAAATCAATATTGAGTGCAGCAAATTCAGTGTTGTTCCTGCACTTACTGGTACTGCAATTATTTCCATAATCATAGCAAGTAATTGATGCTGTTTACAATAATATTGAATGCATATTTAAAGGATAAGTGCCGAAGGTATGGAAGTAGCAATGAAGGAGGATCTAGTGCATGCCATTCTAAATGAGAACATGTAACACAAAATTCACACAGCTTCAGAAGATCCAGGTGTCCACCTAGTGTTACTCCAAAGCATTAACCCATGGGATACTCTCCTAAGAGCTCCCCAGAACTTCAATCATGTTGTAAATCCACATATTGCTTGAACATCTGAACTAGACTTAAACAGAGTCGATAAAGTGCTGCACCCCTGTTCTCAGGAAAAAGCGTTAAAATATTATTGTGTCAAAAGAGCAAGGCAGTTATAATTCCAGCTAGGAATAAATTTCTAGGAAGTGACAAACAAATTTCATGTGAAACATCAATACAGAACCAGACTGCTTCTTTTGTCAGACAAGAAACAAATGCTTCAAGGCACAAAGAAATCACAAATTATTAATTACTTCACTGATATCATCTGCTTGAAGTGGGCACTTCAACCAATCAGCAATACTTACGATGACCCCTACCAAGAAAAATTTAATACCATGTTTCAGATTTATTCATTTTTACAAATCATACACTTACTGAAGCATTCTTTTCTTACCCATCATAGTAATGATGGGGTTTTGGGATGTTTTTTGGATATTTCTCCTCCGTATAATGCCCATCATGTCCATATGACTAGAGGCATCTAACAAAAGGAACTGGATGCTACAAATGTAATTACTAAGGGGTCAGAGATTCAAGGCACAGAGGGCCAGACAAGCTGAACTATCCATGATATCTGTTTGTCTACAATGTGCATACAATACCTTTGTCAGCTAGCTATCTGGTTGCTTGTGCTCATATTGAAATAGAAGATTTTTATTCAGATTGTATTTCAAAGCCGTTTTGAAAGTACTCCTTTAATCCAGGTGGTAAATAATGCTTCTCAGACTTCAGGGGTTTTAAAAGAGTGGACTAGGTATCACAGAATTGCTGACCACCAAAGTACTTGTATACAGACATTTGGATAAACACAATACAATTGAATAATTAATCTGAACTCTTGCACATGACAGAGGCCTAGGACTCAAAGACACCAAGAGGATGGTGCGATCTTGCTCAAAGTATTCAAGAACAACTGGACTGGTCCAGCAAGCAGCAATCACGTGGCTGTCAGCCCATGAAACTAGTCCTGTCATGGGTTTCTTAGGAGCAAAGAGAAGACAGCTTCCAAATCTGCCTTGAAAAAAAAGAAAGAAATGCCATAGTAATCGATCTACTAAAATTTTACATGGTTTTGGATCTCATCTGAAAGAAAAGGGTGCAGAGCTCTCATGAAATAATGTTACAGTCAAACAAGACAGGTTTATTTGGGCCATGTTAAGTGTTGCTCTAACGTCCTATTTTTGCCCTGAGAACTGCCCTCCTCCTCCTACAGGAGGCTCAATTTCTGTAGATCATGATTAAAAAAAACCAAAACAAAGCAACTTCAGGAAAGGAGCAGCAAAGAATGCAAGTCATGCTAAAACCAGCCCCAGGCCAGGTTGGTATTATTGCTGGCGTAAGTCTGAGCCAAAGAACAAATAGTAATTTGCAGAGTTTGTGGAAAGTGCCTGGTCATTGGCAAAGCGAAACGGTGCGAAAACCTAGAATTGATGTGGTAATCCATACATGCTGGGGCATAGCAATAAAATGTGCTGACAGGTACAACAGAGACTTACGAAAGTGTTTGTTTTAAGAACACAGCTGCTTTAAGAACACTTATGATAGTTGAATACTTCTTTGCATAGCTTCATCAATAAACTGCATTTTATTAAATGCTTGACCAAAAGGACCATTAAAAAGATATTACAGGCATAAGCATGACAAAGATATCTATAGTACTTCAATAATACTTGAAGCAGTTCCTCTGCTTTAAGCTAGCCAAAGATCACTGTGAGGAAGCCTAACTCCGCAAATTAGCTGTGGAGAAGAGATGCACTCCTGTTGTTTTGTTCTCAGTAGGTACAAACAAATCAGTAATTTCTGAACACACAAATGTCCCTGTACTCCAACCGGGGGACTACAGCAACAAAATCCTGCACAACATGCCAGAAAAGGTGGGGGCAGCGGGAAAACCAAACCAAACTTTAATAAGATACTACCCTCCATTGGAGTAAATACATGCAAAACAGTGAACAGTCTTTGCAGGATTCCTGTTTACAACTTGCATCAGCAGTGCAAGGGAAAAATGAAAATACTGTAGTTTTTGCAAACAGGTGAATTTATCAGCAGACCTCTTCAGGGCTTGAGCAAGTCTAGAGTTTTCCCAGCTCTGTCTCAGAATTTGCAGGAATCCACATGGCATCAACACGTCCCTAGAAATGCAGCAACCGATATTAGCAAATGCCATTAGCAATTCTTCTGCTCCAAAAAGCTGCTATTTCATCCCTGACAGCTCCTGCTGTGCAAAAGCTACCTATACCAGCTTGTGCTCTATGCAAAAGTAAAGCCGTATTTGGGAGATTGCTGACATATTGGCCCACGCTATCAGTTCCAGACAACTAACTGGCTGGCTAGCACCAAGTGACGTAGAACACAGAGCTCAATCAGCTATAAACTTACACTGTTCAAAAGACCAGTGAAGTAAAGGTTGCTAAAGATCATTTTGAAGTGGATTGGTGGGAAAAGAATTAGTAGGTCATCTCAAGTTTACACTTAATTCCTTATAACTAACTTACAGTACATCTAGCAGCCTTTCTCCAAGAAGAAAGATACCGTGTCCATTTATAAAATGTTGGTATGTGTTATATCTCCTAGATTGTGTTAAGAATCTTTAATTACTAAAGAAGCATGACTTAAGCATCACAACTTGGGTTTGTCAGTAGAGGGGGAGAGTAATGTCCTTAAAAATATACATCAATGCTCCTATGTCCCAGGTTAACAAAGGCTACTAAACCCTGGATGTAGAGATATATTTTCAGAAACTATCATTAGGATTTATGCTTCAGATGCTACCAATTGCTAATGTTTCTGATCTTACTTCATTTACTTTCTGGGGTTGCATTCAGCCCTGCATTTTCTTGAAGACCGTGTTTCTATTCTTTAGAGCTTGCAATCTGAAAGCTATTCTACAGGAAAGCAAGCATATACAACACTCCTATTTCTCCACACTCAGTTACTTTAAGGATTTGGCAGATTATGAATCATTTGATTAGGGTTTTTTATATATTGTATTTGATCATCAGTGCTGCTCCAATACAAAGGATACCGTTTTAACACCTTCCTTGTCTTCATTTTGCAATGCTTTACCACCAGGAGGAGCTGTACGGTGCCTCGTAAAGAGGTAGACATCTCGGAAAAATTACCTTTGAACGTACAAGTAGCAAGCATTTGCTCCAGACTCGGCCACTACTGGAAACAAATATTTCAGCCAACTGCTTATAGCAACATTTATAATCAGAATAGTTAGCACGGCTGAAAATCAAAGGCTACACTACACTCTTGTCTCCTAAAACTACCCAATGCAATTTCTATTATTTTAAACACTTTTGAGGTTAGTAATGAGTTAGCTATTATTCCTAGCTTCCACTTCTTCTCCCAAATGCAGGGTGATTGGAACCAACCGTTAGCACCAGGATTCATGCATAGTCACATGCGTGTGGGCATGCAAAGATCCCTTCTCTACGGGACGGGGTTTTTTTTTTCTCAAGCAGGCGAGCCTACCACAAGCTGAAGCTTATACTAAACTGGCTGAGCTGTCTCCAGAGAAGAAGGCAAAATGAATTAGCATATATTACATTCTAATGTCTTCTAAAAATTTAGTGTACACATTATTTTTAAATCCCAGAGGAGAAATTAGTCAAGAATTTTGTTTGAAGCCTATGGAATTTTGTGTTATTTCCTGCTCAATTTTACAGCAGCTTTACTATTTAGTTATAGAGATGTAAAACACCAAGAGCATATTGTGAACATGCTACTCAAAGTCATAGTCATAACAAATATTTTACAACCCAACCATATTTTGAAATGTTTTAACTATTTTTCCTAACTCAGATTGACACATTTCTTTATGAAGCAGAAAAGGATGAGAAGATTACCACAATTTTTTCACCAATTAATATGAAATAAGTATATAAATTAATTAATACTACTATATCCTCCTTCTTTTAATCCTATTTTCTGTGTTTCAGCATCTAGCCTTCTCTAGCCCGAATCAGATACTTCAGTCATTTGCTGATACTTCTTCTGTCCCGACCTTTCCTTTTAATTCTCTTTCCCCCAATGTATAAGCAGTAGAAATCAGTTCACTCTTCAGGTCTGTTCATCCTTTTGCTTCCCTACTGCATGCTTCTGTCTACCAGCAGGACAACTAGTGCTAATGACTGGTATGATCTGGACACCTATTTGGTAGGAATTAGATGCAAGCTTGATCTAATTCCACCATACGCCTCTTTAGGACTGCATTTTACTTTGCAAAAGAAATCTCTATTTCCAAGCTTGACATGTTGTTCAAGTATATCATCCCAGGACATTCAGTCAATGATGAATTTTCATTTTAATTGCAGGAACTTTACAATTTTGTTTTCAGTGACATAATAAACAGGATAATTTGGAGCACTGAGACGTTTTATTAATAGCTTTTGTCTCTTATGCTGAGGCCCTCATATGAATTGGAGTTATACATAAAAAAGCTGCTATCATGAATATAACTGCATACACCATGTACTCTTTCAAAAAACTAACACTCCATTTTCTCTGTGTATTGCCAAAATAAATCCAAAATCCACAACAGGGTCTTTAGGGTCTCCAAAGATAAATCAGTTCAAATCTTCTGAGAAGTATACTATGGCTCTGCACCTTCCAAATAAATAATAGTTCAATGTTAAGGTAAGCTGGCAAGCATTCTCCACACATGACTAAAAGCACGTTTTGGAGTCAGACAATGAAAGGGTATCCACTGGATATTGGAGGAAGTATGCCATTATCCTTTCCTCAACCATTGTTTCCTCAACATTTCCACCATGACAAAGAGTAAAATTCTTCTGACTTACTGCAACAACACTAAATGCTTTGTCAGGCATAGTTTGCCCCTTTAAGAATGAGGCAAGGCTTATGGCTCACAGTGTTTATAGCACTGGTGGGATGCACAGGTTGAGTACATATGTGCAGGAAGGAGGCATCATGTTTTTCAGCAAACTCTACCTAGCTGTTTGAGAAACAGTCTTGCCTATTGGAAAAAAACGGGTGACGTTAGACTGAAAGATGCTAACTTCTTCTACTCCTGGCTATGCCAGATCCATTTTGTGCAGCTTGGGCACAGTTGCTCCCATTTCAGCAGAAGCAGTCTTGCCTTTCATTTCACCTACAACTCAAGGCCATTTACTGGTGATGGTCAGGTTCTCTCAATGAGAAGTACGTTGCCCCAGGATTGCCCCAGTTAATTTTGTAATCAAGCTGGAGCCCAAGTTCTCACTTCATTCATAGTCATGAGATCCCCCTGATTTCATTAGTGGTGCTTCCATGCAATGGAAAGGAAAGCAGCAATGGAGAGTCAGTTCTTTTCTTTGCCAAATGGATAACTGCAGGTAAATACCTCAGTTTCCATTACAATTATTTTATTATTTAAAGGTTTTTGCCATGATTATAGCAGCCAGGGATTTGCACCAAAACCAAAATATCCTAAAACATAATTGGGAAAAGGCATTTCCATAAACACTCCCCTCTCAGAAAAGCATCTCCATCATGTGGATTACACTGTCTTAGATTATTATTGACTGAATTGATTTAAAACAACTAGTGATACAGGGGCAAGCCAGGGGTGGGGAGTACAAAAAGAATAAAGACTGAGAGGGTAATTTGAGAAAAGGAAACAAGATAAAGGGAAGAAAAACCTACAGTAAAAGAAATTACTTAGGAGAAAGGGAAGAGAGAATAGATTTTAAGGATCAAGATTTGAAAATTCTGACTAAGTATGGTTAAGTTTTTACTTGAATTGACTCTCAAGTTAGAGGATTCTTTAAAAGGAGGGGATTTCCCGTAGGAAAGTACTGCAATTATTCTAATGATTATTAGATTCTTTTATATAAGCTGCTTATCAATCCAATTTAAAAATGTGATAGTTTTAAAACAAATGAAAGAAATCAGTCAGATTAGTTACACAAAATACCTCATCAGTCCAGAGTACGGTACCCCTAGAATCAAAGCATCTAGGTAGCAGGTATACTTCAGCCTAACCTCATAAGATGCGTATGATGTAGAGAGATGTAGATTGGATTTCAATTCAATTCATACTGATGTGGAACAAAGATTCATAGAGACAGCTGTTGTAATTGCTATTCAGCACAAAACAGGTATTACCACAGAACTATTTATTATACCTCTAACTATCTATTATAACCCAAATTTTGACACTGAGTAGAAATAGACACTTTAGCACCTCTATTGAAAATAACTATTTTCTTCCTTACATGTATATATCATTCAACATTTATCTCGACTGAATTAATCTGCCTTCTTATCATCCAGTCGCTCAATATCATGATGTCCTGCACGTCTTTGCCATTGGCACACATCGTTCCTACTGTGAATATCTCCATCAGGAGTTATCAGGTCAGAGGATGAGGAAAGAGCAGTGCATGCTATTTATCTTGACTATAGTAAGGCTTTTGACACTGTCTCCTCTAACATCCTCATGTACAACCTGATAAAGTACAGGCTATATAAGGGGACAGTGAAGTAGATTGAAAATTGCCTGAACTGCTGGGCTCAAATGGTTGCAATCAGATGCGTGAAGCCTACCTGCAGGCCAGTCGCTAGTGGCACATCCTCAAGATCGATACTGAGACCTGCACTGTTTAACCCGGATGACAACACTGAGGAAGTTTGCCGATAATACAAAACTATGAGGAATGGCTGATACATCGGATGGCTGTGCTGCCAATCAGAAGGACCTGGATGGGCTGGGACAATGGGCAGGCAGGAATCTTACAAAATTCAACAAGGTTCTGCACCTGGGACACCACACACCAAAAGAGGCTGGAGGCTATGCGGCTGGAAAGCAGCTTTGCAGAAAAGGGACTCGGGGAGTCCTGGTAGACAACAAGTTGTCCACCTTGGATGTGCCCTGCTGGCAAAAGCAGCTAACAGCAACCTGAGCTGCTTTAGAAAAATTGTTGCCAGCAGGTTGACGGAGATGATTCTTCCCCTCTGCTCAGCACAGGAGAGACACGTTTGGAGTTTTGTGCCCAGTTCTGGACTCCCCAGTAGAAGAGAGACATGGACATGTTGGAGAGGGTCCAGGACTAATACGGGATTGGGACACTGGACGTATAAGGAGAGGCTTGGACGTTATAGAGAAGAGAAGCCTCAGGGGGATCTAATCAAGGCATGTAAATACCTGATGGAGGATGTAAAGATGATGGAGCCAAACCCTTCTCAGTGCTCCCCAGTGACAGGACAAGTGGCAATGGAGACAAATTGAAATACAGGAAATCCCGTTTAAACACAAGAAAAAACTTTTTTACTGAAACAGTGGTCAAACACTGCCACATGTTGCCCAGAGACATTATGGAGTTTCCATCCTTGGAGATATTCAAAACCCAATTGGACATAGTCCTGAACAACCTACTCTAAATTTACCCTGCTTTGAGCAGGGTGCTTGGAATAGATGATCCCCAGAGGTGCCTTCCAAACTTGACAATTCTATGACTCTTTAGAAAAAACATGCCAAAAGAATATATATTTACCTATGTCCTTACAAATTCCATTTTTTTAATAATTTCTATGAATCCTACATAATGAAGAGGTCTTTTTAGTATATACTGACTAAAATTGCATTTCAAAACTAAACTTGCCTTAAATCCAAAAGAAAATGCAAAGAATTACAAAGGAAAAAAGTTATGTATTACGGTAGCTTCCAAGAACATCATCAACACCAAAACAAGAAAATCACTAGCTCACATTTGAAAAGGAGTGACCAACATCTGGCACCTGAGCTTTGCAAGCAGTTCAAGCACAGCTCTTGACCTGGACCTACATCACACCCTTGTCAACAGGCTTGTGGTGTCCTGGAGTCTGCCCTGGGCTGTGGGAGGAAGTGAATCAGCAGAAGCCAGTCTTCACTGGATCCTAGCTGAATGTCCTGCCCCGCTTACCTCCAACCCAGTTTTGATTTACTGCTAAAATTCCTTCTTTCCCTAGCTTGCTGATACCTGTCTTCTAGCTCTTAGCTCTGTAAAGATTTTGATACACAACTATATTCATAGGAAAATCAATTATCCCTATACTAGAAGGTGATCCTTATTCTTTTGGATAAATATATAGAAAATGTTGATATTATAATAAACAACAAGTATGGGAGAATATGATTGCAAAACAGCACTTAAATAAACTTATACCAAGGCTGCTATGGCTGCCAACACAAATGTATTTTATTTTGTTCAGCTGAACAGTCCCACTGAGATCAGCAAAAATAGAACGCATGTTACAGTTCCATACCTTACAGAATTGATGACTTAGGAAAATTAATCAATTGGAAATTATGAGCTGTGCAGCACAATTACACTCAAAAGGAAAGACTCGCGTCTTCCAATGGAAAAGGCTTAACCAACGTCTAGTCGTAATTTTGACTTTTTAATGAATATAGAAATCCTTACCTGGAAGGAAAACAAATAACAGTTGTCTTTCGAGCTTACAACCCAGGCCAATCTGAACCAGCTATTACTGCCTGACAACTTGTTGCCATGGCCTCCAGCCAGCCCAGCTGTGGCTAATTTAATTTGTCACAGGTGCAGCAGTAATCAGCCAGCAGGAGCCAGGGCAGTAGCCACAGGCATCCTGCAGAAACCAGCCACTCACTGCGGGCCGGGAGCTTGAGGAAGTCAAGGCTGAGAGGACAGCTCAAAACACATTTGCAGCTCCCTGAAGATACAAAGTTGCCCGGTTTTCTTTTCCATCTGCTCTATGCTAATTTATATTGCCATTAAAATCAATGTAAGAGGACAGCCTGTACAGGACTTGAGTGCTGTGGAAACTGCAGAACGCTAGTAAAGCAATACTTAAATAAATTTAAGGCTCTTTTATAAGAGACGTAAGCTTGAACCTAAGCTTCGCAAGGCCTAGCTGTGTGCTTTCACCCCTAGGTAATGTGTATAAGATGGGCAAAGCCTACTTTTCCTGCCCCATCCCTTTCCCTGCCATTTTCTTCATTGCTATGTTAAAATAAGAACAAGCTCTTTAAAATTGTCTCAAGAAATGAAGATAGGTATGTACGTTTGGGGGAATGCTGTGGACACTATCCCTCATTGGAAGGTGACCCTGTCTGCAACCTTGTGTTAGCTCTAGAGAGAAGTGGGACTGAAAGCATTCCCCTAAACTTAGCAATTCATGCTGGTGAGCTTTAGGCAGCTCTGTAACAGCAGATAAATTTTAATGTCATCCTTCTGAGGTCTTTTTCTCGTGTACAAGGGATATTAAAAGTTGGGCAACAGTAGGAGGCACTTCAATCCTTTTGAGGTATAGATCTCAAATGAAATGAAAGCAAGCTGTATACCACTTTTGGATGCTAAACCTATCAGCAGGTACACAGAGTCATATGCCACCGTGATTGTGGTTATAGGTGCTTTTCCACTGAGAATGTTTTAGAAGATCAGGGCCTAGAATTTATTTTGTTGGGTTTTTTGTTTTTCCATCTGGTTAAAAATTTGTGACAATTCAGGCATATCTACCACCACTTCCTGAGAACCATTGTTGTACTAACCTTTCTTAGTATCATCACCAGTACACCTCAGATCGGATCCAGTTCTCAATGGAAAATAAAATGAGGCTACAAAAATTATAAAACATAAGCATTTTAATACTGTGTTTTGTACCTGACAAATATGAAGTACCTGATGTGCTGAGACCATTGCCTGTTCCTTTGACCACTGTCACTGCTATGTCTTGTCTCACTCATTTATATCTGTATGTTGTCTCTTGAGTTACGGTCTTACAAGACACTGTAAACCTCACACTTCTTGTGACGTGGAATGTCTTCTTGTTTTGTGTCTGTAAAATCCTATCACTACGGGGAGCAGGCCTATGACTTGTGCTACCACAAGACAAGTGTTAAACAACAAAGAAATAAAACTTGGGCTTAACAACCCTCCAGAAGAAATGAATGCTCTGCAAGTCCCCTTGCGAAATTCAGGGCTGTTCTAAACTAAACCATGCTGCAAACTAAACCATGCATATGTATTGACCATAAGGGATGATTTAAGCATGCACCTGAATACATCAAGGAGTAATTAAAAAATCACCTAAATCCTAAGAAGTAAAAAACAGTATGACCACTGTCATCTGAAAATGCCAACTGGAATGCCAGTCCTCATTTAAAAAAAAAAAAAAATACTTAACCAGAAATTCATTACCATTCAAGACCATTGCTAAGTAATAAATACCAAATTGGCTGGATTCCAGTAAGCTGTGCTGCGGTGGATGAGCCCAAAACATTCTGACAAATATTCTTTCTGAAAAAAATCCAGAATAACTCACACTAATAATTACTATTTTTCACAGACATTGTTTGTGATTACTTTGGCTGCCTAGTTTAATGAAAAACATTTATACAAGAAAGCAGGAGAGATGCTATCAAGGAAGGTGAATATCCTGGTGATATCCTGGTCTAGACAAAAGCAAAGAGAGATTAAGGGTTGTGGAGGTGCAATGTAGGTATCAACGAACAATCATCAGAGCACAGTATGAAAACTGTTTACTGAAGTGACATTATTTTATAGTTTATTTAAAACTTTTTGTTTTTCAACATCGATTAACTGTCTGAATGTATTATCCAAGCCTTATGTCAGGAAAGATGAGAAACTGCAGGAAAGCACTGTAACAGATCTAGATGAGTAACTGTCCATCAGATTTGGGGGAAGAAAAGGGGATAGTGGCATACACTAAAGATCAAAGCAACACAGACCCATTTTGTGAGACTGCAAAGCTGCAGCTTGAAAGAACACCAACGGTTAAACTTTGTTAGGAGACAATGTGATTACCTATGACCTACTAAAAGCTAATATATAGAGAGAGGGAAAGGGGTCTGCCCTCCTTCAAATGAGAAGGATGTTACTATCTTAAAGAGATCCACAAGGGAAGTTTTGAGATCAATTTTGCTTTTACTGGAACAGACTTGCCCTAGATGAAGAAAAGCAGATCAGAAATCCTCCCTTAGCAAAAGGATATATTAAGTACGTGCTGAAGTATTTTGGGAACATGCAGACAAAAAACATGTTGAATTACTTAGCAGTCTTATTGAGACCATCCTGAAAAAAACTCTGCCCTTGGTAAATAAACCAGTCCTGCACAACAGGCAGCCTGCAAAGCAAATTACACACTGAGCAGCCAAAAGGCAGCACGTACATTCTGCAGTCTGGATGCTCGCTGGGCCAAACTGGGATTGCTGGAGTTGTAGGCGGTGCAGTCCAACGCTGGTAAACTCAAGTCTTAAATGGTTTAACGGCTCTAAGTTTATGCTGCCCAGAACTCAGTAGGTTGGTAGGAGTCATTAGAGAGTTGATACCTTTTTCACTGACGTTCAAGTTAATAAAGCCAAGCAGAGATCTACCTCATTAGACTGCGGTCACCCTATGGAAAGTGAGATATACTAATCTAGTGAAGGAACTAAATCTTACTAGACATAGGGATGTAATCCAAATATAAATGTTTCAGCAATCATGCCATCTTGAATAGCGACTATGCTCTGAGCTGTGTCAGCTGCATTGTTCTTGTGGAGAGAGTAAATCAAAATGGGAAGCTGGTCCAGCTGATGGGTTTTCTTGGCTGGGTTATTTTTTAAGTGGATCAGTCCTCTGATCTGGTTCACTGAATGCCCACACAAATACTGGTGTTGGCACAGCACAACGGGCTATGCAAGGGTGAACACAAACAAGCGGAGGTAGAGATTGCTGCCACTTATGATACATCACGGCCCAGAGAATCCCACACGTGAGAAAAATGTTTGCTGTGACAATTGTTTGGTAGAGGGAGAAGCTCATGATGCAGTCTTTTGCTTGCTGGGACCATTAGTAGTTTCACTTTCCTCTGTCAGCCAAGAAAATGTGTAGGGACTTAATATCTTCCCCTACCCCTCTGTCAATTTTGGTTTTAACATGTTAATAGATGCGCGTTACTATCGCTTTATAACTCACTTCCTAGAGGAGCAAGCTAACAGCCCCATTTACATCTACTTCTAGAGATACTTTCTGCGATACGAGAGTAAAACATTTTCGCAATATAAACAGACCAAGACAGAAAGCGTACCAAATCCCTCAGAGGCTATGACAGAAAGCGAAACAACTCCCTTCGAGGCGATGGGTTAATGCTTTAATGCTGATGTAACAAAGCACTGCTGCTGAAAGAAGCAATCCTACTGCTTGTCAGGCTCCCTTACATCTCCCTCCTTGGCACCGACACGAGCATGCATTCAGTTGTGTCATGAAAAGGATCAGGGGTTTGATCTGGGTCACAATTAACCTTTATTCATTTACTTACTTGGTTTTGCCTGGTTAATTGTATCTCAGATCAATTCCTTGAACCGGTTCAATGCTCGGCCATGAAAACAGCCATGTCAGCAGAAAAGAAGGCATGGGGGTAAGTCGGGAGGGACTGAGGAAAATAGAAAGACTGCTCCTTTCAGTAGTAGTGTTTGCTTATGCTGGCTTAAAATTTAAACTGTGAAATGGTAGCCCAAAATACTTTTTTTTTTAAGTGTAAGTACAAAAATTAGGAGCACCAGTTCTTCAGCAAAAGAGTCTGACGAGCCCACAGCCAACACCTGCATCATTTAATGGTTCAGGAGACTAAAAAAGGACTCCAGCTTAGGAAGATTTCAATTCCTTTAATTAACAACAATTCTGTTGTTAGTTGATTCATATGTAAAATAAGACTCCTGTAACCACATCTCCTGATTGAACTCCTGCCAACAACATTTCTTTCCCAGGTGCTCTTAGTGTGAAAAACCAATGCAACCCAACGTACCACTTGAGATGCATTCAAACAGTAGTTGCTCATTTCCTGCATTTTGCAGATTATTTTTAGTGGATATCTTGCCAGTCCCGGCAAAAAGAATATGATGTGTAACCTTTCACAATAGATTGTAGCACTTCAGAACAGCAGAAATGTACACATTTCATGGGGGTTGTACACATAACATATACCTGTAATAGGGGTTGCAATCTACAACATATTTAAAAACATAGGTCTTTCAAAAGCTAAATATAAAGATTTGGTGGTCACCAGGTAATCCTCTACAAAATCTCTTTGAGATTGTTTTGTGTGTTATTTCCTAAAAAAAATAAAAATATTATTTGTAATTGCACTTTTGTTTCTATTCCGGTCAAATATCTCAAGAATAATATTCTTATGCAGTTTAAACGTTCAGTCAGTACACTGAGCAACCTGCTGAGGAAAGTGTAGCAATTTCTGAACACCAACAGACTAGTTACAGAGAGAACCCTCAAAACAAGATTACCAAAGAGTTTATTTAAACATGCAACAGTGACTTGTAAGAGCAGCTTAGTGCTGGTGACAAGAAGCATAAAAGTTATTATGACTGCAGAGTATATAGCCTTCTCCTGTCTCTGAATACTGGGAGGAAATGGTGAATACCGAACTTAATAGGAATCTGCCCATGTTCTATCTAAGGAAAATGGTACTAGACCCTGCACACCTCCTGTAGCTGTATTGTAGAGGGATCAGAAAGCCTACACAGTGAAATGCTGAGAGAAAATACTGAGACACAGTACGGCACGTAGAGAGGAGGACTGAGCAATAAAAACACAATGTGACAGCTAACTTTATGGCACACTTGAGGCAAGTCCTTCAGTAGTGGCAAAGCGCCTAAATAATTACAGCACTTTCACAGACATGAGGCTTAGCCCTTCAGGTCATCATCTGTGAAAATTTTTCAGTGAGGTAGGCCGAAACTTGTAGTCCAGCTCCTATGATCTTAATAAAAATGATATGTGTTGTCCAACTGAATGCTGAGAGTTTTGGAAAGATTCGTAATTCAAGACAGGAGAGGTTGTTTTTATTAGATGGGGATAATCTGCAGCTAGCTGGGGTAAATTAATTTGCATTTGTGGGAAAAGAACTGCAATGATTTGGAGTAGCAAGGATGTTTTTGGATGGAACATTATTGCAGAGAGTAAGAAGACACAGACAGCTCAAGGCATGCACCAGGTGGTCAGCGGAGCCGATTAATGAGAATTGTGGACTAAGAACTTGGTATTTTAGATCCTGACTAGGAACAGTGGTGCAAAAAGGCTATTCCTCCAGAATTACTGATTGCCTGAGAATGAACCAGCCATCCAGCCAAGAAAAGTAAGGTAGAGCACTGTATAATTAGTTAGCTCCTAATTAGAGTTCATGTTTATATTTCTCTGTAGATAAAAATCTCTGCGTAAGTAAATGTGTCCAAGTCTAATTTCTTCTTGGGTGTTGGGAACTAAGCATATCTCTCGTGCTGAGGTAAGAAAATGGTCCACATAACCAGAGGTTTCCAAAACCAGGCTTACAAAGATGTCAGTGATTAATGCCCTTTGCTAACATTGTAGTTTCTTACGCTGTTCCCTACACTGCAGCAAAACTATGAAAACCTCTTTCCCACATGTATGAAATGGCTTGTCATCATCAATGCAAAAAACATAATAATATCATCACACAAGTAAGTCCTACAGGATTTATTGAACTGATTTTCAAGAGAAAGGTGAACAAATCATCAAGATAACTTTCTGTTAAATATGTATTAAAGTTCCCTGTAGTGATAATGCAAAATCATTTGCCATGGAAATCAAATTCTGAATAATAAAGTACCCGACACATCTGCTTCATGGATAAACAATTTCTGTCAAAGAGAGAACAGCTGCCTTGTCATGGTAAAGGATGACAAATACTCAACTCCTTAATACTGAGTTCAGTTCAGTGACATTACAGAAAGCATATTTCAGAAAAATCTATGGGAAAACCTGGCAAACACCCGACATAAAGACTGCAAAAGCTATTGCAAAGATGCAAGAATTATCATTATGGCAAAAAAAGATGATTGTGCTGGTCAGATTGTAGAGCATTTTGCAATCTTGAAGAAACCAGAGGTGCAGATGATCTAGTGATTGCTTTGATGAATCAGAATCAGCTCCCATCACAGAATGGTAGGGGTTGGAAGGGACCTTCAGAGATCATCTAGTCCAACCCCCCTGCCAAAGCAGGTTCACCTACAGCAGGTTGGACAGGAACGCATCCAGGTGGGTTTTGAATATCTCGAGAAGGAGACTCCACAATCTCTCTGGGCAGCCTGTGCCAGTGCTGTTACCCTCAAAGTAAAGAAGTTTTTCCTTATGTTCAGACAGTTTCCTGCGTTCCAGCTTATGCCTGTTGCCTCTGCCCTGTTGCTGGGAACCACTAAGAAGAGCCCGGCCCCATCCTCTTGACACCCACCCTTTAGATATTTATAAGCCTAGATAAGATCCCCCCTCAGTCTTCTTTTCTCCAGGCTAAACAGACCCAGGTCTCTCACTCTTTCCTCTTAAGAGAGATGCTCCATTCCCTTGATCACCTTTGTAGCCCTCTGCTGGACTCTCTCTAGTAGTTCCTTGTCTTTCTTGAACTGGGGACCCCAGAACTGGACACAGTACTCCAAATGCAGCCTCGCCAGGGCAGAGTAGAGGGGGAGGAGGACCTCCCTCGACCTGCTGGCCACACTCTTCTTGATGCACCCCAGGATGCCATTGGCCTTCTTGGCCACCAGGGCACATTGCTGGCTCATGGTCATGTTGTTGTCCACCAGGACTCCCAGGTCCCTTTCTACAGAGCTGCTCTCCAGGAGGTCAGCCCCCAACCTGTTCTGATGCATGGGGTTATTCCTCCCCAGTTGCAGGACCCTACACTTGCCCTTGTTGAACTTCATTAGGTTCCTCTCTGCCCAACTCTCCAGCCTGTCCAGGTCTCGCTGTATGGCGGCACAGTCTTCCAACGTGTCAGCCACTCCTCCCAGTTTTGCATCATCAGCAAACTTGCTGAGGGTACACTCTGTCCGCTCATCCAGGTTGTTGATGAATATATTGAACAAGACTGGACCCAGTACTGACCCCTGGGGAACAATGCTTCTTACAGGTCTCCAACTGCGCTGCTGATCACAACCCTCTGAGCTCTGCCATTCAGCCAGTTCTCAATCCACCTTGCTGTCCACTCATCTAACCCACACTTCATAAACTTATATATGAGAATATTATAGGAGACTGCATCAAAACCCTTGCTGAAGTCTAGGTGGACAAGGTCCACTGCTCTCCCCTCATCCACCCAGCCAGTTATGCCATCATAGAAGGCTACCAGATTGGTCAAGCATGATTTCCCCTTGGTGAATCCATGTTGTCCACTCCCAATAACCTTCTTTTCCTCCATGTGCTTAGAGATGACATCCGGGATGAGCTGTTCCATCACCTTTCCAGGGATGGAGGTGAGGCTGATCAGCCTGTAGTTTCCTGGCTGCTCCTTCTTTCCCTTTTTGCAGACTGGTGTGGCATTAGCTTTCCCCCAGTTCTCAGGCACCTCTCCTGTTCTCCATGACCTTTCAAAGATGATGGAGAGCAGCTTCGCAATAACATGATGTCAGCACCATTCCTCCCTTCTACTGTGAAGTTACGCAAAACACTTTTTGTTCATGCTTGCATCAGCATGTCAAAGAACCTGCAATTATGCTGAAACACACAGCACTTAGGTATAGATTACAACAGCCAAACCACTCATTCTGCAACCAAAACATCAGGATCCAGTGGTGTGAAAACTTACTGGGTGATTTTGTGTTTCATAAGGGCAAAATAGTTTCTCTAGCATACACATAGCTTATAGTTATTATGACAGGACATATATGGTAAAATGCACTTATGCACATATACAAAGGGACAGAACAAAACTGTGTAACATTAAGCCACATTTAAATCCCATCCTGTGAGGTATGTGACTTTGCTCCCCCAAGATCCCACTTCCAGGAGCAAGAATACATTGCAAAGAAGAAACGGTTAAAAGCATGATAAGAAAATAAGTAATATCATGTATGCAAGGAAAAGGTAACACCACCAATAGAACAGAAAGATTCTTATGTGACATGCTATTCACAAAATGCTTTTTTAATATTTTAGCTCACCTGAGCACTCAGATGAATGCTAAGTAGCTAACTAGTTGAAAGGAAGACAAGAGAAGAAAAAAAGAGAAAAGAAAAAAGGAAGGAGGACATCTGGAGGTATAGGTTTCTAAAGACAGATACATACAGCAAATTGCACTCTTGTAGACACAATACATGGATTGTGATATGTATCTTACAGAGGTGATGAGAAAAAGAATTCACTGTGGTTACTACTTCTCTCTGACCCTCTCTGGTGAGCACTGAATACTGCTGGTGTCTGTATTTAATTCCTATAGCATACAATCCATCTTTAACTGAACCCAGAGATGTCTTTTTACTGTCTTCAGGTAAAACTGGAAAATGTTCATTCAGTCTCAGAAGTTCCAGTGTGACTTTATTAAAAAGGCAGGCCTATTTAAACTGACATACATTCAATCGAAAGAAATTAAGAAAAATAAAATCTCAGATATTTAATCTCAGATATTTAACAGCAAAAGCTTTCTGCAAGTGGAATTGGGTGAGAAGGAAGCTCCCAAATAAAGCACAGCTGCTGTGCTTTGTATTCACCTGCATAGAGGCAATAGAAAACATACTGCAAGAGACTATTTTGCCTTGGAATTCAAATGGGTGAGCTGGGTCTAATGGGTCTCTTTCATTACTGTTAGTTATCTTCAACTAAGCACATATATAAAAGGCTCTTACGTTTTTAAGAGGGTAATAATTTAAAGGCAAAGCGAATTGAGAAGTGCACTTTTTTTTTTTTTCCTCCTCATGTAGCTTCTAGACAGTAGCACAAAACGTGAAGCTGTATTATTTTGAACTGAAGGAAAGAATATGAGAATTTTATACAAGGATAAAAATGCAGACAGGAAAAACCCTTCATCTTACCATTAACAATCAAATGCTAGAAAGGGCATTGTCATTAGGGACTTGTTTGTCAAACAATAAATCTGAAGCAACTTACCAAATGAGTTCTCTAGGGAGTCCTCTCTAGATTCATTACATTAGTTCTAACAATACTACTATAGTAAACTTTCAACTCATGTTCATTATATTACATTTCTGCAATGATTTTTCTGGCCTTTTCAAGCTACGAGACTAAAACTGTTGTGTGCATAAGCTTTCAGTAAAAAAATTATTATTATTTGACAAAACAAATGCTAGCATTTTAGAGCCAAATTCTCCTCTTTCTTATTCAGAGAAGGCCTCATTCCTATATCTCAGGGCAAAATTCAGCCCATAGTTTGGTTTTATGCATTCAAAATACTGTCTCTGTCTAACACAGTACATACTTAAGAGCCATGAGTTTTGCTTCTTTAGGGCTAAGTAAGGACAACACATTTGCAACAACAAATAGCATTTACTACAACACCTTTGGGAAGGTGCTTTCAAAGTCTTCTACAAACATGAATTAACTTCACCTCACAGCCCTCTGTAGCAGAGAAGGAAATTGCCACTGAGAAGCTAAAATACAAATTAAGTACCTATTTTAAGTAGGTCAGCTAGAGGTGCAAACCAGCAAAGGTTGTGTCTGAAATTGGGAAATGCTAGGCTTTTGGATCTGTAATCATAAGCAAAATTCAAGGTGTATCAAGTTCAAAGAAGAACAGCTGTACTTGAAATCAAAGGCTATGTTAGAAAAAGTCAGCTACGTGCGATTTGAACAGGGTCACACATCATTACCTTGGCAGTACGAGGAAAAAAAAGTGCTGGCCTAATTGCTAGTCCTGTTTGTTAATATCCTAGATTAATGTTCTAATGGTTACCTACGCTTTTGGAAAACTGCAATCAAATATTTAAGAAAGGAGAAGCCCACAGTCATTAACGGTTTTGAAACATTTATCCTTGAGGGAGAACTCAAAGTCTTAAATGCGTTTGCTTTTCGGGAGAAGCAAAAAAAAAACAAACCAAAACAAAAAAATCCCACCAACCAACCAACCAAAAAAAACCCCAGCAGGAATAAAAGGTGATGTTATTGGATGTGTTTTGAACAGGCTGACAAGAGCTGAGTATTCCAACCGTGAAGATCTTCCCAGCACCTGACTGAACACAGCAACGTCTTTCACAGATCGGATAACGCTGGCAAGGAAAAATTAAATATGCCCCCAGGAGCTGAAGCTGAAAGAGCAAAAGCTTCGCAATAAACAGCAATATCTTTTAAGTCAGATGGGGCAGAGACTAGCGTTTGTTCCACCTTTGCGTGGCACCAGCCCTGCTGAGGTAGAGACGCGGGGCTGTTCAGCGGCCCAGCAGGTGAGTCCTGTGGAAAAACAACGACGCAAACCCTTCTAAGAGCTGCACAGCACACAAAAATAGAAAGATAACACAAGTAACGGTCCTGACTGAATACCGGCGTGTATGTCACCAGGCACTTTTGGGGGGGGGGGCCTGTGCCGAGCCCGTGACTTTTTGCCCAAGGACGGGTTCTGGTTTCGCGCCCGTTCGTTTTCCCCGAGACCGCCCGGGCGACTTTGGCCGCCCCTCGGGTTTGCACGGCCGCCTGCTTCATTTCGGACCCCGAAGCGCGTTTTCTCGGGGCACGGCTTCACAGCGCGGCCACACAGCCGTGCCCGGTTGCTTCCACCGACGGCAGAGGGGGTCCCACCGCCCGGCCCCTCTCCCGCTGGCGGAGGCCCACACCTCCGCCTCACGGCTCCGCTCCATCTCCTCCCCCCCCCCGCCCTCCCGGGCCCTACCACCGCCCCTCAGCGGCTCCCGGCAAAGCCACCGGCCGCCCGGCGGCGCTGGAGGCAGCGCCTCCCCCCCGGCCCCGCCGCGGCTGCCATCTCCTCAGCTGGGGGCGTGGTGGACTCCGGCGGGGCGGGATTTGCCGTCTCCTCCTCCTCCTCCTCCTCCTCCTCCTCCCGCCCTCACTCTCCCTTGTCATGGCAGCCCCGGCCCTGACCTTCGTCCGGAGGTTGTGCTGGCGGCCGCTCCGCGAAATAAGGTGAGGGGGAGGCTCTGGCTCTGGCGCCGTCCTGCCCCGGGGAGGCATCGCTCCGTGAGCCGCTGGTCTCCCCGCCGCGCTCCCGGGGTGAGTGGCCGGCAGCGGCCTCTGGGCGACCTTCCTCCCCCCTGGGCCGACTCGCTCCTTCGGGGCGGCCCGGCGGGGTCCCCCTCGCAGGGGTCGGTGTCGGGGGTGGGGGGCCAGGGAGAGACCGGGGTCAGGCAGCGGCGGGGCCGGCGGTGTAAGTGCCGTGAGGCGGCGCGGGGGGTGGTGGTGGGGGCGGCCGTTCCCTAAAGGCCCGGGCAGCCCCATCTCCCTCCTGCCGCGGCCCGGCGTGGAAAGCCGGGTGCCCTCCTGCCTGTGGCGCTTGGTGGGCTGGGTTAGCTGTCTCTGTGTGGCCCCCACCGGCGGGGTCTAACGGGCAGGGGGAGGCATTGCTTCCCTCCTGAGGCGAGGGAGACGGCTGTCGGCTCGGGAGGAGGACCCTTCCAGCCGCGCCGCCCGCCCTCGGAGCGGCTGGGCCCGCTGGGGAGGCGGGAGAGCTGCCTTGGATGCCTTGGGCCAGCAGGGCCTGCACCCTCGCTTTTCTGTCCCCTGGGGCAAATGTTTAACCGCCAAAGAAATTGTTGGTTAGGCTGGGGGTCCGGCATCTGAAACCCTGCTGAAATACAGAGAAGAATGTGTGATTCTGTTCTCCTGTTTGTTGTTCCCCCCCATCAGTCCCACAAAAACAAGCTTAATTTTGCATCCAACTAACTAAGGCTTCTTGCTAAGGCTACTCCGGCTTTCCAGGTAGCGGTGTAATACCTCCTGTGGTGTCCCTTTATTACACACCGCTTTTCAGCCGTTTCCAAATGAAGTGTCACACGCGGTAGCGTGCAGTGTGGCAGCTGTTGTGCCTGCAGTGTTGGGGAAGGCGGGAAGCAGAAGGGGTGGCTTGGCTTGCAGGTAGACTTGAAATTGCAGGACCGGCGTTTTGTTTTTACTGAAAATGGTTAAATTGGAAGTTCCCCTGTAAAGCTGCTGGTGTATGAAGCAGTATCGCAAAAGATGCCAATTCGTAGAATTTCCTCTTCCTATCAAAAATAAGTACACAGTTAAAGAAAAGTGAGCATTTGGTGTGTTAAGTGTACTCAGTAAGCAAGTTCCTAAGTAGAACAGAGAAGCAGTCATCATCATACCAATAGATTAAAGACCTGTGATACTCTGATTGTTAACGATATGCAAATTCCACTGTTATAATGTACACTTTCAGAAGTGAAATGCTCCAAGTATCTCCGTTAGGCATGAGTGCATCTTGACCAGAAAACTAGTCATTTATGCATTAAATTGTAATAATTTTTCTCCCAAAGCTTTGTGAGAAATTCTTTGAAGATTGTACATTAACATCTTAAGATACAGGGAGAAACAAGGAGAATGCAAATTGTGTGATCAGCCTGACTTCTGCCCTCATTTAAAAAAAAAATAACTTTAGGCGATCTTTCTACAGATAAATATTAATTTAATATAGCTAGGTTGCTACAATGAGAGGGAGGGAAAGCAATTCTAAACTGGAAAACATGTAAAAGACTGGCCTGCTGGACTTCTTAGGCCAGTGGAGTCAGATGTATTTGAAATGGCAGGATTCTGTATGTAAAATAAGGTCATAAATCAGTATTAAATATGGGTTAATGTTTTTAGTATATAGTAGAGGAAAATGGTGCAATTTTTCCAATGGTGGAACACCAGACAGGTGGGCTTTATTTTCTGCATCAGCAGTATACTAGTGGAGTGGTATCAAAGACACTGGCAGCCTTGCTGCACCAATGAATTTAGGAAGCTTTTTTTTTCAGTCTAAACTTGGAAAAAAGAGGCATATCCTTCGAGCACTGGGAAAGGAAGACTCGTACAAATATAAGGACAAAATGCAAGAATTCCTCTTACTTTGTTGTTTTCATGTTTTCTGTTGGGTGGGTTGTTTTTTTTTTTCGTATGCATGACACTTCTAATCCTTTCAGACATGGAGCTGTGAGTTGCATGGACTCTTCTCCCACATGCCCACTTCTTGTCCTACCGTGTCACGATACGTAACTTCTCCGAGTTTGAATTTGCCTGAGGAGGGGGAAGGCTGACACAAATGCACATGCAGAAGAGTCTTACTGGCATCGTAGCTGTTCAGCACTCTTTGCATTCAGCTGTTTGAGATCAGATCCCCCATGGCTCCTCTGCTATGAGGCAGGCTGCATCTGCATTTATGGCAGGTCAGACCACTGGGAGCAGAACGTTTGCTGCTGGGAAACCTGCATCCATACTGTCCTTGGTTTTGGGGTTTTCTTCAGGCTGGTTGTAGTATGAGCCCAGCACTGAAGGTGTATCAGTGGCTGGAGGACATCTCCCATTTTTATGTAATCTAGAAGGGACCTAACTTGTATCTGCCAAGACAGCTCTGCAGCACAAACCAGGAGAATGGAGTTGACATCAACTTAGAGACTTGCTCCAACTAAGACAGTAACACAGTCACCCCCGAACTTCCTAGTTGATACAATTATCTCAGCAACTTTATTGGAGGTCAGATCTTATCAAAGACCAATCTTTCCATGAGCTGCTCTTTTATTTCTCAGCAGCTCCAAAGAGCCTTTTTCATAGGAGCGCTATTAAATGCTAGTCTTTAAATAAAGTGGATTGAAAAATGGTTAATTTTCTCTTAAGCTGTTGGCTGTCCTTGCTTATGTGGTCTTGTTGGTCTTTGCCCGTGCCTGGAATACTTCCTGCTTACAGTATATGTCTTTACTACAGTATCTGCTCTTCAGCTTGGGAGGCAGCAGTCTTAAGGGTTCAAGTTCCCTTCCATCCTGGCTCTTGAGCAATGTCCCAAATCTCTTTTTGGGTTCTCTGCATCATCTTATGACAAGACATCTGCATGTTTACAGCCCGCCCACATGGCAGGAGTGTTGTGGTTTGGGCTGTTGGCTATTAAGTCCCAGCACAGCATGCAACAGTCCTTATTCAGTCTCTGCAGTCCTTTTCTGTTTCTGTCAGGGAATTAATTGAACCTGCTCCCGGCATTGCTTGTCCTTTACTTGGTAGTGCAGTTGCATTCTTTGGCCATTATATCGAGGGCCCTTTGATACATTTACAGCAAAGCAGGACGTTATAACCCTTGCATCTCCTCCTTTTCCTGTCTCTCACTGCAGCCCTTAGAGCTCTTTTCTGCCTTCCCTCCCATGAAGACAGTCAGATGTACGGCCCTGGGAAAGGGCCCAGGGGGTTTGTCTTTGCCCTGGAACTGTGTGCGTTATGAGGAAACTTCTCTTTTGAGGGTGGAGGAAGAACTGATCTCTTGCAGCTGAGAGATTATTTCTGGCTTCATCGAATGGCTGTGCTCTGGGGCCTCTTTCAGTGAGCAGAGGCTCAATATTCTAGGTCATTCCCTGAAAATGCTTCTCTTTTGCTGTTAATAGTGTATCAACTGCATCATGGGTTTTTGTTTGCTTGTTTTTAGTATGTGAGGAGGATGGAAACACAGTCTTCCACTGCTACAGCTAGGCAATAAATTTCCTGCGTTTGAGGATAATTGCAGATGTCAGCATACCCAGAGCGCATGTAAGACTTGCTTTGTGGAAAACCTCTTTGAGGCTACTATCATCCTGGAGATGACCAGTAAGTTTAGTGGAATCCCTTCTTCTGTCCTGCTTCTTTCTTCCAGGTTTGGCCACGAGGAGCTAATCGGCCTCAGAGGGAGTATACCTTGTATCACTGTAGTGGGAAATGTCTAGTCCTTTCTGTCAGTCCTATTCAGATAGCTGTGGTTGGATACGGACGTACAAATTTTAGTAGCTTTGTTCTGATGTTCTCTTGCTGGCTGAGCAAAAAGAACACTATTGCCTTTTCACTTCTCACCCACTTTCCCGCTGCCAGGCCCTATTTCTGTATTGCAGCAGCTGCTTTCCTTTTCTTTCCTGCTGTCCACTCTCAGCCCCAATCCAATCCCCTTTTACAGGGAGGAGGACTGGATTTTTGTAGTGTTGCTCTCAAGTAATATATCAGACTATATTCTTAAAAACTCTGTGTGCTGACACTCTTCTGTGGGTCTGTACCAAAACCTGGTGCTGGCAATAGAAGTTGCTTTTATGCCTGAAACTTTTGCCCAGATGTTAGTTCTTTCCTGGGTTGGATATGGTTTCCCTCCTGATCTGTGGCATAGGCAGCAGGTGTCCTGCAGCCTCCTGAACATCTGCCCACCAACTTCCCCATGTGCTAGCAGTTGGGTGGGAATGCACGTTGGCCCAGGAAATGTGTCTGTGTACAGGATTGTGTTTTATCCACAGCACAAAATGCATACCGTGATCCTATACCAGGGGTGCCTTGTTAAGTATGCTTTTTACTCCCTCTGGCTGTCTTACATGGGTTCTCGTGTTGTGGTGTTTGTCATGCCTCTCGGTGCTGTGTCTCAGGCTGTACTAGCTTGCCTTGCTCAGCTGTTTGCTATTCCCTATCAGTCAGCCAATATTTTTTTTTTTTTCTGTGACAGATTTCTGTTCATCAGCGCTCCTTGGCTTATGCTGGATTCTGTAGGTCTCAGGTGCTCTGCTCTGCTCCTCCTGCTCGAGATAACTGTGCTTATCTTTTCAAACTTCCCCTTGGTGGGTTAGTCCTCTAGTTCTAGTTGATGCTTGTGAGCCAAATTGTCTTGCCCAACCTTTGACTTGCCTGACCACCAGAAAAGCAAGCAGAGCACAAAACTGCAACTGCCTTGATTTTAAACCTCTTTTTCTTTTTTTTTTTTCCTGTTTTGGTGCAGGTCAACAAAATGTTTAGAAAGCTCATCATACTTCCCTTACCTTTTAAGTAGTAATAATTTTCTCTTTATCTGTGTTAAAAAAAAACCCCAACCAACTTTAAAAAATCACTTTCTTTCCTTTCTTGAAACCTTGCCCAATTTGACTTTTGCTGTAACTTTTTGCAAAATACAGCTTCCCCCCTAACATTGTGAGCATAAGCTGCTTTCAGAATCTTTCAGAAAGGGTCTTCATACCACTGATGAATCTTCAATTTCTCTTTTCCTTTAAGGGTTGGAATTCTAAAACGTAGCCGTTAGAATAAACTCATCCACTGTCTTTTGAATACTGAGCCTAACTAGTGAATGGAAAATGAACAGTTAAATCTCTTAATGGGAGGCTTTTTCTGCAAATTCTAATGTTAATTGCATGAGTTACTGCATCTTGTTTCCACATACTGGTTTACCAATACAACTTAAAAGACAAAAAGTAGTGGTGGAATGATTGAACAGTTGTCCAGAAAAGCATCTTAATAAACGTAAGTCCTTATCTAAGCATCCTCTTAAACTGTTTTGAACAGAAATACATGCAGCAGTTGAAATCAACAAAATGAAATCTGGAGCAGCAAGCTCACTAACTGTATGTAATTGAGCTGGATTTGACAGTTCACAGCTAATAACAAGCCAAGGTGTCTGGAAGTCTTGAAGATGGATTGGCTTGGAACACAGATTTCTGTTGTAGTTAATTTGCTTTGTAACAGCTGTTCGTTGAAGTCAGCGTGACCTTGTCAGCTTTGTCTGCTTGAGTCAGTGATCACTAGGTGGTTCTGTAGCAGCTTTGCTGCCGAGTTCAAAAGAATCTGATAATGTGAATGCAAATATGGTGGTGGTTAACTACAGTTTTTGTCGTTGAATTTTGCTAGGCTTGAACAGCTATTCTCTCCAAAGTGGGCTCTCAAGTAACTCCCACTTGACATGATGAACCACAGTTTGTTTCTGCTCTTGCTTTTTAAGATTTCTCTCCCCATCAGAAGTTAGTTATGAGTTTCTTGTGGAGAATGTAAATATGTTTCCAAATGTTTGGGTTGTTGGTTGTTTTGGGGTTTTTTTTCTAATTTAATATGGTGCTAGGAATTAATTTTGAGCTTTTGATAGGGTAGAAGATACTGTCTTTGAATAATACCATTCTAAGAAGCTGCTTACTTCTCTCTTTGCTTGTACTTCCTCCCCTGTGCAAAATATGTTCTGTCTGCAGCTGCAATCTAGTGAAGCAAGCAGGCAAGCTATACTTCATTCTTGCATAGCAGTCCTCATTAGGGTGGAAATTGGTCTATTTAGCAAATTTTTTGGAACATTGCATGTATGAAGAAAGAAAAACACTTCAATGTCAGGAATTCAGAATTCATAGCGCAAAACATGATGTTCTACTTGGGCTTGATGTGCAGACTTAATTCACTGTAATGAACCTTGTTTACAAGTAACCTCCATTTATAGTAATACCAGAGTAGACCCCAGAGGTTTCACTGGTAGTTATCTTTGTTAGAGTGAACACGTACAGAAGATTGAACCAGTTATGTCAGTCTCTTCTTCTTTCCACTTTATTGTTGTATTCAGTGTAAGAATATTTGTGATTTTTTTCCTATTTCCTGACTGATGTGTTTTAAATGTTGATCAATGTGAAATAATCTGCCTAAAACTATTATATATTGATATTCAGTTCAGATTGCATGTCTCTTCATTATTCTGAGGTAGTAAATGATTGAGCCTTTCTATTGTGATGAGCCCACTGATTAGAGCAAACATTTTTCAGGTTCCCTTAAAGTTCATTATAATAAAATTTAGACTGTAATCAGTAAACTTCAGCAAAAACCGTGAGCTAAGATTTTAAAGGCCTTGTTAAACCATCCTTTATTTCACAGAGAAACAGAAGCCATTGCCAAGCAACTCGGTACTAGATGCTCCACCAGCAAAGAGGAAGCAAAAGCTGTCTTGGAATGGGTTCTGGAAGGCTTCTTTCTTCCAACAGAACTCAGGCTTTAAGTCACTGAATAAGTGGTGCTATTTGTTTGGCTTTGGAGAGGTCTGGCAGTAATAAACACATAGCAACTTGACAGTTTGCCAACATCCTGATTTTTAAGTTATCCTGTCAGTAGATTTTTTATCACTGAAAGCAATGATATTAAGGAAAAAATCACTCTTACAATTGTGAGAATTTAGTATTTTATCAGCTAGTGCTTTTAATACGAGCAGTGTTAAGTAGTGCAGGTTAGCCAGCCACAGAAAGGAGACCATAAGCATTATCAGTGAGCTAATAGCTTCATTATTTTGTTCATAAGTTACTGACTTTTCATGTTGACCTAAATACCTGCAGAAAGATAACAGCACTAGATAGCATTAGATTCAGTAGGTAGACAGATTGCATTTGTGCTGAAATCCAGAGAGAACTTGTGTATGTTTTGTTATGCTGTTGTTTTGCTGTGTGTATGAAAGCTACCTATTTTCTGGTAATGTGGAGTCCTCCAAGTGGAAATTTCTGTGATCCAGTCAGTGAATGAACTCTATTTTAATCAAAGATTAAATGGAAATTATCGCTGTGTTGGTTTAGAAACAAGTAAACACAACTTTGTCCTCAGTCCTACCTAACTACGTAGTTCATAGTAGCTTTTTGACTGTGATAGTGCAAAGCCTTGTTTAAAACCAAACAAATTAAAAACCCCCACCCCCGAAACCAAAAACTTCCTCCTATCTGAATCTCATAGGGTCCTTTTAACCTGCTCACAAAAGAGTTGTCTTCTATTGGTGTCGGACTCCCCAGAGGGAAAGGTTGGGTTGGATTTTATTCCTCTTCTCTCTTCTTTCCTTCACCCTGGCTGAGCTTGCAGATGACCTCTTTCATTGTGGCAGAGGAATGCACAACCCGCCCTTCATCCCAACCTGGTCTGTGGTTGTCTGAGCAATGGCAGAGGGGGGAACTTTGCTTTTAGCAAGTATTATGATTTCAAGGAGTTCATAGTGCACTTTGGGACTCTTTGGGAGATCTTTACTAATTTTTTTTCTGTCATGATCCTGCCAATTGATCTTTGAGTGGACTCTCTGGCTACAAAGACTGGATGTGTACATTCATCTTGGTTCTGGTTTTGTCCTTGCACGTAGATTGACTTACAGAGCGAGCCTGCCAGCTGAGAATTTAAACACTCACAGTTCAATAGCAAATGTGTCTAGTCTTCCTATGTCCTAGATGACACTAGTCTGCCTAGTGTCCTAGAACAGATCATCCCCATTCCTCCCCTGAAACAGGCTCTGAAAGATTTCACATGAAGGCTAGAAGAGCTATAGCTTCAAAGTCTAGTCTAGAGGTGAACTGTTAAAAGTTAGTGGGCCGCTTGAGTACTGCTTCAGTATAGCTAGCAGGTTAAATGTGTTTGTTTTTCACAGAATCACACACTGGTTAAGGTTGGAAGGGACCTCTGGAGGTCATCTGGTCCAACTGCCCTGCTCAAGCAGGGCCACCTAAAGCTGGTTGCCCAGGACTATGTCTGGACAGCTTTTTAATATCTCCAGGGATGAAGACTCTACCACCTCTCTGAGGAACCTGTGCTAGTGCACGGTCACCCTCACAGTAAGAAAGTGTTTCCTCATGTTCAGGAGGAATCTCCTGTGTTTCGTTTTGTGCCCACTGCCTCTGGTCCTGCCACTGGGCACGACTGGAAAGAGCCTGGCTCTGTCTTCTTTGTATCCTCCCTTTGGATATTTATATACGTTGATAAGATCACCCTGAGCCTGTTCTTCTCTAGGCTGAATAGTCTCAGCTTTCTCAGCCTCTCTTCATATGTGAGATGCTCCAGTCCTTTAATCATCTTCATGCTCCTTTGCTGGACTCTTTCCAGTATGTCTGTGTCTCTCTTGTACTGGGGAGCTCAGGACTGGACATAGTAATCCAGCTGTGGCCTCACCGGTGCTGAGTACAGGGGATTCCATTTTTAATTGGGAATAAAAATGATTTATTGAGGATTAGATTAATTGTGTTGTATGGATTCTTTGCTGACTCTGTGGCCCTTCAAAAAAAGTGGCTGCTGTTTTTGTAGTAAGGTGCTCTGATAATATTTATTCTGAAAATATGGTGTAAGAGGTGTATGACTTGTAGAATGCACAATAGTTCTTGAATAATTTGGTCCTTAGAAGCCAAGCATTAAAATGGAGTAAAATTTTTATTTCAAATGTGCTATTATTTTATACCATAATAAATGTGCATGTAAAATGTGTACTACTTCAAACACATCAGTATAGCAAGTCTGTTCCTGAAAGAAAATAATCTTTCTGGTTGGTTTTGTGTTGTTTTTCTTGATTGCCAGTAAGATGCTGGATGAAACACACTTATGCTCTGGGAAAGATCTTCCAAGTTATTTGGGTTGTCAGTCAGTTTCCCCGACCAATAGTTCTTCATAATCTCTACAATGATAGCAGAAGCCAATATGACTATGTACATGTTGCATCCTCACTAATAACTGCCATGATCCAACATGAGTCTCTGACCTCTGTCTTGGGAGCTGCTGCTATGGGTGCAGCCTTCTAAATGCTATGATTTAAGCTTTTTACAGTGTTTTAGTAAGACATGACTTGAAGTCCCTTGGAATGTGTGTAATTTCCATTTCTAAAAGTGACAAACATTCTCAGTGCTTTATTTCATACATGAGTCTTAGTAGTGTGTCATATCTACGAGTGCATCTGTTTCTCTGATAAAACTAAGAGCAAGGTATATTACAGAGGGTATCTAAAGAGAGAGTTATCACTTGGAAATTGATAAAACTTTTTAATAACATTGTTATTCATAGAGCAGCTGTAAATTCTGTGACCGAAATGTATTTGCAAGTCTGGCATGTATGCAAGAACTTTAGCTCTAAACCCAAGTCACCATCAGATTTTTTTTATAGAGTAAATTTGCCCGGGTCTTTACAGGACATCTGTAAGTTTGCCTGGTTGTGTGGGCAGGAGGTAGTGCCAAAACCAAGAGCAGTGTGCTACTTTGTATTTAGACCTGATTTGTTTAATTCTAAAATATCTGAAAGAATTCTGGATTTCAACAGGATAAGCCATTGACAGATACTGCTTCGGTATTGTCATATAGCTTGTTCAGTATTCTTTGTGTCCATCCCCATTGTATCTAGGTGTCATGGATTCGGGAGAGAAAGTGAGCTTCAGACAAATTGTCTCCTTTCACTGGTTCAGCTGAACTAGCAGGAGTGTTGCTGGGTTTTCTAATGCAGATGGGAACTCCAGCAGCTGGTTGTATCCTTGTCAGAAACCTACCTACACTGGCCAAAAGCCACTAGCATCAAAGTGTACGCTTTCTTGCTGTCCATGCAGTCAGCAGCATTTGTCCCCAGAAGCCAAATAAAAATGGCTTTTTTGTTTTTCCATTAGCCGCAAAATTATTTTGAGTATTTGTTCATAACTGTTTTGTTAAAGTCACCTTGGATAAGGATGTATAAAGAACCTATTTGAGTTTCTTGCTCTCCAAATACGACGACAAACTTGTAATGATTCTCAGGAAATGTCACATGTATGAGTATCACAGCTCTGTTTTTCTGGTAACACTCAGATTTATAACTTTTGAATGTGTTTCAGAGGATATCTGTCTGTAAATCTTCCTGCTTGCAGAGATGTTTTACATGGACTGAGGATGTACAGGAAATTCTCTCGCGCTTTAGTCACTCATCGTTTCCAGTTAACTTAAGTCTGCTGGAAAGAGAGAGCTCTTGCAGAGATTTCAGATGGTCCCAGTTTCCCTCGCAGCAGCTGTGATGAGAGAATATCAACTGTGGCTGTATAGAGCACAAAGAACAGACCACATCAGATCTCAGTGAATGGTAATCTAGATCTTTGATTCTTAGCTATTCTTTAATATTGAAAAAAAAAACAAACCCACCCAACTATCAAGCACAGCTGAGCCACTTAAACTAAAACTAAACAACAGTGATTCAGCACTTCAATTTGCCAACAGACACATCATTATTTTCTAGTTTTATATGTCAAAACAGTGTAGGCATGTAAAATAGGAAAAGCTGATAAGGATTTGTACACCAAACTTGTGTTTAGAACAACTATTGAAATGTTCTAATCTAAAGGAAGGAATAATTTGACTTTCATTTCTTTCTGTTTATTAAAGCAGCGGTGAGTTAAATGAGTTACAGAGTATCTGCACTCATCTTTTCTGCTAGCTAGATATATTGGAAATACCAGAACACTAGAAACATTCCTGTTACCTGATAGCAGTACGTTTCAGTTACTCCACACTAGCTACAGTATAATGCAGTACTGCCAGGGACTGTGCTGGTAGAGCAGGGAGGGATAGTTATTTTCTTATGTTTTTTAGGAAAACTGGAGTTCTGTCTACTGAGTCATCACCACCTCCATGTTATCACCATGATTGATAAAACTTTGTATTTCCCATAATGAACCAAATGCATTGATTTCTAGAGAATAATTTTGGTGCTGATAAGACTTCCTTAGGCTACTGGGGTTTTTTTTGTCTAAGAGGTGATGCGTTGTTGTGATAGGCCTTTGCAGGAGCCTGGTGAACAGTAGCGTCGCTTTACCAAACGGACCTGTGCATTAGTTCTTGTTGCACGAAGAAACAAAACAACTCTGGCTGCTAAGCTGGTGTTAACCTACTGCTAACCTGCTGTGACCTACTAACTTGGATTACTACTAACCTACTGCCGTGGTGCATGTTAGCAGGTGATAGCAACGCAGGGCTTAACAGAGTGAGCCTGTCAACCCACGTGGGGAAAGTACAGACTGCTTTGGGTGCAGTGGTTATTGCAGACTAGATGACTTGTTGAATGTAAGGTGTAAAAGTTGCTGTCGCAGAAGGCATGGGGGTTTGGGTTTAACTCGAAGGAGCAACTCAATTATTTAACCGTGTTTCATTCTTTTGTAGTTGCTAAATATTAGAAAATATACCGGTTACTGAAATTTGAACAGACTGAAATTTGAACAGACAAAAATTGTTAGAGGCAGTGTCTGCTTCTCCATCTTCTGAATGAAGACTGAATTTCACCTGTCCATGTTCTGAATTGTTTTAGTTTTAACTAATGGCGGAGGATCGTGAAAGAGGTGCATACAAATGAAGGGAAGTGGAAGTTTTCGCATGGGATGGTTGTGGAAACAGATGCAGGCTTTTTCAGTGTAACAGAAGTTGCAAGGGAAGATGTTCATGTGTCAGACATGGTTACTCCACCTTTCTCAGTGTAAGAGAAGAAACTTGAAAGGACAGGACTAGAAATTAACAGCTGAAGTAATTTGACTTTATTAGTGTAAAAACTGTCAAGCTGAGGTTTCTCTAGTATGACACCATCACTGCCTACTACACAACTCCTATTTGTAAGAAGGTGTCTCCGTGCAACTTACATGGATACTGCTTTCCACCTAAAAGTCTGACAAAATATTGTAACAGACATCATATTCATTTGATAGACACTCATGAGAAACAAAATAATTCTGTGGGGTAAAGAAAAAAAAAAAAAACAAAAAAACACAACAACCTGAAAGGAGTATATGACAAGGAATAGTGTCAGATCAAATGATCTGAAGTTTTACAGGAGAAGCCTGTAACAGGGATGGCATAAAAAAAGAAAAGGTTGCTTTGCTTTAGCAGCCAGAAGAACCTTCACCCAGAACTTCTGTATTAAATATCTACACCACTCCTTTTTTTTTTTTTTTTTTTTTTCCCTCCAGCAGCAAAGGAGGAATGGTTGCTCCAAGCATGCCACAGGCTGCTCACTTTGCTTTAGCACTGTCAGGTGCCCCTTCTTTTCCCAGCTCGGCTCAAGGTAGCTTGTATGGAGAGAATAACTGGAGGACTGAGAGGTACAGCAGAAATTTGACATTAGCCCTCTCCCCCTTCAGCTATGTGGGAGAAGCTCTTATATTGCCGTGTAAGTGCTCAGGCTGTGTGAAAACTTATGAATCCTTAATGTTACATTATTCTGTAGGTAAATGTCTGTTTGGATTCAGTGGTTTATGACAAATGGCATGATGAATGGTGATTTGGGCAACCTGCAGATTAAAATTTCTAATGATTTTTATGTTAACAGCATAGACAGTAGCCTCCTTTCACTCAGCAAAATAAAGTGAAGTTCAACTTTAATTTTTTTGCATGCAGAAAATACTGCAAGTGAATATGGAAAGCAGTAACTTTATTTTCTTGGTTACTGAGAGAGCTATGAAATAGCGGTACTGCTAACGCTTTGCTCATTGTCATTATTTGGTTATCAACCTTTCTTTTTCTGTTTTTAATCTTCTTTATAGATATTTTGATATGAAGTATTGGGGGAAAAAAATAAGAGAAATCGGTGTCGAGGGTTGAATTTTTTTCCAGCTGGTCCACTTATTTTCTCATGGTTACGGTTTGAATACTGGTTTCTATTCCCCTCACATGCCTCATTTCCTAACATTTACTGCAATTGTCAATGGTGGCAACCTTTCCCACCAGCTCTGCTCCTGCATCCCTTGATGTAGCTGAACTAATGATCAAAGACTGCTATTCCTTCTCCAGATCCCTTTTTTCTCCTCTGTCGAGAAAAATCAGGATAATTTTGAGGGAGGATCAAAATGGGAGAAGTGTTACTGAAAGAGAGGGACTGAAGCTTGAGACTGCCTGGAGCAGGAATACTCCGTAGCCGGATGCCAGCAGTCAAGGACTACCCTGGTCACTACCCTGGGGTCACACCACCCAAGTGGTCCACTGTGGATGTGTGTGTCCCAGCAGCAGGAGGACCGGGAGCGAGGAGGTCACATTTGATTGCTCCACTGCTTGACTTGGAGAAGCCTTTCAGAGCAGTGGTTGCTAGTGCTGGAGCAGACCCGGTAAAGTGGTTGCGTTAAGTTTCGGATACCTGAACCTTTTGGAAGGGTTGAGGCTTTGACTGGTGCCTTGGAAACGGTGATGAGCTGGGCTGGGCAACGTATGCTGGCTTCTCTTTGCCAGGACTCTGGAGAGGCACTGAATTAGAAGCTTGGTTTAGGTTATAAACAAACACTTGGCGCCTTGAGGTTGTGAGAGTTAGTTGTTTTTGTCCTAACTAAAAAAAAAAAAAAAACAGAACAAGCCACAACCCATACAACTCTTCCTACAGTAGTAGAAGCAAAGAAGCAAAACAAGATTTTAATTTTCTGTTAAGATGGAAGGAACATAAGCAGAAATATTGCCACTTTATGAAGCCATAATACCAGGTCTGTGTGAAATGGCAAAGGGCAGTTACTGTGCTGCTCACTGTTCTGCATGAGGAATGTCTGGAAAGAGCAGTGCAAAAGATCACAGCGCCTTGAGACAGTGATCATGGCAAAGAAGAGATGTTTTGCACATAATGTGCAAAAGATATCCACGTCTTCTATTAAGCATATGTTCCAGGATTCATCCGAGTGACAGCTTAATGTACTGCTTACTTCTGTCTGATAACACTTCCTATTCCTTTTTCTTCCTTGTCTCTCTAAAGCTAGTTACAATAATGCAAAATGAGCATTTTCCAGTTCTGTCGGGAGTTTCAAACCCACGTGTTTCTAGCACCACCCGCTGCTTTTAATCCTAATAGGACTTTTAACTGCTTTTGTCTGTGCTTTATTTCCCCAGGATCTACTAATGCTTAAAAGAAAACCTTTATTAAGTAAATGGAAGATGGAGTTCAGGTATATCTATCCCTTTCTTTTGCTGAGCATGTCGATGTTTCCTGTACAAAGAGATCATTTGGCTTCTGCTTAGTCTTAAAGAGGAAACTGCTAAATTGCTTTAAAAGTTAAAAAGTGAGCAGTCAGCATTTTACAAAAACTTGGCATTTTTAACTCTATAATAGAGTCCTTATGCAATGACAGAACTACACTGAAATGAGAGGCTCTGTCTTTAACAGGTTTTTCAGTCTTTGCTAATCATTTAAACAGTGAGAAACTACTTTCAGTGTAATTGACTTTTAAAATCTTAATTAAGAGCCTTATGTTTGAATGTTTATCAGGGTAAGAGGCGTTTATGTGAACAGGTAGAGCGAATAGGATGCATGGCTGGCTTGCAAGATATCCTGAATGACTGAATGGCAACAAAGAGATGTCTGAGGCAAGGAAATAAATACGAAATGATTGTCAGCCTGGATGTTTCAAGTTCAGGCAGTGATACCCAGGATTTATTTCTTTTTTCAGAGTGTACAGCTTGCGAAGTACCAAGTGAATGGTCTTGCAGAAGCATGCAGGCATTTGTTGTGGACTCTGGCTGCTCTGCCAAGTTGTGACTCCTCTCGCTTCTCTCTCTCTGGTGGGAGCTGGCTTTTTACCCAGCTGGGGGAGGTTGCCAGGCCCTCACAACTCTTCCATGGGTGCCAGTGCGACAAAGGTAATTTGTAGTAGTGGGGCAGTGGCAGCTAATTGCCCACAAAGTGCAGGGCAATAAAGAGGAAGCTTTGCGAAGGAAATAATTTGGCTTTGTTGCAGCAAGTAGATGAGAAGGGGGAACGCAAAGGGTGTTTTGATTACCTTTCCTTGGCTTCTTTTTCTGCTTAGATTCAAACAAATGCAGGTTTGACACCAGTAGTTTGTAGGTCAAGTTCCAGGCTCCCCGCCTGCCTTGTTTGGTTTCGGCAAAGTCTTGTGTGGTTTCAGTGAGGCTACTAAAATGGAACATGGATTTGCTTAGTGAGGTATTAAGAAGGATTCAGTGTGCATAGTGCGAGAGCGAGTCCTGCCCCTAGTGGGCTACAGCAGCCTCTCTGGCTCCTCGGTCTTTGGGATTGTGGCATGGCATACCTATGTGGTCCCAGAGATGGCAGTGCTGTTGTGTGTGCTGACAGGTGGCACGTCATCTCCTCCTCACGCTTTATATGATCTGCTTGGGGTCAAGGAGCTCTGTTCCTGCTATTCAATGTGTCTGTCTAAAGAATGAGGTCCTGCTCAAGATGAATAAATTGTGAAATAGCTTAATTTTTCCTTTGTGTTTTCATCCTTTGTTATTTTAATAGAGACATAGTAGTAGTCAGCTTAGCTTTAGCATGTTGAGAACTGGTGATCATCACTAGTGTATAGCAAATGTCCTCTGAGATCAGAAGGCAAAGAGAAAGGGGTGAGTCATAGGTATGCTGCAGAGAACTGAGCTACAAGCAGCAAGGAAGAACTAAAGAAAAGAGGCCTTTTCTTACAAACTTTAGACTTCAATAAACAGCTAAGTTTCACAGTCTCCTATTACAAAGCAGTAGGCAAGGAGGGAAAGAAGAATGAAAATATTTGAGAGTATCTGAAGTGGATAGATAATGTATTTTAGCCAAACATTTTTGTAGCTAAGAAGTACAACTGTATATAACCAAACAGCAAAGGAAAGTAGCTCTGAGTCTGGACTTACTGAAAGATCATTCCCCTTTTCCCCAGCCAGATTTTTTTATTCACCTAATTGTTTTCTCATCCTCCTCTAACTTGTCCATTTTGCATCTTTAATAAGGAAGAGAACTGGTGACCTGTTAAATGCCAAAACCCCTGAACCCTGAATATATGTGCGTACATAACTTCAGACTGGCTGCTGTGCTGTTCCCCTCTCCCCAACTCCCCGTCCTCAACTCTTGTTAGTTTATGGTCACTATCAAATTGTATACAAGAGATTCGTAAAGTCTATTTATAATACTGACCATAGCCAAGCTGTAGTGAAGTCCAGATGGTCAAACATGTTGTAAACCCAAATCTCCCTTTTTAAACATCAAATCCATTTCAATACAATCACTGCATAGACGGACAAAAAAAAAATTTTACTAGGTACATGGGTCATCTTGGGAATGGCAGCATTCAAGTAGTTCCAAAGATGGCTAGCAAAATTGGAGGAAAAACACCCAAAACCAACATAAACCACTAGTCTCCTTCCTGCACTCTCATTTTCTTCTTCCTGTAAATGTGACTTTAGAAACACGTTTAGGGATATGATCAGAAAGGACGCATCGTGTTCTGTGACTCCAGGATGGACTAATCAAAGAAACTCAGTTTTAAAAAACTTGCATCTGTATCCATTTAGGTACACTTTTTCCTGTCAAAGGGCTCATTGTTGCTGGAGGTGAAGTCCACAGGTTGGCTAAATAGCCTTCCAGTTGGTTAAGGGATAAACTTGTTGAACTCTGACACAGTCTTCTGAACACATTAGTTTGAATGTTAGTTAAATTGGCAGATGGTTAACCCGTGTCTGTCTGGGTGCACTGCTGTGTTAATAAAGGGTCACAGCTGATCAATTTAAGTAAGAAGACTTTCTGTTCCTGCAGCCTTTTTTGATAGCCTATTCCGTTTTGTATTGTTCAGATAGATTCCTTTTTACTAGCCTAATTTTGAAGCAAATTCTGGAATTCTTTCTTTTTGAAAGAATTTCTTTATATTACAGAAAATATTCTTTCCGTTTCTGTCATTCAAACTCGGTAGCCCCAGAATACCAGGAACTTAGATTTTATTAATACAGAAGGGCTGTAATAGGACACAAAACCAAATGATATTACAAACATTTTTACAAGACAACTAAAACCTTCTATCTGCATGAAATGAAAGAGTAGTAGAATTAATTGGATATAGTTGGCATTCTTCACTCTTCCTGCCTACAACTTTTAGACTTGCAAGAGAAAATAAATTTTATTTAAGAACTAAGAGCAATGAGGATGTTTTTGAAGTAGGCAGTAGAATTTCTCTAAAATTCTCATTAGGTGTGTATAAAAAGGCAGAATTTTCATGTTAGGTATGATTTTTAAATGATGGTTCTGTAACTGAAATGTTGACAGTTTAATAATTAAACATTCTATCAGGCTGCATTTGAGATAATCATTGATTTTTTTCAAATGTGACTGGTTATGAAATCTGTCATATATGATGTTCTAACATGACGGCTGTGTCTGTAAGTTAGAATGGGGAAAGTTGGGGATTTTTTGTTCTATTTTTACTAAAATAGAGAAGGAACGTTGACACAAACTGCTAACGTTTTAAAAATAGCAAAAATAATTAACATATATTACAATTTAACAAAGAAAGCTGAGACAACATGCTTTTGCCCTATTGAAACAAGCCAAGATTATTCGACTTTCTTGGCTTTTGATTCCAAACTCTGTTCACATAAACCTGCTTTTACAAAGCAATATAGGGTTGGGTTAGGTTTGGTTCTTTGGAGTGGGAATTGGGGTTTTGTTTTGGGTTTGGTTTGGTTTGGTTTTTTTTTTGATGGAATTACCTTTTTTTCTGGTGGAGAGTTCTTCTCTCAGAATATTTTGACCACCTCTTTTTTTTCCAAGTGTCTACGGGCTGTTTTACAGCCAGCCCTTTCCAAAGTACGTTTTGAAATTAGCCTTCACTTATGCTGCCCTGATTGGAGAACCAGGCTTTCAGATTGAAGTGTTTCTAGATAGAAGCACACAAACTTGAAAAGATCACAAAAAACAGGCAGGCTGTGTACTTGTTTTAATTCCTAGACATATGAAGCTGTTAATGTTGCATACAAAGATTTAAACCATTAATAAAAATGTTCTGTGTTTTTTATTTGTCTGTCCTGGACAGAACCTGTAGGGCTCTGATTTATTCCAGAAACAGCAAAACATTAGTTTACTGCTACTGCCATTTAGTGGTCTGTATATGATTATCTAGTATATTACTGCATAGTTTCTTTGTTATCTGGCAGGATTAAGTCTAGCACTTCACATACTAGAGAGTGATAACGTCGTGTTCTCCAAAGGTTAATTATGTTGCAGCTAAAGCAAACTTCTTGTTTTAAACTAAAGCAACTTTCTTGTATCTTGTTTTTTGTTGTTGTTGTTCTAATCAGTGCAGGTACAAATACATTTACTTTAAATGTTTTTAAAAACCAGCATATTTGTTTCTCCTCTAGTCTTACACAAAACTCAAGCAATGGGATTTTTCTTCCACTTGTTAACAGGCAAGCACAAGCTGTTTGCGTTCCAGCAATTCACCTGCACATGACTGCAGCCACCATGCAAGCCAGCCAGAAGGACTTTGAAAAGGCTCAAGAACAGCTGAAGCTTTTGAAAAAGGATCCTGGGAATGAAATTAAGTTGAAGCTCTATGCTTTGTTCAAACAGGTAGGCTTGACTTATTTTGTTTTGTAAGAGGCATTTATAATCCGAGGGGATGGACCTGTGAAATATTTAGTTGAAATAGGCATTGTTCAAATGTATTGTGTCTTAACAAGCTCTTCATTTCAAGTGCTCAAATTCTGTTCTTGAAATGCCAGCTCCTCAAACCCTGTCTGAATTCTGAGGGAAGCCAAACCTGTTTCATCTTATAAATCATGCTGTGAATAGAAACCTTTATTCAAAGAAATAGAGCCAATTTACATCCATTGTATGATGCCTTCCATATTATATAGCGTATATTGATGCAGCTCTGGAAAACAGCTTATGCCTAAGTGTGCCACATGCTTCCTTTTAAATTTATTGTGTCTACAGTCAGTCTTCTGGGCCTGTAATATAATGGTGTTGGCATTTGAAGGTTGGTTTCTGGGTTTTTTTTCCTTTTTTTTTTTTTTTTTTTTGTGTGTGTGTTATAGTGGTGGTATAGTTTGGGTTTTGGTTTTGTTTTTTTAAATTCAAGGAACTGTTCCACACTTTGAGTAAAGGTTATTCTTTACTACAGCATGAAAGGAGACCTTTGTAGAAATAGCTGCAAGTCCTTAGCAGGGTTTGTACTGATATTTGGGGAAGTATTTGTGGATCAAGATTGGCTGCAGGGTCAGTACAGGCTCTGGCTTCTTATATTGAAGAAGGCAATCAATCCCTCCTTTAAATAAAAACTTAGCTGACTGTTCCAGGTAGTTTTATTAATTAATAATAATAAGCTCATAAATGTATTCTTTCTTTCTTTCCTGCCTTCCACTTGAAATGTTTCTCTCTGATAGTGTACTTTTCTTCCGGAAAACTGATCATAGAGTACTTCAGGATAGCTCAGACTCTTGCGGTTCAACGCCCTTGCTCGTAGTAGGGCCAACTTTGAAGTATGATCCAGCTTAATAGATCCTATGCAATGGTTTCTTCACACAACTTACAAGTCTTTAACTTTCTTTTAAAGTAGAAAACTTCCACAATTTTTGAGATAGGAGAACTTAACGTGCATTGGCATTTTTGGAAACTAGCGTCTCATATTGGTTAGGTGCTTCTGAAACCACCTGTCTGAATATTGCCCAACGACTAGGTATTCCTTCTGTCTCAGAGTTCAGTTCTGTATCCTGATGAGACAAATATTCTAACACAGTTATCATCTTTTCTACCAAGGCATATCAACTTTAATCAAAGGTTTAAAGAAGTTTTGTGTCACTCTCTTTTCAGGCTACTGAAGGTCCCTGCAATTCTCCAAAACCAGGTATGCTGGACTTCGTCAAGAAAGCCAAGTGGGATGCTTGGAATTCTCTTGGCACTTTGTCTCAGGTGACAATACCTGTAATTTCACTTAAACACTTTATAGATTACTTTACCTTGAAATGCCATGTCTGTAAGTGAATGTCTGATGTCTAAACGTATTACATGCTAGTTGAGTAGCTGCTTCAGACACCAAACCGTTTTGCACTGTGTTCTACAGTCATTTCACTGCTTCAGTGTTTGGAAGTTTTTTTACTTTGTACGCCTAGTTCTACATTATTACTACCAGCTTGTATCAGTGTAACTTATCTTACATATGTGTTGACTTTTAATAAAAATAGGGGTTTTCACACTATGTTCTATTCTGCTCTTCCCTTTAAGAAAGATGGATTGAGTTTCTCAGTTCTTACAACAAAGAGCAAGTTTGTGAATCCAGCATATTGATAACTTTGTCATTTTAGAAAGTGTCTCTTATGCCACTGACTGAAAGACTAGAAAAAAGTGGTGTATTGAGAGCCTCTCATTCTGTCTCAGTATATCTTGACATATTTAATGCCTTTCGTAACCTTTAGAGAAGTCTTTACTTCAGATACAGAAGCGTTCGTTTTTCATGCAGACTGTATTAAGTCTGACATCGCATATAGCTACCACAGTTTCTTCAGCTACTGTTAAATGAAGGAAGAATAGGCTTTAGAAAACAGCTGTGTCACTGCTGCATTAGGCCTGCTCTTCAGGAGTAGTTTCTGAGGTCAGTCAAAGATATTACTTAATACAGAGGGGTTTTTTTTGCATGTTTTCTTTTAAAAGAAATAATTTCATGAACGTAACATTCTTGTGCTGCTTTGGGCTTTTCAGGGTGTGTTTTGGTTTTTTGTTTGTTTTTTTTTGAGATGGTTCTGCAGCTTTTAGGAATAGCCAAGAAACACTTCAGCAAAAGAATCTGCTCTTGAAGTTATAGTGGAGAGGGAATAGACAATTTCAAGTGCTACAGATTATAGAATTGTTCAAAGTATATTATCCTTTCAAGAAAATAGGTTGTAACAATCAAGAACTTAAAATTCTTTTCAATCACTGCTTGCTGTAGAAACAGGGAGGCAAGATTCTTTAGGCTTTTGCATGCCATGTTTGTGCTAAATGAAAACTAGTGTCTTCAAGCAATTTTAAAATGCCATAGACCCACTTCGGCACTCTTATTTTCAGCAACATGTGTTCTAAAATAATTTTTTTTTATTTTGTTGGAGAAATGTCCAACTAGAAAGCAGAAACAAAAGGTTCATAGAAATGTGTAAATGCTGGGTATATGACAAAGGTGTCTCTGGTAGGTGTGGATGGGGACGCTTCTCCAACAAAATTAATGTCATCATCCAAACATCTACGCACTCTTATTTTGTAGATCCATTGCTGCAGATGACTTTAAGCATGATCTGCAGTGCTTAAATACAGTGTGTTCTTCTCTTCCGAACTAGAATGCTTTCTAATTGAATTTTTCTTTTGTCCTGAAGCACAGTCTCCTATCCCCTCTCCCCCCAGGTACTCATTTTATGACTAGCATAGCAAACTGATTTCCATTTCAGCCTTGCATAATCTTGTGTGATTTTTTTTTCTTTTTTTCCTTTTCTTTCATTACAGGATAATGCCAGACAGAAATATACTGAGCTTGTCTCAAGTCTGGTCTCTGCAGAATCTGCTGGCCAGAAGAAAGAAGCTTCTCCAGAAGAGGGCAGACATGATGGCTATGAAACAATAGTGGTTACCACCAAAAACAATATCACAAAAATAATGTTTAACCGACCTGATAAGAAAAATGCCATCAACCATAAGGTAAAGAAATTAACTTGGGAAGAGTAATGATTTTTTTTTTTCTTTCCTGGGTAAGCTACTTAGTTTTTTAAAGAGTCGTTACTACAAGTTTAGCAGAACGTACTGAAGCATGGTGGTCTGAATTTTATGAGGGCTTAGTATCTTGACTCAGATGACAACCTAAGGAATAAATATCCAGTACAAAATTAAACCATTCAGCTAAAATTTAATGGATTGAGCTTTTCTGTGTCTTTTTGGTTTTTTTCCAACTTATTATAGGATTACAATCTGCACTAAACTAAAATGGCAAACTTCAGGAAGACTAGCCTGTTTTGTGGATACAAGGTTTGCCTGTAGCCTTATGTATAACAAAGCATGTGTGCAGCCTGCTTTGTCTCAGCGCTGTTATGCGTATGTCTAGATAGTCTTCTGGTTCCCGTAGCTGTCTTCATGAGGAAGTCCATCCTGTTGGAAATGTGATCATCCCGTTTCACAACTGCAAAGATACCAGAACAGCGACTTCACCCCATTACTGCAAATTCTTTTAATATATTATTTTGCTCACCTTAACTACTTCTCACTTTTAAAACTAGCTGTTTCCAGTTAATGTCTGTTTTCCAAAGGACCTTATTTTGTCCTTTAGATTCGCATCGGAAGTCTTGAGCGTTGCAACCATGTGTCTTTATGGTCAGAAATACCTCACATGTAATACTTAACTTTCTGTGGATGCAAATTTTTTTCATACTTAAAAGGATCATAGTTCATCTGTCTCTCAAGTTCCTTGTTGTCAGTATGAAATTCCTTTTAATGATGTCTTGCAGCATCACATTTGTACTTTGTTGATTTTCTTCTGTTGCAGATGTACAGAGAAATTATCAAAGCACTTGAAGAAGCTGGAAAAGATGATTCTACCATAGCAGTTATTACTGGTAACGCACTTCATATTCCTCTCTCAGATTTGTTTTATATTATGCCAAAATACAGTACTGACATGAACTATCTACCCGTATTTAGACTAAGATAGAATTGTGTAAGGCATGAAATTCTTTCTTCTAGTGTAGACCAAAGCTTTTCCTGAAGTGTTTTGGCAAAATTCATTCAAGGTGGTGTTTCAAATTCTTTAGCAAGCTTGCTGTTACATCAAAACATCTTTCTGAGATGAGAAGATAGACATGGAATACTCTTAAGAGCTTTATGACTTTTAAGTAGCTGATATATCTGCTCCACAGCATCTTCACTACTGCTTTTGAAGTTCGTTGGTATGGGTTTAGTCAATTTTCTATACTGCTGTGATACACTAGAACATACTGAAAACAAGCCCCTCAAATCCTGCACTGGCGTGGCCAATAGACCGTTTACACTGCATGTTTACCTATGATCATGGGAAAAAAGGGATGCTTTATATTGATTTTTTTTTTATTATTATTTTTTTCCCTGTGGCTGCCACAGGAAAGGATTGGCCAGGCAAGCTGCAACCTGGCCCAGTTGTATACATCCCAGTCACCAGAGATGTGTGCAGCTGGATGACTGCAGTGACAATGTGAAAGGGCAGCCCAAACTCATGCTGCCTTTAAAGTCTAGCTGCTCTGCAGACATATCATTTGGATCCTCTAGAGAGGACCCTTTGGTCCATCTCTGCTGCTGACTGAGCGACACAGTGGGAAGAGCAGGCAGAAGAGAAAGAATGGCTGAGGGCAGGCGCTGCCTGTCTGGCCCATCCTCGTTGCAGAAAGGTGTGCGTTTAGGAAGTTAGTCAAAGCTTGAACTTTGGCTGGCAGCTAAGTAGTGTGGATGCAAAGTGAATTTGGGCTTAAGCCCATTTACTTGTTACTTCTGAGGTAACACGTATTCTTCTCCACTTTCTTCTTTACCAGCACCTTGTATCCCCAGGATGCTGAACCTCCTTGCAGTAGCAATGGCTAGGCACAGCCCTTGCAAAATGAGAAGGGTAATTCACACGACTGGAATGTCCAACATGTGTATCGCTAGGAGTAAATGACAAACACCCCTGCACGAACCTCTCTGTTCCGTTGTACATAGTTAGTAAGAGCACTGCAGCATAAAGTAGTGGATGTGCTAACCAGTGAAGGGTCTTATCCTGTGAATGTCCTGATGGAACATAGAATTATTTAGGCAATTAAATCATGCAGTCTAGCTTTTAAATACTCCTTGCTTTTTTGATGGTGCCTCAAACTGATTTATACGTTCACTAACAGGTTATCTGCTTCTTATTGAAGAATACATATTTCAGTACAATGATTTCAATGCAGTGCTGTCTGTCTTATCCTTAGAATGCTATACCTTTTCCTTAATTGGTCATTAAAAATGTGAAACTTCTGCCACATATTAAATAGGTTATTCTGTCTACTTTTGATTCCTTCATCAGTTTGAAGGGAGATGCATAAACTTACATGTCCATTTTTCTGTTTAAAAAAAAAAAATTTCTCCCATCTTACTGTGTGAATGATTGTGAATTGACAGAAAAAAAAAACCAACCCTGAGCAAGTATGGAGGGAAGAAATAAAATATATTTTTTTCCATCTGACACTGTTATGGAAAAAAGAATTTTTTTTCTTTCCCCCTCAAATCTTCCAAATTTAATATTCTTTGGCTTTTTGCCCATTGTTTTTCAGTGAATTGTCAGTCAAAACTTATTTTTAAACTGTAGGTGTCCTTTAAGGTAATGTGTATACTTTGAGACAGTCCCTCTAATTACTTAATAAAGTTAGACGCTTAGAATGAATGTTTTTCGTAAATGTAATAAATGGAAGCTTCTCTTCTCTTACCTACTCAGAAATCATCGGTGCATTTATTCATATGTGTTCTCTGCAGGAAATGGAGACTACTATAGTAGTGGAAATGATCTGAATAATTTTACTAATATCCAACCTGGGGAAATGGAGAAGATGGCAAAAGATGGAGCAGTGTTACTCAAGTAGGACATCTTGGTTTCATATATTCATAAGTTGCTGTAATGGGTAAAATATAATTTGCAGGCATTGTTAGAAAACATGACAGCAGGCACCCATTTGTGCTACAATAAATCCATTGAGATCGCTGTGTCTGAGGCTTCACCATGTGCATAAACACAGAGATCATGTGGGAGAAGTAGTATTAATTGTGTGTAATAAATGAGGAAATGGGATGAATATTCAAAATCTTTTTAAGTATAGTGATGCTAAAGACTTGATTTTATTTTTTAGTCCCCAAAGTACATGCCGATATAATGACAAAAATATTATTTTGAATGTATAGTTTGTAAGCTGCAATGAAAAATTTTTGGGTTTTTTGCTGTCCAACATTGTCTACACTAGCAGGACACGCCAAAATACCTTCACTGTCAGACTTCTTTGAATAGAGATGAGGTGCGATGAACTTGTTCAAAATTGCCCAGGAATTCTGAGATCTTGGTTCCATCTTTGAGTCTGAATCTACCTGTTAAACGAATTTATTTTCTATGCCAAGGAGATCACGCACAGGAGATCTGACACAGTAGCTGAAATGTTTTGTGGGACAAGCAACAGGTTTCTTTCATCCTTACTGAAGCAGATTTTGTCCTCTCTTTTACTTCTGTATGTGGTGATTACATCTGAAGAGATGCTTGCAAGTTGGATCGCTCCCTCAAACACTTGCAATTGATGAAAAATCTAAAACACACAGAAAAGCAAACAATGTTTTTGATTTCTATTTTAAAGATGAACTGCAATTCAAGTACTCAGTTTTCCAGCTTTTACTTAGGCAAGCTGTCTGTGGATCGCAGTTGCTCCTACAAAGTGATAATCCTGCAGTCCGAATCTGTTGCAAAGATGTTGTTCAGTGGTATCTGGCAAGCGTTCCAGCCTGCAGTGTTTTGTAGGGTGTTCAACATGATGCATAGGTTCATATGTACTTTATGGTCTTTCCTCTTGCTCTTCTGAGAAGACTGTATTTGCTATGCTGTTACTATTACACAAGCACAGTGCTTTCTTACAACTGAGGCACAGAGATGCCGGAGAAGTGGAGTTCTTACAACACTGCTCACTTTTGAAAAATATTATTTTTTGAGAATGTACTTTGCACTTCTTGGATGGAGTAGGTGGTGTCAAGTGAAACAAAGCACTGTTTCTCAAACCCAGGCAGAACAGCACTTGGGAATTCCGTGTTGTGGTAGCATCACAATTTTGGTGCCTGCTGGGGCTTCCCTGCAGAACAGAATCTGTGAAGAGAATGGATATCCCATGGGTGGACGTGGGATGGATGTATAGGCAGATAGATAGACAGGGCAAAAGACTGTTCTTCTTAGTGAGCTGTATTCGGTAACTGTAGCTTAAGAGGACAGCACTTGCATAACTTGGTTGCAGGAACTAGGAAAGCTGTGCTGACATGTACGTGTTTGATTCTTAGTGGGCCGGCAAATGCAGGTATTTCAAATAGTTCTTATTTTCTTTGTCAGAATTCATTTGGGAACAGGACAAAAACATATCCTGTGTAGAATCTCGCTTATAGTTTTTGTTATGCAGTATCTAATCACCTGTTTTGAAAGTTGTTTATATTTGATGAAAAAGACTAGGATGTGTCTCTTACATTCTATCTTTCCTTCTCTTTAGAGAGTTTGTGGGTCATTTTATTGATTTTCCCAAACCACTGATTGCAGTGGTAAACGGCCCAGCTGTTGGAATCTGTGTAACAGTCCTTGGACTGTGTGACATTGTCTATGCTTCTGACAGGGTAAGTACATTACATAGCTGATCCCAAGGCAGACTTTAAGCCTCTTTCTGTAGGAAATATTATTTGGTTTGGGGTAATCTGACAGAAAAGAACGCACAGGTGTAAAGGCTTTTATATCATGTCAAGGAACACCTGTATTAATTACCAGCACAGGGGTGCATCAGCCAGTGGTTAACATGCATGGAATTTCCCTACTCTAGTTATGGTTATCAAGTTACTGACTCCAGTTTAGAAACTCTTTACTGTATCAGTGGGTAAAGTAAAGAGTAGCTGATGTGAAATAATGATTTTAAGGCCCCTTTCAGGTGTGGGCAGGGGAGCAAAACATTATTATGGAATGGAAGCACAGTAACTGGCATTTTATCTAATCTGTGTTCCAAAGTAACGTTGTAAGAGCTTTGGTTTATTCAGCTTAAGCTTCTTTTTAAGGCAACTTGCCAAATACATAACCAAAAGCTATATTAAGGCATAGCAGAGAATCCCATTTTATGGCTTATTTTTTATATTCCGTACTGTTCATTTGTATAAGGTTATTAAACAGATACAGAACTTAGCCCAAAGCCTTAATTGATTTTAGGCAGTCTTTTGCTTGCAGAATCATAGAATCATTATGGCTGGAAAAGACCTTTAAGACCATCAAGTCCAACCGTTATCTAACTCTACTGGGCCCATTTCTAAACCGTGTCCCTGAGCACCATATCTAGATGGCTTTTAAATATGTCCAAGAATGGCGATTCAACCACTTCCCTGGGCAGCCTGTTCCAGTCTTTCATAACCCTTTCCATGTAGAAGTTTTTCCTAATGTCTAACCTAAATCTCCCCTGGTGCAACTTCAGGCCATTTCCTCTGGTCCTATTGGTTGTAACTTGTGAGAAGAGCCCAACCCCCACCTCTCTGCAACCTCCTTTCAGGTAGTTATAGAGAGCAATAAGGTCTCCCCTCCGCCTCCTTTTCTTCAGACTAAACAACCCCAAGTCCCTCAGCTGCTCCTCACAAGACTTATTCTCAAGACCCTTCACCACCTTCGTTGCCCTTCTCTGGATCCTCTCCAGCACCTCAATGTTCTCCTTATACTGTGGCGCCCAAAATCGAACACAGAAATGTCTATGATGGGTGGTACGTTGATTCCTGCCTCAGCACTGTGTCACGCTTTTCCTCAAAGTCCCTGATGGATTGGGTTTGTCACTATGAGACTTAGGAAAATTGAGCTGCAAGGGACCAACTCCTTTTGCTTGCCCCATAACAGGATCAGCTAGGACCATGTCACTCCTGACATATGCTTGTATAATACGCATGATTTATGCAGTCTATTCTAGTCCCTGGATCTCTTCTTTTACGAGAAAATTGTTGAGTTCTCCCTCTTGCTCCCCTCCCATATCATCTTTTCCTGCTGCAGGGTGAACCTATTGTTTCTTGTTCCTGAATTTAAAGAACAGACTATCTTCATCCTCCCTTACAATAGCCATCAGTGTGCTTAGCCATCAGTGTGCTTAGGCTGTTAGTTATATCTAAGCTTTACATCCACTCTCTCAATCTTTTCTTTTTTTGAGCTAAACAGCTGCAATTCATTCAGTTTTTCCTCGTGTGCTTTCTTTTGCCTGCAGTCACATTCTTCTGGCTCCTTCCAGTTGTTCTGTGTCTCTTTAAACATAGTGGTACAAACTGGACACATCACTCCAGCTCATGTCTTACTGATGTTAAGTAGAGCAGAAGAACTTCTCCACATTCTGTAGACTGGATTTCTGTTTTGCTATCCCCCAGTGTTACTTAATTTGCATACTTATGATCTGCGATAACACCTGGATCCCTTGCTGTAGAATTGCCAGTTAAACAGTTGTCCCTGTCGTATGTTGTATACTGTATACCAAGTTATTCGTGCCAACTTGTCTGTATTAAATAGCAGCTTCTTACTCTCCACTTTATTAATAAAGACTATTTTGAATTCTAATCATTTTCCCCTCAGCACAATATCTCCTACAGCCATAAGATAGTATAGATTTAGTTCAAGTTTAATCCAAATAAGTATGTCATGTTTTGTCCTGCTAATAGTATCCTTCCTTCTTGAAGGATTCATGCTTCATACTTTGAGATTCATACTTGAAATTCCTTTTACTACTCATATACATGATCATTGGTAAATGCATCTTAATTTTGCCTTGTATTTCTGATTTTTTTTAATCTCTGCATGCTTATATTCATTTCATACTTAGTTGTCTGATGTAGTTTTCACTTCCTGTATACTTGTATTTAAAGTCAGTGATGAGCTCATGATTTAACTGAGACAATCTGTTAGTACCTTCTTAACTGCACTGGGACAGCTTTTGCTTGTACCCTTGGTTACAGGATTTCTGTAGGGTCTAACTTAGCTTTTCACTTAGAATAGTCTTCACGAGAACTTTTCTATTAACTTCAAGTTCATTGAAGCCTTCTAAAAGGTGATTGTTCTCTATTCTTCCCTTTCCAGAATTGTGAAGTCCAGCGCGGTAAGGTCATTCTTATCCAAAGTACTGCTTAATTTCACATTCTCCAGTAGTTTGGCTAGAGTGCCTTGGGCATTAACTATCTACTCCAGATGTGGCCAGCTTTACTATGTCCAGGTAGTCTGGTTTTATTCTCAGCCAGATATTCCCAGAGCAGATCATTACCAACCACATTTACGGGACACTGCGCAGCCCAGTCTGACAACAGATCAGCTTTTTGAGTGGACAGTTAGCACTGCCTTCTGCACTGGATTTTGCTCCAGTTCCTGGGCCACCAGGTTGTACCCCTGGTATAGTCCATCTCCCCTGGCTAGCAGGACACTAGCCTATATCTTGGCAGTTGTTGTCTAATCTTTTCTTACAATGATATAATTGTGACTTTCTTCCTAGGAAGTCTATTGATCCGTCTTACTGTACGGCCGTCTGCAGTACAGTAAGAGGTGATTACCTTCTATTACAGTGAAAGCTGCATTGGCATCTTGTGCACTCTATGTATCAGTTCATATTTTTAAATGGAAATAAAGGCAATCATTTTGTCTTCCTTGCTTAAAAGTTGATGCAAGTTGTCAAAACGTAAAATTCTGCACTTCAGTTCTAACTTAGAGTATTGTTTTGTATGATCTCATGATGCATTTCTGCCACGGGTTCTTTTTAAATTTGCATAAAATTTGAGGAAATAAGATCCAATGACTTGAATTTTTCAGGAGTAGAATAAACTTAGTGTGCCTTCAGAAAACAAATTGCTCTTTGTCTCTTATTTGGGCTATGTATTTAACTTTTAGACAGATGTGTATGAAGATCTTTTCTGTAAAGATTTTGCACATGCAAATTAGTTTCTTTAAGCACTGTGTTCAAATAAGGTAACTTCAGTGGTGGTGTTATAAGGGAATTGAATTATACAGACAAAGTCAGGTCTTTAGGTGCATTGAGAGGATGAAGCAGTGTTACTGGATGGTATTTAAAGAGCATTGTGGTAACAGTTCAAATGTATTTCTGGTGAACTCTGTCACAGTAAAAGCTTTAAAATGAAAACTAAGTCCTAGTACTTTAGTCTTGTGCTCTGTTGTGAGATTTGTTTTTTTGTTTTGTTTGTTTTTTTTCCTTCAGGCTACGTTTCACAGCCCATTTAGTCAACTTGGACAGAGCCCAGAAGGATGTTCCTCTTACCTATTTCCAAAAATCATGGGCTTAGCTAAGGTAAGAATGTCCACAGTGTGTGTGTTGGTACCTCCAACAGTGAGGCAAGTGGAGTCACAGCAAGAGCCCTCAAAGAAAGCTCCTGTTTGCATCTTTTGAAACAAGATCAAGAAATGTAATGATGGTGTCAGCACAGGCACCCTAACAGAGTATTGACCACTTGTAAAGCCATACAGTGATACCACTGAAGGGTTCTTTTTCTCTTGCCTTCCTCCACATTCTTGAGATAATTGCTGTATGGCGAAAGGCGGTATCTTTCTTCCAGCAATGGGAGGGAATGATGTAAAGAAGGATTAAAAAAAGAAAATAAGAGCACTCTGAAGAAATGTCATGGTAGGCTGCCTTTATCAGGCAGGGGAGCAAGTGTTGCAGTGGTTTCTGCCAACCCTGTTGGAAACTTGTATTCAACGATTCTTCCAAATGTGAGTGTGAAGCAATCCATTTATATATTTACTTCCAGATCTTTTAGATTATCTATTTTGTTCTAATATATATTGGTCTACTGTCCAGACTCTTATTTTCTCTGTCTACTCTAGAAATAAGGAAATTAAATAATAGTAATTAAAAAAATAGGAAAAAAAAAAGAGACAGCAGAATCTAAATTTTCTTTTCTTAGAACGGGGTAATTCCCTTTCTGCTTCTTTTGATATCCCACAGAAAAAAACTGGATAGTTTCAAACACTGCATTAATATAGTGCAATGTTTTTTTGAGCAGAGTTTAAATCTGTAAGGAGTAGAGCAAGTGCTTCATGAACATCCAAGTATCAAGGGTAGTCTATTCAGTGAGATATAACCTACCAGTATAAGTTCTAGAAATCTTGGAGTCACTGCAGGAAGTGAACACTCGCATGTTTATGATGAGGTAATTTCAGGTGACAACCTTGGTGCTTGCTCACAAAGACATGTAGACTCTTGGTGAACAACAGGAGCTGGAGACCAGTCACTGGTGGTGTAGCCCAAGGGTCTAATACTTATTTGACCTCTTCATTGTGGCCTGGATGATGGGACTGAGTACACCCTCAGCAGATGATACAAAACTGAGAGGAACGATTGATACACGAGACGCGTTGCCATTCCAAGGGACCTGGACAGTCTGGATAAATGGAGAATCTCATAGGCTTTGGCAAAGGCAAAGTCCTGTGCCTGGGAAGAAATAATCCCATGCACCAGTATGTGTTGAGGGCTTACTGGCTGGAAAACAGCTTTGCAGAGAAGGATCTGTGTGTCCTGGTAGACAGCAAGTTGACCGTGAGCCAGTAATGCAGCCTTGCAGCAAAGAAGGCCGATGGTATCCTGGGTTGCATTAGACGGAGCGTTTTCAGCAGGTTGAGGGAGGTGACTCTTCACCTCTGCTCAACATTACTGAGACGACAGCTGGAGCGCTGTGTTTCGGGTCTGGGATGTGGCTACAAGAGAGACATGGACATACTGGAGCAGGCCCGGCAAAGAGCTGCAAAGATGACTAAGGCACTGGAGCATATTACATATGAGAAGAGGCTGAGAGAGCTGGGACTGTATTTCCTGGAGCAGGGAAGGCTTGGGGGAATCTTACCAATGTTTATAAACACCCGATGGGAGGGTGTAAAGAAGATAGAGGCAGATTCTTGTCAGTGGTGCCCAGTGACAGGACAAGAGGAAAGGGGTACAAATTGAAACAGAAAATTCCATCTGAATGTAAAAACATAATTTTATAGTGAGGGTGGTGAAACATGGGAGCAGGTTGTGCAGAGATGCTGTGGAGTCTTCATCCTTGGAGAAGTGTCTTCATCCTTGGAGACACTCAAAACCTAACAGGCCACAGTCCTGGGCAGCCTGCTCCAGCCGACCCTGCTTGAGCAGGGGATTTGAACTCGGCAGTATCTGGAGGTCCCTTCCAACCTCATCTAGTCTGTGTTCTTTTGGGAGGGCAGACATTGAGGAGCAAGAGAGTAAAATAAATGTGACTTGGAAGCTTGTACCTCTCCTGTCGGGTTACTCAAGTCTTGTGTCTTGTTGAATCACTCTTTCTACTTTTCTTTTTATAGGCAAATGAGATTTTGCTTTTCAATAAAAAGCTGACTGCAGCAGAAGCCTGTGCCCAGGGACTTGTGACTGAAGTCTTCCCCGACAGGACTTTTCAGAAGGAAGTTTGGGCAAGATTAGAAGCTTACGCAAGCCTCCCCAAAAACGTCAGTATTTTAAATTTATCTCCACTTTGTAAGCTTGTAGCATTCCCAGTCCTCCTGCCAAACCTACCCTGTTACTTGGTTTCACTTCATCCTTAATTGAAAGAGCAAGGCTCAGTACATTTTCCTTCAAGTACAGATATGTCCCTGTCCCTCTACCGCTGTGAAACAAACCTCTCTTCTACCCTAGCTGAATCTAAGACAGTGCACTGTACACAGAGATTCAATGGCTGAAAAGCCTTAAAAACCAACTAATTAATCCACTTGCAGCCTCTGTGTGTGTGCCCTGGGTGCCTTCTCTTAGAATTTTATTTTGGCAACAGTTTAGGGTTAAGAGCCTTACCACTGGTTCTACAATATTAATTGTACTGTGTGCGCTGTGGGTGCTCAAGATGAAGCTGGGTGGCTTTACTTTTTGCTGAATTCATTCGTCCTGCCTCACTAGTTTAGGTTTTGCAAAACTACTTGAGTCACAATGGTATTAATGCTACATTGCACAAGAGGAGACACTCCTGCCAGCTGCTGATAACGTAGGTTGCATTTGGCACTGCAGACAGTTGAACAGGTTTCACTTCTTACACCCATCTACTCTGATTATGAGCACTTAGTGGACTGCTGTTTCGCTTCCCATGAACCTCCTCCACCTTATCAGCAGTCTTAGTAATTAAATGCAATAATTACTTGCAGCAAAAAGGTTGACTAAAAGCTAAAAAGTACAATGTTAATGCAACTCTGTTTGAATTCCAATGTGTTTATTGTGCTATTTTCTGAAACATTAAATTAAGGTATAGAAAACATAACTTCCTAATGTTCCTGTCTTTCTCCTCTAGTCCTTGGCAGTGTCAAAGCAACTGTTACGAAGTGTGGAAAAGGAGAAGCTCCATGAAGTCAACAGTAAAGAGTGCGAAGTCCTGAAGGAGAGGTGGTTGTCTGATGAATGTGTAAATGCTATTGTCAGCTTCTTTCAGAAGAAATCAAAACTCTGATCTTCACTGTCTCGCAATAGCTTAGTCTGCCCTTACCATTAATAAACTTTCTTTTCAAGTAATAATTCTTATACCTTTTGACGTGGTATATTTCTCTTCTGAATACTGGGTTAAAACTGGTTCGTAAAATTAATGCAACGTTATGTGCCTTGGATCCATTATGGATATTTAGGTCGGGGAAAAATGGTGCATTATTCTGTAGGCAGCAATGATGTTTCTGAATAATACTGAAGCAGGCTGTCTTCCAAAAGAAGCAACAGATTCAATAGCACCATATTTGGATAGCTCTTCAATAAGTCTTATGAGTGATTCTTTTTATTAATCTGTGGGGAAGGAAATACTGTATTAATGAAAAAATAAATGGAATTATTTAGATACTGTTGTGCTGAGTCTTACTCCTTCTGTTAAACATCATTAGCGAAAGGGAGAGTGGTTCCTGGAGGTGTATTAATATAATAGTCTTACAAAAAGTATTCACTTCACTAACTTGAAGATTCTCAAAGTTGCCTGTTGTGAGCTTTATGGTTCTAGTTTTAAGTGTATTTTTCCATGAATTGCTACTGCTTCTTCTGTGAAAAGTCCCATTAAAGATAGTATGACCTCTTCCTGTGGCCATTTTGGAGTTAAAATAACAAAACGATTATTTTTCAACAGAAAATTTCTCCACAGTTCGTGGATGCCTTTGGGTAGAGGGCATACCAGGCACTGCAGAGGACAGGGTCATGCTGCTGGAAGTAGGTACGCGTTTGGCTCGTGACAAGGAAAGGAAATGGTGGAGAAGCAGTAGTTACTTGTCAAGAAAAGCCTCTTGGTGACAAGGAGCTGACTAGTTAAAAAAAAACCTGATCTCAAGAGCATTGGCAGTGAGGAGCACAAAAGGTCCTGGCCCTGTGTGCGGAGGCAGGGACATACGTACAAGCAGCGGTGCAGCGGCTGCCTACAGGCAATGCAGAGAGCGGCTGGCGTAGGTGCAGCAGAGGTTGAGGTGGATGGCCATTTCTCGTCTGGATGCAAGTTCTGGAGCACCGGGGCGCAGCACGGGGATGGTGGGAGCTGCTGGAGCAGAGCAGCGAACCACCAGACATGGACGGCTTCGCATGCCATCAGAGCCGAAGCATGGAAAGTCTCCTGCACCGGGGCAGCGCGGACATGCAGGATGGCTGCTCGGCAGGGGCACCGCTGCATCGCATGGTAAGCAGGTCTTAAAATCCAGATTTTGCCTCCAATGTGGTACCTGGCCCTTGGGATTTAACTTCTGAGAAAGAAAAAGACTAATGGGATCAGAGAAAAAGAAAGCGAGAACCATGAGTGTGCATCACTCAGATATATTACAGCAGTTAAATTTGATGCTAAGAAGTATTTAATGTATTTAGGGTCCTCCTTAACCCTCTGCAAGGGTGGATGCTGCCACACGGGATAACCGGCAAAACCAAGTCTGCTGCCGTTGCACACAGGGTGGCAGGAGCAGGGCCAGCAGAAACAGGGGGAGGGTGAAGCAGTAGAGGAGGAGAGGGGAAATCTGCCAGGGAGACCTGAGACCAGCCTTCCACCCAGCTGACAGAGCGGGAAGCCAAAATAATTCCCCATTAACACAAAGTAACGTGGAAAAGGGCCGGGGAGGGCACGCCTCCAGCAGATGTGCAACAGCCAAGGCGCAGTGGGGCTCTTCCAGCGCCCAGAGAGGGGATGTGGCCCCAAGGGCGTGGAGGTGGGAGGAAGGAGGGAGGTCTCTGTGGGGCCACAGGCAATGCCGCAGGGCCAGTGCAGTGGTGGGACTGAGGGGTGGCTGAGGCCTAGGGGGTGGTGGCAGGAGAGGCAATGAGAGAAGAAGCTGAGGGAGAAACCGGGGTGGGAGGGGAGTGCTGCTGGCAGGCTGAGGGCCACCATGTTGCCCCAGCCCCATGAGGGAACAGCCTCCGCCATCCCACCCAGGGGCACCCCGCTGGGGACGGGGCAGCCATTGGGCTGCCGACAAGGAGCCATGCTGAGGCAGCAGGCTGCCCCCTGGGGCCACACTGGCTCCGGGCAGGCGTTGCTGGGGCACCCTAAGGCGTGAGGCTCAGCGCTGGCTGCAAAATGGCAGCAGGGACACAGGGTGAGGAGGAGGCCGAGAGCTGTGGCCCTGGCCCAGGGCAGCGCCTGGGCTTGGGGCAGCGCAGGGGACGTGCCTTCAGGACTGGAGGGTGAAACACGGTTTTGTCTTGCCAAGGCTTTTGTGGCTTGTATGCCACTTTTTGTTTTTTTTTTTTTTATGTTGCTCATGTGAGCCTGAAATGCTTTCAGGGGGGTTTTTTATAGCACTGTGGTGGTGGCCATTGTTGGCATAGCCAGGGGTAAGCGGTTGTTCACTCTTTTGAAAGCTTTTTATCAGCATAACGATAAGTAGATTTAGTAGTGCATGAGCTATGTCATCAAGTGTATTTTGCGTGTGTGTGATGTGTTTGCTTTCCTCAAGGGAAAATGCAGCCATTGATAATTCGTTGATGGGTGAAACAGCAGAAACAGGGTTTCCTTGATCAGTAGGTGCCAGTGTACCACTTACAGCAATGGGAGACGAACCATTACTGGGTTTGTAATGGATTAGGTCTATTGAAATATTTTTTCCTGTTCTGACCCTCTATGAGTAATGAGCCTAAATTAACATTAATTCTAGGGAATGGAACTCCTGGGTGGTTTTAGTTCACTTTTTGAAAAGTTCACTTCATAAAGTTTTTGTTCACAAAACATTTGCTTCTGATAAGCAGCATCGTTAGTAATTTTTATACTTTTCATAGTGTCTGGTATTAAGAACAACAAAACAAGTTTAATTAATCTCTTCAAACAATTTCTGTTTACTCCATACAACAAATTAGCAACTTCAGATAACTTCTTCTGAAATACAGTCACTTATTAAAGGTGTTTATTATAATTGGATTGTGAGGATTACATCAACTGTTCCTGAATGTTCCTTACATTCCATTCAAAGTATCACTGTTGGTTGGTGTACATCTTGCTAACACAGGAGTTCAATGTACGATAGGATTCAGGTCACACTTGGCACAATTATAGACATGCTTAATAATCTGCCACCGTGTTTGTGTAGAATCACAGGTAAGTAATCAAATAGATCACACAGGAATACCAATGGCAAGATAACTGCACCTAGTTTCAGAAAATAAGGTGTTCTAAGCTTACACTGGGTATAAGACCTGCAACATTCACTGATTGTATTCATTATCATCACTGCTAATACAACGCCTGTTTGACTAAAAGCAGATTTGAGACCAGCAATTAGAAATCCAAATGCTGTATAAAACACAAAACTCTGCATATAAGGGCATTGTGAAACAGTGATATACTCCATATTTTTATCATAAATGATTCAGTATTTTCAGGCTGCATCATGACGCTGGCTTTTATGTTTCTAACATTGAATTTACTGTTCAGTTGTAAAAATCCCATAATAACTCTGCTGTGTTAAAGTGTCTCTCACTTGTTCCGGCTGAATGTGAACACATCCATGAGGGTAATGTAGTAGATCTCGTGTCTAAACAAGGACTTTTAAGTTTTTCAAACAAATGACAATTTATGATGAAAAACTCTAAACCATGGCCATTCTTGAAAGGTTTCCTCCATCTATAACCTTTCCTAGATATTTAGGGACAGACAATTGTGAGCATCATATAATCTTCTTGTAGTAACTAAAGAAAATATTTTCATTCACAAAATTTTCTTGGAGGATTAGTTTTCCTTTTTGATTTGCAACCGAGCAAACACACTCCATATTGCCTGTAACAATTGAAATGTAATATCAACACATTTTAGCCCTAAATAGGTGGAATAGGTTGAGAATGCAACATCTAAAACCTGGGGAAAAAACACCGGAACCAAATCTTTTGTGACTTATTACCCACTTCTCCATTCACTACCATCAAGATGTGTACAGTTGAAAGCAGTTTTTATAGAGTGTTTAACAAGATATTGCTTTAATTAATAAGTTGCAGCGGAGCACACCTGTGACAGCAGTTGAGCAGCTTCTCACCGAGAAGGTTACACAGCACAAGACGACGATTGAACAGAACCGGCAGCAAAGCCTGCAGAGCTTTGCAAGGCAATCAGTTCAGGGTTTGCAGAGGGCTGGAGCAAAAAGGCTGAGATTGCTGTTGTCATATTGTCTGAACCTTTGGGATTAAAATATAAATCTGTACGACTGAAAATTCAATAGTGGCTTGTTAGGCAGTAGCTACTCGGAATCAAAGGCTGTGGGGTTTTTTGTCCTCTTCTGACAGAAAACACCCAGGTTCTCTTTAGGCCTTCTCTCATTACCACCCAAAGATCAGGTTGAGAGCTGGTAGGATGCCAGTGAGGACCTCACAGCTGTTAGTCTGCTGCAAGTGGATACAGGTGAGAAGTGTCATCTGAAGGAGTGCCAAGCTGCATATGGATGGTTGGTCACAGCACTGCTGCAGAGGGGTTGCAGCGCAATGTTCGTCCCTATATGAACCCTCCCGCTGTCCCAGGCATGCCCTGAGTTCTGCATCCCAGCCTGAGATGTTCTTTTGTGGGACTTGCAAACCTCACCAACCAGTGCTTTTCATGAGTGCAAAGTTTACGTGCACCTGTATCATGTTAGAGGCATAGAGTGCTAAGAATATAAACCAAACAAGGTTTGTAAGAAGAGATCTTTTGTGAGAGTGGTTAGTGTAGTCTAAATAGGTGAAAATTTTTCTGGCACATAATTCTTTCTTCATGTGTCCTGAAAAGCGCACCTCTTTTCTCCAACTATAGTTGGTAGTTTTATAGGAGTTATTTCTCCCTACCTAAAATCCCCATCTTTCTTGTTCAAACGCAGACACAAAACTTGAGGTATGTTGTTAAAAGCTAAGTTCCGCTCACTGAAACTAACAGATACATGCTTGTAGCAGGTTAAAAGTTTCTAGTAAAAGATCAAAGAAAAAAAGTAAGCGATAATTTCTGAGAAGTGTTTTCACATGCACTGTATCCCAGATTGGTTTGTTCTTTTTGCAGGAGTCTTGCAGACTTCCAGTGGACCTATTGCTACATTTGAGGTCACCTGAAAACAAGTGTAATGCAACACAGGTGGACTTCATTGGCCAAATAAATTAGGTATCCTGTTTTATTTTGTATTCTTTATGCTCATTCTGAAACAAGTTTTCCATATTCAAACAAAACTGTTTTCCTTACTTCAGTTAACTCAAAATATCAGCGAAGAAGGAATGCTTCATGCCGGGAAGAAGACACATAATGAAGGCAGAATTGCTGTGAGAAGGTAAAAGAATGCTTTAATAATTATATGAAATGAAATTGAGTAGTTAATATCATAGCCATCCAGCCAGGCTGAACAGGTGAGAGCAATGCATGCAAAGACATGTTACCACTCTGTGGAATTAAATATCAACAGGTAATTATCAGCTTATGTATTTTCTAATTGAAGTGCCTGAAGGGCTTTTATTAATTGATGTAAATTTGTTTTCACTAAAGTTAGGGAAGGGCACTTAGGAGGTTACAAACAGCATGGTCAAGTAAAAGCCTTTAGTCTCTTCTAGAGCATGTTATTTTGCACTATAGTTACACCCTGAGCATGCTTGTAGGTACCTAAATATATAATTCACTAACTCCATTATTAGTGTAATTTCTTCAGCAGATTCTCTGTATACTCTGTCTGATGCGGGTTCTCATTATTAAAGTCGTAGTATACAGCAGAGGGGGAGATTTTTGTTTGTCTGGGTTTTTTTTGGTGGTACTGGGATTTCTCTTCCAATTAGTTAAGACCCTAGAACTGTAAGAACCACGTCAGTACCTTCAGTTACAAACAATGTTTCTGATGTGCCACATGTTCTAATGTACAGGAAATATTTATGCAGATTGAAAACTTCAACCTGAACTTTGAATAATGCACCTACCTTGTTTTCCCCAAATGTATATGTAAATAAACTGATGGTATTTCCAGTTTGTATCACTCATGATTGATAGTATATATTCATCCTAGGTAACCTTTGGTGATGTGTAGGGTTTCATATTTTTCAGCCAGTAAAATATCTATTGCAAATATATTTTTTACTTGGCATTTTAGATAAAAGTAGCATAGCTAATCTTACAGATATGAAATAAGTAATTCTTTACCTATTGATATGAAGGTTAATTTAAAAATCTAGAAAAGATTTGTGTAGATTAAAAAAAAATTAGAAATTAAGTAGTTACATAAATTTTGTGGAGTGTATAACAACATACCTAAATGAAGATAATGAAACAATCTATAAGTTGTTAGAATTTGCATTGATTGAAGGGACATTTTTGCTGTCTCACAGCACTGCTGAATATTGTTCTATTTCTTTTTGACTTTTAAAGTGATTAGATTTGAGTAACATTTAAAAACTTTTTTTTAAAAAAAAAGCATTTGGGCAACAAAAGGGCAGAAGCTTCTGATCATATTAGCCCCGATCTTCCAAATATATGTGACTTTACGTTTCTTTTGTGACACGAGGACAGAATGCTAAGGTTTTTTTAACAAGATCTATTATTGTACAAGGAGAAGAAGCAGAAGGCACAGTTAAGTACATAAAGTTAGTGGAGACAGTTTCTTGGAAATCTCCTCCCTATTCTGCAGTAATAAAACAGGAGAAAACATAGTTTGTATTTGTCAAGGACAAACAATACCAAACGGATCTAATTTCCTTCATTAGTGTGACTGGCTTGCTGCATAAGCGAGCAGCGGTCAATATAATTTAAAGTTTAGAAAGGTTTTTGGGCTGTTCTGCTATGCAGCTGCCGTAAACAATTCCAGGAAACATGATCTAGATTAAATCACAATTGTAGACTTGTAGAATTGGCTGAAACACTCTACTAAGCAGTAGCCATCAGGTTATCAGAGTGAGAGGGCACAGACTGGGATCTGGCAGGAGCTCATTCTGGTTGCTGTGGGACAGGCAGGTGCGTCGTGGGACACCCACCCCTGGCAGTTCAGCCGTGAGGGACGTCATAGACTCATGCAACGCTCCAGAGAGCTCCGAGATGCCCACGGCGTTAAACGCAAACACATTGGAGGAGATCTCCCTCTTGCTCTGTTGCTGAACCAAGCGCCCGTTCGGCTGTTGTAGCAACTTCAAAGTTACAGTCACCCAATCCAGCTGCCACCGACGCTTTCTGCACCACCGTGTATGAACAATACAGGACCCAAACCTCTTCAGGAAGAGCTCAGTAATGAGTAAGCTTTCGCCTTGTCAAAAAGGTAGAATCTCTCTCTTGCTGTGGCAGAGCTGAAATACGCTAATACTGAAAAATGTTAATTTATTGAATTCCTACCTGTTGTGAGTGAGTCTCATTCAGCATTGCTGGTTTAGTGTAGTTTGTAAGTTAAGTCAGTAAGTGTTTTCTTACCGTTTAAGAGTGATGGGTAATACCTCATCAGAATTGAATACAACTGTGTTGTAAAGAAATAAATCCAATTTCATTCAATTTATGTACCAGGATCTTAAGAAAATGTGTAAGACCTCTTTGTAAAACTAGCCATAACTGTCTTCCAAAGGACTTATCCTTGCTACAGCTTTTTTTCAAATATTCCTAATCCAGTAATAAAATGTAGCATACAGACTGCTTGTTAATTACAGTCGTAGGACTTAGCATAAATACATTGAAACAGTGTAAAAGGTGGTATGACTTAGGTACGGTCTCTGGACCACATTCCAACTGCCTAAAACTGGTGTGGGCTGAAAGCTTTTCAGGTTCCAGTGGAATTACTCGTATTTACCTTGGTATAAATAGAATAATCTGTAAAATAGGTTACTGGTAGCTTGACTGTTGCCCAAGACCAAATAATGGGTGGCCATGTAAATCAAATACATACGTGATTTAAGTAAATACATTTACCCCTCTCTCCGAATGTAGGACTAGAACACGTTCCCGTGGACTCTTGGATTTTGGAGGATGATGACTATTCCAAGAGAACCTCCTTAAACTTTTGTGCGTAAATTACATACTGGATTTCATCTTTTTGTCTCTAAGAGGGTTGTTTATATTAAGTATGTATTTAGACTGCATTCATTTGTCTGTGTACAGGAGCTTCCCACACATGAATCTGGCTAGTTTTGTCGCTTTAAAATTTATCTGTTGCTTCAGGTACGCAAGGTCTTCTGTGAGATGTCTTAAATTGCTCTTACTTGCGTATATGCAATTACTGCGTAATTTATTACATGGTAAGAGAATTCTTGGGTTATTTTTAAAGAAGAAAAAAGCATGTTGACCTGGGCATTATTTGGAATCCTCATGTAAACGTAGCTGATTCTTTTTTTTTCCTAAGCCTTTATAAACAGAAATACATTAATTACTTGCAAATAGGAGTATACTTGGTATATTAGCTTTAATGAGCTAGCAGAGCAATTTGGGACAGGTTGTGAAATCACCTGTTTCCTATCCCATCAGAGTGCCTGGATAGGCTGTAAAAAAGGGAGGGAGGGAGCTCCACACCTCAATTTGCTCTGCCAGATTTATTTAATTTAAGCCTCCTAGGGGAAGAAAACGGCTAGGCATTGTGCATGTTCCAGATTTAACTTAAAAACGCCCAGAAAGGGTGACTGAACTGCGTGATCTCCCTGCGTGTCGGAGACCACTCAAAGGAAGAGCGGTTGCAGACAGTGCTGCTGTTTGGCCACCATGAGGCATCTCTGTTCAAGAGGCTGAAGGGAACGGTGCCGTTACTGGATTCAGCCAGCTGGCTTAACCTGTCTGGGTATTAAATCTGGACTAAATTTTGTAAAAACATGTGTGGAATTCTGTGTGTTACCTTTCCAGATGTCTAGCAGATACACAGGGAGGCATGGCGCGAAGGTCAGCTTGGCTTTACTCGAGCAGAACTTTTTCCTTTCCCACGGAGAGACTGCAGCCCAAATGTAGGGCAGTTCTATACTGAGCATCTCATCCCGTAACGTTTTTAGGGCGAGATTTTATTTTAACAGAGGAGTTGGATTTGTAGAACGTCTGAGCTTTAGGTGTATTCAGATAAGGTAAAGCCCCTTTTGTATGTAGCACGTGAAGTTCAGCTTCCTCATTTGAGAACAAGGTTTTGGAGCAGAAAGAATACAGATAAATTTGGAGACTGGTGAGTGCGACAGCTCGAAGCCGCTGTCAAGAGTATTTGCAAAAGAAACTTGTTTTTGTCAAAAATCATGAATATTAGTTCTGCTCCTCCTTCTTGCAATGTGTTCAGCGCCATTCTTACTCTTTGCTAGAGTCCAGCTACAATTCAATGAATTGCGGGAAGAATATCCTCCCATTCATTCTAATGGAGGTTTTTATACATTGGGTAAAGAATTATGCTGACTGAGGTATGGCACTTATGAAAGGATAAGACATAAACATTTTTTATTACTTTAAAACCAAAACTTCACTCATCACAAGGAACTTATCATAAAAATCAATGCTGCTAGTAAATGAACCTTTACAGATAACAGAAAAAAAAAAAAAAACCCAAATCATCACAGTCCTCTCCGATCTGTATTCTACAGGTCACCTGGTCTCGCCCCGTGCTCGAGGCAGGGCCAGCCGTGCAGTTAAATTAGTTTGCTCGGCATCATTGTGTTCTTGTCCAACGCTGAGCGCCTCCAAGGGTGGACATTTGCACAGCCTGAGTAACCGGTTCAACGCGCGCTGCTGGTCTCCCATTGCATCGCCATAATTCCCCGCAGCCTGCAAGACAGGCTACATTCCTCTCCGAGTATTTTCCTTCCGTCGTTATCTGCAGACGAAGCTGCACCCATCCAGTTTTAGACCGTTATGCTCTGCTCAGAATGCAGGGAATGGAGTGGCTGCATTCCCAGCCTATGCCATAAAAAAAACCCCAAACCTCCACCAGTGGCAGAGTCAGGAGCAGCTACGGAACTGTTAGAGAAGTGGATATGCAGAATGTCAAAACCAGATTATCACCATTTCTTCTGCGTAGACAGCGGATGATTGGAGGTGGGTGCATCTTTCAATCAGTGCAGAAATTCACCTGCAAGAAATTGTACTCCTGCCTGCTAATGTTTCAGCTTCTATGGTAAATCTGCCTACGCAGAGGAAGGGGTCTGTTGTAGCTGCGGGTCTAAATAGGCCTTCAAAGAATTGCAGAACATGTCAAAGAGACAGTTTAACTCACAGGCTGTGAAGAGATCTTTTGCTATAACAATACAGGATTAGGATTTTTGACACATTACTGGAAATCAGAGTCCTTTCTTCTTGGAAGAGGAGGATTGTTTTGCCCCTTAGGAATGCAGAGAAGGATTGTTATGGGGCTATGTGCTGGGCCTGCACGGCAAGGTTTTGGTAGCAGGGCGGCTGCAGGGGTGGCTTCTGTGAGAAGATGCCAGAAGCTTCCCCTGTATCCGATACAGCCAGTGCCAGCCGGCTCCAAGACAGACCTGCTGCTGGCCAAGGCCGAGGAATCAGCAAGGGTGGCAGCATCTCTGTGATAACATAGTTAAGAAGGTGAAAAAATTGCTGCACAGCAGCAGCCAGAGGAGAGGAGTAAGAACACGTGAGAGAAACAGCTCTGCAGACACCAAGGTCGGTGAAGAAGGAGGGGGAGGAGGTGCTCCAGGCACTGGAGCAGAGATTCCCCTGCAGCCCGCGGTGAAGACCGTGGTGAGGCAGGCTGTCCCCCTGCAGCCCATGGAGGTCCCCACGCCAGAGCAGGTGGATGCCCAAAGAAGGCTGTGACCCCGTGGGAAGCCTGCACTGGAGCAGGCTCCTGGCAGGACCTGTGGACCCGCAGAGAGAGGAGCCCACGCTGGAGCAGGTTTGCTGGGAGGACTCATGACCCCGTGGGGGGACCCACGCTGGAGCAGTCCGTTCCTGAAGGACTGCACCCCATGGAAAGGACCCGCGCTGGAGCAGTTAATGAAGACTGCCGCCCATGGGAAGGACCCATGTTGGAGAAATTCATGGAGGACTGTCTCCTGTGGGAGGGAGCCCACACTGGATCAGGGGAAGAGTGTGGGGAGTCCTCCCCCTGAGGAGGAAGGAGCAGCAGAGATAACACAGAATGAACCGACCACAATCCCTGTTCCCCGTCACCCTGTGCTGCTCAGGGGGAAGAGGTAGAGAAAATCAGGAGTGAAGTTAAGCGCAGGAAGAAGGGAAGGGCAAATGGAAGGCGTTTTAAGATTTTATTTTATTTATTTCTTACCCTAATTTATCGGTAATAAATTAATTTCCTCAAGTAAAGTCTGTTTTGCCCATGACAGTAACTCCTGAGGGATCTCCCCATCCTTATCTTGACCCACAAGACTTTTCATTATACTTTTCTCTCCCTTCTCCAGCTGAGAAGGGGGAGCAATAGAGCAGCCTGGGTGCAGCCAGGGTCAACCCACCGCAGGGCACCCCCGGCCCCAGGTCCTGCTGGCGTTCTGCCCTTGCTCTTAACGGGAGCCCTCGGAGAGAAGGCGCCCCAGAAACACAGGACACCTTGCACACGCAGCTGCTGCAGGGCAGGAGAGGGCTCAGATTTTTCACTCTGGCAGGACTGCAGATGCCTTCTCATGGCCAGTACCTCCTTTACCAACTCAGTGTTTCTTTTTAAAGCCATACAGACTTTCTTTGCCTGTTATTCTTGGTATAACTATTAGTCACATTCTTTTAATAGGGGGTACTGTAGTTGTCCTCAGTTACCCCCTCCTAGTTTCTTTTTACAAGAACGCAGCACCACATTTCTCGCACTCTAACTTAAAATGTAACACTTTGAGACTGAACCACAAGCAGTTATAGAGTGACTGTGTCAGTATGTACTTTCTGGGTTATGACCTATTTATTAGCTTTACATTATGTCTCATTAACTTAAACTGAACACAATCTTCTTAAATATCCTTCATGCATTTTCACTATTTTAGGAACAATTAGCTCATACCCACTTTATAGAAAGATCTGGGTCACAATCATAAAAATTGATGTTTATAGAGACGTAACTAAGATGATGAAACATTCAAAAAGTGTATCATGGAAGGAAGGGGCAAGTTTTTCATTTGGAGAGAGTAACTGTCACAAGTTTAAATCAAATTTTAGTTCTTTAAGGATTTAGCTGAACAAAACATGAAAAGACATGAAAAACTATGACACGTTAGTTTTGCTTCTGTACTCACAAAATGAGTATAACAAATATACTTAGACTCATACTTTGATACATAACTCAAAAAACGAAAATACACACTCCGTCCCACTTCACCATGCTGCTTCTCCCATGTGACTACCCTCAACTTTTTCTTATAAAGATTAATCTATAAATATATCTGACTTCCCTTCCCTGCAATACAATGTAATTTTTTCACCCCCTAACCCACACAGGCTAATACCTCCCTGCAAAAGCTCAAAAAAGGCACGGGGAAAAGCAAAGTGAAGTCCACACAAATTGTTTGGCGCTCACAGGGTTCCCAAAGCCAGGAGAGAGGCAACTTCACAAAAGACAACAGCTCCATTTTACACATATTCTAGAAGACTTTTTCCACAGATTCTTTAGTACCTCTGATACCTAAGCAGGCAATCCCATTCAAAGAACTACGCTCTGGTTTTAGTTTGTTTAAAAACTGTTCATATATTTAGCAGCTTTGCAATATGACATTTGCGAACACAATAGAAGACAGGATGCAAAGTAAGCTTTAAGCGTACTTTATTAATTTCAAGCAACTGCCACTTCCCAACATCCTCCACCCGAGTTACAGTTTTACACGTACTGTAGAAGATCGCTCTATCTCCAGCAGTATCACAGACCGGCCTGCCTTCTGTGTACGGGTCAATATACACATAAAGATTCTTCACAGGTTTAATGCCACTTACCCTACGTATGGAGATAAAGTATTATTAAAAAAGTTTTACCACAATCATTATATTCTATCAAAAACTCTTCAACAGTTTTTAATTTTTAAATTATAGTAGTATACACCAAGGTAATAAAACCACATTCTAACTGCATAGGGCTCGTATCCTGTTTGTTCTGAATGCCTGGGAAACTAAGTACGTTAAACGTGAAGCTCCTTGTCACCATGAGGGAGAAGGAAATAGAAATTAGCGCAGTAGAATTTAGCCAGACTTGCTGTATGTAGGACCTCGGGTGAGGATACAAATTACATCTTCGTGTACAGGAGGAAAAGGTAAGTTATCCTCCCCTCTTAGATCAGCTGAAAAATAGTTTAACAAGAAAACTGTGTTGCACAGCTGTTCCGCCTGCCGCAAGCTGCGGCCGCAGGCATTGCACTGGCTGCAGCGGCAGTAGCAGCTACTCCGCTCTCCTCAGGGACCACAGGCTTCTGGGACAGGCACTGCCTACAACTGCAGACGTTCCTTAACACTGTCTAACAGTCCTCAATTCCAGAGGCTTTTGAAGCCAGAATTAAAGGTTTTCTACTGTTGCCAACAAGAAGCACCAGCTGAAGCCGATACTGGACGGAGGACTGGAATACACATGTTTTGAATAACCCCCGTCAGCTAGTCTCTGTATCAACAATAAAGTTTGACAGATTTAAAATAAATAAGGAACCTGCTGAAGTCAAGGAAAAAAGTGCATCATCTGCTTGAATATTTACTGGTTAAAACTCATGTATTTTAACGAAATATAAAGGCAGATTTTTTCCTAAATTTCATAGGTTTTGTACCGATCATTCTATCATTTTAAGAAAATTGCATTTAAACAGTAATGCTTATTTACCTACATTAAATCACAATAACGAAACCTCTTCAACCAGAAATTAAGCAAACACATCTATGTAACAAGTTCTGATACAGTAAGTATGTTTCAGGAATTATCAGTACTGCAGCAGCGTTAATCAATTCTAAATAGGAATGCTGGAAACCAAAAGATTAAGACAGAACTACACGAAGAGTATTTTTCGTATCTTTTATAGGACAGAAACCTTTGTTCATGTCTTCTGGTAGCCATCATCTTCTTTTGAGCTGCACCTACAACACAAAGAACAAGTAAACGAGCAACTTTATGCTTCTCCAGAATAGCTTTAAACAGTTCTGTAGGCATTAAGGGGCATCTTTTCTACTGCTTTGTTTCTGTATCACCAACTCATTTCATTAGTTTATATTCCTACTTCAAGAATAAAGTACAAAGCAACAGAACGAATAAGCTATTACTACATCTGTGTAAAATTGCCCTCAGAAGTGCTGCCTATGCTGTAAAAGTGCAAGTTACTTTCTGTACTTAACTAGCAAGCAACTAGTATCTCATTAAACGTGAAAGCTAGTTTTTAAAAATCTCCTACATGGACAAGGTACCTTCATATGTGGAAATAAGGCGAGATTATTTTTTATTAAGACTTTTACAATATAAATTGAGAAGAGACAGGTTGAAGGTCCCAAATAAGCATACAAAACCACCCATCTCCTGCTTGTTTTCGTAGTTAGTTCATTACACCTCCTCGGTGGGGTATTCCCCACCAGCAGAATGACTGCTTTGTGTCATTTTTCCATTCTTGAGTGCACTAGAGTGCATGACTGTTGCCATTATGTACCTAGATGGATACAAAAACCCTTCTTAGTTCAAAGAAGTATTATAAAGTATGTGAAACCAGTGGGGGTTTCACAGCTTTTCAGAATATATTAATAAAAATGAAAAGATGAACCTCTTAATTCAGTCAGAGAGAACATTAAAACAGCAGTATGGACCTGCAAAGTTTGATTCTGGTTTCCTCACGCTGTATAACCAACTCAAATGTTTCAAGCTGTTCTAACTTGTTGCTAAATGTTTATCTACACATGCTGTCAGAAATAACCTTGTTAGGAAGGTGAAGTTGGTGTCTCAGCAAATCAGACCCATGGAGTAGGCGTTGAGTGGCCTGTGACTCGCTTTCCTTTTTCTCTTTCAGCACCATCAAAAGGAAAAGTGAGAAAAACAGCACAAACATTAGTTAAATCCTGAATTTAATCCCACGTCCTACAGGAATAATTTCATTACAATGAAAGCAGACAGACATTATCTGTAGGGCTTTTTTCTTTGCTTTTTAAGCAGTGATAATTATATATCTAATTAACATAGCCTATAGCTCTCCCAAAGATCATAACATTTAGTAATCCCTTTAATTAAATGATTAATAGGAAATGCAGGGGCGGTTCTTACGAATTACCTGATTTACCATCACTGAAGACAGATTCTTTTAAAAATGGCTACAAATGCCTTGTTCACAAAAGACTTTATTATCTAATGATGCATACTGAAAACATACAGAAATCTGCATGGTCCACTTTACATGCAGCAGAACAATCTTCACTTTACAATAAGTAAGTGTCAACTGTTTTATGCAAGAGACAACACTTTAAAGTCACATTTCTTAAAGAAAAGCTTCATTTACAAAAGAAATAAAAGGTAAAGAAGCAATTACCGCTTTTAAAAAGCAGCTGCTTTGTTCAAGAGTGGAAGGTTTATGCCTGTATTGAAAGACAACATGATCACAAATAATGAAAACAATGAACAAATGAAACACTTTTAGCATAAAGCAGTACACTTTCAAAATGACATACAAATAGTTAAAAATCTCATTATGTTGTCTAGCTATCCTTTAGATATAAGGTCTTTCGAATGAGATCCCGACATATGTAATTACTAAATGAAAACTCTTCTGTAAGTATTGGTTCTATGTCATAGTGAATTGTATTTAACAAAATGTATACAAAGTCTATAGCAAGTTGATTAAAAAAATTAAAGTAATAAGAAACAGTACACTGAAGGCGCTCTATCCATCAAGTGCGCACTCTCGAAATTTTAAATGTGATGAACAGAACAGAAGTTGTAACTATGCCACGGTTGCAATGCCAGAAAAGAAAACAAGATCATTTATCAAACATGCAGGGAATTCTGCCACAACGCTATTGTCTCTCATTTGTCAGTTGTTCCAGTAAAATAACAGCTTAAACACCGGTGATGTTGATGGGTTAGCTTACCTTCAGTGTACTGAAAGTTGTACACAACCTGCTTTAAAAGAGGAGACCATCCCTGCGGGCAGGCTCAAGAAGGAACAGACCCCCTTCGGCACTGACTACACCAAGGGCATGCTGCTGTGGCCTGCACACACACACCTAGGAAAATGTGAATATAAACAGCATTTATGCTGGCCATTTTTTAAAGACAAAAATGAAGCCAAGTCTGCTAAAAACAAATCAACCACCCAGTATTACTGTTCTTTTTTTTTTTCTCTTTCTTTTTTTTTTTTTATAACAGATGCTTTTTTTCTTTTTATAATATATACGAACTGCAACCATATACATTAGCATTTGTACTTCTGTGCAGTCTTGGCAATTAAAACAGTTCTACAGTGAAAATTTTCACATAAGACACAAAACAGAATTACTCTAACATTTCTAAAAGAAATATCAGCCTTGATGTTAATTCAAATGTATCATTTCTTCCTCAACTTTGCAGGGGAAATATTTATGTTTATATACATTAATAACTGCTGTGAAATTTCTTCAGTCTTTGTATCTTAATTACTCAAACCCTTTGAACTTCTTCATCTGGTTTAAATTTTTTCCTGGATGAAGGCGTGCTGCAGAGCCTGGTTGATGCTAATCCGTTTAGCTGGGTCTAACATTAGAATCTGGTCCAACAAGTCCTTTAGCTGGTGTACTTTTTTACGCTGGTCTTCAGGGAGTCGTTGGCACCCAATCAAGTCTGCTAACAGGTCCTTGGTTGGATTAATGGTGCTCATAACAGTAACTTTCTCCTACAAATACAAAAAGGGCAGCCTTGTAGAACAGAAGTAACGCACAAACCCCCTATCCCTTTTACACAGCTTTAGCAGCAACTTTTCTGCAGGCTTATCTCGTATCTGACCAGCAATGTCCTTCGTCATCATAAATCCTTACGCGGGCAAAGGAAAAGAGTGGAAATAACGCTGCCGGGGGTAGGCCAGGCTGCATCTTTCGCCAACAGCAGGTGCACACGTCAACCTAACATCCCAGTTAACTGAGAACATCCAAATTCCACATGGAAAGTTCCCATATCTGACCACTAATTCTATGATTCTTGATAAATACGCTATGTTAAACTGATACAGAAAGTAATAGTGACCTCCTACAACATAAGCACACCATACTGAAGTTGGACATACACCTCTAAAATGAAGGCAGAATTTCTTTTACTAGTAATTTAAGGATAGATTACGTGGCGATACCGTGTACATGTACCAAGATTAAACTTAGATTGCTCTTAAATGTGTTCCTAAATCGTAGGAAAAAAAAAAAAATCTCTGTTGCCAGTTTCTAACTATGTATCCTGTCCGTACTGCTGCAAAACGACATTCTAATACTTTATAAAATCTTACTTTTAATTAAGATGTCAAGATACATTTGGGAGACCATAATAGTAGGAAAGCTTGGAAAAAAGTAATAGGTTAGCCAACACATTAAGGACTTACCCTTTCTGTCACTTTATCTACTTCTATATACATAAAGTTGAGATTTTGATCAAAGTGCTGATCTTTGAATACACCTTTTCGAATCATCTGGAAAACGAGGGAGAGGGAAGAGTTTCAGGGAAGTTCTCAGTGTCTTACAAATTCCACAATTAGCATCAATGTCTACTAACTTATGGCAACATGAATAATTTAATACTAATCAAAAATATATCAAACGGACAGCAAGAAATGTCTAAACTGAATAAAAAAATTACAGTTCAAAAACCATTTGAAAAAGGACACAGTATCTTCCATTGACTTACGTATTTTTTTTTCAGGTCTGTGCTTAGAAGGTTTCTGCTTTCACTTTATACTTAGTCTATGAAAAAGAAGCTGTATACTTTCACTTCATAACATTTTAAATCAATATTAATTATACAGTCAGAGCGATGTCTGATATTTACTTGCTGTTAAGAGAAGATGTATACAATAAGAAACAGAATTCAGGGAGAAAAAAAAGTATGTTCTACTGTTCATTACAGCAGTTTCAGATATTAATTAAAAATCATATACTTTTATTTCTTACCTTGTTTGGCATCTTTCCTTTGAGATCCATGGCTAGTTTCAACATATGGTTATTGGTTTTGCCAGGAAAGAGTATTTTTCCTGTATAAAGTTCATATAACGTGCAGCCTACAGACCACATATCTATACCATAGTCATAGATTTTTCCTATAACTGAAACAGAGCAATTCCAGTTAATTCCATAAGGCAGCCTTAAGAGATACAATATCACAAAACCAGACAGATGAAAAAATTTTGATTTGTAAACTATATTGGTGCTCCTCCTCTTAGGAATAACAAGTCACCATAAAAAAAGGGATGCAAACCTTTTAACTTCTACAGTATCCCTGTTTTAGTTAGGGAAGTTTTTACCTAACACCCAGCATGAGTTAAGTTAGTAAAAAACAAGGTCAGAACAATACCTCTAAATTAAAACACAACTATAACCAATCAGAATGACTCCTCCCTGTCCTCACTGAGCTGACCACCAACATACATGAAGAGTCACACATGCATGCTTTCAAAGTCTGAATTTTTGACTGCCATCATATTTCCAGAGTGGTGTTTTGCTAAGACCAAACAGAGAGTAAATTCAAGTCAAATTCTCATTTGCTAGTACTGGTCTATCCTGCTACTGCTTACGATACATGTAGCCAATCCAAATGTACTTACTAATTTCTGGAGCTCGATAAAATCTACTAACTAGATACGGTGTGATGTCATTATCTGCAACATGCGAAGCTGATCCAAAATCGCAAAGCTTTAATATCGTTTTAGACTCATTCACCTGAAAGTTAAGCATAAATATCCATTAGCACTATTTGGAGAGACAACTACGAATAGCACTGTGAAAGTAACAATAAATTTAAGTCAGAGATACGAAACGCATTCAGCCTTTAAACTGGAAGTTCTTCCCACATTTCAATCCTTCCTCTCTGTATTCTAAGGAAACTGTAAAACCTTCTTAAATTGAAAGTGACAGTTAATGTCTTCAGATCCTAGGAAATACAGAAAAGGTCAGTTTCACGTACTTTTCCCTTACCAAAATATCCTTGGTGGACCTGCATTTCATTCCAGATACTGAAATTATATCAGTTTAGACTTCCAGCTCTAGTATCCAGAGTACCACTCATAAACCAGCATATTATTCACATATCTCTCGCTTACATAGATTTTATTGCTGTGATGGCAAAAAGCGAACATTTTAAATAAAGTAAAAATCTGACTTCTTCACAGGGATGACCACCAAGAAAACCAAAGGAAACATGTTTGATTCCTCTGATGTAGCTCTCACGCTCTGCTAACCAGAATGTTTAATGGAAACAGAAAAGAAAAAAAAAAGGCATTAGGACTTTTCCCCATTATCTCATGCACATAAACAAATTCTCCATCCAGACTCAAACAAACTATCTCCATTTTGCAGAAGGCAAGAACATTTTTCAACTATTCATGGAACAAGCCCCAACAGTTCTCCTAAGAAAGGATACCATCTTACTTTGGAAGATACACTTTCTAGAAAGATACAAGTGGATGCAGGTTTGTTTGGGAAAGACTGTACTAATTAAAAGATTTTATTTAGATGCTGTATTCTATTTCTTACGTACTATTTATGCTACGATAGCATTTTATATCAAAACAGGAACCCTTAACATTTTCAGTTAAAGTAAATTTTGACTTCACCTAAATTAACAGAATTGTATTAATTTCAAATAACTAATTTTACATGATAGACTGTGAAAAGTAACTTTCAATTATTTATTACTTACCAAAATATTATCTGGTTTAATATCTGCATGTAGGATATTACATCTTTTAAGAAGTTTTAAAGCCAGGAACAACTGCTGGCTGTAGGAACGCACAGCTTTAATATGGAGTCCAACATCTTTCCCATACTTTTTCAACACCTCTCGTAAATTCATACTATTTTAAGAAAGGGAGAGAGAAAGAATAGAAAAGAGCTTAACAAGGAAAAATACAGTGACCTCCTAAACTGTAAGACAAACTTGAAGAAGCCAGTTAGCTTTAGACATTTTTGGAGAAAAGCAACATTCAACTTAACATAGATACCACTCTGTCAGCTACAGCAATGAAACAAAAATGCTGGTCAATCAGATATGTCCTATACCATATAATTACTTACTAGACTGGACTTACTTAGTTCAGAACACATTTCTACTCAAGATTAATCTGAGAGGATTTATTTGCACAAGAACAGCATTTTCTTAGCAACTGTACTGCCCTTGTATGCATTGTCTGAAGAAATAAATAAAAAATTAAGTACGCAGATGATGAGGTGTTGAGGAGGTGATTTTTTTTGAGGTCTTTTAACAGCAGATAAAAAGACCACAGTTTCAGGACAAAAACATTACTGGGTATAAATAATGTACAAGTGCGTCACAAAGAAATAGTGCAGCACAAGAAAATTTGTTGTATGGCTTACTGGTGAAAATGTAATAGTGATTTCATAAAACTTGCTTTGCTTCAGCATACAACTTCACCTCAAATACAGCAAAAATTAAAATATGACACACATGGGAAACTCAGAATACGAAAAACTGATGTCTCTAAGCAGGAATGGGAACTAAGGCAATGAATATATCCAGATCCATCATAAAACACAGTGCCTACAATTAACCTGTCAAAAGAGCCCAATTAGTTAAAGGAAAAAGTGTGCGTGCAAAGCACTAACAATTTTTTCCTTAGACTGTTAAATATGTACTCTTCATAGAATATCTAGCATTTGCTGAACCCCTATGGGAATACATTCTTAAACCAAACCCATAAAATAAAGTACTTTGCTTTTCACAGAGAACCCCAAACATTTGTCATCTTACCTAAGTGGCTCAAATACAAGACAGAGATGTTGTTTGTGGTAGAAATGCCTGAACAATCGTAGACAATGAAACTTGTCATCAGGATCTGCATCATTGAGCTTTTTCAAGAATTCCAGTTCTTTCAGGCCAGTTTTTTGCCTGAAAAAAAAAGAAATATGATTAGAAAGCAAAATCAGTGAAATTCTTTTTTAAATCTAGTCATTCACTCGCATGGTTATAATTATCAGGAAATGAGAAGTGTCTTGTCATTACTTAAGGTACCACTGCCTAAAAAAATCAAAATAATAAATCACACCAGTGGTTTGCTGTCAGCGTCTACGCATTGGGTAAATTTATTTAATTCTTTAATCTTCACTGTGCCTTTGTAACCTACTTATCCTCTCGTCCTCCCTTCTGGTTACACGTAAAGCTAAAATTAGATTTCCTCCTGCAGTACAACACTTCAGTTTCAAACAGCACTCACTTGAGAAGCTTACTTTTTTTAAAAAGTACTTAACCACGTACATTACTTAAAAAGCTTTAAGCTAAACTGACTATAGAGTCAAGTACATGGCCAAACCGATTATCTATACAACAAACTGAAATAGCTTATAACCCCCCCTCTCTTTTTGGACTTTTCTAGATACCTCAAAATAATCCAGTTATACACACAGCAAGACAACTTTTAAAACTTCCAAGGTAAAATGCATGGAAAATATTTTCATTTAAGTTGTCTTTAATGGAAGAGGACATAATACATGACTGTAGAAATGTTGCAGCAGATACTGAAAATGAATATTATAGACAAGTCCTCACCTAACATAGTTTAATAGATCATACTTAATGGTCACTCATTCTGAAAGACCTAATTTTTTTTTTTTTTCATTTCAACAGTGAGAGTCCCAACCCTTTCTCAGTATCTTATATACATGCCAACATATAGAGAATACACAAAAATGATTAATGTACAGATGTCTTTCTGTAAGTTGCAGATGATCAATTAGGATCCAACCCATAGTCTGCCAAATCATTATTTTATTTTATTTTTTTTTTTACAGTCCACAACTCCCACCTCAAAAATTTTAGGGCTAGGCAGGCCTCATAATTAACTGTAACCTTGCTTCTTGCTATCGCTGTTCCCTGCGGTTTTGCAAATGAGAAAGTGCCTGATAAAAATGCAAGTATCCTTTCTCCTGTGATAGCTGTAAAGAAGTGTGGATACATAGTCCTCAAGCGCTTCCCATTATCTGGCTCATATTAGCAGAAAAGGCAGGAGTCACAGCTGTAATCTGTTACTTCACTTGAAACAAAGGGAGATTCAAATCACATCATGAAAAACTTCCAACTGTTACATATGCTTTATTATCATTAAACAAACACATTACTTACATAAGTTCATTGTTCCTGATGATTTTAACCGCTACTTCTTGGTTTGCTCTTGCCATGTCCCTGGCACGCACAACGTTACTGAAGACGCCCTGACCAGTATAACCGTAGACATTGTAACGTTTATCTAGAACTTCACCTATATTAACACCTGAAGAATAAAATGAAGCAATTTAAAAGAGTTATCAGTGACATGCATAATGAAACTTTTCATGAAAAATAAACCATTCTGTATAATTAAAAAAGACAGGATAAATGATATAATCACTTAATTTCATAGTGTACAACGTTTTGTATCACCTAGCTTTGTGGAAATTATGGGGAACAAACTGATTCTGTAAGTCTGGGGTCTTTTCATAACTGAGGTTAAAACCTGCATGGTCATTTCACCCATTACATTACACACTCAGCAAAGGCACTGCAGTACGTTTATGTTAGAATAATGTTTCAGTACTTTTTACATTAGGATCTTTTCCATTCAGCACAGTCATTCTAGCTGCCCTTGCAAATCAACAAATAAAACTTACGGTAATAGCCTTCTGCATCAGTCCAGTTATCCCTGAGATTGGGGTTTTCCTTGAAGTCTTTTCCAAACCCAGCAGCCCTTAAACGCGCACTCTGAAATAAAAAGAAAAGTAACAGCTTTGCTTGTGTGCTCTATGTTTTCCCTTGATGTTTAATTACCAAAAGCCCTTTTTTCCTACCAAAACACCATTCCTCTCCACACTACAAACACACTTATCTTGTAGGACAGAGAAACTACTGAACACAAAATGCTATTTACATACCAGTACCTAAAGACTGATGCAAGGAAAAAAGATGGGAACAACCAACAGAACTATTATTAATCATAAACAGGCAAAGTTTCCATTAATATCAGCAAGAAATTTATAAGAGTCATGTCAGAATGCACATTTTGGACCATCTGAGCAAGACTTCTTACTTATAGCGTGTTTGTATAGCATGTTGTAGTTTAGCAATTTGCAGGGAAAACATTAACTGTTGCCTTGCATTTCTGCTCATTCAACGTCACTTCACAGATTTCATACTATTATACTTGTGATCATAAAATTACTACAATTGCTGTTGACATCCCTTGACAGATTTGGCAATGTATTACCACAAATTCAAACCCACGAGTAGTAAAGAATATCTTCAATTGAATAACAGCTTCTGGAAAGGGGAACTGCTCACTTACAAGCCATTTAAATCCCTAATTGTAACTTTCAATTTTTTAAAAGCACGTCCCCCACACTATCCTTCAAGTACTTATCTTTTTCCAGGTCAAAGGAATTTTGATTTTTTAAATTTTATTGTTATTATTACAAGTTTTACTAGAGTGATAATATGGCAGACTTTTGTCACCAATACTTCTGTCACAACTAATAAATTACATCTGCCATAAACCAAAATTAACTGGAGAATTTCTAAGTAAAGAAGAAAATTGTTGTCAACTTATTTCTCAGTGTTGCTCATCAGCAACAATGAGGTAGATTTACAGAGAATAGCAAGTAAAGTCTCAAAACTACTGACTGGACTGCCAAGATTTGCAGGCCACTTCAGCACATTTAGAGAAAAGCCACTGGAATAATGCAAAAGTAAAAGCACAAAACGCATGTCTTCATCCAAAAAAAACCCACCAAAAAACCCCACTGCATTACTCCAACACAGCACCATTAGCAAATTAAAATATCTTACACTGACACTTTAACCATACATGAACCTCTGAAAAAAGCCCGTATTTAGAACAGTGCAGCATGGTAACATTAACATAAAGCACAACTTATTTATAAGTTTGTTACTGTGTGCCATTATAGGTCCTGTTCAAACAACAGGTGAATTCCCTAATTGATTACACTGGTAAAACTCCCACTGATTTCAGCATGTTTTCTTTCACTGAAATATTAATTAAGAACTACTTGGCCTTGGCTGATCAAAAGATTCAGAACATACTATCCACTCAATTACATGTGCTTTTACAAATCAAAGCTCCCACAAACCTCAAGTTACAGTAACTCTCTAACAAAAATAAAGCAAAAAAAAATAAATTCATACATTTCATTTCCAAGAATTACCTACATCAAAGTATGCAGCGAACATATCATCTGATTCTGTGAACATATCAGGAGCTAGCAGTTTCTTCTGAGCTGAACCTTAAAATGAAATGTAGATTACTCACATGAAAAAGATGACAAACTAATAACAACTCTGTTACCAGTGTAATTCATGACTTGGATATCTTTACAATATAATCTAAGATCAGTATGTTGGCAAACAGGTAGCTCTACTAATGTTTCTAGCAAATACCATTTTACATTCTAGAAACACAAAACTCAGATTGGATAAGTTCTTCAAAGCACTCAAAAATTTATACCTCCTTGAAAAATTAAGCATTATAGCTTTCAAATCACACTGCAGAAAAAGTACATACTTACACGATCCCTACAGATAATGACTCTCTCCACATATATGTATAAAAAGAAATATAAAATGACTGTGTGTATATATAGAAAAATACAGACGTGTTTTCAATATACAAGTCCCAGCTTTTCTGCTGACCATAAAGTATTTTACTAAAAACCAGAGCTGTAAAAGCCCAGAAGTTGTTTCTTTGGAAGACGTTTTCTTCAACCCTGTCAAAAAGGACCTCCTCTGTAGCTTTTAGTCAGAAACAATATTAACTATTATGTTTAAGAGAAACTTTTTTAACATGGGCAAGATTATCCCTTTCTCACCTTTTAATCATCTTTAAAGTCCCACAGACATTTTACTTGGTTGATAAGATAAAAGCAAAGAAATATAAATTAAGTACATGTTAGTGAAAGCAAGTAAACTTCAAAACTATTTCATAACACACATTATGGTAGCATCCCTTCATGACCATGGTAAATCTCCCTTTAGGGTACTAAGCAATGGAGAAAAAGAATCAGTTAACCTCAGATTCTTCAGGTCGCACGATGCATATACACTTTCATACAAAATAACTAGACTGAAATCTTCTGACAGCACCAAAAACTCTCATTGATCACGCCAACAGTGTTGTTTCAAGGTATAGACCTGTCACCTGACACTACGGGCAGACAGGTTACACCATTCTTTCAAGACACAGACCCTTCCAGCAACTTCCTCAAATTTTCTTTTTAGTTCCGGTTACAATTGCACTGGGCTACAATGAGTTATTAACTGGTTCCTTCACAACTTACTATCCTGCCTCTATATGAGGTCAGGATATAAACAAAAAATGGCTCTTGCAAGAAAAGGTGATCCACTGCTTCCATCTGTTGTTATAGCCACCTCCAACCCAGAATCCTACCAATATATGAAAATTCCCAGAATTGAGTGTAACCCATCTGTTTTTAAACACAAACCTTTTTCATATCTTAAAAACATCTATGTAGTTAACGGTTATATTTTCATATACTTTAGTGGACAAAATTAGAAAGCAGCACATGCCTCTGACAAAAAAGGAAAAAGATATTGTCTGTTACACATAAGACGACTAAGTCTAGACTTGTCATATGCAAATAAGGAAGAGTGCCTAAGACTGCTCTCCTGCAGTGTAGGTGGAAAGAACTATCTGAAAACATACTGCTCAAGGGAACACCAGGACAAACTACAGAGCAATACAGCAGTCCCAAAGAGCTGCAGCTTTATTACTTCAAAGAGAATGATCCACTGGAACACAGGGTATTTAGCCCCCAAGGGTACATCTAGCGCATGACATGAAATACAGGCTAACTGTCCAACCATTTCCTGAGGGGTTGGGCAGGTTTCACAGCCCTTGTTAAACAGCGTGCTGTTGCAATTAAACCATAAAGAGAAACTGAAGTAGTTAAGACTAGCTCAAGTATGTCCACACAGCAACTAGTCACACCTGTTCACTACTTGGAAGGCATGCAGTAATCCCCTTTCAAAAGAAAGAGGGGGAAAAAAAAGCAGATTTTCAATATTACAGGGTGCACTGGGAAATGCTCTATGTTCCTTTTGCTGCAGCAGGCACAAGGCAGGTTTCATAGCAAGACGTATTTCATTTCAGTATTGTTGTACAATAGACTATGTGCAGGGAGGAAGAAGAGGAAATAGCCATTTCTTCAGCAAGAAGCTATGCTACCAAAATGGACTTACTAGCAGTGACTCTTAAAAGCCTTAATCATTCAAAATTACTATAGACCTGCCTATACTCTTCTAACACAGTGGCTTTGACCAAAAAAAGGGACAAAAAGGGCACGGTTTCCAACCCATCCCAAAAGAAAGACTAGGACTGTATTAAGCTTCTAAGAAAACAAAATGCCTGACAGAAAAGAAAAATTTGGAAGTTAAAAAGGGTGCTTCTTAACTATAAAGACAGACATCGTTATTTGCTCTTCCAAGCTTATAGCATGAATTGTGTTAAGAGTTAGTTATCAGAAATATAGAGAGGATGTTCCATTCATATAATCCTCTTTAACAAGCAAGCTTTATTTTAATGTTAAGTTTTTAAGTACCTTAATATTCACGGAAACATTTTCAAATTCTGTCTAAAAGGTCAATCTACTTCGAAGTCTGGAAGTATATAAGGAAACTACGCAAAATGCCTCTTTAGAAGTGCTCTGCTTAAGAGTTGAGCTTTCATAAATTGCACTATACAGTGAGATTTCAGATTCTTACCATTGTTCTGTTCAACCGTCATGAGGTTGTGCTTGGCTTTTACTGATGCCTCAAATGTGTCCACATTTTCCCGTTCATACTCCTTAACATCAGCAGCTACTCTTTCTAGGATGTCATCTGGCGAATTTGAGCGACTACGTGTACTACTTTGTGGACTGCTTGGTTCAGATGGTACAGACATATTACTGTCTTCCGTCTGGCCTTTGTATTTCTAAAAAGAAATTTAATTATTAATCTCACCATCACAGCCTATCACAATTTAAATATTTTTATATTCAGTGTTTCAATCTGTGCTAAACCTTAATCTTTGCTGTCATAATCACCTACATCTCTAATGGCAACAGATTATTTGCAGAATATAGCTTTTGAAAACTGTTTTTGCTACAATGCACAACAGCCCAGACCACAAAAGACAACTGAAAAGATCATGTGTGTCCTTTAGGCTTTTACATTTCTGTAAAAAGCTATTTTCATTGAAGATTAACTACTTCACTGTGCGTGACAAAATGTCAGTACCAACAGATTTATTACTAAACCATTCTGGCACACAAGTAGTGAAATAAAGTCTTTCAGGAAAAATTCATGATCTTCTATCTTAGATCCTAGAATCTTTTCTATTTTTATTAGTGTTATGGTATAAACAAGTAGTTTTTAGATTCAGTTTTTTTATTTTAATTGGAAATACTGTTTATTCATTCACTCTTGTTGAAAACTTTCAGGTGCATTAAGAAAGTTCAAGACAAGACCTTCACAAATTATTTTTTTTAACTGAAGTAGTAGGAAATTATAGAAATATCACTTCCTCTCCCAAAAGTTAAAAAATCAAACTGAACAAATGCTGATAGCACTCGGTTATCAAGGTTGAACTATTCAACATTACAAGCAGAGGTTTCCCACTTAGGGAATGAAGCTCTGGAATTTCCTTCCTGCATGGACCAACAACAGGTGTAACCGCCCTATGGTTTTGCTCACTCATAGTTCTGAAGGATTTTACACTGGGCTTTGCATAAAAGTTTTATAACTAAATATTAAGTAAATATGCTACAGCATTTTTGCTTACTGTGTTCTAACTGCGTACCAAATCCCAACTTTAAAAAAAGATACCAAACTTGTGCTATCGAATTATATTCCTTTGGCCACAGCTTCCTTTCAGGGGTCTCAATCACATATTACCTGTCACTACTGTTACTTTCTTACCAGGAATAAGAATTTCATGGGAACTCACACACGTAATTGAATACATTATCTACTTTCATGAAGAGGAAACCCATGTCAGTGGCTTTATGAAGTTTTGCAAATGGACAAGGACAACTACTTGAAACAAACTGAAGAGTTAGGTTAACTGATACGCAACTTAATGCTATATTGCCATTATGATATCAATGATACAGCTACGAAGAAAACCTAGAGATTAAGGTAACTGAAGAACATTTTTAGCATGTCATAGGACTGTCAGAGAAGGTCTAACCATAGCACAAAAATGAGTCACAGAAGAGTTGCTTCAGTCTCAAAAGCAATGCTGTTGCGGTAGAAGTGTAAAGTTTAACTGAGACTAATATTTGCAATAAATTAATTGGAAAAATATAGTAATAGTAACTACTACTGTAATGTAGTATTAGGCTAAGAGCCTTCCTTTATCACAACATTTTACACTAAAAACCTAAAATTAGTTTCCATAACCCACGGGGTAACATAACCTTGTACCTGAACAATTGCTTGTCGCTGTAGTCGTCTTTGTCTTATCTCTGCTTCTTCATCCTCTTCTTCCAAATCAAAGTCTTCAAGACTATAAAAATACAGTTACTTTTTATATAACATCATAAATATATTATCTACTGAATTTTACCAAATGCAGTTCTCTGACATAGAAAGCACACAATATATTAAACAATAGCTTTTCAACTGACTCAGAAAGCAAAGGTATATTAAATCCCAGTGCATATATTTACATCTCCTTACAGAGAAAATTTCTTTTGGTATTTCATTGGGAATTTTGAGTATTTCATTTTTAACTGGAAAAAAACCCAGAAAGCCCCTTGTTCGTTTTCATTCCAGCATCATTCTTCCTCGATAATTTGATTAAGAATGCATACTCTTGTGCAATTGGATTAACTAGATATTTAGCAAATATAAAAACAATTTGCAGATAGCAATTAATCCTTTCAACTGTTACAGTTTTTCCCCAAGCAATAAGCTTGAGGAAACGGACCAAATATTTTCACAAGATACTGATCAAGTTGAATTTAGAAACCAAACAACATATCATCCCCTCAGGTCTGCCCACTAGCCAACAGGTCGTGATATTTCTTGCATACTCCAAAGTTTTCCAGATCATCCCAACAGTAACTTAGCAAGATCACAAGTACTAAAACATGATTAAGGTTTTAGGTGACAACCCAAAAACTACACCATGAAGATAAATGTCAGTTCATTCTCCATATCAGCAAATCTGTATTTTTAGATAATCAGTGTAAGTTAGAAATTAATTCTTACTTTTCATCTGATGAAGACTCCTGTTCAGCTTTCATACCCTCAGAAAGACTACCTTTAAATTTGTCTTCTTTAACTTTGCTTCTGCTCCTACGTCTATGGCCACCACGTGATCTGGACCTCCTTCGAAGGCGAGATCTACTTCTTCGGCCTCTATCCCTGGTAACAATAAGAGGGGTTTGGATTTGGGGGATTTTGGTTTGGTTTTTTGAAACAAAAAAAAAAAAGGGAGGAAGACCCATTCATAAAACATAAAGGTACATAATGACTCCAAGTAATAAAACAAATTAATTCATGAAGGACAAAATGAATTCAACTATGCTACCATACATAAATGTGGACAAAAAAATTATCGTCTTTTTACACATAAGATAGCAACCTATTATTTTAGCAATATTTTCCAAAATACACTAAAAAACCCAGAGTGTGTCTTTACCTCCTCCGAGGAGATCTACTCCGCCTTCTTGGAGATCGGCTACGTCGAAGGGGTGAACGAGACCTCCTTCTAATGGGGGACCGAGACCTTCTTCTGGATGGGGACCATCTACTGGGTGGGCTAATATCTTTTGATCTTTCACGTCTAGATAAAATATCATCTCTGGTCCGCGTTCTTAAAATAGAGGAAGAGAATGGTAGTAAAATCAGGAGCAAGCTGAAAACAAAAATCACAATTCCCTCTAAAAGCTCACTTTAAAATTTTACTGCAGGTGAGGGACCACCAAATGGGCTTCAGAGGGAGGGATGGATAAGCATGCTGCAGAGCTGGCTGCCCTTCTTGTGCGTGCCTGCCCACCCTCAGAAATATGTGCCCATACATAGGTCTAGTTCAGGACAACTCTGAACATAGAACTTCTTAATTACTACCACAAAGCTAAGAGAGGTTTTAAAACAAAGCTTGTGTTTAAGTCTTACACAAATACTGGCGTGTTTTCATGTTTATCAGAAACAGTATGTAAACAGTAAATAAACCCCAACAACTACTTCTTGAAAATTTTCTCAGCAACTTTACAAGCCAGTATTGAAATTTAGGACCATGCTACTCTGCAGCAATGACTTTAATGTCTATTTCAATTTGGGCACTAGAACTGTACAGCTTCAACATTTCACACATTCTAATACAGCAGCTAAAAACTAAAATTTGCAGTTACCATGTAAACCAACTCTTCTCAAACTAAAAAATAATTCAAGTTTGACACTACATACTGTTCAAAAATTTGCTCATCCTTGTCTATACGGATTCATAATTACGCAAGAAAAAAAATCCTTGATGGGACAACTACATTAAAAAGCTTAATTGTGTTCCACAACAGCAAGACTCCAATTAGAAATTGGAAAGGACAGAAGTTAAAAATATTTAACTATTCTAATGACACTGCAACAGAGATTCTTGGAAAATATTTCCACACCATTGTTCAAAGAAAATGTTGCTATTTCATCTCTTCTTCCCCACCCCCCCTTGCCTTTTTTTTTTAAATCAAATTGGGATAAGTTATTTCAGGTGGAAAGATTAATTTCATCCATTCTGTAATATTTTACTGGTTAAGACTGTTATATCAGCTTCATTTATGTTAGCTACGTATAATGAACAGGCACGCAGAACTGATGCAAAATAGTAAACAGTGGGACAGAGGGAAAATTTATGCATATTCAGAAGTACTGGCAGTTTCTACAAGAAATTACTGGAGACAACTGATGGAGCAGGCTGATCCCTTTAACCCATTTAATTTACACTACGGTCTTGTGAACAGTATTACAGAAAAAGTCACAGGATGAACTGATAGTTCCAGGTTTCCAGGCTAACAAAGTAGTTGTACTGCCAAAACCCAATCAAAATAACTGCAAAAAAATTAAATCACTTCAGGGATCACAGGTATAAGATAAAAGGTAGAAGCTGACTAGGAATTCACAGTAATGTCATATAACGAGTAACTTCGGTCAAAGACCTGAGAAGTATCTTACACGATTAGAACACTGGAAACAAACATGAAAAATAAATTTACTGGGAATTTTTGGTTAAAACTGTTCATTAAAGCTCCTGAAATTCTCTGGCAGCCTGAGTAGTTAGAACTCCCAACATAGTTTCAGTTAGTTAAGGATGCTCCACAAAGAAAGATTATTCCTGCTGATTTGCAAACACTTTCAGCAAAAAATATTTCTTAGTACTCCCCCACTCACATGCTGTTCACCACAGCGCTATAGAAGTATGAATTTGATAGCAAAATTCTAGACACATGCATCACTTGAAATAGTGTCTAGACAACTAATTCAAACTGTCTGCAATGCAAGCTGTCATGAGAAATGAAAACTGAAAGATGCAAAATTCCACAGAAGAAAAGTCAAATACTATCTCAAAGACAGGTAGTGGTTGCACTGATACATTCCTGATTCACCAGACAGCAGTCAGACAAACTGCTAGCGTTTACAGTACTTGCTTACTCTGGTTAACACCACTGGAGCCATCCTCCAAAGTACCTGCAGTATTGCTAAGCAGTAGTACAGACAAATAAGCTGATAATGCGCCTGTGTAAGACACCCCACACTTGAAGCCAGAGTAACCTTCAGTGATGCAGCCAGAAAGACTTTCACGTTTATTAGGTGCTTATACACTGAGATAGATCTTTGTGTTTCCAATACCCAGTTTTAAATTCATAGTTCTTTGCTCTTAATTCTCAGAGTGGCCGAAACTAAACTCCATGATAAAACATTTTAAAGTATTCATTATTCAAAAGTAATGCTGAACTCTTCTGCCTGTTGAACATTTAATGAATTAACTTCCAAAAATGTATACACTTATATTGTTCTCTGCTTGGGAACTTACCATCCAGGCCTTATCAGCTTTAAAGAAGGAAACTTTAGTAATTATTGTCTCATGGCTTATACTAAATTTCAAGGTAACTACTGTCACAGGCTAGGCTGTCTTTTTAAAAAATGCCAAGACTAAAAATACATTAAAAATATTTCAATCTTTTTCCTTTAAGTGTATGCAAAACATGGTAATGATATACAACAGACCAATAATGAAGAAACACTACCATACCTCTAGCAAATCAAAAATACAAAATATTTTTAAGAAAAAAAGGACTGTGAGAAAGACATCTCGATGGAAAAGATTTGCTTACATTCACATATGCTGACTCTATCTTTAGGGGTTTTTTTGAGAGCAGAAAAGGATTTAATTACCCGCTTTTAGCAAACACTGACATGTAAGAGTGGATGGGACTCTCACCCCACAGAAATTCCTGAAAGCAACAGAACTGAGAAACAAAGTAGAAGCCAAATTCTGAATCCAACTGAGTGACAAAAACAACAACCTGAGCTACAAAACTTGTTCCCAGCAATGGTGCGAGCAGCAAATAACTCAGCACTTTAACAACCAAAGCTGAATTTGCATGTCTGACAGCTGGGGGAGTATTTTTTAAAAGCTGAATACATACAAAGCAAGCATATAATGCACAATCCAATTAGCTTTTTTAATAGCTATTTTCAGGGTAAGACAAAGAGATAAAACACCGAACAAGAAGACAGTTCATCCTATAACGCATGTTTGTGATGGTTCATAACATATTTAAGTTACCTGGGAGAAGACAGACGCCTCCTTTCCGATTCTCTTCTTTTCCTTTCTGCAGACCTACTCCGCACTCTTCTAACCGGAGACCGGGTTCGAGAAGGGGATTTACTCTGTTTAGATCTACGATCATTGAAGAGAGGGGATCTGCTTCTTCTTGACTTTTCCCGTTGTTTAGGAGATAAGCTTCTTCCTTTTGGGCTACGGCCAGGTCGTCTAGGGGACCTGTTTTCTTTCCCTGAAGAAGCATCTTTAGAAGGAGATTTAACTGGCTTTTTCTCTTTGTCAGTCTCTGATCTCCTAGGTTTTCTATCTTTGGACCGTGATCTTCTATCTTTGGATTTGCTTCTTAGTTCTGTTGGAGATTTAGATTTTCTGCCACGATCTCTACTTTTGTTTTCATTTACAACTGGAGACTTTCTGCGATCTCTTGATTTACTTTTATCTTCAGCCTTATTTCTATCCTCTGGGGGAGATTTAGACTTTCTGTTTTTCTCCTGAGAACGCCTTTTAAGCATTGGAGACCTGGATTTCCTTGTCTGATCTTGAGACTTACTTCTCTTACAAGGGCTTTTGGATTTCCTCCTCTCTTTTGACTTGCTTCTAGCAGTCTTCTCTTTGATTCCATCAACTCCTACCTTGCCTTTCTTTTTGTCAGATCTGTGCCTAGTCCTTTCTTTTGATTCACTCTTACTTCCTTTCTTGGAACTAGTTTTATTGTCCACAGGTTCTAATTTCCCCTTAGTGTTTGACTTAGCTGTAGGTCTCGTTCCATTTCGCGCTTTTTCATTAATCTCCCCCTCTTCTTCAGATCCTGACTCATAACCTTGTAATATTAATCCCATGCCAGACTGGACTTTTCCTTCCATTAATTCATTTTCAAGTTCAGCTTTCAATAATGCTCTTTGTTTCTCCAAGTCTTCCAGAGGAGCTAAAAAATCAATTTTAGTTCTTTTAGCTGGTCCATCTTCCTTGTCAGAGGTATCAGCTACCTCTTTCCGTTTATGTTTCTTATGTTTGTGTCTGTGTTTATGTTTTTTGTCCTTATCTTCTTCTGAAGAATGTTTATGTTTCTTATGTTTACTTCGGTGTTTGTGTTTCTTTTTTTTGTGTCGGCTGTGCTTGTTCTGAGGTTGGTCTGCCTCCGATACTTCCCCATTTTCTTCATTTACACTTTTCTCAGATGCATCGGCATCCTCAACCCTGCAAAAAATAAAAAATACAGATCAGTACTATCAACTCACTGCAGTCCTTAATCATGTGTTGACAGTCTTTTTTATGATAGAAACTAACTGCCATTTAATTACCTACCTTTGGGAAAATTAAAAATGTAACTAAGTTATAACAGCAGATACACTTCCTCCTGAACAGACAGCTGTGATGGCAAAAAGAAATACTGCGGAAGGGAGATACAGCAAATGCACTAACAAAACAAAACGTGTGGGTGCAATCAATGCTTGTGCTTTTAGGTCCACTACTGACAATATCTGTTAATAGTATACAGCAGCGCTGCATATTTATGCACCCTGACAGTCCATCATCTACCTGCTGCTCCACTCTGATGCCTAACCCAAGCTATGCCTTTTAAAAGTACTTTCAAATGGCAGAACACAGTTGTGCTCCAAAGATCAAAACTTATTTCAAGGGATGATGTTGACTACCTTAATGAAACCATCTTGCAAAATCTCACGCAGAGCTGACTGATTCTCTTAACTGCTACTTCTTTTTGTAAATGTTCACACCTGTTAGAAAATGAAGAAGTGTTCTTATCATGCATTTCTATTCTATAATTTATCCTGTTCCTTGTATTGCATAAATAAAAGAAGTCTAATTTCAGAAAGTATACAGCCAACTATCAGCTTCCCAAGAAGAAAAGCTGTAATCTTCAGACTTGTAAAATGGCATTGGCCAAAAAAGCAGAAAATAAGACTACAGCAGGTTATTAAAATACTAACGTATAGTGTTCCTTCTAAAAAAAACCCAAACATTTTAACTAGCTAGTCACAGCAACAAACAATTTAAGTAGTGTACTTCTAACTTCAAAAGTTATAAACTTCAGTCCTGTCATTATGCATTCACTTTTCCTTAGATGCTGAAACTGGCTTACCAATAAGATTTTTTAGCGTTTAGCAAATACCTCCTGATCTCCTCCAGAACATCAATTAAGTTACTGTCTATGGTAAGACAGGTATTTGCCTTTTGAAATCTGCTGCCAAAAATTATAGGTGCTAGAGTTCACCTTTCTACAAACTCACCCCATCTAAGTTACAGTTTTGGAATTTACTAGCTAACACTTTAATAACTTAAATATAGCTCCTTCTGCATCCCAGGCCTCATTCATTGAAAAGAAATTCCCTAAATACGAGGGTCAGGAGTGGTGGAGGGACGTACACAGAACTGTACAGATATCTTCCAAACTCTACCAGTTTCATATGACAGACGTTTCTGAAGAATATGATCAATGATCCAATAGAATAAATATATCAGAGGTATTCTAAGCCAGGCCTAAAGGAAGACACTTCACTATAAATCCGGTTAGTGCCTTCCTAATTAAAGACAGGATCTTCAAACAGTGCAGTTACTGATTCTCTCGTGCTTGAGTTAATGCAAATTCTAGTACTAGTAAATAATTCAGGCTTTTCTGCAACATACACTAAAATTATTTGCTAGAACCATTAACACTTTAGTGCTCTGAAATGAGAAACTTCCAAAGGGAGCAGATCGAGTTAAAAAATATGCAATATTCAGAGGCTTAAGTTAGAATGCTGTATGCTTTTTCTTCTACATATTTCTCACTACTTCTGCTTACCCAAAGCACAAAGAAAGAAGGGTGTTTTTCTTAATTGCTTCTTCTTGACACTCTACACCATTATGACAACAGAATGACAGAAAGAAGACAAACTGCTTTGAGTTTGCTCTATGTTGCATTTGGCAAAAAAGACACATAAACAAGGAAAAGTATTACATGTAAAACCTGAATTTTCAATCCAGAGCAAGTATGTCAGTCATATAAGTTGGCTAAAGGGCACAGAAATGTCACAAGGAAAATTTTAAGGGAACTATGCATCTTTCAAGATTTCTTTTAGTTGGATACAAGATGCTGTATAAGTCACCAACAACACAATGGTACTTCAATACATTATACAAATATTACAAAACAATAACAATCACATCCATTCAAGCTGCTCCAGATTAAGTCTTCCTTCTCCTAATAGCAGAAAGTGACACTGAAATCTATAAGGAAGTTATTTTGTTGTCATATGTATATTAATGTTATGTAATAACCTCACCTTACATTCCATAAAATCAAGCTGGTAGCGGAGGTGCCAGATGAGATACAGCACCACAGCAGCATCTCAGGACACTACAGACCACTAACACAAATGCCAGCTTTCTTTGCGTTTGTACCTCAACGATAAAATTGCTATTAGTTTCATTAATATGCATTAAATATTTCAGAGTTTATTCACATACAGGAATCTGTTTATTTCAAGCAATTCTATCACAGCATGGATAAGCTTTTACTTCATTTAAATGCTTCAGAGGTGTAATGACATGGATGAGAAACCTTTTAACGTTTCAGAAGGTGAGGAGGCAGATCAGTGACTACATGTTTAGATGCTAATGGCTTTAACTAAGGAGGAATTCTGACACTATCTTATTATAGCCCCACTTCTTACTTCTGAATTCAAGAAGAATGATAGGAAGTTCATGAAGATCTATGAAGAGATTTAACCCATCGTTTCCTGCATTCAGGCTTCCTATCGCCAGTTTTTACCTTACTGCTCTTAGTTATGCTTCTCTGTACAATATTAAATACTCTTCCTCATGTGCTCACGTGTTTTACACAGTTCACACGTACATCCACTGCTTTTCCTCACCTCTTTTGTACTCCCACGATTACCAACAACAACGAAAAAGCCTCAAATCGCTACTTTTAAAGGGAGAGGAAAAAAAAAAATACAGAAAGCAGTTTATATGGCTAAAACGTTTATATATAGTGAAGAGCAGCAATAAAGTAAGCATTTAAGTTGTCGACTCCGGGCAAAAGTTCCGGAGAATAAAGCGTTCAGGAGCTCGCCAGCGCCGACAAACCAAGATCTCACGAGGGTAACCGGGGGTGTCAGGAAAACGCACCCCGGGAGCCCCGGTCCGGCGGGGAGGCGGCAGCTCCATCTTCGCTTCCCAACGGGAGCCGGGAGTTGCCAGTCATTTCGAGGGCTGGAAGGAGGGGCTGGCGGCAACAAATCGCTTTTTTGCTTCCACCACCACAGGGAAATTTTTTCTACCGCGAGAGCGGCCGGGACTCGGGGGAGGTGGGCTCGCCGCAGGGCGGGCAGCGGCTCGGCGGCAGGCGGAGGGGCAGCCCCGAGTCACCCGCCGGGCCGGCTTCCCCGGGGAGGCCTTGCTCGGACAGACAGCCGCGGACCGGAGGAGGCGGGGGGAAAGGAAACCGGGGAGCGCCGGCCCGCCTTCCCCTCAGGGATGCCCGAGCTCCGCCGGGCACCCGCCCGCCCCGGGAGGGCAGCGGCCTCCCCAAACAGCCGCAGGACGAGGATCCCTCCCTCCCCTCCCCTCCGCCCCGCGGCAGACGCGCTTCCCCGAGAAAGGCGGGGAGGTGCCGGGCCGGGGAGGGCAACGCCGGAGCGCCCCCCTCCCCCCCCCCCCCCTCCCCGAGGCGGGAAGGCGCACGCGGAACTGAGGACACGCGCCCGCAGGTCCCGGCTCCGCTTCCCCTCCCCCCACCCCCAACGGGCCGGCCGCCGCGCGCCCGGCTCGCGGCCTCCTGCGCGCGCCTCCCCCCCCCTCCCCCTCCACCGCCGCCGCCGCCTTCCCGGTCCAAGTCCGGCGGGAGGCGGCTCCGGCGCCCCAGCCCCGCTGGGCCGCCTCACGGCGGGGCGAGCGGCTCCTATAGCAACCCCTCTCTCTCGGAGCGGCCGCCTTCCCCCATCTCCCCCCTCCTCCTCCTCCTCCCTCGCCACCTCCACCCGGGCCGCTTCTCGTCCTCCCCTCGCCCGCGCTTCCCCCTCCGCCTCCCTCCTCCCCCAAGGCGCCACACAACGAGGAGCCTCCCCAGCCGGTCTCTTACTCGGGCGCTCGCAGCTCGGGCTCCGCCGCGGCGGCCATTTTGAACTTCCAAACTCCTTCGCTGCCGCTGGGGAGACGCGGGGCCGCGGCGCAGGCGCACGGAAGCGCCGCGAGGGGAGGGGGGCGGGTTGAGGCAGGGGCAGCGGCCGCCGGAAGTGAACCCCGCGTCCTGGGCAGGGAACGGACCGGAAGTTCCGCCATTTCCCCCGCGGGGGGCGGAGGCGGCTGCTCATGTCGGTGCCGCCGCCAAGAAAGCTTCATGTAGCTTGCCGTTCCCGGGATACATTTGAATGTCCGCGCAGTGATTTTACCAGTAAGTCAGATTTTATTTTTTTTTTTTTTTTTAATTATTGTCGTGCAATTTGCCTCAGCTATAAACTTCTCTCTGCGCGTAACTTTATTTGGTCGATGCAAAATTCATGAGGGAGTTTCGGCGCGAGCTGTAAATGCTGTCGTGAGTAGCTGCGATAAAACATTTTCATGCTGGTTTAAACAAATAAAATATAAGGATTGTAAAGATTCTGAAAAGTGTTGAAAATGTTCACCTTTTGTTGATGTTCCTTCGTTCTGCAAAATTCTGTCTCGTTTTATGTTGTGGATTCTGAATATTTCTAGGACTAGTTAACCATCATGTTCCAGTAATTTCAGTATTATTAGCTTTTTAATGGGTTTCTAACGTTACTGTAAAGGTACTTCTATCAGGGTTAATGCTATTTATCTCTTAAGTTTTTTCACACTGCTGATAGCTAAATATTCTCTCCAGGTATAAATGGAGGACCTTGGCAGAGTAACGTAATTTGTGTCTCTTAAATCACAAAAGGACATAATTCTAGTTTTCCAGTTCTGTTCTCCTTTGCATTGACTACAAATGTTGCATTGGTACCAATCGTACTTTAAGCAAGGAGAGAAAAACATGAAAATGTTTCTCTTACTAGTGGCAAGTGTTTTGCCCTCAATAAAGCCATGCGTTGCCTGCTTACTTTCAAGTCTGTAGGTAAAATCTTTAAAGATACAAAAGTAGCCTGGGTATTTTTCTGTTTAACCATTTGGTGTTGCAGGTGATTGCAGTGATTGATTTTAGCAAGGTTTCCGTGGCTGGTACTGCTAATATAGACCAAATTCTTGTTGTCTGGGTTGAACTACTGGTTTAGTTCTAATTGCTCAGTAAAGCCAGTGCAGAACCAGGTAATTTATGTGAAATAAGACGATGGGTCACAGGAGAGCGCTGGCATTTGTGGTAGTGGTCAGATAAGAAAACAGGAGCATTGGGAAATGTGGAATAACAGGGCTTCCTGCGATTGTAGCCAGGCTGGGCATTGCATCTGTATTGCAGTGTAGGCTTTGAAGGGTTTAGATTAAATATGCGTTGTGCAGTCTAATTTTGAAGTCTTCTTTGTCTTTGGGATAGGTGGAATTGTTCTGAGTTTTCACTGTTTAAAAGAGCAGGACATAGAATTTTCATAGGAGGTTATTGCAGAATTTCTGCAGGAAAAGAAACAAAAAAACCCCCTAAAAGCAAAATGAGTTACCTTTTTGCTTCACATTGACATACAGTGTCTCCACTTAGTTGTATGCGACTGTAAGCCACCACCAAGGCTGCGGTCCAGTCTGACTTTTTCTCCTAAGAGGCTGGGAAGGAGTGCGCATAGAAAGACAGCTGAAATTCACGATGTTTCAAAATAGAGATGACTACAACAGTGAAAAGATTTATGAGTGCTTATGCAAACAATGTTTTCTTAAGTGAAGGAGAACTGTTTTGTATTGACAAATTGTAAGTTGCCTTTTGAATGAGTAATTTCCTTCCCTTTTTTTTTGGGGGGGGGGGGGAGGTGTGTGTGTCAAAAATGTACCTCCCGTACAACTGTAGTGATAAAACAACTTGGAAGTAGGTTTTCTGGGATACTTCTTTGACAATTTCCATCATGTCTGGGGCAATGAATTTTGAAGACTATAACTTACCATGCAGCATTATATTAACGTGTGCAGAAAGTTTACCTAATTTTAGCTTCCTCTTCAAAAATTTGGCATGTTAAATACTTATTAAGTTTTTAAGCTCTTGGTAATACTATAGAATTGTAAATGTTTTAGATTTTTATTTTTTTTAATATTGTTAACACTTTTGTGATAAATGTAAGCAAAAGAAGCCTTTCTAAATATCTATTTAACACTGTGCTAATTTCTGTACATTTTTGAGGTGGAGAAGAAACATGAAAGGAATCGTGAGAAGTCTTCAGCTTGCTAGTATTTTTCAGATGCTTCGTTCCATCACAAGGAGTTTTACTGTAACGTTACAAAGAACGGTTGTCTGTCCATTTGTTATGCCTGTGGAGCTGATACAATGGGTATGTGAGCCTTCCTGCTTGCTATGAGGATAGTTTTTGAAATAAGTTTCAACTGTAGCTTCTCAGCACCAAGCTTGTCTTTAATGTAGTGTCAAGTTTTAGGTGTAATTGCTAACGTTATTTGCTACGGTATAACTTTTATAACTGTTAAAACTTTTAACCTACGTGAAAGCCTAACTGGTTAGTGGAAAAAAGCGTACAAATTGCTAAACTACTTTGGTGGAGTATACTGAAGTTTCTTCTTAACTTCTTATTTAGGACAAAGCTACCAATTTGTCGTGCTGAGAGATGCTTTTATGTGATTATGCGATGTTATTTGTTGTTTACTTGTCTAAGTTGAAACAGTTGTCAATGTTTGTATAGGCTGTATAGCAAAAGTTTACCATCTGCATCAGGGATAAAGAGGCAAAAGACCTGAAAAACTAATCATGCTGTCTGTCATCATTTTGGGTCTTTGAATCTTAAACCTTAAAAAAGAGAGTCTTGAAGTTGCTACGAAGTTGGGTGATTTTTATATTAAAACTTTTACAGGAAAGAGTTAGTGGTCTTGATTGCATTTCCCATTAAATAGAAATCCTCTATGCAAAACCCGCAACCTCCAAACAGTACTTTCTCTAGACCAAATTGAGACAGTCATCTGATGTGCTTAGAAGAAAACAGACAAGTAAAGTGCGTTGCATCTCACCACTAAAAATAGTCCTTTGAAGCTGGGGAATTTTGATATTTCCTAAGTATCTCTTCCTTCAATATTTTTCACATGCTGTATAAGTCACATCAAAATAACTCCACTGCAAGTATATATTTTGCTAACTCATTTTAAATTGTGGTTTGAAATCTTTGAGAACTGCTTGTTATCCTGTTTTTTCTTTTTTTTTTGTTTTTTTGTTTTGACATTGGGGGAGGGAAGTGCATTGAGCATCCTTAGAGCTGAGCTAACCTTGCTTTTACTGTCAGAGCACCATGATCAAATTGTGTCTTCATAACTGTTCTTTCTTCTGAAATACTGCACATTTCAGCCAAATTCAGCCTCATATTGCTTAAATAAGCAAAAAACCACTTTAAAACTACATAAGAGTTAAGTTTGAACTTGTGTGTTAATAATTCTTTAACAGGGAAGAATGTCTTCTATTTTAAATTAAGGTATTTAATCCAATTTTAAACTATTATAACAAACTGTGGCTTTTGATACAACTAAGGAATGGATCAAGGTCTACAAGCATCTGCGCAACCATGGTTACAGTTTCAAACTGCATCCATGTACTGAATGTGAGAGACGTTTTTTCCAAATATAGGTGGATTGTTTTCTTTTTTTTTTTTTTTATTCCCCTACCCTTGAATAGGTCTCTTTCTTTTATTTTTTTTAACTGCTTGGTTTATAAAGTACAACAAATGCTTTGTAAGTACTATAAACATGTACTGGAATTCTGATTAAATGTTTTACTTCTGTCTGCTTTTACAGAATTTCCCAGTGCTAAATATTTGATTAGTGCAAGTGTACCTACAAGTACATTTGTTTTAATTGGTGGAAGAAGGCTTCACAATTCATTAAGCTAGATAGAAACTGTGGTTTGAGGGAGGGAAAAGGATTAAGGACTTCTTACAGTTTGCTTGAGGGCACTAAACAAGGATCCCCATCCTCAAAGGCTGTTGGTGGCCGTGGGCTCGCAACTGAGCAGCTGTTAAGTAGGTAGAGGAGAAAAGACCCACCACCACTCAGTGCAGGACAGGATGAGATGCTTGGGGTTTGGATACATTTGATGTTGATTTGAGTTTTTGATGGGGTTATTTTGACAATTGATAATTTTTTGATTGGATAACCACTGGTCGGTTAGTTTAAAAGGAAATTCTTCTTTGTTAAATTAGTAGCAGCAAGTTTATCTTCTTTCATCAATTTTGCTCCATCTTAGTGAGAGCTTTATTTCTTTCTGCAATAGGTAGAGATTCTTACTTCATAGAGGGAAGACACTGTATTACCTCATAGTTTTATTGGGTTTTTTGTTATCAAACTGGGCCGTTCACTTGGAAGGGAGGGGGGTACTGTGCTGCTTAAAACGTCAAAGCTGAAGGATGCTTCATGTTGAAGCTTTTCTGACTTTAGCTTTGTGTCAATGTGACTGGAATAACACCAGAATTGTAATACTCTGAATGATGGCCAGGCAGGTTCAGTCTACAATTTAGAACTTTTTTGACCAAGAATTTAGTCTCTTTCTGATTCCTTTTTTGACATCTAATGATGTCAAAAGTGGACATTGCAGTTCATGCTGTTAGTTTCAATTTCTCAGACCTTGACCTACAAAGTCTTAGACTTGTGGTTAGAACAGAGCTATGTGGAGAGACTTGTCCCTGTGTCTCTGATTTCTAGCTGCTGTCTTCGGATAATCTGATTAACTGAAGCAGTGTGAATCTGGTGGGGAAATGTATAGCAGCCTATCAATGAATATATATTTACTTTAGTTCCATCAAATGAGCAATACATACAGCAAACTTCAACACTTCTTAAGTCCTCAAGCAACTTTCAAAGGACTCTATCCAGCTTTGTCTCTTGTGGGGTGAAAAAAACAAGGGGTGGGAGCTGTGCATTCTTGCACAATCAAATTTGATTTTGTAATTTATTTTTTAGTAGTGGTAGAGGCTATACATCTCTACCAGCAGTTCATCTTCATGCTGATAAATATACTTTCTGCAAGATTATCTTAAAGAAGGACCCTTCCTCTGAAAACAGAAATTAATTTATGACATATGCCTGCATATGTCTCACTACTACTGTACTTTAACCGTTTACTTCATAATTAGTGTTACAAAACCACACTGTATTTTTTTACTACTCTAGATGCTCTGCTTTGTTACTAATGTTGCTGTTTATTTAAAAGGTACTGTTTTCACTTGCTCACCTGTCCTGATTTTTGTTTGTTTGTTTAAACTGTGTTGGCTGAAATTTATTATGTTGCTTCTTTGCCTCTAACTGACACTTTTCCTTTAGAAACAAGTCAACCAAAATGATTCAACCAATTTTTTAGAATGCATTGGGGGAAAATTTTCTGTTTATAATATTTTCAAGTGAAACCAGTAAGACTGCATGCAGATACCTTGTGTTTAAAAAGCCCTAACAGTCCATGGCTTGCAGGAAAGATCTAAGCATTTTTCAGATGGTGTCTTCTGTTAGAATAGATGAAAGGCACACTCCTGGTGCAAAAGCCCTTTGTGATTTGGCCCCTTCACAGCCTCTGAAAAATACAATGAACAGTGAAGATACCTTATTGCAGGAAGCTGATTGTGACATACTGTTTTAGGGAAGCAGGGACAGGAATTAAGAAAACTTGCCAGTTTTCTTTGGTACCTGGCTGCAAAGGTATTTAATTCTTTCATAGAGAGCATGTAAAAAAAGTTGGATACTAAAGATCAGTGAGGCTGGAAAACCTGTGAGAAGTTGCTAGAGGACATGATGAGATAAGGAGATGAACTCAAGCAGAATTTGGCATGTTAGGAAAACTGCTACGGGGACAAGGCATAATGGGCAGAGAATGAAATACTGGGGGGTCTCAGAGAATGAAAGTAATTTGGGCAACACGTGTGCCTGAAGGTGGACAGAAAGGATTTAGAGTCTCAGATACGTGAGCCAGCATTAATATAACCGGGTCCGCAATCACTTCTATTTGCTATTGTTGTCACTACTCAAATAGTTCTAGCATCAGAGGTTTCTGGTGTATCTAAGGGTTTCAGCAATGCCAGTCAGCCCAAATATAATTCCCCATTGTGAAATCTGGAATTTATGTTTTAATTTCTTAGGTATTTTATTTCGAAAAATAAAGCCTAAAATATGTTAAACAAGTTTAAAAAAAAACACCCACAAAAAATTGAAGAAAATTCACAGTAAAGGTTGCAAAGTCAAACACTCATCTGTGTGGGTAGGTACATAGGTACGCTTGCAAAATCTTCAGTTGTCTGACTTGACTGCATACAATCTTTTTTTCCTCCCATATGATCTTTCCAAAATTCGGTGTATAGAATGGGTAGTGCTTCATTAACTTTGGTTATTGTTTAGTGGGCATAGCTTATATACACAAAAAGCAATGAATTTAAGGTTACCAAGGCAAATTCAATTTTGTCAATTCCTGATTTCTATTTCTTGGCTTAGCGACCTTAATAAGCTGGGATTTTGTTTGTGTTGTCTGAAATATGTTGGGAATCTACCTTAACATACTAAAATAATTTACCAAAAATGCCATCATCTTTAGCAGTATGTGCTCTATGCTCTTAGTTACTGGGCTGTGAGACCATACAGTACATTGCTGTATAAAAGTTCACATATTTCTTCCTTAGGTCCTGTGACATCTAGACCCTTTAGGGTTGCTGGCTTCAGCTTTGCCATGACATCCTAACATATACTGTGTTGGCAGTGATGTCTTGACCACCGAACCATGCTGATGCGTGGAGCTGGTGTGAACTGAATGGAGCGTCAGGTAAGTATTTGTTTATTCAGAATGCTGTCTTGAATATACCATCTCAAAAAAGCACAAAACAATTTTTTTTTTTTTAATCTGTAAATGGTCCTAAAATTGGCAATTTATCCTCCCTTCTCCCTCAGTCACTACAGGCTCCATAATCCAGCAGCGTTTGTAATCAGATGCTTGCTGTGCCATCAAGTTAAAAGGAATTGGCAATTTAATAAATAGGGCTTGATGACACTGGGTGAGGAAAAGTCTTTATTTTTTTCTTTCTGTAAACAGTACTGTGCTGAAATGTCTTACATTACCGAGCCCTTGCAGGGAACATTTGATACATACTGCTTGAGTTGATGGATTTTACAAGTCACCTTCAGAGTTGATGCAACTGTTTTGAGATTGAATAATTTACATAACTATTAACATCACCTTTCATATCTTGTTTGTAGGCTGGGGCAAAAAGAGAATTTTTGGTACTTTGTTGCTAAAATAATTAACTCATACAAAAGCAGTAATATGCAAACTATGTCAGGACCAAAAAGATTGAGCCAAATTAAGTGATTCTGTGCCAAATGATATTTTCTGTGGATGCAAATATTACCCTTGCTCTGAAACAAATACTGGCAATCTTCTCAATCATCTAATGAGCTTATTTAAATTTTTTCCTAGTCTTACAAAATACGCTATCTGTTTAAAAGTGTATGCAGCACTGTGTTTTTTAAGCTTATATTTTAGGTTGGAAATGCTGTTGTTTCACTGGTCTTGATATTAGTCTTAACCATGTAATTTGAATTTTATGCTATTTTAACAACAGTACAAGAAAGGAAACGTAATATCTGGATATTTGTAACATAAAAATAAATTAGTTCCTTGCAATGTAATAGTCATATTATGTAAATATGTTGCTTGTTCTTTATCTACATGTATCATAATCATTGGAAGTTTAGCTGAGGAAACTTAGAAAAGACAACTATTTAAAATGTGCATTATTAGATAAAGCTTTTCTATGATAAATCCATTGTAATGTGGCAAACCCAAAGGATTCAGGTCAAATGAGATTCCTGAAAATCACATTCTCCTTCCTGCTTTGTCACTTTTAAAAAACAGGGATATTTATTGTGGTGGCAAGTGTGTCTTTCCAAATGCTACTGTTTTTATGATTATAATTTGGTCTTATTTCACTTTGTTTTTCACTTTGTGCTGAGCAGCACGGTGCAATTTTATAATGAAAGTGTGCATCCAAGAATGATGATCTGTACTTCTATGGTAGGTGTGAACAGCAGTTAAACATTGCTGTAAGTCATCTGCTTAGTCATTATATATACAATATGTGCAAAAGTAAAATAAAATAGTTCTTCCCTCAACATTACCTGTATTTAGCAGCTTGGATCTAATACAGACCTACAGTTAGGAAAAAAAAAAAAAGACAAAACAAAAAAGCCCCAGTCACCCCCCCCACTCCTCCCCAAAAAACAACACCCAAACCCACAAACAAAACAAGCCAAAAACAAAAGAACAAAACAAAACCCAAATAAAAGGCTTGTCTGGCTTTTTTGGGAAGCTATTTTTTCCCCTTTGTGTGTGTGTGTGTGTTTCACAAACAACACAGAATGATTGGCAAGGTTTGTTTTCCTCTGTTAGTGGACTGAATTATGACCTTACACTGTCTCAAAAGTCCATCTACAACTCTGTCTTTAACCTGAAAGTATCTCATCTCAAATTCTTAAGTCTTTTCCATCACTGATGGCAATGTAAAATACTGGTTGATACTGTATTTTGTGTTTCTTGTTGAATTAGTGTACTTAACTTAATTGGCAATCTAGAGCAGAGTTGAAAGAGCATATAGAAAAATCACAAAACTCCTACAGCCCTTCTGTCTTCATTTTGGGATGTAGTACTCAAAACCAGATATCAGATGAATGGACATCAGAAAAAAATCCATCAGAAAAAAAACATCAAACGAAAGACAAGTGAAAGAGAAGAAAGAAGGTTGAAGATAATCCTGTGTGCTCCAACACAAAAGCAACTGGAAAGGATTTAAGTTAATTTGCATGTAGCACCTATGGTAAGTATGACCCATATTATAGCAAAACTTGCATTTTGTTTGTTGTGCTCCAAGTACTTCTGTAGACCTTTGTTGCAGAACGATTGATAATGTGGCACGTGTTTATTTATTTACTTATTTATTTTTACAAGAAAGTTGCCCACAGAAATAAGGTATCCTGTTCAAATAGCTGTCTTCTACTTGGTTTATAATAGTACCAGTCTTTTGAATAAAGTAAACGGGGGTGGATCAAAAGGTGTTTCTAAAGGTTTTCTCTTACATTTTCTTACAAGCAGTAACAAAGGAGAGCCACTGAGGTATGCTCTTTGAAGAGCCAGCCAAGAGATGTGCTGTGAGACTTCTTGGAATTCTGCACATAAACTAGATGAAAAATCTGTGACAGTGCATGGCTTTCTCTGCAGTCATGGCTGCATTTCTAAGAGGCGTATTTATTGAAGCACCAATTTTATGAGCTAATACAAAATTCCACTTACCTGCAGTTTTAAAAGTTCACATTAGGACTTTGACCTCGAGTGCATTTTCTCTTCCAGAGAGAACCTGAGAATGCATTTCATGCTTTCCTATTATTCAGAAAAGTTTTTTTTCTTTGATAAAGATGATGGTGATCTCTGGCAGCCACTCATCCAAGAGTTGACACCACACAATATTCTAATGGTAGCTTTTCTAGTATGTAGGTAGAGAAGTTCGTGTACGTTCTGTTTCTCTAGGTTTCTCCTAAGTATGTGAATTTGGTTTTGAGGATGTTCTTTTTTTGTTGTTATTGTTTATGGCCCTACATGTCTGTTACATTAACAGAAAACATTTTCACAATAGATGCCTTCAGTTTAACTCAGCACTTTCTGACTCTTGAAGTTGTGTATTATAATCTAATTAATTCAAATTGTCAAAGTTTTTTCCCCAAATAGCTTCTTTACCCCACTTTTTTCTAGGACTGAAGTAATTGTCTATACTGAATCTGGATTTCCTGTTTTGAAATTGTTACTGCTCATGTGGAAAGAAATTAATACATGTTTTAGTAGCTTGCTGAAATTGGTGTAATAAAAAGAAAGGAAAAAAAGGAATTTAGGTTTGGATAGTCAAAGGCCTGATTACTTGTAGTGAACTAGTGGCTTCACTACTAGGTGGGAGTAGACCAACAGGCTGATGATACACATTTCACGTAGGCATCTGTGTCACTCTATTTTTGTGTTTGGTTTTTTTTTTTTAATGAAGTAATCAGTTAACAAGCCTTGTCATAGTCAAAGGACAGTTCAGTCATTACAGACTCACAAAGCAGGTAGACAGGCTGCTCCCATGTTTACAGTGAGGTATTTTGAAATAACTTGTCTCAGTTTTAAAGAAGTTGGAGAAGTATAAGCTTAAGCACTTTACATCATTATATCGTTACAGCAGTTATTTTTGAACCAGTGGAGTATGGCAATCCAAATTTAGTCCGAGGTTACATATGAAATGTGGTGTTATCTGATGAACGCGTTACCTGTTTCAGAAGTAAAAAAAGCCTTTACGAACTGGGTCTCTGGAGCTCTCCCTGAAACGATGCTTGTAATTACTGCATTAAGATTAAGAACTAACTTGAACTTCTGATACCTAGTTCTGCCTTGCTGTGTTATCTGTGCAGCAAAGCAAACTTCATGTTAATACTGTTTCTTCCTTACAGCCTCTTTGAAGAGCAAACTAAAGAAGCTAGCAATGAGCCGTTTTACCAGCCTGTGCTGTCTGTTATTTCTTTCCACTGAAGGCCCTGGCGCTGTGGCAGGACTGGCAGAACAGAATGTTGTGAACCACAGCCAGTTCAATGTTGCGTCCCATGGCTTATGTTGAATAGCTGGTGGCAGAATGGCATAAAGATAATGCTGCTGTGCTGACCGTGACTCTGAGCGTGCAGTTTGTGCTGCTGCACAGAGCTCTGGAGTGCCAAAGGAAGTAGCCTTATTTTCTCTTCTTCCCGGAATCATCTCTCATTATGCCTAGATTAGCAGACTCACTTGGGAAATATGTTTTAGTCGGTTGATATTTTTAAATTAAAACTTTTTTTTTTTTTTTTTTAAAAAAAGAGCCTTTAAACTGAAAAAGATCTGTTGTCACACAGTTAAGTTATCAGAGACATGTACGTAACAGTAGGCAGGGAGCAGTTGTTTTTCTGGCTGTCTTGCGGTGCTTTTTTGTTTGTTTTGTTTTTCCCCAGAAGGGGGCAGCAAATGAACATCATCGCGCTGGCTTTTACTTTTCAAATACTTTTTCAGTGTTTCTCTTTGCCTTTAAACCTCAGTGTAGACTACCTACTGATGGTAGAGTTTAAAATTATGATTTCTACCTAATCTGTTTGCTTCAAGGATAGCTGGAATGTATGAATTGGAAGTCTTCATTCGTTTCATTATTAGGCAGTAGAATGTTTTTAGTAAACTCTATTTCAAGTTTATGAAAAAGGCAGTTCTATATGAAGGTTTAAGATTTTTATGACTATGACATTAGGGGTGTGTATATTTTAAAGAATAAAATAGCCGAACAACCGAACCATTATTAGTTAATGTCACCTAAGTCTTGATTACATCATTCAAATATTTATCTTCTGTATTTCAAGTTAAATTAATGTAATATTACAGTTCAAAATAATGTTCTCATGGCCATTTTTGTCCCACTAGAAAATAAAACTGAGAATACACTAAATACAGTGATGCCTTTAATTCCCATATTAATTAATGCGTTCATATACAAGGATGGCTTGTTCATTCTGCTGCCAGTGCATGCAAGTTCAAGGCCTCAATTCACAGGGAATACTAGTGGTACTAAACAATATAATCAAATTTTATTGTCTTATTTCAGCAACAAAGTACAATTTTATCATCTAAAACTCTATGGAGGTGTACCATATTAGTGGCTTGTAGTATAGGGTTTTTTTATGACTGTATGGGAAAGTGTTGATTAATACCTGTGATTGTGAGTTCCTTGAAAGCATATGGCCATAATTCTGTTTTTTACAAGTAGTGAGCAAGAAGCCAGAGAGAGAGGGCAGTCTAACCTTTTCAGTTGCTGAGTTTTATCCAATAGTTCATATAAAGAAGGGAAAATCATAGTGGCATCTGTGAGTATCAGCTGCCTGTAATCAGTGTTCAAAAGCTAACTGGGAACAATGAAAACTATTCCTAACAAGACTGATTTATTGATAGTCTTGCCTGACAGTTTCATTAAAATCATAAATGTTATAATGCATGTGGGACCTTTAGGGAGCCTAAAACTTGATCAAGAGTACTCAAGACCCCTTGGTCTTAATGGGTCTGAATTTCCCACTGTCTCAAACACACCTGATTTATATCTGAAGGATAAAAGGTTAAATCATCCATGTTACATTTCCAGGTTCCTTTGGACTTTCACTCCTTAACCTTAAAGGGTTGGACCAGCCCTCCTGGTAACGGTGTCATCTTTCTTTTCTCCTTAAAGAAAAAAGAATGTATCAGTATTTGTGGAGAGTTTGCATCACAAGTGCTGTATAAGATAGGCACTGCATGCAACATTATCAGAATTCTGAAACCTGCATTTAAAGCTATTACATGTGCTAGAAATAGGTAGCTATGCTTACACGTTTTTTAAGGAGTGACTCAAATAGCTAGAAAATCCAAATTGCTCTACTTTTCTACAAAGCATTTAATCTCTTAACAAAGGAAAGTTGTTCTGCTATGTCATTATGAAAGACATGTTCCTTAAATGCATAAAAAGTGCAGTTTTAATTGTGATTTCAATGAGTAGAAATGGTAACAAAGAACATTTTCCTAGTCTGTGAATTGGCATGAACTTACCGTTGAACTACTGTACTTGGAGTCACTCAGATACTACAGAAATTAGCATCTGCATTTTTGGTCTCTGCTTCATAGCTCTAAAAAAGTTCTGTCTGTGCTGTAGGAGTTTAGAATCTAGATATTTGACAATTTTTTTGTGGTGGATTTTCCTCTTGAAAGATCACAAATGTTTAGGGAAAAGGGGGAAAACTATTGCAAAGTGTTATTTGAAATGGCACAGCTTGCCTTTCAGAGTTGACTTTCATCTTGAAGGCCGCTGTTTAAATCTCAGATTTTTCCATATAGGCCTTTGGTTCTACTGAGATCACTGGTTTAGCTTTCACACCTTCTATGCATCAAACACGTCAACTCCCCTGAGTATTTAAGTTCCCTCATGCAAGTTAAGGGCTTTTATTCTTTGAGGAACGTAAGCTTTCTTTCTCTGGTGCAAGAAGGTGTTAATCCACACAAATAATTGAGGATTAAATCCCCTTCTGCATCTTTCTTGTTTTGAATACTGTTGCATAAAACAACAGCTGTATGATTCACTCTTAATTTAGAATTAGCAGGAGTACTTCTACCAGTAGAAGTCTTGAGTATAATATAAACTAATTTCATTGTTTTCAAAATAACAGAACTTTAATTACCTTCACAAATGTGTCATGAAAAATAGCTGTGTTTTCATTATAGAGTGTTTAAAGAATGAGTAATCCTGTTTATAACATCTAACATGTGAATGAAGTGCATGTATTTGGAAATAGTATTTACTTAGTAATTAATTATTTACAGGTATGATTCAAAAATACGTTGTTTCCTTTTGCTGAGTGCTGATCAATTATCTGGATAGAGAGGTAAGCACCTTTTAAACCTGCTATAGTTGACTTCCACAGAACAAGAAGTTTAAAGCTCTTCTATGCTTATATTTCTCCCTTTGAAATTATTGTGTGTTAAAGATGTGACTTTATAGCTTTATAGACTTGTGTTTGAATTTTTGAACAACCAGTGCTTCCTCTGTTGTTGCTGAGTTTTGAGGAACTTCAAGTGCTTGAGACATAGAATTAAATGGTTTTGAGGTATTCTAAGCGTGGTGCGGGGAAGAATCTGGAAAATCAAGGAATTTGGAACATCACATCTGTGATCTGTGTGGACCTTTTCAAATGTTTTATAATTTTACAATTACAATCCTCTCTTTGTATATAAGCACACATAGGATTTTCATATGCAGTATTTTTCCTTCTAAATAAATTCTACTTGCTAGTCTAAAAGAGCAGCACGTCATGCAATTGAGAAAGTAGAATCTGTCTTTTTCATGCAGACAAAAAAATTCTAAAAGACTTAGGTGGACCATTCAGACATCAAAATACAATAATCCAATATAATCATGTTGCATTATGCAGTATTGGCTGCTAGTAAATTACTGAACACAGCAAAGTATGTCATTCTCGGGATATAAATAGTTGAAAGATAATAAAATAATAACTGAAATACTTGACTGTAGACAGGTCTGATAGGACTCTTTGTGCTGTCATCCCTCCCATGATGATATCAATCTTTCCTAACTAATAGCTTTAAACACTCATGCTAAAAGGCATTAAAAGCCTAAATTAACAACACTATCTGAGAAATGTCATCCCTTCAGGCCACTTACACAGGAAGAATAGATGATGATTTTCCAGCTGTGACAAGGTTCATTTCCTTTCTGACAGGAAGTGTTCTTGTAGTTAGATCTGCAGAAACACGCGGGACGCATGCTGGCATGAAAGCCTTTCACTGCCAGCGCTGGGAGTCCGAAATAGGTTTCAGGCCTCTCTGACACACCATATGTTATTGCATACAGGTCGATTACATGTATGTGTTCTTTATGTTACCACTTAGATAAACTGCTTGGGTAGGAAAAAAAGTGCTGTATGGTTGAATATTGAATGCTGTGTAGGCTTGCTCCGTTTGTGCCATGGAAAGGATTTCTAGAGAAGAGGGGTATTTTTTACCAATTGGTAGTTTCCCATCTTGCGCTGAATATGCAAAAACCAAACACTCTGATCATGATTTAACAAAACGGGCAAACTTTTAACTGAAATGTTTTTTGTGTCATTGAGGGATATTGATCTTTAAGGATATGTTTGATTTGCCTTCTTGAATATTGGTATATTTATGGAGATCCTCGTTTAGGATTTATATTCAGAAGACACCTGTGTAAAGGTATAGATACTGCAAGGACAAGGATAGCTTATGTCCCTGGCTCATTAACTGAGAAGTATACCTTTGCTGGTTCAGATGGATGTGGACTTCAACCAGTTCTTAATTTTTGTTCCGTATTGGTACATGCCAGGAAAGAATGGGAATGTCTGCTCAAAACTTTTTAAATTAACTTGCACATATGGGCATATTTCAAGTTTTTTTAATATAATACATTGTTGTTTGTCTACCTTGGCTACATTCCCTTTCATTTTCTGGAAAGCTTCCTGCTTCAGTTTTCTGTTTTGAAGTTCAACGTTGAACCTCTATCAAAGGCCCAGCCTCTCTATGACTGATGCTCTGGGGTTCTTTCTGTCTTGGTCAAGTGATTTGTTTACATAGACTGTGTTGCCATGGTTATATTAAGTCTGTCAGTCTGCCAAAAAAAGGCACTTGCATTAGAAATTCTGAATTTACACAGAGGAACGTACTTTGTATCACTGTCTGCTTGGAACTGTTGGATCTGCTCCATCTTGTTGCTATTTAAAAAGCAAAGCCTTTCTCCTTTCTTCTGAACCAAGCATTTTACAGGATTAGAAAATAAGTTTAACTGCATGAATAGGATGGGAACGTGCTATGTTGCATTAATGGCTTTCTGAAACCTGCTCCTTGATGTGTGCAGTGAGTGGGTAGACGGGACAGTGGGGAGCCAATAGCTGCTTGTGATAATATTTAAATAAATCAGCTTGTGGAGAACTCACCCTGTAGGACCTGGCAGCATAGTGAATGGGGAATATCCACCTTTTTCCACACTGGCAAAATTAACTTTTCGGCGAGTTGAAGAAATGAAATACTCTTGCAGTGGTTTGGCAGGAGTGCGGTGCTCTGACAGTTGAGCGACGTGGGTGGTGCTCCATCCTGCAGTGTTGGGGCCATGGCATCACACACAGCAGCAGAGGAGAGTGGGCAGATGTCTGGCAGGAAACATAGGTGTGAAGGGGGCTGATAGACGTCTCATGCTACTGGGACAGATGGCTCTCACTCTCTGTGGTAGCAAGTATGCCATGTTCAAAGACAGACATTTGTTCTATTACACATTCTTAGCTCATGTAGAAGGCAACTGACAGGGCTTCAGAAGGTACGGGAAAAGGAGGGTGATACCCAAAGAAGAGAGAACCAACTTCTCCTAGGAGGCTGGCTAGGCAGTGTGGCCAGGCACTGTTGATGATGTTCCGGTGCATAAGTCTAAAGTCACTTGTCTAAAGTGACTAAAACCATGCAAAATAAATTAAACTTTGGCAAAAAATGAACAAAATAAGTCACTGTCTAGAAGAAGGATTGCAAATCCAGAACTGTCTCCTATTCCTTGTTCTGCAGCTGACCTGCTATGTAACCTACAGCAAACATATTTAATGAGTTTTAGGGAGCTGCTTATTATCTATGAAAATGTAATTTGTTATCTAGATGTCAAGCCATTGACAACTGTTCCTGAAAATGTCATTAGCTCCTTCTGTTTGCTTCTCCATTGACAACTGGGGGTGAACATAAAAAAAATGCTTTGATTTCCACATCGTACAGAGTACACAATAATCACATAACGCGATATCCCTGGCATTAATTCTTGAAAGGTAATACTAATAAAACTGGAGTCGGAGAGTTACTTGTAATAACAGTGGTGTGAAATGCTGTCTTGAGGAGAATTATTATGTACCAGGGTTGGTGTTAGATTCTTAAAATGCGTTCACTTTTCATTATTTTTTGACTGAAATGTATGTATTTGTTTGCTTTGGCTGCAAAAATGAAAATAAGTTTGCCTGTTTGGGGGTTGAACCAAATGACATCTAGAGATTCCACTCAACCTCAAGCATTCTGTGATCCTGTTCAGTTTTTTGTTTTATTTGTTTTGGGTTTTTTAGTCAGTGGTTTCTAGTACATCAGAAAAATACAAAGATAAATACTTTAAATCAGAAATTGTCAGTGGGAATGTAGGTGAAATGGGAGGCTAGTCCTTTAAGAATGTACCTGTCAGTGTTTTTGTTATTGAAAGTCATTGTTTTCCTTTGTATTTGTGACCTAAATGTTGTCCTTGCTGTCTTTACAGAAAATTCTTTGTGTGTTTTCTTCATTAACTTAAAATAACTTTCCCTTAATGTCATTTCCTTTTGCTTCTTGAAAATTTCCTGTTCTGCTACATTTCCCGTTTCTGAGGGATTTTGTTTGTTTGTTTGTTTTTAATTGGTGACACAGAGTATGCTGAAAGCTGGCCCTCTGAACTTTGATTCAGAAAAAATAACAAAATTAAATTTGGAAATGGTTCTGTCCAGTTTTTCTTGATTAGACTTACGGTGGAAGCCAAATTTAGATGTAGTAGATCTCCTACTGGTAAAACAGACTGTTAACCTTTAGCTGCCTAGACCATTATCTAAGATCATGGTTCATTAGCAACAAGATCATGTGAAAGATGAGCTGTGGCTTTGAGGATGTGCTGTAAATACTAATCTGCTGATTTTCTTTTGAATTTCCCACACACACTTTGTGTTCCCATAGAAGATACTACATCCTTCATATTTGCTTTCCATTTCCTGATAGGTGAGATGCCTTTCAAATGTAAGATCTGCTCTTACATCTCTATTGATGCAAGCTCTCTGCAGTGGCACTTCGGAACAGGCACTAGTGAGAGGCCCTGCAAATGTTGACTCCATTCATATAGTGGAAATAATCCCTCTGTTGGATAAATTCTCTAAATCTGTTGGCGTTTAAAAAAAACAGCAACAACAAAACCCCACACTTTAAGGTATGCGCTCCTACCCATTAATAAAAGCCACGTCAAGTATTTAAATATATTCCTGTTGGGAGCTTGACTCTATGAAGGCTTTTTTGTTTAAAGGGATTGCTTTCTGTCCCTTCTTTACAGCTCTTTCTGCACATAACTGCATAGACTGTGTGGAAGATGTATGGAACACTAATGTGATAAATACAAAAATATCTGGTAGAAGAATGTGATAGTATCTGTGTCTGTGTGTGAAGGGGTACTGGGACAAATGGTAGTGACTTGTATAAAACCAAAAATGTGTTCATTCACTAACTGTATGCCTTAATTTGCTGTATTAGGTGCACCATGCTGCTTTTTCACACTGATTTTGTCTGTAACTTTGGTTGTAGTGTTTTGATTCCACCCTCCCGCCCCCGCTGATTGAGGAAATGATCGCGTTTCTGACAGTGTTAACACATTTCATTTTGCAGTGTTGGCAGAATGCGTCATGTGATGAGTGGGAGCATTAACTAGTCTTAATAAAGCCAAAGTACATGTTAAAAGTATGTACTTAGCAACCGTAAAGGCTGTTTAAATGTTAAATTCTTGTGTGTTTAAACTCTGTACTCTAAATGGTGTACTGCTTGCTTTGGGGTTTTATTTAAAGGTTTAAACTAAGATAAGCCAATGTCCACAAAGTCACTTCTTGTGGCATGCAGTTGTTGGTGAAGAGATGGCTTGATTAGTTTTGGTTTGTTACTTATGTGGGGGAAAACTTAATTTGCTCTGTTTCTGTATCTGTCATAATGAAGGAATTCTAATTACAAAACTGGTGCTCCTTTTGGAGAGTCTTTTTATGTCAGAATTAAAATCTGAAAATGCATCTGTCAAAAGTGGTAAGATACCTTTAGCTTAAAGTAAGCTCCTTCTTCACAGAGGGCTTTTCAGTATCTGGTAATGGAACAACAGGGGAAAACGGGTTTTTCCTATTTTTTTGTGGTAGCTGTGTAAAAATTCAGAATTGTAAACATTATCCAAATGTTGTAACAAAAAATGAAGGAAATCTGTATAAGGGAATGGTCACTTGGTGGCCTTGTTACAAAGACAGATATTTGGTTGCAGATACTTACTTTCTAGGAAGTGTCGTGTATGTCCCAGTACATGAGCAGGAGAAAATAGTGTTGGAAAAGTTTGAAAGGAATGGTAGTGGTGAACTCCACAGACTACAGAGTAGAACACCGGTAACCTCTTATTCTGTATGCATTACTGTAGTAGGCACAAGAAATGCAGTTTCCTCTCCTATCAGAAAACTTTAGTTATAGGATACAGCTAAGCATGACAGGGGACTGTCATTAAGTCCTGTACTACTAAAAATCTATTTTTTTACTAAAACATTCTGTAATACCTGTCACAGTATTTTGTCTCTTGTGGTATTACTTCACAAGCATATACTTTTTCATTTATTTGTAATAAGTCGGCCCTGCTTACAGGGATCAAAGATTTTGTTGCTTGCAAATTAACAATGTGCCCCCTTCCACCAGCCTACTTTGCCTTGTTAGATGTACATGACCCATCATAATATAAACACTTGCATGCTTAACTTTTGCTGCGGAACTAGTTCCATTTGAAGTTAATACAATTTTTCTTTAGTAAGTTAACTTATTATATAATGAGGGTCTGTGAGATCAGGAAGTGAATGTTTTAATCAGTGTCTGTAAGAGTAAACGATAACGTTCTCTGAAAGCACTCTGCTTGTGTGTAGAATCTATACTTACAAAATATTTAGTTCCTCTCTGCATAGTGGCAAATGCCTGCATATTGCTCCAGACCTAAATAGTTTGGATGTTTGAAATTGCCACTTACGAAAAAGTTTGCCTGAATTGGGTAAATACAGTTAAGTTGATTTTTATTTTTTTTTTCCTTAAGTAATCTATTTCAGGTCTGTAGTAGTCTTAAGATTTTTAAGTACACTAGAATATAACATGCTTTCTTTCTGAAATTGTATCAAAATTACAACAAAATGCAGGGATACTAAAGAAAAAAAAATTTTAAAAAAAACCCTAAGCAAACCGAACCCTTTTCCAGTCCCCAAGCATGTACTTTACACCCACACAGAACCCATTGACTGATTCAGTGGGCTGTATTCAAAAGTGAGGTGTAAAGGGTAGAAATCACATGCAGATCTGAGTGTAAGCAAGACTAAGGATGGCATAACTGCAGTGGTGAAATATACAGAAAAGTGTAATCTCTAAAATTTTCCAGTATTCTGATTTAGTTTGTGAATATATATATATATATATATATTATTTACTAATATTCAAGTAGAAAAAAGTTTCATTATTCAAGCTCTCATCCATTAAGTTTATTTTTGCTTTGAGTTTACCAGATAGACCGAATGAAAAACAATATAGAGAAATCTGCAGTGGCTACTGCTTATCAAAATTCAGGATTACGGTGAAACTTAATTTTATAGTGCATCTCTGCATGTATTGATATGTATATATATTTATGTGTGTGCATGTATAATGAACTCAAGACTTAAAATGTGTATGTAACTGGTCTATTTACAAGAGGTAGAGTCTTTTTACTTTAAGGCTTTTGTCTTATCAAGAGCTTAGAGTTATGTAGAAGAAGAGATGTAAATTTGCCTGAGATATCTGCCTTACCTAGTGACTTGGAAGAGTCAGATGGCTGCTTCTGATGGCACAGAATCCGACAGGTTCACATTTTTGGTAGTTTGCTGTCAAAAACTGCGAGGGGATTTCCTGAAAGTTGTGCGTTCCTGATGATAATTAATAGGGACCTGTGCTGCTTTCGTAAGAATGTATGGGGAAAATATTTTATCTTTTGTGTAAATCTTAATTTGAAAATGCAAGTTTTTCTATGCCTATGTAATAAAGTAGTTTCTTACGTGCCAGATCAACCAATTACACTTTTTGTTAGGTATGACAGGAAACAAGGGTTAAGGTATGCTTTTCTGGTTAAGCATGCTTTAAGAAAGTCTAGCATTCGTATAAATAATGCTACCACCTAAATACCACAACCCAAAATATAGAAAAACCATAAATATTTGCGGCACTGACCGTGAGATTTTTAAACTGGTACGGTGTATACATTGCTAAATCTAAGAATTAATTTTAGCCAACTTAGTTGTTTAATCTGACCTCTCTGTGGATCCCCTTCTATACTCAATGGAGAATGATGGGCATTCCCAAAGGGCATCTTAATTTCACATGGGACATTACTTAAATGTGTGGGCTAATTCACCCCCATTAGGGTTACTTACTGCCTGCCTACAGTTAACTTTACAGAGGAAATCTGAAAGATAACACGGCTGGTGGCTAACATGTGGGATGACTCCTGCTGTAGGTGATTTTTTTTTTTTTTAATTTCCTAGCTCATAGGGCTGTAAATAGTTGTTGCCAAAATAAACGGATCTTCATTATCTTTTTCAAGGAGACCTTAAATTCAGAGAAGCCTACATTACAAACTGGCAAGTTTTGAAATCTGATTGATTGGTGTTAGGTAACAAGTGCTGAGTCTAACCCACAAGTCTCAGCCTGGGTTCTCTTACAGCCTATATACAGCTGTATTCAAGGTTGGCCTTGTACGGGGGAAGTGCCAAAACCCAAAGGTTTGGATTCTAGATTTGGTATTCCCTGAATCTAAAAACTGAGGTTTTGATTAGGATCACATGACAACTCCACTGTCTCAGGGCAGGATTTAGACCCATAGTGAGTATGTAGCAGACCCCACGTTTTAGGATAGAATGAATCCTTGACAGTATTTTATGTTACGGTCAAAACTTTTCAGTATATTCAGACTGGTTTGCAGCTTTCACTACGTTGAGCTGGAATTATATGCAGATACACATGCAAACATGCATCTCTGGTGTGTGTGGCTGCATGCTGGTGCAATTGTATCGTAAGGGTTTAAATGCATATAGAGCCTATTAAGACTAAAAACTAAATTGGGACACTTGTGCTTGTAGGAGGCTAGATTCTAATCGCCTATATAGAAGTTTTATTTTCAAAGAATAGATATATCCACAGGTTCACAACTGACACCAAAATAGAAATATTGCTGAAAACATGGTGCAAAACTCCACTAACTTACTCCAAGGGTAGGAAAAAAAAATGGTGAAAGCCATCATTGCTTGTGTAAAATGAGAGACATTTTGGGTCTAGAAACCCTCACTTGGGAGTACAGCTAGCTGTAAGTGAAATCATTGGGTTAGGAGTCAGGAGTGCTGTGTTCTGCCACTGGACAGAGGTCTTGCTAGGGATGACTCATCCTCTGACCTACTGTGTGACTACTTTGGATTTGTGAACACTCCAGCTGCAGACTGACTGCCTGTGTTTGCGCAGTGGTCACTGCTACTGATGGTACTAATGTCTGATACGTTTTTAATTTTTTTACAGCATTCGGAAGAAGAGCTTGGACCTTCGCATACACTGACATCACACCGGTGAGGCATTTGGCTGTAGTTTTTGCTGCTATTCTTCCCCTGACAAACAGCTTCTCCAAAAACACACTAAGAAAGATCACCTGGGTTCAGGAACCTCATTAACCAGTTCCCAGCCCACCTTTACCATGAAATCGCTTCCTGTGGAACATGAGGTTCTTCACTCTTAAACTTCCACCAGACCATCCCAGCGAATAAGGAAGCTGTTGGCATTGTCAGACTTCTGTGCTGAAAGTCAGGGGTTCTCTGGAAGAAGAGAAGAAATGGTCCTCACGTGGCAATTGAAAGCACTTAGAATGGACTTCCCCAGCTTTGTGTGCGCTATGGTACAGGTGGTAACTCCAGTGTGCTGAGAGGAGCGTGAAGATTTGTGTTGCACGAAGGGTGAACATGTTGATTTTTGTTCTGGTTTCCTCTGGCTGATATACTCCACTTGCTTACTATTGCAGTGTTTGGCATTTCAAGGCAGGATCTGTTGAAATGTACCAAAGCTGACAGTGAACTCTACAGGTGGTTTCTGTACTGTGTCTTTCATTTTTAATACGGGTCTCTATATAAAACAGTAAATGATTAAAGAAAATCTGCTGATGCCATAGCACTCATTAAAAATTCATTAAATTTCTTCATGGTTATTTTTTATAACAAAATGTGTCTATTATCATAAGCTAATCCAATGTTGAAGTAAAAATATAAACTATTGAAATATGACATCAAATAAACGACTTGATTAAATACATCTGTACTTTATTTAGACAAATAGAAATAGTTCACTTTAAAAAAAGGTTAAATGAGAAGAATGGAATACTTTCTAATTTTAGGCTGTTAGAGGACTGGTTTTATTCTAAGGCTCCACATTTATTCTTTATTAGCTGTTTATTCTGTATTAGTTTGTTATTGGCTATGAATGTTACTCAGGAAATGTACTCTTGCTAAAAGTAAAAAATGTAATATCACAACTTCCTACCAGACAGAAGCAAATAGTGACTGAAGTGTGCCTATACTGTTCTCTTATACACAATTGCAAAGAATATACTACTTAAATAGGGTAAATTTTCCCTTCAGGGAAGTTGTACTTTTCTTGATTTACAGGAAAATGTTAGTAAAAGAGTTATTTGGAGAGTAGCTGCTGGCAAATTGTAGGTAGAGTCTTTATTAAAGAATTGAAGAGAAACTTTTTTTGGGACAAGAAAATTCTTATATTGTTAGAAACTGATGGGCATCGCAGACCTCATTTTCCTGTTGCACCGTTGGAACAGAAAAGGCTGGAAATGCATACCAAACGTAAACACTTGGTTCCCCTTCATTTGGAAGTATAATAGTTGGACATTTGCAACTGAGCACGTACATAATTACTAATGGGAAATATTTTCTTTCCTTAGTACAGTTTACATTGCAGCATTTTAACTTGTTTGTACAACAGTCTGATGGTTCTTTAACTTGAAACTGCTTGAATGGTAAGGACTCATTTACAACAGCAGTACTTTGAAGGATTCCAGCAGCTTTTCACTAACTTTGCATTGGGGAAATATTTTGATCCTTGTTGATGTTAGGCCCAGAGGACATTGACTTAACATGTTGGTTGTTTAATAGCACTTAGCAGTAGCAAAAGATGTGAACTGCAGAGGGGATGTAGATATGTGGAATTTAATTAACCAAACTGGAATTCAGCCAAAACTCAGATGGACAGTCCCAATCTTGCAAAAAAGCACGAGGGGACTTCTAATAGTTGGTAAGTGAACTGAGCTTTCATTTTGATGTCACCTTGACAATTGTGGTGTAAGCAATCTAGTACCTACTTTTCTAGGGAATTTATTCAGTAATGTTGTGAAGGATGGTCTGTACCACTTACTAAATTACTAGTAATTACTAGATATTACTTCTGGCAGTGTTCTATCCTGCTTTTATGTCTTTCATATAAGCACCAAGTTCAACCTTAGCGTTTGGAGCACGCAAGCATACAGCTTGGAGTAGCAGAGCTGCAGGCGTGGCATGGTGCAGTTGCATGCCCACCAGAATTTTTAATGTGCTGTGATTTCCCCCCCACTGTTGTTAGTGCAGCCTGTATAATAGGCTTGATAAGTTAATTAGGAATGGGATCTCTAATATAAAGTAAGTGCTTTATTTCTTTATTTGTTTATTTATCAGCCTGTTATAAGTGGGCAGAAATATTCAGCATTAGCTAGTTTACTGAAAAGACTAACTGCTGACAGCAGTTTTTGTACGTATAAGGTGTGATTTATAGAGCCAAATTCTAATCTGTTCTTTATACCAGCCTCAGGCAGTACAGTTATTCTGCAGTAAAGTGAAGGATTTTGGTATGTCCTTGTAAGTGATCTTTCAATATGAATATGATGCGGTTTATCAGAATTACTTCCTTGCTCTCTAGAAAAGGAACAAAATTTAGATACAGAAACAAATAATCCTGATGTTTCTTTTTTGTTGTGTTAAGAGATCTTGAAATACTAGCCTTCTATCAAAAGTCCACACACCCTGGTCATTCAGGAGTAGCTATCAATGGAAGACTAATGTGGCTATTGTGTAAAACTGTCATTCATTAATACAAAATACTTTAATGTAGTTAGGTCAGTAAACAATTACTTTTTAGTTCAACTGTCACATATATTGGAAGCTTTCCAAGTCTGCTTCTGGCTCCAAGCACAATTTTTCTAGGAATATCTGAGTGAGTATGCTTTGGTTTTTTTTCTGTGTAAACCAGCAAGCAGTGATGTGTGTGTGGTTTTTTGAATGTCAACTACGCGAGTCCGAGGGAGAGCTGGGGTGGGTTTTCTGTGTGACTGTTACAAAGCTGTGAACTGTGCTTCCTCTTGAACAAGCTGTCCCTTGCATTCCTTTTCCTTCTTTCTTCCCTTTGCTGTCAGGAAAGACCTTTCATACAGCAGTAGTTCCACAAAGTGCAGCCTCAGCGTAGGTTGGGGGCTGTAAGAGCATTGACAAAGGACTCCCTTATATTCAGGCAAAGGTTCTACTGCTATAAATAATGCATGTTTAATTGGAAACTGCAAATGGAAATATCAGTCTCTACAGGCTTGTTGATTTCGGTATAATCTGTTAGGGGCAGGTTCTGCTTACCTGTCGAACACACAACATATTCTCCGGATTTGTGGTTGGTTGTTTATATTAGTGCTATCTGTGCTAGTGAGTTCCTTCGTATAAATTAAGGCAAATGTCATATCAAGCTAGTCATCTGGGAATTTCTATCACTATGAAAGTTGCCCAAAACACTATTACAAGACTGGATACCCGGTGATGTTAAATGTTCTAGATTCCTTTTCCCTTGGTCAGTATTGATAGAATCGTGCACTGTACCTACTGAAAGTAAATTTAGCTGTTAGTAGGGGATGAGCTTAAAAGCAGATAATAAACATACTCATTTCTGGCCAGATTTCCCTGGCATTAATCACACTGCGCCTGATGTTAGCCACAGGTTTAGGCTTGCATATACAATTACCATGGCTAAGATGATACCTGGCTAATTCATGAAGCTGGAACACTAATTACATCGAAGAGGATGAGCACAACTTTTTGTACCGTTTTAATTAAATTGGTTTAAAATCACACCTCAAGGCCTCTTCTAAACATAACATCCTACCAACTTCAGTAAAAGTGTCTGACAGTTACCTCAGTGGTGCATAAGTGTGTAAATACAAATCTGTGTGAAGGCTGTTAGTTTGCTGCGGGCTAGATCAGTTTTCGCTTTAATTTGGATCATTTCTATTTGCATGCACTCACCAATCTTGTTTTAAACTCATTTAACAATGTCAAGATGAATTTTGCACATTTTTTTTAGTAGTTTATAGATATTAAAATATTAAATGACACACACACACCACACACCCCAACTTGCAGAACGGTAGAAAAAAAGGGAAACAGATTAGGGTGGTCCTGTGTCATTTTAGTACTGTCCAGTTTGGGCATCCTAATCTCCTGCTGTTTGTGGGCAAGCCTGAGCAACATATACCTGGAATGCTTCTAACCTGCTGTAGGTGACCCTGCTGTGGCAGCGGGGTTGGGCTAGATGATCTCCAGAGGTCCCTTCCAACCCTGACCATTCTCTGATTCTGTGATTTAGGATTAAAATAGGTTTTAAATGTGTAGAACTCCTAAGCGATGTTCAATCCTTCCAGAAGTGACTGAAGGCTAATTTTAGAAAATGCTGTAGGAGTACCAGATCCCAAGGTTTGAGTGCCTAGAGCAACCCAGTGTCCCAGCATGGGCGTGCATTGAGCTACAGGTGAGCTGGGTGCCTCAAGAGTCCAAGCCAGAAGGTGCTGACTCTGAGCAGGGAGCCTTCAAGTTAAGAGGCAAGGCTGAATGTAGGATTGAGTTTTACCCCCCGTCTTCAGGCTTGGGTACCTCTGGCTGGTCATGGTTCGCTCATGAACTCGTACGTCTTTGATGGCTGGAGTTTGCTTTGACAAAACACAACCAGGGAAAGTCCTGAGGTCCCTACTTTAGTTTATTTGCCTGTGTGTAGATAGCCCATGGCAGTTCAGATCACTCCTTTGCACAGAGAACAGGGTTTGTATTCTGTGTTTCCCAAGAGAGTGCAGAAGTGTAAAACCTTTTGGAAATGGGGTTCATCAAGTGCCCCTATGAAAGTGTTATTTATGCATGAGGAGACCAGGCTTCTCATTTCTAATCCAGAGAATATTTAAATCTTCTGTGTTGAATGGAACAGGGATTAGGTCTCTTCATTTTGTGTAGCACGTCTTAAATGCTATGTTGTGCAGACATTCTCTTCTTTTCCTGTTGGCTAATAGTGACTGAATTAGTCTGTGTGTGAAGCAGTGGTTTCAGAGGTTCTTCTAGCTTTACGGTCTGGGCCCTTTCTTTAGGGGTGATGGGGCTATCATCCGGTGGAAGAGGTTTTTTTACTTTTTCCTTTACTGGGGTTACAAAGCAATTCAGGGGCAGAAGTTAGGCGGGGAAAAATACTTCTGTCGTATGTGTCAGTCTCTTCAAACATACCTATCCTTTGTAGGACAGTAGTAAAAATAGAGACGAAAGATAACTTCCTTCCCTTCTTGAAAGATTCTTCTTGAAAACAAATTCAGGATAGCTAATAAAACTAAAAAGGTAGGAAGGAGAAGTCTGACTCAGATGGAATTGTTAAACTCAGATTTTTTTTTTGTTGGAAGACCCGTAGTTAAAGGATTAACTCTGTGTTCTGCAAGGTAATGCATTATATTAGTACATTATTCTTTTCTTGATCATAATTTAGCAGGGCTTAGTGATGTATATGATGTACATTCTTGGGTTGCATTGCTTCAAAGTATCTTGGATAATTTTTCAAGTTTATTGAAAATCTAAATCAACGTTTTTAACTTGACATTCTTCTTTTCAAAGGTCGTTGTGCATATAACAGGAAATGTGAAAGGCCAACAGAAATAAATTGGCTACAAACGCAGCAGCAGTGTCTGCAGAAAATATCTCAAAAACATCTACGGATTATGTTTCCTCATTTACAGTGTATTGATTATTTTCACCATAAGCAGCTGCCTGTGGACTTTTAGCTAAAGAAAACACGTGCCAAGAGATGGCATGTGAAGATGACCCAACAGAAACGGAGTAGGTGAAAGTTCCACGCTGTGAACTGATACGCAGCATTCTTTTGGGTTGTTTCCTTGATAACTCCACGCCCAGTGAGTAATACGGCCACACGGCAGTGACAAGCCACCGTAGCCCAGGGAGAAGGAAGCTCTTTTTGTGTTCCTAACCAGGCATATTCAAAGGTATGCCGATAAGCTGTTGCTGAAAGTGCTGACTGCATCTAATTGCTGTTAATGTATTCTGGTCTGAAGAGTACTGATTAATAGCTGTTAGCAGGAGCGGAGGAATTTTCCTCTTTATAGGTGGGGCTCGGAGCCTTGTCGATTCAAGTCTTGCCGGAGAACAGTGTGTGCTGCTATAATTATTAGTAATTCTTATCCCTGGGGAAAGGAATCTGTGGCGCTCTTCTGTGTCATGAGGAATATTTTGGCTGGAATTTTATTCTTCTTGCCAGTATGGGTTGGCAAGAAATCGTGGCTCCTTGCCCTGTCTGTCTTTCCAGTGCCCCTGCCACTGGGGTACGTGCACTGGCAGCTCTTGTCCAGGATGAGATTGCTCAGGGGGATACCTCCCAGATTTTTGCTACTGACGCACTTGCTGTGAGATGATGTCTCTCTTTGGCTCCGAGTTTTTAGGGTTGGGTGTGTCCAGTGTTAGTGTTGCAGGATTAGAAAAATGCCGTGCAATAGTAAATAGCTGCATTACTGTTTATTGTCGTTACTCTTTGTTCATACGCAAATACAAGGAAAACAACAACCTAATATAATCTTTGGTGCGACTGGCTCAAGGCGTTTGATTGTTGTCTGGATTTCGGAAATGATGTCTTGGTGGTTGGAATGCCTTTTCTTCACTTGCCAGCTGCTGCGTGGAGGTGCAGCAGTTCCATTTTCACGTGGCAGCTTTAATTTCTGTTTCCTTAACAGAAAGTGAGCAATGCAGTACACCTTTCACAGATGCAATTAAACCTGCCTTAGTCACTGCTGGAGGAACAGGCAGAAACAGCTCACTTAGTAGAAACTGCCTCTAATAAAACAGACAAGCACGTCCTGTTAAAGATTTGGGGAAATCTCTTCAGGCAAAAAACCTGCTTCCTAGGGATGGACTTTGCATGGCCTTCCTTCAATTGTACTTTCCTTCCTGTAGATGACAGATACGGCTAAATGCTGGTACCAGTTGTGTTATTGAGAGTGAAGCCAGGATTTCATATGCCATGTCTGCAGGCAGTGGCTTTGTTCCCCACGCTGCTAAAAGGGGTCATGCTGGATGCTACTGAATCTTCCCAACCTGATCTATTAATTTCGAACCCTCCCGAAGCCAGATGTGTGATTGATCTTTCCAAACTTTAGTAGCCTAAGAAGTCATGCATTCCATCTAAAATTAGGCACTTGGATTCCTTCTAGAGCCAATAGAGGCAGCATTTATTTTCTGGGAGTAATTAATCTCACCCTGATTGGGGGTGGAGGGGTAGCACAGTGGTTGCTTCCCAGATGTAGCCACAGCAGGAAGTGTTCCAACAGCCGGTGCCTCTGCTCTCTGCAAACCTGGTGTTGCGACAGGATCTGCTGAGGGATCTTTCCAGGTTACATTTTCAGTAAAATGAAATGCTGTCAATACTCAATCTGGTTATTAAAACTCGTTTTGGGGATCTGTCTGAAAATTGCAATCGCATTTTAAAAGAACAGTCATTGCAGTCCAGTGCTGAATGTGGAATTCGGATGATTAAGAAAAGCAGTATTGTCCATCATGGTTTTTCTCTACTATGTTTTAGAGAGCTCCTCAGACAAAGACTGGTGAAAGACTCCTACTGTATGACAGATTTGAAGAAAAAGTAACATGCTAGGATAGATTTTAAGGCCAAAAGAGATCATCAGATCAACATCTTCCAGATAGCATACAGACCACGTTTAGCTCAGAAGATAAACTATCAGTAGCCATAGCACAAAATTGCCTTTGTAATATTCTCATTAAGCAATTCCATGAACAGCAAAACTAATGAAGCCTTGTTTCCAAAGTGTGTGTATGCGTGTCTTGCCTCCTCCCATGTGGGTTCTCTGGTGTCTAATGCTGTGTTCAGTTCCTCTGTGGGGAATATGAGATCCTCTCTCTTTTGTCTGTTTTCACAGATTATTTAAGGGTTTAGTATTTTAGAAATCCCCTACCTTTCTGTTGAAGTTGGTTAAAGTTTGCCACCAGCTTCCAGAATTACTTAGAGGCAGCGGACAGACCCATGTCTATGTAGAGCACAAAGACACGTGTTTTATTTTCATAGGAAACTTGGCAACAAATTTAGAGTGAGGGCTGTGATGATGTGTTAGAGTATTGAGCAATGACTGATTTCAAAGTGTGGTTGCCCCGAAAAGCGCAGAAAGGCGCTTGTGTCAGATCTCCTACCTCGCTTCTTCTCTGTGGTCCATTCCACAGAACTTCTGTGTGCCAGCTCCCGCTAGACAAGATGTGGCTTGTGTTCTATGAAAATACTATATCATTTAAAACTGAAAAAGAAATGTACTGATTCTGTTCATAATCTGTCTCAGCGGTGTGTCACAGTTAGTGTTGCTTATTTTATTTCTAAATTTATGTTGTTATTTTTAGCTTTAATTTTTTGCTGTTGATTCTTGTAGTACATTTCTCTGCTGGGTTAGACGGCCCTCTGAGACCAGCTATTTTTCGCCATGAAGGTGTGTGTGTGTGTGTGCGTCATAATTGGATCATTCCTGATTTTGTTTTTGATGAACAAAGCACATTGAACTCTTCAGGCCCCTATAGTAGGGCATTTTCTATAGCCTTCGTATTACTCTAGCTCTCCAATGTAATTGCAATCAGTGTGATCAAAAAACAATTTATAAATTACTTGTCAGATTCTGTCTATAGTATGCTTTTTGGCTAGCACAGAACCTGCAGAAAGAGAGCGATATCCTGTTTCCTATCTGCTTTGCACAATAAAAACATATGGTAATGTAAGGATGGCAACATCAGTTGTTGGTTTGGGGTTTTTTTTCCAATGTTGCTGTGAAGATGCTAGTTCAGTACAAGCTGTAAAACCAGCTAATTTATGAAGTTGCATTTTTTTAATATTTATCTTTAGTTTGCCTTTTACACTACTTGCATTCATTAGCAAGCATTTGTCGAACCATGCTGTTCCTTTGAGATCCTCAAATGCCCTGCTCAAAGCCAAGCAGTGTGTGCATTCATGAAGATGTTGGCCTATCACAACATGTTTCCCTTTTTCTCTCTATGAAGATCAATTTAAATTTATTATTGCCAGCTGTTTCTTTCTACGGTGTAGTTTTTCTCATGTGGTTAGCGATCCTGATTGATTCAAATCCGTGCCCTGCACAGGGAAAGCATCAGAGCTGTTCCGTTATGTTAACTTGTCTGGCAAACTAGCATCACAAAAGATTTAAAACCGTAAGCAGAGGGAGCATGTGTTTGACCAGATTTTGCTCATCTAAAACCGCCTTTTGAAGTAGTTATTTATTTATTTATTAATTACAATGATTAAAAAAATGTGGTTAAGTTTACATTTTTGTCTCAGTTCTATCCAGAGTAGTCATCCTATTGTGTTTTTCTTGGGTAAATACTTGCACCAGTTTTGTTTGCTTGCCCCCGTCTGACGCATGGGAGCGTCATCTCATGGACTGCTGACCCCTCTTGCTCGTGGAACAGCGACTGTTCCACGCAGACACGGTAATACGCTTAATCTGTAGTCTCTGAGGGTGATCAATAGATTCAAGTTAACCATTTCACCTTATGGTTAAACATTAATTATGCAGAGTGTACTAGTGGTTTTTTTTTTTTTTTTTTAAGAAACATTTTAACCTTATGCGTTCGGTGATTAAGTGCTGGCTGGCAGGTCATTTTTTCCTGTGCTGCTGTAGAGCAAAGTTAAACTTAGCTGGCTGCAACTGTGGCCCTAGCCGGGTGATGAGTTGTATGGGTTTAAGACGGCGCTACTGACAAAACGGATGGGTTGAAAATCAGATTCTTCTGTTGTTACAAAGCAGCCAGGCTAGAAATGAAATGGCAGTGGTTCAAGCGCATGCTAGACAGACCATATGTTCCTTACAGTGAAATGAAGTGGTGGTGTATATCTGTATTGCTAAGCATAAGGACAACAGCTCCAGCTTCCAGAACTGCTGGCAGGAGACCTGCATAGAAGAAATGTACTCTTCCTCTATCCTTTAAAAGCCATTTAGGAGCGAAGACGGTGCCTGTTCCTGCCCGTCTCATGTTAGAGCAAGATGTACTGGGAAGACGTGCCTGATGTAAAGGAGTGAACATCATTGATATATTTCAACCATGCATGCAACTAAGTTCTAAAACAGTCAGCCAAATTCTCCACAAAACTATCACTTCTGAAACACAGGACTGCAAAGGATCTCTTGGGTCATTGAGTTTCATTCCTCTTCACCCAAGAATTATACGAATTGTGATTAATTTATCCAATTCTGTTTTGAGAGTTGTCATTTTCCTGCCCTATTGGAAAACTGCTCCAGAGCTCTGATGCTCTTCTACCTTAAAGTCATTTTCTAATTCTCACCACAAATTCTAGACCTGTTTTCCTATATTTTGATGTCTGTTTGCGTTTGCTCTGAGAACTCTTCTTTTTTCCCCTGGTACTTCTTTTGAGAAAGCACACTCTCCAGAAAAGCACTTTTCTGCAGAGCTTGTAAGCAACCAGAAGCTACAGGTACACTTCCATGCGGTGTCTGGTAAACCAGTGTTAAGAGCAAGACTTCCTTTATGAACTGTGCTTGACACCGTAAAAATGATAAGTTCAAGAAAAGCTAAGTCTTAAGAACATGTTTACATTAACTTCAAACACATTACTCTGGATTGGAACCATATGGTTTAGAGCTCTCAAAGTATTTTTTTTTTAAGATTGTCACTATAATGGTGAGGGGAAAATAATAATGGGAACTGTCAAATCAAAAGTTGTGGGTCTGCAAGAGATCTTCAGCAAAGAGGAAATGAGGGGGTTGTCACTGAGGATGTATTGTGTCAGCCTGTGGGCTTTTGCGGGACTTTGGCTGAGTGAAAACACAGGGAGGAGGCCGAGGAGAGCTACTGGTAACCCTATGTAAGTCTAGATGCCAGCAAGTGGCAGCTGATCTGTCAGTTTTCTGAAAGTATAAAGTCTGCACTAGAACATTACTGGTGGTGAAGGGATAGGGGTGCAGTGCCAGAAATACCAACATCGCTGTTAAGTCGGCTGTTTGAGTGTGGTGTAATTTATTGAGGAAATTCTGCCTGTAAGGTGCATCATCTGTGTCCCAGACTGTCCCCAGGTGAAGTGCTGTCTGCCTGTGTTCCTGGACATTGAAAACTTGCTCTAGAAGGTGGAAACCGGCCCCTGTTGTTTTACTTGAGTGTTATTATTGGAACAAATGGGAGCTTAATTTTAGTCTACCCTTAAAACTGCATTTTTCTCTTTTCCAATTTAAGGCACTTACAAACTAACTCCACATTGTGTGTCTGACCCTGGGGTATGTGTATCTCAGGTCTTGTCCAGATTCCTTAAGGAGGGTGAGGTAATCTGCACTGGCAGAAACCAAGGTGAAAAACACGTTCTCTGTATCTTCTGTAGGCAAGAGATTCTTCAATGTGTTAACTAAGGCTGATGCTTCTTCAACGTTTCTTCCTACTGCAGAGAAATCCCCAGAGAGTAGCAATCATCTTGCTGTCATCTGAGAGCTCCATTTCTGCTTGGCCATGCCATTAACAGCATTTGAGATTTTTGAGAGAAATACCCAATTGCTTTGTGGCTGGGAAAGGAGTTTGAGATGATGAGTGGAGTTTGAGTAAGAGTGCTGGTCGAAGACCTAGCTGTTGACGCTTTAGAGCTGTGTAGTAGAAACAGCAGTTATTTCAGCATGCAAGCGGTGAGTGAGCCGTATCATCCTCGGGTAGATTTGCTGGAAGGCTGTGGTTTTTCTCCTCACCAAGAAAAAAAAAACCTAAATCTTTTAAAGGCATATCGTTCCAGCTTTACAATTTGCATGACCTTAATGAGTGACTGTACACACCTGGATTGGTAAATCTCCATAGGAGGATAGTTGTGTAATCTCACGCTTTTCACAAATCCCACTGTCTTTTATGTGGTGCTCTAACTAAATCAGAACAGGGATAAAACCGAATAAGCCCTGCTGTGACTCAGGCATGGGTAAGACAATGACACCGCAGTCATACGCTGAAGCAAATTGCTCAGACGGAGAAGTGTAGCTCTACACCCTTCATCACCCACCCCCCTATCCCCACACCCTGTCTTTCACCCTCAGGGTCTTTCTCTGCTCCCTTCAGGTCATGATATTATTTGCTCTGGTGCTGAGCTCCGCATACTGAGTAGCGGAATGAAGTGCACGTGCATGTCAGGTAGAAGGTAATTCTCACAGGTTCGCTTTGGCTTTGCCTTCTGACTTATGCTCTCTTATGGTTATGATGTCATTTGCTAAAAAGCAGAAGGGATTAAGCCAATAGCAATAAGTCATTTCCTTCTCGTTTTATTTTCTTTTCATGAAATGCTTTCACACTGTTAGGCAGAGCGTTGGCTCTGCGTCAGCCCTGCCTGAAATTGTGTTGTGTTGGCTGCTGTCCAGGAAAGGAGAGAACAATTTAAACACCTCCCCATGCAGTCACAACAAAAAAAATTGGGAAATACTAAGCGAGTCTGGGAAGTGTGAGGGGCATGTGGTTTAGCGGTTTCCTCAGTGCTGACAATAAATGTAAGGGACCGGTTTCATCCCAGCACTGTGTGTATGCAGCAGAAGTAGTAGCAAACCCACAGAATCAGAAGAAACTGATATAAACCCCAAACTTTGTCACTGATGAGCCTCCCAAGAGAGTGTGAGAAAAACAGTGCTGCTAGAAGGCGGCTTGGGACTGTGAGAAACGGCATTGTGTTGTGCAGTTTGACTTGCACTGTGTACATCAGTATGGGGTTTTGAGGTCAGGTCTGCAGCTGGTATAAATCATGACAGTGAAAAGAAATGTTGATGCAAATTTCCCTCATAATCTTTAATTCATTTTTCTAAATCATATGGCAACTGCAAAGCAATTTGTCTTCATTAGCATGAGGCAAAAATCCTAAACACTGGGATAAACTAAGTAAAAAACCCAGCGCATCTTCAGATGAAGATGTAACTTGGGTCCAGCTGCAAACCACCCAACCCATCACCTTAATAGAAAGAAGTCCAGAATTCAACATCACCAGTACCAAACACTGCAGCAGCACTGGATTTAAGGCCAAGTTGTCTTCTGCTCTTGCACTGGTGTAAATTTGGGTCATAGCCAAAGAAATTAGTGGGCTTGCACTGTTTCTGCACTGGTGTAAGTGAACAGACTGATGATCTCCACTGGAGTGTCTGGGCCTCTTCTACAGAATCGCAGTTCCCTCTCTAATAAGGGATGGTGTCAGGTTAGGATGGTGATTTATAAATCCCTTTATGTACTGTAAATGCAGCTGTGCTGTTGGACATGAACAAAATCCCTGTGGAGAGCCACACAGCTGGGAGATCTGTAGCCAGATCTGTGTTGCAGACTTCTGTTGGCACAGCAATATCAGCCAGGGATACGAAAAGGTGTGATTTCTGGCTAGTGGAACCTGGCTAGGAAAGTCTCCTGATACAAATGCAGTTACACCAATGTAATGATCATATAGTTATAGGGTGAGTTCCAGAAGGGTTGCCGAATACACTGGTTCTGCTGCTGTTAGGTTACGTCCACAGTAGGATGCATAGGCTGACGTAATCACACCAGGAAAAGGTCTTATTAGTATAGATCAGATACAAATCTTTTAAGACCTGCTGCCTTTGTCACAGCAGTTAATAATTAGCAGCCCTTAGGCAAATGGGTGATCTGAGTTTTTCAGCAAACTGTGAAAGACAAGTTAAAGCTGCCAAAACCAGCTGAGTGTCGTGGCATTTGTGGAGCAGTAACTGCAGTCCCCCCTTGCATGCACAACATGGAAGAAAAACTTGTGGTGTACTCATAAGCCAGTAAGTTTCTTTGGGTTTTGGTGGTGGTTGTTGTCAAGAGTTACCAAAAATACATGCTATGTAATACCAAGGGAAGTAGAAATGTTTTGCAGGGATTTAAAAGCATAACACAGTGCTTGGTTTTGAGTGATGAAGGAGAAGCAATACTGCATCTCATCGGGATATAGATGTTTACCCTGCATCCTAACTCCCAGTGTTTTTTGAGCCCATCCATGAACCTTATTTATGGAGCCTTTCTCCTGGTCTGAAAAAAGCACTGGTAATATTTTGCCTAGTTAAAAATAAATGGGGTTCCAGAAATGAATAATAAACAGGGCTAATAATAATGTTAAATAAGCAAGCTGCTCTCTTAGAGAAAAAAAAAAGAGAAAGAAAATCTAACTTTTTCTACCTATTTGCTTTATTTTAGCAACACGATTTGCAGTAATGCTTCCAGCACAGAGATTCTTGGAGAATTGTAACTCTTCTGCTCTGTAATTTGTTGCGGTTTTGGACAATCTAGGCAGTGATACCAATGGCAGAATGGGGAAAGTGGGACAAATTTGTTCTTATGTGCACACTAGCACTTGCATTAATCTCTGTTTTATGTGTGCCTGGAAGGATTCACATCCCTCCCCTCCAAGTATGGCCTCCATGTGTCTGGGATTTGTTACATTCCAGTCAGTGCAGCATAAATCCTTATTAGATAGGTCGTAATGATTCTTACTATTCAGCTAGGGCATGTATCTGATGACTGTAGCCATTTACTAGTAGAATTTGAAGCAGGCTTCTACTGAAACATGCAATAAAGCAACCTTTGACTTTTTAATATCTCTTATTGCATAAGCTCATCTTATTAATTCTGCCCCTTCCCACTGACTTCTTAAGGCATCTCCCTGAATATGTTCCTAAATTAAGATATTGCAGAGAAAAATATCAGAAGGGAAGCAAAAAAAAAAAAGCTCTAGAGCCAAACGGCAAGAGAAAGAAGTTTCTGTTTGTGTGATCTGAAATGGGGCTGAGAACTAGTGAAGCGAAGTACCACCAGGAAAACTGCTGCAGTCAACACTGCTGGGAAGAGCTGTGGTGGAACAGCTGGTTCTGGTAGGCGAATGCAGAAACCTTGAGGCTCTGTTGCTCTGCAACACATCTGGGACACTTAAACCCGTTTTTAATGACATGAATGCAAAAGGATGGAAAATGAGGCTCAGCAGTTAGTTTTAGTGTAATACAGTAAATGATCCTAGGGCCTGATCCAGCGGTGTGAGCGTTCTCCGATATCATCTAGTAAAAGCAGACAAGAAAAGTGAACTTTTTCCAGATGGACTCTCATAGATCATCCACTGCATATCCAAATATTTCATAGGAAAGCACACCAGCTAATAACATTCAGAGTAAGTAGCAGCAAGATTATGAGCTCCTCACAGATCCAAAACTGTTCTCTCTGCTATGTTTTAAAAAGAATCTTCTCTAGAATGTCTACCGTGCATCTCTTAAGGAGATAACCATTTGGGGGGATGAATTCTGGTTATACCCTTCAAGTTTTCTATTTTCTGTTACAGTGTCTCTTGTGCGAGCCAATGGAAAGTGATTTTGAAATCGTTTGGTATGGAGCATCCACTGTGGTTTGGTATCTGTTGTGTTGCTGATCAGATTGGCACCACTGAACTTTTTTGCATGCTTATCACAGGAGATGAACAAGCAAACTTCCAGAGTGTGGAAAGTGTGTAAACTTCCTTTACAGTTTAAAAAAAAAAAACCAAACCAAACAAATTCTGATTATGTCAGATGGGCTTTGTAGAAAATGTTACAACTCCACACGCTTATTGAGAAAAGGGCTTTAGTATTTGAAAACTCCAGACTTTCACCTGAATCTTACCAGTGGGTCAATGTGGTTGTCATGCTATGTCTAGTAAGCCCTGGAGGAAAGAATGTCATTTTGATAGCTATTATGTGTAGTTATTATGTGTAGGCTATCCCTTCCAACCTACACAATTCTATGATTGTATGATTTGTGGGAGAGTAAGCTTGGCAACTTAACCTTCCAAAGGAGAGGGGTGAGTTTTATTAATTCAAATAACTGTAGAAGTTGCAGATCTCTTTATTTACTGTTGAAGTCTCTAAAAATCTGATTTCCAGATGGAAGCCTAGTAAGTCTTTTTATCACCAAACTTATTCTCTCCCTTCTTATTGATGGAGGGACTTAAAACCAGGTTCACTCTGAAAATGTAAAGTACAGAGCAGGAATAACAAGCTATCTGGAACTGACAGAGCAGTTTTATGTGAGGATGAGATGAGAAATTTTACTGCAGCAAGCAAAAGAAGATACAGGATTTAAAACTAGTAGCAGGAAAAGCTTTTTAAAAAGAACTGCCAAAGGTTATGCTGATCTGACATGATGAAAAAACATTACCAGCTCACCTGGAAATGGAAGGCACCCCTGAAGAGAGTTCAGGAGGCCACTACATTTTAGTCATTTTCAATGTACAAGATCTGTCCAGATGTTTGAGCTATTCTTTCAGTGTTTGGAAGTGCGTATTTATTACTCTGGTTGGAGGAACTCTGTCGTTCTCATTAGCCTGAGAAATGGATAATGCAAGCTGGAGACAGACACAGTACAGCCACCTCTCTGAAAGGCCCCTGATGGTTCATTCAGAATTTTCAGTAACCTTGTTATAACTGCTCTTCTGGGTTTCTTCTCGGAGGGCTACTCCTGGTGCATCATAACTCACCTAACCAGCTGCAGTAGTTTGAGAGCATCCACTGTGGCTGTGCAGGCTGAATGGAAGATGTATCTTGGAGGTTCTTGTTAGCTTTTGTAAGTTTGCATTAGCAAAAGTGTATTCCTAGGTGTTCACGGGTCACTCTAGCAGGTCTGCTTCCAAACTCTGTCCTCAAAGTCAGTGAAGCAGGATGCTGAGCTTCAACTCCATTGGGTCATGGCAGCAGGATAGGCTGCATCACAGTAGACAAATTTTCACACCCCATACGTGTGATGTAATTGCTGTGGTGCTGATGCACTGGGATAGGTATGGTGATGGACAGAAAGCCAGGGTAGATGCAACTCTGAGACCTTGCTGACCTGCATCTGTCATCATGTAAGCAGGTAATGTTCTACCAAGGCAAAACAGTGCAGGAGAAGACCCTGTAGTGTAGGGCGACAGCAATCTGGTCTTGACTGCCTTCGGTTTTCCCAAATCTCAGTTTTGGTTAACGAGAATAGAAGGCCGTGTGAATAGCATTTCACTGCCTCTTCTACTGATCTTGAAAAGAAATTTTAAGTAGCATGCAGCAACCAATTTACTTCCTGACCTGAAGCGCCATATGAATTATCACCTTGGAACAGTGGGATTTAAAGTAGTTCAGTTTCAAGCTCGGGCTTTCTGATTCAAAGCTTTTGGGAGTGAGACACACCTGCCTCTCCAGACAGCAAAGCCTGGAGGGACCCAAAGAGATAAGGAGCTGCTGCAGCTTTGCTCCTGTTCTCCCTCAGCTTAGTTCCCTGCCCATGTCGATGTCGTAAGTACAGTTGCAAGGAGGTGCAACATAAGGTAGTTTTGAGTCTTTGGGGTTTCATTTCCGGTCAGTCCCTTTTTGCTTATTTGTGTTGAGCCTGTAACAACCTGTCTGGATAAGAAACAATTCCAGAGTAAAGAGAGAGCAGCTGCCCAGTGAGGTACCTGTGTAAATACACCATCAGTGGTAGCAAAATGGCGATGGTGCCTCTACTGTCAGACTATTTGCAACTTTGAAGGGGGCTGTGCCCCTTCACTTAGCACAGTTTGGGCACCCCATTGCAAGTAATACATTTTCTAGAAAGAAAGTTGGTTTACAACTTACGGCGGTCAAATCTGAGGCACACAGTATTAAATCCCAACCTCTGAAGTGATGAGCATGTCCTCAGAGTCCTCAGCTGCTCTTGAGAGCTCTTTCTGCCTTGCAGACATACGCCCAATACTTAATTGCTGCAGAGCAGAGTGCTAGGACTATGCTAAAAGATCAAATTACTCAAGATCCTTAATGCTATGCAGGGTACATTAAACTACATTTTCTGGGGGTTTAATGCAGATTTTTTGCAATGTTTTTGCTCTTTGCTATTACTTGTTTAAAAATACGCAGTGGGGGTGGAATGCAGAGCTTCCGTTTGAAAACTAGGAATGGTGAAAGTGTTATTTGCTGAAATGTGGGGAATGAATATTCTGTTCTCGGCCAGTTTGTTTTGGCATCTGGGAGGATGCAAGTCCTCAGCTGGTTGCTAAGCATCATTTCACGCTCTTCAGATAGTCTAATCCAGCATTTCCTTCTTTGGTTCATACTTGTCCCACTTGTTCTTGGTACATCAACAGTTTTTGTCTTTCTCTCTGGATGTTTAGCAGTTTTTCAAGAAGAAATAAAAAATGTTTGATTTTCTTCTCCAGGAAAAAAAAAAAAAAGAAAAGAAAAGAAAACTTTTGTAGCTTTTTTTATACTGATATTTGATCTCAGCAAGAGACAATGGAAACATGTTTGACGGAAACCAGGGCCCTCATTAAGGAAAACATTCTTAAGTACCATCTGAAGTTTTAGCTTCTGATTGTAACTGGACTTGCAGCGCATTGGCATAAACCTGAAATTAAGCATAGGCTTGAATTTTTTACTGGAGTGCTATCTCTAGGTAGCTGGTATGTCTTTTGGTGCCAGGAAGAAAAAAGTTCTCAGAGGACTGGATTAACAGTCTCTTAAAAATCTGTTTCTTTTGCATATACTGTTATTGGTCATACAATAAACCAAGTTGTCTCTGCATTTCATTAGCTTTGCCCATGCATGCGTACATAAATAGTATGGCAATGCCCATTGAATAGACAATCTCTCAGTACTCCATTGTGTTTGCACATGCATGCATAAGAATGTTACATTTTAATATATAAAGGCTCTTGTTATGTGGTCTGTGATGATGTTTGTGAGAGTAAGCAAGCTTCCTGGAGCGAATGTCCTGTCTCATGCTGCCAAAGACCCTGTCTCACTGTTTATCTGCAGTGGGCAAAGAGGTTTGGTTTTCCAGACCCAGTACTCTTGTTTGCTGTGATGATGGGATTTCTGTATTAAAAATATTCTGCCCTCTTTTCTGGGCTTTCCTACTTTCCTTGTTTAAAAAAATAAATACATTTTGCTCTCTTTGCAACGTGTGTTATAGTTCAGACTTTTTCACTTAAACCCATCATTTTAATTCTGTAGAAAGAAGTGTTCAGGTGGGACAAAACTACACACATCTGTGCAGCAAATGGTGTTTGCAAGATAGGTATCAACGTGACTTCTAATTTTAAAGAAATTAAATTGTTTTAAAATGTTACTGCATTTCCAGACAACACCTTTTCTGTGGAGGGAACAAAACCGGGTTCTTATGGATTAAACAGCACATGATCAAATGATTAAGTCTATCGTAGTGTATAGCGCAGTGGAAACATGATTAAAAATCACGTTGGGACTCCTAATGTGGATTTCTGTGTAGGAAGATATAGGTGGTACTTAAGAGTGTGAACTAGTAATTAAAAGCTGTATAGTATATACATGCTAGCACATACATTAAAAAACTGTGTGGTGGAGAGCATAGGTGATGGGGATAACTAGCAGTGTAAAATGATGCTGAATTAAAAGTTTACTTCTTCCCATGAAACGAATGTGCTTTGGCATATGAATAAAATGATGTCTCCCTCCTATTCTAGTCTAGAGATGGCTGTAGAGCGGTGGTGACCTTCCTTGTTTGTGTGATAGTGCGAGGTGTTATCAGTGGAGAATTAGATCAGTGCTGCCTCGTTCGGGTCAGATGTTATTCAAATTACAGTTTAAATACTAGTCGCGACAGAAGAAAGCATTTTACTGAATTCCTCAACCTGAAGTCTCTTCCTAGACATCCTTGCAGACCAGCAATGCCGCTCTCCCCCAGCTTTCCTCAGTATCCCCCTGCCCCGTGGAGTGCTTCTTTTTCTCCCCTGGAGGGGACAGGTTATGCTGACTTCTCTGTAGGAGCATGTGCGGATGCCTTCTGAAGTCAGTGGGCATCTGCTTATTTAATCAAATGATTGTCAAAACAAGCCCTCATCTCGGGCAACTGTGGTGCTTCCCATAGCCAGTGGGGAAACATTAACTTCTGACCTGGCAGTTTTTGGGTACCATCTGCCCAGCCAGGCTGTTGGAAAGCACAGCTCAGTAACCCAGCTGGTATTGTTTGAGGATATAGCATGGATAAATATGAGCAGAAGATGGGGGTTGCTTCTCCGTCCTCAGTTATTGCCCTAAAGCAGCCTTTCAGGAGGCTTCCAGCTGACATGGAAAAATCTTAGAAACCAATGTAAATAGAGCAGGGAGTGGTGACTCGCCACATTTCCTCTCATCAGTCCCACCATTTTTATGAAGACACTGCTCCTGGAGGGAAGCGACCAGCTAAATCCCGGCCCTGCTGGGGATGGCCAAATAACGTCCCAGGTAGTGCCACGGGCAGATGCATAAGCTGACAGATAATGCTTGACTGACCGGCCCTGAACTGATGCTCTAAAAGTGAAAGCCGCCGTGACCATTCATCTGTTTCCTCTGTCTGAAGCAGAATCCGTGAAACAATTTGGGTTTGAAGTGCTCAGAAAATTAGACTTTATCTGCCTGTAGAGAGGGACGGGGCAGGGAGGCGGGGGCGGGGGGAGATCAACGGTTTTGATTATTTCTCTGCTTTTAGCTCCACAGTTCTGTGTTATGCATTATTCATGGCACCAGCGTATGGTGCTGCTGACATTTGTCATCGCTGGTTTCATTATATGCAAATGTGCAAGCCTCTTTTGTAGACACTACATGAGACTTTTTTTCATTATGTGAAAGAGTGAATGTGTAATTAACAGTGTACCAGTGAAAAACCAGCGCTTACTTGGCCTATCATAACAGGAATCTGTTCTTCTCTAATAGCATTTTCAGTTCATCACACACACGGTATCTCCTTGGGATATGAGTAATAACCTTGCCTTTCTTGAGTAACATTCAAATGCCTTTTTTTTTTTTTATTATTATTCCTTATTGCTGTAAAAGGAATCTGAACACTGTTGTACATGGTAATATAAGCTACCCCTGTTCAGATATTGCTGGCCTCTGCTGGTACATAAACCTCTGCAACATCGGGCTTTCATTAGCCATAAGTATGAAAATTAAGCTCTGAACGTGGTTATCCTGATATATCTCTGGAATATATCCACTGAGATCTACAGCCTGACTGCAGATGTTGGGCTGTACCTGGGGTGATGGAGAGAGCATGCCTTGGGAAATGAGTCAAGGCAACTGGTACCCTGTGAATAAGGCCCCCAGATTTATGTGTAAATAAGAGAGGATTTTGGCTCCAAAGTACTAAATGATACTCAGGGGACGGTGCTTTCATTGCATTTATTTTAAGAAAAATCTGCTGTTGGAGCAGGAGCAATTTAACTCTTATTATGCTTATTTCTTTGTGGCTCACTGAAATATTCCCTGCTGCAATATTATTCAGAGGCTTATTATCCCTGTATAAAGCTCCTCATTTATTTAAAGTTCCTTAGGTTAAAACCTCACGTACTAAAGAAATCATTATAACAAGTACTTTCTATATCTCAGAGTTCACCCAACCTTTCAAACAAACAAAAAAATATTGCCCTTTCCCTGCCCCCTTTTCTTTAGGTCCATGTTCAGCCTTCCGTCGCAGTGCTTGGATAAGCAGGTTCTGTTTGCAGCTCTTTGCAGGAAGAGTGGGGGAACAGAGGGGAAAAAAAAAAAAAGATTTATACAAATTGTCGTCGCTTCAGCGTGGAAGAGAAACCACCACGGTGCCGTCGGGCCTGAGAATCTTTCTGGAGCCGCTGCCGTCTGTGTCAGGGATTGAGTGGGGAGATGCAGATTAAGCCAGCCCACGAGCAGCACAGACGTGCCTCGCAGGAGACTTTCCTCCCCTCGGCCTGTTGTTTCTGCAAGCTCAGCAATGAAGGGAGTAAGAACAGGGAAATTTAAATGTATGCTTTTTAAAACATCCGGTGTATACTGCCTTCTAGCCTGCCATGGCTGTACCAGAAGGCAAAGCTTCCCCAGAATGTTTGCAGAAGTTGTTCAAAACCCTTTTTCCCCCCTCTCTCTCAAGTTGGCATTTTAATTTTGGCCAAAAAGGGATTTTTCACTAAAAATGAAAATGTTTCATGCAAAAGTCTTAGCAAACAAAAAGATTTTCTGCTGCAAAATTAAAACCAAACTATTTTACTTCAGAAACCCCTTCCTTGCCTTGTTTAAAGTCTCCATGGGAAATAATTTGGATTTCTTTGGTTGGGTTGGGTTGGATTGGTTTTTTTCTTTCACCAGCCAAACTAACAAAATGTACCAGACTCTTAGGAATATTCTGTAGTTGTTAAAATATCTTAGGAAATGAAGCCTTCCCTAATCTGTGATTTCATCTCATTACCTCTGCACACACCGTAAGCTCAGCAGTACTCAAAAGCCATTCACTGTACTGAAACCAGGCTGAACCCTGCCGTAACTCCTGCAACTCAGTGGGTGAATTTGCCCTCTGGAATCTCCAAGGCAGTTTAGCAAACCTCATTTGCGGGAGGGATCAGGTGAGAAACTGTTGCTGTTCTATGTTAATCATCTCATTCAATTCTCCAGATGAGAAGGGACTGTTGATCCTGCTGTTCCGCAGCAGGGTTTTCAGTGCGTTGTGGAGATCAGGCATGTGAAGGTCACGCACACCCCACTTCAGCTGTGTGGTTTTTCCCTCCAGAAACAAGAACTTCTCAAAAAAGGCACGATTGTTATTGCTACTTATACTTATGCCTTGAAAGAGCTGCCATTATGTAGTAAATTACAGTGTTTATATATGGGTTTGGGACCTTGAACAAAAATAGAGAGTTTTCTTAATCCTGTTTGTCAGAGGCTAAGATTAAGTGTAGATGATCCACTAAAAGAAAAATTGAAAGTGTCTGGATTTGATCCTAGCCTGACAGAAGTGCTAAACTAAAGATGAAGCTATTCACTCTTAAAGCTGAGCCAGCGATTCTCCTGGAAACCATTATGGCCAGTGATAAATTCTATAGAGATCCTTAATATATGAAAATATAGTACTCATGACATCCAGGGAGATATAAATGAAGCCAAGTAGAATTCCTAGACGTTTCTGGCACTGCTGCACAGAGAAGTCATTGTGGTGTTGTGAATAAAAAGTATTTAACCCCTGGCAAAAGCAGTTTGCAAGTACCGTACGTTTCAGAGTAGATGATGGCTTTACAACGTGGCAAAGGGAGAAACTGTGAAATTCCACCCACGGTAACCCTAGACATTCTCCAGGGCTCTGGTTGTGCACCTGGGACTTCTGAAGCACCTTTTGCGTTGTAGCCTGATGCCATTGCAGGGAACAAGCTCCTGCCAGTCGCAGAGCCCAGGTTTGCAAGGGGCAGCTGGAAGCACGAGCGCAGCTATATGAGTTGTGTCTATTATGAGGGGAAAGGGGGAGTGATGATTAGACTACAGAAGTTCAGGGGTAACTGGGCTAAAGATCATAGGTCAGATCGCTGTCATTAGTAGTAGATGTCTGGGACTGTTGTGTATGTGCAAAATAATATGCGTGTTTTGTAAGATAAAGAAACTCCAAGAAAAATATGGCATACGTACTGATTCTTTTTGCCTAATGCGAAAAGGAGCACTGTATTAGGAGTCCTTCCCTTTAATATGGCACATCAGAAGGCAGCCATGAGCTGGCCAATTTATTCCAAGGGGGAAAATGAGAGATGGAAAGGAGGCAAGGTTCTTGTAAAAGTTTTTCGGTGTAGAAATTTAAAAAAAAAAAGCACTGTTTAGATGTCTCTGAGCAATTGCAGGCTGCTCAGGCTGAAGTGAAGGAAACTTCATAAGCTTAATTCCGGTGCAGAGTGTTTTCTGCCATGTCTGACTGTAGTGGAAATGTATCTTCAAAAATTTATGGTGCCTGTCTCAGGATTCAAATGCGTCTTGATGTATAGGAAGAGCCTGGGTGGTTAAACGAGGCTTTAAAGGTGACAGGTGTGTTGAGACCTTTAAAGCCATTTGGATCAGCTGTAGAAGTACAGAAGTAAGTCTTCTGCTCAAAGCATTTGAGAAACGTAACAGGAAAAGGTACATGAATAAGTATTTATTAAGAGTTTACAACTGAAATTCACACATCTATGACAGAAAAGAAAATATCCTGCTTGCTTATGGCTGAAACTATGAAAGCCTTATGGTCAGCAAATGATGAAATGCAGTTTATTTTATTGCCTCTGGAAGTGATCACTGTGAGAAGTCACTGTGATCAGCAATATGTAGCCTTACTCTCAGCAGGAGAGGGAAATGTTTTTTCTGCTTTCAAAAATTCAAGAGTTGACTTCACAAGTTTTTGTACATCTATCGCTATGCAGGAGTCAGAATTTGGCTATAATATGCTAGGTAAAAAGCCCCAGATGAGTTTTCTGTGATGCTCTGAAAATCTCTTCTTTTCCAGGAAAAAGCTAGTAGTGAAGAAAAGTGGAACAATACAGACAGGTTAGTGGTATATAGTGGTGCTGCCAAAATATTTCCCTGTTCTAGCCCGGGAGAGGAGCAGAACGACAAAAGAGGATTAAAGTCCATATGCCAACCTATCAGCCAGGCCTGAATCACTGCCGTTTCATACAGCGTAGTGCCCCCACCAGCATTTCTGCTGTGCCTTTGCTGTTAGTTTCTGCCAAGTGTGGAAACAGACCCTCACTTACTCTTTGGTATTGGGGAATACACATTTTAAGCAAACTGTAGTGACAAAATGCTTGCTTTGATATGTACAACCTTTGAAAAGGGACTTTCTTCCAGAAAATTATATGATGTTCTCCCTGTCCCTCAGATTACCCTACCCCAAAAGTCAAACTAAAAGTCTTCAAACAAAATCAAGTTCATAAATAAACCTGCTCCCTCATGAACTGCCACCCCAAGCACAGTTCCTACCCCCAAAGAAGGCCGTTGCTGTCATTCTTTAGTGGGCACTGACATGATTTGAATGTTTCTGAACGGCACTTTTCTATTTAACTCTCCTTTCTTCTGCTCTTTCATTATCTGTGATGCTGCTCTTGCTCATCTGCATTCAATTTATTTTGAGGTTTTGAGAACTGCAGTAGTTAATGCCGAGAGCCGTGAAGGCCGATAATGAATTACAAATCCTTTCAGTAAATTCTTCTGAAATGAGCCCAGTGCTTGAGAAAGGTCCTGAGCAGACAGGATCGGGACCCAAAGTCTCTCCCTGCCGTACTTGTGTAAGAAGACCTACTGAGGCAACTTCCCCCTATTTTAACGAGTTGTTCCCTTGCACGTGGCTGACTGGATAGGACGCGGCTGCAGAGCTTGGCTCAGCCGGTGAGCTGCCGGCCAGCTGCTCTACCTACCTGTGCCTTGTCTCCTCTACAGAATGGGGACAGTGCTACTGGCCGTAACGGCACGCGTTGGGAAAGCACTCTGAAGGGAAAGGGAGAGCGGCCGGACAGTTATTTTAGACCCACAAGCAAACAGCAGTTTGTGTATGTGTGTACTGCTATCGCATTATCATTACTCGGCCCTCGCTTGGGCCATTTGTAGCTCTGAGAAACTTTGTCTCTGACCGTGTTGTATAATTCATACAATATTCTGTGTCATTGGCTAATAAATATATTTATGCTTTTTAACATGGATACACCCGGCCAGTACTGGACTCCATGAATGGAGTCATTGCCTTTTTGTTACCCTAGAAATATATGCTGAAATATCCCTTAAATGATAGGATGATGTTAAAATTAATCTTCTAGCATGCTTCATTGTAAAGTTTAATTAGCTAGTAGCCGGAGCAGTGCAAAGCCGATCTGCTTCTGAGTATTGCTGTTAATTATGTATTATCATTTATTAATAATTGATATTGCTTTTTTAGACAGGCATAGGGGCTTGGAGCTAGTTAAACGTGCCTAAGAAAACATTCTCTACAGCGAGGGGTTGAAATCGGCAGGAACAGCTCTTGGGGAGCAGCTCGACTGCGATCAAGCAGTTTGTTGCTGTTTCTGACAGTGAAGCTATTGTGGGGCAGGGAGGGAGGGAAGGGGAGGCATAACCGCAGCTGGAATTTTCCCCTCTGCGCTCTGCTGCCTCCCTCGCTGCGCCTCGCAGCGAATCTGCGAAGCGCTTTTGAACTGGCAGAGCTTGGGGTGCAGTAGCATCCCCAAGGTTGCTCTCCCAGGGTGAATCTCACAATCTGCCGGAGCAACAGCTGGGCTGGGGTGAGCCAGCAAGAGGGACCGTGAGCTGCTGCGTGCTGCGGAGAGGCAGCGGGCACCGGCTGAACAGGGCAGTGCTGGCAATGGGGAAAGGGAAACCCGAGTGCTTTAGTTAATACTAAATCGCGATGCCAGCTTTTTCGCTTGTACTCGTGTGAGCGTGGATTCCTTTTTGCCTGACCCTTTCAGACTGGAGGAGAGCCCAAGCCAAAATCCTGTTTATGAGCACTGTCCGCTCTTACTCTTTTAGGGTCTGGATGGGCAGAACGTGCATCTCAGCCGTCACGGAGGTGACGCCTCTAGAGCTCATTGCCTTTTGGGTCCATTTCTACGCTGTTTTTAGCAGCCAGCAGATTTGCTGAGGGGCTGAGCTATAGAAAAACCAAGGTTATTGTAGTAATTCGAAATTTTAACGCTGAGAATGAGAGGTAAATCCGGAGGTGTTCCTGTTGTCTCTTTCTAACAAACATAAAATAGTACCCAGGGAATCCCACTCGGGCACGGAACTCAACCCCCTGAGAAGTTTCTCATGACCTTTTGTTTTGGATGGTCACTTTTACCCATATTTTGGTGAAAGATCCTTAACAGTTTAAGTTACCTATTTCCTTCAAGAAACTTAATGGCTTTGTGAAACTCTCTTATATGCATGGCAACTCTTCAAGCCCCTGTTCTTCTTCCTCTATAAGGTTCAATGATTTTTAACAATACAGAATACTAGACGAGGTCACTGCAGACTTCACTAATCACATATATCAAATATTCAACATCCTTTCTTCCTGGAAGGAACTGGCTAGAGCATCCTTCAAGTTGGACTAGATAAATAATGAGGGCATTGCTTCTATTTTTCATGAGTCAATATAATAACATGCCAAAAGATAAATACGCTCTATATAAAAAATGTTATTGCTTGTGCTACAGAGGATTTATTACTTCACTAATAATATTTAACAGATGTATATGATATTGTGTAATTGCATTAAGTGAAATAAAATGGCAGTGCAATGAAGACTGTTTTGCAGGGCTACAAGACAACCATGCCATAAACAGATTTGAGGTAACAGTATTACAATGCAACATCAATTAATGCATGTTCCACTACTAGACAGCGGTTTGGAGGCAAGAAACATGTATTAACAAAAAAAACAGTTAAAGGCTTATGCAGCCTAAGTTTCAGGCAGAACCTGAAGAAGGTAACCTAGAATACAGGTGTTATTTCTGGTTATATCCTTTCATGGAGCTACAGAGGTGTTTTCATGAGTTATCACAGTGCCTTGTTACTCAAGTGAAAACTCCCACTCTGTACAGAAACATCTTATAATGCCCAAAAGGGGGTCATACAGCCCTTACAGTTTGTGCTACAACAACTTCAGCATGTCTGCAACCCTTTCCCTCTGAGGACCACTCTGGCATCTCTTGAGGAAAAGCATCATGGATATATGGAAGTTCACAAACCTCAAACTTTGAATTGCTGCTATAGGTGATGGTATATTTCTTGTGTTTATCCATCGTAGGTAACGATTTCAGAGATAGTTGGGACAGAGAACAAAAAAAACAACCAAACAAAAAAAGATAGGCTGTATTTTGAAACAATTGTAGTTTTCCAAATTTGGTTTCAGCACTGAGATGAAGATTTTTCCTTTTTTTTTTCTATTTTTTTTCTTATTAATTAATAAGAGCCCTGCAGACATTTTCCTCTAATTGGAAGCTGCAAATAACTGAGCAAGAAAAGAACTTAAACAGAATAGAGAGCTGCAATAGGGAGCCAAAACTGTGGGTGGGCCTTCCACAGAGCTAAAGCCTTCCACAGAGCCAAAGAAATGAAAAAAAAAAAAAAAGGAAAGTAGACTATCTCTGAGGGATTGTCCTCCAAAAAGCTTTTGTGGGGTGGGAATTCAGCTACCAGCGGTTGAGGAGGCAATAATCCGAATGACAAACGTACTGGAAAAAATCTATAGCTCTACTGGCACAGCATTGCTTTCTTCATGCTGGCTGCTGCTTCAGAGCTTGAATTCTGTAGTTTTGGTTTTTGATGGTGGTGGGTTTTGTTCACCTGATGTCCCGAAATTTGCAACTCATTTTGGAGTTATAAGGCTCATGTTGGTGCAGTGCCATGCAGTGGCTGCCTGTACTGGCCCCAGCTCTTAGGGCTGTTGATTCGCTGACGTGGCTGATGGAATCAAACAAATAAAAGGGATCAGCAGAACCCGTCTGAAATAGGAAGCTCTTTGGAGAGGCTCTTGATTACTAGTTAGTTGGATTACGGTTACTTCAATTATTACTACATTTTTACTCTATTAATTCCCTGCCTTGGATAGCTACACTTTTAAAAGCAGGTATCAAGAGTCCTTTAGATGTCACATTACATGTCAGAGATTTTAAGACTTGTGCAGTAATAAAGATCAATAAAACTCTGCAGTTTTATTGCTTAAGCGCTGAGCTTGTGGTTTGATCAGATTAGCATTATACAGGCCTTTCTTTTAAAACACTGACAAGTACGACTGCAGTGACATATGTTACAACTGGATTGTATCCCAGGGATCAGGACACATCCTCCAATAGTTTGGCAGAATAGTTTGGACCAGTCTTAGGAGTGACCAAATGCTGAAATAGCTTCTTTTAGTGTAATGGTTACGGGTCTCTGATAAATACATAGTTTAAGGCTAGGCTTTTCCTAGTGTTGCTAGAGTTTTTAAATAAGTATTTGAACGGTGCTGAGCTGCTTGGAGGACTCCCTGCGCTTCATGGGAACTGGTGGCATTCAGCTGAACTGATAGAACTAGAGGAATTTTGAAAGTGTGTTTGTGTGAGTTTCCCTAGTGCTGATCTTTTCTAACACATCCAAATTTTAAAATCTTGACTCATATTTATTTGCTAATCTCCAAGAGTTAATTGCTTCCTTGTGGAAGTCCAATGTGGAAAATCAAAATGTACTCCCTGCACTGTCCTTGGAGAGAGGCAGAATACACATTTCTCGACGTACAGTTTCTTCACTTCTCACTAATACAGGTGAATGAGGAAACTTGCCTTAGAAAACCTGGCCAGTTAATAAACCCATGAACTGGAAATCAGAAGGCTTCTACAGCTGTGGCCACAAGCAACCCAAGCGGTCAGTTGGCCGCCTATGTGGGACAACCCACCTCTGGGCTAGGGGTACTATCATCACCTCCAGAATAGTTTTGTGACAGGTGAACCACCTCTTGGGAAAGGTCCCTAGACCGTTCTAATCGCCAGACCATGTCTGGTGATGGTTCGAGGAGAGTGTGGCTGGAAGTGGTAAATTTGTGACTGAGGGGACGTTCAGGTAGTTAACAGGTGGAGAGGAGCATGTTAGAGTGCTTGGGAATGCTCTTCGACATGGTTTGTCAGTGTGGCCTAAAAGGATAATGTGTGCTGATGCTCTCTTTCATGTGGAAACCATATCATATATAGCAAAAGTACTAGAACAGGAGTTGGAAGAGCTAATTTCTAACTCCACCTCAAAAGCAGATCCTCATCAAGGTAGCTGTCACTGTGCCTCTAATGGAAAACATGGGGAAAATTACATTTCTTATGACTTCTGGTCATATTACTACCACTGCTATTACTACCACTTAGGAGCAGTTTCTGGATCTACACAATCTGTACGTAGCCACTACTGCTGCTCCAGACAGGGATTATTGCAATTTCAATGTCACCTGATGGGCACAAAGCCAGTTTGACAATGTTAATTCTCAGAAGTTTGAGTACTCTTACCATTATATCAACACACGTGAATGTTAGTAGTGGTTGTAAAATTATGCAGCCAAAAATCTAGACACATGCCAGTTCTGTTATAGACCCCATCTGTGCATCTACTGGTTCAAAATGGAAAAAAAAAATCCCTTGCCTAGCATGTTGATCAACTAATTATTATAAACTACATTTCACAGTAACATCCTGTTTCAATGGTGTACAGCTGTTTCTGTCTCTCTGTGTTTCTTTCTCCTTTTTGTATCTTTTCCCAGGCTTCCTTCTCAGTGCTTTGTAGCCAGTGGAAAAATGGATAAAGTCTTTAAAATATTTGATCTGAAGTCTTGATCCAAGACAGTGCACTCAGTAACAGTCTTTCAAATGAATGCTGTGGGCTTTAGATCAGTATCTAATCATAAAAGGCAAGGAGCAATGAAACATACCCTCTGCTTTTTTTCCCCCGCAACGCTACACACTTTTTATCGTCTTTTGAAGGCCCACGGGGATTTAAGTCCACTTCTCAGGCTGCCCCGTGGTGTGGCATGATCAGATGCGTGCTGCAGGAGCAGCAGCGGTGGCTTACGGAGCTCCTGTCCCTGTCGGGTCGGGTCAGGGTTTCACAAGCTGTTGTGCTCGGCAGCAAGAGTTGCTCCATCTCTGCCTGCCCTTATTTCCCCTTCTCCTTTCCAGGCTGCCCGCTCAGTTGGGCTAACACAGTGGCTTGTGGGATCCCACCCTAAACGGGATCAGGGAACCAATTTGGTTATAAGTCCTTATTCCCTTCTTCTCCCCAAAATTTCCATGCTCTTTTTTTTGAAGCTGGATTCTTCCCCTTACTGGTTTTACAGTTTGGCCGTGCAAAGAGCCGTGTTGGCAGAGCTGAAGACCGACAGCATGGGCTGAGGAGCAGGGAAGTCAGGGGAATAAGCCAGGAACTATTTGAAGGGTGTTTTCTCCTGACCAGTCAGTGCAGAAGCCAAGGAAATGGAGTTAACCCGGAAGACTGAGTTGTGAGGCTGCTGCTCAGGGTTCATCTTTTAATCTGTATTTCCACTGAAATTGCTGCTGCTGCTCCCGGGAAGGAAGTGTGAGCACAGTCTAACTCTGTCAGCCCCTGGCTCCAAGGCAGGCCCATCTGGTGATGGATCTCTTTCAAACATGAAGTAAATTTGGACTGGTTTATGCTTTTACCTAAAAAATCACGCAGTACTTCCCGAGCTGAATATTCAGTTGACTCAGAACCAGGCAGTGTTATAGCCGTGTTTATTTTAGTTGTTTGTCTTTGCAAATCAGCTCAGACTGAAGGCAGAGAAAGATTTGCATGAATGATTGCAAACAAAAACCTGCTGATTTCCCCAAATTCTAGTTAATTGACCATCCACCAACTCTAGGGAAAACAGATGGAAACTGTGGACAGAAAAATAATTTTTAAAATAAAATCCTTGAAATGGCAACAAAGAACCTGCAGCACAAGTCTATACCAACGGCTGTGTTTTGGGGATCTTTAGTATTCATTTAGAATAGGTGGCAGAGCAGGGCATACATGACCCCTGGACCTCATTTCTTGTTGGCTGAGAGCCGCCCAATTGTTGCACATTATAAACATCACCTCCTCTTCCTTGGCACTGCCAGGTTTTCCCACAGATGGTCAAGACCAGCAGCAACAAAGTCTTTCTGAGGCTTTCTCAAAGAAAGGGGTCGTGTCTGAAAACCAGAGTCCAAGTGGCAAGCCTCTGCAACAAGCCATCCAGAAAAGATAGAAAACCCTTTGTCTGAGGAGGAAGATCTTTGCCCTGAGTTTCAAAGAATATCTCTGAGGAAATGCCTGTGGAGTCTATGAATATACCCAAGGAATTCTTGTCCTGTCATATTACAATTTGGATTGCAATTTTATTGCAGTGTATAAACCAAATCCAAGATCTAATTCTCTAATCCCTGTTGGTCTCTTGGCTGTTCACATAGGAGGGATGAGGAGAGAACACACAAATGTCCTCATTTGCCCTTCTTGTTTGAAGGCTGTATTGTGCGAGCTAGACAATGGGGGAGATTAGTCTGCTTAAAAGAAGTTGTATATTAAAGATAATCTTTGGGAGATGGCTAGTCCTGAGGGAGGAGTATGAAGCCTGTGTCAATGCCTGAGGAAGAGAGAGCTGCTTGGTGTTTCACTGCAGGCTAACCCTTGACATTCATCTGCTGGCCCTAATCTCCAGGCTGATGATATGACACATGTTCCTCTTCAGCTGTTGGAAGAAAGAAGCAGTTTTGTACAATGACTGTGCTGGGGTTGGAACTATTTCTGAATTCAGCTAGAAAAAATATTATAGAAAGTGATGGGATAGCATTTTTGAAACTGCTGCTGTCACCATTTCAAGTAAGAGGATCCAAGGAGTTTACCCTGTAAAGTGAGGCCTCTGGGGAAGCCTGTGCACTTCATCCTAGTGATTTCTTTTTTCCAAGACAAAAGTTATTTCAGATGCCCCAGGGGCCAGCGAACATTGTCTTCACTTGCCCTTACAGAACAACCTACAGAAAACTTCCCTACAAATTAAAGACGTGATACTGAACATCAAAAGCCATGACTACCATACGTGCTTCAGGAAGAGAACATGAGACATCAGGGGACACCTCTTTGATTTTTTTTTTCTCTACAGTTTTAAATCACTCCACAGTTTCTAACCGCATGGGTATTCCTACAGTGACTGAAAATACATTAGGTTACTTTCTCTATGAAAATAGTGATATTTTCCCCCCACCCTTTCAAGGCAGACTCAGATCTTATCCCCTCCAGTTCTATGAGCACTTGTAGCTGTCTCAGGTTTCACAGGGAGCTTTTCTTCCTCTGAGCATCTTAAGATATTTCTCTATTTGAGCTTCATAGGTGTGAGCTTCGTAGCTTCATCATCCAGAAGGTGTGTGTATCAAGTCCTTGCTACACCAGGCAGTGATTAGAAATTGGGTAGCTTAATCCCCAGCCACAAGGCAACCAAATAACAGTGTGTATGAAAAAGAGAGGCATTACACGCTTCACCAAGGGGTTGACCACTCAGAAGGTACACCACCTTACTTCATGCACCCTATTTTTCTACCTCCAGCTTTGCTGTTATCACTCACCACATCTTTTTTAAACCTTCCAGGTCATTGCATGAGTCAGGTCCTGGTTGAGGCCTCCCTTCCTGAAGGAGGACACAGTTTTACCATGGCTGAAGCCAGTCCAAATCCAGCTGGCCATCAGTCCCTGTGTGCTTCCACCCGAGGTAGTTCTGTTATCAGGCAGTGGGGTGCTTCAAGGAATTGATCTGGCTAAAAATGAGTTTAGCAAAAAGTTAAAAACTCATTCTAAGCTTCTTGAAGTGGCTTATTTTCCAGATGCTATGCTACTTATTGCTGGTACAAATGAAAAGGTAGGGAGACAATTTACAAACAGAATAGCTGGGTGATTCAGCATCCTGCAACATGCTTAAGCTCGAGTTAGACACAGCCATAGTGATTCCATGCTTGCTGTTGGATAAGGACTTTCAAAGAGTTGTAGACAGAGAGTTTCCTTCTGAATGATGGTAAAGAAGCAGAACTTTCTGGGAACAGAATTAAATGTCTTTATCGTTGCCTCCATCGATGAGTTCTGTAGGAATGTCATGGAGGTCTTGTGAAGGATGAAATGCAAGCAATGTTCTGCTTGCAAGGATCAGGGCAGAAACAGCCAGTCTAAGGATGCAAAATCAGATATTGTGTTCTGCTCTTGAAGAGCTGAGACCGTTCTAACACACTTTTCTAATTTACCGAGCAAGCATGGTGTAGCGGGAAGCTTGCTGCACAGGCTGCTGTGAGATAAACAGGCACGAGAGTGGCGGGGGCTTGCTGACTCAGCCGTAGCAACTCCACCGCTTCCCCACGTCCTGCTGCTTTGCATCCTCAGCGCTGGTGTCACCGCTTTCAATCACAGACGTGTCACCTCCTGCAGTCATGAAACGCAGACAGGGAGGCGAGCATGCACGCACGCGCGCGCACACACACACACACACACACATATATACCCCCCTGCTGCACACAGTTGCACAGCAGCAGTGCCCTTACGGCTCACGCAGCTGCTCTGCATCCGAGGCAGGGATGTCCCCCATGCCGCGACGGCAGATGTCAGACACGGCAATTTAAGGGACAGGGTGCCACTGCAGCCCCAGCCAGGAGGCCGTGAAAGAAAAGGGCACAAAGCAAGGCCGCATCTGTTCTGGAACAAAGGACATCTGTCCCTGGCCTGAGCAGCTTTTTGGCATGGTTTCACAAGGACAAAGGCTTAGGTTGACCGATACAAGGCTGGTACTCCATAAAACAAGCTGTAGGGTCTTAGGTTGTCCAAATGTGTGCTGACAGTGAGACAGGGCTGTGGTAGGCTTGAGGTTTTATTCTTCCATCTGAGGGGAGAGTGTAGCACAGGATGGGGACCATCCTGCGCACAGCCTTTAACCACACATCTGCCCATGTTTTAGGACCTCTTTGTGCAGTACAAAACCTAGACTACTATCAGATTATAGACAACAGATGTTCTGTTCAAGTAGTTATGTGTGTGACATTCTTGTCGCAGGAGAATTTCTTTTGCTTTTTTAGAAGCTGGGTTCATCTGTTGCATTCTCCAGGTTGTTAAATTTAGTTGTGAGGGCAACTTATTTATTGAAAGGCTGCAAACCACAGATGCACATCTGCCTTCTGTGTGAATGCGAGTCTTACAGGAGAAAATCTTTTAGAAAGGACAGACTTCTAATGTGCCTGCAGTAAAGTGTTCTGGAATGAAGCTGACCATAGCAAATTCTAATTATTAGCTTGCTTAGCATCATTGTTAAAAAATATGCTGTACCTTCTTCCCTTCTCTGCTGGTGCCAGTAGTGGCTGTAATGCTTTTTAGCTGGGGGGATCACAGCAGAAAATTTTGTAGCAGAGTGTGTACGCACGTGTGCACACAAGTATAATGCAGTGGAGATTTAGGAGAACAATATCATACAAAACCAGAACAGTCTGGGTTATTCATTGCTAAGACTGTACTAACAAGATGAGTATATTTAGTTGTTATATACTAAAAAACAGAAGCAAATGACCATTAACATTTTGAGACCTTGTAACTTTTTCCTACACACTCCTTTTTATTTTCAGCCCCAAACGCCACATGCCTGTCGCTGAGAGTGTGGGGGACAGCCAGCAAAATCCTCACTGTGGGCTGCTGCACAAGAGCACAAATGCACAAGAACTCTGTAATGCATCTAGGCATTAAAAAAACCCCAAATCTATGGAAGCTTGTTACGTGGTACCTCTTAATCACATGCTGGCTCCATTGTGTTATGCTGCCTGTGCTTGATAGTGTTAAGACAGAACAATGAAGAAAGATTTTAGTGCAGTTTATGAAGCTCTGGAGGGCATGGTGTTCCCACTGTCCTTCAGGTAAGAGCCTCCGGCCTCTGACCTTGCGTCTCATAATGACAGTTGCTGAAAGTGTTGGCCTTGCCCAGCTGTTTAAGCAGTAGATTTTCCTACTGCATCTTTGAAGAAAAAGAAAATAAAGTGTATTTGCAGGGAATCAAGACAGGAGATACGTATCCTCACTCTACTCAATGAATGGGAAATATGACTCAGAAAAAAAAGGAAGAAGGATTTCAAAACTGTAACATTCTGCTAGACGGTCTGAAACTTTTAACACCTGCTGCTGCATCTGCTACGTCTGCAGTATTAACAGAGAGGTGTGAGGCACAAAGTTCATACTGGGATCCAGATGAACTCTGTATACCACTAAGTACAGAGTTAAAATAAAGAAGGTGGAAATCATTCGTGTGTATATAAGGGTGTCCAGATAGAATTTCGATTGTCCGGTGATGGTATGAGAAACTGCAATAAGAGAATGGTTAAAAAAGGATCTAATTTTCAGCTGCTAACTGAAGATTTTTGTCTTCAGAAACATTTGTTACACTGCTGTTTGATGACTTTTGCAAACACACATCTGTAATACTGTTTCTGGGATTTGAGCAGTCTGCAGTGTTAGAGCCCCCATTCATTTCCTTTAGCCCTCAAAGTGACAAAAGACACGGTAAGTACAGAGACATGTATGGAGTGTTCACATTGTCTGGCTTTATTTTCATCTAGTTTGAGAGCCTAAATTAAAATTGCAGGCATCATATGCAGCCAATGGGACCTTTGGAGAGTGACTGAGAGTGCCTAAATGATGGAGCTTTCCTCCATCCATTCCTTATACAAGCAGTCGAAGCTTGGGCAGCGTGAATCCTCCACTTGAACTGAGCTGATGTGCTGGATCCTGAGATACACTCTGAAGTCCAACTAGAACTCCATCTGGCTATTGCTGTAAAAGACAATTAAAAATGCTTCTATAAATACATTAACAACAAAAGGGGGACTAGGGAGAATTTTCCTCCTTTACTGGATGCAGGGGCAAACACAGTGACTAAGGATGAGGAAAAGGATGAGGTGCTTAATGCCTTCTTTGCTTCAGTCTTTAATAGCAGGACTAGTTGTTTGTTGGGTACCCAGCCCCTTGAGCTGGAAGACAGGGCTGGGGAACAGAATGAGACCTCCATAATCCAAGAGGAAATGGTCGGTGACTTGCTGCACTACCTAGACATACACAAGTCCATGGGGCCAGATGGGTTACACCCAAGAGTGCTGAAGGAGTTGGCGGATGTGCTCACCAGACCGCTCTTCATAATTTATCAGCAGTCCTGGCTAACCGGCGAGGTCCCAATGGACTGGAGATTAGGAGATGTGACGCCCATCTACAAGAAGGCCCGGAAGGAGGATCTGGGGAACCACAGGCCTGTCAGTCTGACCTCGGTGCCGTGGAAGCTTATGGAGCAGATCATCTTGAATGCCGTTACATATTATTTACAGGACAACCAGACGATCAGACCCAGTCAACATGGGTTCATGAAGGGCAGATCCTGCTTAACGAACCTGATCTCCTTCTATGACAAGGTGACCCACTTGGTGGACAAGGGAAAGCCTGTGGGTGTTATTGACCTGGACTTCAGTAAAGCCTTTGGTACTGTTCCCCACAGTATTCTTATGAAAAAACTGGCTACCCAAGGCTCGGACAGGTGTACACTCTGCTGGATCAAACACTGGCTGGATGGCCGGGTCCAGAGAGTGGTGGTGAATGGAATTAATTCCAGTTGGCAGCCGGTCACGAGTGGTGTTCCACAGGGCTCAGTGTTGGGGCCGCTCCTGTTTAATATCTTTATTAATGATCTTGACGAGGAGATTGAGAGCACCCTCAGTAAGTTTGCAGATGACACCAAGTTAGGTGGGAATGTTGATCTGCTTGAGGGTAGGATGGCTCTTCAGAGGGACCTGGACAGGCTGGATCGATGTGCTGAGGCCAACAGTACGAGCTTCAACAAGGCTGAGTGCCCAGTCCTGCACTTGGGCCAAAACAACCCCATGCAACACTACTGGCTTGGGGAGGAGTGGCTGAAAAGCTGCCCAGCAGAAAAGGACCTGGGGGTGTTGATTGACAGCTGGCTGAACATGAGCCAGCAGTGTGCCCAGGTGCCAAGAAGGCCAATGGCATCCTGGCCTGTATCAGGAATAGTATAGCCAGCAGGGGTGGAGAAGTGATTGTCCCCCTGTACTCAGCACTGGTGAGGCCGCAACTTGCGTACTGTGTTCAAGGTTCAAATACTACAGTATAAAAAGGACATTGAGGTGCTAAACTGTGTCCAGGGAAGGGCAACAAAGCTGGTGAAGGGTCTTGAGAATAAGTCTTATGAAGAGCAGCTGAGGGACTTGGGGTTGTTTAGTCTGAAGAAAAGGAGGCGGAGGGGAGACCTTATTGCTCTCTACAACTACCTGAAAGAAGGTTGCAGAGAGGTGGGCGTTGGTCTCTTCCTCACAAGTTACAACCATTAGGACCAGAGGAAATGGCCTGAAGTTGCGACAGGGGAGATTTAGGTTAGACATTAGGAAAAACTTCTACACTGAAAAGGTTATGAAAGACTGGAACAGGCTGCCCAGGGAAGTGGTTGAATCACCACCCTTGGATGTATTTAAAAGCCATCTAGATATGGTGCTCAGAGACATGATTTAGAAGTGGGCCTGGTAGAGTTATATAACGGTTAGACTTGATGGTCTTAAAGGTCTTTTCCAGCCATAACGATCCTATGATTCTATGATTCTGTGATTCTAAGTCTTTCCTATTGATTTTATCCAGTTCCTGTCCACCTCTGGCCAGAGGGATGGCACTCTGCTAGCACATGCTGAGCACAGAAGGAGACAGAGCCCTCCTCCAGATCATCATGTTTTCATCTGAATCCACTACCACTGGTAAAGGATGAACTCCTTGAATGCTCTTCCTGGTTCTTGCTTGGGAAGCTGCTCTTAGGCTTAATTTGTGGCCTACATGGATGTCAGTATGCTCCATCAGCAGCAGGTAAGAGAAAGCCATCAATTTTGGCATAAAGCAGTTTGGTAGAGGCTTGTAGGCATAGAAAGAGAGTTTAAGACATCTATGGATATTCTTGATGCTAGTGCCACCTTCAGCACCACCAGTCTCCTCAATTTTGTTTCATTCTTCATTAGTTATACTGATGAATCAGATCAGGTAGCTTATATGGGTTAAAAATATCTTGATTTAAAACCTGGATCAGTTCCCTGATCTGTTCACCTTGTGATGTTTATAGGTACATTATATAACCACATCCTGAATAAATGTTCCCTAAGAGCAAAGTGAGACCACCTGAGGTTTGTTCAAACACGAGTTTTTAATCAGGAAGTGTCCTGGCATCACTGAAGGGGTGGTGAAGAAGTGGAAATGAATAACTGTGAAGGCTATTTGGAGGTTCACACAGCTGGCGGAGGTTCACATGAGCACTGCCACTGAGAGAGACATGCAGAAGCCGTGGTCTGGGTGGATTGTAATGTATTCTGCAGAGGCCAGCAAAATAGATATTCCTGAATTACCATTAATTAGGAAATGCGGGGGTAGGTCTCAAGCTTCTGCTACAGACCTGTGCAAATTAATCTGCTGGAGATTTTTCATTCCCCAAATTCCTCGAACACTCCAGTAGTTATATATAGCCAAAGTTGTTGGAAGGCAGCCATTTATGGGGAAAAGGACAGTAGTTGGCACGTACTGCTACTATGACTGGCACTCAGAGAAACTGTAATGATATGCAAAGTCAAAGAGGTGTTGTGTTTAAAGGTAACGAATTCTTTAAGCAATCATTATTATAAAGTGTTCACCCAAGAGGACGAAGCTATGTTTATTTTGTTAGCAAAATAAGAAGAGCCGGACTTGATTTATTTTGGTTTTGCACTGTGATTTGGCCACCCCCTCCAGCTATCTGAAACAAAATAAGAGGCATTGTTTGTTTACTGGTTTAAAGCCAGTTTCTTGCACTGAACTTTTCTAAATCCAGTATTGTAAGGATCAGTACTTTGCAATGTATATTTTAGCCTTTTAACATCTATTTTAGTATATTTGTTTCAAAATTAAGCGCCTAAGGTATTCACAGTAATGACTGAAAGAAATTAAGAAGGTTCATCTCTTGCAAAATGTCATTCCCACTCTTTTTAGTTAGCCTTAGGCCTCAGCCAAAATTTATATCTAAGTTATATACCACACCCCAAAGAAATACTAACGTTTTCATAAGAGAAAAAGAATGCTTTGGGATCGCCAGAATAAAAGCTTCCAGAATTATCTTGGTGATTGAGTCATAAACAAAGTCGCTCTGTAATGGAGGGATAAAAGTCATAGGGATTAATACCAGATCTTGCATGTTTGTAGCTGTTTAATCTTCTCCAGTCCTGCTGTGGAGGTGAATGGATGCTCCAGATGCATGCTGAGTCCAGAGATGTCCAGGTTTAGCTTTGGTTCTGGTCCCTGTGGCTCTCTCCTGTCTCTACAGTTAGCCAAATCCAAGCTCTAGAGAAAAATATCTCAGTGTCTTGGATTGACACTGAGACCTGAATGACCCTGCTTGCTCCTGTAAAATCCTGTGCCCCAGAAAAGAGTCAAGACAGGGTTGTAAGGAATGGAAAGGAGATTGTTTATTAATGCTACTGGTAGCAAGTAGAACCCACTGTTTCTCCACAGGATTTAGCACCTGAGTTTGCTCACACTCTGGGTTGTCTACTGTCACCAGAGAGCGCCGTGCCTGGGGCTGGATGAAGAACTTTGCAGGTCTCTTGCTCATTTCTCAACAGTTTTTGGCATTACAATGAGCAATTTATTTTCCAGTGGAAAGTTTAAAAATGAACACTGCAAATTCTTAAATAAAAACATGCAGTTTTAAAAATTTGAGTGCACTGTCCCTGTTCCCCAAATCCTTCATTCCTTCCAGTTGCAGGTGGACGGCAGTCACAAACATGCTATTGTTGGGTTTGTGTTTTATCTTTAACAAATCTTTCCCTCTGCATTTTATTCTGAGATTTTCCTGATGGATGTGACATAAATCTGAAAGCTGCAGGTTGTATTTATTTATTTACCCACTTGCTTTGCTGTTAAGCTCCAGGAATGATCATTTGCTTTCCTCTGAGGAGTCATTAATTGTGTAACATGAATTATCCATGGTTGTAGAGACTGCAGACCGTCTGCCAGCACAATGGCCCCTGTGGTAAAGGGCAGAGAAGCCTCATCATGGTACCCGTTAGCACTATTTTAGTTAAGACCTGTCAGTCTCCATTAAACCCCCCATTATTCAGGATTTCTGAGCAATCTATAAATATTTGCTCTGGTACAAAAGAGCTCAGCTGAAGAGCTCCTATTTTTAGCTGGAGGTTAGGTTTGGTTGTTTGTTGTTTTGTTTTTCATCTCCTTTTACAAAGATGCTCTCAAGGTTAATGGAACCATAATTTGACCTCCCTTTGTAACACTGTGCCTGTTTGCCCTATGTGTGTATTTCTGTATACGTGAGTATTCCCCTGACAAATGTGTCACAACATGAGTCACTGCGGAAGACGGAGACCAAACAACAAAGTTTATTGGCAATCCGTACAAGACTGAATTCAGTAGTAGTCAGGACACAGCATATCTTCTGTTGCAAGGTTTTGAACCTTTGTTAGAAAAAACTGTCCTGTAATTAATCCTCGATGTCTCTCTTAGGGCTTAATCATGCGATGGGATATGCCTGCACTGGCCTAAATGCTCAGTGAATGGTGTCACCATCTCCTGCCCTGACCCAACAAAGCAAAGTGGAGTGGATAGCTTTTGTGACACATAGGTCTGATGGGTTTGTCTTTTATTAAATAGTATAGAAGTTCTCCTAATGAAGGCAGTGATGGCTTTTTTCCTGACTGTTCGTAGTACAGCAAGCCTCCTAATGGAACCAATCAGAATTATCATCAATCATAGTGAACCAAACTGAGCTCAGCTGTCCTTATTATGAAAGGCCTGGGCCTGGACCAATTACTTTAAAGGCCAAATCATATCTCATAAAGCTCCTCTGGTAAAGAATACTGCACGTTTTGATTAGTGTTTATTGGTGTTCATCTACATAGCTGGCATCATATAGATAGATATAAGCGCAAGGAGGAAAAAATCTGTTTGGGCCTTGCTCGTCTGTCTTTAATTTGGGAGACTGAGTGAGGGGTAGGCTTTCAGCTCTTGAACTTTTCGTATTCAATCTTGCATTCTACAATGTATTAAAAATACATACTGAATCCTGTGTTGAAAAAATATTGCTAAAGTCGCACCCTTGGGAACTGAGAAGACAATGAATTAAGGTCACAGTGCAAACTGAATTTGGTCGATTTGGGCATACAGAGTAAAATAAAGTCTTTGTTGACTCTTACAATTTCAGTGCACGTGACTGACCAGATATGTATCTAAAAGGTACAGAAACCAAAATCACCTAATTTCATGCTTCCTGCTTCCCTGAGCCTTCTATCAGAGTCTGTGGGAATGCAAATCTTATTACTTGCTGTAGATACAGTAGGGAGTACTAAGCCAACGTGACATACTGAAGTCTCTATCTTTTTGAAAGGTTGTAGTGACTGAGGTAGGTTCCTAATGACTGGGAAAAGGCATCACACCTTCATTTAAGAAGAAGAAGGAGGATCCAGGGAGCTACAGGTTGCTCAGGCTCACCCCAGTCCCTGAGAAGATCATGGAAACTTGTGAAACAGCATCTGGAGTATAGTGTCCAGTTTGAGGCTCCCCAGTGCAAGAAGAGCATTGACATACTGGAGTGAGTTCAGTGGAGGGCCACCAAAATCATTAGAGGCCTGGAGCACAAGATGTGGCAAAAGAGGCTGAGAGAGCTGGGTCTGTCCCACCTGGAGAAGAGATCTTATTGCTGTCTACAACTACCTAAGGGGACAATATAGAGAAGATTGGGCCAGACTTCTTGGGCACACCATGGCAGGATGAGAAGAACCAAACACATGCTGGAACAAAGCCACTTCTGACTTTGTATAAGGAATTTTTTTTACTGTGAAGGTTGTCAAACACTGTAAGGTGTTCTTAGAGAAGCTGTAAATTCTCCACCCTCGGGGATCTTCAAAACAAAGCTGCAAAAGCCCCTGAATCTGCTTTGAGCAGAAGATTGGACTGGAAACCTCTGGAAGTCCCTTCCAACTGGAATGACTGCATGCTGGTTTTGAAGAAAATAAGATATTATGTTTATTTCAGTAATTTAATGGGACACCCTAGATCTTGTGATTGGAGTTAAAAATAATACACTCTAGAGTTTGCCAGACTTCCAGTCAATCTGTGTTTCCAACTTCACTCTTGCAATAGGAGAGCTGTTGCTTTTTTGGAATTGTTTCAGATGGTTCCTGGCTGTGGGTGGCAACTGCAATGACACAGCAGAAAATTATCATGAGATTGTCACATGTAGAAAAGGTTTAGAGATAGCAACCTAAGTCATGGCCGAACTCGACCTTAAAAAGCCTTTTTTTAGGCTCTTCCATCCTACTCGTTCAAAAGGAGCCAGTTCATCCCAGCCTTTCTGGAGTTCTGCATCGCAGCAACTCCACTGTTAACTGTGAAATTGTATTAGTGTATAAAACTGGAGCATGCTATTAGTGTAGCGAGCCCAGAAAATGCCAGATACTTGCAAAATAGTACACTATTAAAACCGTATGTATAACAGCTTTTCAGTGATGATTTGATTTGACTTTGTGATTTTGTTAAAGGACTTAGCCTGGGTTTATACCACTATATTAAACGTGCCTCGGAGTGTTCCCAACCATTGAGCCCAACTGGCATGGAACAGCCTGCATCTACACCAGTGATCTGGGTTTGCCTGCACGAGGCGGCTGCAAGCAAACCGCTGCTTGGGTGTGTTCCTGGCACACTCCTGTGACCAGAACAGGTCCAGAAATTGCTTGGGAAAGCACCAGTTGGAGCAGGCTACATTCACGCCAGGGAACTCTCTCACAGTTTATTAGCATCAGCAACAGCGTTGGGGTGCATAGGCACATTGTGGGCATGCTTGAATTTACTAGTAGAGCTTTATGCTCTAAGGCAGATGAACTAATAAGCCCTCATGATGAAAAAAGGAGACCTGAATGCAGTTTAAGGACCTATTCCTGGACATTAAGTGCTGTTAGATGTCCTGGATCCTTTCCTAGTAGTAGCCTGCTATAGACTTCGTGTGGAAGGGTTCAGCCTCTTGAGTTGGCTTTCATCCCTTCACAAGAAATTTTGTATTTACAGCTACTTTAATATTTTTTTCTCTGGCAATTCCCAGTTGGACCTTAGGTCAAGAAAATGTTAGTAAGCAACTTTAAAACTCTATTAGATTTCTGCTTCTGTTATGGTTCTCTCCCGTGAATAAACATGTGTACAGACAGAGTCTCCTGCAAGAAAATAGAGCAGGAATGAGAGCCAGGGCTTGCCTGCTCAGCTGACCATCCTTAAGATTGTGACTTCTCTGTGACTTCAACCAATGCTGCGAAAATTGTGTTTTATTGATGTCCATGTGATACCCTGAAAAATCTTTTGTGCTACAATGTTTATGTTTCAAATATCTCCAAATGAAAAGACCTAGAAACAAACATTTCTTGTTCCCACTGCCATGTAAACCCAACTAAGCATGCACTGCAGACCTTAGAAAGGCTGAAAGTTGGAAAAGTTAAAACTTAAGGATGTTGTTCCTCTCTGCTGTATGTGAGCAGAGGACTAGTGTATGTCTGCATAAATTTCATCCACAAAAGATGCGCAATTGAAATTAACCTGGTCCAATAAGGACAATAAGAGAACTGTGGAGCAGTAAGTGCTGAAGAGGAGCAATTGCTTGAGTTAGCTATGAGGCATTTTTCTGTTCTGAACTTTATTTCTGTTATAACTGTGGAAGAAATCCCTCTATTTTTGATGGCTTCAAAAACAACATACAGAGAAGGTCTGGCCAATACTCTGAGGATGTTGCTGGCACTACAGCTCCAGCACCTGCATATATTTCTCTTCTTTGTTCGTAACATAAATTTTCAAGGTGTAAAGGATAGAAAGCAGATGACAGTGGGAATCTCTTGGCTTTCCCCTTTTCCCACTTGGAGAATGCATCCATGCAAGACAGAATGGTACCAGAAAGTGACATGCTTTTTTCCTGGAAGGACTCCTAATGCAGAAAATTGAGAATATCTGCTGTGGTTGCATTGTACTACCTTTAGAACTGAAGGAATCCTTCCTGAGACTGCAGAAACAAAGTCACTGAAATGATTGCCAGGTAGAGCCATTTTGCTTTTCATTATGAGGGTATTTCTACATCTGGCCTGAGAAAATATGTCCATGGTCTTTCATAAACCGTCTTTGAAAGCTTCTGTGCGTGTCCAAAGATGCTCCTAGGGAAGCCTTGCACAAACTCTGCTCCACAGAAACCCTCTGTGGTCAGAAGGCTACAGCAGATAGTTTTGGCTGGTTTCAGGGATTGCATCAGGGCTTATGTAGGATGCATCCGGGTAGGCGGCAGACACTGGGGCTGCAAGGATGTACAGGGCCTTTACAGCTGTTTGGCAGGCCACGTGCCACACTGCTCCTGCCTAAAGAAGGGAAATTCTGTGGACTTGCAAAGGTCCATTGGTTCAGAATTATGAATGTCACTCCTCTGGAGCTGTTTTTCTTCCTGTTGAAATCAGCGCATAGGCTTTCACTTGAGTTCTCCTCCCTTGCCTCAAGCCCTTAATCCCACATGCAGGGACAGAAGCAATGTTACCATGACACAGTAGACATCCCACAAACCTTACAATTTATTTTCTATCAACCTCTTTTTGAGTCTGGGATCAAATTATAACACGATTACACAAGATATAAGTAGTGATGACCAATTGACCATCTAATCCTTAGACCGAACAGCCACATAGTGCTGTTAAGTCTTTTTCCACAGATATAAGGAGTGAAAGAGTTTAGTTCTAACGTATGCTATAAACTTTGTTGGGGTTTTCTTTACAAGTTTTAAGCTGGTACTCAAAAGCAATCCTTTTTTTCCCCATTTTGAGGTAGTAAATTTTAACTGCAATACCACATACAGTTCTGATCACTCTCTTTGCAGAAAGGTGAACTGGAACTGGCAGATGCAGAAGAGGGCAGTGAGAAAGATCAGCAGAACAGGGGTCCTGCTTTACAGTAAGAAATTGAAGGGAATGATTTGTTTAACCTTGCAAAACAAAAGCAGAAATGGGATATGTTTGCTGTCTGGAAGTGCATCAGGTGGGTAAATACCAGAGAGGAGAAAGGGAGCCATGGATGCCTTAGAATACAAATGACCAGGAATAAATTTAAGCCTGAAATTAGAAAACGGTTTCTAGGCATTCGAACAGTAGCCCCACAAGTGGGACTTGTGACTGCTTTTAAGATAGATCTTGCTGCGGTTATGGATGGGAAAGGGCGGTGCGAGTGCATGTATTATCAGTGGACCAGACTGAACGGCCTGGTAGGGGCCTGCTAGTTTTGTCTCCCTGCCATTACTGTGCCGAAAGAGTGTCTTGGAGATGATACTGTGATGGCAGCGAGATACACATCCAGCAGATTTCTTCCTTTTTTAGCTAGAGTTTCTCTTCCTAATTTTAAATTTTCTTTTGGAATGGGTTGCAACATTTCCTGGTTTGACTGTTTGCCTTAGGGAAAAAAAATCCTAATACTTCTAGCGATGGGCCTGATACATTTTGAGGACAGCACATACCTTCTCCAGGTCAGGAAAGACAGTAAGGACAAGCTGGGAAGGCTCTTTTGGCCCTGGTCCACCTCAGACATCCTAATGAAGTAAGATCCAGGACCTGCATCTCATAAAACTTTTTGTGGGAGAGAAACCCACAAAACAGTTCAGTTCATCTTGCTTGGGCCAGCTTTGCAGGGGCAGAGAATCTGCTCTGCCAAGGTGGTGGATACAACTGTAAAGGAGAACAGTGTGTTCTATGACAGGTTTCTTCACAATGTGAACAGATATACCTGGATATTTGAACAGATGTTCCCACCTGCTCTGACGCTGACATCTTCCTGCCGCGTCTTCAGTGAGCAGAATTGTTAGAGCGCCGAGGCAGCGGCACCCTCATGAAAGACGCTCTTCCATGTGCCTGAAGATTTCTACACAAGGGGATTTGTGATGACCTTTTTCCCTGCAGACTGAACCACGGAGGTGAATTCCCAGCCATATATGAAGACAGGGGAGATTATTTTGTGTTGTGGAAGAAAAACAGAGGTAAAAAGGTAAGTTGATGCAGGCTGAAAGAAATGAAAAGAAAGCAGATCCAGTGCACTGGAGACTTAGGCTGTCCTAAAAACAAGACAAATGGGGTCCAGTAAGTGACAGTCCAATTTCACCTGATGTTCCCAGAAGCCGTGGGAAGAAATTCTTGTCTTAACACAGTGAGTCAAGGCTCACTGAAGTGGATGAGAAAATTGGCTGAATCACACCCAGAGGGTGTCAGTGTTACAGTTTGGCAGAAAAACTGACTTAGAAGATGAAAAGTATAGTGCCTTTCTGTGGAGAATGGAGATGGTCTAACTCATGCATAACGACCAAGTCTTGAGCAGCTGAGGCACTAGAGAGCTGTATGACAGATCCCCTGAACTATGGGGGGCTGGAGGGGAAAGAAATGCCTGAAAAGGTTCAGTGGCAAAATAACTGAAGAATAGCCCTCTGTGATAAATAAATCAAATTTGTAGGGAATTTTTGCTATTTTATTCTTTCTCCGTTCCTATTTTGATTTTTTTTCCTTTTTTTCTTGGGACCACTTCAAGGACAGCACTTTCCTAGCAGAGGTTTACTAGAGACACTCTGACATCAGTTCCCATTTTGTTCCAGAACCTGTAGCAACAGGCAACAGAGCTGCAATCATGGATGAGTTAACAATCTCAGGGGTGATTTGGAGGTTTTCAACAGGAAATGGGCACCTCAGGTGCAGCTGTCTGCGAGCACAGCTGCTTTGCACGGCATGGTCCCACAGTGACAGTTCTGCTGTAAAAACGCAGACCTGCCAGTCTTGAAACTGTTTTCACAGGTGCACGTATCGTAGATGCGCCATGGGCTGTGGGTCAGCTAATCCAATTTGGCAACACAGAAGTTAGTAAGAGAACAGAGATTCAGAATGGGTTATATGATACATTCAGACGTGAATTGTCCGGAAGAAACAGTGACCACACAAATCAGGAGTGCCCCAAGAAACCAGTATTGGCCCATTTTGGGTACGTGTGTCACATCAATGTATAATCAATAAAACCTTCATGCTGTAAATGAGTTGGAAGTTGCTTGTGGCATGAGGCATCTCATCTCAAAGCTCCCACCCTGCCCCAAATGTGCACTAACCTCCCATCTGTGCTAATATAGATCAGTCATGTGGAGTGGAAAATAGGCAAGCTGAATCTCTCTCACAGGTCTAAATGATTCTTGTTTTGGAGGGCACCATGTTAAGTGATTGATGAGAAACCTGGCCCTGAATACAACTTGTTTCCTTGCTTGTTTGCTTCCTTGCACTATCACTTCCCCACTTTTTACAGGATGTCTAAACTCTGTGATACCCCTCCTTCCTCTTGATGCTTAGATAACACTTTTATGTGTAGTTCATCCAATCTACCTAACCTTTTCAGTTGAATACACCGAATATGACAGATAAGAAAATGCAGTCCTTTTATTCTACTTGTGTTTTTAGTGCAGACTTACTGGCTGTGTGGGCATAAATGTCTATTCTTGCCCTTGCCTTGTTGTTTTCTGTTTAAAATAGAGGTAAGACAGACAAAGATTCTACTTCACTTCGCAGGAGTGTTTGAATGTTAATGTAATTAATATTTGCTAAGTATTGGCTGGAAGATGCTAGGGGATTACAAGTTTTTATTGCTATTCCAAGGGAGGTATTTGGTGGCTAATGAATACCTACAACAGCACAAAAAGGAGCCACTAAAGGAACTTTATTCCTCTGACTTGCATTCAGGCAAATCAGCTTGGAATCCTCTCATCCCACCTTCACTATAAGGGTTTGATGAATATATGAAGTTATACTAAAAAATATTTATCAGCCAGCTGCTGCTGGTGACATCAGCTTGGCCTGTTGCAGGGAACAAAGCATGCATTGCTAACTCCTGCTAAATAAAGCAGATGACTTTTTCTTTTTTTTTCCTTTTTAAAGAGCAGATTTCCTTATGGAAAAGGAAAAAAAAAAAATAGCCAACACCAAGGCAACCAATCTCATTCCAGCACTTTCAGGTTCTGTTTTTATTGCTCTCAGCTCCCTCCTACTTCCAATTATTTATGGAACAAGCTGTGAGTCACATGGTGGAGCTGGAATGATTCAAGAGTTTGTTGAGCGAAGAGAAACAGGAAAAGAAGGGCCTGGCAGTTCAGACAAATTACATCAGTGCTTCGGCATCCCGTCCCAGGCCTTGGAAAATGCAGCCCTTGCTGTGAGAAGGGCTGTGGAGTGATGCTCAGAGGCAGAAGCAGTTTGGTTTCTTGGCTGTCCTGCAAAATAGCACTAGACGTAGTCTTGTAAGGTTTATCGATAATGACAAGTCGAGTGGGAGATACAGATTCGTAAATTATAGCAAGGGAAACAGCTGAAAGTATTGAAGAAAAATCCCATCCAAACAGGTGATTAAGCATCTGTAAAAAAGTACAGAAAGTGTAAGGAGTGTCTAATCTTCTTTACGTTTCTCAGTTTATTGCCAATGCAGGTTTGCTTGGCTGGATTTTCTTTTTTTCCTTCTTAAGAATAGGAATCATACCTAGGTGACAATTCTTGTGAACTCTGTAAGCACAAAGATAGGAAAGAATGTACTTATTTTCTAGGATAATGAAAAGGAAGCCGCCAGGCACTCATCACAACCTGATATCCTTTATCCCTGGGTTCTTGAGATTGTGCTTTTGGTACCTCGTAAGAGATTAGCTGAAAAATCTTGAGATGCTAAGGCAGCATGCTTGCGTTGACATATTTTCCTTTCAAAGTGGGGCTTTGGCTTAAGGACCACTCAGCGGCAGAGCTGATAAGACTCTGAAATCCAGCACATTGCTATAGCTCAGTAGACAGTGCCTAGGACAATGGTTGTCTCTGCAGCTGCTACAATATAAGAATAAATTAAAAGTCAGTGGCACTGCCTGGCAAGTCCCAATGTAAAAGTGACAGCAGTACATCGGTAAGAGACAAAATCAAGCATGTGCTGATTTCAAAATTGTTTTTTAAACTTGATTTGTATAAATTTGTATAAATTTTTGTATAAACTTTATTTGTATAAATAGTACTGTTATTCCCATCCAATGTGTCCTGTTTTTAAGGAATGTAAGTACTTAATGTTAGTAATGACGTTTTACTGACATAGTATAGTGATCCAAAAAGTCACACCTTGTGGCAAGCTGGTGAAAAAAATTTTTCTAAATCAATAGGCTCAAAACGAAGGAAATATTTTACAAAACCACATTGATTCTGTTTCCTGCATCATGGCCTTCTTGCCGAAAGGACTGGAAAAGCCCAGTTTTAGCCTCTGCAGCGAGACCCAGGGGTTCGGCTCTGCTCTAGAGACAGCGAAGCTGAAGCACGGACATGGTGCCAACGCAGGGCCAAGGGTGTGCACCCTCCCGGGGCTGCCGTAACCACTTCTGCTGTAATGCCCGCCGCTCTCCCAGGCTCTCTATGTTCCGCTGGGGGAGTGGAGTGTAGGAAAAGGTACCAAAAAAGGCAGTGTAGCCAGCTAGACTGCCCCCCTGGCAGGTGATTCCTCCCTAACTCTGCTCATTTGCAACAGGCACGAGCAAGGTGTAAAGCGAAGCAGCCGCCGGGGCTGCGGGAAGGGAACCAGCCGCAGCGATGGGGACAGGCAGGTCACTTTGCAAGGTCACCGGCAGAGCCGTGGGACCAAGTCAGGAAGAAGGCAAAAGGGTGGCAGCAGGCAGTGATCATCATAGCACAGGTAAAGAAATAGCTCAGCAGCAGGAAGGAGCAAGCGTCCCAGCCTGCTGGGTGCTGCTCTTTTTCGGGGTGAGGCTGCGGCCGTTTGTGGATGGTGAGCAGCAGCTGCGGTTTGCTAAAGTAAGCTTTCCTGGCAGCCATGGCTGGCGCAGGGCTCTGGTCATTGCCTGCTGTGGCAGGTGAGGATGCTCAGAAGTGTGTTGATTTTGGCCAGGGGAGCTCTCTGGCCCTGCCTGCGAAAGGTGCTTTAGGAAGCTGGTTGGTGCCGAGGACCCTCTGTGGTGGCAGATGCTCTCGCAGAAGGAAGCCCCAGTGGGGAAGTTATGGTATTTTACCCCTTTGCCTCCCACGGTACCCTCACCTACCGGCACTGGTTTTCGGAGGAACTCCTCACCACGTTAGTGGTGCTTGTGCCATATTCCGAGCCACGGCTGCAGGTGCCTGTGAGCTGCCCTAGACACCGTGTTTCTTTCTTTTGCCTTTAAGATGTGGTTCGGCAGAAGGGAAAAAGGTGGCCCAAAGAAGGTAACTAATGTCATCTGTTTTGGATGAAAGGTGACCATCCCTGCAAATCCCTTCCCTGCTAGCAGCTCCAGTGCTGCTGCAGCAGGCATGGCTGGCACAGGGGCATTAAAATAAACTCATGATTCATTGGGAGGAAATCTCAGGAATGACGAGTGTTTAAAACCAGCTTAATTAGAGCCTTATATTTTGTTGCTGCAGGCACACATTCAGCTTACAGCGGTCCTAGTAGTGCGAGCATAAGGCTGAAAAGGGAAATGCTGCAGCAGTGGATGGCTTTATGTCTGAGGGGGAAGTTATATTCTCCATTAAGAGTTCAGGGAGTTTGCGGTGGGGACTAGCGAGCACTCCCACTGCAGCAGCAGCCAGTCAGAAACCACTAGACCTTACGTGGGTTAGTCACGTCAAGTCACAAGATGTGACATTGACTGGTGACTCTAGCACACACTGTAAATTGCTTATTTTCCTATGCGGAACTCACAAGTAAAAGCAATTAATTCCCCATTTCCCTTTTTCTTGGGATAATAAACAAAGAAAACAAAACTGTTTTGACTGGATAAAATATTTTGGCAGCATCCAAGTTTTGTTGAGGCATTTACATTTGTTCAAACCTCCTTTAATTCCCTTTTAAAATTATATTTAGTCAATTTTCAAAATAGACAAAAATTTATTTGAGAATGTCAAAATATTGTTTTGGCTATCTGAATTTTTCTGCTCATCTTTTAACTTAAACTGTTCTATGATCTTGTTCCAAATTTGCAGGTCGCTTCCCTGTTCCATATTATATAACATTTTCTATATATATTTTTAAAAAAAATATGTAGGCTATTTTAGCCCCAAAGTGTGCGCAGATCCAGGTGTGAGCAAGCAGCATTTTCATTCCCCTGCTTCAGTCACTCTTTCCTGAATAGGAATTCAGGTTCCTATGCATGCCTTCACGTATAATTTGTCTTCACCAAAATAATCCACTCTGAAATTCCCAGGAACACCTATCTTGCTTGTTAATTTTAAAAGTTCGACACTTTGCCTACAAGTAACTGGATTTCCAGAGTCCCAGGCCTTTCTTCTTTTCCATGAGGCATAGTAAATAAGGCTATTTCTAATGAACTCTGTTGGCTTGCACTGATGGCAAATTTGGAACTGTTGGCAAAAACTGTTTCAAAGGAAGCCCCTCAAAAGCAGGGCAATGCCAATTACTGTTACTATGAAATCCATGTGAAACTGCCTAGTTCTTACATGGGCTGAAGGTCCAACCTGTATTTAAGACTCTGGGTTGATGTGGGATCTGGACGTTTTCAGTGGCTTTACATGTTACAGCTTGGGGTTTTGTCTAACAGCACTTTGAAGGGAGAGACATAGCTATGGGGAAAAAAAAGAACCAAAGAGTTATTTTGCATTTGAAGCCTGCCATCCAAAAGGAGCTGGATTTTGCCCTGAATATGTACATTATTGGAGGAAATCTGCTCTGAGTTAAAGGAATAAAATGTCTTATGAAAACTGAAGAATATGTAGATGTTTCTTGTATACCACACTGTGAAAGATGAGGATGGAAGTTGAATAGTTCCTATGTTTTCAGCCAAGACCCTGACAGCTGAGAAAATAAATGGCTGATTTAGTGAAGCTGAAGTTGATTGCAGTGGAAGAATAATTGTAATTACCAGTGGAATACAGAGCTTCCACTCAAGGCCAATTACAGATGTCCCATAACACCATGACTATTTTTAATTAGCTATGTATGTGGGAGAGGGAAAAAATCTTCTATTTAGGTATGTTGTCTGGCAGCAAAAATTCAAACAGCAATGGCCTTTAAGCCAGATGAGTGAGTTTTGCCCCTTTCTCTCAGATGGTCGCAGGTGGCTGTATTTCCTCTGGTCTGGGTTTTTTATTTGTAAATGCATTATTGATCTTTTTTTGTTAGCTATTGGTAGCTTCAGCTTCATTCCAACAGCTCCTGTAGACACCCTCTATATTCCTAGAAAGCCCGTATTTACTTCCTACGGATGATGTGCGGCATCTGATTGAACCTGGAGAGTGTGGACAACCAGCTCGGATACCTCAGCCCTAAGATTCTTCTCTCTAATGGAAATGCCCATGTGAAAACCCAGGCAAATCTCCTGTCGGAAATCACTCAGATGTATTTTTCTTTTTCGTTTGTTTCATTGCTTCATGCTGCTTCTGCAGTCTGTTCCCAGGAACATTCAGAGGACCATTTTATTGCCCTGGGTGCCCATGCTGTAATGCTGTCAGCAGACATGGTCTGGGCCATGAATTAAAATAACAGGGGAATATGGGTGCCTCCAAACCTTTGCCTGAAATAGTGGCCATTTAATCGTCTAGATGAAGATCTGTCTACAACCTTTTGTCTTTCTTGACCACCTTGAATTCATATATGCATCCATTTTGAACAGCTACATGAATGTAAAGAAACAGTTGTTAAGAGTGTTTGAGGTCTTGTTATGGGACAATGATTCCCAGGAAGTGAGAAGATGAATGCAATAAAATAATACTCTGATCATTCTACTTTCAAAGTATTTCATAAACATTAGCTTGTTCTCAAAACACTTCCATGAATTAGAGAAACTTCATCCACCGTTTACAAAAGAGGGATCTGAAAGACAATGAGCTGGAAATTTCAATGAAGCTCCTGACTCCCACATACTTTCCTTGGTTCAGTACAACTTGCTTTTCTTCCGGGCACCAAAACATTCGGTGCTTCCTATAAAAACTACACTGTAGGCCTTCTGAGCCTGCAAAACTGGTCTCCTCAATGCAGCCTTGACTATTATAACAATACTGACTTTTTATCAGGTGCTCCGGCAGCTGCTTAAGTAATTTTTCTTCGCAGGATGGTGGAGACAGACTGATGTGCTTTGCAAAGAACAAATTTGGCATCTTTGTCGTTCTGAAGCTTCCCCCAGAAGCTTTTGCCAGCTGCAGAAATAACTTCCACAGGGGCAGAGGCATCCTAGGTTATCTCCATCCTTTCTTGCCCAGCAGCGGGTTGCTCATAACAATTCCCACCGCAGATCTGACATTCCCTTGCATGCACTGGTCCACACAGCCACTGGTACTCTTCAGCCTACAGCCAGAAGTCTTATCGTTTAGAGAAAATGCATTTGATTCAAGTTAGTGGCATGTTTGGAGCTGGATCTAGGTTGTGAGTCAGTCTTATCTGACCCCTAGAAATGTGTGGGGTCTGCAAATGAAGCCAACTGCATGTGGAGTGCCTGTATGGGAAAGTCCACACCCAGATTAACTCTGCCAGGATTTGTTCAGGACATGAGCAGAGTTATGTGAGTGATTATTTTGGTCTGGCCCATGTGCCATATGGAAAATAGCTGCTGTGGGGCTGGGAAAATACATGGAACCTTCTAAGCATTCATGAAAAGTTCCTTTCCCAGGGAAATAAATTATATTCTGGAGGTTTCAGATTTCATGGGTATTGTTTGGCTTTTGCTGTTTATTTCCTGATAAAATTACTCCTTTCCAAGGCATATGGTACCTCTTCCTCATGTCACTGCCGTTACCAGGGTCTGCATCATTGCCTCAAATGGCCTTTACTCAGGACTTCGGGCATGTGCTTAAAGTAACAGGATGCTTTGAAAAAGACCTGGGCCTTTACACAAAACCTTAGCCATATCATCCACAGTAGAAGAGCCACAAAACTGTGACTCTTGTGAAAGCAGTGTCTCTGAAAATTGGGACCAAATACCTCCAGAGAGGTAGGAAATTTTCTGCAGTCTGAGCTTTTCAGTGAGATGCTTCCTCAAAACAGTTTTGAGATTCTTTTACTACAAATCACATGATTTGGCCATATTTTGATGTTCCTAAGAGTATTTCATTTTACGTACAACTATTTTGTTGAAAGAGTTGTGATTTCTTTATGCTGCAGAGCTCTCCTGATGTTACCAAGGACTTCATGTTCTGTTGAATAATCCAATCGCCTGAGTGACTTATTTCTCATGCACCCCTTTTTTCTTTTGACCCAGACACATAAAGGAATGCTGTCCAAGGGGTCTTTGGAGACAACAGGGATATTTAAAATATTTAAATATTTAAAGAATATATAAATCACATTTCCTTTCCAAATAGTAATAGCTCCAAAGTAAATACTTTGTATTATTACTGGTTGGCTCGCTATTTGAAAAGACCACTCTGCCTTTGTGTTATGAAACAAATTGGATCTGGCAGATCATCAGATAATTAGCAACAGTGTATCTGAAGCACTGCCTGCACCCTCTGGCAGGTTTGTCACTTAATCAGTGGTTTGCTCCCTCTACTATGGAAGAGTAAAGGGGTGAATCCCTTAGAAAATAAACAAAATGTAGATTGCTAAGTTTAATAGTGCTAGCCCAGGCTCAGATTTTACAGGTTATTGGGTGTCCTTCCACTTTTTGCATGGTCTCTGTGATGCGGATGGCTGAAGTTCACCTCAGGCTGTGACTCAACTGAAATCCCCTTGCACATCGTTGAGACTTTGCTCCACAGACCTAAGTTACTCTTGAAAAGGACAGCTAGGCCTCTTAATGCCACGGAAATATCACCTAATTACCTTTAAAAATTGAAGCTGTGGTTCTTCCCTCTGTTTTTGTGCCCAGCCCTCCCTCCTGTAATTGGATCCACTAGAAGTTAATTAAGTTCTCTGTGTAAATTATGAAACTACCTCAAAGTTTGCATTAGGCTCACGAATAGCAGCAGGAGTAGGTAACACTTATTGATGACTCCTCCTTTCTGCCAGAGGGGAAGATGTGTTTACTACAGGCTGGGAAGGCAGCTGAACCCCTCCAGGAGGTAATGTCACTCAGCACTGCTCACCAAACTTGGCTCTCCCACCTCTCCTGAGCCACTCCTGTGGTTACCTACGCAGGCTTCCTCTCTGTGTGCTTGCTTTGATGCTAAGAGACAGTGATAATTGCAGCATTGTGAAATACTCAGAAGATTGGCTTGGCTGAAGGACATAAATCCAGGAGGGGAACTGCTGGGAGGATGAATGATTTCACCGACCAAAGTGTTCCCATGTTGACATGATTGATAGCAATAAAACTTCTTAACTCGGAGCATTGCAATCTCAAGTGAAAGGAAACCCTGGCAGTCTTTAATGAGTGATGCATTCAGACCTCGTTGTTTTCCCTTTGCTTTGCGGTCAGTGCAGAGGATGGAGCCTGGCACTAACCCTCTTCCACATGAGTCAAAACAAGACCTTGCATGGCAGCTAAACCCATGAGATCATGGAGGGGTGCAGGAGCAGCTCTGGGTTATTATTTCATCAAGCTGGCAGATGCCAGTAAGATCACATGGTACAATTATCACAGCCTCCAGGTAAGAAGCAGACACTTTGACTCCCCGCTGTTGACTGCATAGCAGTAATACTCACTGGACATGGTATTTTCTAATTCTTTTTGGGTTGGGTTTTTTTTTTCCTATGAATTATCATGTGAGTGCTGCATCCTGATGAACCTTCTAGACTAATTACTTGACAATGAGTTACTGATGTCAACTGAAAACAGCAGGCAGAGAAAAATATTTAAGAACGGAAGATATTTTTCTTAACTTGACAGCTTTTTCCCAAAAAAGATCAGCATGGTCATGGTGTTTTCTGTTCACCTGCAAGCCTCAAGTGAGGTCTGGGATTCTTTGAAACTTATAGGAACTCCAGATGAGAGACACAGCAAGCACCAAAAAATCACAGAGAAGGTTTGAAGTGATCAGGTTAAAAAAAAATTGACTGTGCATCACATGAGTTTTCCAGCAGCTGCTAGCAGTGATTTAGTTGACTTCTGGGCAATGCGTAGAGAAATTAAAACCAAGTACGTCGCAAAATTCTTTCTGCAGTGTTTTCCAACGCCCTTATAAGCTGAAGAAATTCAGCCTAGCTAATCCAGGGGTCTGTGCTGCCAGTTTTTATTATAGTTGTCCCTTGTGACTCTTTCAATTACAGTATTGCTGCTGCTACTCTAGCATGATATTTACTAACATTGTAAGATGCTCTGTACACAGTGCACTAAATAATATAATGGTAGCCAGCAAACTCTTTTCCTCATAGGTTAGTGTTCTTGAACAAACAAACAAATTAACTAAAGAAGTAAAAAATCAGCACACTAAAGGTTCAGCCAAGGCAACAGTCCCAAACATAGCACTTACTCTCCCTCGCTATAGTGCAAACAAGCAATTCACAGGTCTTCTGAGAAGATGCAAGGTACAGTTAATTGTGTGTTTTGTGAATGAGAAAACAATTCCTATTATTATTATTATCAATGAGATAAAAATTCATAATTTTATTTTCCTAATGAAAGTGGCCATGGGAACTCTTTCTAGTTCTGTGACTTTGCTGGTGTGCCTGCGTTAGGAAGCTGTGGGTGACAGAATGAGAGATTTCTTTTTGATTTCATTTCTGCCTCGAAAAATTGTGGATGCTTTTTGTTGCTTGGTATCTTTGAGTATTAGTCAAAGTATTCATATAGACCACTATTTTCCTCCCCTGTGGAAATATTGATCGATCTGTGTTGGAAAAGCAATGTTCAGACTTTTGCAGGCTATTCAGGAGCAAGGAATAGTTGTCCATTTTCCTGTGAAGAAAGCATGGGATTTTGGGCATGAATCTGGAGCTGCAGGGAAAGTGTCCTCAGAAGTTAAAGATGTTAAAAGAGGAGAAATAATAAAAATTTGGGGCTGTGACACCTCACTTTTCCCTCGTGTAGTTCATTCACTGTGGAGAGGATAGCTCAAAAACAGTGTGGCTGTACAGTGCTGTGACTACAAAAGCCATCACTGCAAGCCCTACCCTGTGGGGTTCACTTTGGGCTGAGTCACTACTGAAAATACAGCGGCCCCTTGACCGCCGGAGCAAGCGCCTGCCTCCCCTGGCCCACGCTGGCTCTGCAAAACAGAAAAACCCATGAGGCTGGAGGGCAGGAGTCAAGGGTGAGACTATTTCCACGAAATAAGAAAGAGTTTTGAAACCATGTAGAACATGAGAGAAAGCAGAGAAGAACCCAAGGGAGGAACAGATAATAAAATCAAGCTTTCTCCAGAGTTTAGTTCTCAGGTTTCCGTTTCTCAGTTTTGTTTCATCAAAAATCTGAATGTTGTGTAAACTTCTTTACACAAGTTCATACTACCTGAATGTTAACTGTATTGATTTGAATGTGCTTATAAATGAATCATGAGGATGTCAACAGGCTGGTATATGACTCTCATGGGGGAGTCCACAAGACAGGAACGACCACAGCAAGCCCAAAGCCAAGGATTTGAGAAGGATATAATCTTGACTGCCTGATGCTCACGACAAAGGGCATATGCCAAAGGCTGCTGGTTGTAAGACTGTGGAATGCATGTTTCTTTTGGCTTTCTCTGCAGAACTTGTTGGAGAGACATGTTGCAGCTCTTGACCCAAGGGGTGATAAATAGCAAAAATATCCGAGTGAGCTGGCTGCAAGTCAGAGGAGGAGGGGAAGAGAAAGAACCCTGCGGCGATGTAAAACCTACACAGGGGAAAAGCTAGTACAACAAAGACCAATGCTGGTGCAGGCACTGGTGCTGTTTCAGAGGCTCCAAACTAGGGTGTCAAGCAAAACATGGAAGTTTCTCTTTCCTTCTCTGCCTTGGTGCAGGAAAGCTCCAGGGCAGCTATGCAAGAAATGTTTTTCTGGTGGACGTTTATTAAGAGATTACATTGCTTGGGGAGGGCTGAAAGGCTATTTTAGACCACAGAGGACCAAAATGGAATTGAGCCCAGAGACAGAGGGAAGGCAGGACTTTGCAGGTTGTCTTCAACGGCAACCCTTTTGGGTTGGAGATACGAAGACAGAAAATAGTGGGTGACTTTCTCAAAAGACAGTAAGCGTGCAGCTCAGAAGAGAGATGGGATACCTGCTGTAGGTGAAGATGCACGGCATCAAAGAGGGTTTCATAAGGGCAGTGGGACTATACTGATGGATGCCGCTTCCTTTTCTACAAGATTCATTTAGTTTGCAGTCACAGAAAGAGAGCTGCATATTCTAGATGTGTGGAGCAGAGGCTTGAAATGGGCACAGTTGTTTTTGTAGCATCTATTGGGTTCTGTTTGGAGGGTTTCCACATTATATAAATGTACATTTGGCATGGGTTTCAGAGCGCACCCATTCTAGATATTAATGCCTGTGCCGTATTCTGTACCTTTTAGGTGTTCTAATGAAATGTGCTACCTTCATCTTCTGTCCCGGGCTGCGGTGTAGTGTAATGAATTTGACATAAGAGATGCTTGGAAATCAGTCTTTAACAGACACCTGAGATTTTCAGGTAATACATTGCAGCAGGAACAAACTCTGTGAGGGACTGCCAAAACAAGGAAGACATCCACTGAGGTTGCCAAGCCAAAGTTAACCCTGGTGTGAATGCTGTCCCAGCAGATGCAGGGGAAGTTGCACAAAGGCTGTGATTTACCCTGGCACATGCAAAGTCTTCATTGTGCCTTATTCAGTGAGCTTGAAAATGTCTCAAGGGAGGGAAAGAGAGGAAATTCCATGCTTTCCTTTGCAGCTCAAGGAAATTACCATAGCTTGCCCTAAAGAAACCTGCAGCAAAGGCTTGGCTGCACTGAAATCAGTGGCAAAACTCACATGATTTCAAGAGCTGGCACTTCACATCTGGTGTTTTTCTTCCTGGCAATTAACCTCTCTGACTTTTTCTGTAACGCCTTGAATCTTGCTCGTGACTGCACTTCTATTGTCTCCAAACTGTGTTGTTCATGGGCCGATACATTTATTGCAACCACTTCCTCCCTATTTTATATGGAATCTCCATATTGCCTCCTGTTATTTTCTTTTCCCCTGGTGAGAAATTTAAGTTGCACATTGTGCTTCTCCCCTGTTGCATATATGCATGTATTTTACAGATGTCAATCTCTAGGTGCAGATGGTGGTTCTAGGTAGGATACGAAACTCTAAGAAGATGGTCCACCTCCTCTTGGAGCTGGGGTCTGACCTGAGAGGAGCCTTGGCACAGCCCTGGAATTCTTTGCACAGTGGCTCTTGCCACCTCAGAAGAGTTTTCTGAAAGTTTATGTCAAAACTGATCTAGAACCGTATTTAGATTTAGTCCTTGGTTTCCAGCTCTACAGCTCTGTGGCCTTTGTGAGATTAGATGTCTGCAATGGCTTACCCTAAAAGCCTGTTAATCTAAACCTTATCTGAAACAAACGCATTATTTCGAAAAGGCTTGTCATTTTATATCTGATCACTGGTGCTGGTTCTTCCTTTGCACACAACTGTCTCATCTTGTTATGCATGCATACATACATCTAAGTCATCTACGAAGAACTGGCATAACTTGGTTTTGTATTTGAACTACAAGGTTACACGCTTTGTTGCTCCCATAGGCTGTCTTTCATGGCACTTGGGAGGATTTTTGCATTGCAGTACTTCTTGTGACTACAAACTTTCTGAATGTCTTACCATCCTCCTTTTCAGAGTGTGTGTCCCACCGCTGCCTTGCAGGGGCTTCGAGAGCTGCCCTTTGCTGTGCAGCAGCCTCCTCTCTGCTCTGGGGGGGAGTGCATGTCTCTCTCACTGCTCCTTTCCTCCCTTCCCTGCTCCATCCTGCCAGGGGTTTCTGATGTGACCCAAACTGCCCAGTTCTCCCCTATGCCTTTTGGCCTTTCAGGGTGTCACCTCTTAACGCAATGCTGGGAGACAAGCAGAGCTAAGGTAAGGGAGGGAGCAGTGGCAGGCTGGAGTATTCATGCCTGCCGTTGTGTGATCTGCACAACTGCAGATGTGGCCCAGGTTGCCAACAAGGTACTAGCCATTCTTTATCTCACCATCTTGTTGGGCGGGGACCTTAAACCCATTCTAATTCAGATCAATAGGTTTCTGCCCATATATGTCTTCAGCTTCCATACAGTATTAGGACTGATGACATTCAGCAGTGATGGAAGTCACAGAGTGCCCAAGAACATCAGCTTGAACATGAGAAGACTGTTTCTGTGGGCCCTTCTGCATCAGTAGCTCTTTGTCAGTCTCCATTACTTAAGGTACCGACAGCCTTCACAGTGACCCTTTTGGTTTTAAAGCAGCAATAAAAACTTAATGCATATGGATAACAGGTCTCAAAAGGTCATGCTGAATGTATTAGAATAAATGCTTTGCTGTTAGTAAAGTTTTCAGAGGAGGCATTTCTATGGTCTTCCTCTTGTATCCTAAAACTAAACCGTCCCATTTATGTTTGCAGCAAAAGTGTAGGTCAACGTTCAGGTACCAAAAATACCTTTTCATTGGCTTGTGTTAACCTTCCATGTCTTGTGTTCTAGGAATCTTCACTTTCCTACACGGGAAGCTCTGATGCTCTCTTGTATTACAAAGTTCACCAAGGCCAGGTTTGCAGTTGATGGGGTTTGTAGTTCTGCAGCTTGCAGAACTCCCAAAAAGCAGTAGGCCAATATCCAGCAGTACAAAGAGATCTTTCTTCCTTGTTCCGATTCCCAAATGTATACACCAGCAAGCCCAGTGCACATATTGTCCAGTATTTCTTATTAAAAAATAACTTAAGCTTATACTGCAAATGGTCTTTACATGATGGTATAGTGGTAGTGTCCTCTACCATTATACTTAGACTTTCAGAAGAACCGGCCTGAAAATAAGCTCTTTTTGGATCAAGTGTCCAGAGCTGAAAGCTAAGTTTGCCACTGTTGCAAGCCCCAGAGCACCAACTGTCTTTCGTGGCAGCACATTTGAGCTGAAATTGTAAAAGGTTGTTCTTAAAAACTCCAAACTTTCCACATTATTTTATTTTTATGCTGTTTTAAATTGTATGGTATGTGATGGCTGGCTAGGAATTATCTGAGTTGTGAGTATGAGTTTGTCAAAAAGCATCAATTCATCTTTTGCTAGACAAGAAGGAAGTGACACAGCAGCTATCAAAAAAACACCCAAACCTGTCCTTACGGAGTGTCCTTAAAAGAACCCTTTTCAAATGATAAAAATCTGGTTTGTATATGTGCGAAGAATTTCCTTTTCCTCTTGTCCTCACAGAGGCGTTCATTATGTTTCAGCGTGTTCATTATGTTTCAGTGTTATGGTTCTGTGCTGGACAGCCTGGTTCTGTTGTCACCAGTAACCAAGATTCAACTTGAGAATAGCTTTATTAATGTACACAGACCAAATCCCGTCCCCCAACACGGGATGTTAATGCAATTCCAGGGATATATGGTGTTCGTCTGGATTTGCATCCATGAAGTAAAGGCTGAGCCTGACTTTGAAGGTCTTCCAGGCTCCTTTCTGATGTTGGCCACTATCACACTCAGCGAGGGTGGAGTTACCTCCTTGCTGCTGAAGGCAGAAGTCACCCACTAGTCTTTGTTGAACACATACCAACCCTTGAACTTCCAACCCTTCAGTTAATTTTATTGAAGAAAGAATTAATGAGCAAAGTTGAATCTCTCTTTCTTTATGACCTGCTTCCAGAGCAGAGTTGCGCTGTGCCTGGGAATGCCGTGTCTGACTCCTGTGAACAGGAGCAACTTCTGATAAGGTGTTCTGGTGAACGAGCTCTTAAAATGCTTATGCTCTTATGGAGTGCCAACTGAAAATAGACTTCATTTTCTGCAAGCGTGAACAAAATCATGAAGGGAAATGAATAGGGTAGTAAAATGCTCTTAAATGTCCTAGATTTCTAATGGAGAAGATAAAAGACTCAGTGTATATATATGTCTGTAGAGAGACCATAATTTACTTTTTTTTTATTCCTGGTGGAGAGAAGAGAAGCTGGCATTGCTTTCTATTACTTTTTATGTTCTTTTCCTGGAAAACATTTTGGATATGAAATTGAGGAGAAAAAACAACCAACCAAATACAGAAACTTGTTTATCTGCTCCTTTTTTGTAACACACCTCAAAATGAAAACATAGGCAAATGAAACTGGGAAGAGTTTCAATGAAAACTCATTTTTAAACATTTTTTGTTGGGTCTACAAAGGGAGGGAAGGGCTACTTCTATGTGAGGAAAATACTGCTTTTATCCTCCTTTCAGTTTTTGAAGGGGAAGGTCTTTGTAGCATTGACCACACAGGAGGGAGTTATTGCCCAGAGCTGAGCACAACAGAGAAAAAAATCTTGACCTGATATATAGAAGTAGTGTCTAGACAGAGAGCATTTGAAGTGCTCAAGGGGAAACTCAGAGTAGGAACCAGTTATGACAAACTGAGCTTTTGAAGTGACAAATAGAAGCAAACGTATAAATTTAAGATCTGATAAAGTAAATGTGAGATTTGCTGCAGACTAAAATGAAGACTAGAATACAGGACCAGCCCAATTTGAGTGTGGTTTGTTTCTGCTGCCCTCCTTTTCGAAAGAGGAGCCAGAGCCATTGCTTGTGGGCCCATGCTATGCAACCAGAAATGTGAAAAGGTGAAACCACCTTTTTTTACTTTTTTTTTTTTTTTCTACAAACCCAAGGCTTTCTTCTTTTACCTGGTCCAGTCTGCAGTCTGGATTAGTCTCACAAGGATTTTCATCAGGACGACCTAGAGGTTAATGAACTGCTGGGGGGGCGCAAGAAAGGACCATAATGTGTTAAACTGGGCTCTGTTCTGCAGGCAGCTGAAGAGAGCTGTATTTGTGGGGCCCTGAATATGCCATTTTCTGGGGTGTTTTGGCTTAGCAAAGCTAAATACATACTTCATGGTGTTGTGGGTTGTAAAGACGCCAGGAGAAATGTTGCCTGCATCTGGAGGAATTGAACTGAAGAGTGATTTCTGACTATATCTGTGTTATCTGAAATGTTATAAGTGGAAATCTGTTATTGGGATGAGAATCTTGATTACAGAAAAGAATTATCAAAGGCAAAGTCCTATAGCCAAACTGGTCATTTACCACCACTCCCCCCACCCCCCCCCTAAAATGTCCTGAAGTTTAGAAGATCACATTTGAATTCTTGGTCTGTATCATGGCATGCAGGCTTGATCTCTGCTAACCCAGTGCCTACGGCACTGACACAAACAAAGGAAAGTTACTGAAATACTGGAGTTTCTTAGACTAGAGAAAATAATTTCACAGATAGTGCTGATTTGAAGCAACTCGTTAAAAATTTCAGGAGGAGCTTCTGTTGCTGGGGAGAATTAGAGGTGGATCTCCTTGATCCTAATTTGGTGTTTTATTCTGAATTAACCTTTTAAAGTATCTATCCGTATTATACTTGAACTACTTAGCGAGTAGAAACACTTGTCACTGCTAAAATACGTTATTACATGTTTTCCATGTATCTTCCATCATATTATATCACATTTGGTGTAATTCCTTGAATGAAGGGGTTTACAAGTATGTAGCATGATTATAGCTGGTATATGTGTAATTGTTAGCTATTATTTATCCATTTCAATTTCCTTCTGTCTGAATCAATAATGTAACAACGCTTTTATGAAATCACACGCAATTACTGTGGAAGTGAGTCAGATCATAGAATCATAGATTGGAAGGGACCTAAAGGATCATCTGGTCCAACCTGTCATCTTCCACTGCAGCATTTATGACTGACTAAGTTAAGAAGGACAAATAAGCTGACTAGACTCAATACTTGGTGTGAAAAAAAGCTGTCCTATTCCCATGACCGAAAAATACTGTTCTGAGTTGTATTTGCAGGGGGCACACCACATCGGAGGTCCAAGGTGACACCAAGAGAGCTTTGGGGCTCCAGAGCACCTTCAGCCTTGCTGCTCTCCTCTCCTCTTCTTTTGTTTCCTTAGCTGCAAAATGCTGATGATCCTGTAGTTGTGTTTTAGCCCTCAGTTTTGGCTTCTGAACTCTTTAGGCCCCAATTAGGAAAGTGTTTCTTCAGGCAGGATTTAAAAAGCACATAAGCCAAAATACAGTGATGTCAGAAAGATGAGGAAAGAGCACGTGTTAAGCAGGGGTCTTGTTTATCTTTAAATAGGCACATCAAAACAGAACTTTATTTTCTTTCTTTCTTTAGGCCCTGATGTGTTGGGTTTTTTCCTAGAATGTCTAAACCTACAGTAAGACAAATAATAAATCCTCATGATCTTAATGAAGATGACAACATGGAGCATGCAATAGATACTGTTCTTCCCTAACTTCTTTGGGACCACATTGTTCTGCTCCTATGTGGTATAAGGACTATTTAATTTTGAACTACAGTAAATTATTGAAGTTCTGGAGCTCTGACCCTTTGTCAGATATCAGCTTTAAGACTATGTGGCTGTATATACTACATAGGGGAAGATCTTGCACCCAAGCTTTTTGGTCCTTTTACTTCTGAGGGGACTGGAGCAGCAAAGGGAGAGGCACCATGGGTCTGGAAGCATTGGCTGATCCAGTTCAACATGTTGTAATAATATTATATTATGCCTGTCTGAAATAACTTGGTGTATCTTTTTGGGGGGGAATAGGTGTCAAGGAAAGATCTTACTTCATTTATTAGTCCAAATGACCCCAGAAGAGTTAAGATAGTCCAAAACCAGGACTTCTTGCCACTTAAATGACTACTTTGTTACTCACAGTCAATGATCATAAGAGTTATGTGTCATTTAAAGCATGGCAATAGTTTAATAGAACCTGTTTCTTTGTGTACTGTCCCATCTTGGCTTTCAGGGGAATGACTCCACCATGTACCACAGGACAGGGAATGACCATTAACATGGCAGAAGAGAAGATTATGATATTAGAGACTTTAGCATTTCTGGTATGTTTAATTCTCTTTGGGTACAGCAAGGACGTTTGACGTTTAATGCTTGAAAACAGATTAAAATGAAGGTAAATTATGGGGCACGAGAACTACCCAAGGAGAACACCTCTGAGAATAAATCTCAGATTGAAATGTTTGTAATATCTTGCTGAGATTCACCCAAGGCACAATCAAACATAACAACAACATACTATTGCCTGTTGCAAAAGAGTATGTAAATTATATGCCAAGTGCAATATACTGTATTAACAGGTGTTCTTGGGTTGTAGCTATAGTCTTGTACCTGAAGCGATGAGAGATAAGAAGGAATGACCTGAAAGGCTTCTAAAAAAGCTTTTCCAAAACTGTATTATTTCTGGGCAGGTCTTGGTAACAATCCGTGTCAGATGATCTGATCCAACCAGAATTACAGGGTTACCAACATGACGCAAAACATAATTTGCAAGCAAGGTATGAATGCTTAACAAAATATGTGTGATAAGACTGGGTAGCCGTAGCGTTAAAATGTGCTTCCTTTTGAACTGAGTGGTAAACACTTATCATGTCTGACCTGATCTTTCTAGTCTGATCACTGATCTTTCTAGTGTATCACTACGCATGCCTATACAGCAGGGCACATGATGCTGCATAGGCATGACAATATGTTGTAACGAGGTACTGTTCATGGAAGTTTTCACTTCAATTATAGTGAAGGTGAAATTGCTCCCAAATGCAGTTGAGCGTTGCTATTACATCATGCTTCAGGACGGTATGCAAGGGGTTGCCAGCAAATACACCATAGGTTTTCTTCTGTTTCCCACTATGACAAGGGAAACTGTCTATTTCTTTCTCTTTTGACTTCCTTTGCCTTCCTTTGCGTGCAATACATTTTCTGCAGACAAGCAAAATTGAGCAATGGGATTTCCCTTTTTAATTGTTATTCTTTGTTTTTCTTTCTGTTACTGAGTTTTGGTAGGAACCCCAAAAATTCACACTGGAAACGTTACAAGAAAGGGAAGAATTAAACCCTCTGAGTGCTAATAGTTCCTTCTTACATTTACTAGGATGTATATACAATGTAAAAATACTATTTTTAATCTTTGTTTTACACAGTCGTTCATGATCATTGGCCTTCTAGCCCATTATAAACACTAGATCCATTCCTGGAACATCTTTCCCTGTCTAAAGGGGTATGTTGGAGACACAGAGCACCCTCCTAAAAAGAATGCAGTCCATACACATAATAAAATTCTTCTATTAGCCCCATTTGTAACTTTGGTTATAGTGAATGATATCATATTTGCTCTGAAGGAAAAAGTTTAATTATCCCTTGTGTTTTGCAAGGAAAAGCTTTGTGAACTTCTTTTAATTACAGGCTGCTAAATAGTACCTAAAATTGAAATTTGTTCTTCTTGAACATACAAAAATTTATTTTCTGTTTATTGAAAATTCCTGTATTATTTGCTTAACTAAAGACTTGAATGCTTCTTTTTGTGTGGGTGAGGCAGAGGAAAAGAAGAATTTTGCACCCTTTGAAATATGGGAGTTGTGTGTCATTGTATGCCAACATTAAAACGAGCCCTACACCCGCACAAGGCCAGGTTCAAGCCCTTGGAGTGAAATCCTAAGTGTGAAATCTTATGGTAGAGCCCTTGTCAAATCCAGCAAAGCTGGAATTTTATCCCGAGGCTGTACCATCTCCTTCATGATCATGACCATTACAGCTTTAAGACTCAAGGAAGCATGTGCTTTTTATTCCCCCTTATTTTGAATGATGGAGTATAATTACAGTCCCTATGTTCCAGATTCTTTTTTTTTTTTTTTTTTTTTTTTTTTTGCAAAAGTGCTAAGACTTCAAAGCAGAGAAGATTCATGGGCAGGGTTTTCTACCACAGAACTGCCAAAGAAAATGCCACTTTTTGAAAAGCTGGTTTCTGAAAAGGCACTATATGATTTTAATATTTCAGTCTGCATGTTGTTGTTAAAGCTCTAATCCTCCTACAAATTCCCCAAAGCATTTTTCTTGTGGGGTGGAGGGGGATCTTTCTGGAATGATTTTTAAAATACAGATGTATATGAAGGAGTATTTAAACTTGTATTACCCAAGCAGGAATGGGAGTTAATTTGAAAACAGAGTGTAGCATTTCAAAGCATGGAATGAGGTAAGTTTTCAGCAACAAGCTTACTCTTCACCCTATAAGTTGCCACGTAGACAGTCTTTCCAGATCAAAAACCTATAATACACCCAGGATCTAGTTAAAAACTTTTCTTTGTGTGGAACCTGATCCCGCACATATTCCTCAAGTTGGTCATCGCCGATCTAGGTCATTATGAAGAATTAAGCCAGGCCCATGGTTTTCAATATTAAAAGAGCTAATGCAGCAGTATGAGCTGCAAGTGGTTTCTGACTCCTTTCATTTCTGTGAGAAGGCGGTACCCTGTCTGGTCCTTTGATGGGACATGCAATAAGCACTCCGGACATTTCATGCATATCCCCGTACAGCTGAGAGGACTTTAGAAGTCCTTGTGCAGATGGTGGAGAGCAGCCTTCCCGGCTCAGTTCTCACAGGCCCCTTTGACCAACTTAGGTGGCACATAAATTCAGAAGCTGAGAGTGTTACGCAGCTTTCTACCTGTGCCAACAGAGAGTGATATGCACTAACTGCTTTCTTTTGATGCCTTTTCATTCTTCTTAAGCAATACCTAGCTTGATTAGGTTTTTTCTTGTACAGTTGTTTACGCTGAGATTCAGCGGGGCATGCATTCCCCATTCCCCGCAGCATAGATATACAGGAATTTATTTCTTGGGGAGTTGTTCAGACTTGGGCCAGTGTAAACAGGATAAGAATCTCCCTGGATGACAGTAGTGGATTTAGTCTGGTTTTATGTTTGTAGAGCAGAGGAGCAGGGATTTTCTTGGAAGAAACAGGCAAACGTCCTATTTCAAAAGCTTCAACGGCAGTTAAGCTTTAATAATACACTCCCTTTCTTTGCTTTGCTATGAATACCAGCCAGAAGAAAGGAAAGGATTTCCTTCTTCTAAATCCCAAATGCATTAATCTCTGAAATGACTGATCAGGACAAAGTTTAAGTGTCAGATAATGATATCTAGAGTAGATTTTAGTATAATGGCTCAATATTACGTGTTGTTGAGGAAAAGGGGAGGTGTTTGGTTTTGTTTTTATACATTGCATCTGCAAAATCCTCCTTCCTAAAACTTTGCAGTTCTTTGCAAGGGGTGGACTTTTTTTTTACTTGCTTGTGTAGACATCTTGCAACTTTTATTGCTTTGTCATTTTTTATAAAACCATTTAGGTTAGAAGGGACCTCAGGAGGTCTCTAGTCCACCCTCCTGCCCAAAGCAGGATTAGTGATGAGATCAGACCAGGTTGCTTAGGGCTTTATTCAGTCAGGTCCTGAAATCCTCCAAGGATGGAGGTTGCACAACCTCTCTCAGCAACCTGAGCCACTGCCTGACTGTCCCAATGGGGACTTTTCCCCCTTCTATCCCAGTTTCAATTTGTGGCCGTTGTCTCTCTGTTGTGCACCTTCTTCCTTATCTCTTCTCAAGTTGCCAGACATCTGCTGTCAGGTCCCCGAGGCCGTCCTTTCTCGAGGCTGGACAAGTCTTGGTCCCTCAGCATCTCCTCACAGACATGTGTGCCAGCCCCTGGCCCTCCCCTGGACTTGTCCTACGTGACTGTCCTCATTCTCGGCCTGGAGCAGGAACCTGATGCCATATTCTAGGCTCATTCTCATGAATGCCAAGTAAAAGGAAATGATCACTGCCCTTGATCTGCTGCCCGTGATGCTGCTGGTGCAGCCTGGGATGCTGCTGGGCTAGCTTGGGATGCTACTAGCCTCTCTGGCTGCGAGGCAGGCTGTGGCTGGTACCGAGGTCGCTGGTCACCGCCACCCCCAGGTCCTCCTCAACAGCACTGCTCCCCAGCCAAGCAGCCCCCAGCCAGCACTGAAGCCAGCGGTTGTTCCTCGGGGTATTCCTCCCTGGTGCAGAAGGAAGGCCTTGAGCTTTCTGAAGACCATTTCTTTAAGGAGTTAAGAGCTCAGTGATCCTTTCTGAGCACAAGAAACCTGTGGCCTAATAACCGCGACGAATTCCTTCCCGCAATATTTTCTTTCCTTGGGAACAGAAAGGTGGTGATGGCACTTCTGTTAAACACGTGCGTCCTGGTAATGATCTCCGTGGGAGACAGAGATGCACAACAGGGGTTTCTACTGCACACTGCGTTTCTTGAGTCCTATTAGGGAAAGCAAAGCAAAGCGTTGCTTCTATTTCTAAAAAGATCATTAGTTGTTAAAGCCAGCATTACTTTCCAGAAATACCATGGTGCTATTAATAAGGCAAAAAGTATGGCAAAAAAAATGCGCTTCTAATTACTTATGTAGAGATGAACTCTTAATTCTGTAACTGGCATTTACACTTTATTTTGAAGGAGCGGGAGGGCTGCCTGGAAAGGAATGAAGAAGAATGTAAGTCTGAATTCCGACCTCGGTTATGCCAGCTAGTATGCAGGGCAGCTTGGATCCAAATCTGTTTTAGGAAGGACTTTAAGATTTAGCTTGTTAAATCTGTACAAAATGAATTACTGTAACAAAGGAAGAAAGCAAGCCTTGTAGTGATAGGACAATAAGGGTTTTATTCCTGTTTTTTCACAGAATTTCCTTGGTGATCTTGACATTTTTAGGCTGTGTGACTTGGTCGAGACTGAGTGCCTGTGGGTAGGCACCAGACATTCATATGCAGAGATGCTTCTACTAATCAGTCTGGTTTTGAGACAGTTTGATCATCAAACCTCCCAGTTCTCAACAGGACAGAAGATGTTGTGCTCCGCTTGGCCTCTTAATTTATCTGATGTGCTACGGTCTGACTGGATCTCCCCGAGTAAGCTGCTGATGCTTATACAACCACATCTATGCTTCATGCTTTCTTGCAGAAAGAAGGACTGATTCAATGTGCGGTTCTGCCTTAAAGCCAGACAAACAGGATTTGGGCCTCCAGTCCTGTTCACTGTTTTCAGAATTGGTTTTTCAAGTTTCCGAATCAGCGGGAACAGCTGATGTCTTGGGTGATCCCAGTGCTGAGTGGGAGACCCAACTGAGTGTCAGCAATGCGAGAGAAAAATAAGAGGTGTCACTTCACTGTCTTCTCAAAGAAGTCAGCCTCAAATCTACTACTTTTTTTTATGTCCCCTGCTATCAGAGGAAATCTGAGCAGGATTTGAAGAGCAAGACCTTTATAAGGGAGATCTTATCACATGTATTGAAACAAACTGGGAAGCATTACGTATTTTTAATAGTTTTATGCTGACAATGATGGGAAGCAAGCTGAAGACAATGGCAACTTTATAGAAAGACATAGCCTGTTATGTATTCTGATATTTATTTCCCTCAGCCATCTGCTGGGATCTCTTGTCTGGTAGTGGCAACCGCATGAAGGGCTAGCTACTCAGGTTCGGTCTTCCATGCTGGACATCTTTGTCATTGCTCCAGGAGGCAAAGAAGAAATGCTTTTCCTGGGAAAATTAGGCCAAATCATTTCAGTACCAAATATGTCTTTGGAAAACTACTACGGGATAAATAGCTTTTAGGCTTAACACCGGAAGAAACTACTTATCAGTTTTGAAGGTTGTGATATAGCATTGAGAAGCATATGAAGAATAATGACTGTAGGGCCACTGTTTCACCATCTCAGGTGTTATGGCATCACCAATCCTTGGAACTGAAATCAAGATGAAAAATGATGGCATTGGGAAAAGTGAGGTCTTCTGTTTTCAACCACACTGTGCCATGGTTTTGGGTTGTATCGTGATAAATTTCTTTGTAGACCTTTTTATTCCATCCATCTGGTTTTCTTTTTAAAGGGAGATAATTCTTGCTAGCAATCATCAGAGAAGCTAAAAGATAAATTAGTTGGCGATTTTCAGCACTTAGAATTACTAATATTTTTCTGCCATAACTGTTATGTGCTGCTATTATATACTGGCACTCCTCAGTAGAAGATGGCAATGCAAACATGTATTTTAACAAGTCTCTGCTGCAGCACCATTGATTGTAGCCAGCTATTGTTCTCCCGAGTCCTGCCTCAGACAGGGAGTGAGAAGTTTCCTGGGATTTAGGTCCAGATCTTTTTGACGGGAAGCCAGGGAACAATTAGGAGGCGGTTGAATCTCTCCCCCCCTACGCACACACACTTTTTTAAAATGAAAACTGCGGAGAAGAGGAAGTCAAAAGAGTTTCCCTTGTTTTACTCAGCTGCTGCACAAGGCACTGGCTATATATAAAATAGTTATGTTCTTTACTTTGGAGACAGAGTTTTTTCTGGCATGTGGTGGAATCAAACCACTCTAAAGAGAGAAGTTGCTCAACTTCTTGCTCGAAAGAAGGTGGCATTTGTGAGTCGAAGCAAGGCAGGAACAAAAGCTTGCTGCTGCCCCACCTGCCAGAAGGATGGGCTTGCGTCCGTCCATCACCTATTGGAAACCATGCGACTGGCAGCTCCCCCCAAGCAGATGGCTGATATTTATGCTGTTTTGCCTTTGTGTTTCTTGTTTCCTTTCAGGACTGGAGGATACAAGGCCCTAGCATTGATTTTTCTGTGCAGCTAAAAAGACAACAAAGCTGCTGTGCTTTTGAAGCTTTAGACTGACAGTTTTCTTATTCCCTGTAGGTCTTCCAAAGGTCTCTCATCTTTTTCATCTATGCAGATGCCTCTGTCTTCTCTAGAACCTTCCTGGTGACTCCTTTTAGGAAGGAAAAGAAAACTGAAATTCTGGTCCCGTGGAAGCATTTTGCTATAAAGCTCCAATTCTGTGCTTAATTCTGTATGGGCTTAATTAGCATCTGTGTTTAATTGTGCTCACACATAGTTGTGCATGGGAGCAATCAGAGCTCCCTAGTGATTTGCACTGATGAAGCTGTGTTTGTGTAGTTACGTCACTCCAAATTGTTTAGAGGGAGAAAAACTTCCAATTCTTATGGGGAATATCTTTAGGGCTGGGAGAGAAGGCATCCCCCGTTGCCTTTAGTCCTCACAAAGGCTGTTCCCCCTCTATTACCATGCAGTCCTGCAAGCTGAATTATTAGAAACTTCTTGCAGCAATTAACAAATCTTGCTTTGCATTTGGGATCCTGTGAGCAAACAGTATCCTTGTAATATTAACAGTGCATTTAATTCCAGATCTTTTTGTTCAGAAGGTTCACTGCACAAACAGTATGATGGGGTTTTGATCACAAATGCTATGAGAAAGCAATTTAAGTGCAAACAAAACAGATCCTTACAAAACCATTACCATTTTTTTTTTTTTGAAACAGAGCATGCACTGGGAATATACACCATCAAATGGGTTTCCAAAAATAAATACAATTCAAAGAAAATTGCACATAATAGTGGAATGTACATCTCTTGTTTGGATAAAAAAACATTTAGCTAACTGTACGTATCTCTCATTTAATCTTAACTTTTTTAGTAGGCCTAAGTGCATTAGTTACCGTGACATAATATAAGGACTAACATAGGATGTTCACTGAAGTTTGGAGGAGAAAAAATATGAGTACTAGTTTAGCGGCTACAAGTAACTATTCTAAGCAGTTTTTGTCACCTCAGCTTGAGTACGCGTAATGGCAAAAAAGGCAACTGAGAAACCTAAGTGGTAGGACAGGAAAAACAAGCCTTAGTGTTTTGCAGGCAATAACTGAAGAGAAGCAACAAACTAGCCAGTAGATGTGATTTTTACCGTACTTAGATTAAGATTGTATTAGCCTGTCTTTTTGCCATATATAATTAAATGATTTAATGTTAGTGATGACATTGTTAGGATCTGGCATAAAAGAAGAGTCTGGCACCAAGATGGTGTTCCTGCAGCAATGAGCCCCTGTTCATGCCGAGGTTCCCATCTATAGAAGTTGTGAAAATCTCTTTGACTGATAGTCCCTGAATTGAAGTTAAGAAAGGTTTTCAGCCCTCATTGGTAAATTCCCTACTAGAGGTCTTCAGAAACCTTTTTCTTTTATCTCTAGATATTTATGATTTCTTCTTTTGTTAATTTTTGGTTACAATATGTGTTTTCCATAAGAAGCCTGTATTGTATCATTCTTTCCTTACTCATTGTATTGCATCTTTAATTTTTTTAAGTCAAATTCTTTTTAACTATTCCCATTAAAACCTAGTCTTTCTAGGGAGGGCTCCTTGAACTCTCTTAATTTCCAGTTGTTTTCTGGGGTCAACAATTGTATGCACAACTGCCAACTTTAATACAATTAATTTGTTAGAACAGAACAACAGAAGAGGCGGTCTTGGACTGAGGACTGCATTGGGCTCATATAGTGATGACTAGGGGTAAAACTGTTCTGGGGAGGCCTAAAGAAAACGTGCATTGCATTTACAGTAATTTTGCAGTAGGACACAGCAGCAATTTCTGCTGCATAGTCTCTGCTTGCAGCAGAAATTGAGGATTTGTACTTCCAATACTGACTGTAAATAACCAACCACCTTCTCCCACACGATGAGTTGGGTCGGTGCACCATGTTGCGGTGTTTGTTGGCTTTGTCCCATGGGACATGACAACGTTGTGTGCTGAAACCAGGAGGCTTCTGTAGATTTGTTAGCTGGTCTAATTTGGGCCTGACTCCACTTGAAACTTAAGCTGGTGTCCAGTGGAATTAACACTGGAATACAACAAGTTTTATACCTGCATTGTATGGAAACAAGAACCAGAAAACTCCCACTGGCTTTGTGTCCCATCTGCTCCCAAATGAAACAAACAAAATATCATCAATGCTGAGACACAATGGACTTGTCTGCTTGGAGCATCTATGCAATCAAGCCCAAAGGTTTTTTAATATGGGTTGTTTTTCCAGCAATCTGTACTAAAACCACTGTATGTCTTTTGCTTCATTCTTCGTGTTCCTCTAAGGCTTCATGGTGCGTTTAGTTGAGAGTCAACCGTTGGTCGAAGTAACTGACCGTATTTGTTCAAGGGAAAAATCGTCACTGTCCTATGCAAGCACAAAAAATTTGTAGGTTTCTTGTTAACCTACTTATATTGAGAGTAATAAGAGTTGTCCATCAGATCTTGTCCTTTATTTATAAGAAGGTGTTACATTACCTTTCATGACCTTTTTCAGTGTGTATTAGGTATGCATGAACCAAACCGTATGTATGTTTAAGGTACTCTGGTCTTTATAATATGACAAATACTAAAAAGGGCTTTAGGGAAAATACTTATCATATGTCTGGCTGGAAGGGAAAACATACCTAAGGCCAACACAGTAATTGACTTAGAACACTATAAAGGGAAATATCTTTTCTCATAGAGAAAAGAGCCTCGATTCACACATGAGCTGCACCAAGTAGAACTGATGAATATAGCACAATAGTTCTAACAGATTCACTACAAGCCCCATCCTGAATAAGAAGAAAAAGAAACAAAGAGGAAGGGGGCAGGGAAATGGTTTCCTTCTTGCTCTTGGGAAGAGTTAGAAAAATAGAGTGCTGAGCAATATAGGAAAAAAAAAGGAAAAATAGTCACATATTATTCACGCTTCACTCGTGTTTGGTACATTCACACGGGCATATTAGGCATGAAAAGAGCTCTGAAATGTAAATAGAGACATTCATTGTGTGGTTTTACTTTATTTTTTAAGGAGGAAGGGAACAGAACGAATGGACTCCCCACTCCGCTGTTTCTCAGAAGGAATCCCTTCTGAAGCCATTCTGATGAAAGCATAATTAATCTTGTTTTCATTAATGGGTCTTTCCTTTGTGGCTCAGATAACGAAAAATGAGGGAGACCATGGGCCACCCTGGTGATCAACGAAACATCATAAAAATTGAGGATGAGGTTGTTGCGCACAAACTGAACTACCAAAGGTATGACAGGCTTGAATTACATTCCTGTAATTATACTAATGATGCAGAATATAACCAGCCTGAAATAACTCAGGTAATTACTTAGCATATTGCTCTAGTTTCTGCAATGGCAGTCATTGTTTACATCTCTAATTATGCCGTGTAGACACATCAAATCACTCACACTTGTTTTGACTTGAAGTATTTGAAGCAGTGAACACTGATGAGCTGTATCTTACGGATGCTGCTATGTGAATGAATGCAATTCAGTAATACTGGTTCATCAGGCTCAGGGTCTAATCCTGCGTGTCTTTCATACCCAGCATTCCTGTTGCTGTGACTTCCTTACCTATTTCTTTCATTGAGAACTTCTCCTTGCCTTGAGCAGGTGTTGAAGGGCTTCATATTCACATAGCTAAGCACTTAGCGTGCCCTTAGTGTTAAGAGCATGGGTAGTCTACTGCAGGTCAGCTGGACTTCCGGTATGTTTTAAGGGAGAGTTACCACTGGTTAGGATACAGACAGAGTTTTCAGCATCTAAACCAAGGCCAATTGCTTATCCTGGGGTAGAGTAGTGAGCGCAAAGGAAGAATTGTTCCAATTACTAACAACAGTAGCAAAAAAAATGCCCAAATTGAAGTTATGATCCTCCACCTACCATTTTTAAACTGAGTGATTTTTCTTCACAATAATGAGAAAGAAAATGGAAGAACAGTAGAGCAGTTTCATTCTTTAAAAAAAAAAAAGCTACGATTTCTTAACATGCGCAAATGTCTCTCATGCATTTATGGCTTTAGTGGACATATGCAACATGATTTTTTTTCCGCCTGCAAAACAGTATGTTCTCTAAGGGTTGTATGCAAGTCCATGTGCCAAATGCTACAAATATTTCAACCTTTAGGACAACCTCTTTCTGCAGGCCTAGGCAAGCTGCTTTCTCTGCTCTGTGGCTCTGTTTCCCCTTCTGCAGACTCAGAATAATAATGCTCATCTTTTTGAACACTTTAGGGCTTTCTATTTCGATGTGCAATGCAAATTTGCAGTGTTATGCCATACAAAGGATCATTGCAAACCATACTGAAGGCCAGTACTGTGGACCTTTTATTGCCCAACTGGCTAATTGCACTAGGCTAAGAGTCTGAAAAATGCAGATAAATTTTGTCTTGCGTATTTTTACGCCAATGTTTTTTTTTAGTAACCTGCAGGTATGTTTATTTTGCTCTGCTAGCAACATAGTGAAGATATACTTTCTATGTTGTCTCCAGGAAAAAAGGCTCATAAAGGGTAAATTGTTCCACTAGAAATATTCTCTTATTAGATGAAGCTAGTTTACCCTTTGGCAGGAATATACCTAGCTTTCAACTGCAGTTACAGCTCCTTGAGCATTCATAATACACTTTTTAATGGAAAGAATTTCAGGCTCTTCTATTAAATCAAATTCAATGTCAACTTTCAGGGAGAGGAAGGGGTCTTTCAAGTATTTTTTTTACCCAGAAAGCATGTTACAGATTCTAAAAATAGGTTGTGCATACATTAATGGGTACGTTATGAGGTAGCCAAAGCTGGAAGGATGTTAAGCACTTTTTAAACTCCCATTGGCTCCAGGAGGGCTCAGTACTTCACAGAATCAGCCTGGGGGAGAGAGGAGGAGAACAAAGTGAGAATACACAGTCCCAGCAGTGCTCTGGCTGTGCATGCAATCCTTTTTGCAGTCAAACCGCCCCACAGGAGCATGAAAGGATGTTTCAGTCAGTAGCTCATTTCATCAGGGGCTCGCTCTCACTAGAGGTGTTCAGAAGGGATGATCTTGTCACATGAACTAAAGACTAAAACAGGAGGAGCTGCTTTGCCTTTGGATTGCACGTTAAAAAAAACAACACTTTTAACAGAAGGGTCCACATCGTGGGAGAACAGAAAAATTGTGTCCACTCCACAATGTTTGCAGGTATTGCAGAGGTGTGGGCTGCTTTTTAAAGCTCATTACCTTCTTTTCACTGGTTGTGTAAGTGGATAAAGCTTCGATCCCTCTTCCTTTCCAAATTATTTCTGGTACTGTTGAGAAATAGGTGAGCATTTTATTTATTCCAACCCCCCACTGGCAACAGAGCAGAATGAGCTAACTGAGCGTCTTTGCAAAGGCTCCGGTCTCCCGTGTTTACAAATCTGCCAGCTGAGGCTGGAAACACGATTCTGTCCTTCACTGTGGAGTCCAGGCCGTCCATGTTTTCATGGTTGGAATGATTTTAAAAAGTCACAAGGCAAGAGGTCTTTGGTGACTCCAAGCTGGGGAGCTGTGACTGCTTTCTGACATGTTAAGTGGCTTGATGAAACCTTTGGGTCTCAGATAGTTAGAAGGAGCAATTATTAATGGAGCCAGGCACCTTGGATGCAGTTTTTGCTTATTTACAAGAATGTAGAGAGTCAGCTTCCTTGAGCAAAGGAAGACTTAAACAACCAGAGAGCCTCTTACCCCAAGGCAGGCACTGTTGTCCCCCTCCTGCCTCTCTCAAGACTCTTTCCAGGTTGACATACCAAAGCTATTCAGACTCCTTTCTCAGATCAGCACTTCCCAACACTTGAGTTTTGGTGGCAGTATCAGCTAAGGGAGATACCTCCCCTCTCTCCCCTTGGCTGGTTCTTCCTGCTCTGGGACACAATACTGTGGGGTTTTGTGAGGCTTTTTGTGGTTTTCGCCCAGATCACCTGGCACCTCGTCACTGCCATGCAGAAAGCGTAACTCTGAAAGTGCTGCCAAAGCCAGGCTGCCTTCAGATCACAGCCTGCCTCTGTCCTTGAGCTCTGACTTGGCTCTTCCATGAGAATCATCACCTTTAGGTTTTCCTGCCCCAGAGAGACTCTGCGACACCTCTCACATCTGTTTCAGGTGGAGATGCATGTTGGCTGTTTAGTGGCTGCTGCTATTTCAATAATCTATTTCCTTTAAAGACGTTAATGATCTAAACTGAAGTAGCGCAACCTGTCAGCTTCACAAAAGATACCATCCATTTTTTCCTTAAGATGAAAACTACTTTCTTTACCCCTTGTTTGCAGCAGTGGGTACACTTTATTACTTGCTATAAATCCTATTGCCAAAAATGAGGACGAGCTACAACTACAAAAGACTCTTCCTACCCTGTGAAGTATATAGTTCATGGATGTGGACAGAAAAAGGGTGAATCATCATGCCTCTCTGCTAAGGGGGTTGAAGGCATAATGGCAAAAGAGAGCCCTCAAATGACATTCAAACAACAACAGGGAGAGATCTTAGACATTTAGATGAAGTTCCTCCCAAATGCAGATGCAGTCCAGGAGACGGTAATTGTTGGGGACTAAAACTGGTGAGAGCAAAAGAAGGTGCTGCAATGGACTGGAGGGTGCAGGACACGTGGAGAAAATGTGGACAGTATGGAAATATCTCTCAGAAGTCTTCATGGCCTATTTGTATATGATAGAAGGCAAGTATCCCTATCATTTCCACTGCATTGATGAAGAAACCTGAAAAAACAGGGCTGACGTGTCACTGTGCAGCAGAAGGTTAGAACCACAGGCTCATTCAACTTCATTTGTGTTTCTAGCCATGGTTCACATCGCAAGTGTAAGAGGCAAGAGCTACCTGCCCTTCAGCTTCTGGAGCCCCATGATTTGGCCCTGGCCTCTTCTCAAATTCAGACCATTTTGCTGCATCACTTCGATTGTATTTGCATTAATTGAAGACTTGTGAGTGAATTTTTGGCCAGAGTAACCTTCACAGGGCCTGAGTCCTTTCAGCAAGCTGATTAACAGTATGCAGTAGGTTCTCTGCATGTATTTTAAATGAATGAAATTGTTTACCAGGTTGTGGAAGTAAAATGCAAGACTGGAAAATCGTTAGGTAGAAATCAAACTAATAAGTGGCCAAGAAAATGCATGCATTCCCGTAATATTTTATGACTCCAATGAGACAGTAAGATCACAAAATTGCAGGGGGATAAAACATGCTCAGTCGGCATCTTTATTCTCTAAGGTGCAATTGCCACTAATTACTTTTGTCTCAAAATTTAAATATGGAAAATAGTAGCCCTACATGTTGCACAAGAAGGAATAAAATGTTTCGATAAAAGCCTTTCTTTAAAGAAAGGCAAATACATGTTTCCCATTGTCTGCTGAAGAGCAGCTGCTGCGCAGTGCCTCTGACCATGCTGCAGACACATGAAAAACTTGTCAAATGCAAATGCCCACCCTCTATGTATTTTTAAAAGTGCATGATGGCTACCATTTGTAAAGCAACAATGAAACGTGCTGATAATAAAAGATACTTTCATCTGGAAGATGTCTATGTCCTTTGAGGCTATCTGTCCTTCCTGCACATCCATTTTACATTCCACACTGCAGATAATCTTGTGAGTCCTGCCTCCTCCTCGGCACACCACTAGTCTAATGCAAGCATTTATTTTCTCTGCATGAGCATTTTCCAGCAACACTTTACTGGAGCCACACAGTAACAGATGATTTTTACTAACCCAACTTTCACGAAAAGCAGCTGTGCCCAGATTTAACGACTGGCCGGCATTACGCTGCTGTAATAGGGATGCTCAGGAGCATACCCAGGAGGTGAGAGGACATATATATGCATGTCCTCTCACCTGAGCTAAGAACGAGATTAAATTGTGGTGGGCTACCACTTGCCCACAGGCAACAACGGGTGGCCACACCAGAAGCGCTCAGTGACAGAAATTGAAGTTGTGCCATAGTTTTACTTTTCACTCCAAAAAGGGGATGTTGTACTTCTGTACTTACTGGATTAAGATTGCTTTTTCTGGAACAGGATCGTACTCGTGGGAGAATAATGAACTGATCCTGCATGTGCAGTGTTAGGCATAGGAGTACTTCTACTTTTCATCCTCCTGAAATTCAGGATCTGGCGTCAGTATGTCAGCTTCAAGCCCTTTAGATGTAGAACTTTCAGCATAGGCTCATTTTCCATGAGCAGCCAGTGACAGGCACATAGGGTTTTTTGTGATTTGAATGTTTTAATTAAGTTGGAAGCGTGGCACCAGTCAGACTGAAAGAGAAAAACAGAACCATTCAATGCGCGAGCCTAGAGGATGGGGCACACCACCCTTAGCCCAGCAGAAGTTGGGGACCCCCAGCCAAGACCTTGCAGAATCCAGCTGAAGCCAGAGGTCCGACAAAGTGCTGAGAACCGCGGAGGTCTATTGAGAGACACGCAGTTTGTGGGCAGGCCAACAACAGCAAAAATCATTCTGTTGCAAAGGCAGAAAATACCAGTCAGAATGAGCAGAAGTCAAGTGCTTTCTTTGCTTAAAGAGAAGCAACGCAAGGCTGACATCTTTTAAAAAAGGGGGGTTACTCTTGCAGTTCTCTTCCCAGAAGTTTCGCTTCCTTAGGATATGTGGTTATTTCGGGTTACCACAGCAACTGTCAGAAGAGAAGGCATTTTATTTTCTTGTTTTGTTTTTAGACAGAAGAACTGGGAAGACCACCATGTACTGGAACAAGAGGAGGGATTACAAAGGCCTGCCCTGAACAAAAGGAGCTGTGTGGAGATCTTCCTACACTACAAAGGTTCACAACAATTCCTTTCCTATGAAGCCACACTGAATACTCTGAAACAGCTAATATGGGGTACTCAGGAGATGTCTAGCCCGACAGTGATGTGAAAACCCTTTTTGTGGTGATCCAAGGTGAAGTGGGGGGGCCTCTGCCACACGCTTTGCCCCGGGCAGGGGTACAGAGCTCTCCTTGGAAAGCGTGTGCCTTCAGGTTGTTTGCTTTGTCTGGTTTTGTATTGCAGCTACAGGCCCAGCGCTGCTCTCAGCGAAGTGGGTTTGGTACAAATCAGTGCTGAGTGCCTCAGGATCCGCTCCGACATCTCGAGTATCACCTGTTCTGTTTTGAAAAATGCAGATTTCTCGAAAGAACTGTCTGCAGGTGCTGTAGAGCGAGGCTGCAGTAAACAGGCACGTGCCTCTCTGTTTGGAGAGATGGGGCTCAGTTGTTTGCATTCTTTACATATGACCGTGCTTCAAAGTGAACTAAAACCAGTTTTGTTGTGTGGAAGTTAAATCAAGAAAATATACAATTATGTATTTGAATAGGGAGATTGGGACATCATTGCATTTGTTGGCTTGGAGTTTGTTTACCACAGAGACATGCGGCACCTGAATGATTTAGGCAGTTACTAGCAACATGTTATCTATTGAAGAGAGTGTGATTTAGTTATTTCATTATGCGCTTTGCAGAAAACTTAAGTATCTTTTCACCTCTGTGCCCCCCTCAGCGTGCTTATTTTTACTGTCCCAAGCTGATCCAGCTGTGATGTTCTCCAAGCACTTTTTGGCTGATCCCCATAATCGTGGGTTTGTCTCTGGGCTTTGCTGATTTTCCTGAGCAGTTAAACAGCACTGGAATTGTTACTGTGTGAAATCCCGGCCTCCTGAGCCACAGATGTCACGCTGGCAAAAACCAGCTTAAATTTGATAATAGGTAGTGTGAGTGCAATGACCTTCCACCTCCCCAAATTATACAAACAGGAAGGGTCTCTCCTGCCCCGGGGCCACGGCACGACCCTGGGAAGTCGCCCACCGCCTCCCTCCGCCCCACAGAGCCCCTCTGCAGCAGAAAGCCCAGGGCCAGAGACCACTGCATTCAAGCAGAGGCCCGTCCCGGGTGATGCATCCCACGTCACCGTGCTGTCATTTGCTTCACCTTCAGTATGTATATCTTAATCCTGCCGCTTCTAGGCATTTTCAGGCATCCAGGTATATATCCCACACACTTCCCTGCCTTACAGCGCGTCTCCGCTTTTGCCAGATGATGGCTTCTGCCTGCTGCAGCCCCCCGCCAGCTCTCCCAGCGCCCCGCTCTCTGTGCATTAAGACAGTGCTTGGGGTCCCCGTGGGAAAGAGGGGCTGCATTTGCAAGCGCAGGCCTCCCCGGCTCCCCATGTCCCCATCTCCCCGCCGACATGTGATGCTGCTGGATGCTCCCTCAGGGTTGGCGTCCCACCAGGCTATTAAGAAAAAGCTGAAGGAGTCCCAGTCACCAGCAGGGTACTTCCCTTTCTCCTGCTTTTCCCCTCTGTAACGGCCCCCTCTCCCCGGAGATGCCGGCACAGCTGCCGGGGGGTCTCCGTTTTAGGCTCCCCCGGGGCAGAGAGGGACACTTTTCAACCGTGTGTGCGGTGCCGGGGGCTGACAGCCTCGCATGTCGCAGCTGGGCGCGGCGTAAGCAATTCCCCCCCCCGCGCCTTCCTCCCTCAGCTCGCCGGGCTGGAAGTTTCGGGTTTTTTTTTTTTAAAAAAAAAAAAAAAAAAAAGAAAGAAAAAGAAAAAAAAAAAAAAAAAAAGAGAAAAAACTTCTGGGGTCATTGGGAGGGGAAAAAAATTTCCTCGTCATGTCTGTGGCGTCTGCGAAATCGTCCCGAGAAGGAAGAGGAGGATCCCGCCGCGGGGACCGCGGGTGTTTGGCGGAGGGGGCGGGCGCTGGCTGCGGGGCCGGGGCCGGGCCCGGGGGGGGCCGCCGCGGCCGCGGGCAGCCCCGCTCTCCCCCCCCGCCCTGGACGGGAGGGGCTCTGCCTTCCTGCGGCTCCGGGGAAGAAGGGGCCGAGCCACCCCCGCTCCCCGCCCCGGGAGGGGGTGAGAGCCGCCCTGCTCGGTGCCGGGGGCTCGGCGGAGCGGGGACGGGGGTGCCGTCTATGAGGCGCCGGCGGGCCCTCCCTCCAGCGCCGGGAGGCGGCTCAGCCCCGGCGGGGAGGGCAGAGCCGGGCCGTGTGGCGGGTGGCACCCCCTTTCTCTCTTCCTCCTCCTCCTCCTCCTCTTCCTCCTCCTCCTCCTCCTCTTAACTTGGCCGCGGCGGCGCGGGGCGGTGCGCTTCGCCCTCCGCCGGCGGCGGGGGATGCGCGGGCGGCGGCGGGATGGCCTCGGCCGTGTTTGAGGGCACCTCGCTGGTGAACATGTACGTGCGGGGCTGCTGGGTGAACGGGATCCGGCGGCTCATCATCAGCCGGCGGGGCGACGAGGAGGAGTTCTACGAGATCCGCACCGAATGGTCGGACCGCAACATCCTCTACCTGCACCGCAGCTACTCCGACCTCGGCCGCCTCTTCAAGCGCCTCCTCGACTCCTTCCCCGAGGACCGGCCCGAGCTCTCCCGCTCCCCCTTGCTCCAAGGTTCGAGCAGCCCCCGCGGGGCCGGCCCTCGCCGCTCGCCGGGCGGGCTTCCAGCCGCTGCCGGGGTGGCGGTGGCGGTGGCGGGGCGGTCGGTGTGCCCCGGGCGGAGAGAAGGAAGGGGGGGGGGGGGGGGTGAGAAGCCGGAGCCGCTGCGGGACCCGACGGGGCGGGGGGGGGGGGGGGGGGGGGCCTGGAAAGCTGCGAGGGCGTTTTGCGGTCGGAAACTCCTCCCGGGCAGTTGATTTCCGTTGGTTTTTTGGGTTGTTTTTTTCTTTTTTTTTTTTTTTTTTTTTTTGGTAAGTGTGCGGTGGGGGTGAAGGGCTGCCCCCCGGGCTCCCGCAGGAGGGAGACCCCAGCCCCGCCGCTACCCCGGCTGCCCGGCGGACGGGGGGGTCCGGGCTGGGCTTGAGGAGTAGAGGGGGTCCCCTCTTAGCGCTGCCTCTCCCCGCTGCCTCCGGCCTCCCCGAGGCTTCCCGAAGGGGGGTTCTTGGCAGGAGAAGGGCTGTAGCTGAAAAAAATCTCCCCATGTTGGTATGTTGTTTGCCACGAGGAGAGGAGGGGAAAAAAAAAAAGAAAAAAGAAAAAAAAAAAAAAGAAAAAAGAGGCTGCGGCGCTTGCCAGTGGACGGAGTGACTCTGGGAGCTGGCATAATTCCTCGCATAACTTCTGCAGAGCGGGGGAATTGCACCAGCGGTTGGAGCCGTGTTTTCTCTTTTCGTTTCTGAAGTGGATGAACCCAATTTGGGGATGCTGCCCGTGCTCAGGCCGCTCTGTGCAGAAGCAGAATGTACCTGTTAAGCTGTCTCGGGGTTTGGTTTTAAGTTGTTTAACGTTTGGGGTGGTTTTTTTTAGATGCAGTTATGTGTTTCAAGCGTGTAGAGTGGTGCGGAGCATCCGCTCATGTGAAATGGATGTGTGCGTAGCACTTCCAGTCTCCCCAGTTGTTTGAGTAACCACATAAATGATTTGCTTGAACAGGAACGGGGAGAAGCTGGTGTATTGTTATGTTGTCCTCTGTGAGAGGATGGAGAAGTTCTCCACTGCTCTCACGTCGCCCCTCACCTTGCTAGTGTGTCCCCCCCCCCCCCCCCCCCCCCCCCCGTTGCAGAGGGAGGGGGTTGAGGTTCTGGGGGCTGCTTCTCCACCCTGCATACCGGTGTGAATCCGCCGGATTTATTTCTGGTCCCTACCTGTGTGGCAGGGGGCTCTGTTCCCAGCGCCACAGGGTCTCTCCCGGGCTGACTCGCCAAGGGTGTTTTCAGACGGGTGTTTAAAGTGAGAGAGGTCTTTTTCTATTGCCCTGCCAGATCCCTAACCTCGGGGAGGGGGGGTGCCTCATTTAAAAATGCTTATACCTTTCCCTCCCCTTATCTTCTTTCGGTGGCGGGAGCCGCAGCCCGCTCCCCCGGCGGGTGTCCCCCGGCGCCGGGCATTTCCCCGTCCCGCTGCGGGGAGGTGGCAGCTCGGCTCCGCCGGCTCCGGGGGACGCCCGCCGCCACTCGCAAGCCCCGAGTGCCCTCTGCAGACGGCGGGGATGGGCGCAGGGCTGCCGGGGTGGCGGCGGCTCCGCCATCCCCTTGCTGCCCGCCCCGGGGTGCGGGCTGGGGTGATGCTTGCGGGCGCTGGGTGCCGGAGAGGGGGATGTGTCCCCCCATTTGGGTGCAGGCTGGGAATGGAGGGAGCCCTCCGGGTGTTCCTGCAGATCCCTGCACCCCCACCTCTCAGCCCGGCTGTGTGCCCGGCACAGCGTGCTTATACGGTGGCTCAGATGGTTAGGTTGCTGAGCAGGGATATAAAATATTGAGAAATTGTATTATCCATTGCGGGTGACATACCTAAAGTACTCCGAGCGTGATTTTTAGTAGTGCTGAGGGGCAGTAAATTTTAAGTGTATATATGTGGCACCTGGGCCCTGGCTTTTGAGGATGCTGGGTAGGTCTGAAGCGAACCTGCCTGTGGCCTGCAGGGCACAGCACCTGCCAGCGTCACTGTGGCTAAAATTTGACTTCCCAGAGCGCCGGTAGTCCTTTTACCTGTTGGCTTTACGGGGCTCTGAAGAGTAGCTTGGCAGCCGGGCTGGGGCGTGTGCTGTCAGTGTGGCCAGAGACAGACTCGGTCCGTGCTGGTCCTGGCCTCCTGTCCCTCCCAGCGTGCTCCCTCCCATTGCTTAGGCATAGGCATAGGAGCCCCTGTGCGTCCTAAAGCCATTCTCCTTCCTCAGCACCTCTCTCAAGTGAGCGTGGTTCCTCTCCTGCCTCAGGACCCGTCGCAGCTTTTGCAAAGTATTAGACTGTTTTCACATGTCTCTGAGGGATCATTTGTGCAGTTGGAGCCAGATGGGGTTGTAGCCCCTTGCACTGGCTTTACTTGACAGTCCCAGGTAACATACCCCATTAGTGCATGAATAGCTGGGAAAGAGTAAGCATCCTCCGTCTGCAACGCTCAGTTCCTGCCTAAGACCCGGAGCCAGCAACCTTCACTTACCCTTATCTCAGGAACAGACGTACCGACTTCAGTGGAATTGGGAATGAGGAAAGCATCAGTCCAGGATTTGAAAAATCGAAAGCCAATATAAGCAGATCGTGGTCTGTTCAGCTTGGTGAGGGGGTGGGGGTTAACTTTGCAACAGAGAGAATAAAAATCAGGAGTAGTTTCTAAGCAATCACGGCACGCTTCACAATTTCAGTAATACTCTTTAAAATTACACTGCTCCTGCTCTAAAGAAAATTACTTTGCAGAGTGTGCTTCTCTGCATAGAGAACACTTCATCATACCAGCATTTTAAAGTGACTGGCCACAGCCTTGTGTAACTTCACTAAGTTGAGACATAAAAATCTCATTTAACTAAGTGACACTGATGCAAAGCTTTGGATGTAAGAAGAGGTTGCACGGGGCATGTCCGGTCTTTAGAAAACTCCTGGGGTAAGCATGGTTTCTTAATGTCCTGTTTAAAAGCAGATGTTCTGCTGCCTACAGTAAAGCTCAATATATTTAACCCAATGAAAACACCTTACAAAAGCAGACTCTTTTGTGTGTTAGCACGACGTCATATACATTTGTGTGTATTTTTATATGCATACAAATGTATTTGCATATGTATGTGAGTTTGTATATGTGTGTGTGTGTTTATCTTAGGCTGTCTGAAAGAAGGTGAATATTAGCTGTGCCTTTTATCTGGAGGAAGTGGGAAAATGTTGCAAACCAAATTTGCATTGCATTGAAGGACTCCAAAGTTCCTACAGATTTGCCTAAGGAGTGTTAAAAGGACTAGATTATCCTATAGCTGAGTCAAGCTGCAGTACGTTACCTTTAAGGGATATGGCTGAGGAGTGAAACCTTGAGCTATTTGATATTATTAACTTTTTTAAAGAAGATTTTTTTTTTAAATGTCAGCAATATTAGAAAGAGTTGGTTGTTACCATTATTGCTGGTTTCAGCAACCAGCTCATACTGAGGAGAAGCGTGCTCCTTTTCTTACTCAGCAACAGCAAACGGCCCTCTCCTTTCTTTTCTCCACTCCCCCATCCCCTTGGACTGACCTCCACAACGTTCTCCCTCTCCATATTTCTCAGATCTGCAGAGCACTTTGAGATGACAGAAGAGAGGATGGGAGGTATAGTTTTCTGCATTGGCTGTTCATCTTACCCTTTCTTTGATATGAGAAGAGGGGAGGCCTCCGGGGGGAGTATGGCATCCACGCAATCTGGTCTTGTCTTTGATAACTAATAACAACATGTGGCAAAGTGCACTCTCTGCATCTGGAGTGTACCATGATGCTAAGGGCCAAGGACGTTCAACAACACAAGGCATCTTACTAGTAAGCTGGTAAACAAGGTTAGATATATGCATACCTGCAGGGTGACTGAATATGATTCACTGTGGTGTTACCAGTAAGTTGCGAGTATTTTATTTGTGTCTGAAATGTGCCCATCCCTCGCTCTAGGCAAATGCACGGAAGAGGATCACAGAAAAACAGTCTAGTCCACTCTTAGCAGAGCTAGAATACAGCCTAATGTTACTAATTTGTCTGTTTCTATATGCAAAATAATCAGCTTTTGTATTTAAATCAGTCTTGATGAGAAAGGCAGCACTGTGGACTTAAAAAGCCAACTTAAAATCAATGATTTAGAAATAGTTGCAACAGACCCAACAGACATTGGAAGGGAAGTATAACCCTGGAAAAGTACTCTTCCCCTCCCCCCTCCTATTTTCTCTAAATATTATTTCTAATGGGTTCTCATCTAAGATTTATCCTAGAACTTGGTCCAGCCTCAGTGCCATCAGTAGTCAGACACCTGCCTCTGACTTCAGTGTGGGCAGGATCAGCCCCTTAAGTGCAGGACCCAGAAGAGCGCCTTAGCAGCCTTTTAAAGTTGGGGTTTGTTTTACCCCTGGAGTGGCAGGGTGGTTTCTGGCGATCCTCCTCTGCCACTGTTTTGTGGCCTTTGTCGTCAGAACGGAGGCTCAGATGCTTTTCCAATGTTGCTGTTCATATCGCGCCTCCGTGTAGCGCCTGGTCCTGCTCTGATACTCTGAGCCATCAAGTCAGAAACTCTCTTCAGTCTTAGAGGTTATTTTTTTTACTAGATGGGTTCTCTCTTCCCAAAGTGCTCATTTTCCTCCCCCTTCCTTCTTTCCATCCCTCCTCTGACTTTTCCTGCTCTGTCGTGGCCTTTTTTCCCCTTGCTCTCCTTTCTGTTATTTTCTCTCTGCTTCTCCAAGTCGCTTTCCGTGAGCCACTTTCTGTTCTCTTTCTTTGCCTCCAGGTTTCTCTCACCAGCTTGCTGCCATCCGTGGTCATCTGTGGCTCTCCAGAACTTTTCTGTTCCCTTCTGCCTTGCTGGTGCTCAACCTCTGTCCATCCATAGAGGCTCTCCAGTAAAGGTGGAGATTTCCTATAGAGACTTTGCATCTGTAGCTTCCCTCATAGTGCAGTGGTAGTCACTTCACCTGCAGCAGACCCCGAGCGGTCCAACCCAGATGACTAACGCTGAGCTGTAGCTCTGAGGCTTGTGCCTGCCCTCCGGCATGGTTGCCTCATGCAGGAAGCAGATGATGGGCTGTTTTCTGTGTCCGAGTGGCTGTGCAGCAGGAAGCGCATGGGACGCTCTTCCAGGGCTGCCGTTGGAAGGACTTGCACAAAGCAGAAGGCAGTTCCTGAAAAGCTGGCCCAGGAACGTTATGTTTGCTTGCAAATGTCGCATTCATAACTTACGGTTTTCTATATGCTGCATTGTAGCGGTGTTGTTGTTGTTTACAAGACCATCTGGGAGTGTGATTTATGAGAAGAGGGAGTGCTACAGAAGCAGCATAGTGGTTTCCACCGACAGCAGCTGTTTCGGTGCTGTGACAATACAGATAAATACACTGCATCTATTGTGCTCTTTTCATTGTTGACATTGTCAACAGTTCATTAGTGGAGCTTGCTCAGAGCTTCTGTCTGGCAGACAAAGGATGCAGCTCTTAGTTATCAGGCTCTAGCAGCGCTGCATAACCAAAATTAAGTTTGGAGCTTCTGGGTTTGTTTTTTATTAGCTGAATTTCATGGTTCATTGGTAATGATAGAGATAAATGAAACTTGCTGTGCCGTTACAAAGCTAGGCACAAGTTGCCTTTTTGCGGTGGACGGAGGCAATGTGTCCGAGAGGCTTTTAGTGGAATGGAATGGAAATAAGGTTGTTTTTTCATGACAGCTCTCACCTGATAAGAGACCAGTGCTAAAAATGGTTGTAGGAGCTTGCATTTTTCATCAGGCTTTGACTGCTTTATTCACTTTTATCTCATGCTTCTTTGACATCTTTTTCTTTCATGTGGCTCATCAGGCATCAAGACAGGGAGCTCTGTGGGGAAAGCCTGTCTGCTGAGTTCTGTCACCAGGAGGTGCCATCTCCCCTCCAGAGATCCCGGGAGATGCCGTAACTAATAATACATGTGTGGAAAACCCATCAGCTGGAGGGTCTGAACATGTCAGCTTTTAACTTGGCTCCTTGCTTTGCACGGGTATCCGGGTGTACCAGGGTCCTCAGGTGGTCACGATCACAACTCCTGCTCTGGGAGTTCTCAGTTGGACAGTTGTTTGGATCGGACTTTGCACTGTCCGCAGTTTTATATCTGCTACATATGAACTGCAAAAGAAGAAATGGCCTATGTTAGAGCCAGGTGTGCACAGTGCGGGCAGGGTTTTGAAAGCTCTCTCTCTTTCTGTGTCTAACAGATTTCTCTCAGTACCTTCAATATGCTTATTGCTACCTAGTGGGACTTCTAAAAGCGTGGAGTTACTTACATGCACTTTGTGTACTCGTACCTTTAAAAAAACCTGTCCCTATTCTGTTCCCCAACACCAAGTTTAAGAAGGGCAGCACGACATGTAATAAATTTCACAAATCCATCCCCCTGCACCCCTCTTTTCAACTCCAGCATATCTTTTTAGCTGCTCCCTGAGTAACGCCACCAAGATGGATCACATCAGTAATATGACATAAATAGTAAACCCTTTGTAAAGACTTTAGAGACTGCAGTGGCTCTTGTCATACAAGATGGATTAATTTCCCCACAAAGAGAAGGGGCAAGTGTGTCTGCCTCAGGAGAGGGGTGTCGTAGAATTAAGCAAGAGGCATCAAAGAGGAGTTGCCAGAGCTGCCAGACTAAGTCAGAGCAGTGCCGTAGCTAGCTCTGGGATTCTGTCCCTGGTGATGAGAACCAGATGCTCCAGAAGTCAGCATAAATAACCAGCAGAGAACAGAAAAGTGACAGTCCTGGTCTCTAGTAATTGCAGATCTGATATCCCTGATTGCCTGTAATTATCTGCCCTTCTCTGGATCGTATCAAGTCTTTGGACTTAAGGGATTCCTGTGGTGTTATTTCTGCAGAGTTATTGAAGAAAAGTTGTGTGAAACAAGATTTCCCATCTGTTGGCCTTTTGAATTTCCTGCCTTTACATACCACTGAGTATTCCTGTGTCCTTCTGACAACCTTTTATCCTCTTCTCCAACGTCAGAGGGGAGGCAGCTGTAAGTGGGAGCTGTTTTGGCCTCCTCAGAGTCCAGCCTGAGATGGCTAATGCTGTAGCTCCCAGGCAGTGAGATTCAGGGAACGTGTGTCTGTGGGGAGGAAGGATGCTACCAGGACAGCTGCTGGGAGGAGAGAGGCGACGTGGCCATGAAGCAGGGAAAGATGCCAGCTGAAGTGGCATTGAGAAGAGCCCAGTCCAGCAGAAGGAGGGAACAGGAAGCAGCGCAAAGGAGCAAAATAGCAGAAATCATTGGGCTGAGTTGCCACCTTTCAGCCCTGCTCCATGTCCCAGCTGAGCAGGTTCAGTTCCTGCACGATACTGTGGAATATCTGTCGGTGGGGATATTCAGAAGTCGACTGGACATGGTCCCCAGCAGCCTGATCTGACTTTGGACTTGGCCCGTCTTCGGGTGAACCAGATTGGACTCTTCCACAGGACATTTGTAAACCGCCTCTTGTGACTGGGACCTTCCTGCTATTGCTCCATCTACATCCTGAATTGTGTGTGTGCACACATGGGATAGATTGTATCTGAGGGAAAGAAGGAATGAGGGTACAGGATAAAAAAGATTGAGCACTGCAGTGTTAATGAATACTGTTACTAGGGAAAAGGAGCGTATCTTGTGTTGAAACCATACAGTCTGGTCAGGGGAGAGAGAAGAGTAGTAGTCTTCTGTGCAAGACAGCTTATGTGCCTTCCCTAAAGATTTTAAATCCCTAACTGCTGCTCATGGGCTTGTGCAAAGAGAGAAGGATGGGCTCAAGGTCTGAATCTGTAGGCCTTAAATCTTTCCTGCAGTGTGGGATAGCAGGACACAGTAAGATTTCTCCCTGGATTTAATTGCTACTCCTTTTTTCATTTTGATATCTACTCTGCAGTCTTCCCATAGGGGATTGAGAGAGGGTTAGGTGAGGAGGGCCCAATGTAATGTTTTAATCTTCATGTACATACTAAAACACAGCATTTAGGAGTATCACCATTCCATCTTGCACACGTCTTCAGAAAGTACACTTTGGCTTCTGCTCTTGCTCAGCCTCCTATACACGTTGAACTGATTTTGAGAGAGTAGGAGATCTCTTGGACATTTTTTATTCCTCTCCTGACCACAAGCCTGATATGGAGTCCTTCAGATTGGAGAAATAGGGTTTGCCCACAGTTTGAGATCATGCATACATAGCGACTTGTACATAGCAACACATCTCCAGAAAAACAGACTTCTCTGTGTCATCATTGAGAGATGGCATATGAGACATACTTGACTTAGGCATGAACTTACACGAACTTAGAAGGCACTAGAGGATTGTTCAGACAATGCGCTCATCGTGGACATTGACAGTCAGGACTGCATTGTGATTGCATTTTGAGCCATGGAGCACATGCTGCGATTCCTGTCCCACTTCATTTGGTAGAAGCACGCAGCGCGCTATCTGCGGTTGTCAAAATATCAGTAATTGCAGATTTGGTGGCTCACGTGGCAGAAATTGGACAGGCCTACCAAGGCTTGTGTGTTGACATCAGGAATTGGCTCCCAGTTTGTTCTCCACCTCTGCTGAGCTCGTTTCCTGCTCGTTTGCGGCTCTGCACCCCTCTCCCACGCCGTGAGCCAGCAGCGTGCCAGGTACACAGCTGCTCGCCTGCTCTCTCAGCCTCCTGCAGCTGCTCCAGCACCGGGGTCCCAGAGCAGGAAGGATGCTGCAGGCCTCCGGTGCTGTTTGTGCCGTTTTTTTTCCAGAGACGCGCTGCTATGCTGCGTAAAGTCGCCACGTACGCGTGGTCCCAAACTGTGGGCAAATCCTTTTCGCCCAGTCTTACGGACTCTGCCTGGGGCTCTTGGTCTGGAAGGGGGCGGAGAAGAACGTGAAGGGGATTGCCTCCTCCTGTCTTAAAATGAGGTCACCGATTAAGGGGGTTGTGTGCACAGTGGAGCCCTGCTAAAAGCAAATATCCTAGGTCCAGGCAAGTGCCAGCCTGGGTTAGGCGGTGTGCCTGTATTGTCCCTCCCATCATCCAGCATGTGGGCTCCCTTGCGTGCAGGGTGAAGAAATCTTAGAGGTTTGTGGTATTTGGCAGCAGGGTTTGTGGTAAAAAAGGAGCCGCCGGGGCTCCAGTTTACCTCAAGCTCTGTAAACATAGGTGTTTATAGCATTTAAATCACTTGGAATGATAGCTGATTGTCCAAGCACAGTATGGCTAACAAGACAGAGAGCAAAGTTTTCCTGGGAGGCGTTTGCGCATGTTTTCCATTAGCAGTCAGACAGCGGCCAGGGCAGAGGAAAAGGCATGAGAACAGCCTTTCACCATGACCTCACGAAGAGATTTCCCAGCTCTGAGCTCAGCCCTGTTGCATGACTGAACAAGTGGAAGAGAGCGCAACTGTTTCCAGGCTACTGATTGCTTTATTGGTGTCTTATTTTTGTTTTATAGCAAATGGTCTGAATAAGGGTTCTTGGGGTCTAAAAGCCCCAGATGGAAAGATAGGCACGTATTTATGGTCTGTGGGCAGAGAGACATCAGCCTCAGGATGTTTTGTAGCTGCTGTACGGATGCTGCATATGTGGCCAGTGAGTTCCATGCACTCCAGGTGCGTACAGCTTGTGGTGCGTCGGTGCCAGGGTTAATGCATGGTGGAGGTGCTGGGTCCGTCTGCAGAGTCAGCTGGCATGCGTCTGTGTGTCTGTTTGTTCAGCATCTGGAGATCCTATACCAGTCTCTGGCTTCTTTTTTTCCCCTTTTTCTCTGCCTCATTGTCATGCTTTAGGACACTCGTCAAAGCTTTGGAACAGGAAAAAAAACACAGGCAGGGGAGAAACCCCCACAAAGTGAAGAACAGAGATGGAAAGCTTGGGTGCAGTTCTGTGGCCCTTCTTGACACAAGTCCTGATTCCTGCTCAAACTCAGTGTAGTGCCTGGGTGAGAAAGGAGCTTGGATGGGGCATCCTAGCCTGCCGCCTCTTGCTGCTTCTGCGAAGGCCGGGGTTTCCTGAGGTGAAGCCTTTGACAAAGAGCGGTTCGAGGCATTCCCCGCTGCTCACCTAATTGTGCTGGCAAAGCAGAGGCAGCCCTGTGTTGCGGTGTGGGAGAGGAAATGAGTTGCAGGGGAGGGTGAGAGCACCTTAAACCTGGGTTGCCACCGGAGATTTCACCTCATGAAACCACAGGGTTCCTCATGCATGTATGTGCTGTGGTTGATGACAGGAGCCGGTTAGCGAGTGCTGAAAGGGAGTGAAGAGGAGGGACCAGGGGCTCCACTCCTCCTCGCTGCTTGGGCAGGCAGCGCCTTGCTCCGGTTAGCGCGGCTGTCGGGTTGTGAGCAATCCCTGGGATTGTGGGATCAGAGGCTACAACTAACTGAAAACCACGAGGGCATCTGCTAACTCTTAAAAACAGAGACTTGTAGAGTTAAGATAAATGAGGGCCTTACAAACTGTGGCTATTGCAGAGGAAATTACAGGATTCAATATATATATATAGAGCCAGTCAAGTGGTTTCTGTGTATTTAGACTGTAGACATATGAAAAGCAAGGCTTTAGCCAGGCCAAACTGAATTCCCTGTATGGGGAATTCATGTGAGGTCAGCAGCTTTACACCCCAAAGCTGTGCATCTGTAATCATTAAGCACGTACATAGGAAGCTGTCCAGGCAGATGTATCGCTCTCCTTCCTACGCTGTCTGCCTTTTGGTTCTGATATTACTAAAAGTCTCAGTAAGAAACAGTTTTTATCGTGTCAGATGTTACAAGTTGTCTGTGCCAGTTTCCAAGTCAGAGTGTGGGTTTGCGTGGCTGGTGCCTTTCCAAGAGCTGGAAAGAGGAATATACCAGGGCTGGAAATTCCTGGGGAATGTGAGAAGCTGTAAAACCTCCCACTGGGTGATCTGTGACAGTGTGACAGACTGACGGCCTTGTCCGACTTCTCTTGCTGAAGCATAAAAAGGCTGTGTGGAGCTGCAGATGCTTTCCCTGATTACTAATGAGAGAAAATCCTAACTGCTTGGCTGGTTTTCCTCACAGGATGAATGCTCAGTGTTGTTGGTGAGGTGGGTTTTTTCTTTTTTTTTTCCTTTCCCCCCTCCCCCTCATCCGAATAGCTTCATTTGTGTGGAAGTATCCCTCTTCTTGCTAAAATACTAGTTTCATGTCGTGGTTTAGTCCGAATCAGCTACTGGGAATGTGGGGCACCACAGATGGGACCGACAGATGCTCCCCTCTACCCCTCTTCAAAGAGAGAGGCAGAGGAGGGAAAAAGAGACTTATGAGTTTAGAAAGAACTAAACTACTTTAATGAAATATTAATAATAAAATAAAAAGAAAATAATGAAATATATACAAAACTGTATCAAGCTCCCAGGATGACAGTCACATCACCGGTTGGCACTGGGGAAGTCCCAGGCTGGACTCAGTGATGGACAGGAACTGGATTCCGGATCTGGATTCAGGATTGGGATCAAAGGCACACAAACAGACAGAGTCCTCCTCAGATGTCGGATATTGAAGAAAGAGGGCTGACCCTTTGATCCCTCAGCTTTTATACTGAGCATGAGGCAGATGGGATGGAACACCCTGTTTGTCAGTTTTGGGTCACCTGTCCTGTGCGCTTCTCCCTGCAGGTGGGACCCCACTGCACTTTTCTGCTTCTGACCCTCCAACAGGGCAAGTAACAAAGTGAGCTGCTCTTGGGTGTTATGGCAATAAGTATAAGCAAGAGCCTCTCTGCATACCGTGCCTTGGCATCAACTATAAACATAGGTCTTATCACTCTAAGAGAGCGAACAGTGTCTGCACAATATGCTGTTAATTTCACTAGTTAGAAGGGGCCTAGCTAATAAGTAAAGTTACTGAACAAAATTGGTCTTGTTTTACCTCAAACCAGGACATTTCAAGGGTAAATGCTTATTTGGAAAAGGGTCTGAGGTCAAGAGCAGGTTTGAGAGAGAGCAGTGGAATGCCGAGTCCCAGGTGGGTCAGCGGTGAGGTGTTTGCCTGCGAGGTGGGAGCTGCAGTTGGGCAGCCTCTGCTCTGACTGTGTCAGTAGTCATGCAGGCTGGAGCAGGACCAGCGGGAGAAGCGAAGGTGGCCCGCGGTAGCCAGCAGTGGGATGGCTAGCTCTGTTTTCTCTGATGTGGGCTACAGCAGGGCGACAGCATGTTTCTAACGTCATAGGCGGGTGTCTGAGCCGTGGGGCCGTGGGCAGCTCCTTTTTAGGGAAGATGAAAACACTTTTTCTGAAAGGTTTGAATTTCGTTCAGATGTGGGATGGGAACATATTTGTGGAGGGGCGAAGCAGATTCACCCAGGCCTGCTCACACCCAGTAGTTAGGAAGATGAAGGGTGCTGGTCTGCAATTCAGGTCCGTAACATCAAGCACAACCCAGCTAATACGCAGTCTCTGTGGACCCATGCAGATGAGTTAATGCACATTTACAGCCTTTCAGACAATTTCCATGCAAAGCTACCTGACTTCAGTGCACACTGGTCAAAGCAGGCTGCATGGCTGCCTTCCTTATACGCCTGCTGGTACGCTCTGCTCTGCTGTGAGAAGAGGGAGCGAGCTGTACCGGGGTGAGATGGTAGTGATGCTGACAAAAACAGGCAAAATGAGGGAACCATCGAGCGATAGAAAGGCTTATGCAACCAGGCTACTTTTGTGGGACAGCCGTGAAGTAAACCTGGTTGCTCCGGAGACAATCTCTGTTTTATTTAGAGGTGTAATTGGAGGAGAGCCGCCAGCTTCAAAGTCACACTTTTGTCTGGAAAGTTTCTATGGGATCATATCTCAGCAGTAACAAACAACAAGGACTGATGCAGATTGAAATGTTTTGTGGATGTTGTCCCCACACTGTGCATGTTTGATGGTGCTTTCTGTCTATTTCTCTTTTGACTAGGTAGACAGAGATGCACTTAGTTTAACACAATTTTAGTATATTAAGTTGTTTCTCACAGAATGCTTTGCAGAGTTTTAGTTTTGATGGTTTTGATTTATTGGGTTTTTTTCAGCTTCAGCTTTTTGTTGGTTGTTTTTTTTTTTTTTTTTTTTTTCAGTTGGTTGTTTTTTTTTTTACCAGTGGACCTTGTTAAATTTAACAATCTCTCAGGTATTTCATTTTCATGTGTGTATCCTGCTCCTTGGAAAAAACTCACAAATGGAGAGGTGAAACAATGATTGGGGTAGAAAAAGTAGGTTACAAGGATCAGAAATAAAAGGGCTGCTAGAGGAATGCAAGATTTTGGGGTTTGCTTCTCCTCATGTTCCCTGTACATGCATATAACCTGTGCTATATTTCCCTGAATCTGCTAGAGGAGGGAGAAGTTACAGATGCCCTGCAGGTTATACATACGAAATATGGTATTACAGTTGAAGATCCCCATACTAAGCAATTCAAAATTAGAAACATTTTAATGCATCATTCTGGACACTGGACAGCAAAATTTCCATTTTAATCCCTTCTGCAGCACTGTGATAATTCAGTGATTATTAAAAAAAAAAAAAATTCCAAAAAGTTGTTTTCACTTGAAGAACATGATGCTGAGAAATCTTCCTTGGGCCTCTCCCTGGGGCTTATGTTCAGAGAAATGCAAGACTGCCCTCAAAGCCTTTTGTTTAGCTTGTGTTTATTTTTTTCCTCTTATCTGTGGGTTGTGATTTTTGGTTTTCTTGGGTTTTCTTTTGCTTTTTATTGACACAAAAAAGGGTGAATCATGGTTCTTGGAAGCAGAAAACAGACTGATTATCACTGCTGGGAATGCTGTGTAGTGAAACTGTGGGTGAGGGAGTAGGTAGTTCTGCTTCTGCTCGTCTTGCAACTCCTAAATATGATCGTAAACAGCTGAAATTGTGTCAGGCTTGCAACTCTGCTTGTAACTACACCCACCTCAGCTTGGGGTACACGCTTTATCTTCGGTGTGGGCTAAAAGACATTTCTGGGAGGCATGATACTTGAGGTTGTTCCACATCTTCTTGAGCAGCTGCTTCTGGCTGCTGAAGCATGTGTGCACATGGAAGGGTGCTTTTGTCTATGCTCACGATCTATTTACTTTCTTTCTAGGGCTCATCACAATAAAAGAAGCCCATGATATAGAAGCCAGACTTAATGAAGTGGAAAAGCTTCTGAAGACTATTATAAACATGCCCTGGAAGGTGAGAAAGCCAAGTTCCACATTTAGCCCAGCTTGACTCCTCCTTGATGGTGACACACACTCTCATGCAGATTAGAAAGTGATGGGCTTTGCCAAACTCTAAAAGAAGCACCAATTCATTGAGTGTCTTGGAGAAGTGCTGAGTGCCAGAACCGTGTAATGACGTCTACAGGCTGTTGCTTGTAATACATCTTTCTGTTGTACTATGAAGGGGTGGAAAGGGAGAAGAGGGATAAGGCAAACTACTGGTAAAAAGGGATGTCTGTTTCTTTTTCTCTTTTTAAGTATTCAAGATCTGAAGTTGTCCTCACGTTCTTTGAGAGGTCTCCTTTGGACCAAGTTCTAAAAAATGACAATGTCCATAAGATTCAGCCAAGCTTTCAAAGTCCAGTTAAAATATCAGGTAAGAGTCGTTAGCTTCCTACATTTGACACAAGAATTACAAAATGAATAGTACTTTATTTACTGTTCTCCTTATTCTTTCTCCACCAGTAATTCAAAGGATAGTTCTCCATAGTCTGCTGTGTACTATAGAACATACAATTAGCCTTGACATACTAAGTAACATGTATTCAGGCAGTAAAGTTGCAAGTGAAGTTGAAGGCTGATAAATGCAAAGTGGAAGGGAGGAAAATACAGTCCTCACTATTGTCACATATGATAGTGCTCTTACCACTTAGGAGGAAGGAGATTTTGAGGTTATTGATACAGTTCTGTGGAAATGTAAGCTCAGTGCCAAGTGGTGTGCAAACCCAGCAGTATGAATATTAGATATTATTAGGAAAGGAGGGGACAACAGAAGAAAGGAGAACCACCCCATCTTGAATACAGTGTGTACAATTCTGGGCTCTCCATCTCAGAAAGGATATAAGAGAATTTAAAAGCATACAAATAAAGAACAAGGATTCAAATCATTGAACAGCTTCTCTAAGAAAAAGGTTAAATAAAGAAAGACACTTCAACTTTGAGAAGAGATGACAGAGTGGGAATATGATGGAAGTCTACAAAGCTGTGAATAGAAGGTCAATTACCCTGTACTTCTCATGAAACAAGAACTATAGGTTATCCAATAACATTGACAGACAGCAGGCTTTGAACAAACAAAAGAAAGGTTATAATATTGTTTTGTTTCCATACGGAGCACAGTTAAGGAGTGGAACTCATTGTCATAGGATATGGTGGAACTGTAAGCCTAAATGACTTCAAAAAGGAATTAGACAAGCGAGTGGAGGAAAAATACATTGAGACCTGTCACAGGTGGAGACATAGGAAGTTTCTAAACCACAGATTGCTAGTGGGTAAAATGGAGAGCAGTATTACTCTGTCCTTGCCTATTCTTTCAACTTTTCCCCTCTGCATCTGCTACTGACTGTTGTTAAAAGGTTTGTGGACTTTTGGTGTTCCTGGTTTTGTATTTCTATACCGAAATGTTTCATGTGAGCCTATTGGCAACTGTTGGTTTTGTGTTGTCAGAAGAGTTTGTTTCAGAGAGTGAAATAAAGGTTAAATACTACATAGTCCTCCAAGGTGTATCAAGTGTTTAGCATGAAACTGCTATCAGTTTTTTGAAGTACTAACAGTATATCGATTAATGGCCAGTCAGCGTGTCAACATGCTAAAGGTGTAAACAGCATGTCTTAAGGATCGATCTTATACACAGGGTAGATTTTTTGTAATTGATCCTGAGCTCTGGTTCTAAGCAAACTAGTCCTCTTAAACAGATATTCTTTTAATTAAATGGTAAATGGTTTATGAGCTCACCAATAACTCTTTAGAAGCATACTGTGTAATACAGAGCCTCAGTGAGAAGCGTGGTCTTGCCGGCCTGTCTGGGGTCCTGCCTTCTTGTAGGGCTCCCCGAGCCCAGGCTGCAGCGCAGCACAGGGATTGTAAAGAAGAGCCCCTGGTCCTGTACTGCAAAGGGGGGTGACACAGGTCTGGCTTCCCGAGAGTGAGAGATGGGAGCCAATGTGTGCGTCTCATGCCCTATCTGTGGCTTAGGGTGGTTTGGATGATGCCTTGAGTTGATGTGGAAACCTCAAGTAAATTTCCTCATGTGTTTGTTCCAGGCAGTACTTAGAGGGGGCCTACAGGAGAGCTGGGGAAGGACTTTTTGCAAGGGCATGTAGTGATAGGATGAGGGGGAATGGCTTTAAGCTGGAAGAGGGCAGGTTTAGATTAAACATTAGGAAGAAATTTTTCACTGTGAGGGTGGTGAGGCACTGGCACAGGTTGCCCAGGGAAGCTGTGGATGCCCATCCTTGGAGGTGTTCAAGGCCAGGCTGGATGGGGCTTTGAGCAACTTGGTCTAGTGGGAGGTGTCCCTGCCCACGGCGGGGGGGTTGGAACACGATGATCTTCGAGGTCCTTTCCAACCTAAAGCATTCTATGATTCGACGATTCTATGACATTAGTCATCTTCCAAAGGCTGAATGTGGTTACTCACTTTGCTCCTGACATATTCTCAGCACTGAGCCTGGAGAGCATATTCAGTGGTTTTGTCTGAAATATGTTGCTACTCTGTGAGACCACAGCTGCAAAGTGGGTCCAAACAGCCAAAAGCCCAAGCCAGACCAATGCTGCAGTTTCTAACCAGTGCAATTCCGAAAACATTTATTCTTGATATTTGCCTGTTTGAAAAAGAACAAGTTATCACTGGCAGCAGCCACCCTTTGGAATATTTTTGCAGCATATACTTTGGGGATCCTTCATTTCATAATGGGCAGGTCCCATTGCTGCAAAGAATTTAAGAACATAGGCAGAAATTTGACAATAATTTGTATTTGCCTCGTCTGAATGTTGCACACTGGAAACGTTTCTGTGTCTGGCAGTATTGTCAGTAGATGGCAGTAAAGCAGTTCACACCACAACCGAATGCTGTTAACTCTTGGGTCATGTCAAGGACACTAGGAAAACACCGTGGCGCTCACGTTAGTCATAGTGCAGCTTTCTACATGACTTGCAAACTTAGAAAAGCAGGCAAAAATGTTTTGTATTCTCTGAAAAAACAAACCGTCCCCAACATGGTCTTGTTCAGAGTGGTAGGTGATGGGGAAGAGAGGAAGGGCCATGCTCTTAGATGAAGGCTGAATTTGAATTTATGGTAGAAATCTTATTCTGCAGTACAATGTTGGTTCGAGATGAGTCATGACTGAAGTGTGATTCTGCAGGGATTCAGCGTTTTTTACCACCTCCAAATGTATTCTGCTAAAGTGAGTTGCAATAAAATACACACTAAAAGTCAAAGATGAATTTGTCAAGAAAAATAGGGAAGCGAGTTCTGGCTTTACCTTAATGAAGGAACATGTAAATGTCCACTTTAAAAAATTGCCTCTCTTCTTTCTCCTCTCCTGCTCATTACTTGAAGTGTATAGTTGAAATTGCTCTGTTTGGGGCAAGGTCTTAGGGGTTCCCTGTATATATGTTTTGTGCCTGCCATATTTTCTGCCACAGATAATGCAAGGGTGTAACACAGAGTCCTCTTACCTTGAGGCAAATCATGAGTTGTTCCGCTTAAGTCAGTGCTGATTTACACGGAGAAATATGTTCATTTTGTGGTGGCCCTAGCTTCATCTGAGATTGTGCGATCAGAAAAAATCCTCTTGACTTGCTTAGTTTGCCTTTCCGTGTAATAAAGACAAGGATTAACTTCTCATCAAATACTGTTTTTGAATTATAAACTCTCCCTATGGTTTTAAGTCAGTGGAATAAGGTGTAAATTTTATCTATTCCAGATTGGAGACTTCTTACACAGTAAGAAACAAATAAGCAGAGTTGAAGGCAGTGTAAAAGATGATATTGTTTTATATGACTTAAAGATGGTGGTTGAATTAACTTGGAACGTAACTTTTTATTTCCTTTTTCCTGTCCTTTTGATCTTTGCTTAACTGGTTTAAGCCTTGGACTATCTAGGAAAAGCACAATTATGTTTCGGTAGGCTGCAATACATGGATGGGCTGCCATTCTGCTAAGGGTGACAAAAATTTTGCCACTGGTAATGGGACTCAGACTGTGCCTTGCTTCAAACGCTCTGTATCAAGAGTTGATTAGGTGAATAAAATTGCTTAAGCATGGGCAGTTTGCAGATGTAAGAAGCTGTGAAACCAACTCTTCGTTCCTTCTTTCATGTACAGATTTTCAATGTCACGCACACATCCCGGTTCATGACTATGTTAATTTTGTATGATACGCAGTTGTTTTCCAGATTTTTTATTTATTTTCATCTTCTTTTTCTTTACTCTCCCAACAGAAATCATGCGATCAAATGGATTTTGTTTAGCCAACACTGAAACAATAGTCATTGACCACAGTATACCCAATGGAAAAGAGAAGCACCTGGATGTAGATTCAGCAGAACACTTGTAAGTGCGATTTGTGCGGGATCAATGTTGTCAGCCTCAGATAAAACATAGCTTTTTTTTTCCCCCTAGCAAAAAGTTATCCTCTGTCTAGGAGCAAGACTGGTACAGTTTTTATTTGGACTGGTTTTTTCTTTCTGTCATGACTGTGATGAGGGCTGGTTTGAACCCAAATTTGGAAACTCCAACCTCCTTACAAACAGAATATCCTACTACAAAGGGTATGCTTTATTTGGGAAGAAAAACACCATCCTCAGAGGAGGGGAACACACCCCTGAATGTAGTCAAAGGAAGCTGAGCAGCTGCTCAGGTGCTGCGGTGTGCTGCGACTTGGTGAAGCACGTGTGTTTCATTAGGGGAGAGGGAAGTTCGACTAGTCTTATTTGTAAATTCTGCCTCCTAATGCATGTAGGTATTCTAGGGTCAGAGGCCTGTAACCAGGGGGGCTTTCACGTAGGTCTTAAGTCAGTGACTGTATTGACAGATGGGTATTGATGGAAATCCGCTCCTATGGATTTCGGTCATGGCAGGTGATTGATGTTTCAGTGAGCTTCAGGTAGTGAAGCATTTAAATATTTTTAATGAGAAACATTGACCTACTTTTTCATTAGAGCAGGCAAAATGGTGGGAACAGAGCACTGAAAGCCCTTATGGAATCCTTATCTTTGAACGCAGTGCTCTGTCTTGCCATATTTGAAATGTGGTCATTGCCAGTCTGTGGAAAGCTTTAGAGCTTGACAAGATTTTTGTCAGGGGCTGGAGTGTATCTCTGGCTCTACTGTAATTTCTTGAAGTCTTTCTATTCGCTTATCCCTCACTGTTTTGAACTTTGACCTTGCTAACAGCATTTAAGCCTATAAGCTTGTATTAATGACTCTGAAGTGACACACTGAAGGTAATTCTGTAAGGCCAATGTCTGGAAATAAAAGTTGTCATAGTTCATAATGGGTCACTTTTCAGTACTGAGAGTGACAAATAATAGGAGCAAATTACCAAAGAAAGCCTTTTTTTCTGCCTTATTTTTATTATTTTAAACAATTTTGATTTAATTTTCTTTTATTTTTGAAAATCTAGCTTTGATTTTAAAAACGTGCTGCAGCCCAAGCAAAACTTACTGGTCTGGGATCAGAAACTGTCATCATCTAATTGTCGTCCCATTGAAGTCAGAATATTAAGGCCAGAAAATATTAATATGCTAAAAGCTGTAGGGTAGTCATGGTTTCCCAGAAACAGTGGTGGAAGAAATAAATCACAGTAATAGCCTGGGTTTGTGCATTTGTATTTTAACGTTCCTGAAGGAAGTTAAATCAGGAGTCAATAAGTTAATAAATTTTAAGTGTCTGTTTTACCTGGTGCCCTGAATTTGCCCATCCTGTATTTTATAGCCCAGAGGTAATGGCTAGGAGGTAATGGTACTTGTGTAGTACAGCTGTTTTATAAAAATGGAACTGTTTTTAAAAGCAGTTTTCTATACTGTTGTTTTAAATGTAGGTCAGTAGCCCAGAAAGGAAGCTTTAAAATCTTTCAAAATCCTATGCAGTTCCTTTTTGGTCTCTGTAAAATTGGATTTATGGGATTGGTGTTTTCTATTCTTAAATCAGAGTTAATTCTTTGTGGACTTGTATATGGGAACTTTTTCCTTTCAGCAACATTAAACTCTTGACTTTTGAGTTTTGGCTGCCAATGTATTTGAATCAGACATTTTGCAAAGCAAACCTGTATTTTTTTGGAGAGAAGCACTTGGAGCTTCAGCGGGTCCTGCTGCACTGCTTAGCTGTTGTATATGCAGCGCTACCTACCCAGTGATCCATCAGCTGAAATGCCTTATACTTGTTGTGAATGAAAGTATAGCATTTTTGCAAGTTGGAGTTGCTTACTCTGTTGTTCTGAAGTAGTTGCTTTCTACTTCCTTCATTTCTCTCTAATTTTAGCTGGCAGCACATCATACTGTTGCAAAATGTGGTGAACCCAGTGTGCTCAGCACCCACGTGGCTTAAGTAGTCCTTCTATGTGTGTTTCTTTGAGTATTCTGCAGTCCTTTTGAAAGGAAAGGTGGTAAATCAATGCATTCTAACTTACGCTTTGGTTTTGTTACGGAGGGCTGCCGGGGCTGTTTGCGCTTGTGTCTTTTAGGCCGTCAGCAGAGGCTGTGGCATTGGACGTGCTGTCTTTTTTGGCAAATTCACTCCAGTACTGGATAAGCATTTTCAGGATGGTGCTGCCGTTGTCACAAGCACCTTGTGGTCCATGGGAGAGACTTTCCTGGGTGGCGATGCAAAAGCAGCCCAGAGATGGTGCCGTTAGATACAGAGTATTTGCAGGAAAATTAAATCCTCCTGTTGACAGGAAAAGAAAATGCTTCCCCTGTGCTTTTTGGTCTTAGGTGGGAGGAGATCTGTTCAGGTACTGCTTGTACATAAGGTGATGAGAGGAGCTGGGCTGTTGTCTTACACCATGTTTATGTAAACTCTTGTGAGTTAATGAGCTTCTGTGTACCTTGTTTCCCTCTTCTTCCTGGCAAATGTGAGCAATAACTGTAATGAATTACCAGGAGTTAAAATTATAACAGTCTTACAGCACGAAGGGTAGGCCCTTGTGAAGGACAGTGTGTCTGTCAAACTATTTTTGGAGAAAATAGCAAGAGCAGCAGTTTGGGAATTCAGGAGTCTGCATGTCCACAGAAATTTGCAGAGTTAGTGTAAACTTTATTTGGGGAAAAAGACCTGTTGGTAACAGCACAAAAGGATTTTGCCTGTTGGGTGTCCTACACAGCTGCTAGCAGTAGTAAACAGTTGTGGTTTATTGGGTTTGGATTTGTATGAGCGCTCCAGAGCAGAGCTTTTCGCAGACTTCTGTGCCCGCACTTCCTTTCTGGTGGCAAGGAAAGCTCTCTGCATAACCACAGCACATGAATGCCACTGCTTTGTGCCTCACGTGCTGCTTGTAGTACCTTATCAGTGAGGCTGAAGAACCACAAAGTCAGTGGGGCCTTCCAGCTGTAATAATCTAGTTTTATACAAGTGACACGAGAAGGAGAACAGAATCTCAATAGCCTTCTTGACTCCTCTTCTGCTTTCTTAGTTCTGTCTGCCCCACTGGTATTTCATAATCTGTTGTTTCTGGGTCACTAGTGGTCCGTAAGACAGCACAACGTGATCTGTGAAGTGTTTGCAAGACACCAAGTGAACTCCCTTCCGTGCGTGTTCCCACACATACAGGCAAGCAAACAGCCTGGAGGGAGTAGAGGAATGAGGGTAATAAACATTCAAAGTTCAGTCTCATTTCAATTTGGTTGTAAGTAAAGAGCAGAGCAACGGCGCTGCAAGAGAAAATCTGTGAGTTTCTGCTCACAAACATTGTGGTCCTCATAGTTAAAAAAGAGGTGAGAAGGACCAGGTAGGACTGTGGAGAAGACCGAGCTGTGTCCATACATTGCAGGATGTATAGACCATGCTATCCAATAACCCGTGATGCTTCTAAAGAAAGTTTTGGGGAGAGATGGGAGTGGGAGATCTATCTCTTTGTTTATCCTACCGTTCTTCTTCAGGTCCTCTGAAATACCTGATTCTTAGCGCTCTCTAGGGTGAAGTAAGAGGGATGTCTGCAGTTGCCTCACTTAACTAAATAGTTCATGTGTGGGTAAGATGTAGTTCTAAACCAAATTATTTTAAAGCTTCATCTATTTTCAAATGTTCAGAGAGCTGAAGTATGCCAGCCTAAAAAGGTGTTAGAGACATGTCCTATAGTCATAGCTAGGTTAGTTCTTTTTCCATCTTGTGCAATTTTTCATTTTCTGTTGTATTTTTTTTTCTCACTCTATCAGAATGGATGCAAGTTCTTTCAAAATATTAAAGAGAGAGTGTGAGAAAAAAAACCTTGACAGTTCTTTAAGTCCCTTGCGTGAACAGAGATGAGATGCAGTGACTACGTTTAACTACTCGGCTATCTGGGAAGAAGTAAAATGTTTTCTTCCTGCAGAAATTCAAGCTTCCTTGGAACGGGAACATGTGTGACTGAGGAGAGTGTAGATTTTAACAAGCTGATGCCTTCTGGTTGAGAGTAGGTGTGAGACAGTGGGTAATTCTTGCAAAAGTTCAGATTATAACACAGGAGTTAGGAAGTGGGAAGGAAAATATCAAAACAAGTGAAATTAAATTTGGGAATCTCTTTATATTTGGATGTTCTCTGCTTGTCAAAACCTAAGTGTCGTGCCATGGGGAGGACAGCAAGGCTCTGGAGGAAGGACACTGCAGTCATTGTTTCCTATTTGTGTTAGACATTTGGCCTCATACAAAAGGCAAACCCACAGAAGGTACCTGTGAAGTGAAAGGGTGAGAGTCCAAGTTCAGATGGGAAACAAAGGCAGTTTCCTTTCCATTCTTCTGTGGGAACTGAGGCATTTTGTGTTGCTGCCACATGCTGTGAGAACAAAATGGAAGGATGTGGACCTTAGCTGCATGATTCACTCTTCCAGAGCTCACTTGCTGCTTCCTTCCTTCCTTCCTCACTAGTAGCTTTGAAAATCAGGGAGGACAAGACGCTTTGCTTGCATGCACCATGGTTCTCATTGGCCTATAGTTTATTCATATATGCATGGATGTGGGGAGGAAGAGGTGTGGATGGGATCAGCTCTGAGTACTTTCTGTGAAGATTTTCCCAGACCACAGTGAAAGCTCTCCTAGACTCATAAAAATGTCATTGTAGAGGTATGTCCCAGGAAATCATTCATTTGTTAGTAGGAGGGGAGCCCTTGGCCCGAAAACAAATTAATAATGCTTTTGATCCGGCTTATCTGCAATGCAGTGTAGTACCAGGTGTCATGAGATATGAAGTTCAGGTATTATAATGACAAGTGCTGTGAAGAGTCAGTGTCGTATTAGAGAGGAGTCGTAAAAGACCTTTTTACTGAAGACTGCTATCTAAAGAGATGAAAACTTGCGCTCCTAGTATGCTGCACAGCTGTGTTTTGGCACAGTTTTAAAAGGGAATAGCCATCCTGTTTACTGAAAGCAAACTGTTCAGTCCATTCATTTCCATAGGTTATAAAGAAACAGGTTTTCTGTTTCTTTAAGGACATGGAAAGCAATGGTTTCCATTTATTTCTCAGCTCTCTCTAGGAAGTGTTGAATCTTGGTTTATGAAAGTGGCAGTAGATGCCATTGCTGGTGTCTCCAGTAGGTTACGCTAGCATAATGGTATGTAGGCTGATGTCAGAGAAACTATAGCTTCATGAGTCACAGTTGATCTGCATGGACCTTCCTTGACAACTTCTAGTATGAATTCAAATTTCAGGCTACCAAGAGAGTGAGTGAGATACTGAAGCTTTGGGAAAAGAGTTGGGGCTCTACATCTTTGTCTTTCAAACTGAGCTTCTCAAAGCTGAAGCTGTAAATAGAAATACTTCTACTGCAACACTGCTCTGGTGTGAAGCAAGTCCACATGTTACATTTACTCAGAAATTTAACTTGCAGTACCAGCAGAAGCATTCTTGCCTGCAGTCCTTTTTCCAAGTAGTCCTCTCGCAAATGCCTTTTCTTGAAATTTCCAGGGGTCAGTCTTCAGATATCCTAGCCTTCTCCCTCTCCCTCAGTACTTTTCTTCCAATTCCTGTGACTTGCTTTTCTAAATGAACGTGAATGACTTAATGCCTTTTGATGATTTTTATTTATTTATTTATCCTTAGGTTTGAAAGCGTTAGTGACTTTACCTCAGAGCTAGAAGACAGTGATGATCCGACAGCTTATGTCACCAATTTGACATACTACCACCTGGTCCCTTTTGAGACTGATATTCTGGACTGAGACTGCTCAGTGATGCAGTCAGCCAGCATCCAGCCGACCTCTTCGTCCATAGGCTCTGCTATCTCCGGCATTGCATCTCTGTGCATAAGGCTGTGCGGGCAAGACCAACAGCAGAGAAGCTGCAGCAAGTACACCACAAAGCTGGTTTTGTAGTCTGGCCCTCCTTTCTCTGTTATGGAGACATCTTGTAAGAAGGTAACTGCTTCACTGCTGACAACAAACTCGTTTTCTGTGAAAGCAAGGCAGCGGAGGCCTTGCAGGGGAGCAGGGGCTCGAGGAAATCTGTGCTATGCCTGTGGGAACTGCCACTCTGACACAGCCATTGGAAACTTGTGCTGTAGTGTGCTGTCACCCATGCTCCTTGGCTTGCAGTTGCAAGTTGAGGCTTCCTCTTTTACGATACCACCAGAAACTTCCCCAGATGGTGTGACCACACTTTTTGTGCTATGTAAGCAGGAAAGCGAGCAAACCAGCTGAATTTTGTCAGTTCCCTCTGCAGTTGCTTAATGGTGGGCTCGCGGGTCACATTTTGCTCAGCTACCAGATGACTGGTGCCTTACACGAGATGTCAGAAATACCATTGAGTGCCTCCAGGAAACAGAACACATGACCTGACCGCTTTACTTCTTTTAATCATCGTTTTTTATATAATCACTGACGAGGTGACTACTCTTTTCTGGAATAGTAAAGCAGACAGCAGCTGGCATTGCAATGGACTGGGCGCGTGATGTTTGGGTACCCATGTGATTTCAAGAGATCTGGAAAGCTGATGGGAAAGCTGAGCTGCCCCCTGCTAAGAACGGTCAAGGCTACGACAGGCACTTGGATACAAATCTTTTCATGTGGACCAGAAAATGTGAATGGTGCTTACAGTTGTTTACATCAGAGAGATAATTCCCTATGCATCTTTCTCCCCAGAGGGTGGGGAGGAGGGCAATGAGATTTACGTCTTGACTGGACTGAAAAAGAATGATAAGCTACGACGAGTCTACAGTGGTAGGAAAAACACTCTCTCCCCTGCCAGCCTGGCTCAAGGATTCTGTCTAGCTTTCTGAGTTATGCCTGCGGGGCCGGGTGCAGGCCTCGTTGTCATGTAATGCCATGGGTTTCAGTGGAGGTAGGACAGCGGGAGCAACAGCGGGATCGGACCCTGCAGCCTCTTGACTACTGAGTAGTGCAACGTTAAAATGTCCTCGGGGTCTCTCACTTGCAGAGCGCTCCGAAATCCCGGCTCTCACTGCTGAGCGCTCAACGCTCACCATCGTGACCTTTCGTTGAGCTTTTTGCGATCTGTTTGTAAACGTGAACTTGAAGCGAATCGAAATGGGAAGGAATGCATTTTGGACTTGTTTCTTGGTAAAGGGGCTTGCTTGGTCCTGAAGAAGTTGATATAACTCCCTTCTGTGGACTTTTCATTTCTATCTATAGAATATCAGTCAAACAGAATTTCCTAATGTAAATAATAAATTATTGAGAATCCTAATTCTTTTACACAGTATGTTTTTAAAATATATTTTAATGAAATAAAATATAACTCACCTTCAGTACACTTTCTGCAGCTTAAAGCAGCGGCTTCCTTTTTTTTTTTTTCATTTGAAGACACTTTCCCAACCATGCCAAATCTTTCTTTCTCTAGTAGTTTTGGAAACATGCTGACTTCTGGCAATTCTTTCTGTGCTCCGTGCATTTCCCATACTGTAGATATGGTGTATACCCATGTGAAAACTCTCCACCTAACTGTTGATATTGCGTCTAGATGTATGTGGTTCAATACCACTAAGTTTAGCGGAGGAATTGTAGATTTTCAAGACCGTAAGTGAAATCAAATCTGGCAGTTACTCATTTTGAAGATAAAGCAGATTCTTATATGTTAAATTTCTGGAACAGAAAGGGATAGATTCTTACTCACACAAAAGCTTTCTGAGCAGCCTCCTGAATAAGAATTGGGAAAGTTTTTTTGTTTGTTTATTTGTTTTACTCTCATTATTTTTAACTCTTCTGTCAGTGCTTTCAGTTAACCATGATGGGGTAGAAATCACATCTAGTAAACATGTGCATTGCATTGGGAATTGGAGTATTTTATTTCAGTCCCTGGCCCTGCTGTCAGCCTACCATGTTGCTTTAGGTAATTCTACTTCATCTCCCTATCCCCGCTTTTTCCTTGAGTAATATTTTGAAAAGCGCCAAGTGTCATTGGCTTTTGATGAAATATTGTGCTCTGACTCATTTGACTTTTCCTATGAATTTTTAAGGACATGATAACTACTTATCTTTTTTAAAGCACTTTAAAATTTGTGGATTAAAAAATAAATAGAGCAGTATTGTTAATTTTTAAAACGTACAACCACATTCTTCGTATGAAAACCAGCTAAGCTGCATGCATAGTGAAGTCTTCAGGCAATGGGGAGTCTAATGCAAAGGAACTAATCTACAAACAGTTGCACCCATTTCACTTGGATTTTTCAAAAGCCATTTTGATCAAGTATTTTCCAGAGATGGTGTCATGTGATTTATTTCTCTTAGCTGAAATATGTTTATTTGATAAATCAAGGGAATGCAAATGACCATGTGTATTACTTTGTCCACAGAGTCAATTAAAAAACCCTTCTTTGGTTAAATCACTGCAGCTTTCTCATGTGGATCAGGTCTCTACAACTGGGAGAGGCTCAGAGTATGAATTATGCATATGGTTGATTCATACATTCAGATACCTTACTGTTGATCAAAAAAAAATCTTAGTTTGAACACATGATTAGAAAGGAACACAGAGAAAATTTTTTTTTTTCTTTTCAACCATCTCTAATTATAGACTAGTAACATGTTGCAAGAAGATATTCTAAACTCATTGTCCGGATATCATTCCATTAAATGTTGTCTTTTGATACAGCAGAATGCTCAACTTTTCCAACTGTGCTTCGGTTTCCATTCTGTATGGTAGCATGTCGTGGCAATGTTATAAACAGAGCATCGGTTACAACAGCACATAGGTTAATACAGTAATTCTGAACACTTTAGGTGTGAAAGGGATGTTGGATGCAGAGGATAGGCCTCTAGTGTAGCAGTATAAACATAGGTAGTTATGAAAAATCTGCAGTCAGAAAAGAATGTTTTGCCATCAAAGCAGAATAAGGCATTTTTGTAAATCTCATGGTTAAAAATGTGGTTGGTTAAACCAGTGCTGAAGAGTAAAGATATTCCTCACTCAATATAATGTGATAAGGGGCTAACAGGTATGAGGTAAAAATGTATGCACAACTACAAATGCGTGTGAGTTGTAAACAGTGTACTAAGATGTAGCCCTATTACTCATTAAAGATAAAATAGTCCTAAGCTTATGAGTTAGTGATGGGAGGGTGGACCTGGACTTCTTGGAGAATTTTTGGGGGGAGCAGAGAGTATGAGCAGTTCTCACTCTGCTGAGAAAAGGAAGGCTCCTGCTGAAACGTTCATTCTTGTCATGTCCCGTCTCTCTTCTTTTCTGGGCCAGTGGTTCTCCAGATCATGTTTTATAATACTTTGAATTACTCTGTGGGGCTGGACTGACACATAGTTCACCCACAAAGCCGGAGGGCACAAGACCACTGTGGAGCAGGCACGGTACCTTCTGCTGTGTCCCACCGACCCTTCATGCAGGGCTCGGGACAGTGTTGCTGGCTTCCCCGGTGACATCCTCACTATTACACATGAGTGAGAGGAGACCTGGGTCTGTGGTACCTGCCTCAGCTGAACCATGAAGCGCTCAGAAGCCAATAAAAGATGGTAAAGTGGAACCCCAAGTATTCAGTCTGTGGGTCAAATGTCTGTCTTCTTTTGGAGTGACTCTCTTCCAAACCAGCCTTGCAGATGTCTGTTGCGAGGCAGGAGGGTTGCATGCATTTTTTCCTTCAAAAGAGTCCTTCTAGGGAATTTTTAAGCCAGAGGATTTGTGTCACAACAGAGCCCCTCACAGAAGAAAATCTATTTTTCAACAAAGCAAATAGCTAAACCCCTATGTTAGCTACTTCCTCTTCTTTCACCTTGGTGACGGTAAATAAAACGTTCCTATCTCTGTTGGGGGGATAATAAAAAAAAAAAGGTCTGGAGAAACGGATTCATCCTGAAATCTCTCTGCTTTGGGGATTTGCTTTGATTTTTGTCCATGGTTGGTTGTCATCAGGGCTGCTGGCACTCCTTTGTAGATCCCGTCTGTTGGAAAAAGCTTGTGTCTCCGGAGATCGTGGCTGCCTGATTGCACCAGAGTCCCAGCTCGCTCCGTGGCTGGGGTGGTGGGGGCACAAACCGGTGCCCAGGCAGGGGGAGGGGGCCCTGGAGCACGGGCAGGCTCTCCCCTCCCTTCTTTCACGGTGGCTGGTGGGGAAGTGGCCGTTTCCGTCATCCAGTCCTGCTGAAAAGGAATAAGAGGGTGGGTTTGTACAGGGCTTGTAGCCATGGTGGCGGGCGGTTAATGCACGTCTGTCTGGATGGTGACGCTCTGCCTATTTATAAGGTTGTATAAAAAAAACATCAGGGTGCCAGGAGCCAGGAGCAGGGCACTGGGGACACTGGGGCAGCCCCAGACATTGAGCACCTCCTTGGGGACAGGTCAAGGATAGGCAGGGACATGGCCCCGCTGCGGGGAGCTGGAGACCGGCCCCGCTCTGGTGCCTCTGGAGCAGGGGCTGACGGCTCCGGGGTGCTGACATGGGGTCCTGGGCTGTGGGCAGGTGGGGGGAGCCCAGGGGCAGGCAGGGACAGGCAGGGCTGGCGGTGTCCTTGGGGCCTGGTTGCTGGATGCTCAGGATTTTCATCCTGCCTGTTTCAGAAGTAGACAGTTTTTCCATTGCAGCAAATGGTTAAACAGGTACCCTGATATTCTGGGGACATGAAATATGGTGCAGAATTCAGTTATTGCTGCATTACTGCATTTATTAAAAAAAAAAACAAACAACAACCCAGTCTTTCAACGTTTAAGAAAAATGTAGCTGAAATAAAATTCCAGCTCTTAGATTTCTAAACAAGATCTCGCCCCTGTGAACCTGTGGTAGCTGGACAAATCTTCCATGCCCAGGTCTGCAGAACCCTGCAGAAAATATCTCCAGGGATGCATCCATCTCAGTGGTGTGTCTCTTCAGAAAATGTAATTATTTTCAGCATTACTTACCATTGGGTCATTCCAACAGAAAGGAGCGGCACAAGGATTTTATCCCCAAACCCCTCTCCACAATGCAGAGCCACTTCCTATGTAAGCTGCGTTGATAAAAAGCCAATCTTTATTCTCTCTGCAACTTTGGCTTCCCCCTTTGGCATGCTGTGAGGGGATCGTGTGTGCCAGGTCTTGCTATTAGCTGCACGAGCAGAACAGAGTTGAGGTGTGCTGGTATCTAGTGAAGGAACAGAAGGTGTGGGGCTCTTGGGAGGAATAGTGATGACAAAATCGTTTGGGTTTTGTTTTTCAAGTCATGAAAAATGCTGGAGTCATAAAGCTGCCAAATCTTAGGAGAGTTAGGGAAGAGAAAGGGTACCACACTACGCTTTGCCTTGACCACTGGTCTATTTGTTATTTTTTTGTTACAGCATTTAATTTTAAAAAGCTCGGCCTTGGATTCCAAGGCCATTCATTATAGCAGCGATAGTCTGTAGCTCAGCATCAAACAGTTAAAAAAAAAAAGAATATTTTCTAATTGCTTCCTCTAATAATGTTCATTTCTGTTCTAGTCAGCTATCTCTGAACTCCCTTCCCCACACATACACAAATTATCCAGGCTATTTTAATGGTCAGCTTTCATCAATGTAATTGCCTTCTTATGGAAATATTCGCACCCTGAAGTGCAGTTCCCAAGTTTAATACCACACAGAGCATTTCGATTTTCAGTGTTGTCAGGTAATTTCTTCTTGCCCTAAACCCATTCTCATTATAATTAACATTCTTAGTAATACGTACATTTGGGGATTTAGGTAAGGGAAAAATACCAAGGTAATATTATACATAATATATCTAGATTTAATATATGGAGAATTTGCACTCACCTAAAAGTCCATAGCAGCAGTGAAGACGTGGAAATTGCTTGGATGCATTTACAACTGAATTGTATGAATTCAGACTTTCTTGGGGTCTTCCAACCCCTGTTATCATGTCTGTGTTTCTTACAATTAATGTATGTAACCCCACCACGCTCTGGTGAGAGAGAGAACAGCTTGAACTTCCATATCACAGGATAGATGGGGCACCAAGAGGCTGAGACAGGACTTTGCAGTGCTTAGTTTTTGTCCTAGCAGGACATTTGGCAGGCAGGTGCTTTGCACCATACGATGGGAATTGCTACAGAGGTTTGGGTTGTTGTTCGTCACTTGAAAGGCTTCGACTAGGGGAACCTGCTCAGGTAAGAATTTAGATGAAATCTCCGTATTCTCTAAAGATGCCTTGTCAAACCTTGCATAGTAGTAAAATTCATTTTCTGCTGCCCAGTGAGGCTACCTACATGGCTGAACTGAAGAGCTGGCTGGTTCTAGATTGCCTCTCAGCTGCTGCCAGACAGGGGTGGATTAGACCCCAGCCCCTTCCTGGGCTGCAGAGATGCCTTCAACACCCATCTTCTAGTCCTCGAATTTTGCTAAACAATTTTCAGAAACTTTCAGCTAGAAATGACAGCTGATACACTGGCAAGAAGAAAACCCAAATGTGAACACTGAATCTTGATTAAAAGCATCCCAGCTTCAGCTCGGTGTGCGTTTTTTCAAGTGAACTTCAAAAATTAGAAGACTCTTCTCCGAAAATCTTCTACAGCATATGTTGGAAATCCATGTAAGACCTTGTATGTCTCTCTGGTGCAGCTGTTTCTGACAGAACCTGGCAAAAATCAATACCTGGCTACAGCTGCGGGGTGTGTGTTTAAGCGAGCTTCATTTAGCATTGTAGTTTAGTTTGGAAACCATCTGCAAGTAACCATGACCTCTTGTTTAGCTGTATCACCTTGTACGGGGCAGGCTGGAGATAGAAATAATTACACGTACCAAAAGCCAACTTTGTTACGTAAAATGAAAAAAAAACCAAACATCAGCACCACCAGCAGCAAAACAACCATTGTCCATTATTTTCCCTTGTAGCTATTAAAATTAGCGTGAACAGAATTCATGACTTCTGAATGAACACGCCCTTTTCAAAACAGAAATTTCCCAAATTTTGCCAAGTTTCCTTTTGTCTCATGGGAGCTGGCTGCAGTGGCCGAGGGCAGTGATACCACATGCTGCATCCAACCGTCTTGAAGTGACCTTCAGATACAAAAGCAAGCAGTGGGTGTACGTGGAAGGAGGGCGTGTGGGGGGAAGCAGGAGGTGCAGGGATGGCTTGGAAGGAGAGGGATGGAGAAATAAGGGAAGGATTGTAGTGCAAACAAAGGAGATGTCCAGGGATAGTTTCAGTCTTGAAGCTGCAGCAAGTCGTCTTTGTCAGAGCAAGGGTGGGCTTGTGTGCTCTTGTGCTGGCAGCGTCTGGGTGCTGAATCACACTGTTCTTCACTCATCCTGCAAGGAATGGTACAAGCCCTGGTTGGTTTTGTTGGAAGGAGGTGATGTATGTGTCTGATCAGGAGCCCTTGTATAAAATAATTGTGCTGAACTTTTTGGAAACAGATATTTTGCAGCAACAAAATTTATTGTGATTGCCCCTTTAAAGCACCACACAGCTAATATAAAGGGTTTAGCAAGTCAACTTCTGTTTCAATTAGTCACCCATGCATCTTACACTGCCTACTTCATTTCCATATTTTAGGATTACAAATGCAGGTGGCTGCAGGTGTGAGGGTGGGAGAGCATTAATGGGCTTTGATTGCTCTGATCACACTCACCTGGGAGTCCACCCACACCCTCTCACCAGGGGCTCTACTTCAGCTCAGCCCAGGGCAGTTGGCTCTTTCCTGAGGTGGGCTACAAGAGTGGCTGCCCTTAGTCCTGCTCCTGAGCTGCTGTGGGGGTTTTCCAGGCTGCTGTTTGACCTGGTGCATACGTTGCCCGATGCTTGCTGGGTGGCTGATGGGGAGTCATTGCTGTCATCACCCTGCTCTGTGCACAGTGAGTTCCCCTGTCTGGTTTGTTGTGATAGACCCAGTCTTTACAAGTACTTCCTGATATGAGCATGAACTCTTCTATTGTAGGAGAGTATTTCCCAGAGATGCCTAAAGAGGCTATGTGCTTGGGAAGATACTCTTTGTACAATGTATAAGTTAATATAGTTAGTTTGTTCTGGAGAGTATAGATGCTTGATTGCTCAACTGCTAGAAAACACTGATGTGACATTGATATTTATGATGAATTAATGATGCTCTGGGTTTTAGAATAAAATCATAAAATGTGTTCACATGTAACTTCCAGAAATATCCAATTTCCAGGCTTTTGTAATTGGGAGCTTTGCCTGTGTTTCTCTTCTGATTCCAGCCTGTGCTGGTAGAAACTTTACCAGTGGGTAGTTTGCTTGAAATGGCTTATTGGCATCATATCGCTCTAGAAAGAGTAAATATCTCATCCAGAAAACAAGCTGGCATTATAGTAATAGCAAATATGAACCCATATGGGCCACATACTGTGTGATTCCAGGTGGTAAATATGATCATTGCAGGAGGAGAAGTGGAGGTGTCCCCTAGCAGGTGGTCCATAAAGGTCAGGGTTTTGCTGGGTGGGACGTTACTATGGGGTTTGCACAATTGCTGCTGGTCACCTTGAATGTGCAAGATGACACTATTCAGAAAGAACAATTTTAATCTCCTTTCTACTTAAACACTACTGAAGTTCAGATGGGAAGCTATCATAATACCCTGAGTTTTGGTTGTAAGTAGGTTAAGGGGGGCTAGGAGTCCCACTCCTCAAGCCAAGGAGGCAATAGGGACATTTAACCAATCTGTACTGAAATGTACGGAACTGCAGTTTGTGGGCTTTAAGAAGACTCGTGATTAAATTTGTCTTCTTTGTGCTTAACAACCAGAGAAATGATGAAGGAGGCAATCCAGCTGTGGAGGATGGGTGATTGGATACATGACTGAGGGGAGGAAAAGCTGGCTGCTAATGGGTGTAAGCAGATGTTGGCAAAACAGGAGCAAGAATGCCAGTTGAGGGATATAGTAACTGGTACTATAGAAATTTATAATGAACATTCTGGGCTTTGGCTTAAGCGATCTGAAGTGTTTACGTGGAAAACAGACATAATTTTCCACAGAACTACAGTGCCAGACAGGATTTTTATGAAGCAAGCAACAGGGCAAAGAAGTATATAGCTCAGTGAGTCAGAAGAGAGCTGCAGAGCAGTTCCAGGGCCATGATGAATAGAAAAGATGGAATTGCCACTTTAGGCAACTCTGAGATTGCAAATCCAGATTCAGGGTTTTAGCCTGATCAGGGAGTATGAGGCACTGTAGTGCTTCCTAGAGTAATAGGTTTTTCACTGGTAGAGTGCTTCAGGTTAATGAGCGAAGTAGGATGCGATTAGAATTTAATGTGCAAGTTTATTAGGCACCTAAATGATGATTCATTAATAGCTGTGAAGGAAGGTGGATATCTTTTGTATTTTATATGCAGTTAGCTGCTCTCACTCGGGAATCTCCCCTAATGCTTTTAATTAGCCTGAAGCGGGAAAATATGCTCCCTGTCTATGGTACTGTTATGGTTCTGGTTGGTGAAGCAGCCTCTGATATAACACCCATCAAATGGGACTTCAGGCTGCTGTGCTAAAAATAGCTGTGTACTGCTTAGGACTGCAGCAGAGGCTGTGGTTACAGCTTAGAAACATAGACACTGATTGCGCTTATGAATGTTGAATTCTTGGCTAAAGGAGATATATGGGGCACATGTTTGGAAGAAGTGTTACTCTGAACAATTAAAACCTGTAGCGAGCTTCCTAGAGCATAGGAATAATTTCCCCAGGCGGGAACAACCAGCTTCCCACCTGGCTGGTGCCACACTTCAAAAAGTGGTGAAATTGAATTTCTGCTTACATCAGGACTCAATGTTTCTGCTCCGCGCACTCCTGTATGGTATTTAGAAAACCAAGCTATTCTCAAATAAACCATGTCTAAATTAATGTCAGCACAAGGCTTGTAGCAGGATCTGCTACTCAGTCACCCAGTGCAGATATGCCACATTGCAGATTTGAGGTAAGGCCTGTTTATCTCTCTCTTTAGATCCAGCACAACAATTTAAACCTTTTGAATGACAAGGATCTGGGAGAAAGGGTGTGACATGGGATAAACAATGCTGATCCCTTAGGGGCCTTTCCTTTGACTATGATCGCTTGCCTAATTTTGTGTAGTAAATATCAAGCCCTTTCTGGGAGCCTTTTGCACCAGCATTCCAAATCCTAATTCCATCTAATCTGCGGAGCTGAGGAGTGTCTTGTGATCTGTTGCAATTTTTATTATCAATAACCTTTTCCATGCTCTGGGTAAATGCCATATGGAATTCCCTGTTCAGGAGTCAAGTAGGGACACTAATGTGGGACTAATGTCAAACACGAGAAGTATTGTTTTCATTTTACCCTGTTAAGGCCAGTGCTGCTTAATCTTGGAGAGGACAATGGAATCTGATTTAAGATAAACACTTTTGGTAGCTGAGCTAAACATGAATAATGTGAATGTAAGCATGCAAACTTTTTTTAAGAGGCAAAATTTGTAGGAGGTTATGTTTTAAGAGCAACTGATATGAATGGGGGAGAAGAGGTGAAGCTTTTAGCAACAGACTTGCTTCATAAGCTTTACTGTGTTCCTAAAAACCTTACCAACTCTATCTATTGGTTTTAAACAAAACAACCCACAAATACTGTTTCAGCCTGCAGGCCTGGTTTGCCATGTATTCCCATACCATTATGGCAAGACTTTTTTTTTAAAGCAATTTCACCCTGAACAGTTTCATTACAATAAGATGTATTCTAATTTTTCATTTTTCCCCCCAATATTTGTATCCCTGTTTTTCTCCCTAGTCATTTCTTGTCACTTTACCACTAAGAAAGGTGCAACAAAAGAGAGGAAGGAGAGAAGTGGGGAAAAAAAAAAGCCAATTAAAATGCAGAGGACTGTAAAAGGCCTTAGTTTTCTTATATGGAATTAGGAAAAATGACAAGGTATTTTAATATCACAGGTGGGTTTTATGCCAATAAAACCTGGTGTTCTGACCCCCTGCCTCTGAGATGCTCTCCCTGCTTCTGCCCTCCTTGCAGAAGTTCACTTGCAGCTTGCTAGAATGTGACTGGAGAGCTTGGATTGAATTTTATTCCTAGTTTTCTGTGCCTATATGTGTAATTCAACACACAGTTATCACTACTGCATTGATGTTCTTTTTGAAGGACATATTGATAATTAGTATTGCAGGTGAGATTTTTCTAAAGTGTAGTGAGTGGAAGACTATGGCTCATCTCGTTTGTAGCTTGGCATAGTAAAATTATTTCCAAAATACAGATTTTAAAACAGAAGGCCTGCTAGCTGAGGCTACAAACCGGCTATGTTGACGCAAGCCATTTAGTGCATTAAAGTCACTAGTAATTTTTTGGTGTTTTAGAATGAAAAGCTACTTTCTACAAGTTTCTAATCGTATTTTTACAAGGTTTAGGAATGGTATCTGATGTCCAGCCTCACATGCTAGTGTGTTTAGTGTGTTTATACATGTTGAACACAGAGGAGGACCAAACTCTTTTTCTGGGGTTCATCTTGTCCCTGCTCCATAAATTAAGCCTCTTTCTTAACTTGCTAAAGTTAATGGCAAACTTCCAAGTCTTCCCAGTTCCAGTCAGGGCTGTTGCTGTTGACATTTGTTACGGGGGGGGGAGGAAGGAGCATTCTTTTGTTCTCCGGAGGAAAGTGTAATCCCTTTTTAGAGCAAGAGAAACTAACAGGGAACAGTTAAGCAACCACACCAAGGTCATGCACAGGGAGTGTGTGGAGTACACAGCTGCTGAGCCTCCTCCACTAACACCAGGATAAACTGGAGGCCACTGTTTCTCCTCCTGTCCACGTCACTCTCCAGAAACATTCCTCAGTTTAGCCTTCACGAGTTTGAAATTTATTATGATAATATAATATGAATCCAAATCTGAAGATCAGCGAGGTGAAGGAATTGGTCCCCCTTCCAGCCTGTCTGCCAGGCAGCTTTGGGCTGAGGCTGCTCCACAGGGGAAGAGGAGCTGGGAGTGAAGGTGAAGTAAAGCAGCTAGGACACTGTCCTCATGATGGGTCCCAGTCCCACAGTGCCCTGGCAGAGAGAGCAGAGCAGATTGGGTGGCAGTGACCTGGGGCAGCCAGGAGTCCAGCTTGCCAGATGAGTCCATAGTGACAAGCTGAGCCAAGGCTGGGAAGCCAAGTAATTGAGTGAGGATCCCGGTAGGTGAGGGGCAAGGGTGGGTACAGGGCCGCCTATGGCATAGCTTGGGCAAGGGCTTGAGCTTACATGCCCTGGAAGGAACAGAGGTCCCCAGAAAGGCTTCTCCCAGCTCCATTCCCAGCAGTTGGGTCCAAGGTCACACAGCTGCACCTGTATCAGAGCTGGCCTTGAGCAATCACTATTAAGGCCCTGGGAGGGAGAGGAGAAGCTGCAGGCCTAACACCAAGAACAAAAAATAGTCCACCAGAAGTTGATGGGGCCATCTGATAGCCATGTGGACAAGACCACTGCAGAGAAGACAATTATTTGTGTCTACTTGCTGTAGAAAAAGCTGGGGAGATTCCCTATGCTGTTCTTTTTAGCAGTGATTCAGCAAGTGATTAGCCTAAAATTTGAAGTAATTATGCAGCAGGTTGAGGTACAGACAGACAAAATGAAAATTAACTGATTGCCAGGGCTGATGCTAATCACCTGAGTGTTCTGGAGGAGCTCAAGGGTAGACTGAAGAATGACCTGCTGAAGTTGAGAGATGGGTAGACGAAATTCAGTGCAGGTAAAAGTAAACCTGGCTTCACATAATATTCTGAGCTGGACTTCAGGAGAGCAGACTTTAGCCTCTTCTGGGATCTACTGAGTGCAGTGGGATAAAGCCATGGAAGGAAGAGGAGCCCAAGAAAGCTGGATAATATTCAAGGACCACATCTGCCAAGCTCAGGAGCGATACATACCGGCAAAGAGGAAGTCAGGCAAAAATGCCAGGAGGCCTGCATGGATGAACAAGGAGCTCCTGGACAATCTCAAACAGGAAAAGGAAGCCTACAGATGGTAGAAGCAAGGACAGGTAGCCTGGGAGGAATACAGAGAAATTGTCTGGGCAGTCAAGGATCAGGTTAGGAAAGTTAAAGCCCTGATAGAGGTAAATCTGGTCAGTGGCAAAAAGAAAGCCTTCTATAGGTATTTCAGTGACAAAAGGTAGACTAGGGAAAATGTGGACCCGCTCAGGAAGGAAATGGGAGACCTGGTCACCCAGGACATGCAGAAGGCCGAGATACTCAATGACTTCTTTGCCTAAGTCTTCACTAGTTCCATGAAACCAATTGCTTGGCACTCACTAGCAATGGAAAAAAAGATGAAATATTATTACTTTCTGTGAAAAGAGCAGAGATAAAAGAAGCTACTGCATGACTCCAAGGTTCACCCTCTCCATGCAGTTCTGGTCCTCTCATCTCAAGATTTATTACAGCAGGAGAAAGTCTGAAGAAAGGCAATGCAGGTGGGCAAAGGTATGAGGTGATCTGTTCAAGGAACAGTTAAGTAAGCTGAACTTTACACTGGTGTTTCCCAAGGATGAATGGATGATATGACAGAGATCTAAAAAAATCATAAGTGACATGGGAGGGGTGAGTAGAGATTGAATGTTTATTTCTTCTGTTGTGAGAACAGGGGGCCATTAAGTGACACTAGTAGGAGGTAGGGTCAGTGCAACCAGGAGGTGGATTTTCATGTGAAGTAAATGAGGCCTGTTGTACTGCCTGCCAAAGGATGGTTTGGAAAGGAGCCTGGAAAAGTGTTTGGAATAGAGCTTCTTTGAGGTTTACTATCTTGACAAACCACAACAGGCTCAGGGAGTCCCCTGAGGCTGGGGAGAGTATTAGGCTGGAAGTGACCCCCGAGCGGTACTTACTCTGCCTCATTTATAGGCACTGTTGGAGGCAGAAAACTGAACTAGGTGGACCAAGGTCAGCTCAGATATGACTCTTCCCATGTTCTTATGATTTTACACAGGAGGACACCTTTATTTTTTGCTTTTGAAGACAAAAATCTAAGCCACTTCTTTTAATTAACAGTGCATCTCTCCTAGGCATGATGCAAGGTTGTCATATACTGCCATGAAAATTCAGTATTGTTCTTTGATCCACCAAATGTTCAGAAAAGCTTTGACACTGCATGCATGCAAGTCTTCAGAGTACAGCTATGATGCTAAAGAACAGCCTTAGACAAAGTCCTCTCTTCTATTGTTCAGGTTCAGTGAGGAAGGTGAGCAGCCTGACTGCTGACCCTCCAGCATCAAGAAACTGTGTCTTTCTCCTGTCCTGCATATTCCCAAGCCATTGGAAATGCTTCTATGAAGTTAAGAGGCTCTCTTGCTCTTTGTGTACGACCTTCTTAAAATGTTTGTTCCTTTCCATCCTTCTGCTTTTGTGTTTTGAGGGAATTTGCCATGAGCGGTTTCCATGGTTACGAGGATACAGCTGCTCTTGGAGTGAGAGATCTGCAGAAAGCAAATACACAAACCAGCGCATCTGGGACAGGGTAAATGTGCTTTGTATCTATAATGGCCATTCTACCCCAGGTAAAAGCCAATGTGAAATTGGAAAAATGCATGTTATTCTTGACCGCCTTGTCTTGCTGTGAAATGTTGTGCTCTCCTTTACCATTAAATCTTTTTAGATTGCTGAAAGCACTCTGATTTCTGTGGTCTCTTGAGTATTAAAGGGCAGGAAATGGGCTATGCTGCAATATATGTTACAAAACCAAGTTGTGCGGTTTTGTTGTGTAAGAAAGAAAAGTGCTTTCTCCCTCTTATTCAGGGTTGTTCCTCCATTTTATTTGGAGGAAAGGACAAAATGGAAGTGCAAAGCCCAGAGTTTTGGGAGGGGTGCAATGGCTCTCTTGCCTTTACGCTGCTTGGTAGCATTGGCAAGTACTTGGGGCTCTCTGACCAGCCAGACATGCCAGGACCACTGGGCATGTTTTAAACATTTGTTACTACACACAAAAATCTTCTTATGAAGACGCTGTGTTTTCATGTATTAAGTGGCTGCTGTAAAACTGAAGCAAGCCTTGTTTCCCGTGGCTGTCACTGAAGAGCTCTTTGCCCCTGCTACGAAATCTGAGGGAGCCCTTGCTACAAGAGCGGAGGGTGAATTAGCAGGCCATTCTGAAAAGACCAGCACAGCCTCTGTGCACATTTGTAGCCTGGAGTGAGGAGCTAGAGGATAACTAAGCCACCCTTTACATCAAGTTTTTAATCTGGAGTGTTAATTGCCAATTGGATAACTTTGGTTAACGCTCTCCTGCAAGTCCTGACTGTAATGGAGAGAAAGGGGGAAGAAAGTAATAAAGACAAACCCTGCATTAGAATTTAAACTTGGTGACTTGTCTTGTTTTCCTCCTCCACAGTATTTAGCTGTAGTTCTTTACCACTTTAACCCAGAACTGTTTATTTCAGCAAGCATCAACAAAATTTCCAAGGTTAGTGCAGCTGCATCTCATGGATGCTGATAAAAGCACTTAGACAACTAACTGATGTTCCAGGCAAGACTATCAAAGGACTTACAGCAATTAATGAAAATAAAACAAATTAGCATAAGTCCTTCATTTAACTACAGTTAAAAATGAGCTAAATACACCCCAGAAGCCACCCCGTTTTTAAAATGTGGGGTTTTTTTGTAAAGCCCAAGTTGCAGATGTCTTTGCAACTTCTTCAGTACAGCTCTGCAGGACTCAAGAAAAATAAGATGAGTTTTTGACAGAAGTGGCTAACCATTTAGGGGAGCTTACCAAGCAGCAGAACATTGCAAATGGCAATAAATGCTGAAATCCCAAAGCAAGACATTTCCAGGCTTCCATGTTCCAGTAAAATGTTTAAAACGAATGCCTCGCTATTTATAGTGGGTGGCAGCCTAACACTGTATTTACTAAAGTGCTCTTGTGATGCCACCAGTGCTGAAGAGTTAAGGAATGACTTGCTGTGATGGTTGGGTCTCAGCTGAGCATGGGGCTGGGCACAGCTGGCCACCACAACAGCCACCCGCCAGCCATGAGGCTCTCCTGACAAGACAGTGACCCCTTGATGGGGGGAATTTTTGACAGATTTTTATTGGTATTCCTAATCACCTGCTAGAGATGTGTGGTGTCACTTCTTACACTGCTGGCAGCCATGGGGCACAGCTGTAATCAAACCAAATTTGCAGAGAATTGGGACTGTTCTGAGTTGTGCAGTGGTAATTGTATATGTGCCTCTGTCAACTAGCATTTGGCTGGGTCTGTGGGGTTTTATCCCTCTTACTTCATGAAAATAACCTCTTACAGATCTGCCTTTGTCTTTGAGAGATGTGCAGCAGCCCTGGAAAAATGCAGGGCTGTGCTAGCTCCACAAAAATCAAGGTGAACCTCTAGGAATCAGTGATGGGGAGGTGTGGGGAGGCAACCAAAAACTATGTGGGGAAAAAAAAAACACAACCCACAAATGCATACAGGTCAGCTAGCAACCCAGAAACATTTCTGCAAAAGACAGTTTAGGTCTGAGCAGTATTTGTGGTTGGTTCCTCCTCACCATCCTACTTTGTTGTGAGAGGAACCTCTGCCAGCTGTGTGTTAAATGAGATGACTAACATCTGCCACATACTCATTAAACATCACACATTTATGATGCGCTACCCTCTGCCAAATCTAGTGCTAATTACGATCTGTAATGAGTGTTATTCTCCTCTTAATTAATATGAGTAGGGTAGAATTTTCAGTAATACCTAAGTGACTGAGGAGCCCACATCTGCTTTTCCAGAAGCAGCTTAGAGACAGAGAAGCATTTCATTAGATTGAAATGGCATGGAAACAGCAGTAGCAGTGGCTGCTTTTGTAAACTGGGACACAGGCCTGGCTGCACTGGGGCTGTCAACTGGCTTAAGTGTGTTATTCTGCTATAATGAGTTTTGTTATCACTGGGGTAGTGTGATGGGTTTCCTTCAGCTAGCTCCTTCCTTCTGCCTTATTCCCTCCCCTGAAACAGAGATGACTCTATTCTGGAGAAGAACTGCACTTGAAAACTGAGTCACTGTTCCAGAATCAAATCTCTCTCTTTTCAAGACTGTCCACCCAAATGAACCTGCAGTACTTGACTTTCTCTCTCAAAAGCTGCACTCTAAATTCCCTGTGGCACAGGACTGTTAGAAGGTCTGCTTGACTAAAAGCAAAACTGCAGAACATAGCAAGGACAGCTTTATTTTTTTCACTCCTTTGTTTGTCATTCCTTCTGACCCTCAGTCCTCTGTGCCACTACTTTTTGAATGTGAGGATCCTTATAATTAATTTGAAAGATGGTCACTGAAGCACTAGAAGATCGAGATTGCACTGGATGTCTGCAGCTGTATGGTAAACCCATTGCATCAAATTCTTCAAGGGTGTCAAGCTGTGATCTGGTCTGCACCAGAAATTATGTGGAAAGAGGGAAAAGATCCCTATTTTAATTTTACAGAAAACATTTTTGAGATGCATCCAATATTATGTAGAAAAAATCCATGGAAAATTGGTACTAGAGCATATACAGTTGTGATTCAGAGCATAACACTGCATTAGAAAACATGAATCCTGCTTTGTATAAACAAAAAGACACTGTGTCTTTTCCAGCTGGCCTAGTATAAAAGATCTGACTTTATCTTCTGGCACAGAAAAGGTTAATTTTGAAAAATGCTTTAAATGTCCTTTTAACAGAAAATTTTTCAAACATTCAAATTCTTATGCATATGTGTGCAAGCTGAAAATCATCCCAATCAAGGCTCAAAGCCCCATAAAAACACAATTGCCTTTTTTCTAACTGAAGCATTTTTAAAATTGCAGTTCCAAAAGCAAATACGAAAAAATATCTAGGTGTGTAGAATAATCTGTGGAATTTGAAACTAAAGAGCTGATAGAAAGAGAACATGAATGCATGACTGCTCTTGTTCTATCAGTGTGCCCACCTTTCTCCCCTGAAGCTTGGCGACAAATCTTTGCAGGGTCAGTTCAGCCTTTTTCCAGTTGCAGCAGATAAAAAATTCTGTGCGCTTTTCAGTGGAGGGATCTTGGATGAAAGCCGAGGTCTTGATCCAGCTCTTAGCAAAGCAAGTGGAAAGATGCTCGTTAATGTCAGAAGAGCTTTAGATGTGACTCGGCCCATGATAAAAGACCTTAATGGAGCTTTCTGTAGTAGCTAGGTTTGCTCCAACTTCTTCGTTTATATAATAATTTTGTCTTCTAATACGTGCAGTTCACAGGCTATCAACGGTGCCCTTTTTGGGGGCATGTGGGAGAGGTATTTTAAAAAAATAAACCCAAATATTTAGGGATTGAGAGTTCTGTGTGCACAAGCTCATAAAAAGCACAGTCTTTAGTGGGAAATAGTGGAGATAAGCTTTCTAAAGGCACAGCTCAGACACAGGCTCAAGGAGCAGCTATTAAATAATGAGAAAACCTGCTCTACTAAAACTATTAAGGACCAGTGCTGTCAGTGTTGCAACATATGGCCAAGGATGTATCTCAACAGACAGAGATATGAAGGTCTGACTTTGCCAGACCAAAACTTGCCCCTACTCACCTGCCAGAACCCATCCTGGATCTCTTTCCAGTGCACAGCCTTCATGTTATGGCTCAAGCTGGGGAGAGTGCATGTGTTCTGGAAGATAAGTGATGCCCACACAGTGTTGCTTGGAGCTTGTCTTCATTTCACTGTGCCTCTGAGTTAAGGGATGTAACTCATATCTGAGAGGCAAAATCAGGAGAAGCTAGTTTCTGTGGGAAGAGAGATCCTAGCTCCTGCTGGACCCCTGCAAGTGGACATCCTGTTGTCTCACCCAGCTGTAAGCTGTAGCTGCTGCGGACCAGGCTGCCTCCTCTGCAAATCACTGCTCTGGTTGGCAGCACCTTGTCCCTGTGCAGGACGGTTTGCTACCTGCTGAGCTCCTGCAGTTCCTGTGTAAGAGTTTAGATGCTCCCCTGTAGCGAGGTGGAGCCCAGCGTGTAATCCTCACCTCAAAGCGCTCTGCAGGGGGTGCCTGATGAAATGAACTCCTGGTCATCCCAACATACGCACTGAGAGAGGAATATACATTGCACAGGCCACAGGCTGCTGCTGGACAATGAAGGTAAATACTCTCTTTCTACTCTTTAAGGTATTGCAAAACTTTGAGCTGTAAGCAGGTGCTGAAGCAGAGCTGAGCATGTCTTGTGCTGAGCTGATTGCAGGAAGAATCACAAAGGTGTTTCCTCCCACTGGGTTCAGCTTTATCATTTCAGTTAATGTATTTGGTGAGCATCTAACAGGGTTCAGAAGCAGCAAGCAAACCCCCAGAGGTAGAGCAGGGGACAACTGTATCAAAAAATCAGATCAGCAGAGCTATTCCCCTCTGCTTTTTATTGGGCATTGTGGACCAGAGAGAGTAACTGAGTTACTTGTAGAGGTACCCCAGCCTGTTTTGTGACAATAATAAGCTTTTGTTACTGTAATCCAGAAATACTTTTGGTGATAAAGATGATTGATTCTCAGATTAAGCCAGGCATCCCATCAGATCTAGTGTTACTATTTAGAAATAAATGCCAGGAAAAAAACACTGATGTGTTTTATTTTAAATGCAAAGGATGTATCTCTGTTCAAAGGAAGCGTAGCTACAGTTTTGATCTACCAGCATTAGCTGAGTATATGTTCCCTAGAAAATAGGTCACAGCAAGAAAGGCAGTTTAAATTTAAAGAAAAGAAAGATGAGCAGTAGTGACTAGAGAGATTATGTTTTGGTGTTCAGCAGATGAATGGCACTAACTGACAAGCAGCCCTCTTTCAGCTGGGCATAAATATTAATGTCTTCCACATTCATGCTAGACAGAACCCTTTATTAAAACCTACTAAATAACACTATTACAACCTGCTTTTCTTAGGTTGGAGGGCTTTGAGCCTATGGTGGCTCCCTGGGAGGGAAAAATGTAAAGCTGGTCTTGTAAATGGTCACCCTTTGGTCACTTGTGAGAGCAAGGAATTCTAAACCTGACCTATGAGCTAACTTCCAAAATGTCACACATAGCTTTTTGGGACAGTAGCTAACTAAATAAATATAAAATAAATGCTACCATTGTTTCTTTGCTGCAAATATCCATTTACTCAGTGGCTATGTTTCCCATCCTAGTTTGTCCCACAGCTTTGATTCCGTGCCCAGGCAGTAAGAATAGCTGGGGCTCTTGCTTGAGTCCTTCCTTTTCCTGCTATAGTGCTAGAGACACTCACCCCTTGTCTGCCCTCAAGCTCCTCATCCTGGCAGAAGTACATATTCAAGCAGAGAAATGGATTGCTGCCTCCAAGTGGGATGTGGTGGGCTGCCACGTGTGCGTTAGTAAGGTGGTGTGAGACTTTATTCCTCCTGTGTCCCTTTGTTTTTTGTATAAAACAAAACTGAGTTAGGAGCATCCCCAAAAAGACTTTGCTTGCCTTCCTCAAGGTTGTTAGATGTGCTTTGGGCATAGCAAACACTTCTAGCTGGGAGAGAAAGATGGCAACTACAGTTTCAAAAGAAAAACTCTGGTTTTATGTGGGGTGAGGGTCTAGGACTTCAGAGGAAGTTCTGTGGACTGTGGCACATGAGAAGCAAGTGGAGGTGATGTCTGAAGTTTAGTATCGGTGTCCTGATAACCTGTGATTGCAGGGGCTTGTTATGATGACCTCAGTGGTTTCTGACAGCTCTGTTCTTTGCTTTTCTGCTTAGCTCTTAACTACTTCAAACACACACTTTTGTGGTGCCAAAAGTAATTGGGCCTAAAAAAAGATTTATTTTTTTAAAGGCATGGTTCCTGTGGAGTAGAGGTGTGATTACTGAGTGGCGCAAGTAGCTGCGTTGGTGTCGAGGAGGTATTTCCACTGAGTGCAAAAGGAGCACATTACAAGCCTTGTGTGCATCTGGGGTCTCTCCCCTGCCCTCAGACCCAATCTGTGCCCAGTCCATCCACTTTTCTGGTGCCCTTAAATAAGGGGGTAGCTGTTAAGTGGCGAGAGACTCGTACTACTCACTGCACCTGTATTTGTATTCTGTGTCTGCTGTACTTCCAGTTGAAGAGTTGCAAACTGAGCCCAGGCAGGACGTCAACTGCTGGGCTGGCTTCTTGAGGTCTGTTTTCTTATTTCTGTTATAGCTGTCATATTTCTCTTCTCATAAGAAGGGACTCTTATGATACTGAATTACTTTCTAGCTAATACACTATTATCTCAGCTGTTTAAGGAATATATTTTAAAACATATTAGGTGATATACTCAATATTGTGATTACATGTTGTTCTTGTTTGCAATTATACCATAATAATTACAATATGGCAATCTGGAAAGAGTCCACCCCGTCATTCTTATCAGTGTAGTGCTGTTACTAGGGAAAACTTGCATTTAGGACTGCCCTGTTCTGATGTGATTGAAGGAATGAAACTCTTCATAGACTCAAAGATAAATATTTGAGTTAAATATATGTACACAGTCATACATGTGTGTATATATATACATGAATATTTGAATATTCACCAGCATTTCCATATGCTGAAGATGCTTTATACTTAAAGGAAGAATTTGAGAATTTGTATCTAAATACTGGGCCAGAACTAAAATCAGTTAATTTCACTAACTCTGTCCCAACTGTTGTGTTTCTCGGCCGCTTCTCGTTTGCACGTGTCCCTGTGCAAGGGGCCATAAGACTCAACCAATACACCTAAAATGTTATTTCAAATATCAGCTGTATTAATGCATGTGCTCAATGGAGTTTCTCAAAGGTATTGCTTCTACCGACAGTGTGTGTGCTCTCACATGAAGTGGCAGCAGTATGCATAAGGCACTTCAGAGGAGCTCCCCTGTATTTACCCAGACAAAGCTCTTCTAGCTGAGTTCAGATCCACAAAGGCCTGTCAACAGACTTAAGAAATCTGTAGTATGGCTTGCTTCTGAGAATGATCTACGAGACCCTGAGGCTTCAACCAGCTATTATCAGTAGATTGTCTGTCCTTCCTATGGCCCTTAATGAAGGGGATAGGTGATATTGCAGTGCATGAATATATGACTGTCCAAAATCAAAACGCATGGATTGATTCAATCTTACTTGTTTACAAGAGTTTTGGGCTTTCAGAGAAGCAATTCTGTTGACTGACTTATTGCACTGCTGGCTATTGTTGCTGCTCACGCCTCACTGCATAACTGCGCAGGTACCCCAGGGCAATGGTGGGAACACAGCTGTAAAGGAGGCAATGAAATGGTGAATCACAGTCAGTACCACAGGAAGAAAACTAGCTTGTCCTCTGTGTCTATGTCTTGGAGTTTCTGTTTAGAAACTTCAGGTGAATCACTGCAGTAGTTCTAGCTGTTTCTCTGTTACTTCTTGCCTGTCATAAATCCTAGTAGACTGGGATTTAACAGCCAAAGTTAGAAGAAAAATTGTAACCTTTCATTAAGCAACAAGCACTTTTCTATAGTTCTCTGCTGGCTGATGGCTCTTCATTAGTTTAGACTGATAATGTTGTTAGTATGAAAGGAATCGGTCTTTGTGATAGCTTTAGTAGGCTGTGAATGTAGTGGGAGTTGTAAGAGGAAAAACAATCATCTTATTGCTTGAAGTAATCAATGAAATCATCCTTTTTGTTCTAGCTGTTTCAGTCTCATAAATGTGATGTCATTCTGTCTATGATCTACCAGAAAAGGGTGTTTTTTTGTGAGCATTAGTCAGAGGCTTTGCAGTAGGTCATGCTTGTATGTTGGTTACTGCTCATTCCAAAGCCTCATGTGGCCATGCAATAGCTGATTTCAGGTGGCAGGTTGTAACCATGAGGAAATTCTTGCAGAAACTGTGCTTTTACACTGATCAGGACTAGAGCTTCAGTGCTCAAAATCATTTGAATAGCAAAGACCACCAATGTCAAACCAAGTGATTAAAAGAGGTTTACAACCTCCAGTAAGCAAGATAGTCAAGGATGATGCAAAAATGAGCAAAAAGAGATGGCCTGGGAAGCCTGCTTCCACCTCTCCAGGCAGAGAAGCCAGTGTCAACAGCAGTCCCTGTGTGCTGGAATCTGTGAGTATGTTACTTGCTTGTCCCCAAAGCTGCAGTTGGCCTGGAAGTGGGGAAGGCAGGCATAGGAACGATGATCGTGTCCGCTGGTTGCAAACCAGGATATAAATGCTTCATAGGGAAGACATAGGAGTACTACAAGAAAGAATCTCATCCTCTTCCTACAAAGTGCAAACAAATCCCACTAGTCTCCAGAAATAAGCCAACCTCCTGTAACCATGGGACTGTGCCAGAACAGCCCTTTTTTAGAATCAGTTTTCATTCTTAATCTTGCCAGAAATTTTACTTCATGCAGGCAAAAGAGCTGGCATCTGCTGTTAATGTTGACCAGATATTTCTTATTTATTACACTGGCTTTTTTCAAAACCAAATAATTCCGTCTCCTGGTGGGGTTTTTTTTTGTAGCCTGTCTGTTCAATAATTTAATGACTTGTTAAGCGTCTTTGAGTCAGGAACCATCATATCGTACTGAAGCTAATACAAGGCAATCCTTCCTCATGGTCAGGACATCATCGTAACTGCAGAACACTCATGTATCACTTGGAATAAAAGATTCCAAAGAATAACTCTGACATTTTTCTATATCTTCAGAATGGCTCTTTTGTGCTAGACAAAATATTACAAATAAACAGTGAAACTGTCATTTCCTGGTACCCAGTTCTGAGTTTTCTAAATCCTTTCATATCTGTCCCTTCCACTTTAGCTGTTCTTGTTTGCTGTTCCCAACTGACTGGCAGGTTAACAATAGAAAGAAGGATAGGTAGATTGTCGTAGACTTTTGTCCAGATATTATTTTTTAACAAAGCTCCACTCAAAATTAAATTCCATATGTATCACATCCACAGCTACAGAGATTATGTCGAGCAGCCAGCCTCCATCAGGTCTCCTGCTGTTGCTGCAGCCTCTGAAGCAGCAGAGTTGGGTCTTTTGGACATAGGCAAAGTGGAAATGCGCTTTCCAGTCTGTAGGTATCTCCTGACTAGGAGGAAGATGGATTCTTACTGGATGTATTAAGCTGCCTATTTTGGATGTCTAAGAAGAAAACAGTGGAGATGACTAAAGTTAGACACCTCTAATCCCTATTTAATCAGTGGGGAAGAGTGGGTGCTCTCAGTGGGGTGATTTTTACAGAGAAATTTAAATACTTGCAGTATCTTGTTTGATGAAACTAAGGTATATTTACTCTGTGTGTATTAAGTTTAACTGATTTGTTGCCTTAAAAGATTTCATAGATAGTATTGGTAAATATGTTTATAACTCTTATCCAAAGATCAATGCATATAGCTAGTATTAGAGACAGAGCTTGAACCATACACTCGCGTACTTTGAGCAGTGTTTTGCCTAGTTGCTTCTAGACAGTGAGGAAAAAAGTAATGGAAGTGAAAAGCTTCTGTCTAACTCTTATAGCTTGTAGACAGAAGATCATATGTCTAGAGTCTGGGTATGATGAAAAGGTGACTGATATTTTAGAAAAGTATATTTGTAGAGAAAAAGCTCCTAAAATGAGCTTGACTTGCACCTGTATTTTCATTATTATGCTGTTAATGTGAAACAGAAATAAGGATGTAAAACTGATGTATAGCTGAACTTTCTGGTTAACAGCAGTCTGGGGAATTGCAGTTGCCTGAGACTTCAAGTAGCTTTACTTAAACTACCTATTTGTTATAGGAAATCATTTTGGGAACCCCACTTTCCTTTTGGTTGTTAACTTTGAACTTTGTTAGTTTGGAATGGCTGTGTTTGGAGGACCCTCAACAAGCACCAGGGCAAAGAGCTCATCAGGATCCAGACTGCAATGGGAAGATAGACTGAGGGGTGGGAAGGGTCCCTGGAGCCCGTGTAGCATGTTCTTCTTGCTGCACGGAGCAAAGCAGACTGTAGGGTCCAAAAGAAAAGCTCTCAGTGGGTTTCCCTAACATAGCCCAGTGCCCTGGCCAGCAGCCTGGGGGTAGAGAGGGAATCAGCTTGAGGTCTGGCAATCCTTCAGTTCCGGTTTGTGAACAAGCAACTGTAACAACAGCTACAGCAACTTTTTCCAACGATGCTGAGCTAAATGGGAGGTGTCCCTTCATGCCAAAGAGGCTTGATAGCAATGGATTTCTGGGGGCAAGTGAAACCTTTTCTCACGTGGGGAAATGTACAAGTATAAGGAGGCCCCGGTTTGCTGGGGAAGGCTGATTAACTCCGATATCGCAGTTCTCTGCATCCCTTTTTAACATGCATTCACAGTCAGTCTGTGCATGTGCATTCACTGAGGTAGTACCTTGCCAAGCAAGTAAATATGGTTTACTTTGTCAAACAGTTGTAAAGTGACTCCTTGGAGTAATTATGGACATTGTTCTGACACTTCAGCTTTCAAGACCAGCAAGTGTACTTTTTTTCTTCTCCTCAAAGAATGAGGAGGCCAAATATGCTATGACAACATAAATTTTAAGGTGTAAAGCTTAAAACACCCATGCAACCATATTAATACACTTTGGACATGGATGTGTATAAAAGTCATTCCACAGGCTCAGGTAGGAATCGCAGATGGACATGTAACTGGATACCCAAAGATGCACATTCCCTAGGGGGAGAGATATGGTACTGCATACATACAGTCTGCTGTGATTGGTCAGAGCATGATGGTATCTTACCTGTCAAGGTCTGTTTAGAGAGGGAATAAGCCCATCAGCCCAGCTGTGTTTTATATAGCTCCAGATTGAAGGTTTGGTGGCAATTTAGCAGACCCTGTGCCTGGACATGGTGTCCATCATGATGTGATTGCCTGGTAGGGTACGTTCTCTGGATTTAATTTACTGTGCATCCAGAGCAACAGATTAAATAACAAAGTTAGTCTGGTAAATAAGGTTTCTGTTTATGTAGATTTCTCTTTTCGCTGGTCATTTTGCCCCCACACCCTGAATCTTGGGGCTTTCATGGAATTGCTCTGCTTGGACTTCTCTGTGCCTAGATCTGTCTGTGTGAGGCTGCCTGGGTTTCAAACCTCAGCTCATTCTTTTCTTCTTGCTAATTAACATAATTTGGCCACTGATCAGTGAAGTCAGCCAGCCAGTGATTTGCACCAGTTGTGGTTTTGATGCAGCAGTGGATGAGGTTAAGTAGATAATACCAGGGAAGGCTTGTTACTGCTGTAAACACCACTCAGGGATTTTCTTTCTTTCTTTTTTTTTATGGAAACTGTTTTAAAGTTCCCTCAAACAGCAACAGAAAGTGCCTTTTCTTCCCCAGGTATGATGAAAAGTTAAATAGGTCATTTTTTATCTTTAAAATAAAAAGCTTGAAGACCCTTCTCTGAAATAGTCTCTACTTGGTAAATCTAGCAAGGGGTATTTTTGTCATTGCTTAATAATGCCATCAAATAGAGATAACGCTACCACAATCTGGGATTACTCTGTGGCACTGGGTTGCTCTGGGTTTGAAGTAGGAAAGTGAAAATATTGTCAAACCACAGTGGGTGTTCAGTGAGCTTGGTGAACAGCTGAATGTGCATGGTCACCTCCTGCTCAGTGTCTGCTGCGCCCTTCCTTTTAAAGGGAGTAAAGGCACAGCAAATTGGAAAACAGGTTGAAAGGTGAGACTCCCATTTGTCCAGGAATAGCCTGAGTTGCTGGCTGCTGGGCTGTTTCCCCTGAATCCCTAAAATCCCAATGGTCGCTGCTTTGTGTTCTGAGCTACCTGGATCTCTAGATAAAGCTTTGGAGATGTGATTTTTCAAATCCAGCTATTCAAGAAGGAAGATGTAGGCTTATAAAAAGTTCTGTACTTCTTACTGATGATGATCATTTGCTGGGTGTTGTTCAGGGGCATAGTAGGAAGGAAGAAGCATTCCTTTTCTGAAAAACAGCAGCAGGATATACATATAAACAAGTTGTAATTTAGGTCAGAGAAGGTTAGACTTTACCTTCTTTTCCATAATATGGACCTCTTGTAAATATGACATTGTTCTTCATTTCCAAGCAACATGTATATATATGTGCAAGTGCATGCATGCATACACACTGTCTTTAGAAATAAATACCTCCTCTTGCTGCCACTACCAATTTCTAGGGGACCTATGCCAGTGCATGGTGTTTAGCGGTGCTCTTCCCTGCTATGACACAGCTGCAGCTCAGAGCTCTGTGCTTGTGTAGGATGGGGAAGAAATATTCCAGCTATTCCAACTTTCTTTCACCGAAAAGGCTCACAGAGGTTTAAAGCTTATGTTAATTGTGGGTGGACAGAGGAGGGATTGTTGGATGTCAAGGCCCTCGTAAGACCTGATATAGGTAGGTCATGTTCCTGTTGCACACAAGGTAGCCATAGCCTAATGCAAGGAGAGTTCCTGTCTGTGTTTTATTTAGGGTTGTACCTGCCTCTGTGTAGCCCTTCCTCCTCTTCGCTCTTAGTACCTTTGTGACTTTCTGGCTGCCCACCTGTTGCAGGGAGCTGCACTACCAGCTGTACAGGCAGCTCTGTGTCTTTCCCCTCTACATACTACCATATGTCAAGGTCTGTCTTGAAGTAACCGGAGCATGCTCTCCTAGAGTGAAAAACAACTGGTGACATCTTGCAAAATCCCTGGCAGATAACTGTTAAACCAGAGTGCTTGCTTGTTTTACTTGTGAGGAAACACAGAAGACCACAAAGAGAAGGGGATCAGTCAACTAGTTGGCCAGGTTAAAAGTGGCAGGCTTAATCCCACCCCTAGCCCCTGCTGTCTTTCTGTCTCTTCCCCCTCCTCTGCACTGTCCCCTCTGCTTCAAACTATGAAACCCCATAGTATCTTATTTGGCTCAGCTGCCAACCATTTTAGGATATCCACCATGAAGAGGTATGGTCTATCTTTAACTGTATTTCTGGCCTGCAGATGACTTGGCCCTTGTGCCTCAGTTTCCCTTGTGCTCATGGAAATGGTGGTAGTTCTCTAAAGTGATAAATTATCTATAGACAGAAAATACTGCAGACAAACCAAGTCCTGTTGTTGGTCACTAAAATCTTGTAGCCGGGAGGAGTGAGTTATGAGGCAGTGGTAGGAGCCACTGGTATAATGCAGAGATTTCTAATTCCACTGGGTGGCAGCTGAGACTTTCTTTAGGTGAGGAATAATGTTTTCTCCTTTGGGTTAAAGGCAGCAACTTCTTTGCTAGAAGAAAACAAATCCAGAACCAAGCCTCCTGCAAGCTTATGAGGCTGTAACCAACTGAGATGGCTGGTTTCCCTTTGTTTACATTCTTTGAATCCCTTAACTTAATACGATAAAACAAGGTCACTAGAACTGAAAAAAACATAAAATGGGCTGGTTTTGGATTGCCAGTCACTTATGATATTTTTAAAGGCTTATGAACCAAAACCACTTCAGCAGAAGTCCACCCATTTTTCATTTGATGTATTTCTTGTTGCAGTTTGTAGGATAGCCAGGATGTGAGAGATCATGCCTGGTAACTATGTCAATGAAGGAGAGAGATACCTAAACAAAGAGCTCCTGTTGTACAGATATGCAGAGCAGATTGTATTGCTTACAAACACCACCTTCCCTCAGCTGTGTCAGGCCCTGGCAGAAGCCAACCATTGCATACAAAAGAGCCACTGGGACCCAAATTGTGCTTTGGCAATCCTGTTGTGCTGCTAACAGGGTGCTGTGGTGGGCGATACCCTGAAAGCACAGTTCAAAGCACTGCTGTGAGGGGAGGCACTACACTGTCCTGTGCCCTGTCTTGCTCAGCACAGCGCTATTCTGCGCCCTCCGCCCCTGCTGCCCCCAGTGTGAAATAGCCTTTTGGTGGTATCTGCCACTCTTCATCTCTGTTTTGGTGCCTTGGGGAGGAGTTTGCTGATACCTGTTTCTTCCTTGGTGCTTTGCACTGTTTGTAGCTGACAGAGATGCTGAGCAGCCCTGCAGGATATGGAAACGTTCAGTGGTCGGGTCTTGCTTCTTTTCTGTTAATGAAGTAAAGAAAAGCCTTCATAAATCATGGAAGTCTCATGGATTAGGCTGCAAAGTAGTGGCAAGAATTGCTCAAAGCTGTTCAGACGGAGGAACTGCTGTTTCTCTCTCCAATGGAAATCTACAGACTCTCACTGGGCTCTGCTTGGTGGCTTTCCTCTAGGTACTTGAGCACCCTGCCGTTTCAAACTGTTCTTCCACAAATCCAAAATTTCTTCTTGTTTGCATGGAGGAAAAATAGCCCTTTCTCTTTGTGCTACCTCAAAGTGAGTCACACCATGAAGTTTGTCACAGAGCTTCTTGTTTTTTACTGCACACTTACATGCAAGTGGATTGCTTGTTCTCTCTTCTTGTTCTCACCCATCCAGTTCGTTCATGGTATGTTGTTCACGTGGGTGCAGGGGGTAGAAAGGGGCTGCAGGTGCTTTGTAGGAAGGTTCCCTGTCTTGGAAGAGCTGGCACAGCCGTGCAAGGCTGGTGAAGGCAGCTTTCAAGGAATTGTCTTCAGGGTGGGCGGCAAGGCTGTGGTTCATCTGCCACTGGTGTAATAGCTTTATGACAGGAGAGTAAATAAGAGCAGTTCTCAGCCTAGTCTTAACATTAGAGAGGTGCAATCAGGGATGTGATACCTGGCTTCTCTGCCCAGCTGATTTTTGGCTGTAGAAGAGAAGCATGCTGCCCTCAGCATGGGTGCAGGCTGTCTGCAATGCTGTATAAGGCTGGTCTGGGTGTCAGCATATTTGCTTAAGAACATGGGAGGGTTTGGATGTGAGAGAGAGGGAAAGCCACAGGTATAATTAGAGGGTGAGAGAGCATGGAGGCTCATTCTTGGGGATTGTTTGAGTGTTAATCAGCTTTGACAAGAGTCACAGATTAAAGAATAAATGGTTGCAAAGCTAAAATGAGGCTGGCTTCAACGCCAAGACATCTCATCTTCCTGCTGAAGATGCTCCAGATAAATGTGCAGAATGATGGGCTCCCTTGTCTGTGTCTGAATTGATTTTTTTTGAAAGGCATTTGATGGCCAGTATGGATGGACGAGGGACCATCCATCAGGCCTTCAGTATTACAGCAAACAAGACTGTGTGGAGATGCTAAGTGCTGTGCAGGAGCGCGTGGCCTGAAAAAAGAGCAGGTTTAGTTTCAGCAGCTCTTTCTTTACTGCCCTGTGATGCTGCCATAGATCAGATGTAGTAGTAACACAGACTTCAGGAACACAGGCTGCATTGCATAGGTAGATGACAAAGATCATCTTACACTTATTGCTGCTAAGTGGCACACTAAAAGCTAAAAAAAACACCACACAACAACAACAAAAAGTTAGATTCACATCAGTTACACTCATGAAACTTCCATGTCAAGCAGTACTAATATACCAGAAGGCAAACAGCAGCAATGAAGCGGAGCTCTCTGCCAGAGAGCACAGGCTGTCCAAAGGGAACCCCCAGAAAGATGTCAAGCCAGGGAAAACTGAAGCTAACTTCAACTCGGCAAGGAAATTAGGTGAAACAGAATGAAAAATTCAGCATAGCTCATTGTATAGCTGTGACACCTGGTACCCTCCCAAAATAGTACAGGAATTTAAAAACTTATGCTCATGAAATGGAGGAGATCTCTCCACTGGTGATGAAATCAAGAAAGGACCCACCACCTGATCACCGAGTTGAAATACAGCAGAAGTGCTGGATATAGGTGCTGTGTGTGCTGGAGGGGTGTCATGCAGACCCCCTTCAGGAAGCTGTGAGGCCCAGATCAGCCCCCATGAGGTAGAGAAAGTCCTAAAAACCTTTTTAAGGAGAAGCAGAGGAAGGCAGGCAGATAGCAGCTTTCACCCTGCACAGCAGTGCTGGCCTGGGGCAGCTGCAATTTAAGTGTGGTGGGAAAGGTGTGACTGGAGCCATTCATCTCTTCTGAATCTGTTTTGTCTTCTTGTGGGCATCGTCCCCTCCTGTGACCGCTGACTGTCCCCTGCATGGTGTAGCGTGATGCCCTGCAACACTCCTGTGCCCTGGCTCAGCCTGCTTTAATCCCCTCACCCTCGCTTTCTCCCTCCGCTCGCGAAGAATAGAACTATAACAGAAAGCAGCTCCAAAAGCTGCCAGGCTCCCTGCCCCGGTCCTGGCCAGCAGCTGTGCGGTGGCAGGAGCCTGAGGTGTGCCCGTGGCGAGCCCTGCTCTGCCACCCCAGCAGCGCAAGCTTTCCTGTCCCGTGCACCCCAGCCTGACCTGGGGGCACCCTGCTCCCCAAACTGGTTTGCCAGTGTGTCCCGGGCTGCTTCCTGCCGAACCTGCAGCAGGCAGTGATCTGATTAAACAACTCAAAGTAAGCAAAGCAGGTCCATGCTGCTTATTTTTGCACTGACGGCACTGTCAGATGAAAGCATAGGGACTTTCTTCCCTGCTGCTCCTCTTTCATCTTAGAAATGAGAGCAAATCTTGTTTCATTAGTATTATTTAATTTTATTAAGTTAATTCTATTTAATTAGCTTTTGTAGCTAATTAATCTGAAGGTCCTGGTCAGGAGTAAAGCTAGTTTGGGGTGATCGCCACACCAGGAGCACCTGCTTTTAGCTGAACTTCTTCCTTTGCTTCAATCAGCTTCCAGCAATGCCAGCTCCAAGCTTTTGGAAATGTGAGCCTGTTCCCTTTGTGTATCATAAGAGTAGCTAATAGTTTTGTTCCTAGGGTGTAGTTACACCACACAGATGAGGCCATAATTAGTAGCTGGGATGAGCACAGCAAAAAAAAATATGTATGTGAAATCCAGCACTTGAAAAATGCTCTGTGTTTAAACCTGGGGGTCTTTGAGGAGCTGTGGGCTGAAAGGAAGATCTGTGGGTCAAATTCTTCATTGTTGCCATTTCATTACGATTCCTTAATATATTTTCTGCATGTTGAGCTGTTGTTTCCAAAAAAAAAGGGTTGAGTATTGCCTGCCTTACCCTTTTGTTTACCACAGGGACAGACGGATCACTCATTTGTGTGTTGCCCAATGTTTGAAACCAAAGACCATGTAATTGGGGCAGGGAATTTTGGGCTGATCTGTACAAATAGTTGAACTGACTTAACTGTAATCAGTTATGGAAATCATCACTTGGAAACACAACTGGAAACACGGTATTTTGGCTGATAGCAATTACATCTTAGTTTCAAGTTGTTAAACTACCAAGCTAGGTTTTAAATTGATATCACAATTAACTTACCAACTGAAAGGTAAATTGCTCTAAGCCATAACTGTTATAAATGAATTCAACTGTGTCCCCAAAGGAGTTTCTGAAGGATTAACTGAATCGGTCTAATAACTGATTGTAGTTAAACTGGTGGGAACTATTTTGTGTAAACCAGTCCTTGGGGCTGGGAAGTTTCATGGTGAATCAGGTGAAGGGTTGTAAGGCAGCACCTGGAGAGAAACATCAGAAACTGTTTGGAGCTTAACACCTGGATCTGCTTTGCAAGGAGAGCTACATGCATCAGCAGAGCATTGTTTCTTTTGCTATTAATGGGAAGATACAAAGATCTTCCTAAAAACAGATTTAAAAAAATGCCACAACCACATGACACAAATTGCTCGTACAGTACAACTACATTCTGCCACTTCAGATTTCTTGAAAGCATATCAGTGTATAATCTATTTTTCAGTGGGCTCTGGTAGATCAGTTATTGCTTATCTGTAGCACCTGGACAGATGCTTCAAGATCTAGCTATCCTGTAAAGTTTTTAAATTCTGTATTGTGTGCATGAGGTCCTTCTCGCAGAAATGTGTTTGTGTGAGCATGGTTAATCTGGATCAGACTTGTACCAGGCATAGATTCAGTATTAATGATTTTTAAACCTCAGGGTAAGAAATAGCAGTCAGGGTATATGTTACGCTATTCCACTGGCCACTGGCTGAGATCATGTAGGTTGTACCACACATATGATGGTATTGTGTTCTCAGAAAGGTAATAGTATTTCAAAGAAATTTTTGGTTCAGTGGTAAGAAAGAGAAAAATATTCTCAATGATCCTGCTGTGCATGGGCAGAAAAGGTAAGCAAGTGTTTTAAGATGGTGGCAGCGGGAGCACAGATCACACAATTTGGAGCATTGTTGGAGAAGATAGCTCAGATGGCATTCCCTTAGACATTCAGATACATAGGGTTCAAAATATCATCTTGAATATTGATGGTAACAGGAGCAGCCATTCACTAATTTGTGCAAGTGTAAACAAGGTGTGGTTTAATGGGCACAAAATCATCTGTTTGCAAAGAGCAACCCAACCTTCCCCCACCAGATGCAAGCTCCTAGGGTGGAATCCAGCTGAGCCTGACCTGTGTGCCTGCACTCAGTGCTGCATGGGAGGACCCAAAACGTGGCAGCTCAGGCTCGTGCTCCACACCACCGCCTGTGCGCCCAAAGCTGAGCTTGCTGTCACCTCAGCTAGCACAAAATGCCATGAACTCTCTTAGATCATGAAACATCTATATCATGCACTGATCTGCACCTTTGACAGCCCTCTTGGCAGAGAGCTGCTTGGTGATGGATTGGGTGTAAAGATTAATTTCTCTTGGGTCAGGGAAGGAGTAAGTGAGAATCTGGGCAGCTCACCCTCATTCTGCCTGTGTTGCAAGAATTTGGGGGATTTTGGCCTTTTTTGTTGTTGTTCTTTTGGTGGTTGGTTGGTGTTTGGTTTTTTTTTTTTGCGGTTAAATAATCTTCATGAGCAGTACTAACTTCACTACAGTATGTAAAAATAAATAGATAAATAATTTAAAAAATACCATACTTATAACCACAGTCTGTTGTCCTGGACCACCTTCTTAAATTAACAGATGACAGGGTGGGCATCAGTTTCTGAGAAGCTGGTATAGGGGCTGGGAAGCAGGATGATGTACTCTCAGTTCACCCTCAGTGAACTCACTGAGCTGTGTACACATTGCGCAGACAGAGACTGTTTGTTCAAGAAAGGCATCAGGCCCCACTAATTCTCACCACAGAACCAAGCTCATTAGGAGCTTGCAAGCCTCAAAGGCTAGTCCTTTATCGTCTTCTTACTTTAATTATGAAATCCACAAGAAATACAAAGCAATCCCTGGCTGCGGAACACCGGCAGCATCTTGTGCTTTAAGTGGAAATGGCCTGGATTTCTCTCCTATCACACTGGTGATACTGCAAAGTTAATAATCATAAGTGGTATTTGTCATCGCATGTAACAAAGAATTGTAACGACATCCTATTTATATCAAAAAAGGCTCTGTGCATGTGTCACCTCTGTGTTTTGATATAGCTGGCTCTCAAATATCTTCTGATAGACATCTCTGCCAATCTTTGCGAGGCGGTAGGAGTAAAATCTGCTAGGACATTGAATGCAATACTGAGTATTTTGGCTTGGCTTTGTTAGTGGCTGCGTAATGCTCCAAACTGTACTTTGCTAGTCAGGTTTGGGAGATATTTTCCTTATAGAGAAAGGGCTGTGCTACTGCGAGATTCTTAGTTGTCTATTATCATGTCATGAGACAACCTAGAGACCCACAACTGCAGGCGGAGCGTGAGCATTTGCAGTCTACTTGGACCAGACACAATAAAGTGGTACTAAAAATAGGAGGGGGAACTGGGGCAGAAGGACAAGGGTAGGAGGAATGAGGGAAACCCGCTATGCACCCCTGCAGGTATGTATGCTGCATGAGTCATCTCTTGCAGTCCTCTTGGCTAATCTCATTGCTCCCACCATGATTCAGGGGTTAGGAATGAGGATGTAAATGCAAGCAGCAAGAACAGGCCCCTTGTGGCTGGTGAGCAGTTGTGTTTTCAGATCATCGGAGCAGAAATCTGGGAGAAAAGACCTACCCCTGCCCTTAGTCCTTTGTCCTTGCTTGTAACTCAAAGAGCGTAAATGAGGACAGGAGCAGGTTGTCCTCTGCAGATCCCACCAGACTGGGAAAGCAGCAGGTGAAACAGCCGCAGTGATATCCAGGATCCAAAAGATAATTCCCATCATGGCAAGTTTTAGGCTAGGCCACCCTTTTTTTTCTTTCCTATTCTGAGAGTTCCTCCCAGTGACATCTCTCATGGTATGAAAAGTATCCTGGTGGATAAAGATGATCGTTTAGTTCTCAGGTGCTGTAAATCATTGCATTTTAAGAATAATGATATTTTATGTTTATGCTAAACCTTCCATCTCTGGATGTGAGTGATCTTGCTGTGATATAGGCATTGTACTTAAAATATAATAACCATCACACAGATAGGGAAATGACAGCTAACCCAATGTCAAAATAATTTTGTTTCTGTTGATCAACAACCTTCGTAAACACTAGTAGCTGTGGTATGCATAGTCTTTTATAGAGGAGTTTGCCTCAACTGATGAAGAAGTTGAGACTCTCTATCAGATGCACTTTCCTCTGACATCATTTTCATTACCAGTCTGCTGTGTCACAACCTTCATTCCTATCACACTTTGGGTCTTTGAGGTTTTATAGGGAGAAATGTCATCTGCCCTGGAGGAAAAGAACTAAATGAAAATAATGCTCCTCGGTGTATATCATCTGAATGATCCTACCCAGTACCCAACTACAATGGTCACTTTCAAGAAAAGTATCTCTGTCTTTTCCTGAAGCTTTCTGTATTTTCAATGGTAGTTAAGGCTAAAGCTTTTTGTTACATCTTTGTGCAGCTACTGAAGGCTATGCAAAGTGTGTATGTATATATATAAAGATATATATGTAAAAAGAAATAAAATCCTATTTCATCCTGATAAAAATGACTGCACAAGGTGTGGACTGATACCAAAAAATCTTTTTTTTTGTTCCTCCTAGCTGACTGTGTCTATCAGTGTGGAAGACTGAAAATGTCGGCATTCAGCTCTGTCAAAAGCAAAACTCCATGATGTGCTATGTTTCAGCGAATACTGATCCTTTGTTGCAAGGCTTTCTGTATGCCTCATCAGTCACTTGACATTCTGTGTACCCTAGAAACCTAGAAACATCAGCATCAATGCTAATTTGTTTATATATTTTAAGGAACTTCATTTACGGTTTGACTTTGGTCATGTTACTTCACAAATTAACTTTCAAGCGCCTGACTGAACAGAGAGTAACTGGAGATCAGCCAGCCTGCCTGTGACCTTACCATTTTTGCTCCTTATTCCCCATTCCAGTGACTCAGCTAACCCACAACACTAGGACCTCCATGGTACTTATGACCTCCCCAAGGCTTACTAAAATTATTCATAGTTATGATTCACTGACTGACTGAAACTGGGGACTATGTTCATGATGTGTGGGTAGACCAAAGCTGCTTTAGCTGTAGGCTTAATCCAGTAGATGGAGCAGCTGCCTGATACTGTGGAAATGCCCTGTATATTTGTCCTGGATAGCATGATCTGGTGGCCTGGGGCACCTGGTAGTTATAACTGGAATGTGGTCTTTATTTACTAGCATCCACAAGCAGGGGGGAAAGCTCTGCTCCACCGGATGCTTTGATGAAGTTTTACTACTTCTTGCTTTTGTGTGCTCCTGTTAAATTAGCTCCCAACTTCAGAGTTTGTCATAGGCTCTTAGAGCTGGCAAGGCAGATGGGGATCTCTGCTACAGATGGTATAAATCTAGGATTTCATCTGACATTGGTTTGACTGATGGAAACTGATCTGAGATCCAGGCTGCTGTGGGGCTTAAGAGAAAGAGGCAGTACCTGGTCATGTTCTATAATTATCAGTGACTATCCTTATAGTCAAAGATAGCCTGATGCACCTTGTGGGGTTAAGAACCTCAAGCTAATACCTGCGATACATGAAGATACCCCTTGCCTTGCGTATAGACTGTTCCATGTTATCCTGTGGGAATGGGAACACAAGGCAAAATTACCATTGCCAAGGCTTTGTGCACTCCTATTACAACATTTCCCCTACTCCATCCTGGATTGGTTTTCTGTCTCATCTATTATTTTTTTTTTGTTAACCTTCTTAGATGGTGCCCTGGTCTGCTGACTGGGTAAAGTGCTGCTAAATTTATTTCCATCTTGATGTTGTGACATGTGTGTTATAGAGATAATAACAGTTTCAGACAAACCATGGTGTGATAGGCCTTCCTCCTAATACTATTTAAACATGTACTTCTTCAGGAAGCCAAAGAAAAGCGGATAACAATTGCATCTGTATCTTGATTAAAAACCTGTGTCTATGAATGCCAAAACTCTATCTGCCCTAAATGTGACCTATTGTGTCATGTCGGTGCTACCCCGGGCAGGTGGACCACATCCGCACACAGAGTGCAAGAGCGATGCATTTGCATCCTCTCAAGCCCAGCTCATGGAACCCAAAGAGGGCTTTTGGGGCAGTTCGGGTGTTACAAAGGCAACATGCTGCCTTTCTTCACAGAGGCAATCTTGGATCACCCTCTAAGGTCTTGCTTGCTCATGCTGTTTAGAACTGTTCCATGGGCTCGTAGATTTGTTACCAGGACAGTAACACTACACAAAGAGGCAACTTCTTTTTTACATGATGTTTTAACATTGGCAGAAGCCCCTGGAGCTTTCTGTTAGTTTGGCTTTGTGTTGCTTTGTCACCAGCAGAACCAAGGCAAGTTCTACCAGCAAAATCTCTGTTGCTGCATCTATTCTAGGAGCACTTGCCAATACAGTTATACCTATATCCAATGTAAAGGCCAGGTTTCCCCTCATGGAGACCATGGGCCAGTTTCCAGTTACAAGTGACTGGTGGTAAAACATCCGCTAGCCTGGAAACTTCTGGTAAACTCCTAGACCTATTTCTCACTTCTGTTTTCTTGCTGTGAGTTAAAGAACAATGTGGGCACGATTAATCCTGTGCCCATGGTGGCCTTGCAGGTATTTAGGCCAATGGCATAGATCAGAGCACTCCCTGGACTGCTTTTGCTCTTGCCAGGCTTGGACTGAGCTTTCCCATGCACCTGGAATGTCCATTTGCTCCTGCATTGAGCAGAGCTCTGCTTCTGGAGGGAATCTGGCCTGTTGTGATTAATTCTTTGGTTAAAGCCTAGGTGCCTTTGCTATAATATTTTTGCTTCTAAGATATCTTCTCATGTTGCAATATTAAATATCTAAACCCCTCAGGGATTCATTAGCAATAAGTGATACAGGATGTAGTCTGAGAGCTGGGAAAGAGATCTTTATTGACAATATGCAGAGACCATGTTTGAAGCGAGAGGCCAGTGTTTGGTGGAGCCCCAGCATTTGCATTCCTGAACATCAGGATTATTTCTTCCTAAAATACATTTCCCTTTCTCACTTTCTGCTCTATAGTTGTGCCTTGTCTTGGCTGGCTGTAGTAGAGAGTGAGCAGCCTACTTTAAATCCTTGTTTTCAAATCTCTTTTTAGCCTTCGCATAATACGAATAACTTCTTAGAAAATTAAAACTGAAGGCCGCGTTTGAATTGGGTCTTTTCTTGGTTAGGTAGCTTCCTGTTGTTTTGGTAATATTAAGGAAAAAAATATATCCACAGTGATTTTAATTTCTTGGATTTCTAATTAGCTGTCTTCCTCACACTTCACAAAAGAAACATCCCTTGTGGGTAAATGAGTGGTGTTTCTGATGGTCTAAAAGTTAAGCTTGGATATGGTGTCAGTAGAGGTAGTACTAGAAACCAGTCTCCGCATAATTTATTTTTTTAATCAAGTATTGTATAAACTGCAGAGTCCAATTAAATGCAGTGGAACTTTGATGGGGAGTAGACAGGACTGGGGATTTCCCCCCGGGTGGAGCCTGCCCTGCCTCTTCACCTCTCTATTCACTGCTTCCTTTTTCTGACTGGTGAAGGTGCCGGTTCGTGCCACCTGTGGGTTGATGCTATGGAAACTTATCCAGGGAGAACCAAATAGAGAGTAAACTGCCATCAAGCAACAACGATTATCTTACTGAGCCAATCAACTCATGCAAAGGTGGTGTTTGTGAGACTGCACCCTTAACCAGGCATTCATGGGTCTTAATCTTTCTGTGTGGGTCCCCTCTTAATACAGCTCTTCTCTTTGACTTCAGTCAAGGTAAGAAACCTGATGTTTTCCCCACAGGCAAGCCATTAAAGTGTCAGCTATTTGGAGACTTTTCTTGAGGCAATAACAGTGGCAAATGTCTTGTCTCCCCTTCTCCCTGCTGCTGCTTACACCATTAAAACTAGCCTCTGCGAGGTGCGGAGCATATTTATGCCCAAGAGAAATAGCGAAACTGTTCCCAAGTTGACAAGCCCTGACAAGCTCTATCTGCTGTTTTTCTGACCCTGTGGCAGGGTAAACAGATACCTAACGGATGTTCGTGAGACATAAACCTGTCAAGCCGCAGAGGGGGGCTGCTCAGGAAAGTTTGAGTGGGTAGAGCAGATCCCTGCTGTTTCTTACCCAGGTTGTGCCCTGGTGGGGGGAACTGCGAAAGCAGGATGGCTAATTCCTTTGGAATGAGGAACTGGCCTACAGCTTTCCCCCCAGGATGAATGAAAGCTTTGCGGTGTATACACAGATGTTTAGGATGAACTAATTTCCAGCCTGTTTTTATTATCTCCTTGCAAATCTTGACATGCATCTGCCTGTGCAGTGATTGTTTTAGCTCACTGGTGAGCAGACATTTCTGAGGTGCTTATCCTTGCCAGCTGAGATGACCTTATTTACCCTTCCACGTCTTGTCCTTTCATCTGGCAGCCAGCAATCAGTGCAGAGGACCCCAGCTCAAGGTCAGATGATGATGGAAGAGGTTGTAGGTTGCAATGAATTCCAAGGGGGTGAAGAAATGTTGGTACAGAGGGGTGCTACCAAGGTTTCATTTTAGCTTGCAGTGTTTGTTTTCCACCACACACACACACACACACACACCGCCCGGGAATCAATACACTAAATCAGATTTTTTTGTGTTTGTTTGGGTGGATTTTTTTCCTACTTTCTTCTTTGATGTGTTTTGGTTTAGGTTTGTTTGGGTGGTGTTTTTTTTTTTTTTTTGTAATAGCAAGTGTTTTTTCATGGGAAGCCTCAGAGTATTTAATGTTCTCTGAAATCCAGAATTAATTTGGAAAATTTAAAGCATCTTGGAAGTACATATCACTCTACTTATGACTTATTTCTTTTTTTTTTTTTTTTATTTAATGGCAGGGGGAAGACAAACCACATGAACTTAATGTAGAGGGTTTCCAGAACAGAAATTGCAGTCAGGTGTTTGGGTATTTTTAACTTTCTTTATACAGTTCAGGTGGTGACCGCTAGCTCTACGAATACCAGAGCAAGAGTTCAGTTATGGTAACCAGAAAATCGCATGGAAATGCATCAGTGGGTTAAATTCTACAATAATTTTATTCTGGTACGGTTTTACTGTTTTTTTCTGGAGCTGCCCCACTAGGGCTGAATTTATGATCACTCATGACTTCTTCCATTCTCAGCAGGGAGTGGAAATGTTGTGCAAAAGTGTGGTGAAGGCTAAGAGCTGGGAAGGAGATCTGTCCTGGTAAGGTTCCTGCCTGTGTGTCTAGAATCCTCCTCATGTCTTGGCCAATCCAGTGCACAACCAAAACATGTTCCTGGGGCAGTTTAGGACTTAAAAACACAGCTAATCTGTTCCTCTGCCCAGGCAGTATTGGCCATAACTGTGTTGCTCCTGACAGATGTTTGAAGGCTAGCAGGGTCTGGCAAATGCTACCTGTTGCTAAAATAATACCTGTCTAATAAAATGCTTGGAGATAGATGTACTTTAGCAGCCAGGCTGCCCAGGGTAGCCAGTGTTTTTATGGTGATGTGCACCTCTATGAGCTGTATCTGCTGTATTTATAAACAACAGTCTTAGATCCTGATGGATGGAGAGAAGCTGAGGTAGGCACTGGGCAGACATAAGCTCTGCCCTTTTCAGTGCTCTACTGACCCACAAGTAATCTTTCCTTAGATTTGATTAAGAGATCTCTCTCTCTTATGATGAGCAGCAAACTCCTGGCTCTAAAGTCATCTGCTAAATCAGTGTGTTCAAAATGTTCACAGATAAGCAGAAGTCTTAGAGGTAATTTCATCCTCTATAAAATTTGGCTGAAGTTAAGGCAGGTGCTATTTTGAAGGTATGATAGTAAATACCTTTCCATTTATTTGATTGTCAGTGTATCTCTTGGTTTAGGAGGAAAATGCTAATGTAAAGCAACTAAGGTAACATCCAGAAAGACACCGTGTTTCCAAAAGGAAGAAACATTTAAATCTACTGCTGATTTTGAAGAATGTATTATCCAGATTGTTAGCATTACAGGGAAGTAGTGGTCCTCAGACATACTTGTGCACGCTGCCAAGTTTGAAATTACTTTTCCTCAATACAAATGTGTCTGTGTATAGCCTAGCTATAAGCTGCTGCTTAAAAATCTCTATTGCCTTACAGTAAGCTGAAAATTAGATAAGTGAGTCTGGCTTTATAGTTTGAGCAAAGGCTCTTCTTGACTTCACGATGTTATAACGAACTAAGTACCTGGATCAGTTTTGCTGAACTAATAAGTTCTGAAATATCTGCATTTTATTTTGCTGCCTTAGAAACATCTTGCTCTGCTGTGAAACTCGAAGATGCTTTGATTTCCTGGAATACGTTAAAGATATTCAGGCAGTTCAGGCTGTAAAAATGTTTGTATGCTTAACAGTGTCATCAGCACTCTAAGAATGGTTGAATATCTGTTACTGTATTAGGTCCCAAGAAATATAAATTCCCAAGTAAATCTTAAATATGTTACTTTCTGCATAAATAAAATAGATCATAAAGTTTTGAGATGTCCAAAAGCCAACCAATGGTATTTATCCTCTACTTCTTGTTCTAGAATTCTTTTCCAAAAGCGTTTGGTATTTAAACTACTTTGCAATAACTTACACAATGTGCTGATAGAGAAGGCCAGCTGGTTTAAGAGTACTCCTGACCGCTTCTTACTACTTTTTCTTTCCTTCATAATACTGTGTGGCCTAAGAGATGATTTTGACTCCTGGAGGGAAGAAAAGCATGTCTGTATTTCAACCCCCCCAGCCAGAAGGTTTAGTTTCCAGTTTGGTTGATTATGTTGCCACTTGAATGTAGTTCTATATAATTAAATTTGTGCATGTGGTTTTGTTTTGTTTGGGTTTGGTTTTGGTTTTAATGTAAGAGCTGTGGCTATCTTGAGTATGGCTATGGCTTGGCTACGCTGATTCAGCATAACCCTGAGAGCTACTGATTCTGAGAAGAGGAAGAAAGAAACCATGAACCTTGCAATGTACTGAACTGCATGCGTTAGCATTATGCAGTATCTTTCCCCAAAGTAGGGTAGCATTCAGAAGCCTTTCCCAGGATTAGCTGGCAATGTGAGAATGCAGAGTGGTTTTATCTGCCCAGCACAGTGCAGTGATACTGGAAGCAGGTCAGGGATGAGGATCATGAAGTCTAGTTGTGATTATTGCCTTGGTTAATGAGGTAGGCTCTTGAGCAGGGTCTACTACTTCAGGACTTAGCCGAGCTTGAAGTCAAGACTGCATAGAAAGCCTACGGGTGCAGAAATCTCTGCTGGATTTGTAGCAACACTGGAAAGATTTGATCCTTGTTTGATTGGTCCTGAGAAAAATAACGCTACAGCTGAGTTATGAGGATTCTTGCAAGCAGTGGGGGGAGGTTGGAACATGCCATACTCCATACAAATGCTTTTAATGGAAATTATTATAGGCCTATTTTAGTAGTCTAAAAAATTGAAGGGGGGGGCAGGGGGGGCATTTGTCCAGGTAAAAAGAAGATAATTGTTGCTGAAAAGGTGAAAAGGCTTATCTAGTGCGTAACCAAGTGTAAAAATGGTCCAGGATCTGGATCTCAGCATAATGGGTGCTGGGGAAATGGTCAGTGTCTGACTGTAGTACAAGTAAATGCATGAAGCCTGCTTGCTCGTTAGCTTTTAATGCTCTCCTCTGTCACAGGTTTGTACGTATGGTGTTTTACTTATTTATGCCCAGGTGACATATGTGAATGAGAGCTGGCAGCAGCTGCTGAATAATGGATGAAATACCAGAATTCTGATGGTGGCCACCTCCACAGTGTGGGGGGAGCTGTGCTGAGGGCTTGCTGCTCCCCTGGCTGAGCTGTTTGCTCAAATGCTTTTCCCTGGCAATAGCCAGAACCTTCCAGCAAGTCCTGAGGTGTCTCAGTGAAGAATGTCTTTCCACAGAGTATACCTTGACATCTTGCATCATGGTCTGTTTCATTTTCTAGCTGGTTGCTCCCATTTCTAATGAAGAGCCTGACTAGCGCTGGTTTACAAGAATAGCAATTCTGTCTTTTCACTACTTTTTACAGCACTTATAAAGTGTATCCTGTAAGGTTTTTATGCACAATTTTAAATAAACAAGCTTTGCTTAAAAAAAGAGCAGATATGTTTTAATTAGAGTAACCTAATAGGCTGGCTGAGGTCTGAATACAACAGTGGCAGAAGATCACTGAAAAGCTTCTGCCCTTATCTGGCCTTAATTGTATATCTTGGTTTCCAGGGCACTTGGGGCTTTATTTTGAATGTTTCACAGATTACACTGACTAATATGAGAACAGGGTCATTAGTGTAATAAATCTCAGGTAAGGTAGACCTAGCCTTAGGAAACCTTTCTATATTTGGCCTCTGGTATCTATTGCTGTAGGAGTCTATAAAAAAAAAAAAAAAAGCATTGACATCTGGTCCAAGGCACTGATACGTGTGTATGAAATGCTAATGTTGCCATTCTTCCAGCAAAACGGTGCCAGGCAGTCTCAGCTGTGGCAACACAGCTCTGTAGCATGGCTTGCTTGCACTGGAGGAAGCCAAGCCTCTTCCTTGCTGAGCACCTGTCTATTAAAGACAGCTAGCGCTAAAGGTCTGATTACAGTTCAGTGACTTGTTCACACAGTGATTAATTTTTTCCTCTCCGCTAGCTGGGGAACTTGCTTCTATAGCACAGCTGACAAAATAGGTATTTATAGCCTCGTTTGTAGGAGGGTGGGAGTTGGTTGAGTTACGATAGCCTGGTAATAAACATCTGACCACCATCACACATCTGTGGTCAAGGAGTCACTCTGGCCGGGCAGGGCTTGACCTCAGTGGGACTTCATTTGCTTCACCCATCTGATGACCCCTGGACTTGCAATGTGCGTGGGAGGAGTGCTGGCTGGCTCCTCTGCCTGTGTTTTTGCTCTTCTGCTCTGAGGGCTACTCGCCATTTATTCATATTTTGCTAGCACTGAGGCTCAAAGCCCATACTGGATAGGAAGGGCTGGAGAGCACGTGGAGAGAAAGCAGAGGAACCAGCCCGTGGTGAGACTGTCAAGGGTACAGTCCAGAAGTAAACCAGCTGCACTCCCTCGGCAGCTGCTGTGCCTCCTTCCCAGTGGCACCAGGCAAATTAGCAGGGAAGGGTTCTTAATGCTTACCTGGCTAATCCCAAACTGTTGGGGATATCCTGTGGTCAAAGTGATGGAGAAAGAGCTACCCCACCTGAGCTGAAGTCATCAAATAACGCTCGAGGGCAGTGGGTGTTTGAAAGCAGACCAGTGAGATTATTTAGCCAGCCTGCCTTTGCTCAGTGTGATTAAATTGCATCCCAATGAGTTTGTTGCTAATTCCATCCTAGTTTGCTCTGCTGCTGTAAACTGCTGGAGATATCTCGGCTGGCTCCCTGGCTCTGGCACACAAAGGCTTCTCTGTGTACATGTCTGTAACAGTGTCACTATTTTCTTTATTTTTTTTTTTCTAATCCTTCGCTCACAAACGATTCTGAACAGATTGCTTTTCCCTCTGTACAGCTTTGTACAGATAATACAGTAGCGAAAGCAGCGGGGAGCTGTGGGGGAGAGAATTAATGCTCTGTTCCTCGCTTCGGCATTAGTGACCAGGCGCACATGGGGGGGACCTGGCTGGGGGAGGACTGTGGCCCTACACCCACACACACGGCTTCTGCTCTCGGGCTGCGACGCAGCTCTGCTTCGCTTAAAAACCATCATGGCTACAGAAAGCTGCACGGGGGGAAGGGGGACAGTGCTAAAGTGTGTGTGTGAGTGTGTCATCGGGTCATCTCAGCGGGACAAACCCACAAAAGCCAATGCGTCGCTCCTGTGACACAACTGTTACTGGTTTATGGCACTGTATGTGACAGCTTTACTTGTCACAGGCCTGGAGAAGCCTCAGTGCATCTCTGGCCAGTGGGTCCCTCAGCAGCTGCTCCCTTTTTTTGGCTCTTTGGCGTGTGCAGGGGAGAAGAGCAGCAGCCGGTCGGGGCAGATCTGATGGCCCCGTGGCATAAGGGTGGGGGATCGTAAAGCCTTTCTGTAGGACGAAGTGTAAAGGATGGCACCAAGGGTGCTGGGGAAAAGAGCCGTCCCCAGCAGACCCCTGGTGGCACCTTCCTGACCAGGGCAGCGCTGCTGGGCAGGCCTGTCTGCTGCTGCAAAGGGGGAACAGGGGTTGGGAGGGGATTTGTCTGAGAAAATTGGCTTTCCGCTCTGCAGAAGTTATTGTACGAATGAGACACGTAAATGATGTTTGACCTGGAGGGAAACCTTTAGCATTGGGAATGCCAGTTTCCTCAGGCCATACAGAGGCTTTGCTTTGGTTGGAAAGATGTATCTTTCCTACCTGCTCTCTGTTTGAAATTGCTTACCTGAATTTTCAACACATTTCAGAGCATTCACAGACCCCTCTATTCCCCCTCACTCTGGAAAACTAGACTTCGAAGTCATCTTTTCAAGACAAAACTACCTAAAAGGCACGGGGGGGTAAAACCCACTTTCTAGTTGGTCTCTCACATACTGGATTTGAGCTGCAAAATGCCCACCTCTTGTTACTGCTTGTCCTTCCTGTGGAGAAGGTGGCCGACCGCCGGTCCCAGTGGGATGGACCCCACGGCGCTGCAGGGAAGGAAGCCGGCTGCTCACTGGTACCTGGCTCCTGCTGATAGGCCTTCCAGCAAATATCTTTAAGCAACTATTTAGCAAATGCCCAGAGCTACTGGTAAGAAGGAAGTCTCCAAAGCTATTTAATGTGTGGTCCACTGCGAGGGGGTAATTGTAAGGACTGGGGATGTGAGTGTATCCCGGCTTCTCCGGTACAAAGTATGGCTTTTCAGCATCATGCATTCTTTCCAGTCATATCCCACTATGTGTGGCTTCCCTCTCCCTTTAAAACAGCCATGCTCACCTTTAAACCACAAGGAAAATGCTGATTCAGCATGTAACACATGCTGCAATGTACCTTGCCCAATTGAACAGGTATGGTACTTGTCTTTGCAGTCTGCCTGGGCTGACTCAGAGGGAATGAAGAGAGCTTTGGCTTGCCTTACCTTTTTAATCTTTTCAAAAGATATTTTTTTTCTTTAATATGGTTTTCTCAGTTACCTCAAACATTGGCTTTTAACAGCAACTCCCACTTCTGAGTAAAAAGCTAGTTTTATTTATACTTAAACATGTTTGGGGGTGTTATATTCTTGTACCTTTTTTTTTTTGGCTTTTGTATTACTGTGTACCCGCCTACTTGAGCTTTCTGGGAGGAACTAGACCACTTGTCCAGCAAGCAGTTGTCTCCAAAGCCCAACTGCAGACTCGGCGCGAGGCATGTCATGGGGACTTTCCTCTGTGGACTCCTTCCAAGCCTGCCCTCAGTGTTCCTCCCTGGTCTCATCTGTTTCACTGCCGAGTTTGCTTTTTATCTTTGGTATAAACAGTCATTGTTCGTTCAGCGGTAGAAAATAATCTGACCAGAAAACCTGGCTTTGTTCCACTGAGTCAGGTGCTTTTTTTTAATCCTGCTTGGGACTGAGAGGGGGGAGGAGAAACGAACCCCTCCAGCTCTGTTTTTTAAAGTGTTTTTTCAACATCTGTGGTGATCTTCTTGCCTTATGGACGCTGATAGTCACTGCTGGAGGAGTAAAGTGTCTTATCAGTGCCTCTCAGGGCTTCTCTGAGGGGGAGATGAGGCCAGCCACGCTGGCAGCTGCTCGTGTACAAAGGCACAAAAACCCGGCACATCACTACGCATGCACCACACCGCGGAAGATGGTTACTTTTGCCTTTGAGTAAAACACAGAGCACTGGAAATGCTATTTCTGAAGTGAAGGGGAAGAGCTATGGCTTAAGGGAAGGGTGATGCTTTCAAACAAAAACAGATGCCCTGTTTTAGTTTTTCTTATTTCCTCCACCCTATTGGTTAATAATATGACTTCTACAAAGTTGTAAACAAAATGTCAAAGTTTTTCAACCTCTTAGCTTGAAAACATCAAGGAAAAAAATGGGACAGTTTGGCAGGATTGCTACGGAGCTCTTCCTTTACTTTCTGGAAGAAGTTCAAACAACCCCATGGAGGCTCATGTTATCGTTATTAGTCACCCTGTGTGCTCCCAGTCTTTTAGAGGCTCTGTTTACTCATGGTAAGAAAGGGGAAATTCCAGCAACAGTAAATGTGGAAACATGAACACATGCCTTCACGTTTACTTGGGGTTTTATTCCTGGGTTTGGCTTTACTGATGACATAAAAATTAGGATGGAGAGCTCTACATAGTTAATCTGTCTAGTATTGTCTACTGATAAAGTAGAGAGATCACTGCAAGGTAAGATCTTATTTTAAAAAGGTCTTATTTTCTGCTTCCTTGCCCCCACACGTATGTGCCATTCCCTTACTTTTTAAGGGACTAGAGTTGCTTTTTAACAGGTCTGACTATTTGCATCTAAAACAGACTCAGGCCATAAAAGAAGCAGAGGGTGTTTGCAGTTGTTCTCTTGAAATCAGCTGCTGCTTTTTCAAGTGTTTTGTTGTACTTCTTTAACTAAAATTTAAATATGTATTTATACTGTCCCTTTTAATTACCTGCACTACGTGGATGCCTGAAGGTGTGACACTCCTTCCAGTGTGACAAAAACTAATTCGAGTCATGCAGAGGCTGATGCCTCCCAGGGCGAGTCCTCTGCTGAGGGTTATTAGAGTACAGTAAAAAGCCCTCTGAGTAGGATCCAAGAGGCTGACCCTGTAACTTGAGTATCAGATCCAAGAGGAAGGTGCCGAGAGGATTAAGCTGTCTTTAAAATAGAGCTTTTTGAGTATCAGGCTTTTAGTTACATCTGTTTTGATCATAAGCTGACTCTAGACTGATATTGCAGAAGCTTGGCTGTTAATTTTCCTGCAAAGCAACCCTGAACCTCTCCATGCTGTAAGGTTTGTAAAAGCATTGCTGCATTTGAACATATATTTCATGCCCGATGCATCCAAGCTGAGGTCTTGTTGCAGATTGGACGAGTCTGAGTAAACTGAAGGTTTAGAAGATGGAGTAAAAGGCTGCCAGACTTGCATTGCCCAGCTCCAGGATTTTCAATAGTGATAAAGAGTTAATGGTAAAATGTGAACATTCAGACCATCCAAATGCTCCAGTTTTAGCAATGCATTGGTACTGTGTGGGGAAATACACATTGAACAATGCAGCTACTAAGTTTTGTTTTATTCTGTAGAACCGTGCTTATCTGATTGGCAGGGAGAATGGCTTTTAGTGCAGTCCTCCACTTGTGGTCTGTTAGATATTAGCAGATGAATATCCAAATGAAGAGGAAGGAAAAATAAAGACCAGGCGCTCGTATGTGTTATTAGTCATGTGAGCAAACAAATTTAATTGCAGGATTAGAGAGGAGCAAAAGCAATAAATGAACATTAAGGTTAACCTAACTTTTATATCATTGCTACTGAAAACTATGTGATCTCTCTATGCAAGCTTTTTTTCAAAGCTTTAAATAATTCTTCAATTTAAAAAAAGAAAAAAGTTAGGAAATGCTGACCTAGCCTGAATCTATGAATAAAGTCTTCTTGGTAAGTGTTCCAACTTGTGAGCAAAGGCTTTGAAATCTTCCCCCACTTGTAATGGAGCTGAATGAGTTCAGTGGTAAATATGCAACAAGTGTAATGCCTGTTCCTGCTTTTTGTTCCCCTGGGAGTCATTTAAGCAAAACAAATTCAGTGCACACTAATAAAGTGGGTAGGTAGCTATTGCAGCTTAATAGCTTGCGCTCGACCATTTTCCTTGGCAGGGAGTTTAAGGAATGTTTCCAGCTAGGTTATGATGTCTTCATCATGGACTGTTATCAGGGGTTGTATTTCCCAGTGTCAAGTCCCTGTGCTGAAGATGTGCTGCTCTTTGGGAGCCTGGGACTGCTCAGGAGACACAGAGTTAAACGCAGTGTATGTGCTGCTCCCCACGGCCCATTGTTATTGCTGCAGCCTTCTCCACTTGCATTCAAAATGTTTTCCAAACAGAGCACGTATGGGGAGTTTGTCTATTTGCTTTTCACTTTTTTTTTTCCTTTTTTAAACAATCATTGGCAATTGCTAGTGTCTAGCTAGACCATTTTTCAGCATCTCTACCTCCTTTCTTCAGCTTCATTTTAATGAGCAGGGTATAAGTGTTCTGCTCGTGGTGTCTCCTGAATCTGGTGCTCTGTGTCCAATGTAGCTATCTGAATAACACACACAAGCATTGGGCAAATTTGTTTAGCTACAAGGAATGATGAGAACACATGCTCCATCAGGTCATCTCTGGCCCTCTGGAACTTGGCCAGTTCTGCTGTGGGAAACCACATGAGTGATGGGGCATGGGGGACAGAGTAACGGAAGGTCTAAAAACTGTTACCCAGTGCCTGTAGGTAAAAAGAGCAGGGACAGATTACGGGAAAACACTAACAGTTGTGATATGCTAGCTACTTGCATGGTAGTCATGCACCTTGAGCCATGAGCCTGTTGAACTCTCCTCTGCAGAAGAAGACCCAGGCCATACTTTGGCCTGACTTCATGCCAGTTTTGCTGAAGCTGATCTGGGCAGTCCCCCCAGCCTAGCACTGCCACCTCCTCTGCACAGCTCGGTGACTCTTCAGTTGTGGCTCCCTGTGTGGGCAGGAGATAGGGACAACAACCACCAGAGCCAGAAATGCTGCTGGGATTTACTTGGTGAGCTATGCTTACCCTACCAGATCTTGTGCTGAGCATGCGTAACCACAGTGTGAACCTCCAACAGAAGAGACAAAATCATCCTTCATCTGCAAACAGATGACTGTGTGTTAGTTACTATTTTGGTTTTCTAGTGATCTTTCCAAAGTGATGAAAGAAACTAGAAAAAAATGTGATGTACTGAGGAGCTAATAGTACCTAGTTTCCAAAGGGTTTGTATTCATAGATTGGCATCCCTGAGGTTTGCCTTTCCTTTTGGGGGTTCTCCATCATCTGCCAAGATGGGAGTCTGCACTGCAGCGTTCTCCTAGGTCAAGACGTCTATGCAGGTTTACTTATGGCATCTCCACCTGTTTGGTCCCTTCCTCTAACATTATAAGTAAATAAGCATATTGAAAGTAGCTGAAGGAGTCCCTAGTTGCTAGAGGTTGAAAAGGAGCTAGATAATGTGACAACGCATCCTCTTTTCTTAGGGAAACTATAATGCTGCTAATTTGCCTAGTGTCCTCTACCTGATGCTCTCCCAGTTTAGTTCTGTACTTTTTTCTTTCTAGCTTGGTATGAATGCATGCTTCTCTTCTAGAAGACTGATTATGTAGAAACCATGCCTGAAAGATTTTTTTTTTAATTTGCCTTCAGCATCTAAAGTAAACTGGAGTTCAGATGTGTGATATGATTAAGTGCAGTCTAGTTTCAATAAGAACCTGTTGCTCTTGCCAGCTGAACTCCTAATTGGAAAGGAGCAAGGCATTTCTGGTGATCAGCAGATTAACTGAAAAATTTAGAACATAATTATTTTATTTCCTGGGTCAAATTCAGTCAATAGCTGAACTGAACTAAAAAGATCTTGAAACACTAACATTTAGAATATATTTTGATGCTTAATTGCTTATGTCAAAAGGCTTTTAAAAATAATTTAAGCTTTAGGAAATTGAGTTGAGCCAATACAAAAACAGAATTTCTGAGTTATTTTGCTCCTGGTTTTGGTAAGAAATAAACACTTCCATCTGCAAGTTTGGTTCTGTCTAACAAAAAATAATAATTGGAATTTGCTCCCAAACAAACAAACCTTATTACATGCCCAGTGCTGCTACTAGTAAGTTGTCGAACTTTGCACGCATCTGTGGCTATTGTTTATAACAATTTCTACAGCTGAACTCTCACAAGTTATTTTTTTTTGCCTCTCAGAACAACAGTACCTAAAAGGCTGTGTGTCAAACTATGTGCTTTGGAGGCTGGTTTTATGTGCCCTACTTTTTCAAATGGCACAGATCACTGATTTAAGGAGTTCTGCGCAGTCCTCACTGCTCCTGAAAAGCCAGCCATTGCCATCTGTGCTCACCTGTGGATGCAGAGCCTGATTTTTTTTTTTTTTTTTTTTTTTCCTGGTAGCTTAAATGTCTGTGTCGCATCTTACAGCATGTTTCACATTGACTATATATTTGGCTTGTTCTGGTACTCTCCAGACAACTACACAGTTCCTCCAAGCCCATCTCCAGAACAGTCATGTTCATAGTTATGGTCTTTAGCCACCTGAAAGCTCTGACAAGAGTATAACATAAGGCTTTTTGCACTTGCACTTTTGGTAGCCAGGTGCTGCCTCTGGCATTGCTATCCGCAAATCAGAACAGGGCTGTTTTTCCTTTATAGTGGATGCACTGTTCTCCCTTTGCGTAGTGCCTGGTTGCCCCAAACTGTACAGGAGCCCCCGAGGACTCTGGGCGGGGAGCGGTGGTGGGGTATGGATCTGGGTGCCGCACCCTTGAGCGTGCTGAGACTGAGACCATGCATGGTTGGGGTTGAGCAAGGAGGAAACAGGGATGGGTGCCCATGGTCTCAGCAGGGAAAATGCCTCAGTAGCATCTCCCACAAATTGCTGTAGTTGTCAGGATTCATTGCTGTTGTAAAGCCTGCTGCGTTGTGGCCTTCTGTCTTATTAATGCGGGCATCAATGGACTGCCTATTCCATCCTCATAAAGAAAGCCTGTTTTGCAGAGGACATGATGCAAAGAGCCTGCAAGCTTGAAATATCTGGATGACTTCCAATTTCTATTCCCAGAAGTCTTGTTCTAACAAATACTGATGAATATACACACAGTACAAGGGGGTGCAGGGAGAGACTCAGCAGGAGATGGGATCATACAAAACATCACCGGTGTTGGAGCTGCACAACTAAACAGCCTGCACTAGCTCTTTTAAGTCAAGCTGGAGTGATTCCTTCTTTGTGGAATCCTGTGACCTGGCAAAGGCTCCAACCTGACTCGTATGTGCGATTGCTTTTGAATTTAGAGGCTTATTTTTCCAGTCCTCCTGTGGTCGTGCATGCGGATCTCAGGATGCGCCTAGACAGGAATATTGAACTTGTGTGAGAGCCAGCTGGTGGAAAGCAAGATGTCGGGAGTTTCCCCACCCACTCCAGCAGATGGATAGTCTTCATTTGTCAGTCTAGCACAAGGCAAAATGAATAAAACTTTCCCCCCATTCTCAAGTCCCCAAACTTTCCCCTTCCTCTGAGTTCACAGCAGCTGATAGTCCCCAAATTGTCCAAGACTGTTAATTGCTTCCTGTTTATTTAGGTTTAGACATTCACAGACCCAGTCTGCAAAATAACTATACCAGAGCCCAAGTAGTGAAGATTGCTAAAGGAAGTTCTGCGATCCGAGAAGAAACTGGAAAAATCTCTCCCTCTGCTTCCATCAGCCTAGATGAGCTATTGACAAGCACAACAGAGCCATTGGCCTCCAGGCTCTCTCCTGCTTCATTTTAATATCTTTAAACCTCAGCTTGCAGAGCTAGGCTCCTTACCCATATGCTTCTGGGAATACAGTAACAAAAGCAAACGCGTTCCCTAGGAGGGATTAAAGAACCACCTTGAAAAATAGGCAAATTGGAAAAATAAACCATAGCAATATGAACGAGCAAAGGAAGAAGAGCACAAATGTGTTAGTCATCTCTTAATTGCTCTCAGAGCCCAATATGCTTAACATCCTGAAATAGAAAGCCCATCATTTCAGTTCTGCACATTAGCAATTTAAAAAGAAATAAAGTAAAGTGAGATCTCCTGAGAATGAAATCATATATATATTCATATTGTCAAACAAGTGCTTTTCCTGTTCGCAACCTTTCAGCTTAAGCCCTCATAATTTGTTATGTACAGGACAAATATAAAAGATAGATTCTTCATTGGACAAGAGAAAAGTTTTGCCTGTATTTCAAGGAAGCTTGTGTCATATTGCATGACCTGAGTGTGTCAACACACTGTTAATTTAGGAAAACTTTTGAGTGAATAAGCTTGGGACATGAGCAAGAGTTCTCAGGTTTGAATATTTTCTTGCTTTGTAGAGGCCCATGCATCGGAGGTGAGGGCACCTACAGACCCATCCATCATAGCCACCAGGTGCCCATCAGCAGTTGGGCTCCCATCTTTTAACCATTTTCATTTTTCAGCTGTCAACAAAATCTGTAATTTTTCTTGCAGTTTCTTCGACCACTTATCAGCTCAACTCCCCCTCTCCTCGTTGCACAGTAAACGTAAAGGAAATCATCAAAGTGGGACTGTTTGTTTTGTGCTTAATAGATGCCGTGATCTGCCCCGCAGACCTCCAGGGACTCTCCATTGTTCTTGTGCTTTGGTATATTGGCTGGGCCAAAAATTGTCATCTTCTGTCGAAGGATGTTTCCCCCTCCCTTTCCTTCCTCCCTTTGACTTTCTTTTTCTCTCATCTCTGCTTTATGCACTGGTAGTATTTCAGCTGTCAGGAGTATTTGGTACAATCCCTAGGCATCCGCTTTGATGCGCTCGTTCCTTGCGTACAGCTCTGGTTTGGAGGCATCAGATCCTTTCCGTGTGATGTGCTGGGGCTATGAAAACGATGGCCTTTTGAAATCAACTTGCGTACGTGTTAATTGCGGGCACAGGGGTTAATGCTGTGGGATCATGAGTGACCTTATAATTTTGCTTAGTGTTGCTTACCTAGCAGCCTGCAACTGTAATCAAGCAGGTTTACAGCCTTTACTGTGTTTCCCGTGAGGTGTAGCTCACAGTGATGTTTTTGATGATAGAGAAAATTACATATCGGAAAAAATCTTTAGCATTTATAATTACATGGCTGAGATTAAGCGGTACAGTGTTGAAGAGAGGTTGTTATATGAAAATGACCAATAATGTTTTAAACTGGAATGTCTTTTCTAATTATTTCTTTAGAATTAACGCCTAGTGCTTTATTCAGTTATTTTGCTATGCGTTAAGAATTTGTGGATGTATCACAAGGAATTTTAGAAGTACTTCCTAGCAATAGGTTAAAATGTTGTTTAAACAGGAGCCAGACAGATGACCGAGCCTTTCTATTTCCACATCACAAGCCTAGTTACTCAAGAGTGTATAAACGCAAAAAAAAAAAAAAAAAATTCTGGGGCAAAATCTAAAGTCAGGAAATTGGGACTGGAGGTCCAAAATCAGAACTGGAAGCTCAGACTGTTTTTTTACAATTGGTCAGAATCTAAGCTGTCCACCATCACCATCGCATTGCCATCACAGGTATTGGTGTTACCTATGATTTCTAGTGCAGGAACCAGCAGGGCCTGAAGCAGCTGTTCAACCTCAGAAGAAATGGTCCACGACCCAAAAAACTTTCAAGTGAATTGGGGAAAAAAATCAATGCAATAACAGTCTAAAGGAACTACAAAGGCACAAGGGTGATGAGACTGTTCAGCCCTGGAAGCAGAAGCATTAAGGCACGCAAGCTGCTCAACAGTCGTCCAAGCGCTGTGTAGTCCACGTGGCAGAGGAAGGGAACAGGGTGGATAAGCTGTGGCTGTATAGAGCTGTTCCTGGTTATAGGGGGGTGACCTGAGGAGAAAGCACGAAGGCGCTTGTGCTGCTCTCTAAGAAGTGGGCAACGCAGTGGACTATGCCCATGGGAAGCAGAAATTCAAACTTTGATATAACCTTGCAGAGAGGCCGTCTCTCTACATTAATCACAGCCCGGAGAAAGCTTGGGTGAACAGTACATCTTGCTATACTAATCCCAGAACGAAGCATAATTTTTTTCCCCTGCAGTGCTCCCAGTCTCGGTGCACTTCATCAGAGCCAAATGCACATGCACCGGTCTCTCAAACGAGCTCAGTGGGAGCGGTGGCATTTGCAGCATCTGTTGAGCTGACTTCCAGCCCTCTACTGTTGCTGAATTCTGGAGGTAACAGTGGAGACAGCAGAAACATCAACATCAAAGGGAAGGAATTCAAAGAAAGAGTCTTTGAAATGAGGTCTTTAAATACAGTTGCTTTTCATGCGTGTTCACTAATCCTGTATCGCTGGGAGCTAATACTTAAAGCGAGGGTCACTGAAGGAGAATGAGTGGGGAAAAGCAGGTTTTGAGGAACAGCTGGGGAACAGGATCCCCACTATCAACTTTGTACCGCGAGACCAAAGGAAATTCTTTGTTTCTCATTTGTGTCCGGTGTTGTGCCCTACAGCCCCGGAGCCTTCCCTCGTTATGTGAGGGTAACTGCTCTGGAGTTTAGCTGTGAGCCAGGGAAACAACTGAAAAATTGCTTCTGTTAGAAACACAGGGTATCCACGGTGTGCTGGACTTTTATAGGGTGGAGAGATGTGACATGGGCAGCGCTGTCAAGCTACATCTACGGAGGGAGTCTTTACCTTACCTTAACAAGGAGAGAACTGGGTATAACATACCACATGGGAGTGGGAAAATGGCCTTTGGGCCTGAAAGGCTGAGCTCCTCAATCGCTCTGAGCAACGCTCTGTACCCACATAACATTAGCTGTGGTTTATAGTCCGGGACTGAGGAAAGCCTGTCGTCAGGCTGTTTTGGTGGTTACCCGTGCTTGCTGGATGGCCTTGGCAGCCAAATGACAAGATCACAGGACTAACTAGAGGGAGAGAAAACTGGCATTACTCCTGGCGGAGCACCACGCTGAGACCCTGGCTTCCTGCTGCAAAAACAGGAAATGTTTTTTTCTGGAACAACGATAGGTTAATTCAGTACTGGGGTACATTCACAAAAGTCCCCACAACTTTACAACGAGGCAGATTTCTGTGCCCATGGCCCTGAGAATAATGACTAAAGACAGAAAAGACTTTTTAGGAAAGTTCATTTTGTCTTGCCTGTAAAAGATGGAGACTGTGGGGGTTTGCGTGCTCTGGTGTTTTGGCCAATCTGCTCCCAAATGGTCCATCTGGTTGGACTCCTACTAGCTGTTCGGGGACACTATTCTATAGCATGTTTCACTGTGAATTGTTTTGGTATTGAGCTTAAATTTTCTGCTGTGCTTAGCCCCTCCCTTCCTGGAGCACCTACAAGGCATCCCATGGGTACCAAGAACAAGACTAGGAGTAGGGATGAACAGGTGATCCCTCGCCCTCTCCCCATTGAACAGTCAAAAACTTTTGTCTAGTTTTCTGTTGTAAACACCCCTAGGTGTGAATTGTGGGAGTTTTCTATGAGCAGCAATTAAATGGATTATTTCAGATGCATTTGAAAAGTTTCCAATATACGTTGTTGTATTTGTTGTACAAATGTACATTTTTGTTTTCCTTCTTTCCCTTTACAGCTTGTACCCTCAGGCTTTTTAGTATTAATAAAATTAATCTGTACTGATAAAATTTGAAAGTTCATCCACTTTTCTAACTGAGGGAACCTGGAATATTGGCTATTTTACGTGTGCGGGATGATAATGCAGAAGTAGAAAGGTTCTTGTTGTGATGAGTGCTGATGGGTTAAGTGTTTGTTATGATTCCGGGGCAAATAAATTACTAGTGCAAGCTTTTGAAACTATATCACAGAACATAAATACCTAGAAAGACTGAATACAGACTGTACACACATGCTCTAGGGTGTTGGTTTGTTTTATTTGCTAAGCCAAACTCAACATCATTTGAGCACAGTGGACTACATAAATTATTTCTTTTTCTATGCAATGAAACATTTTAAAATAATTATCCCCTCCCATCCTTAATGTATATACACTCCTGCCTGATAGGTGCTTTCAACTGGCTGAAAGTATACCCTCTCACAAATAAGCATGGCTGCCCAGGCAAAAGTCCAGCCCTTGCAGCGAGCCTCATCCCAGGCAGGATGAAGCAATCAACATTGAGATCTCCGCTGAGCAGAGCCTCGCAGAGGGGAACTTGTTGCTATTTCATTCTGCAGCTGAAGAAACATACAGTAGTGGCAGGGAGCCTTGGGGCAGCTGATTTAAAGATTGATTTTGCAAGCTGTTCCTTACTATCTGGCATTCATAAAATTCACCTTGAATAACTGGTTTTCCTACTGAACTCTTAAACTCTTGCCAGAAGAGCATCCTGCTGGCTGAACGTATTCAGACCATCTCTTGAGCTACACCAGATGGTACCAGTCGCACTGAAATCCAATGAGTAGTGATTTCTTTTTTTTTTTTTCCTGCCAGTTATAAGGATCTGCTCTACTCCTTTCCTGGGAACTTTGCTAATGCAAACAGTAAATGCCCTCCCTAGAGAGAGCCTCCCACTGGCTTCAGCTCTGTTCTGAGAAAATGAGGTAGGATTAAAAGAGCACAATTGCTTCTGGGCAGTCGGTTTGTGGCCAGCCACGTGGTGGAATTGCTTGGACATAAATTTTAATTTAATGCAGAGTTGCTAATCAACATTGAACATTTGAACGTCAGTGGCTGATAAATTTAATTGGGTTTTTGTTTAAGAGCATTGCTGGAAATATGTGCTTGAAGCATCAAAGAGTGAGGTTTAGAACTTCAAACAGTACTCTGGTTACATTTTTGGGAAGGACTGTCACCAGATCTGTGCTGTTTGGCTGCTGCAGTGATACTTATTGCACCAGTTTCTGAACTTGCGTGGTGCTTACTAAAATATGCATGTATGTAAATAGACTTAGAAAGAAAAATACGCGTGTAGGTAAACAGACTTGTGAAGAATGATGTTAAGAGAAACATCATCGTGGTGGGCAGCAAAGACCTGGCTAGGCGATGCAAGCGTCAAGGGTGCCTGCCAAATCTTAATTTGCTCCTCCTTTCATCCCACCCCTGTGTATTGTAAACACAATTCTTGTGTGGTCATGCACTACATTTGTAGCAGAATCATGAATGCACAGAGCGGCTCTGGTGAGAAGCTGGAGCTGTGGGGAAAAGGCCAGTTCCTCCAAAGGAGGACTTGTCTGCTCTCTCTCTGTCCACAGTGGGTAGGACAAAAGCTTCAAGCCGTATCAAGGACACGTAGGTTAGACTTCATGAAGAAGTTGCAAACAGTTCTACAAGTAGCAAAATGCTGGTATAGAGTCACCTGGAAGGATGGAGGAATTGCTGGTTCTCAGAGTGTGAGACTGTTGTCAGGAATAAGGCAGGGCTAACTCTTTCTGCATCAGAGAAAGAGAGTGGACTAGATGGCTTCCAGATTCCTTCCATGCATTCCCATTCACTCTGAATCCTTGTCTTCTACCTCTTTTCCCTGACAGCAGAAGTTAGAACGCACATGAATGAGGCAGGCCTTGGTAGAAGAGGAAAGGAGCCTTTGGCAGCTGAATGTGGTCTGAGAGAAAGACATCCCTTCCCAGCCCGTGCCATGGAGCTCCTGCGACGTGCTGCAGATGTTTTGCAGCTATCAGTTGTTCCCAGTTGGCATTCTGGGTGTGCCTACCTGCAGTCTCATTTGAAGCATTAAACCTTAAAAATTTAAACTGAAATTAGTGGAATATGCTTTCTGAATATGTGATTTTGACCTTTCCAGAAAGCTACATCTTTCTGCGCGTCAGCTGCCTTTCTGTAAAATGAGGGTAATACAGCATTTTCAGGGGGAGTGCATAAGTTCTTTAATACTTTCAAAGTGCTTGGATGCTGTAGCGATGTGCGGAGAGGATGAGGCCATAATGGAAATGATAAATTCTGTCTCCACAGCAGGATCTGAGCAGCGTGCCGTAAAGAAGGCCAACGGCCACATGCTGAGTGACAAGAAGAAGACAAAATATTGAATGACTGCTGATTAAGTGAGCACTTTTCATTCTTTGTGTTGAATGAGGCAGGAATGCCAAGGAAAAAGTAGTATGTGGTGTCTTATTAAAGACTGTGTGCTAATTCAGTCTCCTTTTGCATAAAGATTAAAGTGGGTGATTTTCCTCACCCTTCTGGGGGAGGTTTAAAGCATTCCTATGATACACACAAGTATCTACCTTAAACCAGGAAATAGAAACAACCCAAACAACAGCAAAAAAAATCAGCTCTGTAAATTTGATGTCTGTGTGATTTGCCAGCTGGTGGATTACTCAGCCCAGTACACAGATGAGTTGACAGCAGTGGCAGGCTGACCTTCTCCAGGCTGATCAGTGGAAGGGATTTGGGGCTCCTTTGCCAGAAGTTAGATAAACGTTGATGAGTAGCAGGGGAACTGTGAGGTCTGGGTGTCCTGGCTTCATCCCAGATTTGGGAGAGTACACTGAAGGAAGCATAGATTTTTTTGTCCTAGTCTTTGTCCTACACTTATTTTCCTTGACAAAATACCTTCTGTGGCCCCTGTCTTGGGCTTCCCAACTGTGTTGGATTGGTTCAGATATAAAATTAAAAAATTATTGACTTCTGACACCCTTGCCCTGCAGAAATGGCCCAAATGTTGTGCTTTTGTGTGAGAAGTGTTGGGCAGCTCATGTGTTGCAGCTCTGTCTGCAATATCCTGTAGCTGTGTTGTTACTGGCAGCAATAGCTTGAAGCTGTGAGGCAGAAACTGTAGGAAGATTTCAATTTTATTATTGTAACAACTGATAGAGTTGGGGAAAAAAAAGCTTGGAGAGCACTAAGACCTGAAGAGGGACTTATGCAGCTGAGAGCTCATTTATTTGGATATTAGTTATGCTATTAAGAGCTACTACGTCGCCATGAAAATCTCTCTGGTCTTCAGCGTGTCAAGCAGGGAGTATGTTGGACAATATGATGTTGTGGTCCCATGGATTAGGACTGAGCTTGAAAGATTGTGAAGGAATTATATTTTGGGAAGTATGGGCTTGGAGGCAGGGTCTACTCTAATAAGACGACAAGACCTGAAGGTGCCTTGTCTTTTTGTACAGAAGGTGAGGTTGGGCCGTGCCTTGTTTCAGCTGCCTGGAGCTGACCAGGAGCTCTAGGTAGTCTGCACTGAAGGAAAACCTCCCACGTTTCAAGGTCTAGGCATTCCTCCAGGCCCCAAGCACTGAAGGTCACAGAGCTGAGTTGTAGCAACCCCTCTCCCTCCCTCCTCACTGCCTAATGTACTCCCTCGGGTCTCTCCCTTCCTGGAGGCACGTCACACCAGGTAGCCCATGCTGCAAAGCTCCCCTGCCAGTCCTGGTCATACAGTTTCAGGTGATTAGCCAAAAAACACTGGAAGGAAAAAAAAACACCACAGTGTTTTCTTTTCCCTGCTGACATTCTCACCACAGAGGATTGGGAATGTCAGAATACAGAGTAGATGACCATGCCCTATTGAAAGTCAGGGGAGAAGGAAACTTGTATATTGAAATGACAACAAAGAGCTACATAATAAATAGTGGGGAAATAACAGGGTTTGGGCATTGCCCTTCTTTCCACCCTACCACCGAGTGTCCAACACCAGGGATGTTTCTCCCTGGGATGCTGGCTTTCGCTTCTGTCACTTGCTGCCCTTGCCTTTGGATGTGGCAATCACTTGGGGAAAAAACCCTGCTTTTCCCCAGCCCTCCCTGTAAGCAAACCTAAGTCATGCTCTGACTAGCAGATTTCCTCTGTACATCAGGAACAAATGTAGGGCTTCTGCCCATCATCTAAGAATTGGTATGCATGGTATAACTACATAGTATTAAAAAAAAAGAGGCTATCAACCTCTGCTATGGGTTAACACTGCTCTAGTGATTTAAATTCAGGCATAAAGTTGAGTCTCTTGACCGTGCTTCTGTGAACTGTGCATCCTTCAGAGGAGACCCTGGAATGCTTTGTTCTTTATTTTTGCAACTTGTCTCAAAAAAATCCTACATTCTTATTTTGCAGGGCATAATCTAGGATGGTGTAAAATGCCAGGCATTGCCACAGCATGTGAGAAATACTGTGGTTCTCCGAATGAAATAGACTGCGCGATGGACAGAGACTGAGATATAGGTTTCCACATGGACACAGCTGACACAGTATACGTATATGACAAGAGGGTATACAGAGAGGCTTCCGCTGATCATACCTCCCCTTTGTTCTACTTCTTAAAGAAAAACCTGAAAGAATGATGCAACCTCCAGTAAAAAATCTCATTCCTTCTTGCTCTCCCTCTTAAGCAAATGATGCAACACCTGAGGCTGTTGACACATTGACCTGATCTCACAGCTGACTACGGAGGAGGCAGACAAGCAAAGGTGAGCCTGAACCAAGTAACGGGCATAACGGGTTTGATGCCTTTGTGTAACTTCTTGTGATCAAACATTATTACATCAGCAGAAAAGAAGGCCGAAAGAGATTACATTCCTCTGGGACTCCCTAATTTTAGATTACAAAGTGAGTTAGTCAGATGAAAGATGCTTAAAATGAATAGGATCTTCTCTCCATGCACGCTTGGGAATTCCTTGCTTCAATCGCAAAAACCACTAATAGAGAGTGGCAAAGTGAGAGCTGAAATTCTCATTTCAGTCGATTTCTGCCCTCACTTACCCTGGTACAGACGTGTTCCTGCCTGGTGGCCTGGCTCAGCTGCAGCCAAGGACACTAGGTCACTCCTGGAGGATCTTTACCAATGCTGCTGATGCTTGCACTGCAGAGCACCCTGCCCAATTACAGATGGAAAAATCCATGTTTTAAATATTTTTTAACTGAGCACATTGCATCCAGTGGTTGAGGCACTGTAATTACAATAATTTGTCACTGTCTGTAGTGTTTCTGCTTTGTAAAATAAACAATGATCTCACAATCTTTCAAAATGTGGTGGCCTTAATCAGCTTTTTCCTGATTATAACTCTCTTCCTCAGTAGGTATTCAGTTAATGGTCCCTCTTTCATGGTGAAGCTTAAAATATAATAATATTTGGAATATAATGCAATTAATTTCAAGGTGCCTCGTTAAATCTATTGGAACTCTTATTTTAGCTCAACCAATGTTATTAATGATACTTTTGAGGGAACGTGGGTTTCTTTGACGTTGTACTTATTGATTAACAATAATAAAATCTGGCCTGACTTGCCTGTCTGGAATTTCAAGTAAAAAGCTGCTGGTGCAGCATCAACAGCTAATTGACTGAATAATTTTCCCCCATCGGACATCATAAAGATAAGAGAAAAGAGATCAGGGTCTAATTGTTTTCTAATGGAGACAGTTGACACACAAACTACTGTTGCATTAACCAAGCAGCAGTACGTGCTGTTTTCGGAGGTGAGGTAGGAGCCGAGCGGAGTGTGTCCACATGAGAAGTGGTCCACGTAGAGCAGTTCTGCAGCGCGTTGCCAGGCCCCTTGCAGAACGCCTCCAGGAGTGGATTATTGCTCCTCCAGGAAGAAAACCCCAATGCTGTTAGCAGGCCAGGGCAAAACCAACACCTGCTCATCCTGCTGCCAACGCAGCTTGAAGCACAACCATCCATCTCTGACTGCTCTACCTTGGTGCTATTTGGTGAACAAGAAGTGAATCCGAAAGCACTAATGTATATTCAAAAGCAAAATCCCATAAATCAAGCATCCACAAAAGAAGCAGAGAGGAAATGGCAAAGGTATCAAATTGCTTGCAGGATGTTGTCACGCACATATTAATAGAAACCACGAATTTCTAGGGCCAAGTACCTTAATGATCTCCAAAGCAAGCCCTTGGAGTCCCACTAGTGTGCATGTGAGCCACAAGGGCTCTGTCATTACTAAAACTCACTTAAAATGGACAGTGAACCCACACGCTCCGGCACCCTCTCCCCAAGGGTGACCATGTGGAAGGATGCGAGAGCCCCATTCCATAACCCTTCCTATCTCAGTCCCACCCTAATCTCTAATAACTGCAGACTGACTTAAGGCCTGAAGCATAACGTTTAATCTCTCTTCTTAAATTTGCATAATTGTCTGTAACTTTATTCTCAGTAGCTGCAAAAGTTGTCCAGTCTCTCTCTGAATTCTGCTGTGCTTCCCAGCACCCTGGGATGCAGAATTCCTAGCTCTTCATGAAGTGCTCACCCTCTCTCATAGTTTTGAAGCCATCACCTTTCAGAGCCATCGGTTGTCCCCTTGCTGTTGTGTTGCTGGTTAGGGAGAACAGAATTCCTACACCTTCAGTCATTCATAATTTATTACACTTTGTTTTAATTATGCTTATTTCTAACTCCTCTTTAGAATGAGAAACTCAGGGGGGTTAATTACTTTAACCTGAGCCTTTCTAGGTCTTTGACTGCCCCTGTTATTCCCTTTTGCAAAACTTTTGGTTATTCAACAGCCATTTTTTTTAGGATAAGCAGCACTGAGCATGCTGTTCCAAGAGACCAGTCCATTTATTCATCTTACAACATTCTGACATTTTTCGGTGTTTATCTTAATCTCATTCCTTATAAATCCTTCTTGTTGGATTTTGACTGAAGTTGGAGGTTGAGTGCAAATCTTCACTGAGCTATCTAGGTTTGAAAAATGTGTCTATTTTCCCTAATTTATCTATAAGATAAGGAGTTAAAAAAACCCCAAACTCTGTGGAGGGGAAAAAACAAAAACGTACTTCTCCCCTGCCCACTTGGTATTCTTTACTGCTCCGTGAAAGGTTTTAGGGACTCCACTTACAAATGCACAGTCTTGATCTAACTGTGGTATATGCTTGGGGTAATTAGGAGCAGAAGTAGGTCATTTGAAGAACTACAAGTTTTTATTTGAAATGAAATGTGTTTCAACATAAAAGGCCAAGATAATCTCAGAAATGCTAAGCTTGTTTTCTCTTCTCATAGTTTCTTCACTTTTTTATTTCTGTAACTTGGCAATACTGTAGTAAATGAGGAAGCCACAGAGTTTGAGTAAAATTATGGCCAAACATATGACATAAGATGCAAAACTGTGGAAACATTTACCATCTTAGCATTATTAACCTTTAGTCTCATTAAGATCTAGTGGATAATTACAGTCCCAGGCTCTTGCATATAGACTGATGCATTTGGATAGCAGGATTTACGATTATAACTTCATCTGTTATACAGTTTATCAACCGGCCCTAGATGCTGTTTTATAGCGTCAGCAGGTTTAACATTTATTAACCATAAGATGAAGCAGGAATGTGAAAGCAATACTGCTTCTCGGTAGCTTCTCAGTTTACCGTGCAGCACTTACAGGCTAAAATCCACCTAAGAGGAAGGCTCATGCGGTATTCAGGATCCAGTGCAGGTGAGAAATTACATGTGTGACAGGCTTGGTAGCCTGCCTGAGTTTTGCACAGCGGGGCTCGGTTCGCAAGAGCCATGCCTGATGTGGGATTTAATAAGGCAAGCGAGAGGGAAGGGGTGATGGAGAACCTCACCTAAAACAGATTAGGATGCCGAGCTCATACTGGTCTGCAGACTGGCACAAAGCAGAGCATTGACCAGAGCCAGCAGAAACTCTTGTTTCGTTGGTGGTTGCCAGGTAGCGTAAGCCCTGTGAAGGGTTTATTATCCAAATAACAAAAGAGGAGGGTAAGTTTTCACTGACATAGAAAGATTACATTGCTGAGGTTCATCTGTGTGCAACAATTTTCTTCCTGTTGTTGCTTTTTTTCTGTTTTCTCCCAGCTACAAGTAGAGAATGTCAAAAGTGTGAGAGGAAAACCAAAGCTCAGTCTGTAAAGAGAGCAGAAACTTGATTTCAAAGCAGTTTTAAGAGATTTCAGAGCTTTTCTAGCACAGGGAGTTTGTGTGAGCTGCCGCCTCACCTCAGGACTACATTTATGAGATTGCTCAAGGGGGTGAAGCTGTGGAGCAGCCTCTTAGCTCTGGGGGAATATGCACCCCAAAGTAATCGCTGTAATAAAGTAATGTGCTGGTATGTGGTCTTCAACCCTAAAGTCTGGGTCTCCCAGGGTAAGGAATGTGGTTGACATCGGTGTGTGTTGGGCAGTAAGCAGGACACGCATTTGTGCTGCTGGTGCCACCAGTGCCCACAAGGACATGAACAGGTTCCCCAGTGAGGGGTACAGATCAAAAGAGGTTCCTTTGTTTCTTACCAAACTCCTTGCATGACCTGTGGGCCCATCTCTGTCCATTAAGGATCGCAGTTATGGCCGCAGTGGTTTAATCGAGCTGCCTGCTCTCAAAGTGCTGCCTCCAGCTCTCTGCTATCTTCACCTTAACATAGCTGAAAGTAAATTTTGGAGGGGATGGGGATGGGTAGAGTGCTTAAACCTTACAAAAGGCTGGAAAAGTCCAATTCTCTTTCAGCCTTGTTCACTGGAACACCAATATCCTGAATTGCAGGCTTTTTACACAAACCACTTGCTTCATTTTGACTACTTCTACTGGAGTTACTGACACAGCTGGATCCGTGTACTTCAGAAACGCCCACTTCAGAGCATGACACTGCACTGGGCGGGATGGGATCTGACTGTTGTCGGAAGCAGCAGGGCAGAGCACAACAGGGACAGATGCTGGGATGGAGAAGTCGCTGTCATGTCTGCCCCAGGAATGCAAACAAGGAGGTTATAGCAGGAGAAACAACCAGCAAGCTGAGTAATTACGATGTAAATCAATAATAAAAAAAATACATCACCGCATTCCTCCACTAGTTACTTTCACTCTTACTCTCTTATTCCTCTTCTCTGGCACACAAGAGTTTCCCGCAGAGAATTATTTTTACTACTGTTATCAACTCTGCTAACAAGGGAGGGCTTAACTTACGAAATAATTGCCATTTGCTGCAGTGTCTCCATCGTCTGTTGTGTAGCATCCCAGCCCGGCCATAGACTCCCATATATGTTTCCTGTTTCGAACAGGTTTTTACGCTTCCCGTTGGCTACTCATTCTGCCCCTCAGGAACAAGTCACAGGTACTGAACGGCCAGAAGGGCTCCATGTTGAAATTCGTAGCCCTGAAGGGAATATACTTATCCTTACATGGTCAAAGGGCTTTTGTCTCCAAAGCCCTCAAACCAGCAAACACATTTTGACCACAAGGTTTTGAGGGCAAGGCTGCCTTTTGGTGTTGTCTGATGACATCCAGCACCATATGACCATGCCTTGCTGAGGGCTTTCATTCAGTACTGTGAGTTATTCCCAGCAGGAAAAAGGGTTTTTATAGGATGAGAGAAAGAACTTGGAATTGCTATGCTCTTTTTAAGCCTGCTAGGAATACTTCCTATGCAGGCTGCTTTTCACATTGTTTTCTTCCTCTCCTTTGGGACAAACACTGCTTTTCTTTATCAAAAGGAAGGATGTAGTCACTCACAGACCTGGGGGAGAGGGAGGTTGCCTCTGCTGTCTTTGTTGTATTCATTTGCGGGTTTTGTAGCCTGGTTTCTTAAGATAAGCAAAGCTTGTACAGTCATGTCGTCTGCCTGTCTTCCTACACAATTATTCTTGAATTTATTGCCAAATTTCATTCTAACTTGATAGAGGTGCTTGAGATCTCAATGATACTAAATTTCCGTGTTTTGAGGAAATAGATGATAGATAAGCAGGACAGATTGCGTTAACATCCTTACTGGGGGACAAGCTAATGAACTGGTCCTTTGCATCAGAGAATCCACGTGGAGAAAACAGATGTCTGCAATTCTAACACCTGTGGAGCTACTGTAGAAAACTGGCTTACATGCCAAAGGGCGTACAAAAAGTAAACATTGTATTGTCAAGATGTGACTAGTGCTAAATTGTACATGCAAGTGGGGCACACAGGGTATGCTTTGGAGACAGGGTGATGGTGCAGCCACTTCGGTGGACAAGAGGAGACACAGCAAGTTCTGCAGCCCCACTTGTGCACGCCGAGAACCACGAGGCAATGGCCAACCACGCTTCCTGGCTGTAGGAAGCCCGCTGAGGAATTTGGGGAATGACTACCACCTAGTTTAGTGAAGGGGCCTTGGGGAGGGCTCACCAGCTTTCTGACTTCATTTTCGTATCTGAAAGCGAGCTGCTCTGAGCTCTGGTGAGGGTGGAGCCAGTGCGGTATCTATGCTATTCCCAGACTCGTCATGTTGCAAACGTTAATCAAGAGCAACGGCATGAAGGGCAAAGGTACTAGTTGCAGAGAAGGACAGTAGGTCAAAACCACTTTTGTCATCTCCTATAAATCTCACGCTTCTACCTCCAGGACTAAAACCTAAAACTGCTCAGTGTGCAACTTCTGTGTACAACAGCACAAACCTCAAATTGCTGGCACTGCATTACCCTGCGCTTGAAAACCCACTGGCTGTATTTTTAACTACACTTAGGTTGCATGCTGTCAAGGGAAGTTAGGAACTCCATCTCTTTGAATTCAGTGATATTGATGATCCTTTAAATATCAGAAAGGTACTTGCTCCATGGCGCAGCGGCTTCTGGATTTTTGTGACTTTCCAGCGCGTACAGGCAAGGATGTTCCTGGGTGTTTGTCTATCACGGACTTATCAGGCATTACAGAATTGTTTCTGTAGAAGAACAAGCCATTGTAGCCTCTAATTTGTGTCAGTTTGGTTTAGCTAACTGGAATTTTTTTAAAAATAATTTTTCTTTAAAAGAAAAAAAAGATGTTCGTATTCTACCAGATGTCTGTAAATAACAGTTATGATGAAGCTCCTTGCCAGCTGAGAGGAAGTCCCCCACTGAGACATGAGAAAGGCAGGGGAATATCTGCCACTGTGTGTACAAATGACAGGTCCCAAGTGTGTGTGACTTGGGGGGGTGGAGGGGGATGGTGACCACAGGGGGTGCACCTGGCTGAGGTGGAGTATCACACTCTTGTGATTAATAAAAGAACAGGTAGGCCTGCCACGGGGTATATGCCTTGTGGTCTAAAGAGGCTTTCTTTGTCAGAGTAACATACATGCCCTACGCTGTTGCTCTGTGAGGCTATTAAAGGCTGTTAAAACCACTGGTGTAGTTTAAGTTTAAAATTCAAGGCTGCTTAATGGGTTGGGCTCTTCGCTACCTTATAGAAGGACTGATAAAGATTTACATTCCCACCCTAAGTCCCTGATCTTATCCGCTTAGGGCTGTCAGTTCGTTACCCCACAGGTCACTCCAGATGTGCTACTTGACACGCGTGAGGCGAGTGGGGCTTGGCCCGATGGAAAATACTGCAGAGGCAGTGCGATGTCTGTCAGAGGAGGAAGCAAATCATGTCGTTCCTAAATGATCACTATAGTCAATATAAAGAGGAGCGCATATATCCTGAAAAGTAGTTGCTGTCCAGTGTTTTTTTTTGTCCAGCTGTGACCAAGAACTTTCCAGAAGAAACAGCGCAGGAGGAAGGGATTGCTTGTCAGACCTCCAGTGGGGAACTGGAAGAGTCGCAGAATAAATAGCATCAAAAAACTAATCAAATTTGATTTTTTGACAGTAATACTTCAGGATCCTAGTTCATTTTTGTCTATCTTTGCAGAAGCACACAACTAGTGATCAAACCAGTCAGCCTTTGAGAGCTGGGCTGTTTGGATGGAATAATGGGGCTTTATTGACTGTCTCTTAGGGACTCATTACTGGGCTTACAAAAATGGACAGTACAGCACAGTGTGTATTCTCAGTATATTTTACTGGAGTTAAACATGTCTACAGCCACCACACCAATTACAGAGTCTCCATGAGTGGATTGTGAGTGCTAAAGGTGCCTGGGAGAAGGCTTTGCACAAACACCGTTCATGGCTTTGGCAGTTCTAGACTTTCTGGGGGAAAATAGAGTTAAGGAAGACAGGTGAGGAGAGACTTGCCTGGTGTGCATTACACTCCTGGCACTGGCAGTGAGGAGCCCTGGATACTCATGCCAGACTTGGAAACGTCATGGTATAGGACCTTCACAAGTCATCACTCGCTGTGCCTCCCCCATCGCTCCCTCTGTGAAATGGGGGATTTATGACACAACGTGGTGTAAAGATTAGTCTTTGAATACAGATTTGTCATCTTTGAATGAAACTTGCAGTCTATGTAACACGTAATAGTAAGCAGAGCAGTGCAGTGAGGTTTCTTTGGTAGTTGCGTGCATGGCCTAATAGAGAAAGTTCCCATTAGCACGTGTTCTGCCTTGTGGTAATGTATCTATGCTTTTAACTTTGCTGTTGAAATTCACACCTTTAACTGCTATCTGTGTCACAAACTGGATGTCACCTAACTATACCCCAGCTCACTGCCACATGCTAATTAGCTCAGAAGACAGCTTTGGTGAAACTGAAGCCCAGTCATATGTGGAGTGGTAAAAAGTGAGCTGAGACAGAAGTGAGGGGGTCTCCCACAATTGGCTCTGCAGCATGGGGCAAAACGGCCAAAATTTGTTTAAAACTACTGGGTTTCAGTTACTGAAGACTTATATATTCCTAGTTACTGAATTCCTACATATTGTGCAACATGTTGGTGCCGACTGCTAATGTGAAAGAGCAGAAGAGTACTCAGGGGCACATATACATGCGTAGTTTTTTCTGCTCTACCTTAGAGAAAATTATTTAATGTGCCATTCTGAAAAATGATTTCATAAAAATACCTGTCTTGTACAATGGAGACTTAGGGCCAGCCCAACACTGGATCTACCATTTTATCTTAATATTGACTCAATTGCAAATCCAAAGTATTACGTGGGCGTCTTTCCCTATTGTTTCAAGAGCTTTTCTCAGTCTCCCCAGTAAGGAAAGGAAGATGACAGCAATATTCAAAACGTAATCTATTGACCTCAAGTTATCAGTTAACTTGTGCTGAACTGATAAGCTGTGTTTATTGTTTAAGTTAACTTCTTAAGTTTCAAGCAAACAATACAAGCTCACTTGTACAATTGCATGAAATACCACTTGGCCTGTGGGGACACTCCAGCTGTGTCTACTCATGTTGCTTTCATCTCATCTGTTTCAATGGTATCTCCACCATATTGCAGTTGGCTGATGATACTAGCTTCTTAAAAGTCCATTTCTGCTCTTTCTGACAGCTTAGTGTAAGTTGCCTTAAAGGATCAAAAGGGATGTGCTGGCTTTCTTTGCATGTTGCAAAGGCACCTGATAAATCAGGAAGTTTAACACAGCCTTACAATTACAAAACACAGCTGCATACAGCTACACAGTACATTAAAATCTTGACAACGCATTCAAACTAAAACTCCAAAATACATTTATACCCATTCCTTAATTATTCAACAAAATGCCAACAGCTTGAGTGAGCTGTGAAAATGTAAGCTTGGGACCCGCGGGAAGCCCTGCTGGCTTTCTCTTAGTTTCAGCAAACAAACAGAATTTGGAGTGCAATTTGCTCCCGTGGAGAGGATCAGCACAAAACATATGCATCTTGAAGACCTATTCTGAGGACTGAACCAGGACTTAATTGGTACATTTTGTCGTAGATCGTTACCAGGCATGAATTTCACTTCAAGTGAGTACAACTTCAGACTAAGTATTTTGTTTATTGGAGTTATTTGTTTTAAGGTCTTTGCTTTCACATTCAGGGACAACAAGCTAAATTCTCTCTCCCGGTACACCAGCAGAACTGTTCTGCAATTCCCACTGAATTACGCTGTTCAGATCCTTTAAAAATCCCGAGGTTTCCATGGTGTCACTAAAAGGCATCATTTGAAGGGAATGTCATTGCTCTTGCACAAATGAGGGCAGAAATTACTCAGAGAATTTTCATTTTTACCATCTTTTATGAGAAGTTAAAAAACCCAACAATAAAGGCCTCACTTGAATGCAGTGACCCCAGACTGCGTCCACAGTAGTAGTAGCAGGCAGAGAAATTATCTTCTTAGTTTGCATACTGAGCGTGTCAGAAAGAAAGAGGCAAGAGCTGAGCTGCTGGATGACACCGTGCTGCTGCTATTTCTGCTGCAGGGCAGAATGATGCTTTCAGATGTGAACCCCAAAGAAGTGAGGGGGTCCGGGTCTGGGGCACGCTGGTCTTGCAGCCAGGTACCACAAAACCAAAGTGTCATGGTACTTGCCCCTCGGGACAGCTGAGCGCGGCTCTATTTCCAGGCTAATAATGTGCCAGTCCTCTACGGGTTGGCACTGAACCTCACAGATAAGATAACACGGGGAAAGTGCTGCTCCATCCAAGGCAGCTAAATTAGGGATTACAGTCAGCAGGCCTCTGTACCCAGCACAGCTCCTTGGAAAGCCAGTAAATTCACGTATTTTCTTTTCCAGGGATGGCTGGAAGGCATTGCTGGTAAAGGCAGTGGTTGTCGTGACTAGTTTAATTAGTACTTGCGCACACTAATTCTACTAAATTTAGCACCTGTGTCTGCTAATCTACAACCCAGCTGGAGGGCATCGGGTATCAAAGGAGAAGGGAAAGTAATTGCTCTGCCCTCAGGGGTTAAATGTTAAAATTATGATGGAGAATTTAGTCAATAGATAACTTTTTTCCCCTCTCAGGAAAAAAAAATAATGTTGGTTACAATTCCCTGGAAAACAACCAATGTGTTGAATATCTGCATGCCATGTACACCCAGTAGAATACACGGAATTACAGAATCATTTTCAGATCAAGTCCCAAGCAGGATTTTACAGGCTGATCCTATTAATTACCACCTATTAGTTATCTGGAAGTAAGAGCAAAGGGTTTCTTTGTATGTGGACTCTGGTGGAGGGTTAAGGTCTTGCAGCACATTGTCGCTTCCTATGCTGTATACAGGGACCGAAAATTCACAGCCATAATGACCCTGTGAGCAGGAGGTTAGACATATCCTCTTCTGCTGCTACCAGGAAGGACATATGGTTAGATAGTTGAATGTTATTTTTCACGCTCTCTCCAGAGATGCTTAAAAACTTGTTCTCTTCAGGCCCAAAGGAGTACAGTACGGGCTCCTGATAGCCTCAGAGGGATTTCAGGCAGATCACCTCTCCCCAGGGTATCAGTCAAGTCTCAGTAGCACAGACCAAGCTGAAGGTCCCCAGGGCACGCTCTGGTTCCTCTCACCCCTCCCTAAAAATGAAGAAGTGAAGAAGAAATAAAAGCTGAAAAAAAAAAAAGTGAAAAAAGTTTTAAAAAGGTGAAAAGCTGGAAGAAGATCACATCTGTGTTTGAACAAGGCTCTTCCCTCTTTGCTGCTTCCTCTCCTCCTACACTGCATCCCTGAGTGAGGAGATGTGACCCCTTTTCTCCCCACAGGTCTGAGGTGAGGTGAAATGACCCCTCAACTGCTCAGCTCTCCTGCTGCCTGGTGGGAGCCTTCATCTCACCCAGCAGAGCAGGGGAGGAGGGTGCGGTGGGAGCCCTGCTTCACGAGGGCTCAGTTTTGCAGATCCTTACCCAAGTCTCACTATGCCAAGGCACAAGGGATGGAGAGTTTCACCTTGCTCTGGCATCTAGGTCTTTTGGGGGTTCATTTTGGAAGGAACCAGAGAAGTCAATTTTCCAGTACGATCAGTAGCTAAGGGACAGGATTTTTCTACCTCGCCATGTCCTAGACCTTGACAAAAAATACAGTGCATGTGTAAAGTCAGCAAAATAATTCATACTAGCTGAATATTGTAGATTTTTTTAAAAATGCATTTTCCTTCAAATCAGGCAATCCCTACACTATTCTTTCTGTTTAAAGAACACAAAAGAAAATCATATATGTTGAGGTTAACCATGCTAACATGGCTGATTGAAAAGGATTAGTGTGGATAGACATGCAACAACTGATGTAAGGCACGTAGCTCTGTGCACTTTGCATTGCTCTCTGGAGATGTCCAACTCTTACCCTCGGCTGCAGAGGTACGCTAGGTTCCTACCTTCAGGCACCTACATTGCATTTAAACTAGATGCTGCAAAGGTGAAGGAGGTTTGATATTGCTCAAAATGTCGTGTGTGTCCCCCACCGATTACAATCAAATGCCAATTGCCTGTTTGGGTTTTTGAGGTACTTCATCAGCCATAATTTATGCTTTGCTACATCTGGAAAACATGGTTTTCTCCATTTGTCCTCGTTTGACTTTTCTTCAGCAGTGATTCCACTATTCAGAAACCAGTGACAGCAGATTTTGTTCCTCTAACTGCAGATTTCAGGTGCAAATTACTTGTAACCAAGTGCCCATAAAAAGCTTTTACATTGCTTCTTTTCGTTCTTTTCTTTCTTCTTTGTTTTTTTTTTGGGGGGGGGAGATGGGCAGGAAATTCTCGAGACAAATTCTGGAGGTCTTTTGCTTTTGTATATTCCCACAAAACAGATGAGATTCTTCAAAGTGAACAAAGAAAGTCGGCGATACATTAAGTTTTCTGAATTCTAGGAAGGAAAAGGAAAATGGTAAAGTCCTGATGGAAATATTAAGCACTATACTTTATCTTGGAGGGGAAAAAAAAAAAAAAAAAAAGAAAAAGAAAGAAAAGACTTGCACTGCCATTATTCTGAACAAGACGAAAATACATCCCTAAGTGGAGATACAGACTTGAAACCCTATTGAGTTGTTTTGTGTGCAAGCAGACTGTGACCCTGGTGTTTCAAAGAGCCGCAACAAATACTCAACTTCATTTGTTTAAAATGAGATAATGGAAACCATGGCTCTTAAAACCACAAGGAAGTTTCAAAAAAAAAAAAAAAAAAAGACTAAAGACTAAACTGTGGTGGGCAAAAATCCAACACTTTCTAATAAAGTACAAGCAGTTCTGTGCCTGCTATATGTGTATAACAGCATGAATGCCCCTGGAGCATTCACTGGATTCTAGAGGGTGGTTACAAGATCTGTATTATTCCTGCTAAAGCTAAGACTTACCAATTATTGAGAATAATATTATGATGCAGCTTCTGAAATGGCAACCTGCAGCCGACTTTTGCAACCAGGCTAGGAGAGAAGGCTGTAAGCTGGGAACTTGGCACAGAAGGAAACTGTTGCAGAAAGTATCTACCCAGGGGATACTCTTGAAAATGTTGATAAAATCTGAGAACCCAACTGAATTAAATGTTTAAAGGAGAGGCTACACTTTGGGATGTGAAATACAAAGTGTTACACAGCTTGTTCCCCTCTACCCAGTAAAGCAGCCTGCCAACAGCATAGCGGTTCACTTTCCAAAACTTTGTTGCGCTGTACTTGGATGTGGGAGGTTGAAAGAGGTTCAGAATTTCAGTAAAGACCCTAAAATGTACAGTCAAATTGGCGATACAGCCCTTACAGCCCCATCCCAGAAGAGCTTAAATCTCCTTGTGATATTGGACTGGATTTTAAAAGGAAGTTGCAAGCACTGTGGACTTCATCAAAACCAAGTCAGAAACTCTGCAAGGAATAGACATGTTAATAAACGAAAGTGAATCACTTGACTTGATCGAATCCACCAAAAGAGTATGAATCTGGAGGAACTCAGAATTTCCTTCCCTCTGAGGAACTGGAAATTTCCCAGAAAAACACACATAGAACAGGAGAACCCAAATACCCCAACTTTACAGAGTAGATGTCTAAAGTCACCTCCTCCCAGAGATTATGTGTAACGTACAGTATCCAATCAAAACTCAATCAGAGGCTCTTCAAAGCTATTTTAAAACTTGAGAACGTCACAACACCAATTACACTGGCGATGCAAGATATGCTACAGATGTATGGGTTGGATTTCAACCCCGCGCAACTGGTGAGTCAGCTTTGCCTGTTGCAAGCCGGCTATCAATTTGCAGAAGGTCACTGAGGTCCATTCCAAAATATTTTTTGTTCAGGCAAACCAAATGCTGACTGTTTTGCAAAAAGGTGACGCTGACGCTAATGTTTTCCATGATAGTAGCAGCCAACCCTAAAAATGGGAGGAATAGAGATGTCTAATATCAGTCACGGCTCAGGAGTCTGCACCTCATGCAATGAAAAGAAAAAAGAAAAGTCTGATTTAAAGCTCACAGGAGTTTTGGGTAAATTCACTTAAAGAAAACAGCAGCCTCTGAACTTCGTCCGACTTGGACTCCGTTCCACTATTTGTGTTTGTAAAAAAAGTAATTATTAGCTTTGTACCACTCCTACTTTGTCCACTTCTAATAAAGTGAGGAAAAGAAACTTTGTCCTAAACTTTAAAACTTACTATCTGTAATCTTCTTCCTTTTTAGGCTAATGATCATTAAGCACTGTGCTGATTTGCTCTGAGGTCTTGGAGCGGTGGGTAGGACGCTTCATTCCCAGCAAAGTGAACAACGTACTTCGCATCTATGTTCACTAATTGGATAAAGGTCTGTCCTCAAATCTGAAAATACTGGAAGGTTGGGTTTAAGTATCTAAGAACAAAACATTAAAATAACTGACTCCAGGAGTATTTTCCCATAGCAACGTGCTTTTAAAAATAATTGAGAGAGGTTAACAAGAGAATTGCTGCATAATTATAAAAATACGTCTTCATGTCTTGCCACTGGGTTCTTAACCAAAAAAGTGCGTTGCAGAGGAGAAGCTGAACTGGGCACCAGTTAGTCATCTGTTCCAGGTAGGTTATGAAAATAAGCAGGAGCCAGTGAGGTGCCTAGTCAGATTAACTATTTGACACTGAGTAAGGAGATCGTGAATAGGTCAACACCGCTCTGAAAGTAGCCTAACACTCTCCCTCCTGCCTAAAGCCCAGGAATAGTATTAAAGCTAATAACCATACAGAGCCTTTTGTCAAAATCCAAATGGCCAGGAACACTTGATCCCTATGGAAAGGAACTGAAGATAAATGTCCTGCCTAAGATAGTTGGCAGGACAGCTAAGCTGCACGACATGGGAGGCTTTCGCCAAGGTAGGGTTTGGCTCACTGCCTATCTCATTCCAAACAACCATGAAACTGGTGGAAGCCTTTGATGTTCTCCCACAACATGATCACAAGTGTGAGCAATTTACAACACTTGCAGTCACCAGTACAGACTTCTTTATTTTTTAAATGCTAGCTCCTTTAAACTCATTGCCTAGTTGATGTCTTCCTGAGGAAGATGGCCAAATCTCTAGCTTGCCTGAAAAAAATGTTTGCTTGAAAAGAGACATGGGTTCGCCAGCAGAAAACAGCTGCCTCCTTGCTGATTGAGGCTATCAGTATTGCTTGTTCTGCTGGCTGGCCGTCCCTGAACCAGCTGAGTGGGTAGAGGGAAGCAGGGAAAGGCCACAGCAAAAGTTGCTCATCAATGGTCCTCTGTTCTTTTATCTCTTAATCACAAACAGAAACCTTGTACAGATGAAATTCTAATTTCCTTTTCCCCATCATCCTATACCAAGTTTGTTTCTTCACAATTTTGTTTACAATTTGCTGTTTGCTTTTTTTTTAAAAGCCTGCTTTCTTTTTTTTTTTAAAGCCAAACCTACCCAAGCCAGGTGGTTATCCCCAGCTGATTCCTCCCTTGTGAGCATTTCTTCTCGATCCAGGTGTAACCTCTCATTCTCTGGCTGCTACTGGGAGCTTTTCCCTCCTAGCACAACCTTTCTAACTAGATGTCTCCAGCTGCAGAGGACCTTGAGTTTTCTGACTGTCTCCTGTATTTCCAGATTCCTCAAATACAGCATCCTTGCTGAGCAGTAGAGGGGAAAAAAGGCTGAGGCAAGTCTGCAGTGGGTCAGTTGGTCCAGCGTACTTGGTATGGCTGATTCTTCTCACCTTTCCTCAGATACGCTGAGTGTGTACTGAGCAAACATCCTGGTGAGCTGTGTGTGCTGGCCAGATCCCACTGCTCCAGAGCAAAAGTAGCTGGAATTTCACCCTTTAGTTGAGATGTAGCAGGACCTGGGCCACGAGTGGTGTAAAATACAGAGCCTTTTGGATGAACGAAGGCACTCACCTCTCTCTCTCCCCTCCTTTTTCTCTGTATTCTTTGATTTCAAAATTCCATGGACTCCTTGATTTTAGGCTGTGGAAGTTCAAGCTGAAGAAATATTATGAAAGAAGTGCTTGGTATTTCCAGGGTAGAGGCTAGCAGCATAAGACAACACCACTAGCATGCTGGAAAGAGAGTTTTGACCTTTGTGGGGTAAGGTGTAAATCGGTGGTTATGCCTGGAAAGGCAAAGTCTGCCAGGCTGACCGCGCTGCTGAGCTGTATTTGCACAAGCTGGCCTGGGTTCCAGGTAACTACAAACAATTTAACTCTAACAGTGTAAGCTTTTTATCTCTCAGGTCTTCAAACACTGATAGGAAATACAACAAAAATGTTAAATATTCTGTTATGACTTTTTTTTCCCAACCTCTTTCTTTCGCTTTTGTTCTTAAGGGCATTATTTTGTTTCATAACAATTTTCTTGGGCAAAATCAACACGCTCTTTCCCCAACTTGAACTAACTAATGCTCTTATTTCCCTCTTAAACCATATGTGCATGGTGATGCTTGTGTTGTATGCAGAGAATAGCAAATGTGCTCTTCTCCTTGAAATTTTTGAAATTATTTATTCAGGAGAAGCGTGAGCTGAGCTGTGAGCCCCTGGTGCAGGTGCCCCCTCTGGATGGGCAGTGGGAGAGTGCCCACGCTGCACTTGTGCAAATCAAATTTAGCAAGGTCTGTGCAGGGTATCCTAGTAATTCCTGTCTGTGATTTGGAAAAGAATGGAATAGAATAGTTCACTTGGAAGGGACCTACAACGGTCATCTAGTCCAACTGCAGGCAGGACTTGCAGGGTGCAAGCAGCAGTGAGTGCCAGGCAACGTGTAAATAAATGGATGTATATATGTCAACATCCCGTGGCTACACGACACGGTTTAATCAAGACTTTCTCCCTTCTCAGCCTCTCCACAGGTAACATCCATTTTGGGCCCATGTGGAAGGATAGAAGAGGCTCAAGTTTTGCTGCTGTACCTCGGAACTTGCTCCCAGCCCATGGAAGCATGGACTCGTGGCAACACTGTTTGGAAACTAGGTGAGTCTGAACTGGCACATACAATATAGGAGCAGGCGTGGAAAGAAACACTCCCCATCGAGAAAGTCTCTTATCCAGGTGTAAAGAAAAAAAAATCAAAGGGAAATATTTCATGTGCAAATAAGGTTCTTGATTATAGGTTCCATTTTTATTAAATATTCCAGTGAGGTCCTGCAAGATTGGAACTTGGGGATTCATAAATTGGAGGCAATTAAGCTTTGAGTTGCCATCTTTACATTTGTTTGGTTACTTTCTGTAGCACATACACGTGCTCGCACAGTTAGTCTGCGCACAGTTAGTCTGCGTGCAAGGTGTAATTTATCTGTCTGAGGACTGCACTCTGAGTCACTGAGTTCCCTCAGGGTGTCCTGATTCCTTTCCTCTGATAACCCTTAAGGAATATCCCAGGTGCTGTTTGGTTTTTGCTTTCCCTTTAGAAACTGAGTTACACAGTAAAAGTGGCGGTGAGCATCTGCATGTAGCAAGTTGTGATTCCCATTATAGGTGAAAATGTACCCATCTTGCTCCTGAACTAAGTTTACTATTCCAGTCTCGGTATTTCTGTTAAGAATCTGTCAGCAGCCTTAGAGGAGGATGCAGGAAATATATGCACAGATTTGCACTAAGTGATTTTTCAACATCAGATGTTTCACTACCAGCTTATGACCAAGGGAATGCAAAATGAATGCTGTTAGAGACTTTGGTCTTTTGAAGCAGGAATCCGGCTCAAAGCCTATTTAATTTAATTTAATTTTTCCTTTAATTTAATTTATTTAATTCTAGTATTTGAAGATCTGTTTAAAATAAGAAAAAACACTGGACTGACTTAATTCCTACTCCATTTCACTACATTCCATTCAGGCATTCAAATAATCTGCGTCTAAAAATTATGCACGCTGTAGAACTTGCCTTGTGTAAGCACTCATTAGGTTTTTGCTTTGTTTTAATGTATACACACAGAGAAAATGCCCTACAGTAAAACACCATGAATAATGCAAAATTAAGCACTTGAAAGTCAAAAATGACACAAGGTAAAATAGCTTGTGTAAATCTAATTTGGCCTCTCTGTGTGTTCACATAATGACTGTGTGTTATACATACGTACAGACATATATATATAAAGTGTATAATATTTGTGTATGGACAGTGAGAAAAGCCTTTAATTACATGACTACGTACTGTTTTTTCCACAGAGTGCTTGCTTTATTCAGTGAACAGGATAGACCTGCTTCCCATGTGGGTCACCTCACTGGGAAGAAGGCTGTTCCCTGTACGACACTGCCTCGTTAATTGTAGGGGTAGGTGAATCACAAACGAGGTGGGAGACTGGAAAAAGAATTAAGGGATGTCACTGCTTCTCCAGAGAATTAAATTAATAAGTTAGAAAGTCAACTGGCTGACTGCTTACAGGTATAGAGGTATCTGAGTGAGCTCCTGAACTCCCCTCAAAGTAAATTATCAGGAAAAGGTTATGCAATTTAAGTTGTTGGTCTGAGTGAACTTCACTGATTTACCCTACTGTAAAGTAAGGGGTGCATGCAGGAGCTGCTCTGCAGGCAGATTGGAAGGGGAACTAATTTCTAGCTAGGAAATGGTCACAGGCAGCTAGTGGAGCTAAATTCTTCTGGTGGCATAGCTGTGTCCAGAAGACAACATCTGTTCACAACTTGGACCAAACTAGGGTAGAACTAGCTTGGGTTTATCTTTCTTACTGTACAGTCACTAACAGTCTACATCAGTACCATTGTCTTCATTAACCAAATTCATAACCTCATTTTAAAAAAAATCCTTAAAAAAAAATTTAAAAAAATTTTCCTTAAATCCAGGTTAACTGGCTCTAATTATCTTACCTAATTTTAATTCTTTATTAATCCAGTGCTGCATCAGCTGCTCCATCATTTTGCCAAAGGAGTGATGTCAGGCTTCTGCCTCTTCCTCAAAGCACCGTATGATGTTATTCCAGTTGCATTTGTGTAATTTTATGAGTGCATGCCTTGAGACTCTGGAATCTGATTTACAAGAGCACTGCACATTCACAGGTGCCAACAGGAGCTGTGCGTTGAAAATACAAAATGCTACACCATGCTCAAGAATGCTAAATTGCTGGGAGCTGCAAGTACCCAAACCCTCATGGTTTTCACCTTAACCTATCTGCCTCTGAGTTTCCCAATATGAAAAGAAGGCAAAAACTCTTCCCCTTATGGAGACACTGTGAAAATAAATGCAATAATATTTGTGAAACACTCGGATGCTTCATAGGGGAGAACTATAAAAAAATCCCATGAGGACACTAATCATTAGTTCTTGAGAGCAGGTTTTGAAGATAGTGCATTAAATAAGTCATGGGGCGCCGTACTGAACAAGGACAGAACAAAATATTGAATTGCTCCTCATTAAGATCTAGATTCTCAAAGGTATTTTAAGTGCCTAAATCCTGATGAGAGTCAGGGCTTCTTAAGTGGTCTTTTAAAAAAAATTTTATTTTATTTTTAACTGAATAAGACAGGAGATCTGCAAGAAAAATGTACATAATCATGTAATTATGGGTTGCATCACAACACACTGTTAATTAAAGATTGCATCAGAATGTACGTGCAAAAGATTTGGGGCACAAATTAACATTGCCCAAGCAATCTTAGTTATAGCATTTACTAACATCAGATTGCTTGACTTTGCAACATCTATGAGGCTTTCCAATAATTAGTGTGCAAGTAATTTTCTCTGGTTTTAGGATAATAAACGAAGCCACCCACATTCCCCATCACACTCGCATCCCTAGCAGGTGGGGGATGAGAACTCTTCTCCTGCTGCATCCCTCCCCGTATGGGGTACAGACCTCTGCCAGCAGAGTAAATGACACAAGTAATAGGTTGTCATCTTCTATTTGAATCAGCATCAGGGAGGGACAGAACATTTTGCCAGTGAGTTTCACTAATATTTGCTGACATCGGAAGAATGGTGAAAGTCAGGTGTCTTTGGTTCAATCGGGATTGGAGGAGAACACACTGAAATAGGCAGAGGCTTTTCTGCCTGTTCCCCAAGTGGCTTAGACCCTCTTACCACTGTCAACTCATTCCTCTTTCTTTCTGTTCATCTTGCCCCACATCCAGCTCTCACAGTACTCACCTGGCCCTCCCGAGCTGAAAAATCCCCTACAGCATCTGGATAAAGCCCTGCACATCCAGACCTGACCCCATAGCCGATTCTGCTTTGAGAGGAGGTGGGACTAGGGACCTCCTGATCCCTTCTGACTTGAATTACTGTGTGATCCAAGGAAAACAGTGTGCTTTTCTCCATCATATAAATAGTCTGCATTCCAATAGGTGATTTTATTAATCAATCTTTGTACCAAGTAGCTTTGGTTTATTGCACTGGCATAATTTCACCTCTACACTACAGGATTCCTTTAGACAAAAAAGGCAACCAAGCATACATCCCATAAAACAGTAAAATATAGCTAGGGTTGTTGTTATGAGGAATGAGGTTGTTGCAAATTCCACATAAACCAGGAATTTATGCCAGGAGCTCTTCAAAGTACTTTGGCTGGCCTTCCAAGATTCTGGAAATGTTAACACTAAGGCTAAGGAAGCTTGATTATTTTTTTTTTTCTTTTTCCCCTCCTCTCTGTAAACATGGTGATATTTCTCTGGGTCCCGGCTTCAAGTCCTCTGAGCCGTGGCGGGGTGCCGACAGATGGGATGCTCGTTCTGTAACGGGAGGCTGGCTCTGCAACAGGGTGACATTCACCAGTTTCCACTGCTGTCGTGTCGTCCCAGCCCTGAGTCCGCTCGCTCTGTGTACGGCACGGATCAAACTGCTCCTGTCAGAGAAGACAGCCATCTTTTCTGCTCCTCCTCCCCCAGCTGTTGAGGACCCAGGTTATAATGGTATGCAATTTCCTTAATAGAACTCAGTCAATATGGAAAAAATAAGCCAAAATACACTGATTCATTCTGTTCTTGAATGCAACTTATCTTTTAAATGGTATCTTCTTGTCTTCTAGCAGAGAGGCACCCCCAAGGTCCTACGTCTTCTCTCTGAGTTCAAAGAGGCACTGCTGGAGAAACCATGTTTGATCAGGAAAAACAGCATCTCGTGAAGCCTTGCACAGGAGAGGGAGGCTTGCCTCTGTCATCTTAACTTCAGCGTTTACTCATGTGTAGGCTCCACCACACAGCTGGAATATTCCTTTCCGATCTTTCTCATTTCCTTATTCAAACCAAAACCATTTTCCACAAGAATATGTAAAGGCATTTCTGTTATTTGAAAGATGTTTTTCCATGAAGTTTTGCTTCAGTAATACTTATTTCATCAAAAAATTATGTCTTAACTCCTAGAAATGCATTTTCTTTCCTTTTTTGTCCTCAGCCTTCTTGCACTTGAAAACAGTCTCTCGAGGAACACTGTTTCAAGGGCAGGAGAAATTCTACTATGTAGAGATATGTAACTCTCAAGGAATATGCTACCTTTGAATTTTTCCAGTTCCAAAAAAAACCCTCAGGATGTAGGAGCAGCCCAGAAGAGGCGTTTGGAATGAAAATGTTTGGTCAGCTTGAGTAAGGGTTGTCACCTCTCGTTATGGGCTTTTCATTGTACTGTATGACTTTGTTCTGTTTCTACAGATCCCCTCATCCACAGTGTGCCTGCTTCCTTCTCTAAGGGCTCTGCTTTTGCCTCCCATCTCTTCCAAGTTTTCAATTCTTTGCTTTCTTCAGTCAAAGTTCTCTTTCCTCTAAACCTCAACTTGAGACCTCCGTTCCCAAACTGCTCTTCCCCTCTCCGTCCCTCCCTGCCAACCCCAAGCCATGCCGAGGCCTTTCCCCCTGTGTGGGAAAAGAGAGCAAGTTGTTGGTAGCTGGGAGTTTCTAGAAGACCTGTCTCAAACAATGCTGCTGCAGAAGAAACCTGGGAAGGGTAGGAAGCAACCGATCGGGCTGAATTGTGAGCTCAGGACATGAAAAGGAAGCACAGAGAAAGCAGATCAGGTTTCCATGGGGTGAGCGCAGAAGTACCGGCCTAAGCAAGAGCAGATGGGGACAAACATAAAAAAGCCAATACAACAAATAAAACTTAACTAGCAAGAGCATCGCAAGTAACAAGAAATCGTTCCGTAAGTACATCAGTGGTAAGAGGAAGTCAAAAGCGAGTGGATTACTCATCAGAGAGAGAAAGCTATTGACTGACGCTGAGAAGGCTCAGAGTGCCTCAGGCCTTTTTTTGCACCAGCCTTGGCTAAAGGAGGTCACCTGTGATCCGGCGATTGACATAATACGTATTAGTGACAAGGGAATGAGGTTTCAGCCCAGACCGGGACGGAACCAGTTACAAGACTACTTAGATAACTTAAAGGTGTTCAAACCAACAGGCTGGCTGGACTTCATGCCAGGCTGCTGAAGGAAGTGGCTCAAACAGCCCTGGAAACACTAGTGTTTATCTCCGAGAGCTCCGGGAAGATGGCCAAGGACCCTGCCAACAGAAAAAGGCAAAACTGGTGCCTATCTTTAAAAAGGGCATTTAAAAAGAAATAATTAAATAAATAGACCAGCCAGACATTTTTTTCCCCAGAAAGCACCTGGTACAAAAAGACACATTATTCGTAAACAGATAGAAGGACTGTTATGGTTTGAGAAACCCATAACAATTCACTGTGGTTTAGACAATCATTCTATCACCCGATGACCCCTCGCCACCCGGGAAAGGGAATTGGGGGAAAAAACAAGGAAACCCGGGAGTTGAAGTATAAACAGATTTAATAGAGTAAGATCAGATAATTAACATTAATAGCACTAAAGAACCAGTATTGACCCCGATACCAATACAGAATATGCAAAGATTATACTCAGCCAATTCTATCAGTAGGAAGCTGTGCACTCCCAGCAGTGGACAGCAAATGTTGGACACTGTGAGTGCTGTGGCTTCGGGAGGAAGGGAACGCCTCAGGGGTCCAGCACCGGGCCAAGAAGTTCTCAGGATGGCAGCCATCAAGGGAGGGAGGGAGCGAACTTCGCACCAAACTTTCTAATTTATATTGAATATAAATTTGAAATAACCCTGTTGGCCAGCTTGGGTCAAGTGACCAGGCCTCGCTCCTCCTCATCCCTGCACCTGGCAAGCTCGAAAATGCTGAGATCTCGAAACCCCCACACCATAGCTGGCTATAAAGTAAGTATTTTCACAAATTCAGACACTAGAGCCTTCTAAAAGTGCAGTCTTCCCAAGTATTAGACGAGAAATTAGTCCTGTGTCGCTCAAACCAGGGCAAGGACACAATGAGATAAGCAACTGTTAACGTGGACTTGTCAACAAGAAATTGGGATGAGCTGGCCAAACTTCCTTTGGCGATAGAGGAACAGACCTTGTTATGGGTGAAGGAGCAAGGGCACATTCGATCATAAATGAGGGAATTCGGTTTATGTGAAAGAGTTGGGCAGCGGGTACAAAACTGTGGAAACAGCAGTTGTCAGTGGTTTGCTGGCGAACGGGTGAATTACAGATGCAATTTCAGAGGGATCTGTCCTGGGATGTTTCATTAGCGGCCTTCAGAGATGGCATTAATCGGGCAGGGACTGTAAGTACATTGGAGGATGAAACAAGAATTCAAAATAATCCGAAGAAATTGCTTGGAAAGCACAGAACGTGACTGAGAAGCAACAAGAGGAGCTGTTTGTGCAGGCAGGGTTAACCCCCTGCACACACAGAGGCCGGGGCACCGCTCAGCGCAGCTGAGGGGAAACCAGAGGAGAGCTGGGGGCAGTGGGTGGCCGAGGAGACAGCAGGAGGGGTGGACAAATTGCAGCTGGTTGTCATAAAGGAAACATGGCGCGAGGAGACGATAGCGGCCATCAGATGTAAAAGGACACTGCAACATAGGAAGAGAAAGAGGAGACATCCCCGGGCAGGGAGCACCAGATTCACGTTTCAGCGAGGAAAATTCGGGTCAGACAGGAGGATGAGGTGTTGCCTGGGGAGGCTGCAGGGCCGCGGGGGCACTGGGGATCCCTCAGAGCAGGGCTGAGGGAAGCCGTACCAAAGGGATCCAGAGCTGCCAGCAAACGGGAAACCTTTTTGGTGTCCTATGCAAGAAAAAGAGCTATAGGGAAGAAGATTTAAGGAGTTAATGGTGTACAATAACTCACTTGCAGAGACCGGATCAAGTAAATGAAAATCCACCAACAACTCGCTCTTCCATTTATATTCGGTAATGACGCCAGTCCTCTTCTAATGCACACAAGTATTTTCTGCTCACTGGCCATGTTCATGTGTGCAAGCGTATATATTGATCTGTTGTCTCTCTTTGCTTTCTTCCAAAGGCAAAAAAATAACCGCACAGTTCAGTAATGCATGGGCTGCGCTCCACGGTGAACACAGTCTGAGGCACTTCCATGTAAATTTAGCTTAACGTGAAAATAACCTCCACAAGTTTGAACCGTCTGTTTGACAATTAATTTTACAATTAATGCCAAGTGTTAGTACGATTATTGTTTTTTTAAGGGTGTACTAATGTGACAGGCTGACTGAAACAACGCAGGTACGTCTTCCCGCACCGCTCTGGGTCTCAGAAACGACCCCTTCCACTTCGGGTTCTTCCCTCCAGCTCTGTCCCCTCTCCAGGGCCGGTGTTCCCGTCCCCCCCCCTCCTTCAGCCACCCCGGGTGCTCCCGCCACTTGGCTCCCCGGTGCCCTCGCCGCTCCCCCCGCCCAGCCAGCTGCAGCCGCACTGCATTATTAAAGGCATACGCTGTAAATAATTGATATGGAAATAACACCGCGCTGCGGAGACAGAGCAACTCCTCCCCGTCCCCGTCCCCCCCCCCCCCGGCCCTCCCTGCCCCGCCGACGCGGCGGAGCGGAGCCGCGGGGCGGTGCGGATCACGCGTGGGGCCGCCCCGCGCCCTCCCCGCCCCGCGGCGCCGTCCCGCCCCCGGCGGCGGTGGCGGGCGGGTCCCTGCGGCGGCGGGGAGCGGGGGGGGGGGCGGCCGGGCCGAGCCGGGCCGGCGGCGCGGCGGGAGCAGGTGCGGCCGTCCGGCACCGCGGGGGCGGAGCGGAGGGGAGGGCGGCGGGGCCGGGGCCGGGGCCGGCAGGTGGGGGCCGCCGGGGAGGCGGAGGGCGAGGAGCCGGGCGGGCTGCCTGTCTGCCCGCCTCTGGAGGTGCGGCCGGCGGCACGGCACGGCACGGCCGGGCTCGGCTGTCCCCGGCGGCGGCGGCGGTTGGTGGTGGTCCCCGCAGCCCGGGCCGCGGAGAGGCCGGCGGGGCCGCCTGGGTCGCAGAGGCAGATGTGCGGGACGGGGGGCTGCGAGGGGCCGGCGGGGGGGTGCTGGGGGCTGCCGCCGCTGCTGCTGCTGCCGCCGCGGCCGGGAGGGAACCTTTAGCTGTGCGGGAAGCGGGGAAGCGGCTTCGGGAGCTGTTATTTTCTTCTCCTTCCTTTGCCTTCCCTCTCCTCCCTTCTCCTCCTCCTCCTCCTCCTCTTCCTCCTCCTCCTCTTCACCAAAACCGGGAGAGGAGGCGTGTTCGTAGACTCTCGCTGCACCGGTTTTGCTTGGTTTGTTGTTGCGGGGTTTGATTCGCAGGGTGGTGTATTTATTTTTTTTTCCTTTCTTTTTTTTTTTTTTTTTCCTTTTTTCTCTTCTTCCCCCCTCCCCATCCCTTCTCCCCTCCCTCTCCTTTGGCCCATTGCATGCTCGGATCCGGCTGGATCCTTGCTTTTATTTTCGGCGGTGCCTCTCGGCGGGGGGAAGGGAGGGCTGGGATGAGTGCAGCTTGACGCACAGGCGAAGGGGAGGGAGGGGAGAGGACGGGGGGGGGGGGGGGTGGTTGGGGGGGGGTCACACACCGCCGGCAGCTGCAGCGGTTCGTGGCCGCAGGGTGCGGGTGAGGAAGGCGGCGGGGCGAGGGGCTCGCTCGGTGCCTTCCCCCTTTCTTCGCCCCTCTCCTTCCTCCCCGCCTATCCCTCCCCATCCGTCTCCTGCCGGGTCCGGCGGGGAGTGTGTGTGCCATATATTACGTTGCAAGGTGTGTGTGTGTGTGTGCGTGCGTGGAGGGAAGGAAGGAAGGACGGACGGACGGACTACCGAGGGAGCCGGGGCTTCCCCAGCCCCCCCCCATCTTCCTATGTGAGCCCCCCCTCCGGGCGGCTGGATGGCGATAGACCGGCGCCGTGAGGCGGGCGGCGGGGGCCGGCCGCTGCCGGAGGAGAACGGTTCGGTGCCGGGGGCCGCGGGGGGGATCGCTGCCGCCGCCGCCGCCCCCCCGGGGCCGCCCCCCGCCAACGCCGCCGGGGTCGGGGCCGAGATCCAGGCGGTGCCGGTGGTGCCGCCGCCCGCCGCCGCCGCCTGCAGCCCGCTGCTCCTCGACTACGACGGCTCCGTGCTGCCCTTCCTCGGGGGGCTGGGCGGGGGGGTACCAGCGGACCCTGGTGCTGCTCACCTGGGTGCCGGCCCTCTTCATCGGCTTCAGCAAGTTCTCGGACTCCTTCCTCCTGGACCAGCCCGACTTCTGGTGCCGGCAGGCGGACGGGCAGGGCAACTGGAGCGGGTCCCTGGCGCCGGGCCACGCCAACCGCAGCGGCAACAGCAGCATCTTCCCCCCGACGCCGGGGCTGCCCACCCCCGCGGGGGGCAACGCCAGCGAGTGCGACTGCCACGAGTGGCACTACCGCATCAGAGCCGGCCTCGTCCAAAACGTCGTGAGCAAGGTGAGAAAGGCGGCTGCCCTCGGCTCCCCCCCCCCCTCCCCAACCCCTCACGGACCGCCCACCCCCTTCGGCCCTCTCCCGGCCCCACTCGGGTACCCGCTCTTCCCAAGCCGAGGGGAGCAGCTGGACACCGTGCGGATCCTAGCCCCAGGTGTGGGTCAGGCGCACCGTGGGTTGCCCTCCCACCGGGAGTAAATCCCGCATCCCCCGTCATCCTTTCCCTCGCTGGGTGTCACGCCGGGTGTCCGTCCCTGTGGGTTTGTACCTGGGCGCTGGTTGTGGCACTGAGCTGCAAAGTTACGTCCCGAAACGGGATCCCAGGCAGCTCGTTGGGATCCCGGCTATGGCAGCTGTCCTGCACGCAGGTGTCCGTGGGAAAGACGCCGCGGGCGAGCGTCACCAGCTCGTGAGGGGAAAGGGTTGTGGAGAAGGCTGCAGTTGTGATATCGCTCGTCTTGGTGCCAGTGTGCTAAAGCAGCCGTACAAAGCAAAGACCAGGTTGGTTTCTGGGGAAGCTGGTGAAGCGGTCACTGTTGGGAGGAAAATGAGACAAAGTTCTGCTGAATTCTTCTCCTTTTGTACTTATTCCCTCAACAACTGTTTTTGGTAGAGCAATAAAAGAAGGAATGTCTCGCACAAGTTGTACTCCAGAGGCAGAAAGTGTACGCTGCTCTGTTGTGTGTTTCCTAACGTAATGGCTAACGTGGAAAATTTCTAGCGAGGAGGGCTGTGCCGCTTTCTGCTCTTACTTCATGTTTGCTGAGTAGCGCACGCAAAAAAAAAAAAAAAAAAACACCTCGCCTTTTCACCTGAAAGCTTTTGCTTGTTTATGGTACCGGCCCTGCGAAAGCCCTGCCGGCTGTGGATGGGCCTTGTCAGCATTAACAGGCAACTGGGGCTCTTGGAAATGTAAAATGAAACTGTTACACCAGGAAAGTAGTTCCCTTAATCTCAAGACCCCCCCCACTAAGATCAGCAAAAATTACTTCCTGCCTGGGAGCAGTGTTCTGGATTAACTGTGTTTATCTAGTTGGGAGAAAGAAATGCAGCAAGAATCAGATGACTGGCGTGATTGTGCTTTGGTTAGCCGGCACCCCTTCGTATTTAATCATTGAAAACCATTTCAGTTTCTCTTTGTGTCCCTTGAAAGCGCATGCAACAGGGAAAAAGCAGGTAAAGCAAATCCCTAAAAACCTTGAACCCAGAATGGATTTAAAAAAAAAAAAAAAAGGGCAACCCAGCTACGCTTCTTCCATGAGGAAAAGCACAGCCACATGGTGGACTTGAATGGTTTGTGATGTAGAAGTGCATAATAAAATTTGACATTTGAGAGGCAGATTTTCTTCTGTTTGTAACCAGAGACTGGTTCATGTGTTTTTAGGGTTTAACACTGATGCTTAAGCATGAAAAAAATTATCTTGAAATATTCTTTTTAGTGAAAACAGTAAAAAAAATTTTTTTTGAAATGTTTGAGTCTTTTGAAGGTCATCATCAAGTTGGCCAGAAAAGGTCGAGGGAGAGTTAATTTGCTATCTTGCATGCTTCTTTAAAAATAATGAAAAAGTGTTCTTTGGAAGAACTTGCGGTAAAGGGCAGATCAATTTCCAGGGATAAATAAACAGCTGTGGTCCCTGCTGTCTTGTTTTCTATTAGAAAGAATAATAATCATCTTTTGAGACTATGGGTTTTTTCCAGTGTGGAGTTTTTTGTTTTTGTTGTATGCTCGTTTCCAAAAACTTGGCAGCTCTTTTGCTTTGATTTGTAATCCCATGTAATTATAATTAGGCTGTTTTCTCGGGGTCAGGATTCCTCCTTAGTTTGTGCTTGCTTTTGTTTTGGGGGTTTTCTGGGTGGGTGTGCTGTCTGTTTTTATGCTAATGAAGAAAGAGAGGAAAAACCCAGGCAGAGCATCAGTGTAGCTTAATTCAGACTTACTTTCTTATAAACCCCCAGGAGCTCTGATACTGTGGGAGCAATTCTCGTAACTGCTGACTCCTCTTAACATGCATCCCACCGTCCTTTGTGAGAGAGAGCTGCCCTGGATGAATTCAGAAGACTGGATGTTCAGCTCTCCCTTAACTCCCCTCAAAAATACATTTGTTTCTGTAATGTATTATGCAATGTTCTCATCTTTCTAAATAGAGTTTTATTAAATCTTAGTCTAATATACGCTCATCTGTGTGGTAGCCAGGGGTTATATTGAAATATCATAAAGAGAGCCAAAAGTATATTAATAAAAAATGCACTTTTGTTTGGCCGGTAAATCCCCTTGTTCTCATCTTCAGCAGTCCAAGCTAATCGCTGCTGGATGCTCCATGGCTGCTTTGTCTCCAGAAATGATGAAACAATTGGGGTTATTTAGGGCGAAGCATATTTCCTGCTCTGCATTTTGGTGATGTACGTGCACGTGAGACGTCACCGTTCCCCGGGAGCAGATAGCTGTCCTTAAACTACGTTAGGCTTCCCTGTCTCCGTAGCCTCTCTCCTAGTGGTACCCTTCATCAGACGTTGTCACTCTGTCCCTGCTTCCTCAGCTCTCCCTTCCCTGGTGCCCGTTTTTTCCCAGCTTGTGTCATGCTTGGGATGGACGAAGTGGAGATCTTGCTGCTTCCAGCCCTGCTCGATGCTATGTTTAGCCCGGCTTCTCTTTGAGTCTTTGCTGGAGCCAGAGGTGGCCTTGCACCTTCCTTGAAGAGCAGCGTTGCCACACTAGGCGCTGCCGTTAGCCTGACCTCCTCGGCTGAGTGGCTGGGAACAGTGCTTTTTATAGTGCTGCCAGTCATTAGAACTGGAAATGGTAGTAAAGAATATACTGCTTATTATTTAACGCTGTTAAAATACATATAGTGAAGAGGTCAGATGCATAATTTAACCACAGGGATTCCAGTGGCCATATTAAATCACCCATCTGAGCTAATGTCCTGACTTGGTACATAAATCTTGGACTTTATCTTGGTTTATACGTAAATATCTCCCTTTAGGACAATTCACTTGTAAGTCTTTTTCACCGCTAAATGCTTCTTTGAGTATTTTAATCTATTCTTTATCACAACATCACCATTATCACACTGCTATAAACAGAGCGCACGTGTCTTGTTTGTGAGAGCTGTACCCTGAATTAGCCTTTAGGCAAAAGGCTAGTGAAAAAAAAAAGTGTCTTTTAAATGGTCTCTGTATCTCACCACTGTCCCAAGGAAGAATGCTGAGAAATACTGTTGTCCTTTTTTTTTTTTTTTTTTTTTTTTTTTTTTTGCCATGGGGAAACCAGAGGTCTCATTTTACCCGTCTGTAAAGTGATGCTTCAGATAAATTATTAGCACGAACACAACAGGCAACATAATGACAACTAACCCTAGGACGTAGCAGTGAAGCCTAGCAGGAAGTTGAGGTGTGTGCTCAGCAGGGACTTTTCTAACTCATTCGTTAACTTCTTTAGTGCCTGGATCTTCTGACCATCTGCAAAGCCAGCTGTAATCTTGGGGCAAAGTTTTCACGGAAGCTCTTAGTTACAGGATTGATGGTGGTTGTTTTTTCCCTCCGTTACTAGGATGACCTGTCCGCTGCAGTCGATTGCATTACGTGGTGGGGTTGTTTGTTGTTCTGGATGCTAATTTGTATAATGGACACCAAAAGCTGACAATGGGCAAGGACTGAGGCTTGATTAAATTGCAGGGGTTGATGGCACACCATCCCTCTGTGTGCACCCGCAGCGTTCCAGATCGTTCCGCCTCTTGGGGGTGGCCTAGAGGGAAGTGGTTAGTTGAAGGCTGCGTTTTAATCACCCAGAGCAATTATGTAATAATATTTCATGTCTAGTCACAAGGGAATTCCTGTTGTGGCTGCTTTTCAGCTCCAGATGCCTTGTTTTGCTGCAGTGCTGTTCTCTTGGCTCTCAACTTCCCACTTGATTTGGGTTGAGTCATCTTCTTTCCCAAGTAACATGCCGTCGTTTTACCTATTTCCCACCGCTTCGATTGTTCTCGTGCCAGTTTGGCTGAGCTTCTAGCAAATTGTCCCCTCCAAAAAAAGTGACGCTTAATTTGGGAGAGCCAAATGGTCCAGGGGCAGCGCTGCCATGCAGCAAGCACCGAGCAGTGCTGTCATGGTGTGAACTTGGATCAGTTCAGGCTGGGATGTGATACGCTCTTTGCCCTTGTAAAATGTCTGTGCCCTACCAGCCTTTCTTTCCCTTGCTTTTGTGGCAGTTCTGGCACTTTTCTGGGCACGTCCTCAGCTGATTTAGTTTGTTAACCTGGTAGAAAACTTTCTCTTTAAATACCTTTTTTAAATTATTATTACTACTATCTTTTTTTCCCTGGGTTTTCTGCTAGGTTAATGAAGTGAAATGGCTCTGTGCAGTGTCATGTGCCCTAGACTGTGGTATTGTCTCATGGGATTATTGCAAGTACCTGCAAGTAGCCGGAAATGCTAAATAAACAAACAAATCTGTGTGTGGCAACAGCGAGGACAAATTTGGCACTGCGGGTAGGGTGATATTCTTTGGGGTAGGGGATAGGTGTGCATTTCAAGTGGACTTTCAGAGTATAGTTGTTAATTAAGTTGAAGGGGATCACCCTGATGAGGTCATTCCCAAGATAAGAGCTGTGCCACCCTTTCCAGGCACACAAATGGGAGGAGATCTCTCACTCGTTTCTGTGTATCCTCCAGTTGGCTGGTCTCTGCAAAGAGACTTCAGAAATGCTGACTCTTCTCTTTTTTTTTTCTTTTTTCTTTTTATTTTTTTTCCCTGCGACTGCCAGGATTGGTCTTGTCGGTGTTGGTTCGTGGCTGACTAGCTTCTGTGTAGTCCCAAATCAATGAAAACCTTGAGTTATTGTAGCCAGTGTGGTAGTTGGGTGAGAAGCAGCAAGATCGAAGCTAGTATATCACCCATGCCCTTACTGCCATGGTACGGATTGAAGGGGGCGTAGGGACCTGCAGGGCAGGTACTTGCAGTGGGCAGAAAGACTATGCTAAATTGCTTTCAGACGAGGCTTTGGAATGACTCTCTCTGCTCCTGACGGGTGCTGAAGTGGTCAACAAGTCTCTGTGGTCAGAGGTATCCAGAAATGCTGGCAGACCACGGTAAACTACTTCTACTTTTTTTTTTTATTATGGCTTCCTCAGCGTATGGGAGAGATCCCAAATTCCACACACACACGCACACCCCCCCCTTCCCTCTGCAAGTTAGCTGATAAAGAGTTAGCGGTTGCCGGTCCGAGGGCTCGCAGGCTTGAGGAATCTGCTTGTTAAAGAAGGAGGGAGGAGAGCTGGTGGCCTGTCCTGCTGCAGCTGCTGGGGGACCTGCCCCTGCCCGCTGAACGTGGTGATGGAGCCTCCGGGTTATCGGGGAGCTGGCCATCAACACCCTAAAACAACGGGGTGAGTTTCTGGCTGAGAGGAGTGAAGGAAAGGGGACAGCTGTTTTGGGAGCAGCACCTGAAGTTTACCGGAGGTGAAGAACTGTCCTCCACCTGTCTGCAAGCAGCAAATTACCTGATGTTTGAGATAACCAAGTATGATATCACCAGACTACAAATACTTGTTTAGTGAGCCTAGATGCTGTTTTTATTTGTATGGGGGGAGGGGGTGGAGGTGGTGTTACGTACCGAGCCAAAAAACTTCAAAGAAATTGGTCTAGAAAACAGAGACTGGGTTAAGAGCAATACTGACATCAAGAACTCGAGTAGTCTTAGTTTTTCTATCTGGTGTGTAATTTACTTATTTTTTTCCACTAGAGGGAATGTACATAGAGTTAATGTTTATTATCACCCTTAAGATAAAGCGTCTCAGATACAGGAATCTGATTTCAGCCTACAATAAATAGTTTGTAGCACAGGTAGAACTAGCAATGATCCTCCAGGAAGGTAATTCCATGTTGAAATATCTTAAAGTCATTCTTAGCTTTCCAAGAGTTGCTGTTGAGCCCTTCATATTCCTCATTTTCTGTGTGTATGTCAAACAACTGCAGTTTGTTTGTTTGGGTTGGGTTTGTTTTTTTTTTTGTCTGGATGGACGTGATGTTTGAAATGGTTGGGGTTTTGTTTGTTTTTGTTTCCACTCCCTAATACATCCTGTATCTCAGTCATTTAGTTTAAATACACCGACCCTGCCCATGCTGTGGCAGAAGATGCAGGCTACAGTGTATATTTACCAGCTGTTCAGGCAGTCTAAAACGAAATTTTTAAAGTGCACTGACAGTTTTACCTCTTCTTACTCTGGCTACAAGAGTGCGATTATGAAGATGACCTCATGGTTTTCTGCGTGTTTATCAAAGAGGAGGAACTGGCACTTAGGAAGGTATCTGATTTGGAGCCAGTTCTGATGGTGACATTGAGATGAGGATTACAGGCCAGCTGAACTTGAAGGTATTCATTTTTTAATGAAATAACATCTGGAATAGCACGAGACTCATAGTTTTCCTCAACTTAAAATCTTTTGGCCATGCTAATGGTGCAAAGTCTTAAATTAAAGCTTTCCAAATTAATTCTGGAGAGCTGCTAAATTTAGAAAATGCTGAAAGGGATCCAATGCTTTTGTCTTTGTTTCCCCTGTCAGCCTATCTGTTTCTGCCTGGTTTCCCTGCTGCGCTACCTGGCGTCCCTGCTTGGGACAGTAGCTCTCGCTCCCTTCTTCTCATACCCGTTCTTCCTCCCGCTCTTCGGCAGCCCAGCCTAGCCAGTGCTGGGTTACCCACGAGTAACTGTGGAATTAATTAGGCTGAGATCTTGCTGTAGCAGAAGAGTGGGGTTCGCCGTAGAAGATCAGAGAACCCTGTCACAGGAAGATGCTGTGGCTTTGCAGCAGTGCTGAGTGTTCACAGTTCCTGCACTGAATTCCCTCAAAGCAGCTTCTCTTGGGCACTGGTCACCTTGACCCTGAAATGTGTGCTCAGCTCTCATAATGTAATTTATTTTTATATCTTTTTTTTTTTTTTTCCGGTTGACTTTTGACAGCAGGTGACTCTGCGTGCACTCCCTTTTAAAGTCAAGGGGGAAGGGAGGGACCTGAAGGAGGGAGAAAGGAGCTTCGAGCCCCTTCCAGAAGGTGTCATCGGGGTGTGTTGCAGAGGCATCCCAGGCAAAACCGGTGTCAGTGCCTGACAACCTCCGTGCCCAGTGCAGGCGCTGCGCAGCCTGCCGTGCTGCCGGCCCGCGAAACCTGGCAGGCAGCAATGATTAACCTACGCGTTGAGTAGCTCCCGCCGATTCCAGCCCATGTCATACGTGCCGGAAACGCAGAGTAGGTCTGTGCCTATTCCCACGCGGCGGGAGATGGATCGGGGCTGGCTGCGGTGTGTGACCCCCCTGTTGGGTGCAACTGGCAGGTTTGGGGCAAAACCACCTGCCGCCCTGCGAGCTGATGATGCCAGGGCAAACGTGCTCGGGGGGCGATGGGCTGGGTGGGACTCACTGCTGTGGAGAAGACACTTTTTCTTCTTTTTTTTTAATTTTTTTCCTCATCTGCTCCTCAGGAGGAAAATTCATTCTATAGTACACATTGTTAGGCTTTGTTAGGATTTTTATTTTGTTGCTTTATTTGGGAGACCCCCAAAACGCCGGTTGTCCTGCTCAAACACAAGAACAAAAGACTAAATAAGTGAGTATGTCCTGATGCTTGTTTCTGGGATGCCTATTTAGGCTCATAAGTAGCAAAGTCAGGAGAATCAGGAATGCTACTTGTGAGATGCAGGGAAGTGGTCCATTTGCCTTGTCCAGCAGTGTGTGATTTATAGTCACCCTTGTGTGCTGTTTTCGGAGCAGGGTGGTCTGGTTGCCTGGAAAAGGTTTTCGGCTCTGAACAGTTGTGGAGGAATTCATTTTGGCTCAAGTACTGCCTTCCTGTTACTCTGCAGTGCTCTAGAGCTGCCTGGTCTCCTCCTGGCCTCCAGAGCAAAGTCCACGGGTGCGTAGACAATGTCGCAATGTCCACCCTACAAATATTATTACGGCTAGGGAATATAAATTAAACCATAAGACCTTTTCCCCTGCTCGGTATCCCTGGGCTATGTAAAGCATTGTCTGCATGAACAATACAAGCTTGGCAGACCAGTTTCTTATTTTGATTTGTAGAACAAGTGGAATATTTCTCTCCTTTCTTCCTTCCCCTTACTATTTATTTATGTTTGAATTAATACCAGACCCTTTTTCCCCGCCCCCCCCTGTCTCCCTCTCCTTTTCTTCTTGCCTGAATTATAATAGCTGTAGTCCTCAAATGATGAGAGGGCAGGGTCATGGCAGCAATAATTGCATGTCAAAATTAAGGTGTCTGATCTTCTCATCTACGGTGACTTTGAGCAAGTATTGCTCATGAGAAATGGCTTCCTCCTCTTGTCATCTCCTTCCCCCTTTTCCGTTTCAGGGGTTTTATGCCATGTTTGACATTTTCAAGTTTTTTTCCCCTCCAATCCTTAAAAAGGCCCAATAAGAAAGCAAATTATACTTTTGCGTGTCAGCCCTCTCCAGGTTGCGTACGTGCAGTATGTTTTATGCACACGTGGTTTTGGCAACCTGAAAAATACCAGTCCTCAAAGTGTTAACTTGTTTTTGATAATCAGATGATAGCAACTGTTAATATTTAACCCAAATGTTGGGTTTGGGTTTTTTTTTTTACATATGGCTTCTATTTACAGTGCCTAGACCTGTTCTAAATACCAATTTGAAAACTAGTTTAACTTTTTATTTAGTTTGGTCGCAAAGCCAGTCCCAGCAGCATGTACCTTGATCAGAATAAAGGTGGCCGTCAGCTGAAAACTGAGGGATGGCACTCAAAAACTGTTTTTCTCTGTGTCTCAGTCCTAGCGATAGGCATTGCTGCTCCTGGTCTTTTCATACAGCCCGAAGGAGGCAAACAGCTTCGGGTATTAAAGCAAAGAATAGGTTTAAAGTTGGTCAGTTCTGTGGCAGTGACTCCTAATGATGTCAGAAGACGTGTAGAAAAGATAATTGCAGCACAGAGATGTAAAAGAGCTGGAAATATCCTGGTCCCGCTTTCTGGAAAGTTATGAATATGGCATTCATGAAAGCTGCAAGTTAAGATTTTGTATCTCCCAACTCTTTGATGTTAGATGACATTATGGAGTTGGGGAAAAAAGCGAAGCAGATAGCATCAGCTGAGAAACTAGTTAGTTGACTAATCGGGGGAGGGCAAAGCCTGGAGAAGATCACAACGTCTCAGAATAAAGGGAACTCCCGCTACTGAAAATAAAAGTGATGGACAAGTGGGTGGTATATGGATGCTGCTAAAATTTATTTAATCATGTTGAGTATTCAGAAGACTGTCATATGATTAACAAATCATATTTTAATTGTTAACGTATTAGTGATGATTATTTACTTAGCAAACTTCCTTCTTCCCTCTCCCAGTGGGGAAAAGAAACAGATCTGTGATGAGAGCAAGGTTGGGAACAGAAGAGCTAATTGCTCCTCATTAAAATGTGGAGTTGAAGGGTAGATGAAACTTTTCCAGTTTTGCAGTGTTTCGGGTGGCATCTCATTATCTCGGGACTCTCTGCTGATGTGCTCGGTGAATAGCTTGGAGGGCTGTCTTTGCTTATGGCATAGACTAAAGAGTAATTTAGTGCAGAGCATTCAATTTAAAGTCTTCTCCAGGTTAGTTTACTGGCTCTAAAATGAAGTCGATTCATGTCCTCTTGTGTATTTGAAGTTTTGGGCTTGTTTTGTGACTGCAGTGTCGCTTGAGCCTTCTTGCCACGCTGGAGCGATGGCTCTTACAGGTGAGCCACAACCAAAAGGCGTCAGGTGTGACACAGGGCATGGCAGATGTGTGTGGTGCAGCTCAGCTGGCAGCCTGGCGCTGCTTCGGTGGGAGCAGGCGGGAGATGCTACAGTAGTGCATCTGCCATCAGTATCGCCTTTCTGCTGCCGGGGGGCGGAAATGGGGCCACGCACATATGGGGGTGAGAGCAGGACAGCATCTCCGCATAGGGCATAGTGGGGACAGCCTGGTTACCCTGAGGTAATTAATGCAGGAGGCAGTGTATCTCTGCCTCTCTGATTGCGAGCAGCTTGACACAACCTGTGCCTTACGTGTCCCATCTTCGGGATGGAGCTGAAGTTTGCAAACCAAGAGGAAGTGCTCTTTTCTGTAGCGGTGTTCACACGGTGATGTGTGGCAGCACGACACCGAGCCTGCGTGCTTTATTTTTGAGGCTTAAATGCCAGACTTAAAGAAGATAGGCTTCAAAAATTAATGTGGAAACTTCATAGCGAAGTCATGCGTATCCAAAAATGTGAGTTTGAAGGATGTATTTCAGCAACTTCAACTATGTTAAATTTCAGAAACCATTAGGGATATTTGTGAAGTCCATGGTAGTGCCATCCTGTACTGTTTTGTGGAGCTGGAAACTGTTTTCATAGGTACATGAAACTGCGTTCATACAACGCTGCACAATCTAATTATATCTTTCTTGGAAGACAGCTAAGCACGTGTCCTCTGGCTCACATTCCCTCTCCTCTTTCTCTCTCCTCGCTCCCCTCCCTCTCCGTGTCCCCAAACCTTTGGCTTTGTGGTAGTAGTCAAAAGTAGTTTCTTTGCTTTGTTTTTTCAAATGGTACATTGCCCAGGCAGTCACGTCTGTAGTTAAAGCAACCTGACAATTTCTGTGTATATGACCTTGTGCTCACTGTTCATGAGTGATTTTCCTGGGCTGCAGCTTTCCTAGCCAGCTGTCTACTGTAGTCAGGAATGGTTTACTGGCTTTCAAGAATGAAAAGTGCAGAAAATATTGTTCCCGCTGTAAGAAAAATGAATTGGACAAGAAGCCGAACAACACAAACCCTCGCATCTGTTGAGTTAGCAAGCTCCTGTGTATGGGAATAGGGACCCCAGATTTGTTGGGAACAAGGAGGAGGCAGATGTTGAGCAAAAGGTGATACTCTGGTACCAACAGTATCTCTTTTGCTACCTGAGTGAAAGTTCTCGCAAACTGGGATGGTTACGAACCTCTCAAAATACCGGTGTGTACTTGCTCAGTAAAAACTTGTTTATTAGAAGGATTTATCTTTAAGAGGTCCTAAGCACTCAGACACTGGTCAAAGATTTTCAGCAAAAGCATCCACTTATGATACAGCTGAAGAAAGTTAGGTGTACTCAGACTTGGAGGTCTAGCATCAGACAGAGCGGAGGTAGCCTAGAAGTCAGGTGTTGACTGTGTGGTGGGTTGAGGCATTCCAGCATAGGTGGGGTAGGCTTCTTTGAGGTGCTGTTCAAAGAAAACAAACAGCAAAACCTCTCAATAGCTCATTTGTTGTTTTTCTTGTGTGTTTTTCTTGTTTTAATGACTCTTCTGTCCAGTTGTGTCTGATAAGAACGATGTAGTTTGGAGGTGTTTGGTTCTGAATGTGGCTGGTCAAAGAAAGAGGAAATCACTCATTCTTAAACCTTCTTCTCAAGTCTCCCAGGATTGTTTGTTTTATTTTTTTTATTCTTCTTAATGCCCCCATTTTGAAATGTGACCTTCTTGATACTTCCACCCAGCTGGTTGTACTGGTGGTCAAAAAATGCCAGGTGTTCTCAAGAACACTTTATTGACACTTAAAATACGAATCAGGGAGTGCTTTGCCCTGCTGTGATCTCAAAGGAGCGGCATCCCTACCCTGAATCTTGAAGGTTAAATAGTTTAAATGCTCTGTTGTTGCCATGGCTGAGAGGGAGATACAGGGACACCTGAGCAGCTTGGTCATGTGGCAGTAAAGCCACCCCAACTTTAAGTGTTGTAGTAGGGCTGGCATGTCCCTCTGGGAGGCTTCACCTGTGACCTCCTTACTGTGGTTTAGCTCCACAGTTATTTTCTGTAAAGTTGAGCTATTTTTCTGGAACTTGTACACTTTCTTTAACACTAAAACTACAGCCAGGGGGTCATCTTTGGCCTGGGGGGTTGAGAACGGGAGAAGAGAAGCGTTGTCCTGTAGCAGCCTGGAGGGAAATCTCGGCACACTGATCTCCTGTGGCTGTAACTATGAGTAATGCTCAGATGGTTTAGTACTGGGAAAAGGCATTAGTGGTAGGTATATTAGGGTAGAAGTACTGACTTTTTTGCTTTTCTATTTTTTTGGTTTTTGTTCTGGGGTTGGTGGTGTTTTGTGGTGGTGGTGTTTTGTTTTTTTTTTTGCAGTGCTTGGTCTGCTGACTTGGAGTTTTTCCTCCAGGAATAAGTACCTGGAGACTGTTTAGTTTTTTGTTGTATATATTGTATGAAAAGCATAACTTTATTTTTTTTTATTATTTTGTTCTTTTTAAAAACAGCTTGTGGTGTGGTGTTGTTTTTTTTTTTTTTAAAAAAAGCACTAAGAGAATCTGAAGGCATCATAAATTTAAACTCTCACTAGATGAGGTATTTATATAGAAGATGGATTCTTGTGCTGTGCAGGGAAAATTGACAGGGTTTGGCTATAAAAAGATGAAGCAGGAAGGAGCAGAACAAAGGAAGAAGAGACCAAACAAGGACCTTGGTGACAAATGGCAGATTTTTATTTTCATTTACTGGTCTTGAAATCACCATCTAATGTGCAGGGGACCTTGTGGCTTTTCCCCAGGAGGGGTTTGAGGCTGCCACAGTAAACTGTGGCATAAGGGATATTTAGAGACTGGGGCTCCTAAAGCAGGACCTTTTCTCTCTGGGGGTAAGAAGCTGTGTGCGGTGCATGGGGCATGTTTTGTGCCTCAGGACAGAGGCTGCAAAGCACAGGACAGAGTCTGCAAAGCACATCACAGCAGCTGGGTGCTACCCAGCTGGGGAAGGACCGAGGGTGTAGCTTCGTGCCTGGCTTAGGGTCCTCCAAGGCAGTGACCCTCTGGTCTCCTTGCTCTGAAACCAATGCAGAGAGCAGTTGGAACTGGGCCGTGATCTGCCTGCAGGCAGTTTGGGGAAGGGTCTGCTTTCCTTCAGCAGCTGTCTGGGCATCAGTCGCTGGAAACGGACTGCGGACCCATGCATGTCCAGGTCCCCTCTCGCGGGCTCTTTGTGCCAGGCTCTGGCCAAGTGTTGGACCACAGCATCTCTCATCCTGTCTCTTTGCTCCTTTTAAGGACAGAAGGGTCTGCCTTGTGCTTTTCCATGCAATCAGAGTGAAGGTAGAACAAATCAAATCCTTGGTAGGCATCTTATTATGACTTTTTTGCAGTCGGTATTCAGCATGCTTAGACACCATAGACAAGCATTACGGCCTCTGGAGGACAAGTGCTGTTGGGGCAGGAGACCTTAATTGAGACAGCTTGTGTTTGTAGTAGTAAATATGCAGCAGACTTTACATTTGTGACTTTTATAACTTAACTTCAGTGCAAATACTGACTCACTGCATGAGCCCTGTCCAGATTTTCACCCCTTGTAATGAAGGTACAGGACGGTTACTTTTTGGGTGCTTTTGCCAGATGTCTTCCCAAGCATCTCATGTTTCAAATAGTCCTCCATCTTGATGTGAAGCATAGTGACTCACAGCACGGATGGTGACTCACTGATATCAATTAAACATTAGGATCCTGAAGGTGTGACTCCTTAAGCTTGGACAAAAAAAATGCTATCACAACATGAAAAAAAATTTGCAATATATTGCACATCTGCATAGGTGGCAAATTCTCTACATAGCTGTACTGCTATGAAAAAAAAACCTTGTTTTTTAAATGTTCCCTTTCTATCTGCATATTTTTATATACTGAAACAAAAATAACTGCATAACAATACAGTCTTATTGGTTTAGCAAGTCAGTTTATCAGATCTCTTTCATTAGGAGGATGGATGGAGGACAGAAAGACAGACAAAAAAACAGAGGCTCCCAAGTGGGACACCAGGGGATTCAGCCAGAGCAGTTACAGAATTTAATGGTCTCAACAGAGACCATTTACCATTACCTTTTGTAAGAGGCAGCAGAGGATTACTGTCTAGTCTTCAGCCAAAACAATCTCTCAGTGCAGATTTACTTGGAGTGCCACTTGAACTGTCATCAGCGTTGCCCATCCCAGCGTTTTGTTGTGCAGGGACATGGAAACCTGTCACTCCTCGCTCTTGTGGAGCAACTGTGGGTGTCGTGTTTGCGGGATGGAACTGCCAGCGCGTACAGCAGGACCTACCGTGGCTCCAGGCGCAGCCATGATGTGTGGGCGTGTGTTGAACCAGCCCAGCCCAGGTGTATGTAAGGGGAGAGGTGGGGATGGTGCTGTATAATGGTTCCTGCTTTATTTCTAGCTCTTCAAAGCTGAGGCTACGGTCCTCTGCCTTTGGCTTTTCCATGAGTGTCGTGGTTTAGGCCGAATTGGCTACTGGGGACGTGGGGCACCACAGATGGCACTGACAGATGCTCCCCTCTACCCCTCTTCAAAGAGAGAGGCAGAGGAGGGAAAAAGAGACTTATGAGTTTAGAAGGAACTAAACTACTCTAAGGAAATATTATTAATAAAACAAAAAGAAAATAATGAAATATATACAAAACCGTATCAAGCTCCCAGGATCACAGTCACATCACCGGTTGGCACTGGGGAAGTCCCAGACTGTACTCAGTGATGGAAAGGAAGTGGATTCCGGACCTGGATTGCAGATTGAGATCAAAGGCAGACGAACAGACAGAGTCCTCCTCAGACACCGGCCATTGAAGAAAGTGAGAGAGCTGACCCTTTGATCCCTCAGCTTTTACATTGAGCATGAGGCAGATGGGATGGAACACCCTGTTTGTCAGTTTTGGGTCACCTGTCCTGTCCGCTCCTCCCTGCAGGTGGGACCCCACTGCACTTTTCTGCTTCCAACTCTCCAACGGGGCAAGTAACAAAGTGAGCTGCCCTTGGGTGTTATGGCAATAAGTATAAGCAAGAGCCTCTCTGCATACCGTGCCTTGGCATCAACTATAAACATCGGTCTTATCACTCAGAGAGCGAACAGTGTCTGCACAATATGCTGTTAATTTCACTAGTTAGAAGTGGCCTAGCTAAAAAGTAAAGTTACTGAACAAAATTGGTCCTGTTTTACCTCAGACCAGGACAATGGGGAAGGGAAAGGGGAGCGCAGGTCTCTGGCAAAAATCCCGCACTTTCAGCATGATGAAGCCGCGCTGGTTTGCTCTGCTGCTGTGTTGAGATGGGTGGGGATGATACGCTGGCTATTAAAAATGTATGTTGTCCTATTAATGTCATCTTTACCTGAGTCTGCTTTTGACTGCAGCATCCATTTTTCTTTTGTGTCCTCTCCTTATTCTTCTTGTCTCTCTGTGAGTCAAATGCCCTGGTGGCACCCGCCACTGTCCTGCCAAATTTATTTTGGATAAATGCTTCATGGCGACCTCTCTCTGGTTTGTGACAGCTGCCGGAGGAGAAGCCAGGATATGCTTAAGCTCTTAGTACTGAGCGAGTAAGTTGGGGTTGTAGCAGATTCTCTGAAAGTTTGTGCTAAAGCAACTGTTGAAATATTTCACCGTTTCCCTGTTTACGAATTCTGAGGGTTTTGGAGAGCAAGAGATTTGGGGAAGGTCAAGGACTGCCTGCGGGCTTGGGGGACCGGCTCTGATTTACACTGGCGTGGGGAGCAAGTGCTTAACCGAGGGGCAGGAAAGGGACAGATGCAGGGTTTGCAAGGAAATACATGTTTTTATTTTCACAGCAGCTGGGGAGTTGGGCAATAGCCTTAAAAACAAACAAACAAATGATGACTCGCAGATAAGCTATCAAAATGAGTGGGTGCATTTTAGGCACCACTGAAGGACATGCTGATAGGTTGACTTTTCTTCTGCTTTTAAACCCTCACTCTGTGTGCCAGCGTGCCAAAGTGGTTTGACATCTGTTGTCCTGGCCTGAAATTTCTCAACAGCCCTTCATGAGATTTTGGCTGTTCTAGCCGTGAACCTTTACCTACGGGTAATCTGGTACTGCACATTCTCTGCCTGGGGCTCGTGCAAGGGACGGCTGTCTTTGACTAGCAATAGTAAGCTGTGAAAATGAAAAAGCACCAGGATATCTGCTTTTTCTTTTTGCACTTGGATGACATTACTGTTCCTCTGACAGCAATAAAATTAAACAACTTGTAGAGATTGTCTTTAACAAAGTTTTCTTGTATAAATACAACTATTTTTAATAAACTTAATTTGGTCTGTACAAAGAAAAATGATTTCCCAGTTCTGAGCAGCATATACACCTTCTGGATTGTGAAAATAAACCCAGAGCATTTGAAGGCCTGCCTGGAGCTCAGATCTATCTCCTGAATTTTTTGTTTGTGGTTTCTCTGGGCAGATATTTTTCTTTGCTAACTGGAGAATGGTTCTTTAATTGCAAATATTAGAAATTGCATTTCTCCCACTTGCTAAATTCTTCTAAAAAGTCAACATCTTTGGAGAGCAATTCTCACTGCCTTGCTGAGCTGTTTGGTGCAAATAATTCATAGCTATTTGGTGGAAAAACTACTTGCTTGTACTACTTGCTTTTGGTTCCCTAGTGTCTTCAGTCTGTAGGTTGGAGGATCGGACATATATGTCCCAACTTGTACAAGTCAGTGCAGTGAGGAACTCAAAAATACATTTTAACTAAAACAAAAAGCCTGAGCCTGAAGCTGGCACGTTTCTTGTGGCCACAAAAGTGGTGCGCTTCTTGGTGAGATGGTATATTGTAGGGAGGATGTCTCCTGTGATGATGTAGCAGAGGGCTGAGTCAGAGCTAGCCTTAGTTGCAGAAGGGCTGTATGTCATGGAAATGCTTCAAAGTGCAGCGCACCTAATTGAAGTCTTTTGAGGGAAGATTTCTTTTGAAGTTGCTTCTGACTTTTAAAAATAAATTGCATACTTGTACTTTGCATTTTTGGCCATGAAACTTCAGTTACTGGTGTCAGGACGGCTGCTCCTATTGCATTACATACAAATAGCTGTTTATTCTGCAAAGTTTCAGTTCTGGAGTATCTGGCTCTCCAAAGTTGACTGCGCTTATTTTTCATGAAATGTGCATGGCTCCCGCTACCATCAATATTTGAACACTTCACAAACCACAAACAAACATATCTTCCTACAATTATTCAAGGGTATAACAGTACTATCCACACTTTACGCATAAGAGAGATTAAGTTACATGTCTGAGGGCAGTGAGGATGTTGGGCTAAAGCCAGGCACGCAGCCTGGCTCTCCTGGGGCTGAGTTTAATGCCTCAGAGGAAAATGTCTTGGAGTTTAGGGAAGCCTTACTAGAAACCTTGCTGTTCCCATCTTTCTCGTGGGAATAAGGCAGGGCCCTAATGACAGGGTGCCTGAAATGGTTCATTTTCTATTCCTTTGGATAGAAAGAGTCATTTCTGTATCAGGGATAGCTTTAGTGTGGAGGTTCAGCCCCTGTGTGAGCTGTGAAATGTCGTTGTGGGGCTTGCGGTCCCAAGGAGTCACGTGGCTACACCGGGATCTCCAGCTGCCCTGTCCAGCTCCGTGACAGAACTTGTCCTGATGAGTCACGCCATTAGGTACTCTTCATCCCCTTCCACCACCTGAGGAATCGGGATGCTTTTCTGAAGGCAAAAGCATCTTGATGCTTTGTCCGTGGGAGCACGGAGCTAATGGCCATCAGGCGTCTGTGGCAAAACGGCTGCTTTCTCTGTGTTTCCACGTGGCCCTGAGGAGGTCGATATGAGTACTTGCTCTTAAATTGTCAGGATGGCTGCCCATGGGCGTCGTGGGGCTCTGGTAGTAGGTGTCTGGGTGCTATGGTGAGATGCTTGGCCACATCAGTACTGCCAATGTCTGAACTCATGTGGCCTGGAGAGGGGGAGGCTTAAGTGTTGGATACTGTCATTTTATAATTAAGGGCCTGATAAAACTCACTGAAGTAAACAAGTCTTTAATTTGCTTCTTGGGGTTTGGGTTTTTACTTAAGGGGGAAAGCTTTCCTCTGCCATTTCCATGCACTTGCACTAGGACTGAAATTTGGAAGAAGCTCTACACCAAGATTAGTACGTTTAAACTCATCTGAGAATAACTAATTTATTTCAGTTTGTTTTTTTTTTTTTTTTTTTTTCTTCCAGTGGGATCTTGTTTGTGATTCTGCCTGGAAAGTCCACATTGCTAAATTCTCCCTACTGGTAGGATTAATCTTCGGCCACTTAATAACAGGATGTATAGCTGACTGGTAAGTGAAAAATCTTTTAATGCAATGTAACTATAAACAAATAACAATAAAATATTAAATATTGTTTCGATTTTCTTCTACTTCATGAAGAACTTTTGCATAATGACTTTTCAGGTTCTGAAAGAAGCATGATGATTAAACAGTTAAACTTGTGTGTTAATTGCTTGAACTGAGTAATTTATATCAAAGTAAATAACATGGAAATAAGCTATTTGATAGTTGACTTAGTTATTTCCTGATGACACAATTTATTACCGCTGTAATGCTAGTACAGAATTGAGTATGTCCTAAATATGCAAGTGAAGCCTTTGGTTTAAGGTTGGTTTGTTGTTTGGTTTTTTTTTTTTAACCAAGAGACATGGCCAAAAGAAATTGGAAGCTGCATTGATTTTGCTGAATACAAGACTAGTGTAATGTCAACCTTGTATGTGCTTACACAGTATCTTTTGGGGGGCAGAAGGCTGTTTTTTGCAAACCTTTCCCTTGTTCTATTTTTAAAGTTCTTGTTAAGCAAACGTTTTGATGTAGTGTTAAAGAATCGCTGACTTATGTGCTGTTAATATTGGGGTATTAAATTTAAAAGCATAGAGTGCAATTCCTTAAATTGCAGTAGTGAAAACATTATTGGATACTCCGGGTATTCTGAGAGTTCAGAAAGGGTCTTGTAGTGCAAAACCGGGGCGGGGGGGGGGGGGGGGGGGGGGGGGGGGGGGGATTAAAGGCATGACTCAAGTGATTTCAAAGGAAACTTGCAGCATCTGAAACAATAGCTCTGCAATGCTGTCCCAGTCATTTCAGCGGCTTCCAGCACAGTTGCCAGTGTCGGTGCTTTAAATGGCCCCAAGTTAACTCTTTTGCCATTCATTAAAATGGGAAGGGAAGAAGAAGAGTTGCCTATTAGGGAAATCTTACAAAGCCTCAGCAACTCACCAGTCAGTTGGGAGAGAAAAGGCCCCCTGCAGCTGTGCGGTCATTTGACTCAAGCATTTGCAGCAAAATTGCATCTTAATTCTTGAATAGTTGTTAAAACTTTTAGGCAAGTGCAGAATCATGACTTTTCAGTGAAGTTGGGAACATGCATGATGAAATACAGTTGAATTTGATTAAAATACCAAAGTAAAGGCTCTAACAACACATAGAAACTATAGTGGGGAAATGAATGAAGAAGGATGTTGCTCAGTTTTCCTAAAAAGGAATCAGTGTGGAGAAAGGAGACTTATTCCCAAGTTAGGGAAATGCTGCTATAATTGACAAATAAGTCACAAATAAGTGAACAACTTGTTGCCTGAGGCACTGGCTTCAAGAGAGGAATGCAGTAAGCAGAGATTTAATAACTCTCTGCCACCAAAAGAAGGAGCGTCCTGCTCTTCCATCCATTTCTGTCCCCAGTCTGTACTTTGTGGTGCCATGTGCGCTTGTTGGACCCCGCTGCAAGCTGCTTAGCTGAGCTAATGTAGCATAAAATTACCCTGATATAAAAATTAGGTTTAGATTGTTGGGGTTTTTTAGTGAGTTTAAGAGAGCTTAAGGAGAACCTGTTTTCCGGTTGTGGTGCAAAGGAGAAAAAGGGTAGCTTGGGGGTTGGAGGGACGAGTGAGCCCCTTGCCCTTTCATGGGTGACCAGAAGGGATGAGGTTTGCTGCCAGCAAACTCAGTCCTTGTGCTCCTCTTCAGTCCCCATCCTTGCCATCTGATATAACTGACCCAGCAGGGGTCCTGTGCTGGATAGTCATTGTGTCATTTAGCAGTAAGCAGCATTTGGGGCTCGTAAAAGAAGGCTTAAACGGGATTTACTTGCTATTTAATCACAACTTGAGTTTCCACTGAGGCAGGGGGTTGTGTGGAGAGACAAATACAAAGGGGGTTGTACCTGTAAAAAGAGAAAAAGAATAAAAAAAAAAAAAGGATGTCAGTCCCAAGCAAGGGGAAAGATTAAACAGAGTAATGTATAAAAGTGTTACAAAATTTCAAAATCTGTTTTCACTTCACTCATATAGCACTGTCCAGTTTAGATAATAGAAGATGCTTTGGTTGCTTTGGACCACTAGGGCTTCGGGCTTTGCTCTTCCTTTCTGAGAGAAAGTTTTTAAAGCTGTCTGTGGCAAAGGCTGAGAGTGTATTAAGGTCACGTGCTAAGTAAACTGAGTGGTCTATGTTCAAAATACAGCAGGTGTGCGTGCTTGGATAGCTCTGTGTAGGAAACCTATAGGAAGAAGGTCTGTAAATATGTTTGGCTGTGTGAAGACCAACTGTGTCCAACGCCTGAATAAATTAATTGTTCAGCAGGCGAAATGTGGCTGGAGGTGTTGCCTGCTCTGGACAGAGGCTGTTGAGGTCTCTGTGGAAGGCTTCCTTCTGGGGCAGGCAGGCTTGGTGTGCACGTAGCCTTGACACAGCAGGTCTCTGCCTCTCGTTGCCCAGTACTGCCCCTGCTTTGTACCTGCTCTTGTGCTTTATGGAGCTTTTGTGCCCATTCAAGTCCCAAAACCTGCAAAGAACGGCATGGGAAGAGCAATTTAATTGGCAGTAAGAGCAAAGCTTAGTCTTCTCAGGGTGGCACGGTACATGCGTAGGAGCATGGGAAGAACAGGTCTTGTGCTCAAACTTGTCCGCTTCCCCCCTGTGGTGTCACTCTGACGTTAGGAGTATCTTTGTGATGCATCTGCATATCACACTGCGGACTGCAGATTCTTCAAAAGCCTGGGGTTGCTTGTATCCCTAGTTACTTACCTGTGCAGGCAGCATTTAGCATTTGATCTAGATAATAGTATGCAGTGTAGGCTGAGACTTTTGTGGCACAGAAATCTCTCTCTGGAATTGTTTGGATGACAGCAGATAGCATCCCGGGGCTGTTTTACCAGGGAGATTGTGTATGGTTTAATTTCTCACAAGCATTTCCATGTACTGTTAGTCAGATAACTCTGTCTATGTATAAAAGGCTTTTTTTTTTTTTTTTAATGCTCTGAGACACCATCCTGTCAAAACACTGCTGGATCACCAAATATACGGTTGATAGCTGCCCTGGAGTTTTGATTTTTGAGGAATGTGCTGCATGGCTTGGTGAGGAAGTAGCAGTCTAGTTTTGTGTCCCGGAGGAGGTGCTGATGATGCCTCTTACCAGTGGGCTTGTCTGGCCTCAGCTGGCTTTCACAGGCCTAGGAGGCTCTTGGATTTCCTGATTCTTCATTAGCAGAAACCATTCATTTGCATAACTTGTATAATGTTAGATGAAATTCTATGTCCTAATGATGGATAACCTCGAGTAAAGAGAGCGGGAGGAGGGGAAGAAGGGAACTGATATATGCTACGCATGAGGTCTTTCTTAATCAACATCAGGGAATGGCAGGTCAGGCTTGTGATGAGAATTAAGTTCCTAATTCCGAGTGTTTGCATAATGCCTTTCATCTATAAAACACTTCCACAAACACTAATTAGTATGAATTACAGCTTGGCGATTACGAAAATAGGGCTGTGAAAATCTGCGCAGATCGCTGATAATATGGGGGAAAAAAAACCCCTATGAACTTTGTATTCAAGGTTTCATGTGAGGTACTCCCCCTTCCCTGCCCAAGTGCTTTGTGTTCCGTAAATATAAAGTCTGAAGTGTACACACAGCAGTAACTGCCCCTGTGTCCAGCCTGTTCCCAGTGCATTGCGTGTCACCGAGGCAGTGATGTTGTGTTCCCACCCTGAGCTCAACAGCGGCTCATCTTCTGCTGGGCTGGGTTTTCACCTTGACTAAGACCAGTCTGCTTTGACCTTGCTGTCCTCAGTTCCCACATTGGTACTTTATGTTTTAAAAATGTTGAGTGGTTAATGCCAACAAGTTAAATCTTTGAGGTGCCCCACAGGTGATGCAACAGCTGGAAAAAAACATAGTAAACTTGTCCTCATGCAAGGAGCCATGACATCGCCTTCTTAGGTGTGACTTTGAAAAAGTATGGATAGTGACACACATATTGGTGCACTCTTCTGGTTCCCGAAAACATCAAAAATTATAACCATGTCTCCTTTTCAGCCCTTCACCACGTATTTTATTGATCTTGTTCCATTTTAAGTAAAGCAAAATCCAAAGTTTAATTGTGAATCCATATATACAATATACTTTGTAGCTGCTGGTAACAGTCAGCTGAAATAATTGAGTAGAAATGATTCAGTATGTGGCACTGGACTAAGTTGTGAGATTTAAATGCTCTTTATTGTGCTGACATTCAACCTGATGGCTGGCTTGCAGCTGACAGACTGCTTTGGGTCTGTGAAAGCTGCCTACGAAAAGCAAGTTCATCTATTCTTTGTGGAAATGGCATATGGAGCTGACTAAAAGGGATCCTCGGTTCCACTGGAAAACTTGTGGGAGTTGACAAGCTGAAAAATTTTGGAAATCTCCACATAATGATCCAATTATCACTTAAAAATAGCGGTGTGCTCTGGTGCTTCGTATCACTCTCCTTGCACAGGAAGAGGGGGGGGAAAGGGGAATTATAAACACTAAGCATATGAGTTAAGAGATGTAAAAAAATCTCCTATTCCTTTGACATAAAAGAGCCAAATTCTGCAGCAAGTGCCCCCCCGTTCAGCAGCAGCATACCTCTTCCTCCTCGTCGGCGCTGCACCGACGTGTGCAACTGCAGGTTGCAGCTGCAAAGCCTGCCTGCAAAGGAGGGCTGCAAATCCTCACGCCCGCGTTGCCAGCGATCATTTTTTGGAGCAGTTTCTTCCTAGTGCTCCGCTCAGGCTGGTTTTGCGGATCTCAGCAGCCGCTGTGGGGATGCAAGGTGGAGGGATGTGGAAGTTCACCGTTCTGCTGCGATCATTGCTATCTGCTCTCTAAGGCTCAGAGAGGTGACACAAGCCCCATCTAATACCTGGACTGTGTCTGTTGGGATTGCCCTTAACAACAACGCTGAGGAAAGTACTTTTTTGAGCCTGCTCCTCTTGCAGATGAGGCTGAGAAGCACATCTGTTGGGAAGAAGGGAGCTCTGCAGTAAGCTCTGTGGCTGCATACTATGGAGAAATAATAATATATATAATATATGCTATATATAACATGTAATACCATATACTTGACTGTGCTACTACAGCAAATTCTGAGAAGTTGTTTTTAATGTCCAAGGTATTTGTTTATGGCCTCACTGTAGTTCCTAGATGTTTCCTTGTTCACCTTTGGTGTTTTGAAAATGTTTAAATCATGGTAATACATTATTTCTGATGGGATTAAGCAAGGACAGCTCATGAGCTTGTCAATGCAAAGCTGATGGAGGAATCTGGGTTTCAGTAAGCAGAAAAAAATGAGACGAATGAAACAAGTGTTAAAAATGGATGGTAATATTTGGAACAGATTGCGTGACTTGTTCCCCTCTTTGCTAGTGTTATGTCCATCTAGCAGTATGTCCATCCTTGCTTTTAACACTGTTTCTCCCTACTTCCTTATTTTTAGGGTTGGTCGACGGCCTGTACTGCTCTTCTCCGTCATATTCATTTTGATATTTGGACTGACTGTGGCACTCTCAGTGAACGTGACCATGTTCAGCACACTCAGGTTTTTTGAGGGGTTTTGCCTGGCTGGAATAGTCCTCTCCCTCTACGCACTGCGTGAGTATGCCTTCATCACCCATCCAAACATGTCTTTACTGAGTATGTGGTTTCCTGTTCTTTGGCTTCCCACTTAAATCCAAACAGATCAAACCAGAACCATGTGGACTGAAAAAGCTTTAGCCTGGGTTTTGGTAAGGAGGTAGGGATTTTGGAGCTGTCTCTTTAGGTTGCTACAGAGCAGTCTGTGAAGCTGTTTGAGAGCTCGTTTTTTAAGAGTTGTAAAGTGTATTGGGTTTGCTTGTTGTTGTTTAAACCCAGAAGTCATCTGTGTTGTGGCCATGATGTGTAATGGGACTGGGTTTCACCTTGCAGTATTGAGCTCAGTAGGACGTTCCCCACTTTTGCTGTTTCTAGCAGTATGTACTTCTGGCACTTTTTCAGAAATTCCTCTGTTACTTGCAGCAAGAGATCCTGTGTCCACTTCCTCAGGATTGTGAAGTACAGCAAAAATGTGTGAAAAGAAGAGCCTGAAGTCCTTTGTTTGTTTGTTTGTTGTTATTTTTGTCTGTTTCATGGGGGTAAAAAAACAAACTGAAAGAAACTTAGGGTAAAGCAGAAATGTCTATGTGCTCGTATCTGGGGTGACTGGTAAACTTGCAGCCAAACCATTTGAAAACCCCTTTCTGAGGCCTTGCCTTTGGAGAGTACCTGAGGGATGCCACCAGCCTAATCTGCACCCCTTGGATACGCTCCAGAGCTCTGTCTGCTTGTGCTTCCTTGGCTGTTCGTCATTAACAGGTAGTACTGTAGCAACCGAGGAAACCACAAAATTTCCCCCTTTTTATTCTGACTCTGGAAAAGTCTTATCTAACTATATCCTGGAAGCTGCTGTAGAGATCTTCATAAATTTTTATTTACTTCCTATCGTAGATTGGTATCTAACCCATCAAGATTTAGCACGATATCCTTACTCTGCATGGAGTGCTTCGTAGTATGAAGTTCCACAGTATTTGTTTTGATTTTGGTGTGCGCTGAGGGGAAGGAAGCTCAACTAGAGTATACAAGAGTTTGTTCTGTATTGCATTTCTTTGTTATAGCTGATGTGGTACCCAAGATACGTTTGTTTTTTTTTTTTTTTCTTGTCTTTGGTCATGCAATCTCTATTGAGAATTTTTCACCGAAAAACAGAACTACCGCTGAAGACATTACCCTTTTATAGGGAAGTGTTTTAACCTGAGTGGTTCCTCTAGGAGGGGACTTCAGCTGTTACCAGTATGACATTCAGCTGGAAATTAGGCTTGTTGGGATTTTTCACAGCCTAATGCAGCATGTTAGTTTTTCTTGGTTGGTGTGTTTTGTGTTGGGTTTCTTTTTTTTTTTTTTGTTACTTTTAAGTGAGTCATTGCAACTGAAGATTTTCTTGAGGAAATGCCATCTAAGTAAAAGCTTCATTATGGACCTTCTGAGATCAGAGCAAGAGAGTGCGCGTGTCACCTTGGATCAGACAGTAGCTTGCCAGCCAAGGCTTTCTATTCAGCAAATGGGAGATGCTGGTTAGTTTATGCTCTGCTTGATCCAGAGCAAGGATTTGAGTCTTCTTCCCCCCCTATAATTCAAGCATTTGCTGTAATCACTGCATGTGTGTGTTCATTGCAAATGGGCAGCTGTATGGATAGACAACACATGGATAAAGCTAGTAGGTGTTAGGAGAGATCTGGGTGAAATGAGCTGCAACCTGAACATCGATGCACTTCTGTGGAAGTGAGACAATGCAAAAGATGTGGCAACTGCACCTCTGGTAAATCTTCTGACCTTCTGGCTGGGGTGGTGAGGGGAGTGGATTTTTTTCTGTATTAAATATTTTCACTTAAATAAAAAAAAAAGTTGTCATTGTGGGAGAGGATTAGTCCCTAAAGTCTTATAGAATGGGGGGGAACAGGGGGTTTTTGTTTGTTTTTGTTGTTGTTGCTGGTTTTGATTTTAGTACTCATAATCTGTTTGGCTTCCTCTCAATTGAGATTTACTCTTTCCTCTTCTGCTGCAATCTGTAGCATGCCATGGCACTCCTTTGTGGACTCACCTTCTGTTTCACGGCCCCTCTTCCCTTTCTCTTAATGGCCTTGATTTCTTCCCCTGGAGGTTTGTTGCCCCTGTGTTCCCGGCTGGCTGCCCTGAGCAAAACGATAGAAGTGGAAAGTTTGATCTGCTAGACTCAGTCAGTAGCCAAAAGTTTTCAAAGCTGCTGGGCAGAAGCAAACTGTATGGGCTTGCATGGCCTGCAAAGGTAATTAGCCTGCCACAGGGATCCTTTTACACCGTGTTGAGCTTGCTAGTTGTGCCTGGATTTATGGCCTCCCTAAGGGAAATTGTTAAGTAACAGTCCTGGATGCTTTGGGAGTGGGAAGAGCACCGTGTCTTTAAAACACAAGAGCTGCCAAGGTTGAGCTGCCCTCACCATTCAAACCACACTCTTCTTTATAGCCTAATGCCGTTTTCCTACCTGTCTGCCCTAAGGTGCAGAGCGAGCTTGGGGACAAGGCACCTTTGTGGAGGGACAGCACTGCGCCCCAGCCGCCCGCGCTCCTCTGCGGGCTTTCCTCAGTGTTGGGCTGGGCTAGCTTCTTGTGGCCCCCAAGTACAGCCTCTTGCCTGAAGGTGCTCGGGACTTGTCTAAAGTAATCACACTTTTGGATGTTGATTTGTTAAACTGAAAAGTTTTCCTGCAGCTGCTGTAGTTCTGCTGGAAAGAAGTGTTTCAGGTGAAATTTCCAGGAAACCTGCAGGAAGAGACAGGCTTGGGACAGGTGACGGTGCTTGCTGCAGAGGAGAAGTGAACCCAGGGCTTTCTCCTCCCTGGTGCTGCGGGGTCATTGCTGGTCTAGGAGAATGAATGAAAGGCAGTTAATCCTCTTCCACTGAACAAACACACACTGCTTTGAAAGGCTTTTGTTTTGTGCTGATGTGGAGGTGGGGGAGCTTCTACCGTCTTCCAGAAGCGGTTGCCTGCCCAGTGCCCAACCTTCAATGGGTTCCTGAGCAGCTGGCACATGTCTTGCGTGGTGAGGCACCAGCAAGGTCCTGGGGAAGCCCTCCCCATGAGGCTCCCGATATGCCACTCTCAGCAGTCATCTGATGCACAGAGCTGGAGCTGTTTGCTGTGATGCACTGGTTAGGAACCCCTGCTATGTTTACTGAGTAGACTTTTGCAGAAATGGGCTGCCCTGTGTTGGAGAAGAGTGCTGGGAGTCGGGGCAAAATCTCCTGATAGAGAAATGGTGGAGCAGCGCTAAGGAGCGCTCTGGCTGCAGCGGTTGGGAGGGGATGATGTATGGCCTGCCCAGGAGTTAAATGTAGAAAAGAGTGTAGATTGGGGGACTGGAGGAGGACAGGTCGTTGAAGAGGAAGCAGTGGAAAAGCTATGTTTTTGTCCCAGTATTTGTTGCTGCGTGCACACCCAGGGAGGAAGGATGGGCATCCCGTATTTGCCGGCTCAGCACGCGTGGGTGCACAGCGCGGTAGCCCGCTGCCCAGCTGAAGACGAGGAGGTTTGAGTTCACCAATGGGGCTGGAAAGCCCTGAGGCCAGTCCTGCGAGGAGTTTGCCTTGGCTGAGAGTGAGGGGAAGAGGTGCAGGAGCCCTGAGCAGAGACGCGTGTGCCTGAGTAACGCCTCAGCCGGTGCCTGTGGGCTGGTACGGCAGGCAAGGTGTGCCGCGCTCACTGCAGACAGCTCGGCTTGCTGGCTGCAGCTCATGTGGGACAAAGTACACTCGGCAAATGCGGAGGTCATGGGAGAAAGCAAATCGGATTATCTCGAGGGTGGTGGGGGGGGGGAAAGGGTGTTGCTTCTGGGTCACTTTAGTCTCACTGAGGCATCGCCTCGGCCGTGGCCCCGGGGCAGCCTTTTCCAGCGCGCTTGTGCGAGAGGCCAGATGCTGCGGCTGACTCGGCGCAGGTCCCTTCCGTAGGGCTCGCTTCCACCAGCTGGCGTGAGCTGATGCGAGAGCTCTCATGGCTGAGGGCAAGAGTTCCCCCTCTTCCCTCACGCGCTGGTGCCAGCGCCTGCCCGAGCCCTCTGTGGGGCAAGCCATCCGCCTTCTCTCCGGAGAAGACCAAGTATGCTCTCGTCAGTGGGATGCGCCCTCTGGTCTTGTCTCCTCTTCCTCTGGGAGATCTTCTGCTGGGTGTTGCATCCCTTGCGCTGCCCGAGCCCGGCGGGTAGAGCGGGAGCGTGGCCTCGTACCGCACGGGGCCGGTTAAATGGGTAAAAACGAGCGAGGGTTCCCTTCCAGCTGATCACTTCCTATGCCGTGGCTGTCTCTTCCCTGGTATCCCTTTTGTCACTTTCTGGACTCAAAGCTAGGATGATGATATTAATTAAAGTACTTAAAGCGGGGGGGGAAGAGTCATATTTTTCTGGCAAATGCTCCTGGCAGGTTTAACGAGCCTCCCGTTAAAGTGCTGTGTGCCATTCCTAATGACTGTACCTGAGCTCAGGCAGTGCAAGCCGTGGTGTGGATTTGCACACAATTGCAGGCTGTTCCGCAGTTTCATGGGTGACTGAACTACAGATTACGCTGCAAAATTAGAAAGTCTAGACTTGAATGAACCAGTAAATAGGCTCTGGGAATAGCTTTGCTGAAAGGGAGACAACATCTTCTCGGGTTGGAGCGAGGAAGCACGGCTGCCCCTCCGATGTGTAGTAGCAGGCTGAGTAGACATGTTGTTTTCTTTTATGCTGTTAGGAGGAAAAAAAAGGTAGAAATGTTGTTGAAAATTGCAGGTTGTGTTTCAAAAGCCGGGACAAACTTGGCAAAGGCTTCCAGACTTGTTAAGATGTCCAGCTGTGATGTATCTTTCTCATTTGTAGCTGGGTCAATCTAACCTGCTACTCCTGTAAACTGCACAGGCACTGATCTGAGAGAGGCAAAATGTGTTTGCTTAAGATTTTTATGTTGGTTTTTTTTTTTTTTAACGTGTATCCTGGAAAGCTAGAGGGTCATGCTAGAAAGCTTGCTCTAGGCTGAAGAACGAGCAAGAGTGCCAAAACGGAACATGGAAACCTCTGGGTGTTGGGCTGTAGTGATGTCAGATTTGTAAAATAATTTTGCTTCCACTCAGGTGTCAGTATAGTGGGTGAGATTTATCTCCACACACACTTCCTTCCCCACCACCCCCGAAGTGTATGGGCATCAGATCCTGGAGCATTCCAAGTTTATAATTCCCATCTCCCTTGGAGTTTGAATGGTCTAAGAAATATAATTGCTTGATTTATTCTCAGTTTTCCTCTCCTGGTGCTTCAGTAACCAGCACGGCCTCGGCTAGGCAAGGCAGGTGAAGCACTGGAAACTGCAGGCTCCGAAGTTACTTGGTGTAACCTGAACCGGCTCAATAAATAACTCCGCAGCCCGTTCCCGAATTGGACGATGTGGAAAACATCTGAGTGCTTTCCAGCGCATTGACATGTGCTTCAGCTCCGCAGTAACGTGCAGTTCTCTCTCCTCTCGGCTTGGCAGGTCTGTGATAAGATCAAGGTTGTTAAGCCACCTACCTTCTGTTTATGTAACCAGCCTCTCCTTGCTCTGAGTCACTTGGCGCAGAGCAGAGTGAGGAGGAGTCGTCACAGAGGGATCCACCGAACGAAAACCTCGCTGGGATGCCCTAAAGTGACCGTTCATGTTTAAATGATGAATCTCCGTCTAAAGAGCAGCCACGGGCTGTTCTAACATTGAGGTGGGATGCGAGTTTCTGGAAAGAGCAGCTCTGGGTTTTTACTAGCTTTGTGCGAGAACGGGTTAAAAAAAAAAAAAAAAGGATGAAGTGGGAGCACTCCGGCTGCTCAAAAAAAGGACGGTGCATTGCCTTTTATCAAATGCCTGGGGGCTCAATTTATGCAAGAGTGGAAAAGGTTATTGGAATTGCAGTACTCTCCTTATAAGTATAAATCTTCCTTGCTCTTCGTGGCTTCCTTCAGTACAATCAAATTGAGACTCCCTGTGTAATCTGTTGGCCTCTTTCTCCTCGGTACTTCCTCTGAATTTCCTTCCCTTTTCTCATAGTGAGAACGGGTATGAGCTCTTCTAGGTGCACGGTGTCTACCATTAGGGCATGGGCTGTCATCCTTATTTTAACCCCTAAAACCTATATTCTGGAGCAGAGGTGCCCTTGAAGCATTGCTAACATAGTCCTGAATTCTGTAAAAAAAAAAAAAAAAAAAAAAAAAAAAAAAAAAAAAAAAAAAAAAAACCTGTACCATTTGAGGTGGTCTGTTTGAAATGAATTTATACAAACTCTTAAAGTATGCCAAAGGGGAATAAAAGGAGGATCTTTCTAAAGCTCCTTTGGAGGTTAGAAGATGTTCGGTTAATGCAGAAATTGCACCAGGATCAAATTTTAATCAGTTTTTCATTTCAGTTGCTGATAATCTTGTGTGTTGTCAATGTGACCAAAAAAGCCTAAGGAATTAATTTTATTTGAGGTGCTTCTTGTATGACTGGTCAATTGGGAATGTAATTAAGATGCAACACTGCAGTTGTTACACTTGTGATGATGACAAGCAGATGAGATTAGAGTACACTTGCAATTTCCCCAGCTCAAAACACAGCTTGCATTTACCATTTGAAGTGTCTGTCTTTTAATTGTTCCAAACCAGCTCCAGCAGCTTGGGTATGCTCAGTATGCGAAATCTTACCTTCTGTCATGCAAATACTTGTAACTGTTCAGGATTGTAATGATGCTTTGAGGGATTTTTATTTTATTTTTTATTTTTTTTTTAATCTGAGCAATGGCAAAGAGACTCACAGGTCTGCTCATTCCTGTTGTGCAGCTGAGAGCTCACTGCCACTGGAAGGGAATGGGGGATGGCTCCTCTCCTTCCCTTCCAAATTCCTTTGCCTTGTCTCAGCTGATCATACAGCCGCGGCTTCAAACTACAAGGGGGTGTTTAAGATGGGTGTATGGTTAAATCCAGAAAGTTGCGTTTAACTTGCAGCTCTTTGACTCAGCTAAAGTGGCATTAGGACTTTACTGTAAGCGTAAATTGTAAAGTGTCTGTTCCCCTTGCTTTTTTTATTCCTTTTTCATTGTTTTAAGCTGATAAATGGCTTTTCCTTGCTATGTAGATCCCAGCTCGTGTTCAGCATTGCGGAGGGATGCCGGTAGCAAAAGCTTCACATAACACACGTGTGTACACATCCGTGCAAGCCCTGCCCAAAGCGAGTGATGCTGCAGATGGGATGTGGGTGGTCTTGGGTCTTGCAGAGTCGCTGCCGCGCAGCAGCGCGGGGCCCCCGCCAGCCTCCCTCCGGGGAGCGGGTCCCCACAGGACGGGTGGCCAAGGCATCCTCCCGGCGGGAGGAGAGCACTCCACCGCAGTTGTCAGGTCTGGTTCTTCTCACCAGCAAACTAAAGCCTTCCCACTATGCCCTGCCCGGTGCCTGAGCTCCAACTCCTCTGCTTATTTTGGCTGGGAAACAGTTATGGTACTTTGCAGTTACAAGGGTTTGACAGCGCAGCAATATGGTACCACTGGTGTATGTCCGATATTGTTGCGGGTTTATCGTTAATCCCATACTTCCATGATCTGAGAGGTATGTTGTGGTGGTTTATTTTTTCTCTGAGAAATGCAAGTGGTTCAGAGACAGGGATGTGAAAGCCCTGTCAGTTGTGATTCTTTTAATATTTTTTTTTGTTATTTTTTTCCTAGTGGGAAACTGGGTCTGTTGCAGAGAGCATCAGAGAGAAGTAGTACGTTTAAAGCCTATTCTGCTAAATCTGTTGGTTTACTGAGTGTTAGCTATCCTCTTCCTCAGCTGTGTGCTTCCTCTTAGCAAAGCCTGAAAACTGGATGGGCTGGTGTTGGAAATGAGGTGGGCAGCTACAAGCCCAGGAGCTGCCCTTAAGGTAGACAGGAGACAGGGTTGGATTTTTTTTTTTTTTTCTTGCCCCCCAGCTGCTCCTTCCAGTGAGGCACAGGCATATGCACATTTCTCTTGTGTGCATGTGTTAACTTTCTGCTGCAAAAGGAAGTACGCGTAGGTTCATAAATCACCTATGAATGAATAGCCCTTTACTTCCTTTTCCTGCCTGTCCCTACAGGTTGGCTCATCAGGAAAACGCGAGCCAAATTATCATGGCAACAGGATGCGCATGGAGGAAAAACCATGTGTATGAGGAAGGTGGATTTAGGAGTTATCTGTAGTGACTTGAATATTCAAGTCCAGCAACAAATGTCAGCGCACAAATTCACATAAATATTTATGTGCCTTTCAAGAGGAACCGTAATTTAACAAGGCTAGCCAAATTTCCATCCCCAGTCACGCAGACGTGACTCCTATTTTCTCGCTTACAAATAACATAACCTCATGGGATTTTTACTAGTTCAAGTTAATTAAATTTCACTCAAAGCATGAAATTTGCAGGCAGCGCTCGTTGCAGTATTTCTACAAATGCATATTATTTAGTCAGATAGAATAAAAAGTTCACTTATGTTTTAATTCTTCATTTTATTTGTTGCCATTCTACAGAATTTAATCATACATTCTGTACCAGTGCTCATATAACTCATTTTTCTTTTTTAAAGAAAATGGCTCCATGTTGCATTGCGGATGAATTTGGTTTTAAGTCATATGCTGCAATTATGGATGGACCTAAAAGTGTGAGCTATGTTTTTGTCTTTTTGAGAACATCTGGTCCCTTAAATGAATTGTACGTACACTTACGTAGTTTTTAGAGATAAGTTGAGACATAAGTGCTTGTTAGTATCTTGAAAACTTGTTTGCTCACATTCTTTGAATTCCGCTTATGGTATGAATTGTGAGAGAAGAGGTCAGTTTACTGAAGTCTAATGAATGGTGTGCAAATCTTTGCAAGCGCTACTCCAGTTTTGCGTGTATGAGCTGTATGTCTGCTTTCATCACCCATAAATTCACTAAAGATCCTTTCAACTATAGTTAAACTTGAATTTAGGCTTGGTAATTAAACAGGCAATATCTAAGAGAAAAAGGATGTTTGAAGAAGGCTTCGTGGCTTGGAAATGTAGCTGTCCCTTGATAAACAGTGTTTGTGCTGAACTGTGGGAGAGACATGGTCCAGCATCTGTATCAAGTTCTGGATCCACGTTCCTGCGCCTCTGTGGGTGGTTTCTCCAGTTCCTGGATGCCTCAGCATCTCTCTCTAGCCAGCTTGCATTTGGAGGAATTCAGGGCGGACTAACCATTCTCTTTCCAGCTTTCTGCCCTATTCCTGTGGCACAGATCACCCTCTTGTAGAGCAAACTATTAGCTTGTACACCGATGCCTCAGTCTTCTCCCATACAGTCAGACATCTCCATCAGTGACATACCTCACAGACTCAATATATTGAGGTTAAGGACATGCATTTCATTCTGCTGCTGTTTATTCTCCGAGGAAAATAACCTCTGGCAGAAGCAGCAGGGGAGCACAGGGTTTGCGCATGCCTTGGCCAGCCGGGGACGTGAGGACGTGTCTTGGTGTGATGGAAGAGAGCAAGCTCTGCTGGAGCGCTCTGCACTGTAATTAATAATTCTGTTAAAAATGCAGGCTGGAAGACCTGTGTGCCCCAGTACTAAGGCATAGGTAGGTTACTTTATGTGCCATCTGTTGTCCAAACACTTCAGACTAATTCCCTGGAGAAATGAGGAGGGCGTTTTCTCCATGTAGCGTTCGGGTCAATAGACATTCAAGCACATGGACCAGGGATCATTGTCTAAAATAAATAAATGGATCCCTAGGGCTGTTCTGCTTGACGTGAAACTGCTGTCCAGAAGGAACAAAATGCTGCTCTGTCAGCTCCTCTTTAAGGGCCTTCTCCAGTTCCAGTGTTGTTTCCACCCTGATTTCAGTCCTGTACTGGTAGGCAGTGCAGCTGTCTCCTGGGGTGTGGAGCGGTTCTCCCTTGGAGCGCTCGCTTTACAGCTTTATAAGGTAAGTCAGAAGAAAGAAAAGTAACAAAAAACATACAGGAAGCAGAATCAATAATGTGGTGAGGCAAAAAGCAATATAAGGGAAGAAATGTTTTTCTTATTATAGCGAACAAAAATGGATTGGAGGCAGGGAGGAAAAACAAGAGCAACTTAAAAAGATTGTATAATGGTGGAAGCAGCTTATGTGGTGAAATTGCAACCAGCGTTCCTGATAAAATCTCATTTTGGTTTCGTTTATAGCTTTGACTTTGAAAGGGGGGTTTTGTCTAGAACTTGACTGACTTGTTTTTCAAGGCACAAACCCATATCTGTGTTTCTAGGAAGCTTGAAGAAAATTAATTAAAGAGCTTTTGAATTATAGATCCATTAAAAATGACTGTGCTTTGAAAGTTAAATAAATAAATAAAGCTGTCAGTGTTAGTCATCTACTGGAAAAAAATGGCTTCTCTTCTATCTATACAGTAGAGAAACCCAATTACTGCACTCCAATGCTTTGGAATTTGGGCAGGAGAAGCTTTGATTATATGAACCTTGACTCTACGCATGAGTTTTTTCAGATGTCATGTGTGCGTTTAGAGTTCTGAATGCAGTGTTGTCCTATCCTTGCTTATTTTTTTCTCTTTAGTGTCTGTGCTAAGTCTGGAAGAAAATATGTAAAGTTCGGTCTGCATTTTGTAAACTTTAAACCTGATGGATTTGACTTTTTCGGGAGACAAACTTCACCCTTCTTGACTGAGTGTTACATTTCAATAAAATAAGTATTCATGCAGCTGCCTTTCTTCCCTTCCTGACATTTCCATAATGTTGTTCTTTGGCTGAGGGTAGGTGCTTCACGTGGGTCTGGGGTCAGTAACCTGTGGCAAAGCAGGGAACAAGAATAGCCAATGTGTGAACCAAAGAGGGAAAATAAAGTAGAATATATAACACGTACAACAGCTGTCTCTTGCTGCCAATAAGAGAGAACATGGCAGATATTTTTCTAAAAGAAGAAATCTGCTCCTGTCCAATGAAGAATAATAGCAGCAATTAAAGATTTCGTATCCTAGTTATTTTGGAAACAAAAACACGGCCAGACAAAGCAGGCAGTGTGTCATGCTAGCTCGGGTGAATCTGAGTCACACTGCTGTCTCGGTGCGGTACATTGCTGGGATCCTGGCTGGGAGTTGTCAGTGCCCGGTGGGACTTGCACTGGAGATAATGGTGCTTTTTCCTGCCAGGACAGCTTTGCGTAGGACTTCTGTTCTGATTAGGAAATGCTTATTTGCTCATAGTCTCTGTCCTTCCTTCAGGCCACTGATGCATGTGGGCATCGATGCATAGGGCAACGAAGCTGTTTGAGCAGTCTGGAGGACAATTCTTATAAGGAACGGCTGAGGGTACTGGGATTGTTTAGCCTGGAGAAGAGGAGGCTGAGGGAAGACCTTATCACTCTCTACAACTACCTGAAAGGAGGCTGTAGAGAGGTGGGGGCTGACCTCTTCTGCCTAGTGATAAGTGATAGGATGAGAGGAAATGGGTTCAAGTTATGCCAGGTGAGGTTTTGTTGGGTTAGGTTAATGGTTGGACTTGATGATCTTAAAGGTCCCTTCCAACCTCAACAATTCTATGATTCTGGGTCCTACTTGCTCAGCTGCAAGGTGGCTCTGCTCACAGCAGTGCAGGTGACATACCTGACAGAAGTGGGCTGCTTTGAGAAATAACCCACTTGCCTATCCAAGCGGGAGAGGGCATTGTATTTATGTGTATATACAAAAAAAAAAAAAAAATCCTTTCTGCTCTGATTGCTGGGAGTAGTTAAAATGTCAAAATGACTGCAGGAACTGGCTGAAGCTTTTGCCCCTCAGGAGAATCTGAAGAGCAGCTCAGGGCGAGCCTGAGCTGACCTGGCTCTGCCCGCTCTGGGTCTGCCCATACTTCCCTGGCAGGTGCTTCCACCTACTGCTGGCCCTACAGGGAACTGATTCAAGGGTGTAAACCAGCAGAAAAAGTATTGATTTTATTGTTTGGTTTGGTTTGAAGTCAGTTTTCCCCTGGTCTCCTTCACCCCAAAAAGCTCACCACAGGCTCGCATGAGCGTGGCGGACGAAGGAGGAGAGCAGGAGCGGGTGACTGGGGAGTCAAGGAGAGAGAAGGGACTACAAGAGCTAAGTTACTAATTTGACTAGCCATGGTGCCCTGCTACAGATGCAGTTTAAGAGCCTTTGTGGCTTGCTCGTAGTGCAGAGGAATCAATTCTTGCAAGCTTATTGCAGCAACCTTAGGTCAGGAAATTCTCTTGGTGAAAACAGATTAGGCTGTTACAAGTCACCGTGAAGCTTGCCTTTATTCAGTGCGGGTCATTCTTGAATGTGGGATTTAAAACTTTTCTTGCAGGCTTTTTAAAGATCAGACAGTGTTTAATGGCGTCTTGGCAGAGACAGCAGGTCTAATATGTTTAGAAACGTATGTCTTGGACAAGTTGACGTTTCCTCCCTGGATAGAGGTCTTTGTTTGAAGTAGTAGCAGATGGACCTCCTTCCACCACTTCTAGGCACTGACACTTGTCTTGGAGAAGAGTGGATAAACTGGTAGTAGAGAAAAGGATTCTTAAAAATAATTTATAGACATCTCTATGGCTTTAACTTTATTTACTTCAGCTTTGGGAGTGAGGAAACTGGCTTTGGATTTATTTAAACCTTCTGAAGCTCAGTTGGAGAACCAAATATGATCAAGTCTTGGGTATGAGATTTCCACTTTTCTGGCTGGCTTTTCTTAGCAACATCCAAATTAGTGAATAAATAGAAGCCTCCAGTCTGCCGCCGACAACAAATAATCTGTGATTCAGAGTAAAACATCTTTATCGTGGACTTGGCAGTCCTAAACCTTCAGGAGCAGAAATGCAGACCATCAATCTGATATTACAGTACTGGAAAGACTCTGTTTCCTTGAAAAGGTCATTTTGTTGCTGTCCCGTCAGTTTTTCTTCAATAATTTTTACCCTTTAAGGGAGACTAGATTTTATTTTTGGCTTTAGGATAGAAAAGATGGTTAGGGCTTGAACTGAGAGGCAGAGATGATGTTTGTATCTAGGATAAAGATGCTGAAAGATACTCTGCATTGAATTGTCTGACTAGCTCATATGACCTTGATCTTCTACTCAGAGTATTTGAAAAGTCTTTGGGGTTGTCATAGTGTTCCTTTTCTATTTCTGCTTGCTTAATTAATTTTTGATTGCCATTTAGGTGGCTGCAACAGCATACCTGTCTCTATTTTAAAACATTATACTGTGTAAAATAAGGAAAATACAAAGGGAAGTTTCTGGATGTATGTGTTGAGACTTCAGCTGTGTCTTCTGTTTGTTTTGTTACAAATGGTAGTACTGAAAGGAGTTAAGTTTCATTTTCTCAACACTGGAAGGGAATAGTGCTTATTCTTTGGAAAAGACATCTATGAGAAAGGTATGCTATAACACTTGTTATATTAAAGGATTTCACTAAGATTTCTAAGATTTCTATGAAAACAAATTTGCCCTGATGATTCTGAATTGGGAATATCAGTCTGCAAAATATTATGTGCAATCTTAATTTCAAATAAGAGGGTTTTAGTGACTTAAATTTAAGATGTTACTGCAACAAGGTTAAATGCCAAACTAAACGATCTCTAAGGGTTTTTCCATACTGCATTGCAGTTCTACTTGTACAATGTGTAGCTGGTATGAAACAGTGCTGTTGTGATGCAAACCGTGAGACAATTTTCAAGATGGGCGTTCAGCGTAAAATGTGTTAGATTTAATTTCACTTAAAAGCTAAGTGTAAAATTACTACACATTTGAGAAACCTAAACCTACAAGCTGTCAAAACTTTCATTGCCCATTTGTTCTACGAACTAGTCTATCTTCAGCAGTGATCTGGTTTCCTGTTGGCTGAGGAGCTGTACAGGGCAGGAACGGGACGTGGCTGTCGCAGCCATCCCATGTTGTCCCCACCTGGAGCAGCTGGCAGCGGCGCAGCACAGGGTATGTGGTGAGAGGCACCGTTGGTGCGATGCAGGTCTGGGGACGTGGACCAGCAGAGCCACTGCCTGTGTGTCCCCAACACCCTATCCTCAGAGTACCGATGTCTTCCTGGAGGCCCTTAAGGAAACGTTTTACCGTGCGGGAACTGTGCTGCAACTGTGATCCCGGTAAGAATACTGACATTCAGTAATTATTGGATATAGTGTTCTTGTCACTGTGGTCACGCCGTAGGAGAGCTGTGTTTGCACGCTCGTAACTGCACGCTAACTCCCACGGTGAATCCTGGGGGAATCGCTCAGCAACTCCTGCTGCCGGGAGGAGCAGCCCTGCTCGCCCGCATCCCTCTTGGCAGCCGCTTGCTTTCTGCTGGCTTTGACATTTCTCTCGTCCTCTTCAGCCACTTAATCCCATCAACACACAAACAAAAATTCACTTTTCTTTGCTGAGCTGATTTTTTTTTTTTTTTGCTCTTCTGTTGAAATATCCAATTAGGGAGCAAACAGATGCAAATGTCAGAGGTAAATGTCAGGGGAGGTGAGAATGCAGGGAGGTGGACTTTGCTGATGGGGTGGCAAACTGCACCCTGACCAACACTGTCTCGTGGAAATAAATCTGAAAACGCCGAAGATTTGGCTCTGAATTATGACCTTTGAAGGGCACAGCCAGTTTCAGAAGCTTCTGCCGCATGTTGCCGCCACCTGAATTTTGCTGATTTAGCTGGTTTTGTAACTGCATTCAAAATCAACTGTGGAAGGTGGTAGGGCTTAAACAAAAAAAATTCGAAAGCATGGCTTGAAATAGTACTTCCACCCCACCACCACCAGTTGCTCTGCTCTATTTTTTTAACAGAGCCCCCTTAGTATGGTTGTGTGGTTGCATCAGCAGTGGAACTGGTGCAGATGAGGGAAGCCTAATGTGTAGCATGCTCTTCTCACACCACCTTGCCTGTGTGCATTCGGGATGCACTGTATGGAGATGAGTTTCTCACGTACTGCAGAGCACACTTCAGATGGAGTAGAATCAAAAGGGAAGAAATCAGAGAAAAATACTGTGAGGAAAACGGAATTCTTGAAGTATGCATTTTCCTAATGGCAGGGTGCAACCTTGTCTGATATGGCTACAGTCTTTGGACCCCAGTAAAGGAAGTTGAAGAAACAACGGGTGAAGAATGGGGTGTGTGGGGGGCTTCCAGCCGAGCTGGTCACCCTCCCTTGGAAAGGTCAGGGAGGGGAAGAAACGCACTTTCACTCAACTGTTTTTAATGGAAATTCATGGTCTTTTTTCACTTGGAGTTCTGAAATATTAGCAGGAGACCTAAAAAAGATGGAAGTATGAGTTAATGGCAGCAACTTGGTAAAAGGCGTGTGATGAAGCACTAAATGGAAAGCACGGCATATGAGGGCATGTGACTTAGAGGAGGGGAAGATTGCCTAAATATATATATATATACACACACACACATTTCTTCTTTGGAAACGATATTGTGTTGAGATGGAAACTTTCTACAGAAAATTCTTGACTTCTCTGGCATCTCCCTGTGCTGGGGAAAATGTAAATGTTTCATTCTGGGTTGAGTTTAATACCTGTGTTCTCTGGAGATAATGTGGTGCTTTCAAGTGCTATATGTGTTTTATTCCTCATGCCTGGATTCCTGGATCATATATTTTCACTGCAGCTTCTTTCCTTGCTAAACTACTCTGTTGCGTGATGGGAATCCTTAAGCAACAAGGACAGGCTTAGGTGAAAGCAGGTGTCAAAATATTAAAATTTCTTGTGGGATAGAACTCCCCATCCCACACACACAACGTATATTACCTATTGTTGGCATAGTCTCCTATGCAATACCTTCATTTCTCTTCCTCTGCATCGAGTTCTTGGTGATCAGAGACTTGGCTTACAGAAAACGCCCCGTGGGTGTGTGGTGGAAGAGGCAGTTACTCCCAAAATTTGCAGACATTGGTATCAGGGTGTTTATTTGCACCTGATAGCCCCATGCGTATTCTTTTCCCCCGTTCATGTCAACTGGGATAACTGAGGGTGGTAGTCCAAAGCCTCTGGATAGGAAGTCAGAGCCTTTCTTTGGAAGCTCCTGGAAAGCCTGGGGGCTGCGGAGTCAAAAGCGAGAGGTACGGGGCTGCCCTGCTCCTGCTGTCGTGGACGCTGATGGATTTTCCAGAGGGAATCAACTTCCTAAGTACTGGGTTGTGGTTTTTCTTCATTTCTTTTGTATGCTTTTTGTGGGGCTTGGAAACACTTAATCTTTCTGTGTACCTTATCCCCTGAAGATAGTGTGTTGAAGAAGCACAATAAAAGATTGGCAGATAAAATTTGCAAACTTAGTTATCTGTGTGATGATAAAAATGGTATGAGATCGGGTGCTGGATTTACAAGGAGATAATACAGGCGTTTTAATTCTGATATGCTTGAGTGCTTGACCGTTTTTCCTTTTTTTTTTTTTTTTTTTGGCAATGTTAATACACTGCATGTGACACAGGAGAAGACTTCACTTTTGTGTCTGTGTGATCTCTCAGGCTGTCTTAAGGGACAGAAATTCCTTACTGTGGCATCCAGTGGTTTCTCTGTGGCCTTGGAGCCTTTGGAACGACAGAGGACTGTAGGGTGAGCATTAGCACATTGGTAGGCTGTCTGCTGTCACTTTATCATCACCTGGCTTCTGGCAGGGCTAAGCACCCTGACACCGCTTGTGGTGCTGGGCGAGGGACGGGGAGGGAGCAAGCCATGCCTTTGGGAATATTTGTATTCAAAATAACTGTGGAAAATGGGCTGGCACCCCAAAATTGTGTGTAAAGCCATCATGAGAAAACATACCGCTGCCCATGTAAGAGGCGATGTGCTGTGCAGCGCCGGGCTGGTGGGGAGACAGACCTGCTCATGTGCACCTGAGTGACACGGGAACATTTCACTGTGTGACAGCCACAAACTAATGAAGTGTGACTGGAAGGCACTGGGAGGGCGTGGGTGGGTTGTGGAGGTGGTGTTTTGACCACTGGTCCAGACTGTCCTCTGTCTTCATGCTTTCCTAAAGTAGCATAAATTTTTGTTTTCGCTTTTTTTTTTATGTTAGCCAAAGGATCATATAAATTGTTTGTGTGTGCGGACTTTCTGTTGTAAAATTGTAATAAAAAACACAATAGCAAGATCAAAAAAATCCTGAATACTTTGTTAATGCAGTTCTTTAATTCTCAAGTTGGAATGTAAAATTGAATTATTTCTTAGGAAATTTTTTTGTTCAAAAGAGAAGGGGGGCAGGGGGGGAAGGATGTAGTCCAAAATGGTGCTTCTGCCTTTAGGTGTCTCAGTATGAAAAAGGATTATGGGGTGCAGTGCAGTCAGCAAATCCCTTCTGATTGGATGCAAATGGTCCTCACGTGAGCAGAGGCATAGAAGTGCTGTGTGGGTGTGTATGCGTGTGTGCCTTACTATTGACCCCGATGTCTTGGCAGTGCCACTCGATGGCCGTTGTTTGTGTGTGGGGCGGCCTGGGCCGCGTTCCCCAGCCACGCCAGTGTGATCTATCCCTGAAACGTCCTCCAGCCCAGCAGTCACCGCTTCTCCCTGGAGCACGGAGGGTGCCGGTGGCAGCAGCTGGCGTTAGCATTGCTCACTGTGTTTGGTTTCTTCGCCAAGACAGCTTCTTAATGAAACACCTGATGAGTCAGTGTTAACTAATCTCGCTTGGGTGTATGGCTGTCGCCTCCCTGGAGACCAGGGAGAAGTTCTGTCTGTGTCTTGAGGATGCTGTGACCCAAAGAGATGCCGTTTACATGCAGCTATTTCTTCACATAATTTTATAATTCAGTACCTGCAGGGAGAGCAAACTGGGAGTGAAACCAGCACATACAGGAAATGTACGTGTCCCTCACCCCCCCAGGCAGCACTTCTGCCTGAGAGGGGCACTTTAGGGATGCATATTGAAATTGATTTCATCTTTCTGCCCCATTAAACAAGCAATTGGTTTTCACCAGCAGTTCACAGATGAATCTGAGTCAAAGCAGGCCGATTAACTGGAGGACAGCCAGCTCGGCAATTGTTTGTCATCTCCTGTTTAATACTCACGGTGTACAGTGATACACGTGTCATCAGAGACTTAAAACTTCTCCCCTCAAGAGACAACACAGTAAATTAATCTGTTGAGAAACTGCTGAGATTCCAGCCTCCCTACCAACTTTTTTTCATTTAACCAAGTTAAATACTGCTAGCTGGAGTTGCTCAACTCAGTGACGCACAGCCAACGCCGGAAGACTTCATTTTTGCTTTTTTGCATTTTGTATCTATAAATGGGTGGTTTGGAGTTCAGTTGGGTTGAATGCGCGGAGGTGAAACTTAACTCCTGTCAGTTAACAACAACTATTCCTCATTCAAACATAGAATATGCTCTGCTTTTACTCACAAAACTAGGTGATCTTTGCGTGTACATATCAGCAACGGACCTTTTTTCCCCAAAAGTTATGATGTCCTGAGGGCACATATGCCCATCTCTATTCTGAATATCTGAGTTTGGGTTATTCTAGTGACTAACCCCACTTCTGAAAGGCGAGGGTGTTAAGGAGTGCCTGTTCAAACTCTGACAGGTCTTATCTTTAATCTCCTGGTATTTGTCATCCTGATTATTTTAAAGGAAAAATAGATGTATTTGAAAGCTCTTAGTCATTGTCACAGTTCCTCTTTTGGTTTATTGGTGGGTGAAGCAAACATGTGCTAGTCTTTTGGGGGCTAAGAGGGGAAAAGGTGGAAGGAGGGAGGAACCTGCTACTACTGCGTACAGGGTTCATCTTACTTATATTTTCTAATTCACTTCATTCCTACAACGGGAAGTTAATGAAAATGGTGGTTTAAATGGCTGTGTTGCTACCTGCAGGGAGGGGGGGAGTGAATCTACAAAAAAAAGTACAAGGTTATCAGAGCACTTACCTGCCTATAATATATGTATATGTCTATGAACTACTGAATATTTTTATTGCTGCTGCTTTAATAATTAATCTACCCTTTGGAAGCTGCAGGCTTTTCGTCTAGGATTAAGGTACTCTTAACATCCTCATGTCTGCCGCCTCGTCCTGAAAGCAAGGTGGTAGCACAAGAATCTGCTACCAGGGGCTTGTGCCATCTTTGACCGCATGTTCGTATAGCTTCATAGAAAGCGTTTTTAATCCCTCTCAGCTGCCAGGTTCAGACACAAAATCTCCAGTTTTGTTCTGCAGATCTCTTCCACGTTAGCTAGGAGGGGTGTCCATTAACAACTAGGAATAGTCAACGGCAGCTTTCTCTAAGCTCGGCTGTGAAAGAAGGGACGTGCCTGGCTGAAAGGGCTGTGGTGTGCCTGGCTGTGGCCAGGAGTGGGGAAACGCTCGCCCTTAACGAACAGATCTTGCTGCCTTGAGGACGAGCTCTTTCCCCAGTATGAAAAGCTGAGTCAGGCTCTGTTCGGGGCCTTCTCATGCTTTCTTGAGAGAGACCTTGCGTGGTGAGGTGTTAGTCGGATCTGTCAGCAGGCACTGCAGGTTGTTGGGGGGTGTGTGGTGTTTTTCGTGTTCTGTCTTGTTGGTGTAGAAGGGTGACGAATCAGCACGAAATGTCTGCCACAATGAAAGTGGTGTGAAGCGGGATGCTCGGCTGCTCCCATTTGTTTCCCAAGATCCCATTAGGTCTCCTGGCGTTGTTCTCTGAAATGAGGAGCTCTTGCTTCTTTTCAGGTGGGAAAATCAATATCGTGTGCCATGCTTTGCTCCATTCACCCTTCTGCTTTCCATTATATACAACTGATGCCTGCCATGGGTTGCATGTTGTACAATTTGGCTCCAAGCTGCGGCTGGTGAGGAAGAATCTCCATCCAGATGTTGCACATCATGCTGGGCAGGATGGGGCGAGGGCAAAACACCTTTTATGTTTTAAAGGCACATTTGGTGGGTGGATTTCTGATCCCTGTGTTGAAGGGGAGAAGGGAAGCGAGACTGGGAGGCTGGCTAACAGAAGTGTAGAGAGTGGCAGAAGCAACAGACTCGTCTCTCAAGGTAGCTTTTGTGCCTCCAAGAAGGAAGCGTCTTCCTGAAGGCAATTACTTTGGGGCAACCAATTATCACAAGCCTTCCTAACTATGGATGGAGGGATACCTCTAGGATGGCCTTTGTGGGAGGGTGGAAGAAGGAGAAGGAATGAAAATAGGAGCTGGCGAAGCTGCATCTGTACGTTGGGGAGAGGGAAGGACAAGGAAACTTAGGGTAGAAAGGAGTAATAACAGGTTTCTGACTAAATAACTTATTTCTCAAACCCAAGAAGCGGAAAGAGAGAGACAAAAACATGGAAAGCCCTGCTTTCTAACAAGATTCGTTTCCAACTTGTACATTGAGTGACTCTGGACGATACAAGCCCTTTGAATTGATCCCCTCCCTGCTGTGTTGGTATTTAATTTTTTTATATATGCAGAGCTTAAATTCTGAAGGTCTGTTCAACACTGCCAATGACATCTAAATAGAGTCTTCCTCAGTGGGTGGTGGTTTTTCTTTTCCTGTTCGTAACAGCCCATGCAGTTAAGACCACATGTTTGCCTTCATGGCTGAAACCATGTTTTAATTCAGTTTTCCAGAGGCAGAAGGTAATATTTTTCTGCCTCATTCAACTGTTTTTAATTCAGTTGGGGCATTCTTTAGAGTCTTCAAACAAGGTTGTACAGGTTGTCTAGAAGCAATAGAACAGCTCAGTTGAACGGCTACTGCCCAGCCTCACTGGTGGGAGGATGTTTCTTTCTGAATCAGCAAAGTAAATTGGTTAAAACCAGGTTTGTGCTCCTCTGTTTCTTGTGGTGCAGTTGGTAGCTGCACATGTGATGAGCACTGGCTAGAATTGATGGCTAGTAGAAAAAACAATGTTATTTTTCAATCTGGTGCTTTTTTTGGTCATTTCTGTCAGTCTGCAGCAAAACATCCACCAGTAAGGCAAGGATGCCCCATCAGAACAAAGTATGCCATTCCCATGGCGATCATAGAAATACAAGGCTCTTCATTTTATTTTAACTGTGTTTGAACACACAAATTTCTGGGATTGCTGAGGTGTACCACTTAGCTTGGACTGCTGCTGTAGCAGTGACACTTCAAGTTATCAGAATTACTGCTTTTTTGTTGTAAAGATATATAGATTTTACTTTAGAAACAAAATAATTACTAATTTTATTCTTTAAAATTTAGCTTCATGTAAGGGATAATTGTATAAAATCCAACCAAAACTCTAGTAGCTCGCAGTTCAGTTGTGTTGGTGATGCAGAAAACTAAGTTGGATAGTGCTCAAGTACTCCTCTCCTTCCAGGAGCTGAAGAGGATGACTTAGTGCCAGGATTAGACACAGCACCTCTTAGGGAGCCAGTTCTGTGTACAGCGATCTACCACACGCAGGTTCATGAGAGGTTTGTTTTGAGACACACGCTCCCTTCCCTTACACCGCCCTGGCTGTAGCGTGTCTGCATTGTAGAGCTAATAAGCTGCTTCTCTTTCTTGCCTTTGCATTAGAGAGAGTCAGTTTATCCGTTCTCCCTGGCTACTCCACATGCACCACCCGACTGACTATTGTCTGTAATTACTATTTGAGCTGTTCTCAGCTTATAGCTATTTATTTGTCTTGGAAACTGGCCAGTGTTTTCCATGGTATTATTTCTCTTTGTTAAAGTTGTTACAGTCATGATGGTTTAGGCAAAGCAATGCAACTGTTGGTTTTGGGACACCGAAGGCTGATTCAGGACTTGGAAACCTTGATTTACATTGAGTAGTGCACACTTCTGGACTGTATGGGAGCTAGTAAGTGCTGTCTCTGGCTTATGTGCACTTAATGTTTTGCCTTCCTTGAAAATGTGAGGACTTTTACTTGTGGAGATCAGTGCTGTACTGCGATAACAGAGCATCCTCTAGGAGATGATCTCACTGCCTTTTGGTTAACTGCCAGCAGAACAGAGCAAGTTTTTGCCGGGTGGAAGGGCAAAATTAGCATAGGAAGAAGACCCTTAGCAGTCTGGAAATGGCAAACTTATAGACATGGGACACTGTTCTGTGGGTAGCAGCATGGGCAGATCTAATTAAACAGGTCTCGGTGGACAACGTTTGTTTCTCAGCTCGCTACAGTGGCTGCTTCGATCAGCTTTCTCACTTGTGTTAAAACTGTCCTAGACTGCCATGGGTGCAGGTGGCAAACTTTGTTTCTCCTGAGGTAATGGTTTTACTTTTTTGAGGCCAAAGAAGGCCAGGAAGCCAAGCTAATTTAGTAGGGTTTCATCTATGAGGTTTCTGGTGCTTTTTTTCCATAGCGAAAGCTGGCAGAGCATGGAAAGGAGTCTTGCTGACCTCATAATTGAATAAAATGAGACTGCTAATTATGTTTAGGAGGGTTGCTTAGATTGTCGTAAATATTTCTGCTCACATTTAAGCCCACAGACTTTCTTTTTTAAGAAGAGAAGAATTCAGGGTGGATGTTGCTGCAGTCTATGGACTTTACTCCCTGCTTCTGTGACTTCTGTGTGGTTTGGTAAATTGCTGCCTTGCCTGCCTTGATGACTGATGGTTCTGGGCAAATAGAGGGTTATAATTGCATTATCCCACAAATGAGACTTGAAGGGTTCACCTGGTCTTGGCTTCCCTTGCCCTCCAGACAGGATCAGGAAGGGATGCTGCCCTTCGGGGGGTGTCTGCCTGTGTTCCCTGATCCTGGAGGAGCAGGGGGATCCACGGGAGGAGCACCTCAGAGCAGGTGGGACCCTGGAGCCTCCTCTTGCTCTGGTCCGGCTCTTCAGCTCTCCTCTTCAGCAATGCAGACGAGGCCAGGAAAGTGCCGTGCATCATAGGTGCCCAGGTATTTTACTCTAACCAAGCTGGGGAGAGGAGGAGGCAGCTGGATCCAGGTTTCCCATTGCTCTCCCTCTTGTGGCTCCATTTCTCTGCTTTCCTACCCCCTCACGCCTCTCCTTAGCTTCCTGGCAGCCATATCCCATGGTGTACTCTTTTCATCCCCTTTCGAGCAGTGCAGGAGCACAAGAGAGCCTTTGTTGTAGCTGGAGTGCTGTATCTGTATGCTGTGAGAAGTATCACGGCAGCTGCATGTATTTGAGGCTCTGTGCTTGGGGACGCTTCAGAGGGGAGCTGTGCGTCTGCCACCCTCTAAGCTTAGCAGCAGAGCTGCAGGGAGGCTTTGGCAATGCAGGAGGGGATGCTGTGGTACAACTCGTGTGGAGACACACTGGTGGTCACTGCCGTGGAAGTGTTTCTGCAGAGCAACTGCTGCATGTTCACGTAGCAGCGAAGCGAGTCTTTGGATATCTGTGAAAGGGAAGAAACTTTTTCGGCATCAGGCCAGTGGTACAGAGGCCGGAGAGAGCAGCAGTGGCGGCTACATTGTCGGCTTGGAGAAGGAATACGTCTTCTTGGGGGACTTCTCAGCTCCACCTGCAAGGTGCTTTCCTTCACTGCACAGCTCCCAGTCCACACTGTGCCCCACAACCAGCCCATGTCCGTATTACAGAATCACAGAATGGTCAGGGTTGGAAGGGACCTCTGGAGATCATCTAGTCCAACCCCCCTGCCACAGCAGGGACACCTACAGCAGGTTGCACAGGACGGCGTCCGGGTGGGTTTGGAATGTCTCCAGTGTGGGAGACTCCACAACCTCCCTGGGCAGCCTGTGCCAGCGCTCTGCCACCCTCAAAGTAAAGAAGCTCCTCCTCATGTTAAGATGGAACTTCCTGTGCTCAAGTTTGTGCCCGTTACCTCTTGTCCTATCACTGGGCACCACTGAAAAAAGACTGTTCTCATCTACCTGGCACCCTCCCCTTAAGTATTTATAAGTATTGATAAGATCCCCCCTGAGTCTTCTTTTTTCTAGACTAAAAAGCCCCAAGTTCCTGAGCCTTTCCTCATAAGAAAGATGTTCCAATCCCCTAATCATGTTTGTAGCCCTTTGCTGGACCCTCTCCAGCAGTTCCCTGTCCTTCTTGAACCAGGGAGCCCAGAACTGGACACAGTACTCCTGTTACTATGGCCCAACACTTCGCTGTGCCAAAAGTCATTGAGAAGAGGTGTCCTGGGGAGGCCGCCGGTGCTACAAGAAGCCCTATTTTGAGTCAGCATGTTGATGCTATGCTGCGAGTGCATCTTGTTCAAAGACTGTGCTAATTATAAATTGGTCTTAGGAGATGAGGGTAAAAATATCTTTAGTCGGCTTGTCTCTGTAAACAACCTGTGATGCTATTTGGAAGCATGGCACAGTTTTCCTGTTGCAGGGAATGCACATGCTGTGCGTGAAGGACTTCAGCAGTCTTGGTGCAGAGCTTCCTCGTGGTCAGTCTGATAAATAAAGTGGAGAAGGAGGTTTTTTTTTACTACCAGAGATGTTGAAGTGGATATTCATGAGATTCCCTTCCATGCAGTTCTGGGAGAAATCCGAGTTTCCCTCAGTATTGGGGGAGGAAGGGTGTTTATTATACTAAGTGTATGCCACAATAGTGCCTTCTATTTTAAATAAGAAAATGCCCTTGAAGCACCTTCTCTGTCCTGGCCGTATGAATTTGGGTAGAATCTCTTCTGTGCATTGCAGGAGAGGATTTGCTTATGTGTGCGCAAGAAATCAGCTGGTTCATCTCTAAATCGAATGACGGCACATACCGTCATCCGCAAGGTAACGTGCCCCCCTGGGAGGGGGTGCCAGAGGCAAGAGGGAGAGCCTGGTGCCCGCCACAGGCACGCAGGGAGCAACCGTAAGCGCATCCAGCCAGAACGATGCTGGGTAAGGCTGCCAGGAAGGCAGCCGTCCCCGATACAGGACCTGTCTGCACAGCTGGAAGCTGCTGTGAGAGGAAAGCAGCAGCGATGCTCTGCAGCCTCTTTTGGCCAGCGCAGGGCTGATCCCAGCAGATCTGCCTCTCTGCTCCCAGTGGAGCTGAGGTCGTACCCGCCCCCCCCCCCCGCCCCCGGAACCTCCTGAGCCTTCCTGCACACACCTCATGCCAACTTTCCAATGCGTGCCGGGCATTTGGGAAGCTGACTAGTGCAAGCGTGCTTCTTAGTGAGGCAAAAGCACATGGCCTTTCCCTTGTTCTTCAGCTCAACCGTGACTTAAGCCAATGTGGTACGATGCATCTTTCCATGTTGTTTTGGGTAACGCATCTTGCTGTAGGTTGTGTACTGACCTATGTTCTGAACTTGACTTTTTACGAAACAGACAAAATATGAGGAAAGCAGTGGAGGAGCTGTCAGCAGCCCCACTTAAATGCCTTTCGGTTCAATACTTTGGGACCACATCGACAGTCTTGAGGAGAAAATGCCTGAAATACGCAAAAGGATTTATCATCTGAACTAAATTATTCATTGAAATGTTAAAAGAAGAGTACACAAAGACATAAACTGAGCACACCCCGCTGCGGGCTGTAACAAGCTGAAATACAGGCAGGGTCTTGGGGAAAGACCGTAGAGGCTCAATTAGCTCAGAGCTGTCAGCTGCCTGAGTGCGTATCGACACCTTTTGCACAAGGACGATGCCAGGCTTTCGTCAGCTTTGTACTCATTTCTCAGTAGCTTAAAACAAACAGGATTTAGTCTGTATTAGCAATAGATAACAGCCGTGCCAGTTAATAGTGTGCTGTAAATCTGGTGAATGAGTAACAGCAATTGGAACCTCTTTGCTCCTGTTGTCTTATAACTCCCCTAGGTTTTCTCATTTGTTTTTCTCCTTGCTGTTTGTCCTGTAAATGCTTATAGCTAGCTTTATTGAGATATTAGCCTCCTCTGTGTCCCCTTCTTGCATCAGCTCCATTTTCAGCTGTTGACTACATGTATGCTTGAATCTGTCTTCATCAGCATTTTAAAAATGGGTGGCTTCTTCCTTTTTTTTAACTGTCTCAGGTTTAACTATTTAGTCTATTTTCTGACTCTGTTTTAAAACAGAGGTGGGATTCTTGCTTCTCTTGCTAGAGCATGATCACTTGCATATATCCTTTCTGCATCTCAGAGCAAAGGTGAATGATCTGTTGAGCGCTTTAGAATAGGTGAGTGATGAAGAGGTTTCTTTCCTCTTTGTTTTGGTCTTTCTTAATGCTGTTGTGGAAAGGCTGGGTTGGAAAACCAGGCCTTGCAAGTTTTTTTTTAAATACTGTTAAGTCTGTTTTCTCTGTTTGTCACTAGTAGTGCTTCAGGCAATGTCTTTCTCTTCATGAACCTGAAGGTCTTGCCTTAAACTTGATGACAAGCTCAGATGTTACAGCAGTGTGATTTAATTCGGGAAAGTGCTAGAGCTTGAATAGAAGTCTGTCGGCGTTCAGGATAGTAGTTAATATGCTTGAGTTGGTCAGCTTGTAAGAGGACTTAAGCATTTCTTGGAATGAAGATGCTTTTCTGTGCCCCTCTCTTGCCCTCACCCTTTCTCTCTCCCTCATATATTAATAATAATCATTGTGTGGGTGGGGATTTGTAGAGCCAGAAATGGAATGAACTAGAAATGACCCAGGAAACTTCTGCCATTCTGTATGTATATATAGCTCCTAGACAGCCACAACAAAGAAGGTACTGCTAATTATTTTCCAAATAACTTTGATGGAGGCATGAATAGAAGAATGTATGTGAGTATTTTTGGAAGATCATCTGAGCAAAAACTCTAAATTTAGAAGTTGCTTGATCTGTTTTTAAGTAATGTTCAAGAAGTCTTTAACAGCAACATTAAAAAAAAAAAAAAAGAGATACCTTTTTCATTGAAGAATCAAAATCAATTTCAGTCTTAAATGAAAACCAGAAAAATTTGGACAGGCATTTCTATTAGATATGCTCAGGAAGGTTGGGGGAGGTGTTGAAGAAGTTTCTTCCTGAGGAGTTGTTCTGTGTGCTCTTGGTGCTGACATCTCATATGGCTCATCTGAAGCAATAACAGGAAAAGAAAGCTCTACAGAAAGCTGCAAAATGTGCTGATTCAGGGATAAGAAACTTTTATTTGGAACATTCAGGTTGTGGTAGTATTTTAGGCTTCCTTCATTTTTGATGAATTCATTTATATTCATACTGCCCATCTTCATTTCCACACTGCAAGACAGTCTGATTCTCAACCTGAGAAATACCAGTGGAGGAGGAAGAACAGGGCATGTAGATGGGTAGGCAAATAAAATGTGAATGGCTTTCTGCAAAGAGGAAGACTATCATTCAGGGTCTGCAGTGGAAGCCACAGGTCTTTTTCATTATTATAGCCTGGGAGACATTGCAGAGATCTCATGTGAAACTGGGAAACTAAGCACGTACTTCTTTCCCGAAAATGATTAGGGGTGAAGTTGTCTCTACCTATTTCACCTGGGAAAAAATTTAGTCTTGTGTACGTGACTCAGTAAAGAACTAAATGGCTATCACCATCATCTCCTGTTGCTGCAGCTCTGGAATGCTCTGGTTTTGATTGGATGACCTTCTGCTTGTGTCGTTTAGATGTCTGTCTTATTCCTCTGAATTTTCAAATAGTCTTGTGTCCTGGGACAGTGCTGTAGTTGGTCAATCTAGCCTGGTCCATTGCTTGTAGTCTTTCAAATCGTAAGAGCCTACGTTTAGCCGTCTTCGCCATCTGCTGAGTTCAGGCGCTTCCTCGTCTGATGTATTTTAGGCTTCTTGCTCTTAGCTAGTGTTCCAGCTAATTTGGCAGGGCTCTGGTTTTATGTCACTTTTAGCTCTGCACAGGGGTCCATTACTGTTTGAGGCCCAAAGGACGGATGAAAGAGAAGCGTCTGCATCCTCAGCGCTAGTCGCTGCATCCAGCAGGGCCAGAGCCCTCTGCACGTGTAGGGCTGTGGCACAGTGACTTCTGAAGAGGTGTGCTTTCTGTAAGGATCGAAATCGTTTATGTCCTCTTCTTGTTGTAAGAGGACAATGCCCTTGATTGCAGCGTCATTCAGATTTTTTAAACGGCAAGAATCAGTGAGGTGTTGGCCAAACTGTCGTAGTTTTGCTTAATTTTTTTACCTGCTCTTCTGGGTTGTGCCGCTCGCCCTCCATTAAAACTGGGAAGGGCGTCTTCAGGGAAGAGTGTGTCATCTCAAACATGAAGCCTTTCCTTAAACTATGTTCTTATGGGCTGCTGTTCAGAAAACAAAGCTTTTTTTTTTTCTCCCCACCCCCTAGCCCAAGGTGTAGCCCAAGTTGGTGCTGGCAGGTTGACTATGGGAACAATTAAGTGTTTTAAAATTTACGGTGGTGTTATGCTACGGCTCACATGCTGGCCGGCGAGTAATGGTCCAAATTGATATAAGTAATGAACTCCTGTGCTCCCAACAGCTTGCCCGCTCTTTGGCAGCTACACGAGCCATCTGAAGTAACTGGATGCACATTGGCAGATTGCTTCCTATAGAGCTGAGGTGCACAAAAGCTGCAATTGCATCATGCTGGGGGTGAGATTCCCTGCCTGCTGGAAATTTTTTATGTATGGGGAGAACAAGCAGCTCTGGATCATGACTAAGAGGCATCAGCAAGCTGTGATCCTCGTGTCTATTTAATTGCAAATGAGAAGGAAAAAAACCTCTCAAAACTCATTAAAAAAAAATAAAAACAACAAAACAAAAATTCCACTAAAACTCTCCCAAACAAACCACTGCATGTGGGTTGGACACGGGTTTGTGGGGTTTTTGCTTGTAGCTGTGATATATTTATCTGTGTGTTTATTGCTATATAGTTGGCATTGTGAAAAACTGGCATCTTGCATACCGAGTTACACAAGCCTGAGCCTCTTTTTTTTTTTTAAAACTTAATTTCCCATGCCTCTTTTATTAGTAATTGTCATGTACCTGTGAGCAGAGGGGTGACATATTGTAATATGTGAAGTAAAAGCAACTGCAGTGAAATTAGGTGATTGACAGTAGGGGGGGGAGTGCAGGGAAGACAGCTTGCTTGACTGCCAACTTGACAAAGCATGTTAATTCACTGGGTTTTGGTGTTGTGTTTTTTTTTTTTCTTCTGTTTTACTTGTCTTTAACTTTGATCCCCTGGTTGGGCTCTGCCTCCAACTGAAGTGTTCATTATTTTTGTAAGGCAGCACTCTTATTTCTTTAAGATAAATGCTTATAGCCACCTGTACAAATAGAAGGACTGACAAGATCGATGCAGAAATACAGGTATTGGGCTGGATTTGCCATTTACCATACATTCTCCATACTCTTCTGGGCATCATCACATGGAAGTGTTGTTGCAAACAGCACTGCCTTTTCAGGGTGTTATTTTAAGGTGTTTACTTCAAGCTTCTTAGGTGCTGAAATGAAATTCAGTTTGGTGGTTTACCTGTACCACTAAGCCTTTGGAAAGAATGGGGAGAGTATTTTGATTAGTTTTCATTTTGCCCTGTGCCAGACTGAACCGATCCCCTGCGACTGTATTGAACAAACCCTGCAGAAGTGGAGGGGGAAAAACTTCTTCCTAGAAGAAGTGTTTGCAGTGCTAAGAGTGGTGAGCAAATATGCTTGCAGGGATTCAGCAGAGTTTATAAGTAGTAAGTATAAAGGTTTTTTTTTCCAGGCACTAAGTACTGCATAATTGAAACTTTGTTGAATTGTTGAACCAATTTATATATCCTCCTCAAAAGCAGGGGTCAAGCTTTCTTGGCTCAGGCAAACGTTTAACACTTCTTTTTATTCAATCCAAACAATCTTTCCTGCTGGCAGCCAAATTGCCCATGTCATTTCATGCTTTGTGGTGCCAACATGTCCACCCTTCTCCGTAGTACTTGTTATCTCATATTGTACATACTAACTGCAGATTTTTTTCTGGAATGTCAAACCAACTTGATCTGAAGGAAAAATATTTTTCTTTTTGAGTTATTGCAGATTTCGATACATTTCCTATATTAATTGATTCTATACTCCTAAGACCAAATATGACACTAGAAAACAAGCAGCTGCCTTGGGAATGTGAGGGAAGAGTCATCAGGAGCTTATCGTAATTGTTAGGACTGGGTGGACATCAGAGGAGAAGGTCCACCCTTGCTGCACCACGGCTAAATTATAGTTATTTTTAATGGATTGGTAGCTAATTTTGGGAGTGCAGATCTGACTGAACTTTTTGCATTAAACTTGCCTGAAAGAACCACATCCCTTACTCAAATCAGTGACAGTGTAAATCAGTGTTAATCAGAACCGAGCCATTTTAAACACATTGGCAGGTCTCCTTGGTGTGCCAAGAAAGCCAGGGCACTTAGTCTCGAAGGTGTGACAGCTCCCACAAGAGCAGCGAGCGTTTCCTTTAGAAGTATCCTTTCTCTGGCTTTGTAGTTTAAAAGCAGCTCTGTAACTTGTCTCCTGCAGCTGCACAGGTGGAGACTTGTTGTGTGGAGAAAATATCCCAAATAAAAGTCTCACCAAGTTCTAGCACAGGCCACAGGCAGAAACAGCACTCCATATTTCTCAGCTTTGCCTTAAATTTTCTGTGTCTCCAGGCCCAGATGTTTACCATTCCATGTAACTGATTTTGTTTAAGCTTGTTTTCCTAAGAACAACAACTAATGTAGCTCATTCAGTCACTGTGTATCTTCCTCCTTGCCCCAGTGCTTTCTGCTTTTTCCTTTTGCCCACATCACTTTTGAGCCTGTTGACCAGTTTCAGTCACACAAAAGCAAGCCAAAACCCTCAAGGTGCACCTCAAGGTGGGAGAAGGACTTGGCAGGGTTCAGGTTTCATTAGTGGCTCTGCTTATGGGTAGCTTGTTCGCTCTGGTAAGGGCCATCCAGAGAGAAGAGTAGGAGCTGAGGACCAGCACAGCTGGGATGGAGAAGACACTTGTTCTTCCTTGAACTCCCAGCTTGCAGTGGAAGCTGAGCTTATGGACAAGGCAATGTGGGGTGTCCCAAATACCGTTTGCATTGTGGTGAATCGTGAATCCCTTCTGGGAATTAGGTTTGGCCTCCTTTGTTTGCGAGGCTCTCTGCCAGCAACAGACCACAAACTTGGCATGCAGCTCCTCGTCGTTACCTCGGCCTTCTCTCTGATGCCAGTTCTTACCAGGCTTGACATTTGGGAAGTCAGAAGGAGAAATCAAAGAGGAGGTGCATCTAGAATCAGAGAGGTCGGCAGGCCTGCAGTGCAGGGCACATTGCAGCGACTGTGTGTGTTGTGTGTGGGTACCATCCCAGCAGCTCCAATGTGCTTGGCATTCGGCACCTTCAGAGGGTGCTTGGCTTCAGCTGAAGGGCAGGAGGAGGAGTTTGCACGGGTTTTAAGAGTAGCTGGCAAAATAGGTAAAAGCTCATATGGCATTTAAGCTTTGCTAACCAGTGCCAAGTTTCCACATGTTTATAAAATTGAGTGCTCCTGTAAACAAGGTCTCAGCCCACACCCTCCTCCTGTGTAGGTGGCCACGGAGTCTTCGCTTAAAACCCTGTACATGCCTGTGTGCAGCCACGATAATGACTGATCTAATGACTGCAAACTAAACTCTAACTTTCAAGCCTCATTACATGGCTGACAGAGCTAGGAAATGCTTGCGTGTCTCGAAGCTTCCTGGACAAACTGCTGTGATGTGAAATACTTCCCGTTCCTGGAGAGGAGGAGTCCACTAAGGCAGCTGAATAAAAGGAGAAGTAGCACAGCCTGAGGATGTAAGGAAGCGGCCTCTCCTTTTAGGTTAAATAAGTAGGTGTGAAGCTCTGAGGCTGGATGTTGTTCTGACTTGGTTCACAGGAGGCTTTACGGAAACCTGTACTGGGCAGGGCTTGGGGCATTTGGCTCATTTGAGGTCTTATGGAGATTTGGTCACTGATGCAGGTGGAGGTAACCTGCTGGCCAGGAGGTGGTTGGTGCTTGTTGATAAAATACGTTCCAGTGTGGCAGCAGAGTTCAACCAGGGGTGGCACAGCAGTCACAGCGGGGTGGTGTCTCCATCCTCTGAGCAAAGGCCGTTGCCTATCAGGAGCCCATGTTGTTCCCAGTCCTCAGTGGGCTCTTTCCTGAGGGGAATGAGGGTGTCCGGTGAGTTATGTACTTTCTATTTCCTACATAACTCCTCTCAAACATAGGAGAGCCCTCTGGTTCCTGTTCTGGAAGAGGAGAGCTGAAATGGAGAAGGTGGTATGGTCCCATCAGGTCTTAGAGCCCAGTCCCATCTTTGGGCTCCCTTTTAGATACTGTGCTAGTGCCAGAGAAATGTCAAGATGATACCCTTATCTATACAGTGTTTCTGAGGTACCACACCAGCAAATGGTGCCATGGGCTTTACACTTACGCGTCGTCATTGGCTTCTCATCTGACACAACATGCTTAAAGCCTCTCTTTGTTAGGTTGCTTTGGGAGCCATAGGTGTTGACCCATGCAAGAGCAAGGCTGCAACTTTTTTCTGCCTTGCTACTAAGGGGCTGAGGGTGATCTTGTGAAGAAAAGTCAAAATACTGTTTGGTAAAACAGTTTCAGAGATTGTTCTTGGTAGAGCAGTGCCTGGAGTGGAGACTACTGCTTCTCACACAGGCATTTCTGTAGAACAAGTCTCTGCATTTTGTAGACAAAGTCTTTCTAGTGTCTGCACACTGATGCATAGTATATAAGTGCTTGGAATAGATGGTACTGAGGGGGACGTGCTTCTAGCTGTCTGAAGGGTAAGGAGAGGCAGGCAGAGAGGAGGGACAGGGAGATAGAGAAAAACGTCTTCCAATCCAGACACTAGCAGGGAACACTTGATCACAGAAAGACCTTGTGTGGGAGAACCAGGATTTCTTGAACTTGTTTCTGATTGTTTCTGTTCCAGATAACTTCAGAGAACTGAAAAGAGTGGTGGACTTCATGTGTGCACAAAGACATGTTGGATTGTACTGGAGAAGTCCAGACCAGTGGCCCCCAGGGAAGTTTGGGCTGTTGCTTTTCTGGTTTATTGATTCAGACCAAGATGTATTTGCAGTTAGAGGAAGAGGTTTTAGTTAAGTGTAGTGCACAGACTAGCAGAACAAGGAAATCCTTGCACGTTCCATTGCTGTTCTTAATATTTCTGATGTCTCTCCTCCTGGAAAGGAAACTGGATAGTTTGTAGAAATCTCTGAATTTCAGATTTTTACCGATGTGCATTTGGCTTATTCATTTGTCTGAAACTCTCACTTGTCAGAAAGTCAAAACCAAACCCACTTGAATGCAAATATATTGGTTCCCTTTTATTTGTTCTTTAGAATAGGTTGGAAAGAGACTTTTTGTGAGGATATGCACTTTCTTGCTTATCTTTGGACTTCCCCTTAAACATGAGGGTGAGAGGAATGTGTCATGATCATCAAACCGAGCTGAATTTACATGCCTGGCAATAGACTCCGTGTTGGGAAATGGAATGAATCTGCTTAGGGATATATTTAAAGAGAGGAACTTTAGTGAACCCACACACAAGTGAATTTGAATTTAATTAAGTGAATTTTAAATACACTTATCTAATCTCCCTGGCAAAAGTATCGTTTACTCTATAAATGCATTTTACCTGTTGGCTTGGTTTTGTGTGGTTTTAGTTGTGTGCTGTCCATTTCTGCTTCTGAGATGTAAGAGCTTTTTTTTCTTTAATCCAGGTTAAGAGCTTCATACAGAGTTGTTGTTTCTGAGCATCGTCTTTCTTATATCTCCAAACATTAGGTGTCAAAGCAGTAAAATAAACAGCCCTCCACTCCCCCCAAATTGAGGGGGAGTTTTTCTAGTGTTAGAAAATCTGGGAATTTATAGCAGTGGTCTGGCGTTCTCCCACTGCTCCACAGCTCTTTGTCTCAACAAAACAACAAAAATGACATCAGCAAAATATGGTTACAGTGTGCCAGAATATTAAGGTTGTGGTTTTATGATTCAGTAAATCTGGATTTAAGATGGCTTTTGTGGGATCAGAGGCACTCTGCAGCCATGTGGGCTGATAGGTTTATTCAGTACAATTTCACTCTGACAATTCTCCTTTGCATGCAAAAACATATGAAGGCTATCTTTTTTTTTTTTTTTTTTCAATTTACCACCACCACCACCACTCTCTCAGGAGACCTTTATGAATTCTTGTCGGTCTGCCACTGTAACCATGCAGATCAGGTATTGCTGTCCTGCCTTGAACAGTATTGTCCAAGTCCTGTCCAGCATTGGACTTGACTGGCTACTGTAAACAACTGCAACTGTTTCCACACACCTGACTGTGTTGATGCCTTTTTTTTTTTGGTGTAACTTAGCACCAAGACTAAAGCTTTGCTGGCTTAATGAAGCAAGGTCTAAAGCCTCTCTTGATGTTTTTTAATGTGGCTGGTGACAAACATCAACGTCTTTGAGCCAGCAAACCTTTTTGCATCTGTAATGGAAGGACTGGCAGAGCAGTTTTAAAATGCAAAAGCCTTGAACGTTTTGTCTGTCAGCCAGAAGGACAAGAAGTAGTTAGTGGGAAAGGGTGGAACTGGAGGAGGCAGTGTCCTTCACGTACTACATAAAATTGCAGTGGGTCTGCCCGTTGGTGCACGAGGTGTTTCCTGCTGCTGATTCTGAATCCCAATTTTGGATCACATCTTAAAGTAGACAAGATATATTTGGTATGGAGAAAATCCAGGATTTGGCTATAGGATTTTATATTTTTGCCTTCAGACAGCAAGGCTGAAACCCTACCTTAAAGTCAGAACTACATTATTTAAGATGCTTTTCAAAAGGGAAGTAGGTGGTCACTGGCTGGTAGTAATTCAAATGTGTTGACTTGTAATTAAATATAGTTTTCACATTCATTTGGCGCTATTCCTGGATAACTGGGTGGGTGCATGCTGGATGTGTATACATGCTCACTGAAGCAGTTGTAGGGCTCAGCGTACACTTGCTCAGATCCCTGATTAATAGCTGTTTTTTCCTTGTGGTTTGTGTCAAGCTGCACTTGAAAGGAAAACGGAATTAAAAAGCACCAACATTTTTTTAAAGACTAATCATTAGTGAAATAAAAGCTTGCTCAAATGCTCTTCTGTTTGAGCAAAAAAAAAAAAGTTCACCAAAATATGGTTTTGCTCTTGAAAGCTACCCAATGTCATTAAAGAAAGGTAGCATTGTGGCTTTTTGTTTCTGGTCACCACGTCCTTCAAGATTTCAGATATTACAGTAGATAACATAATGGATACCGGAGGGAAGAGAAGAAAAAGCTTTCCCCATCCTGAAACTTCCCCGCTCCCACATCTTGCTCTCAGTGGCAAGTTCAAAGCCCATAGTAATAGGTTAATCTAAGCAAACTTAAATTTACAGAATACTTTGCCCATTTGGGGAAAAGCGTCGTTGTCAAAAGCTGAGTTAGACCTTCTGCAAATGCTTGTTTCAGAGCGTTGGTCAATGGTTTCTGCACACTCAGTGTCTGACTCTCTTTGCAGTTTTGACAGCAAATCGTTGTTTGCTTGAATACTGTTTTGAATTAATTTAGTTTTAATTTTTTTAGAATTAATTTAATTTATGGTAAACATACTGTGATTTCAAATGTAGAATTAAAAAGACTTGATTAAGGGATTCAAATAGGTCTGATTTAATTCCAGCTGTAGAAGTGCAGAAAAGTGTGATTTGGATTTGAAGGGTTCCTCCTTGTTCCCTAACCCACCACCTCCCCCAGCAGCTCTTGCTTTTGCTGTTAACCTTTCCGTAAAATAAAAATCGGGTGACTGTCATACCCGAGCTATCCCCAGGTGACCAGCAACGTTCCCGAACTGGTTTTCTAGAAAGGAAGGCTACTCCTAGGTGTTGCAGTGCAGCGTTGGAGATAAAAAAGTAAGTAGCAGGGGGGTATGTCTGAAAATAAGGCGAGGTTTTCTTGGGCTATCTGATATCTCTGCAATGCACTTAACCTGTCAGCAGGTTAAAACTGAAGTCTTTCAGAAACTGCTGGTTGTGTAAGAAAGAGCATCTCTCACCCCCTCTCGGGAATGCCTGGGTCACTCCGGGGTGGGGTGAGCAGCAACAAAAACGTCTTTTAATGCATTTGACTTTCTAAATTTATCTTTGTTCCCTATCTGACTCCTGTGGTGTGCGGTAGTTCTGATACCAGGGGAAACTGTGTACTTAAGTGGTGTTTGCAGGGAGGCTGGCACAACTCCTCTGTCAGGAGTTTGGGAACAAGAAAGGTCAGTGTATATCTGTGCGGGTGGGTGTGTGCCCAGTGGGGGATGGAGAAAACAGTGGTTTAGGAAGAAAGGATAAGGATTTTTGTAAATATTTTGAGTTTAATTTCTCTGGGGAAAAAAACCCAAGTGGTCTCAGTCTTAAGTGTTTTTTCAGTTTCTTCTTTAACAGTTCCTTGATTTGATTTTTTTTTTAAATTTTTTGGGGGGGGAGATGTCTGAATGAAATTGCAAAGTCAAAGCTCACCATAGCACCATCAGCTTACTTAGTGTGCTTTAAGATTTCAGTAGGCTTTAGCCATCATTTAAAAGCAGCTCTGTCATTGGAGCGTAGGTCTAACTTGCAGAGGCAGCAGAGACCCAAGTGTTCTCAGGTTCTGGAAACAACTAAGCCATAGCTATAAAAATAGCACCAAGGATGGTAGGTAAGTCTCTGTGGAGCTCCACTCTATTTCAATGTAACGGAAGCAAGAAATGTCTGGGGTGGATGCGTTTTGGTTGTGGGAAGGAGCTGGGTGCCAGGCTACTTGGGATGCGGCACCTTCAGAAGGGAAGACTATGGTCTGCAAATGAGGATGCTTCCCTTTGCTCACTCCGTGGCTCTGCTGGGTGCACGGACCTGGCACGCTGCCTGGTTTTGTAAATAAGCAGAACTGCACCAATGGTATAGGCAAAACATGGATTTTGGGTAGTGTGTCTGAGGATGCCCCTTAGGAAGAGAAATGTCTTAATTCCTTCATGGCATCGCTTTTGTTCCTTGATTTCCCATGCAGAAGACACCCTCCATCTGGTTCCTGAGGAAGAAATTATTTTCCTCCAAACCCTTACTACTTTATTTGCTTGCCTGTGTGTGCTTATGAGACTGAAGAGCAAAAGATCTTGCTCTTTGAAAGACATATCCCGATGCAAAGGAGACTCTGTGGCGTCTCTCAAAGAGATGGTGGCCACTGAAGTGTTTCAACATAGTGTTCACATAACAGCTAACACTGAAGAAAACGGGAAGAGGGAAGGAGGGGAGGTCAGGCTGCTCATTTTGGGGGATTATTTATTAAGACTCAGGTTTATGGCTTGGATTAGGAGCAGATTTAGCCCTCAGTACTAAGCGTGTAATACCACAGATTGGTATGTGTTTGTTTTCTAATATAAGATATGGAAATCTCCTTTGTTGCCAGCATTGTAAATGTGCTAAGAAATTATTTCTCTATTGCCTCTCCTTGTTTCATTCCAAAGACGTTAAGCCCCTTAGTGTCCCAGGGTGTTATATTTGCTCCAACACAGACGTACACATTTGGAGCTCATACAGTGCTTTGTAGCAGGCGTCTTATGGGGAACGCATTGCAGTCACGGAGAACTTAATTTTTTAGCCACAGCTTTGCTTCTTCTAATCCTATATAAAGTGCATTAGTTCTTGGGCTTTGGGTCTTCATACACTTCAGTGTATGCCTTATTATAAAGATCAATTTTAATTCAAGCAATAATATGGGTGGAAAATACTGGTACTGTAATATAAGACTCTCCCATGATCCTGTGGATGGTTTTTTTATTAAATGCTGAATCTCAAAATCTCCTATAATGCTTGCAGCCATCATTAGTTGTCTTAAAGCATTACAAAACCCAGACCTGCCCGTCCCATCTCATCTACATTTGCACGTGTACTTGCAAATTCAGTGCTTTGGTTGCTCACCTGCCAAGGAGTGTGTTGAGGATCATTTGGTATTTCACAAACATGAGTGTCTCCCCTGCTATGCTGGGGGTGCTCTGGTGACAAATGTCATTCCCCAGGGCTGCACGGCCAACCAGCACTAAATCCCCAGTTCCTTCATGATGGGGATTATGCCAGTCAGGACTCGGGACACGTGCTGCATGTTACAGAAAGTTTGGTGCTTTGGCTTTTTCTAGCACACCTTAACGGCTCACTGTTGAAACTGGCTGTGATTTTGGGCACGGTAGCGTGAGCCCCGATCTCTGACATGTCTTTTGCACTTTCGAATTAGAGAAGGGGCCTCTGATTGCTGCCAACATCTTCCCATCTCCCGGTTTTACCTCCTGCTGCCACTCAGCTGCGTGCTCCGTTCCCCGCATAGCCCCTAGTGCCTGCCTGCTCTTGAAGCAGCCCCAGACCTGGGGAAGAGATGAGGGCACTAATTGGGCTGGCGTCGGTGCAAATACCCTACGAACCGCCGCGCTGGAGGGATGCTGTTCGTTGCACCGCAGGTGTGCAGGGTTTCTTCCAAGCGACCCGTGGTCAGACCCAGCGTGCACAAGGTGCTCTCAAAAGCGTGCATGCTGGAAGGACCACAACCCCCTTGCTGGAGACTCCCAACTTCTGCTCTTACTTTTCATTGCCTAAAGCATGCAGTAGTTTTGTGTGTGTTCCTATTAAAAACAAACCAAAACCAAAAAACACAACTACCAAACAACCAAAAAAACTTTTTAGTGCCACATCTGTTCGCTCTGTAAAAAAAAATTTGCATGAGGGGAGGAGCTCACTTCAGTGGAAGAAAATGTACTCTGCTTTCCAGAAAAGGGGATCAAATAGTGTGGGTGTCCCAGCAGTGAATAGCACCAGTGAGTGCAAGGTGTTAACCACACCCCAGAGAATTTTGCAGTTAGCCATCTTCAGCCGTGTTTTTAATCAATATAATCTTTTTGATCTGTCAAATTCAAAATGAAGTCATGTCTCAAATATTCCTTGTTGCTGTCAACTTTTAAGCATCCAAACTTTAGAAAACTTGCTTCAGCAGTTCCAGGGCCCAACTTGTGAATCTTCCAGAGACTGGATAGTTTTAATTAACATGGTTTTTGGAGAGTGACTGTAATGGATGTCAGCTGTGTTATGATACTTACTGGGTTCTGAAGCGTGTGTAGTTTCCCTTCTTCTGAAGCATTATAAATAATTTCCAAAATCCACAGGCCAGTTGCAGTTGCCCTGCCCAGTTGACAGAAAAGTCAGGAGATGAAGTACTTTTTCCCCCCAGCCCACCACCTTTCTGGCAAGACGTAAAGGAGAAACCCAGATCACTTCGTGGTGAAGGAGTATTACAAGCCACATTCCTACTGAGGTCAATTTCCCATCTCATTTCAGGGCAAGGATTTTTATTTTTATTTTTTTCTTATTTGCTGCTTGCTTGAGGGAGTGAAGCATTGCTGTGAATTTTTAGAAAGCTGCTCTACCCTGTCCCAGGAGCTGACAGCCCCTAAGCAAATGGCAAATGACTGCTGCGTGTTTTGAGAGACTGTACTTGTTGTGTTAGGATCCTTTGGTGATACACGCTAGGTAGTATAAATACAGATGAATATTAACTGACTGCATATGCTGCAGCACATAGTCATTTAGTGGTTTATGTGTGAAACCATAGAAGGAAGAGGCTGGAACAGGGAGACCTTCTGCTCTTTGGTGTGAAATACCTGTTGGGGCAAGGTATAATCAAGAGAAACACATTCTTAGGGTGGTTGGCTATATGTTATGCTCCCGTTTTAATTAAGGCTTTTCTGTTACACATGGCGATGCTTGCGGTGGTACAAATGTCTTTTTGGCCTCTTTAACGTTCAACGTGTTTTGTTGAAGTGGAAATAGCGTGGTCAGTTGCTAAGTGGAAGCATAACTGAAGCGTCGGATCTAGGATAACTTCTTTCACAAACTGCAGGAGTGTTTTTAATGTAAGGCCCTCTTTCTGTTGGAAATAGGTTTGTTAGCTGAAAATGTTGATTTGCAGATGCTGTGATCATATGGCTCTTCCGATATCAAAAATAACGTCCAAAGCGATTCTTCTCAAGCTTGTTCTAATGTTGGCCGGTTAAGTGTCCCATTACCTACTGTTCTGTTTCTGTCATAAAGAAATATTAAATTCAGATGTCTTTATAATGACAATTTCCTATTATTTCCTGAAATAAGTTGTGCCTTCTACGAATGTTTCTAGGAGGTTGATGAATAATTGACCTCTGAGAAAAAGGGAGAATCCTTTTAATAGGCAATTGAATCTGGTGTGATGTATGAAAATTAATAGCTAGGCCTAGAGCTTTAAATGTGATATAAATAGCGTGGTGTAGGTATACAATATTTAGACATGAAGATATCCTTATTAGCATCAATTCCAAACATTGTTGTTTATTTTATATGCATCTCCAAAGAACTTTAATTCGGTTTCCCAAACAGTGAAGCTTAGAGTTCATGTATTTAGGACCTGTACTTGAATGCAGGGACCCCTGGTACATTATTCGTGTTTAGGTAAGGGAGAGGATACTAAAAAACAGGTGGGGTGGTGTTTTTTTTGTTTGTTTGTTATGCTTGTGCAGGCATTTGTTCAAGTTGAAAAATCAGCTTTGAATCGTTGTATCTTCTAGGAAGGAAGAGTGTGCAATGATTGTTAAAATGGAAAATATTTTATTGCTGTTCCTTTTATAGTTGGTTTTGTATGTTAGCTACTGATGAGCCAGTAATAAATCAGTGCAAGCCTCGCACGCCTACACTTTTCCTTCTTTGCACAGAACTTGGATATTTTGTACTCCCTGCTCTCCTCCGTGCTGTTCACTGCATGGGGAGTTTTCCTGTTTTGAAGAAGGATTTGGAAATGAAGTTTCTACCACACTTCAGATCTTAATCTTCTTTGCTGTTTGCTGATGATTCTTTGCCAGTCAGCCGGGTCAATATTAAAACCAAGCTGTGCTGCCTAAAACCCGGAGACTGTGTCTATATCGGTGTTTCCAGTTTCTAATATCTGGAGCTCAGAAATTGGCTATAAATTGAGTTCCCTGAAAGGGCAGAAGGCCGGGAGTTACATCTCCTCGCCAGCCTGCTGGTGAACCGCGCTGCCTGCCTGGGCTGAGCGAGGCAGGGGCTGATGGTTTGCCTTGTTCCATTTCTGTGCTACCTGGGTTTGTCTTGTCCCTTTAGGAACTTGCATGTCACTTTCTGTCAGTCGTAAGTGAGTGTATTAATGTGGTTGGGCTTGTACCTGGGTGTTTGTTTGATATTTTTTTTTTATTATTTATTTTGGTTTATTTCCCTCCCTCAATTCCTGCCCCCCCCCCCCCCAAAAAAAAGTAATTTCCTTTTGCTTTGATTTTTGTTTATGTGATTATGCAGAAGCGTTGCAGGTGACACCAGCTTAGCAGTGGAGATGGCAGTCTGGCAGTAACCAGCTCAGCAATTCTCAGGCTTTTAAATCCTTCAGTCTTCCTGTATCCATTTGTTTCCATCTCAAAGGTGGCTCCCCTCTCTAAATGAGTTTATTTTAATCAGATGCATGTGAGTACCTGGCTGTGTTGTGGCTGTGTTATTTATAGACCTACCCAGTGTCAGATGCAAAGCGGTCTGAGCAACAGCTTCTGGCCAGGTTACAAGAAAAACGACCTCAAGGTGAAGGTTATGCCTATGGTTTAGCTCCACGTAGGCAAAGGTGCAGGTGTGTGATTGGATTTTGGGGTGAGGGAAACCCGTTACTGGTAGTGAAACTGTCGCTGGGTATTTGTCTGTTGGGAGTAGTGTCCTCTGTATTTATTGGCAATTTGCCCTCAGGCAGTGAATGCCGGAAAATGCAACTAGGGGGGCGAGAGCATGGGAGTGAGTCTCATTATATGGCGGAGCGCATCTCGGTGTACTGGGACCTGCTGGTCTCTTGCTGGAGAACGGAACAGCGGGTAAAAACTAGCTAGCTGCTTTGCAATTTTTTTTCTTCGTGATAAGGCCATTTTCTGTTTCGCCACCAGCGCGCTTGCTCTGTGCAATGGATGCAGGAGGCTGGGCAGGCAAAGTGACGGAACCCTTCACCCCTTGCTGCTCGGACACTTGGTGGTATTTGTGCTCTCCTATACCGCTGTGCTGCAGCCGCGTACAAGGTCAGGCAACTGCTGTGTGGCTTGGGCTGCTGCTGCAGCCATGACTTACAGGGAGAGAGCAATGAGCTGGACAAGGCTCAGCAGACCTTGGCCTTCAGCATGGGTGGTGGACCCTGCAGGACGTGGTGGCTGGGTGGTGGGAGCGACCCTGTGAGAGCCGCACCAAGGCAGATGCGGAGCAGAACAAGTGCCGTGGCGATGCAGTCAGCCCTGCTCGCCGCAGGAGACCCCTGCTCGCTGCAGCGAGGTTGGACCAGGTGACCTTTAAAGGTCCCTTCCAAACCAAACTACTCTGTGATTCTATGAAAAGCTCTCTGCCTCTCTGAGCTGTTTCCAAGGACCTGCAAGCAGACCCTCAGCCACTGCAAGGGAAGACCCCCTTTTTTCGGGCATTCCTTCACATTTGTAATTTAGCTGAATTTATAATATAGGAGATCTGTTTCCTGGGATTATTTATGCAAATAAATAAAAATGTTGCTGGTAGCCAGGGCACTTAACATCAACTCAAATTAAACCAGGAGGAATTTCAAGACAAGAGAATCCTGTGGTGCTCGTTCTTCACTCACAGGTATTACCTATATAATCTGACGAACGGGCATCTTTTTCTGCCTTAAAATGAGGACTGCAGAGTCCCACACTTCTTTCACAGGCAAATTCTGACCAATTCAGGCATGTCTGTAAACAGGCACAGATATCCCAAACAACACAAAAAAGTCAGGATGACATATAAAAATTGCATTGTGAGTTTTTACATGCTAAAAAAATTAATGGTGTAATACGCTGGTATGTGGACACAGAGAGGAGTAATGGTGACGGCGATTTTGTGTGCGACAGAGGAGCACAGCGCATACTACTGTGGTGGCCCTGGCTCACCCTGAACGGAGTTTTTTCCTCTGAAATGGTGATTGTAGGGGCTGGGTGGTTTTTTTTGGTGTTTCGAGTTATTGCAGCATTGTAGGGCAGTGCAACACGAAATAACTCTTCACAGGCACGTTCCCTGTGAGGCTGTAGTAGGCTGAGCACTGAGCAGCAGATGCCTGACACCTTGCTCACCTGCGAGTGGGTCAGGGTGTTGGGTCACCTGCTGTTTGTGAACACCAGGTGTTTCCTTTCCTTTGGGTGAGAGCTGGAAAGGAAGCTGGTTTATTTAGAAAAGGGCTTTTTTTGTGTTTGTTTGTTCTATTCTTACTCTTGGTAGAAATGGCATTCCGCCTTCCATGTGAAACATCTGGCTAAATTATAAATGTGAGGAAGTGGCTGAAGAAACTGCTTATGTGTGCATCAAGAAGAGTGTGGCCAGCAGGTCGAGGGAGGTCATCCTTCCCCTCTACTCTGCCCTGGTGAGGCCGCATCTGGAGTAGTGTCCAGTTCTGGGCTCCCCGGTTCAAGAAGGACAGGGAACTGCTGGAGAGGGTCCAGCAAAGGGCTACAAAGATGATTAGGGGACTGGAGCATCTCTCTTATGAGGAAAGGCTGAGGGACTTGGGTCTTTTTAGTCTAGAAAAAAGAAGACTGAGGGGAGATCTTATTAATGCTTAAAAATATTTAAAGGGAGGGTGCCAGGGCTACGAGAACAGTCTCTTTTAAGTGGTGCCCAGTGATAGAACAAGAAGTAATGGGCACAAACTTGAGCACAGGAAGTTCCATCTTAACATGAGGAGGAGCTGCTTTACTCTGAGGGTGGCAGAGCACTGGCACAGGCTGCCCAGAGAGGCTGTGGAGTCTCCCACACTGGAGACATTCAAAACCCTCCTGGACGCCGTCCTGTGCAACCTGCTGTAGGTGACCCTGCTGTGGCAGGGGGGTTGGATTAGATGATCTCCAGAGGTCCCTTCCAACCCTGACCATTCTGTGATTCTGTGAAACTGCTTAACTGAATTGCTGTTTCTCAAGTGATTTTTGTAGAATTTCCATCTTTTATATAGGAAGATCTGTTAAAATAAGGGAATGGTGACAGTAACAGAAGCTTATGTTCTTCAAAACCAGAGCATAAACTTGCCCTGGGGTGAGGCGGGCATTCTGTGTGTGCTCTGCGCCCATGGTGATGTGTCTGCCCATCACTCTGCAGCCACCCATAGCAGCCCCAGCGCCTGGTGGCTCCAGCCTGAATTAGGAGTTTTCCAGGATTTCCAGCTCTACCCCTTTTTAAGATGAGAAAACAGTGATTAAACCTTCCCTACCCCTGGAAGCGTCATGCAAATGTGCAGGGACATGTAGAGAGACTTGCTTGCTGTCCGGTTCCCAACAGCCTGGTTGGTGCAGGGCCTTTCTCCGGGGGTCCGGCCACTCCCGGGTGGGAGCGTGGGCAGAGCTCTGGAGAGCAGTCGTCACCCCTGGGGCAGGTTCTCCAGGTGGGACCTGCAGGCATCATTTCTTTTGCTCAAATCTGCAATCCTCAAATCTCACTGTTTGGAAGTTCCTCCAATCTCTCAGTCACACCTGAAGCAGACAAAAATATTTTCCCTTTAAGACTGCACTGTGAATAGTGAAAACTAAGAAGAAAAATAATAAGGCTATTTTTCTTACTCTAGTTCCTAAATGGCATAATATGCCTATTCCTCTTAGATACATGATGGAAGCTTTTTGGTTTGTAACTTTATTTTTTAGGACCTGTAGTTCTGAACGGTTTTGCATTTTATTTTTATCACTCTCTCATGCTACTCCTCCTCATTTACTTATTTATTTTTGCCCTTGGCTCAGAATTCCAGATACATCCCAATTATGTAGCCCTCTGAGTCTTATCCTTCATTGAGCAAACATTAGAGTTCAGTATAATAAATATGACTGTTCTTTGGCAGCACTCACTGCATGTCTTTCATAGCTGAAGGGTTTACAGCACTTTCAAATGTCTTTAATATTTTTTTTTCTTCAAATTTTGATTAGAAACATCACTCAGCAAGACAGAGGAGCAGTTTGTGTTTTCTCTGCTTCTGTAAACATATATAAATGTAAGTGGACATTAATTTTATTTTTTCAAATTGCATCTCCGTTTTTGGGGTTTTTTTTTTCAGTAAGAACAGATCTTACAGATTTAGTTATGCTTAGTTCCCGTGTAAACCAGTCCAGTCCCTAAGACATTTCTGTGGTGCTGATGCTGAGGCAGACATGTACCTGCAGTGCGCTTCAGGTTTGCTGTGTGCCAGCAGGTACGGGGGACTGCCCTGGGGAGGTGCTGGTGTCCGAGCCCTGTGTGGGGATGCTGAGGATCCTGTATCACACCGGGCACAGCAGGAGCAGCCACAGAGCCTTTTTCTTCCCGTCACTCAACGTTTTTCTCATGGGTGGAAATTGTTGTCTAGTTTAACACATTGCTTTAAGTGATTTGGTACAGCAAAGGGCTACAAAGATGGTTAGGAAACTGGAGCATCTCTCTTCTGAGGAAAGGCTTGAGGGACGTGGGTCTTTAGAGAAAAGACGACTGAGGGGGGGATCTTATCAATACTTATAAATACTTAAAGGGAGGGTGCCGGGGCAATGGGAACAGTCTTTTTTTCAGTGGTGCCCAGTGATAGGACAAGAGGTAACAGGCACGAACTTGAGCACAGGAAGTTCCATCTTAACATGAGGAGGAATTTCTTTACTCTGAGGGTGGCAGAGCACTGGCACAGGCTGCCCAGAGAGGTTGTGGAGTCTCCAACTCTGGAGACATTCAAAACCTACCTGGACCCACCAAAACCCACCCATCTGTGATTTCCTTAACAGCTCTGCAAGAAGACCCAGAGGAAAATTTGGAAACCATAACTGAATCATTTCTGTTGTGTCAAGCAACTGAGTGATTTGTTCATAGCTCAGTGTGGGAAGGAAATGTGATATGATGAGCTGGGGACGATCAGTCTACAGTTTGGTCGTGTCCTCCCCCCCCCCCGCCCCCCCATGGCGACCATCTCCTTTCTGCCATACTTCTCCCTCTCCCACCGCCTTCACATTTCTCTATTGCTACAGAAGGGAGGTAAATACGTGAGGTTTTTCTGACGTACCTGAAGCTGCTCCCTGAGCAGGGGAAATCTCACACCATGTGCCTTGCCCCTCTGGCATTGCATGCACGGGAAGCAGTCTGTAAAAGTCATGTTGTCGTTTATGTACTATAAGCAATTTCAGTATTGCTGCACAAACATAAATATGATTGTCTTAATGGAGGAACTGCTTGCTGTGTGCCTGTGTCTTCAAAGTAAGTAGCAGAACTTACTGCAGAGACAACCTTCCAAAAATCCTCTCACCTTAAGAACATGACTTGACCCTATCTAGGCAAGGTGAGGTCTACACCGGGCTCCACCAGCTGGCCTCCTAGCCAGTGTTGCCTCTACCCACGGGTCTCATTTTTGACTTTGCACCATCACAAGTACAGTGAAGCACCACTCAATAGGAACTGCCGTTTGAAACGTAGAGAATCACACAGAAAAATACTTAGGAATTGGTAAGAAAAGGTTAAGCGTCATTCATCTCCCAGGGGCGTGTATACATCTTCACAATTTTAGGTGTAGTTGTGATGTGTACAAAGTTTACTGATGTTGTAGTCAGAACAAGTGAAATCTCCTTCTATGAACCGCAGCTGGTTTCTTTCCAAGGAGCTCGGTTTCCTTTTAATGTTGTGTTATTAATTAGCTCAGCAATTTGTTCTGGTTCTATTTGGAACAAATCAGTGACTGTTGCCATCTTTGAACTCTTCTGTAAGTGGCAGGAGTTTTCTTGAAAGAGGTCTTTCACTGGAGAAAAGCGAGCGTCCTCCACGGAAGGATGGCTTCTGCTCCTGGAGATCAGTGTATTGCCAGCATACTTGCCAGCCTCCGCAGAAAGAGGATATTAAGAAATGTGAGTTTTCTCTTTTTCAAAGTTATTGCAAAACAACAGGAGGTTTTCCATCTGTTCAGCAGAAATACTTAACTCTTACCACAGTTTTGTCAGGATATATTAGTATTTTACCCTTGTAAAGCTACATAGTCTACTTGGCTGTGAGATACCCTTGAACAAACTCTCCCGTTTTTTAGGGATGATCCTGGGAAAACTTCAAATCCCAGTGGGTGTTTTTGGTTGGTCTGGTTTGGTATTGCACAGGTATCCTTAGCACAGCAATTTACATGGAAATACAAGATGCTGGAGGCATTATAATGCCAGATGCCCTTTTATTGTTCTTCGCCCTCAAGTCAGGTTTTAGCAACTCTCAAGGAATTCTGGTACTTCAGGGGAAGAACTTTTCACAGATGGTATTTGTAAAGATAGCAAGGAAGAAATTTAAGGAATGTTTAAGCTTTGGCAATTATGAGATCATTTTAATTATGTATGTGACAGCAGCCCATGAGGGATGTTCCACTGCACTCACCTCCGTGCATGCAACTACAGGTGCTGTCCTACTGAGTTAACCTTGGCTGGAAATAGAGATGTGCTTGAAGATGTGCTTTGAATGCTCTTTCTCCAACAAGTTTTCTGTACTCTCGTTGAATTCGTTGAATTACGCTGTTTGCTGCAGAACTGCCCACAAGCCAGCCACAAGCAGAGCCCACCGCACAGAGCGCACCTCGTGTGCAGAGTGGTGGAAGGTGTCCTATACAGCGTACAGTTCATGTATTTAATATAAAGAGTAAAAGCCTGTAATTAAAAACTTAAGACTTCTTTTTGAATGAAAATTACAATAACTTTAATAGCTTTAGGAAGGTTTTTTCCCCAAGGTCGGATGTCGTAGAATTTTCACTTTAAAATCACTTGACCGAAAGGAAATCTTCACTGGTCTTTCCTTTTTCCACTAGACTATATTTTTTTCCTCCCTTATGGGAATGTTACTTGGAAAATAAAAGCTCATTGGGAAATGGAAGGAGAAAAACAATACCTGTACTACTTCTAACTGTGCATTGGCTGCTTTTGTATCAGAAGGAGTTTTCTCACCACCTATGTATTACCACAGCCTCATTTTTCTTATTGTATCATTGTAGGTTTAAAATTAGAGGAGCTCCAACCAGGGGCCATCCTGCTTGTGCTCATTCTGGCGCAACGGTTGCATGCACTGTTGGGCATGCAACGCTCACTCGTCGCGTGGGTGTTCCCATTCTGTCCGCCTGCCTTTGCCTTCCCCAGACCGCTGTCAGGCCTGATGCTGCATCCCGGAGACAGAGGGCTATTAGTGAGAAAGTCACCCCTTAGTTTGGGCGGCACTTCTTTCTGCAGCGAACGCACACGTTGCTAAAAGCACCCAACATGTAGGGGCTTATTGTGTCTGAGTCTCTGCCGTTCACCTTTCACAACGTTCATGAAGCATCTGTCCAGAGTGCCTGGCATAAATCTTTAAAGACCAAGGATGCCCTGGAGGCCAAATGTGTGACAGCCTTTCACAAAGATGCTGACTAATTGCTTTTGATTAAATCGCCCGCGTTACTGCTGGCCCTTGGTGCATGCTTTCGGCTGGCGCTGTGGTATGGCGGCCTCTCCCCGACGCCGGTGGTGCCACCTGAGCAATTCAGGTCCTCTGAAATGGCACGGGGTTCTTCAGGGCATCATCCAAATTTCCACTGATTTGCGTTTTACATCATAGGAGGGGTCAGGGAAGGAAAAGGAACTAGGGGCTTTTGCCTTCACAATTGTGTATACATGTATAGTTACACACATATCCATATATATGTGTGCGTGTGTTAATATATACGTGCATGTATGGGTATACAACTGTATTTATGAGACTTTAGTAACCAACCACCCAAATGTTTGCTTAGACTCTGTGTACGTAAGCATTTGGGGGGCTTTTTATTAAGCTGATGCAAGCTAAAGGAGCCAGGTGCCTTTCGGGGGTTGTGCTTCTGGTGTGCGGTGCTTCAGACCAGCCATCCTCCGTGGGTCGGAGGGAGGATGTGCAGGGCAGGTGGGGCTTTATTAAGACCTAGGGAGCACCAAGTACAATTCTTGGCCTTCTGTTTAAAGGTTTCCTCCGTGCTTGTCTTTTCTGCTTGGTAAGCTAGGCTGTGAACAGCGTGAGGCTCCCCGTGTCAAATTCTTGTTAGTAATATGCAGTTCTGCTGGGAATATGCTCAAATCTGGGGCTCAGTTTATTCACTCAACAGCATGACGGTAATGGTTAAAAGCTCTTGCTTGCGGGAGCATCTCCTGTGGGATCAGTGCTGGGGGGAGAGGAGCTGCCCCTCACTGCCCTGCTGCCTCAGCGAGTTGGGAAATGTTTAATAAACCTGAAACAAGATGTTAGGCTGTTACTTCTTTGTTCTCGCCTTTTTGAGGACCGTCATCTGTCTGGAGGTTGCAAACTGAGATTTAGAAATAGCTGTTGTTGGTATATTATTTGCCACTTGGTTAATTAGGACACTGCCGTGCAGATTTGCGGCTATTGAATTTTTTCTGTTCCCATTTCAAGTGGCTACAATATTGTTAAAAACTCGCTAACAAATACAGATGCAGAAACCTTTCATCTGAAGCATCAAAGAAAATGAGCTCCTCTGATACCTCTCACACTGGTTTTTGTTTCAGCTGCTCTCATTCTTTGCTGTCCAAAAGATGCCAGTTGTGATTTAGATCCTGCCAAGAGAAAAGGGGCCAGCTCTTGTGAACAGCAGAGGTGTTCGATTTGCAAAATATTCCTGTGATAGGCTGTGTATTCCCTTTAGAGCAAACCACCTTTTTGGAACAAGGAAGAATCTGATAGATTTCTATGGAATCTTAGTTTTTTGCAAGTATAAGCAGATGTGGACATGGGTTTGGAAAGTGTGTTAATGGGGGGTAGAAACTTATAGACTGGAGGTGGAAGAGAATTTTTTTACAGATAGCAGTTAACATATGAGGATATATGTCATAGCAAAGCTTTTTAATCACTATTTAATTGCATTTAAATTAAGTCATATTTATTCTGAAATTAGTGTGTTCTGTATCTACTAGTTGCTTATGCTCTTTGTCACTGCTGTTTAGGTTTCCAGGGGCATCCTCCTGGTTTTGTTTCATAATGCCGCTATTCACATACAGGAACTGTCAACAAAAATCAGTGTTGGCTGGGAGCTGCTGCTTTCCCCTGGAAGTAGGATAGATGGCAACTGCAGTATCACAAACGTGATTTAGCGTTTCTTTGTTTTTATTACTTTGTGAATGGCAGGCAGCGTGGTGTGCTAAAGGTTTCTTATGCAGTCAGCCGTCTGTGTTGTAAGATGCTGTTTGTCTCGTGCAATGTAAAACTCGGCAAATACCGATACTACAAGATGAACAGAGGAACGTCGGGATGCTCCCGGCTCTGCTGCTGATGCTCCCTGGGAGCCACCTTGGATCCAGAGCGTGATCGCAGGCACCCCTGCATCCCACACAGCGGTCGGGCAGCCTCTGCTCGGGGTTTCCTGTCCCTGGAGGAGCCGAGCTCCCCCTTGCCCTGCCGCAGGAAGGGACTCTGCATCGTGCCCAGGCGGTCCCCAGCTCCTGCAACACCGTTCGTGGGGGGGATGAGTGAACACCCTGCATCGAGCACAGGAAGTTCCATCTTAACATGAGGAGGAACTTCTTTACTTTGAGGGTAGCAGAGCACTGGCACAGGCTGCCCAGAGAGGTGGTGGAGTCTCCCACACTGGAGACATTCCAAACCCGCCTGGACGCCGTCCTGTGCAACGTGCTGTAGGTGTCCCTGCTGTGGCAGGGGGGTTGGACTTAGATGATCTCCAGAGGTCCCTTCCAACCCTGACCATTCTGTGATTCTGTAATCGAACCTGATCTGGCTCCGTGTCGGTGGTCCAGACCCCTCCGCCTGTGGGTAGCTACAGCCTCACTGCAGCTGGGAGGGGAGCTCCTCCTGAAATAGCCCGACGTGGCTGAGCAATACCGGGCCTGAAATTGGGTTGGCATGTTACTTATTTGTGCCCTTACAGGAGAGAGTCGGGCGTGTGGAAAGTAAAGAGAAGGAAGGTTGCACCTTGTGTTTTGGTTTGATTTTGGACGAGAGGTGTAGCCGAGTTTACTTTCTTCACGCTGTCCTCTCTATGCACGTTGTCGTGTTCACAGCAGCAGAGGCTATGTGGTGTACCTAAAGGGTATTTTGCCTAACATCAGTTTTAGCACTGTCCTAGCACTTGTATACAAAATGAGTGTCTGATATAGTTTTGGTAAGAAAGTGTCATGGTTTAACCCCAGCCAGCAACTAGGACCATGCAGCCGTTCACTCACTCCTCACCCCCAGGGTAGGGCAGGCGGAAGAGGGAGAAAAAGGAGGAAAAAAACCCTCATGGGCTGAGATAAAGGCAGTTTGATAGAACAGTAATGGAAGAGAAAATAATAACAACAGTAATAATAATGGTAAAAGAATATACAAAATGAGTGATGCAATACAATTGCTCACCACCCAGTGATGGGTTACCCAGCCTGTCCCGAGCGGCGACCACAGATTCCTGCCCCCAGCCAACCCCTGTTTATATGCTGAGCATGATGTCTATGGTATAGAATGTTTCTTTGGCCAGTTTGTCCTGTCTATGCTCCCTCTCAGCTTCTGCAGCAAGCCAAAAAAGTCCTTGACTTTGTGTAAGCATAACTTACCGACAACTAAAACAGTCTGTGTTATCAACGTTATTCTCATACTAAATCCAAAACACAGCAGCTACTAGGAAGAAAATAAACTCTGTCCCAGCTGAAACCAGGCCAGAAAGATCTCTGTTCTGATTAGGTATGTACCTGTCTGATAGCTCCATCCAGTGGGTGTGGGGTATCTACCCTGGTCAGAAATGAAGAGTGGCATTGCACATCTGGTGAGGTGTCACGCTGGCTGCCTGCCCTGGCGCCAGCCTGGCGGCTCACTCAGCTCGCGTTATGTCAGTGCACGGGTGACTGATTTGACACACATTAAAGCTGTTAATCAGATATAAACGGTGGGCTAGTGTGTGTTTAAAGGAACCCCTCGCCAAACATATGATGTGTAGAAAAGTACCTTTGAGTGAGCACCTGTGTCGCTTCATAGATGTATTCCAGAGTAACTTTTGTTCTGCTGTGCTGCCGGGGGAAAATAATCCCATTTTTCTTACTTGGCCATTGGAGGTTCAGTCTATTACTGCTCTCTTTGCTTGGCAGTGGATTGGATTTCTCCAGAGAGGAAATTAGATTTTTCCTTTCCTTCCACTCTGTCTCTGTCCTGTGTTTGCATCAGTTGGTGGTTGTCTGTGCACTGCAGTGCGTGTGGTAACCTGTCCTTCCACATGTTGCTAATGTGCTGTTCTCTAATAAACTGTATTTACAGGAGGTGCTTTCTCCCTTACTTCTGGTGACAGCAAAGATGATGAAGAAAAAGTGCTCCATGTCTAAATTTAGCCAGGAGCGAGTGCAGGATTAACCTGGGCCGTTCCAGCCAGCACTAATTGGGATGGAAAGTGGACATAGCCCAAGGGTAGGGCTTGCAGTTCCTAGAAATTTGTGCCTAGTAACTGCCTGGAAATTTGGGTATATAAGCAGATATGGTGGATTTTATTTACTTCTCCTCCTAGCAGCCAGCTGTAAACTTAAAGGCTTGTCTGGGAGTTATTAATAGTTTTTGCTGCAATTGTATCTGGTAGCTAGCCACAAGCCAGCCTGAGGGCCACGTTATTCTAGGAATATCCAGCGAGATGATCTGTTTACAGTGGAGGGCAAATCCCCCGGCGAGTGTTGGAGAAAGAAGAGGTCCCTGAGGTTCAAGACAGCTTGGTGGGAATTAGGAAATATGACAGCAGCGGGGACGGGGTCACCTCCCAGCGGTCTTTAAGATCACCATGAGGGAGTTGCTGGAGCTCATTGTGCCAAAAGGCTCGGCTCAGGGAGCACAGATGGTGGTGGGACATGCTGGAAGTGCTGAACAGCTTAGGAAATGAAGTGCTCTGGGATTATTTTTTTTTTTTTCTTTCATTTCGTGCTCTGCTGAAAGGCAGAGTCCAAATGCAAAATCCTATCTTAGGGCCACAGCCTGCGCTTTACTCTTCACTGAGCTTCTGGGGCTGAGAGGCAAACCCAGCCCTGATGCTTTAGGATGCTACCACCACTGGGAATTTCTGGTATCCCGCATTTTACACCTAAAACTGTGTTGCCTGAGCTTTCTTCTGCTCAACTGATAGCATGAGTCTTGTTCCTCCCTTTTGGGAGAGGAGAACATCTTGAGGGGTCCTTGGAGGGAGGGAATTAAGAGTGTTGGGTGCATAGTAATATGGGGGAAACTGTCAAAAATCGTGACTTTTTTTTATTTTATTTTAATATAATGTGAAACTGTGAGTACGAATCTAGAATGAGATGCTCTCCTCAGGGATTTTTGCAGTGGCAATGCTGTTGCCCGGACTTCAGGTGCTTTTTCCTGGCCATTTTCTCCATGGGATACTGCTACATAATTACAGTCTTGGTGGCTTATAGACTGAAACTGGGCGGCGAGAGAAAACTGCTAAGGCACAAAAAGCGGTTAGCTTGTGGTTTCTGATGGAGCTAGCACTTGGGCTGCAGTGCAAGAATTGCTTTGTGTTTTGGGACTGGAGATCGGTGAGTGAATGCTGGAGAGTTGTTCAGGCAGTGTGATTTAACCTATTTTTCCTCTTGATATATTATTTGCAAATGACTTACAACCTCTTTTTTTTTTTCCTTTAAATAAAAGTATTTGCTATTCATCCTTGTGCAAATGTCCTATGAGAATAAATGTCAGCCTCTGAAGACAAACGAGAGAGTTTCTGAAATCTGAAGCAAATTATTACTAGTGCGCAAGTGTAAGATCAAGTGCGAAAGGATGGGATGTGGCCCTTAGTCCCTTCATGGCGATGACAGCTCACTTGGTGGGGTTTGGAGGAGGTGGGCTATGCAGGGCCATGCTTTGCGGCAACGTGAGCTGATGTTAACCCAGTGTTACTGTAG